>OX439374.1:8595363-10995363 GCA_949319445.1 Mythimna lalbum | reverse complement strand
ATACTTTGAGGATTGAATAGGAAGTGTTCAATAAAAATGCGTGTAGTTTTTTGATTGGTAGATTTAAATAAAATGCTTTTTCTAGCATTATTCATACACATAGTACAATAAACCACTATTATTAATAATAAAATACCACGTCTTTGCTTTGAATTATACAAAATAGCACTAATCACGCGATAATTGTTAAAAAAAACCGTCGTGTCCGTTCGTCACTGCGGCACAGTTGCGACGGCCGCGACTGTCTCCATGCCGAGCGCATGCTACAACCGAGGCGCGTAGGTATAGCTCGCGTTTCGTCCGTTTGTATGAAGTTGGAATACTGTATGATATTATTACCTTGTCAGTAGACTAGCTCGTACCCGCGGCATCGCTCCCGTCAACTGTAGCTCGATTCACGTAATCAAAACCGTAACGATATCGTAGCGACTTAGCCGTTTTTGTTATTTTCGTATTCACATCCATCAATCGAGTTTGAACGACAACGATTTTGAAATCGTTCGATCGAAGAGTCGTTGAAGCGTATTCAGCTATGTGAATCGTCATTCAATCGTTGGCTTGAGGTATTCTCATAGATAAACGTTGTTTGATCGGGTCGGGTGCCAACGATTAAATGTCAAATATTGCAGTTCAAAATCTCAGAGTACTTTGTAACATAGTAGTACTCTGTGGTATCTGGCAACAAGTCGTTGATAGATCGTTTAGTTTCGATCCAGTTCAATTGTCGTTCTATCCAATCCCGATAAAAGAACACGTGCATACCGATTTTGGATAGGACTTCGATCGAACGACTATAAAACTTCAACAATATTTGGCTTGTTTGATTTTACGTGAATCAGGCTACTGACCACTCTAATCTACTCTGCCATACCCGACTCTAATCTGCCCAACTGTACCTTACTATAGTCTAGCAGGGGCCCAGCTGGGTTGAAGCCTACTGGGGCCAGGGTTAGTCCGAAAGGTAGCTCGAGCTCCGGTATAAAGGCACGAAGGAACGGGGTGGGTTTTTATTCAGTAAGAGTCTGACACTATCTCCCACTCCGCCTAACAGCGAGGGTTGTCATCGGATGATTCTCCCTACCATAAAAAAAACGACTACTCTACCCTACCTAGTTACCTACGCTACTTACCTATCTGTACCAGGGGGTCTACTCGCTTTCTCCGAAACGAAACTTTCGTAAACGAACGATTATTCATTTGACGTTAAAATTGCAAACAATCCTCGGTCATAATTATATTTTTTTTTTTTTCGAAACATAACTAATTAGAGTAGGTTTAGAGATTCGGTACGTCAAACAATTTTCGTACATGTGTGAAACGAACCGTGGAAACACGCAAAATTTCAATTGAAACTTCGTTTTTCGGAGAAAGCGAGTAGACCCCTGTATCTATATATATTTAATTTTTGTTTTTAAACCTTCCCTGTAAGCTAATGAAAACAAAAGAATGATTAAAATTGGCCCAACCGTTCTTAAGTTTTAGCATGATTAGAAGAAATAAGGGTTCATTTTTATAATTATAGTAGACTAGCTTTTGCCCGCACGGCTTCGCTCCCGCTTTTCCCTACTCTACCCTACTCTGCCCTACTCTACCCTACTCTACCCTACACTACTCTACCCTACTCTACCTTACTCTACCCTACTATACCCTACTCTACCCTTTTCTACCCTACTATACCCTACCAAACTTCACATAAACCATCTACTAAATAGTCCGAACAAAGCCTAACAATTTGGTTTGTATAGGTGAGCCCGTTCTTGAGTTATAAAACAACAACGAAAAGTGGCATTGATTTTTATATATATAGATTATGTGACTAGGCGGTGTGGTGTGAGCAGTGGTGGCCGAGTGGTAACGGCCCTGACTTAAGAGTTGTAGGTCGCGAGTTCAAACCCAGCCAGGCGCATTACTTTGTGTAATTTATTTCATCACCACTGCTCTAAAAACGGTGAAGAAAAACATCGTGAGGAAACCGGCATGTGCTAGAAACAAAAATTTGAAGACATGTGACTTCACCAACCCGCACTGGGCCCGCGTGGTGGATTACGGCCCATTCCCTCTCCCAGAGAGGAGGTCTGAGTCCCAGCAGTGGGGACATTATAAGGCCGACTATGCTATGTGACCAGGGGATCAAGCAGTATCTTTAAGTCGCGGGCGGCATGTTGAATTCCGAACAAAATGAAGGTTGCTAAGTTTTAATCCCGAACACTCTGACTCCCGAGCTCTGTGAGGGAGGTAATATTGAAGCCTGAGTGAAGAGAGGAATTCAAGCCGCTGTATTTTTTACACCTTCTGAGATAATTAACAGACAATATATTGAATCCGAGTATGATTACAATTTAGCGTTTTCAAGGCTAAAGAGAATAGGCTCTTAAAAGGTAAACTAGTATACATCACCATTCACCTTCAACGCTTGAATCGAAAAGCACTAGTTTATATTATTTAATAGATAAGTTTTAACAGTGCCGGCGTAAGGGACCACTGACACCCCGGGCGAAAATATTGTGGCGCCCAGGTGGAAGTATCGCACCAATCGTAAGCGTAAGCGCAGTGTGGTCGAGGAGCGACTCGATATCGTTAGAGTCGCTCCTCGACCACAAATCCTTAAAAACTCCATAAAAAAAATCTCAATAAAAAAAATGCATAAGCACAGAGCGTAGAACACAGTTTTAAGGGGTTTGCACCAGGGGAGGCAGGAGACTCCAACTCCAGACCTTGGCGCCCTCCTGAATCTGTCGCCCCATCGTGCCCCCCCCCCCCTAACGCTGGCACTGAGTTTACATACCTTCTCACAAGAATACACCTTACAGCTCCGATGTTTCTCCAGCAGATGATCTCTCAAGTCTAACGCTTGACGGAACGTTTCTCCGCAGTGTACGCACGAGTGTTCGCTACAGCAGTCGAGCGACGAATGGCGATCTAGCGCTGTGTTGTCTATGAACTGCTTGTCGCAAGCGCCGCATGTGAAGGGGAGGGAGAGCTGTGGAGTGAGTGTGAGTGAGTGTTAAGTGAGTAAGAGCTAGCGCACACTGGTGACTTTTGTCAGAGTGACTTTGACAATAAGTCACCGTGCTTATAATAATAGTATTAATAATATTCCACAACTATCACACAACGCCATCTAGTCCCAAGCTAAGCAGAGCTTGTGTTATGGGTACTAGACAACTGATAAACATACTTACATATTTCTAAATACATACATATTATAGATAAATTACACCCAGACACAGAACAAATGATTATGCTCATCACACAAACATTTGTCCTGGGTGGGAATCGAACCCACAACCTCCGGCATAGCAGTCAGGGCCACTAACCACTAGACCAAACAGGCCAGTCAAAAAATATACCTTACAGACTAACATATATATAGAGTAAATACAACTTGTCGTTAGTAAATAAGACTTAAATCTATGTTAGTAACACTTCACCCAACCCAACATGTAGTGCACGCACTTGGACACGTGACAGTTAGGCAAGAATGGGTAGAATGAGCATAAGCCCGTGTCGCTCTTTGGGTAAGGAACCTTAAAAACGAGTGAATGGTTTACTTAATTATTTTTTCGGGAATGATTAAATGATCGAAGCATTGTATGTAAAAGAATGATCGACCGTGTGTGAGTGAATAATCGACCGTGTGCGAGTGAATGATCGACCGTGTGTGAGTGAATGATCGAACGTTTGGGAGTGAATGATCGACCGTGTGTGAGTGATGATCGACCATTTGTGAGTGAATGACCGACCGTGTGTGAGTGAATGATCGACCGTATGTGAGTGAATGATCGACTGTAAGTGAGTGAATGATCGACCGTGTGTGAGTAAATGATCGACCGTTTGTGAGTGAATGATCGACTGTATGTGAGTGAAAGATCGACTGTAAGTGAGTGAATGATCGACCGTTTGTGAGTGATAATCGACCGTTTGTATGTGAATGACCAAAGCTAATGAACGAATGACTTAACGCTAGCTACGTACATGTCGATGCGCGCGCTTCTTGTGCGCGTTGAGGCCGAAGGCGCCGATGAAGGCGTCTCCGCACACGTCGCACCACACGAACTCAGCCGGGTGCTGGATGCGCAGATGGGACAGGTGGCTCGACAGCTTCCTGCACAACATCAACGACTCGCCTCTTGACACCGGCTTATATAATAATAACTAGCTTTTACCCGCACGGCTTCGCTTCCGCTCTTCCCTCCTCTACCCTACTCTATTCTACCTTACTATACCCTACTCTACCCTACTCTGCCATACTCTACCCTACTACCCTGATCTACCCTACTATACCCTACTCTAGCCTACCAAACTTCACATAGACCATCTACTAAATAGTCCGAACAAAGCCTAAAAAATTTGGTTTGGATAGGTGAGCCCGTTCTTGAGTTATAAAATAACAACGAAAAGTGGTATTGATTTTAATATATATAAATAAATAAAAAATAAAAAAATATTTTATTCACTTTTTTATTTTATTTATATACACAATCATAATATTCCACAACTATCACACAGCGCCATCTAGTCCCAAACTAAGTAAAGCTTTTGGCAAGAGTACTAGACAACTGATAAACATACTTATATATATCTAAATACATACATATTATAGATAAATTACACCCAAACACAGAAAAAATGGTTATGCTCATCACACAAACATTTGTCCTGGGTGGGAATCGAAGACACGACTTCTTGGCGAAATTCATGGCCCATATGACATGTTGATCGCGAAAAAAGTATCCTCTAAAAGCTATCTTAGCGCTGCATATTTTGATAGTTCTGTTGACGACATAATGCCAGTGTAGCACTGCAGCAAACTTTTCAATATTTTGAAAAATTAGTTTCCATGAAGAGGCTTGTCAAAGCTTGTAAAAACGAATAAATACTCACTCATAAGACTTGCCGCAGTGACGACATTCGTGCATTTGTCCGCCGTGCATCTTAAAATGTTCTTTGGCGTTGAAGCTGTAATGAAAAGCAAACAAAAAACATCAAAAAGTTGGATTACAGTTATGCCTTGATGCTAGCAAAGGAGGAGATCGACCGCATCAGGCAACGGCGCCCTCGCCGCCGCCGCCGGGATTCTGATCCCGATTTCCGGCCACCGTAGACGCGGGCTTGCGGACATGGCCATGGTTAACTCGCTGTCCAACCGTCCGGTAACTGTCCGGACCGAGCCCAAGACGTCGGCGGCGCGCTCTGTTCCCGCGCGCCTTAAGGAGTTGTCAGCAACAGGAGGGGCCCAGCTGGGTCGAAGCCTACTGGGGCCAGGGTTATCCGAAAGGCACTCAAGCCCCGGTATGAAGAGGCTAGAAGGAACGGGGGGGGTTTTTAATCAGTAAGAGTCTGACACTATCTCCCGTTCCACCCAAGAGCAGGGAATGTCATCGGATGATTTTTGCCCCCCGTAAAAAAGATGAAATATAGTGTTTTTGTTCTAATCCCAGGGTTTTTGGTTACCTAGCCATAGCACTGGGCCTAGTATGCTAGCCATTACTGGACGGCGAGCCACCCATTGCCCACCGTCCACAAGTACTCCCGCACCAGATGCTGTACTCACGTGGTTCGAGACACGTAAGAGCATTGCTTGCACGCGAACTTCAGCCGATGGCTCTTCAGATGCTGGTTGAGTCCTCGCCGATCCTTGTAGCGGAACCGACAGAATTCACACACCACGCTGCCACGGCTCTGAAATAATGAGGCGATTAGTGCCCGACCGAACGTTCGGTTTCGGTGGCAAACTTGCAGAAACTACAACGAAAACCTTTTTATAAAAAAAATAAAAAAAGACGTGTGGCACTCGGAGACTGCCGCGGTAAAGCTATTGCATAGAATTTTTTATCAACTTATTTGTGATTGAAGTTGACAAGTTGCCATGACAACCATTTAGTGGGGGGAGTTAGGTTTTTTTCGTTACGGAATTTCTGGATTCGGTCTCCACTCTCAAGGCCCGCGATAGAAGCTATGCAATAGCTTAAAATAATCGTCTTCACAAAAAAAAAAAAATGAATTTGAGAGGTTCCCTCGATTTCGCCAAGATTCCATCATCAGATCCTAACTTGGTGATTATGGGACCATTTGGGAAGTAGGGTATAGGTACTTCCCAAATGGTCCCATAGCCACCAAGTTGGGTTTTTCCAAGAAAAAAAAATTTTTTTTTCAAATTGGTTGGCAAGCGACGAAGTTATGCGCGAACAAACATGAAAAAAAAACATACAAACATCCGAATTGAGAACCTCCTCCTTTTTTTGAAGTCGGTTAAAAACCGAAACTACACTCGGGAGTTCTCGCGCTGTGATCGGTCATCCCTACTAATATTATAAATGCGAAAGTAACTCTGTCTGTCTGTCTGTTACGCTTTCACGCAAAAACTACTGAACGGATTTAGATCGCCTATGTTTTAGTAGGGTGGAGTAAGGAAGAGCGGGAGCGAAGCCGCGCGGGCAAAAGCTAGTATATAGATATATATATAAGTAAGGATGACTTACCGGGTCATGCTGAGCCAAAACATGTTTCTTCAAGATATCTGCCCCCATGTAGCCTTTGTAACACAACTCACATTTGTACGGGCTGTGCAAGTAATTGGAACTGGTCTTCCTGTCCAGCACATCCTTCATCTGCTGCACTTCACTCAACACGGTGATTTCAACATCGAAAGCCTTCTCAAACTCCCTCAAGTTATCTTTACTTTCAAAAAACTTGCCGCCATTTTTTCCCGTTACAGTTTTTTTTGTGATCCTCTTTTTAGGCGTACTATGTTTTTTATTTTTTTTACGCTTAATTTTGTCAGTCTCAGTGTCTGGGAGTTCATTTTCTATTTTGACAGTGTCTGTGTATATTTGCAACGTGGCTGCGTCTTCTAATGGACAGGTAAATTGGTCACTGTTGTCAATTTGGTCATTGCTGTCATCAATTTTTAGTTGTAAAAGGTTTTCATCACTGATGTCGATTTGTTTCATTTCTGATATTTCACATTGTATAAAAGGATGAAAGTTGCTTAAATAATCTGGATTTATCTGTGAAATATTAAAAGATATTTTATTGTTGATGTATCTTGGCGACGCTTGGGGGAGGCCTATGTCCAACAGTGGACGTCTCTCGGCTGGCATGATAATTATATCTACACGTGTCATGACAGCCCAGTAGTTAAAACTGCCGCCTCTCATGTATAAAGGTGAGTATAGACTATAACATTTTCTGGAGCATTTCTGTGTAATATGAAAGAAAGAAAAAAAGAAAAACATTTTATTCACGCGAAATAAGATGCATACTTAAAGCTAAATAATGCGTCTCATCCGCGAGAAACGGCCCAACGCTCAGCATAAAGCTGTGACTTCACGCATAATGCGATGAGCTCACAGCGCTGGTTTTCAGCGTGGGCCGGTCGCTGTGTCGACGTACCTAAACGATGCAGTTAAACAGAATATGTAATTCGAAAAATACAGATGATATAACTAAAATAAATAGATAAAGTGATAAATACATGCATTTATATAAAGTGGCAACACCACGACTCGCCCAAAGCACAATTTGTGCAACCCGTTACAATATAACGTTCTTACGAATGGTACAATACAGGCAAAAGCTCAGTTTCCAAAGCATTTCATGTAATGTAACGTTCCTGCGAATGCTCGGCGTTATGTTACGGGTAAATGCTCACAGCGCAACCGCGCATCGCCCACACTCGTGGCTCGACGAAATGTTACACCAATATGCTCGTTGGTTTGTAACAAAGAGGCGAGCGTGCTCGACGTTTCGTTCGTAAAAGGATGATACACTAGAACATATCATAGAGCGGCTCGTTGTTCTGTTACAAGTAAATGTTGTAGTTTATACTCACCTTTAGATTACGGGTTCTGATGTGAATCTTTCAATACATAATGTACTTTTCTAAGTTTATCTAGGGCATTACTGAGACCACGGAATAAAGAAAAGTAGAGGAAGTGCCTCTTAGATATCGCGCGCGTGTCAACATCAAGCGCAGGTCCGCAGATTACATGTGCAGGTAAATATGGCATCTAGTTCAAAGGCACTAGCGTTCTGTATAGAATAAATTGGTTACAGCGCCATCTAGCGTTGAGTAGCCGAACTCGTTGTAAATTGGTTTTTAGACGAAAAACTTCTTTATTGTTTGTGTCATGTCAAATAATAACAACTTTCTTACGTTGTAATAAGACCTAATTTATGAAAGCAATAAGAATATGATTTTTAAAAGTTAAGTTTGTAATTCGTAGCTTCGAAGCCAATCATATTACTGTTTTTATGTGTGTAATGTACAATTTGATACCCAAATGTGTGAGTTTGGCGACACTGGTTCCCGTACTTAGCCACGTTAGGGGCACTTCTACCTATATTTTCTGTTCTGTGCCTTACGTGCCAGAACGCCAGTTTTCCTTTCGACCCAATCAAACAGAGCCATTTTTACTCACCAAAAAAAAGAAGCAACATGAAATCTAATGTAGTCAACACTGGTTCAATAATCAAGGTTGATTAAAAGATCTTGATCATTGTTTACTAATAGAAGAGCCATAAAAAAAGTATCGGATATAAGTATTTTTTTAAATTATTAAATATTATACAAAATTCCCAAGACTTTCTAGACAGACTATATTAGGCGCCAGTAAACAAATGGGTGCAAGTGCAAAACAACCCCTCGGTCACCAGAATGGCCCGATGACTATGTATTTTTGCTGACATAAAAACTAAACTTATAACTTGGTGATTTTTCATGATACAGTTATGAAATTTTGGAACAGAGTGGCCTAGAGGTCCAGAACCGATTGAATATGTGGTGGCACAGACTGGAGAGTGTTGGCCTGAAATTGAGTAGAACCAAAACGGAGTACTTGTTCTGCGATTTTGGCGGTCTCTCCATTCCAGTGCCTTTAGCTCTCGCCTGAACGCCCATACCGATCTGTTCCAACTTTCGGTACCTAAGGTCGCTCGTCCAAGGGGATGGTGAGGTAGACCGGGACGTAACACATCGGATCAACGCAGGATAGATGAAATGGCGACAGGTTACGGGAACCATTTGAGACCCACGGATGCCCCTCAAGTTGAAGTGTAAAATTTACAAGTCCGTCATAAGACCTGTCATCATACTGTATGGATCAGAATGTTGCGCCGTGCGTAGATGGGTGGAGAAGGAGAGGAAGGCCGAAGAAAGATCTACAAGTCCGTGATAAGGCCTGTCATACTGTATGGATCAGAATGTTGGGCTGTGAAAAAGATGGATGAAAAAAGATTACATGTAGCAGAGATGAGAATGTTAAGATGGATGTGTGGTATGACAAGAATAGATAAAGTGAGAAATGAGTATATTAGGGGAAGTTTGAAAGTGGCGCCAGTGACTGAAAAGTTGAAAGGAAATCGTTTGTCTTGGTATGGTCATGTGAAAAGAAGGGACGAAATCCATGTTGCTAAAAAAGTTATGAGTTTACATGTGGATGGATGGAGGGGGAGAGGGAGGCCAAAGAAAAGATGGATGGATTGTATGAGAAGTGATATGAAAGAAAAGGGAGTTAGTGATAGCGTGACGAGTAACAGGACAGAATGGAAGAAAAAAACGTGTTGCGCCGACCTCAAATAAAACGGGACAAGGGCAGGAAGATGATGATGAGTTATGAAATTTTGGACATAGATTCCTTACATAAAAATAACTAAGCTAACTACACTAAGATAGGTACCAGAAAATCGTGGAATAACGGTCATTGACCCTTCTACATTTGTTGACATTTTTATATACACACATAATTTCCAAATTGGAAATCTTTATATATAAAAGAAAGTCGTGTTAGTTACACTATTTATAACTCAAGAATGGCTGTACCGATATGGCTGAAAATTGGTGGGTAGGTAGCTTAGAGCCAGGTGACGGACATAGGATACTGTAGAGTAGGGTAGAGTAGGGTAGAGTAGGGTAGAGTAGGGTAGAGTAGGGTAGAGTAGGGTAGAGTAGGGTAGAGTAGGCTAGAGTTGGGTAAAGTTGGGTGGAGTAGGGTAGAGTAGTGTAGAGTAGTGTAGAGTAGGGTAGAGTTGGGTAAAGTTGGGTGGAGTAGGGTAGAGTAGTGTAGAGTAGGGTAGAGTAGGGTAGAGTAGTGTAGAGTAGGGTAGAATAGGGTAGAGTAGGGTAGAGTTGGGTAGAGTAGGGTAGAATAGGGTAGAGTAGGGTAGAGTTGGGTAGGGTAGGGTAGAGTTGGGTAGAATAGGGTAGAGTAGGGAAGAACGGGAGCGAAGCCGCGGGGGTACAGCTTGTTTGTTTTTCGGGTACCTACACAAAGATATAACGAAAACGTCAATGACGGTTCCCCCCTTTTTATAGGTTTGAGAGATTTTACTATCTGTTCCACATATCTCTAAATTGGTGAACCCGACGTGACGTTTCGGGTTTCGCATATCGCTCATTTGATGCAACAACGGCGTAATTACACTTTTTTCAAAACAAGTTTTATGATGTTAAAACCTAAGACGACCCACTGACCAAATGTGCGAAAGACTATTTACATCGGGAGAAACATCATTTATTATTATTATATTATTATAATTAGCCCATATTGTCCCACTGCTGGGCAAAGGCCTCCCTCCACTCCTTCCAACGATCACGGTTCCTCGCCTTCTCATTCCAATTCTTAGGGAAGCCATCCAGATCGTCCCGCCATCTGCTTCGTGGTCTGCATCATTTAAACATCATTTACGTTGATTTTATTCAATAAGGCGACCCACTGACCAACGATTAGAATCGTAATAAGTTTCGCTAAAATGCCATAACCATTAATATTAATCTTTGACTGCATCTCCTGTAAAATTTCTAAAAGTGTTATTACGCCTTTGTTGCACCAAATGAGCGATATACTAATACTTATGTTGTAAATTTAAAAAAAAGAGGCAGTGGTGGCCGAGTGGTAATGACCCCGACTTACAAGTTGTAGGCCGCAGGTTCAAACCGAGCCAGGCGCATTACTTTGTGTAATTTATTTCATCACCACTGCTCTCAAAACGGTGAAGGAAAACATCATGAGGAAACCGGCATGTCCTAGAACCTAAAATCCGAAGACATGTGACATCCATCAACACGCACTGGGCCCGCGTGGTGGATTACGGCCCATTCCCTCTCCTAGAGAGAAGGCCTGAGTCCCAGCAGTGGGAACATTAAAAGGCTGATGATGAAATAAAAAAACCACTTACATGCTTGTTCCTCATTCTGGCGTCGTCTAAATAACGCGTGGCTCTATGACAATGTTCTCTGAATGACTCGAACTTGAGCAGGAGAGAGCTGCAATAGCTGCAGATGTACTGCGGGAGTGTGTCGAACGGACACACCTGGAAAGATGTGAGCACACGTGAACTGACTGAACCAAGGTTTATTTTATTTTATTATTTTCGGAAAAGTTATAGCTAGGATACAGATCGTTGAAAAAAACCTTTTTAAGTATGAAAAAAAATAACCGACTTCACTAAAAAATTTTTTTTTCCCTTTCAATATCTGCGATCAGTCAAGTTGACTATAATCAGATGTGTTACAGTAGATAAAAGTTTTGGTGGGTTAAGGCCACTGCCTTAACTCTCCTTAGTCATATAGCACATTCACTCTTTTTCTATAAAAAATAATTTAATTTAATTTTTAGACTTCAACTGCATTAAATTTGTTGGTAATTGATTTTGTTAACAGTTGTAATTATTTAAAATTTTCCTGCTTTTTTATATAGCCTCTTTTTGGAATGTGAATGTGAGAACACAGTATAATCCACAAACACTTAGATAACTTTCTATTACGACTTACTTTTTTATTATGATTAATTTTGTGCTTTTGTGTACAGTGTTGACTGGTCTACACTGTTCTTACATAAATCAATCAATATTGTAATAAACACATTTTTTAAAAGAGTAACCATGGAGTTTCTTGCCGGTTCTTCTCCATAGGAAACGACCAATTTGGAACCGTGCACTAGCTTCTGACGTTTTATAAGCACCCATGTGTGAAAATATTTGATTTGTTTTGAATTTGGAATTTTAAGAAGTGTGTTTTTTTTACCTGTTCCTTTTTTAAATAGAAAGTAGGAGTGTTTAAATTGTAGTATTGTATTTAAATATTTCTAAATACATACATATTATAGATAAATTACACCCAGACACAGAACAAATGACCATGCTCATCACATAAACATTTGTTCTGGGTGGGAATCGAACCCACAACCTCCGGCATAGCAGTCAGGGTCACTAACCACTAGACCAACTGGCCAGTCTATGTGCGAAAGCGTGTCCAACTTTTACTGTTAACAACCCACTCCCTATGTTCCTTCCTAGCCTTCGTTCAAGGACCCCAAGGTTCTCTTTCACCCAACCCTTGACCCCTAGAACTAGGCTTCGAACCTGCTAGAACCCTACGGTTTACCGGACAACTCCTTGAGGCGCGCCGTAAACGACTCTAACTCGATCCGGCCGGTTACCGGGCAGATGGACGCCGAGCTACACTTTGCTCACCGTCCGCTTACGGCTACGTTTTTAACTTACTTCGTATCCAATTAGATTCTTATAGGCTTCTGCTAGCTTTTCTTGTTGCAATCTGTGCAACTTTCTATTCGTTGCCAAACAAGTTCTGCAGGCTAGTAAATCTTCATTGAATTCATTTTTAAGTGTAATCAAAGACATTTTAATATATATTTTGCGCTTTGTTTTTATTAAAAATAGTGTGATACTGAAAATACACAAACTCAATAATCAAAACAGCTGTCAGTCAGTGTTGCCTACAACGCAAAGCCTGATGTCACCATTTTTTTTAGCATGAGTAGCCTAAAGTAGCAGTATTTAAAATACTGAATGTTAAATTCGGCTACTTACAGCCGAAAGTAGTCTAAAAGCCACCTGTTGCCATTGCCGCCCATATCAGGGGATTCATCTAGTATTATGGAGAAATTTTGATAGCTAATTTCTTTGAAAAGTTCTTTGAGTATGGCAGGTTTGAGGACATTCTTTACAATGTTAAAAACTTAGTTCTATGCAATTGAATTTTTCCAAGAACACTTCCTGTTTCAAAGGTTAAACAATAGCTACGACAAATTCAGGGCTTTCCCCGGAACTAGTCAAAATAGCGACTACCATTCATTATTAATAACATAGACCTTAGGGTGGCTATGATTTTAATTAAAGGATTATTTTTTGTAATTTGAGAATTTTAGTCAGCTCGTCTCTGAAGTCTCGAGAGTGTATAGGTTTCTTCTAGGTAAGCGCGTTCCATCGTCGACCAGATCGTCGATTTCAATTAAGTGAGATAGCGGTCAAGCGCAAACCAATCAACAAAAAAAAGTCTAATAGACACCTAGTCGCCTTTCACAATTTCCATCGCCAATTCTTGTTCTGAGTAGCCTAAATGGCGACAAATCGCTTACAATGGCCACACTGCTGCCAGAGTGTCAGTATCAATGTTTTTTTTACGCCGCAGGTTAAAAACTTTTTACTATATTTCCTATGATGTCAAATTTGATAAGTGGTGATCATTTATTTCGGTTTAATAAGATAAATATTTTGATTAAAAATAGTTAAAATAATTCCTATAAACATCCTGAACAGCAGGACTATCCAAAGAGATATTTTAAGCCTGCACTGGCTTATTCGGACTTACTTATCGCGCCGGCTGTCACTGTGTCGCAAGGGTTTTTCGAAAGAAAGAAGTGCTCGATCGATCACAGGACCTCGCTCGAGTGTTAAGCCGCGCCAGCAGCAGAAATTCAGCATCGATTTTATAATTTTTATGTTAAGTTATTCTATTAAATTCAAAGATGGAGAAAATGCCAATGTGCAGAATATGTTTAGTAGAGAATGTTCGCATGCACACAGTTAACGACAAGGATCTACAACAACTGTATGAAACGCTGACTGATGTTCCAGTAAGTCCACTATATTCCACTATATCCTAATTTATCATATTACTTACATGGGTTGCTCACAGTTGACTATATTTCGGGCTATTACCGCTGTAAGCGACAACCTTTTAAAAATGCATTCTCAGATCTTATGGTTTAAAATTAATGACATAAAATAGCTCATGGGAAGTCGCGCTGTAAGAGCCCTTCAACATCACAACTCGAATGCCTGTTTTTAATTTATGAATCCCCAAGCAACCACCGGTGGCCGCGCATCTATTGTCTTACTATTGTGTCTCTAATTGATGGTCTCTGAAGGGTTAATTTATGGAATAAGTAAACAATTATCGAATGAAGGCTATGATTTAGTTCATAAGTTTGCATTCTCAAAAGGATGTCGCTTACGATAAGTCGGCGGTAATGACTCAATTTTATTTTTATTATTGGTAGGCTTGCGTTTGACCACCATCTCACCAGATGGTAAGCGATGATGTGGTCGACTATGGAACACACTAGCCTAGAAGTGACCTATTCACTCTTGACTTAAAGACCAAATTGTAGCTATCAGGAAACACAGACTCCGGCAGGGAATTCCACTTACAAATTTTACCTCTTTATAATATTAGTATAGACAAGAACAATGTAGATAATTAATAATAATACTACTAATATGCCACAACTATCACACAACGCCGTCTAGTCCCAAGCTAAGCAGAGCTTGTGTTATGGGTACTAAACAACTGATAACCATACTTATATATTTCTAAATACATACAAATTATAGATAAATTACACCCACACACAGAACAAATGATCATGCTCATCACACAAACATTCATCCTGGGTGGGAATCGAACCCACAACCTCCGGCATAGCAGTCAGGGCCACTAACCACTAGACCAACAGGCCAGTCAAATAGTCTTACTTATTGTCTTACTATCATGTCTCTAATTGACAGTACCTGAAGAGTTCATGAATTAATACTGTATTTAGGACTAGCTTTTGCCTGCGGCTTCACCTGCGTACATAAAATCTATGTAGCCTATGTCACTCCGGAATAAAGCAGCTTTCTATCGGTGAAAAAGTACTTTATTTATTTATTTATTTATTAAAACTTCATGCAACATAAAAGTACAAAGGCGGACTTAACCCTTCAGATACCGTCAATTAGAGACACAATAGTAAGACAATAGATGCGCGGCCACCGGTGGTCGCTTGGGGATTCATGAATTAATGCCTTAGGCATTCTCTACCAGTCTACCTAGGGTGGACCTACTTTCAGAGATTTTTCCCTACAAACAAAAAGCAAACTCTACTTCTATGACCCTGTACAATGTTCCAGAATGATTCTTTAGAAGCTCGAGGATGATTCTGTGTTAGAGGTATATTAATTCATGAACCCCCAAGCGACCACCGGTGGCCGCGCATCTATTGTCTTACTATTGTGTTTCTAATTGACGGTATCTGAAGGGTTAAAAGCGACACTTAACATCAACTGTGTTCAGTATTGCCTAGACAGCCTAACCCCATACGCACAAAGCGTTTTGGGAACACATTTATTGTGCGTACAGCCAAGGAGTGGAATTCCCTGCCGGAGTCTGTGTTTCTTGATAGTTACAACTTAGGGGTCTTTAAGTCGAGAGTGAATAGGTTACTTCTAGGCAAGCGTGCTCCAATGTCGACCACATCATCGCTTATCAGGTGAGATGGTGGTCAAACGCAAGCCTATCAATAATAATAATAAAAAAATAATGATGTACGGTATGGGAAGTTTCCTATTCCTAAGTCAAATGGTCTATGTTATGTTGCAGTTTGTAACTGAAGACAGTAGGCCGATGCTCGCTTGTTTCATCTGCTGCACTAAACTGAAGCAATGCTGCCAACTGCAGAGAAAATGTCTGGAAGCTGAAGAGCTGTTTGCTCAGATGATGAATAAGGTGAGGTGTTCTGCAACTAGTAAGTGTAGAAGTGATACCTAGTGATACTGTCTAGAGGTCACAATACATCCTGAGCAGTCTCAGGATGTATTGTACTTCTTAAGAGGGTCCTTTTCCACTCGCCTATCGTAAACATCGAAAATGGTTTAAAAGCTTGTTACTTCATTTAATGCAATCCAACGCGATGTTTGACGAAAGGGCAACGCAAAAAAAGAGGGATAACGCCTGAAAACTCTGTTAGTATTCGATAATTCCGAGATTTACTCGAAAATTTCACAAAACTTGCTCCAGGAAATAGCTGTTTTTTTTAAATCCTTAAAAGTTTTGGAAAAAGTTATCGTCATTTAGAATCTTAATAAAGTTTGCAAGGGCTCTAGAGGATTACTTTCTGACTTTTTTAATTTTTAGGCAAATTATGAAGTGTCAAAGTTCATACAAAATAGGACATTTTCTGAGGTTTTTACTGGATTAGTTTTACACAAATTTAGAAATTGGTTTCTTTAGAAACCTAGATAATATCCACAAGATACTGTGTTTTCAAAATATTTAATGAAAAATGTGTAATAACGTCATAATCAGTTATGAGCGTTTGTATGAAAAACAGTGAAAATGTGAGTCATGATGCACCACCTTAAGTATGGCCTCTTTTGAGTGATCAATGCAAATTGTTTGTACTTGTTTGTGTCCAACAATGAACATCAGGATTACCTAATACTGTAATAACCTCTTGCAGCCAAATCCCTCAGTAAACCGAGGACAGCTAAACTATTCCAGTGGGCTTATAGTAACTCCTGTAGAGAACATCAGTATAGTTGATATCAGCATTGCTGTCAAAGAAGAATTACCAGCTGTTTGTGAGAGACTAGATGATGTCATTGAGCCAGAGGAGGAACATTTGAGATATGGTATGTTTTAAGAACAAGAAATTTTATGATTGATCTACACCTTGTTAATACCCTGTATATTTCGGACGGCGAGCAATGGGTAGCTCGCTTTCCGACCATCCGGTAACTGTACGGATCGTGCTCAAGTCATCGACGGCGCGCACTGTTCCCGCGCGCCTCAAAGCTGTCAGCAACAGCAGGGGCCCAGCGGGGTCGAAGCCTACTGGGGCGGAAAGATCTCACGGCGTCCTTACCTTCCGCATGACGCAGGTCCTCACCGGACATGGCAAGTTCGGGAGGTTCCTGCATCGGATTCAGGCGGAAGTGACGCCCGGGTGTCGCCACTGTGCGGAACGCCCGGAGGACACGGTGGAGCACACCGTCGAGGTGTGCCCTGCCGGGGCGGAGCATCGCCGTGCCCTCGTGGGGGCGATCGGCGGCGGAGACCTCTCACGCCGGGCCCTGGTCGAGGCCATGGTCCGGAGCGAGGAGGAATGGCAGGCGGTCGCCTCCTTCTGCGAAGCAGTAATGCTTGCAAAGGAGGAGGCCGACCGCATCAGGCAACGGCGCCCTCGCCGCCGTCGCCGGGATTCCGATCCCGATTTCCGGCCACCGTAGACGCAGGCTCGCGGACGGCGAGCTATGGGTAGCTCGCTGTCCGATGGTCCGGTAATGGACCGAGTCTAAGGCGTCGACGGCGCGCACTGTTCCCGCGCGCCTCAAGGAGTTGTCAGCAGCAGGAGGGGCCCAGCTGGGTCGAAGCTTATTGGGGACAGGGTTGTCCGAAAGGGAGCTCGTGCCCCGGTATGAAGGCTAGAAGGAACGGCGCGGGGTTTTTAGTCAGTAAGAGTCTGACACTGTCTCCCGCTCCACCCAAGAGCGGGTTTCGTCAAAGATGATTTTCCCCGTCGAGAAAAAAAAAAAGCCTACTGGGGCCAGGGTTATCTGAAGGGAAAGCTCGGCCTGGCTACGAAAGGCAAGAAGGAACGGGGTGGGTTTTTTAGTCAGTAAGAGTCTGACACTATCTCCCGCTGCGCCCAAGGGCGGGGGATGTTATTTGGATGATTTTTACACACCAAAAAATAACCCTGTTTAAAGGGTGACTGGTAATTAGTGACCGATACTTATACATGTGATTGTACTCATGCTTACAAACAACTTTCCCGAAGAAACTTTTTTTTATATACTCATTAGTTTTATCACAATAACAAAACAGGTGTTCGCGCAAATTCGCGTGCGAGTGCCTGCGATCTCTGCTGTTAGCCGCGTAACGCCGTTGGCTCATGTAGGTACTTTACCTACAATAGTGATGGTGCACTCGCGCCGCTTGCAAACCCATCGGTGTATGTAATCAGTGTAGGTATAGGTACCTATACTAACTTTTTTTATTCTCATTACTTAACTTATGCTTAACATGTAGGCATGTTCCGGTTAAATAATATTGTCACGCCGTTAAACTTCAACACGTCATATCTCCGACAAAATAAAGAGTGGCAACGAATAATTAAAACGCATTGCTGTTCGAAAGCTCTGGAACCAAAGTACCTACCTAGCCTGGCAATATCTGGAATAATCCCTCATAAGTACTCGTTGTACCTACTATAGTAGGTATGTAATCTGAAGGTATCTGTAGGTGGATAAGGGAAATGGTACTTTCCGGCGTTAACAATAGAGTCGAAATTCGCGTGTAAGTGACTCGCGAAGGACAAAGTAATAAAATTGATTTATGGTAATGGGTATGGTAATGTGCGTCGCGGGGCTCCGCGACGCGACCCTATTGTTCTGGATTTATCCTGAGACGTCAGTATCTAGAATTTTCTTTGCTCCGCGTATAAATACGAGCCCCCGAACGGAAGTGAGTCAGTTCTGATTTCGACTGCGAACAAGAGCGATCTACCTAAGAGTGCGAAGTGATTTTATCTAACGACCGAGGCGATAGTGTAACGGAACTCTAGTACTAATTGTGATTTGGATTATTGTTGACTGGACTAATTACTTATTGTTTGTGGTAAATAAAGTTCTCTGTTAATTAAACGGCATTTAATTACTTACGTACGTTACAATATAAGTAATGTGTGAAAAAAAAGTTTCTTTGGGAAAGTTGTTTGTAATCATGACTATAATTACGTGTATAGTTATCGGTCACTAATTACCAGTCACCCTATATTTATATGTATTTGTTGGTTTATCCAGTTATCGAGAACATGTAATAAAATCTACACAGTTTCTCCTTACAGAACTGGAACTGGTACGTCTAAGCAACAGTCATTCAGACGCAGAAGATATACCCGCACAACAGACTGAGTCTGATTCAGAAGATTATGTGCCCTTAATAAAGATCAAAACGGAAGTGGAAGAAGAACAAGAAGTACCGAGGAAGAAGCGAAAAGCCGGTGGCACGACACGTGAGTATTAGTTAGTGAGTCATTGTGAGAGCGAACAGGCCGGCGGGGTTGTCAACATGAACTTACCAAGACTACTTCAGGCGTCCTGTCTGTACACTCTTGAATAGCACAAACACGCTGCTACACCTCGAGTTGCTCTCGCTGGAGAGCACCCTCCTACTGCCAGATGTTTCACAGCACAACTGCTTAAAGTACTGAACACTGATTGCAGATACAACAGAACAGTTCTATGCGTAGGATTACTTGTATACTCCAGCTCTTTACTGTATAGAGGTATGCACTGCTTGGGCAGAGCATCGCCGTGTTCTCGTGGGCGTTTGGCGGTAACGATCTGTCGAGCCGGGCCTTGGTACAGGCCATGGTCCGGAGCGAGGAGTGGCTGGCGGTCGCCTCCTTCTACGAAGCAGTAATGCTGGCAAACGCCCCAAACGCCGCCGGGATTCCGATCTCGATTCTGGTGATTCCTGTTTCTCCGGTACGAAACGGAGCTGAATCTTCCTTTCAGAAGCAGACCCTTGGCTCCAGTAGGCTTCGACCCTGCTGGGCCCTACGGTTTGTTAACAACTTTTTGAGGCGCGCGTAGAACAATACGCGCCGTCAACGACTTGGGCTCGGTCCGGGCAGTTACCGGACGATCGGACAGCGAGCTACCTATTGTACTCGCCGTCCGCAAGCCCGCGCCTACGGTGACCGGAAATCGGGATTGGAATTCCGGCGGTGGCTGAGGCACTGTGAGTGCCATTGCCTGATACGGTCTTCCTCCTCCTTTGCTAGCATTACTGCTTCGCAGAAGGAGGCGATCGCCTGCCACTCCTCCTCGCTATCGACCATGGCCTGTACCAAGGCCCGGCGCGACAGATTGCCGCCGCCGCTCACGATGCTCTGCCCAAGCGGGGCACACCTCTGTGCTCTATCGTGTCCCGGGCGTTAATAATAACCAGAGGTTGGAATTACGTAGAGTTTATCCCGTACTTGCATCGAAATGTTGATATTGTTACGTACGTGGGTAACCAAATGCCAATTTACCAATAGAGAACTTTATTCACCACAAATAACAAGTAATTAGTCCAGTCAACAATAATCCGAATCACAATTAACACTAGAGTACCGTTACACTATCGCTTGGGTCGTTAGATAAAATCACTTCGGACACTTAGGTAGATCGCTCTTGTTCGCAGTCGAAATAAGAACTGACTCGCTTCCGGTCGGGGGGCTCGTATTTATATGCGGGGCAAGGAAAATTCTAGATACCGGCGTCTCAGGATAAATCCAGAACAATAGAGTCGCGTCGCAGGGCCATAAGTCATTTTTACCATAAGTAATTTTGACTTTATTGTTAATATTGGAAAGTACCATTTTCTTTATCCACCTACTTTTACCTACTAAATAATGAGAGTAATAGATATAGTACTTGTGAAGGATTGTTCCAGATCTTGCCAGGCTAGGTAGTTACTTTTGTTCTAGAGTTTTCGAACAGCAATGCGTTTTAATTATTCGTTGCTACTCTTTATTTTGTCGGAGATATGACGTGTTGAAGTTCAACGGCGTAACAATATTAATATGGATCTTCCCGGGATTTCTAATGAAAAATCCCGTATGGCTACCAATCATCATCATCATATCAGCCGAGAGATGTCCACAGCTGGACATAGACCTCCCCCAAGCGTCGCCACAACGACCGGTCCTGTGCGTCACGCATCCATCGGTGCAGCGTCGGAAGGCCTCCAACAAGGTTGCCAACAATATTACAAGTTAATAATAACAATACCTCAGAGATAGTTTTTTTTTATTATTATCTATCAATAATAATAAAAAAAAACTCGCTCGCGTTTGACCACCTGATGATGTGGTTGACGATGGAGCACGCTTGCCTAGAAGTAACCCATTCACTCTTGACTTAAATACCCCTAAGTTGTAGCTGTCAGTCAGGAAACACAGACTCCGGCAGGATATAGGACAGATTAGACAAATAAAACAAAGATAAATTAGTATCTAATTTTTATCGTAAGTATTTATCATTGAAAAAGATCTCTACGTCAACTGAGATGAGGTTAACAGATTTATACACTGCCTAGTCGTCATTGATGCAGGAAGATTTTTTTCCTGAAAAAAATAATGTAGTCTGTCTAAATAGTCAAACGACTTGGGCAAAATTAAATCTGATGTTGTCAACACTGGTCAAAAATCAAGGTTGATTAAGAGATCTTGATCATAGTTTACTAATAGAATAACCTTGTAAAAAAGTATCGAATATAAATATTATTTAAATGATTAAATATTATGCAAAATTCCCAAGCCAAGAAATGAGAAAGAAGAAAGAAAATTGCGTTTATTAGCATTACAAAAACAGATACACCAACAAGTGGTACACTGAGTGATGCCAAAAACGCCTCAGCTCAGCATAATTACAAGGCCACCACCTGACGCGGATCTGAAGGTCAGATCAGAGCAAGGTCAGATCAGAGCAAGGTCAGATCAGAGCAAGGTCAGATCAGAGCAAGGTCAGATCAGAGCAAGGTCAGATCAGAGCAAGGTCAGATCAGAGCAAGGTCAGATCAGAGCAAGGTCAGATCAGAGCAAAGTCAGATCAGAGCAAGGTCAGATCAGAGCAAGGTCAGATCAGATCAAATCAGAGCAAGTTCCTGAATAACCTCTACCTCATTCCGACCTCTAATGATAACGAATCGTTGACACCTCTTGCAGCAAAAGCTCTTTAGTATTTGAATCACTTCGGTAGAACATACGTGCAATGCTTTCCAAATGAGAATAGGATCGACGGTCATGTTGTGACGTCACGATTTATATATTTTTACCTTCAATTTTTTAGAATTTATTTACGAACTTTGAACGAAAAAAGTTTAATTAGAATCCAGTTCTTCAATTTTACTCATCTCCGAGTTCTTCAATTTTGACAAAATTTCTTTGATTTGACAGTACGATATCACGTCAAAACATCGCAATCGATCCGATTCTCATTTGGAACGCATAGTACATAACTTCCTTGGATCATGCTTTTTTTTTGTCGACGGGGAAAATCATCTTATGACAAAACCCGCTCTTGGGTGGAACGGGAGATAGTGTCAGACTCTTACTGACTAAAAACCCCGCGCCGTTCCTTCTAGCCTTCATACCGGGGCTCTAGTTTCCTTTCGGATAACCCTGACCCCGGTAGGCTTCGACCCAGCTGAGCCCCACCTGTTGCTGACAACTCCTTGAGGCGCGCGGATTACGGCCCGTTCCCTCCTAGAGAAGAGGCCTGAGTCCCAGCAGTGGGAACATTATTAATGCCGACTATGCTTTGCTGTGTTTTGAATTTGACACTTACTAGATTAATAACCACAGGAGCGGCCGTCGCGGAGAAACGGAATCTGCACACGAGAGAAATAAAACTCATCGTCATCTTCCTGCCCTTATCCCGTTTTATTTGGGGTCGGCGCAACACGCTTTTTTCTTCCATTCTGTCCTGTCACCCATCACGCTATCACTTACTCCCTTTTCTTTCATATCACTTCTCACACAATCCATCTATCTTTTCTCTGGCCTCCCCCTCCTCCATCCATTCACATGTAAATTCATAACTCTTTTAGCAACATGCGTTTCATCTCTCCTCTTTACATGACCATACCAAGACAAACGATTTCCTTTCAACTTTTCAGTCACTGGCGCCACTTTCAAACTAGAAGAAAATCAAAAGAAGAATGAAGAGCTGGACGCAAAAGTTACCCAGAACACTCAGAGTGGCTCATCCGAACTTATTCCGCAATTAGAACTTTTAAATAATACAACACCTCGAGTTAATGATAATAATACTACTTTAGAAACAAATTGTCATAATAATATTAAAAAACGCAGTGTAAAAAAACATATACTTGTACACACTGGTGAAAAACCTTTCAAATGTGACTTCTGTCAGCGTTGTTTTGTTCGGAAGGATCATTTAACAAAACATATTCGAACGCATACTAGAGAAAAACCTTACAAATGTGAAATATGTCTTGTTGGTTTTAGTCAGAAGGTTCATTTAACAAGTCATATTCTCACGCACACTGGCAAAAAACCTTATAAATGTGAAGAATGTCAGCATAGTTTCAGTCGGAAGGATTATTTAAAACGACACATTCGTGGCCACACTGGCGAAAGACCTTATAATTGTGATGTATGTGAGCGTACTTTTAGACATAAGAGTCTTTTGACTCGACATAGACGTGTGCACACTGGTGAAAAACCATACAAGTGTGAACAATGTCAGCTTTGTTTTCGGCAGAAGGCTCATTTGACAGGGCACATTCGTACGCACACTGGCGAAAAACCATATAAATGTGATATATGTCAGCGTATTTTTAGTCTAAAGAGTGATGTAACAAAACATTATATGCGCGTGCACACTGGTGAAAAGCCTTATAAGTGTGATATTTGCCAGCACGTTTTTAATTATAAGGGGAATTTAATGCGACATATTCGTGTACATTCCGGGCCCAAAGGCCGGGGTGGTACCCCTGGGGGTGCCACGGGAACTTGAACGGGGACCCATGGCACCGCCAGGTCGATTAATGCAGAGATTGTACTTATTCCTTAAAGAATTAAAGGATTTATTTCAAATAAACCGTTTACAGGCAAGAAGTCAGTCAGAAAAATGATGGTAATTGCACATTCCAAAGCGTAGATCTCTATGGAGATGAATGTGCAAGAAATTCCACGGACACTTTTTTCTTGGGAAAAAATATCAAAAATATTCAGTTAGGTACTGATTTAAACTTAAAAAAAATATCATATTTTAGTTCATCAAATTATACAAAAATGAAAATATTTAAATTGAACGTTCTAAATAATCTATGCGATGCAAGCTATAGTACAATAATGGAGGGAAGGGGAGATCCGGCTGCCGGGGCGCTTGATGCACTTGCGTCGCGTCATAAAGACGTAGGTAGTAATAGCAAAATACAGAGTTGAAAGGTGTTAAATAGAACAACGAAATCTTGATGGTTTGTTTTTGGCATTATTTTTTGTGAAAAGTCATAGAATAAAAGTTATAACAATAAATAATATTCCACAACTATCACACAACGCCGTCTAGTCCCAAGCTAAGCAGAGCTTGTGTTATGGGTACTAGACAACTGATAAACATACTTATATATTTCTAAATACGTACATATTATAGATAAATTACACCCAGACACAGCACTAACCACTAGAGTCCTAGACCAACAGAACAGTCCAAGTTGTATATGATGTTAGTAACACAGTCCTGAGCGATAGCCAGAGTTTTTCAAATAACGCAAAGGAGTCTGATACAACTGTACTATTAATAACAATAAAATATATTAATAACACAGGTTTTTTTTTCTGTTTAACCCTTTTGAAACCGGGAAAATGTGTCATTCTAGTCAAAAAAGTCGAGCAACTTAGGATTTTTTTAAGGGCAACGCGAATTTTAGTTTCTACATCAGAGCTTGATCATAATATGGCTAATGCTGCCCCCGTTAGTAAAAAAGACGCATTTAAAATTTTTTCCAGATTTTAATTGTATAGGTACATTGCTGGAGTCAGAAAAATAGGTGCATCTGTCTGTATTTTTTATATTTTGCTAATTTTCTCCAGTGCGGTTTTAACCACATGAGTAGATAAACTGTACAGAGGCAAAGCTTCAAACAACCGCTCGAATCGGTTGCACTACTACAAGCGCGCAGGGAATGTGTGAGTGACCACCGTCCGCTTGTTGTGTATTCGTCGCGTACGCAACCGAATCGAGCGGTTGTTTGAAGCTTTGCCTCTGTACGGTTTATCTACTCACTAGCTTTCCGCCCGCGGCTTCGCTTACGTGGACTACAGTTTATATCGCGCGGGCAGAGACCCGTGCTCAGCAGTGGAATTATAGGTAGCCTATGTGTTATTCCAGTGTCTCTTCTACCTACCTACCAAATTTGATCTAAATCCGATCAGTAGTTTTTGCGTGAAAGCGTAACAGACAGACAGACATAGTTACTTTCGCATTTATAATATTAGTAGGGATGTGGTTTTAACACAAGGAATAAAGGACCGATTTCGCGTTTCATTCATTAAAACATTTTTTTATCCGTTTTTACTTTTTGTTACTTAGATACGTCTTTTTAACTATCAGGGGCAGTATTTTCAACTATTTTGCGTCGTAATCGCCGTCAAAGCCTTAGGGCCAAAAGGATGGTTAGGTAGACCAAGACGTAGCACGTCGGATCAACGCAGGATGGATGAATGGCGACAGGTCACGGGAACAACTTGTGACCCACGGATGCCCCTCAAGTTGAAGGGTAAAATTTACAAGGCCGTCATAAGACCTGTCATCATACTGTATAGATCAGAATGTTTGGCTGTGCGTAGATGGGTGGAGAAGAAGAGGAAGGCCGAAGAAAAGATGAATGGATTGTGTGAGATGAAAAGGGAGTTAGTGATAGTTTGACGGTTGACAAGGCAGAATGGAAAAAAACGTGTCGCGTCGACCCCAAGTAATATGGGATAAGGGCAGGAAGAAGAAGAATCGTAAGACTTTGGGCGCAAATGAGAACCTTTGATACATAGTATAATGATGAAAACTAATCTATAATAAAATGGGAAAATGTGTGTGTCTGTCTACATTAATGAGCTCCCACGCCAAATCCACCATTCCATGGTACTGTTCGCGGACGATAGTACAGTACTCATAAAATGCGACAATCACGAAAATTATGGAAGCGATATAAACAACACCATTAAAACCATAATAAACTGGCTAAATAATAACAACCTACAAATAAACATACATAAAACAAAAATAATGCATTTTTACCAAAGACTTCATGTCGATGATCTAAGTATCAAATATAATAATCAAAATGTGGATAGAGTAGCTGTTACAAAATTTCTTGGAATATTAATTGACAGTCAACTGACGTGGAAGGCACATGCAGAACAAATCAGTAAAAAACTCAGTGCATCAGCCTATGCACTTTATAATCTTAAAAAAAAAAGTTAATATCAAAACGGTATTACTAGCATATCATAGTCTAGTCGTTTCTGTTTTGAGATTTGCTATCATTTATTGGGGAAATTGTACCGAGAGAGAGAGTATTTTTAAGGCCCAGAAACGCTGCCTACGAGCAATATTTGGTTTGAAGGTTACTGACAGCTGTGTTCCAATTTTCAAAGGTCATAATTTATTGACATTCCCATGCCTTTACATTTTAGAAATTGCTCTGTTTGTTAAATGTAATCAGGAACTATTTTTAACTTTATCGGAAAGCAGACACCGTGATATAACTTTAAGATCTCAATACCAAAACCTGTTCTGCACAGGTAGATATAGGACTGCTCTGTTGAGGAAAAGTATCTTTGGTATGGCACCGGCTATTTTTAACTACATTCCTAATTCTATAAAAAAGGAACCAGTAAGAATTTTCAAAAAGAAAGTAACTGAACTTCTGTTAAACAAATGTTATTACTCTGTAGCGGATTTTCTAGCTGAAAAATTTTAATTGTTGTTTGTATTTTAATTGTTGTATGTTTAATATGTTTGATGATGAACTTGCATCAATATTTTCATGTCAAAATGGTAGAATGTACCTACAAGGATACTCTAATAATTATTTTTATCACCTTATTGTAAATTACCTACATTCTGAGCAAATAAATCAATATTCTATTCTATTCTATTCTATTCTATATTCTATTCTGTTTGTCCGTCTTTCACAGTAAAACGGAGCGATGAATTGACGTGATTTTTTAAGTGGAGATAGATGAAGGGATGGAAAGCGACATAGGCTACTATTTATCTCTATCTAACCCCCCACTTCCCTAAAATAGGGGAATTTAACGTAAGCGAAGCCGCGGCCAAAAGCTAGTACGACAATAAACAATGTATAGAAAAATCTAGGCCAGATGGATAAGACATTCTCTCGGTCTTAAAGAAACACCCCCTACGAATAATGTCCTCGAACACGCTCCCGACACTGATTGAGTCTAGGACATGTTTGGCCCCCAGGATTAGTCCGGCTGCTCACAGGAATGTGCGTGAGGATTGTTCTTTTTCTAAATTCAAAACAATTGTGAAATCGATGGGAAAAAGTCATGGTCCACACAGGCACAGTACACATCACTGAGTCACGTCATGACTCACATTTTTACTGTTTTTCATACAACCGCTCATAACTGATTATGACGTTATTACATATTTTTCATTAGATATTTTGGAAACACAGTACAACCTACCTTGTGGATATTATCTAGGTTTCTAAAGAAACCAATTTCAAAATTTGTGTAAAACTAATCCAGTAAAAACCTCTGAAAATGTCCTATTTTGTATGAACTTTGACACTTCATAATTTGCCTAAAAATTAAAAAAGTCAAAAAAGTGATCCTCTAGAGACCTTGCAAATTTTATTAAGACTCTAAATGACTACCACTTTTTCCAAAAACTTTTAAGGGTTTAAAGGGTTTAAAAAAAACAGCTATTTTCTGGAGCAAGTTTTGTGAAATTTTCAAGTAAATCTCGGAAATACCGAATACTAACAGAGTTTTCAGGCGTTATCTTTCTTTTTTTGCGTTGCCTTTTCGTCAAACATCGCGTTGGATTGCATTTAATAAAGTAACAAGCTTTCAAACCATTTTCGATGTTTACGATAGGCGAGTGGAAAAGGACCCTCTTAAATGGAACACTCAATCTGCTAAACTGAGAAAATACTACACTCTCGTATCTCGAAATATACTGCGTAGTGTTTATTATTTTATGAGAATTAATTGTGTTAAATTAAGGGTATTACACTCATTTTTGAAAAGTGTCTCAATTAGATTCTATAGTGCTAATAAACCACTAAGTGGACACCATATTTACTCTGAGGTAATGACGTCAGTTGCCTGTGTAAATAACTGCGCTCAGTATGGCCAATCAGTTGACAGCAGTCACTTTAATTTACACAGCTGAGTGACGTTATGACATGGTGCATGATAAAAGCACAGATAATAAAAACTGAAAACATTGAATTGAATTTTAATATTTATTTTGTTACTTTATGAACTCCAATTTGCATTTTATAAAGGTTTATTTAGAACACTCATTCCTCTTATGGTGTAGATCGAGTGTTCCCAAATTCATTGAAATAATTCGCTAAATACTTTGTAAGTAGGTACCTACATATATGAACCAAGTTTGAGACTGGAAGAAAGTAAAATTCATATGGCTGTCATCCCAGCCAGATCTCTCGAATGTGGATGAAGACTTTATTAAGGTGAATGCTCCAACCAGCCCGCGAAATTCAAATTCTCTTACGTTGTGACTTTATCAAAATATGATTCGCGGCAATAACAAGTATGATTTTAAATACAAGAATGATCAAAACATTCGCTCTATCAGCTTCCACATAGAAAAGTTGCATGTAAGTTAGATTTCGGAGATTTTAACAATTTACACCTTTTCTATGTGGAGCGAATGTTTTGATCGTTTTTATATTATAAATTATACTTGTACCGGTTCTGCCGCGAATCATATTTTGGTAAAGTTACAACATGTCACTGGCCTGCAAATTGCAAAAAATATACCTTAAGTTGATTTTATTTGAACCAATAGTAAATGACAGCATAGTACAGTAGATTATAGCTCAGTGGTGAATAAGGTTAGAAAAGAAAGAAAGAATAAAAAACAGTCCATTTACGCGAAAAAGACGAAATTTTAACACTAGCTAGGTAACAAACATAATTTAACATCGATCGATAGGGAAGTTAGGCGTCACATCCGCGCAAAATGGCCGAACGCTCAGCATAAAGCTGCGGCCTCACGCATAATGCGTTTGTATAAATTGTGGAGGTTGAATTGTTTAGTTTGCAACATTTCACATGGAGGACATTCATACGCTTACATGGCTTAAAAAACTTAGTATCCCAGCCAAAAATATTACCAAAAAATCAGCGCTGGCAAAAATGTGTTTTTGTCATTTTGTCATTGAATGTCAGGTGTCAAACTATGTTGTGATAGGGATGACGGCAATGAAGAAATAAATGGATATATCGATGAATCGATATTTATAAAATAAACAATATCGGCCTCGATATATCGAAGAAAAAATATCGATATGTAGGTCAAACTTTTCGAGATTTTTAGTTTTAAAATGATCATTCATTTGGTTCGGTCTAAGTCAATTTTTTTATTTATTTTTTGATTTCTAATATAAACTAGAGCTTGGCTGCGATCCCACCTGATGGTAAGCAATGATGCAATCGTTGATGGCGATGCGCACTAGTTTATTGAGAGCCTGTTCACTCTAGTTTTGAAGACTCCTAAATTATAATCGGATGAGAAGACCGTAGCAGGCAAATAGTTTTAGTCCTTCGATGTACGCGGTATTAACGACGAGGCGAAACGCTTTGTCCTGACCGTAGAAGTTTCAACAACGTAAGGGTGAATACTCACCGTATTTTGGTTACCGTATTATACCGGTTGTCCGACGGTAGAAATGAGATTGCGGAATCAAGCCATGCAATTCCCGCGCCCACTCTCAATAATAGGTAATCGTAATTTTTATATAAAAGGCAAGTACAATATTTTTATTTAAGAGTATCTTAAAAAAAACTACTAAAAATATTCTAAAATTCTAAAGAATTTAATATTTCAGTCACAATTTGTCCGGTAACAAAAGTAAAAACTATATTAATTATTTTACCGTTCGTTAAGTATTCTAATAAATTAATATCGATAAAAAGTCGTATTTGAAACAATTTTCGATATTGAATATTTTATATCGATTTATCGGCTGAAAATATCGATATATCGAAGCGATATTTTTCCAACAAGCCTAGGTTACATACATTTAGAATTTGTTTTGATTATGATTAATTGATTTGCACAGAGTTAGTACTCTGTCTTATTTGTTGTGGATCTGAAGACGGTCAACACTGTGAAGATTTTGTGATTTAAGATTTCTAAAATAATTCCTATATACTTCCTGGACGTCCTTCTGGAGGAGTATACAGCTTATCGTTTCGGCGCCTCGGCGGTCGCAAGCGTTCCACGAAAGAAGTGCATACGATCACGCGATATTTACTATCTCCTGTCTTGTGTTATTCTTCTAATTTATAGTATTAATAAGTTATTATTTTGATTTCAAAGATGGAAAAAATGAAAATGTGCAGAATATGTTTAGAAGAGAATGTTCGCATGAACATAGTTAACGACAAGGATCTACAACAACTGTATGAAAAGCTGACTGATATTCCAGTAAGTTGTACCTTATATCCTTATATATTATTTACTTAACCAGGCTCACAGCTGACTACACACAGGATGGCCCATGTACAGTGCTTCAGAATGATTCTATAGAATAGATATACCAAATGATGAAAAAAGATTGCATGTAACTGAGATGAGAATGTTAAGATGGACATGTGGTGTGACGAGAATGGATAAAGTGAGAAATGAGTATATTAGGGAAAGTCTGAAAGTGGTACCAGTGACTGAAAAGTTGAAAAGAAACCGTTTGTCTTGGTATGGTCATGTAAAGAGGAGGGATGAAACGCATGTTGCTAAAAGAGTTATGAGTTTACAAGTGAATGGATGGAGAAGCAGAGGGAGGCCAAAGAAAAGATAGATGGATTGTGTGAGAAGTGAAATGAAAGAAAAGGGAGTTAGTGGTAGCGTGACGGGTGACAGGACAGAATGGAAGAAAAAAACATTTGCCGACCCCAAATAAAAGGGTACAAGGGCAGGAAGATGATGAGAGATATACCTACTTACCAAAAGCCACACTTTACATCAACTGTGTTTAATATTACTTGGACAGCATAACAATGTATGTACTGTATGGGAAGTATTCTATTCCTAAGTCAAATGCTATTTGTTATGTTGCAGTTTGTAACTGAAGACAGAAGACCGACGCTTGCTTGTATCCACTGCTACGCTAAACTGAAGCAATGCTGCCAACTGCAGAGAAAATGTCTGGAAGCTGAAGAGCTGTTTGCTCAGATGATGAGTGAGGTGAGGTGTTCTGCAACTAGTGAGGGTATCTAGTAAGTGTAGAAGTGATACCTATAAAAGCTGTACTCATCATCGCTGCACAAATAATAATAATAATAATAATATAATATAATAAAATATCCCCATCGTCGTATCTCTACGTTGACGTCGTGGTGGGGCTTGTGTGCTCCAACATGCCCTAGGTCTCTATCGGTAGAATTTCCTTTACCGTGACATACCTAGGGTGAGGGGCCAGACTAAGAGAGATACAATCCGCAGGGCAGTTTTGTGGCGAACTGTTGGGTATTAGCGACCCCACGGACCCGATCTCCCGGGAGAATTCCTGTTCTTCATCTCCGGCTTGCCTTTATTGGCCGGCCGCAGTGAACACTGACGAGGAACAGAGCTCCCACCTCTCTCTTGCCTTTATTGGCTGGCTTGAGTGGAGAGTTGCAAGAGCAAACATGCACGGGAGATGGATGCATAATCCAGTAAGGTGCTGGTAGGGATCTTGACCGTACTTCCGGGATTGTCCTGATAGCCGTGGTATGCCTCTCCACTCCTCAAGCGCCTCAGGATATGTTGCCCTCTTGTTGCTACGTCACTTCGTGCTAGCGACCGTTTTTGGGGGCCCATTTATTGAGTGTGCAAGTCACCCCCTGCCTTTTATCGATGGATATTAATGACATTGTTCAGGCAGGGGCCATAGTCTTAACATAGTTCCATGTTATCAGTCCACTTAAGACTCCAAAAACCATAGCCCTATTATTTAGTTTTCCATATTAAATCGCAATAGTTTTTCAAACCGGGGATTGTCCTTGGGTGCACTAGTATAGCACGTACAGGGATAATCGTCGGTTGGTATCAAGATTCATTAGAATAACCTAAAGGGCCTCTGCGAGTTGGCTTCGGCTCCTTGTATGCCTCCCAAAGGCCCAGGACCTCAGGGTCCTGTGATAAATAAAGAAATGAAAATAATAATAATAATAATAATGTGCAGTCATGCATGTAAAGCGAGGGGAGATTATGGAATCTGAGGGGGTTCAACTTTCGGATTCCATACACCTTAGATCCCTCTCCTCGACCGAAACCTATAAGTATTTGGGTATGTCGGAAGCGTTAGGCATTAACGTTACTGACATGAAGCAATCGTTGAAGGAGCGTTTCTTTGGCCGCCTGAAGAAGGTATTAAACAGCCTTCTGTCAGGCGGAAATAAAGTGCGCGCCTTCAACGGTTGGGTCATGCCGGTGTTAATGTACTCTTTCGGCATACTCAAATGGACTCAGACCGAGTTAGACGCTCTGGATAGGCGGGTCCGTACATTGCTGACCGCAAATCGGATGCATCACCCACGATCTTCGGTGATGAGACTGTACATCCCGCGGAAGTGTGGAGGTCGTGGCTTTTTGAACGCAAAGACTCTACACAACCGCGAGGTGTGCAGCCTCAGAGAATACTTTCTCAAAACCGACGTGGGTATGCACCGCGATGTGGTCGCAGTGGACAAGGGACTCACCCCGTTGTCCATGGCTAAAGAGAACTGGCGCAAACCTGTGGTACTAACTACTGATGACCGCAAGGAAGTATGGAAAGGCAAGGAGCTCCACGGGCGCTTCTTTCGGGCTCTTCATGAGCCTGATGTAGATTTTTTGGCGTCTGTGGCCTGGTTACGATTCAGCAACCTCTTCGGAGAAACTGAAGGTTTTGTCTGTGCGATTATGGACGAAGTTATTTTGACGAACAACTACCGGAGACATATTATGAAGGACGGGACGGTTGACGTGTGTCGGGCATGTCATCGTCCGGGTGAGTCTATCAGACATATTATCTCTGGTTGTTCTCGTCTGGCTAACGGCGAGTACTTGCACAGGCATAACCAAGTAGCCAGGATTCTTCACCAGCAACTTGCTTTAAAATACAACCTAGTGGATTCTGAGGTACCGTACTACAAGTATGTGCCCGACCCAGTTCTTGAAAATGACCATGTCACGTTGTACTGGGATCGGTCTATCATTACTGACCGGACTATTGTAGCCAATAAGCCGGACATAGTGGTGATAGACCGATTAGCGCGCCGCGCAATGATAGTCGATGTCACCATCCCGCATGACGAGAATCTCGTGAAAGCTGAGAAAGAGAAACAAATAAAATATCTCGACTTAGCACACGAGGTTGTCGACATGTGGAATGTTGACTCAGATATCATTGTGCCGATTGTCGTGACCGCCAATGGCCTTATAGCCAAAAGCTTCGACGACCATCTGTCGAAGCTATCGTTGCGCGGTTGGATCAAGGGCCTGATACAGAAGGCAGTACTCCTCGATACGGCACGCATTGTGAGGAGGTTCCTGTCTCTGGAGCCCTAACCACCGGTAGCTTGGACCCTGCTCCCGACACCGGCGGAAACTATAGTTTTATATTTTTAAATGTTTTTTTTTTTAATATGATTTTGTTAAAAAATATTTAAAAATGTAATTTTATATGTATAAAAAATAAATAAAGAGATAATAATATTCCACAACTATCACACAACGCCGTCTAGTCCCAAGCTAAGCAGAGCTTGTGTTATGGGTACTAGACGACTGATAAACATACTTATATACTACTTAAATACATACATATTATAGATAAATTACACCCAAACACAGAACAAATGATTATGCTCATCACACAACCATTTGTCCTGGGTGGGAATCGAACCCACGACCTCCGGCATTGCAGTCAGGTTCACTAACCACTATACCAACAGGCCAGTCAATGCATGTGGAAGGCGGCCATCAGGGAGGAGTGGCGATGTGTTGTGAAGCTTGCCATCAACACCTGACCTGATGACCACGACCACTTTCATAACACTGTCATACACACACATACAGTAAAACCCTCTCCATACATACATACTTTTATTACGTATATCTTTCCGCCCGCGGCTTCGTCTGTGTGGACTACAGTTTACATCGCGCGAGCAAAGACCCGTGCTCAGCGGTGGAATTATAGGTAGCCTATGTGTTATTCCAATGTCTCTTCTACCTACCTACCAAATTTGATCTAAATCCGTTCAGTAGTTTTTGCGTGAAAGCATAACAGACAGACAGAGTTACTTTCGCATTTATAATATTAAGTAGGGATTCGCTATTTTTATTTTATATTCCTACTGTCTTTAGTCATTTACTTCTTGTGGTTATTAACCCTTCAGATACCGTCAATTAGAGACACAATAGTAAGACAATAGATGCGCGGCCACCGGTGGTCGCTTGGGGATTCATGAATTAAACTCACTAAATATTTGTAATCTGTCTTACTTGCTGTATTAATATGTAAGCTACTAATTATGTAATTCGGTACAGGTGGGGACCTGGTGACCTGTATCACAGGTGTTCCTTCCACAGGCACCAGCGATCCACAACCAAAAATTGCCAGCAATGGTTTTTAGTGTAAGATTATCCAGATGTTTGTATGTTTTCTTTTTATGTTTGTTCGCGCATAACTTCGTTGCTTGCCAACCGATTTGAAAAATTATTTTTTTGTTGGAAAGGGTATACTTCCCAAATGGTCCCATAGTCACCAAGTTGGGATCTGATGATGGAATCTTGGCGAAATCGAGAGAACTCCTCAAATTCAATTAAATTTTTAGTGAAGTCGGTTATTTTTTTTTATAAAAAGGTTTTTTGGCTTGTGGTGAGAAATAAACGTTTTTGTTATAAACCACTCTGTCAATAATCATACCGACCAGGAAGAAGGAGAAATATTGAGAAAATGAACTGTTTAGAAAGTGTTGAACTTCTTAATTCATTAAACTCCAAGCGAATACCGGCGCTCGCTTTCCAATTGTCTTTTTATTGTGTCTCTATTTACTATATTCAAAAGGTTAAAAAAAACATATATTTAGTGGAACACGTATTGCAAAATATTCACGTAAATGATAGACTTACCATTTGGCAACAGGATTGTTAGGTGTTATCTCTCAGTTTTAACCGACTTCGAAAAGGAGGAGGTTCTATGTTCGGCTGAATGTATGTTTTTTTTTTTTTTTTTGTATGTATGTTCACCGATATTTCGGTCAATTGTGGACCGATTTTGAAAATTTTTTTTTTGATTGAAAGGTTGTGCTTCCAAGTTGGTCCCATAGAAATATTGTTATGATCTGATCATGAACTTCGAAGATATAGAACAGAACTCCTCATAGAATCATAGCAGAAATTTCGGAAGTCGGTGTTAAATAACGAAGAGACAAGGTATTAGAGATAGGACAATTAGGTATCTATTATAGAAATACCGACTTCCGAAATTAAAGTAATTTTTTACTTTTTGAAGTCGGTTTAATTTTTTTTTTTGTAAAAAGTTTTTTATTCATGTAACATTTTTTTCTCCAACACTACCAAAATAAAGCCTTCTCAAAACTTTGATCAATGCCCCATGCAGTGGCGTAGCTAGGCCCTCGGGGCCCTGTATCAAATATATTTGAAAGTTTCTTTTTTTTTTGTACGAAATAGCTTCTACTAACTAATATAGAAATAGTGCCTTGAGAGGCCTTAAAATTGAAAATGAGCTCATTTTATGGATCACTTAGTAGGACGTACTAAAATTGATTGAGTTTTTATTATCGTCTTGTATGTAGAAAATGCTAAAAAGAAAGGAGCGTGCTAAAAGCTATTTACAGAGTATCATATTGAGTAGTCAATATTCATTCATTCCTGTTCATGAGAATTTGAGATTATGGAGAACATGTTACAAATTTTGGCCAAGTCGGGGCCCCTGTAGCTTGGGGGCCCCGTATCATTGATACGGCAGATACGGTCGGGTTTTAGCATTGCTTATTTTTGATGACATGGGGCATGGGGGGTCTAGATGGTGATTACGTCAGCAGTATATATTTTTCTTAGTTAGATCTCGATGTTCAAAAATCACAAGAAAGTGAGCAGATACTCATCACTGAGCAGCAAACATCCAATGTCGTTGAAGATTTAGTCATGGATTCGTGTATCATATGTCAAATTTTTAAATGAAGTTTGTTTTTTCATTTATTCCAAGCCTGTTCCTTATTTGTAGACTTACAACTAGTCCTCATAAATTAATAACGAAACCAACACATTGACAAATGGTTGTACCAATGTTTACGCAAGCGTAGGTGAGGGGGTGAGAGCTTTGCTTACTTTTGCTGACAAGGGGGAGGGGGTAGTTAATATTTGCAGAAAATCTGCTTATGTAATACTTGAAGGGCCACTTATTTAGCTTTATTTTTAATTCTAGTCATATTGCGTGCCACGTCATCATGTTCCACCTTGTCCAGCAATGTGGCTAGCATCCGTACTATCCCTACTAATATTATAAATGCGAAAGTAACTCTGTCTGTCTGTCTGTTACGCTTTCACGCAAAAACTACTGAACGCATTTAGATCAAATTTGGTAGGTAGGTAGAAGAGACCCTGGAATACCACTTTTTTTTTTTTAATAGCCTATACTGTCCCACTGCTGGGCAAAGGCCTCCCCCAACTTCTTCCAGGCATTCTTTTCCCGAGCCACCTCGAACCAGTCCCCGCGGTAGGAATCCAGGTCGTCTCGCCACCTCTTCCTTGGTCGACCTCGGCGGCGTCGTCCATCTTCGGGTACCCACTTTGTGGAAACTCTTACCCAACGATCAGAGTGCATGCGACGACGTGACCCGCCCGATCCCATTTTAGCTTGGCAGTCTTTTTTTCCTACGTCTATAATTCCTGTCTTTTGACGTAGCGTGGTGTTTCTCATTCTGTCGGCTCTTTTGACACCTAGAATGCTGCGTTCCATGGCTCGTTGGCAAACCCCAAGGCGAAACTTTTGTGACTCGGTGAGCGACCATGTCTGGGCACCGTAGTTTAAGACGGGTAGAACACACATATCGATGAGTTTTTTCAGGGAGATCGGTAGATATCCCTTCATTAGCGCCTTCATGGACCAGTAGCTTTTCCAGGCGTTTTCAATACGGCGATCGATTTCCTTATCCTGCCTGTTTTCGAAAGAAACTAACTGGCCCAAGTAGTTATACTCATCGACATAGTTTATATTCTGCCCATCTGCCTCGACCCTACGTTTAGTGCTGTTAGTCATACATTTAGTTTTACACCAATTCATCGCGAGCCCCACCTTGTGAATAACACTTAGGCTACCTATAATTCCACTGCTGAGCACGGGTCTCTGCCCGCGCGATATAAACTGTAGTCCACGCGGGCGAAGCCGCGGGCGGAAAGCTAGTTAAAAATAAAGCTAAATAAGTGGTATAATTTAATTATACATTCTTACCGTAATGCCGATCGAGATCTCACCCCAACCCACCTTACACCTTACCTAATTTTGACTTTCCTGTTGGTTTAGTGGCTAGTGGCCCTGACTGCTATGCCGGAGGTTGTAGGTTCGATTCCCACCCAGGACAACTGTTGTGTTGAGCACGATCATTTGTTCTACCCTACACTACCCTTTTTTTTTTTTTCGCTGGGAAAAATGCGTTACGCATACCCTCGGGGGAGGGAGGGGTATGTGGAACGGTCAGAGCCGGTATACCCACTAAACGACCCAGCGGCGCTCCCGCATCGTCTGTGAGTGGCGAAGGACTGGGCAGCCGGCAGAGCCTTTACGTCCAGTCCTCCGCCGACGATCGCCCGCCTTGACGGCGGGCCCTGCACGCCCCTCTCAGCAAGGAGGGGCCCGGGAATGCCGCGAGCGCTCGGCCATTCCCGCCCGACGGTGGTGGTGATCCAAACCAAATTTTTAGGCTTTGTTCGGACTATTTAGTAGATGGTTTATGTGAAGTTTGGTAGGGTAGAGTAGGGTATAGTAAAGCGTAGTAGGGAAGAGCTGGAGCGAAGCTGCGCGGGCAAAAGTTAGGACGGTATATTTGAGTGTATTATTTAGTGTAAAATCAGTGCCGCGTGACTAGACCAAACAATAATACTGTAATGATCTCTTGCAGGCGAATCCCTCAGTGCACCGAGGTCAGCTAAATTTTTCCAGTGCGCCTGCAGTACGTCCTGTGGAGAACATTAGCGCTTCGGAATGTATTACCATCAAGGAAGAGCTACCAGATGATTGTGAGAGACTAGACGATGTCATTGAGCCAAAAGTGGAACTTTTCGAATATGGTATGTTTATAAATACTTTTAATTAACACGCTTTTATTAGCTTCACTTGTAACTATGTAAGAAAATCTTGGAATCTTAATTTTACCCACTTCCTGGTTTGGCTTTGATCAGGATCAAATTTTGCACACGCACTGAGTTCTGATGACAATACATGACTAGCTGAGAAACGTCATTACAAATCCAAGATGGCAGCCTCCCCAAGATGACGAACTGGCTGTTTGAAATGCACTTCCATGACATGAGTATCAAATGAAAGGGTTTGCTGTCAGGAATACGAAAAAAAATAGTCACGTGACTCAAATCCAATATGGCGGGAGTCCAAGATGACGGACAGGCTATTTGAAATGCACCTCCATGATATGGGTATCAAATGGAAGGGCTTGCTGTCATGAATACGAAAACATAGTCACGTGACTTAAATCCAACATGGCTGTTATGTTTTTAGAGAACATACAGGTGCCATAAATGAATAAAACCCCAAAAATCGCAATTACAAAATTTAATACTAAGATGAGGTGGTTACAGCTTGACGGTACCAGCGCAAGTGAAGGAGACTAATTAGTCATACAATTATAATATTAATCAGCAAACGCCTATCGAAATGATGTCGGCAATGAGTTGTATAGTTTCTTGAGTAGGCGCTTGCAGCTGCGCCGAAACATCTTCCCGGCCGTTGAAAGGCTGACCCTTTCAACCCTTGAGTTCATCCGCTGTTGGTAACGGGCAGAGGCGTACCAAGGACCGGCGTACACAGCCCTTAGTGGTGTTGACATCCGCGACTCTTGGTATTTCGTCCGGTCCGTAGATGAGACGCAGCACGCGTCCGAGTCTCCATTGCAGCGGCGAGGTATTGTCGTCTGCTAGCAGCACCATATCTCCGACGTTCAATTTGGATGTATCAGTCCGCCACTTGGTTCTTTGCTGTAATTCTGACAGATATTCTTTGCTCCATCTTTGCCAGAAGTGATGCCGTATTCTTTCCAGGCGCTCGTAACGCTTGAGACGGTCGTGGCTGATGTCACCCAGGGTTGGAGCTGGCAGTGCAGTCAAGGGCCTCCCGATGATAAAGTGTCCTGGGGAAAGTGGAAGGAGATCGTCAGGACTGGAGGACATAGGGCACAGGGGACGGCTGTTTAAAATTGCCTCCACCTGTGCAAACAAAGTTGATATTTCTTCGTAGGTTAAGTGGCTATTGCCAATAACGTGTTTTATATGGTGCTTGGCCGATTTTACCCCGGCCTCCCATATGCCACCGAAATGAGGAGAGTAAGCAGGTATGAATCTAAAAGTTATAGTTTGTTGACTTGCAAAGTCAAATATAGTTTCCTGCGATTGTTTTAGGAAGTCTCCTATTTCTTTAGCTGCGGCCACGAAATTTGTTCCATTATCGCTAAATATTTCCGCTGGTTTTCCGCGACGGGCAATAAATCTCCTGAGAGTCATTATAAATGCATCTTTCGTTAAATCACTGACAGCCTCAAGATGAATGCATTTATAACGCAAGCAAACAAATATGCATAAGTAACATTTTATAACGCGGCTTCCACGGCCTTTACGATTGATAATAAAAAATGGGCCGGCGAAGTCTAAACCAACGGATAGGAAGGGATAACCTGGGTTTACCCGCTCAAAAGGTAATTCACCCATTCTAGGGCATAAAGTTTTACCTCGAAGGCGCCTGCATCGTACGCAGTTATTAACGATACGCCTCGCGAGATTACGGCCGTTTACTGGCCACACAGTTTCTCTCACCGTCGCTAATAGCAACTGCGGGCCAGCGTGCATGTTGTTTATATGCTCTCTTTCAAAATATAGTTTTGTTAATCTGTGTGAAGCGTGAAGTAGAATGGGATGCTTCTTCTCATATGAACAGCTTGACGCTTCTATTCGCCCACCGACACGAATTAACTTGACATCGTCAATAAACGGCGAAAGAGACAAGATTTTACTTTTATTATTCAATTGCTTGCCGTGCACAAGCGTCTCGTATTCGACGGGGAATGTTTGACCTTGAGCTATTATACAAAGCGTATGGAATGACTCACGCAGTTCGTCAGCTGATAACGAGCCTGTGCGCTTGTTATTGTGATGTTTTAAATTGAATATGAATCGTTGAACGTACGCGAATGATCTTTGAAGTCTGTTTAGGGATGAATATTTATCAAAATTAATTATTGAATTATTAACTATGGTTGAGTGTGACCTTATTTCAGGTAGGATTTCAGAATTATTATTATTTAATGTTGGCCATTCGGATTCATTCTTATTATATAAATAATCTGGACCGGTCCACCACAGATTCATGGATATCAAATCTTTTGCGTCTACCCCCCTAGATATCAAATCTGCGGGATTTGAATCAGTGGGGACGTATCGCCATGCAGACAGGTTGGTAAGCTCTGTTATCTCACTGACACGATTAGCAACGAATGTTTTTAATTTTGATTGGTCACTACGTATCCATCCCAGTACCACACTTGAGTCACACCAATGGACTATCCTTCCCGGCCGTTGCCTAATCGAGTCTATGACAGACTTGACAAGCTTTGCGGCCAGTAGGGCTCCGCACAACTCAAGGCGTGGTATTGTAGTGGGTTTTAGAGGAGCTACCTTAGATTTTGCGCATAGTAATCGAATAGTGACGTCACCACCGTGGCCAACGGACCTTAAATAGATGCATGCACCGTATGCGGACTGAGACGCGTCACTAAATGAGTGAAGTTCTATGCATTTAGGTGATTCTCCTAAAACTATTCTTGGAATCCTTAAGTTGGGAATACATTTTACACTGTCGGCGAACTTAGTCCAACTATCTTTTATTTCTTGCGTAACAGGCTCGTCCCAATCTAGTTTATGCTGCCACAGTTTTTGTAACATAATTTTTGGTACAATGACAATTGGACTTAGAAGCCCTAACGGGTCAAATATTTTAAATGAATTCGACATAATAAATCGTTTTGTTATTACGACATCATTGTCGTAAGAAAAGCCTTTTATCGGGAAGTGTAAGGTGTCACTGGATGGAGTCCACCCAAGCCCAAGTGTGCTCGATGACTCACTGAATGTTAAATTGCCTTGTTTACTAATATCGATGCCATCAAATATCAATGGATAATTACTTTTATATTTTCTCAGATTAAAACACCCCGACTTCAAAGCATTTGATACTGAATTCTGTATGGACTTTAATTGTTGAAGATCGTCAGATCCCGTAATTAGATCGTCGACATAAAAATCCCTTTGTATTATGTCCTTTATGACGTCATCGTCCTGCTCTTCTCCTATCTGCCAAATACATCGCGTACTTAAATAGCTTGCACTTGCAGTGCCGTAGGTTAATGTGTTTAATGTGAATGTTTGAATGGGCCGTGACTCATCCTCTCTCCATAGTATTAGCTGAAGGTTACGATCTTCTTCGTGAACTAACACCTGACGATACATTTTTTCAATGTCGCCGGTGAGTAGATATTTATATTGTCTAGCTCGCAACAATATAGAGAAAAGTGAGTCTTGTACATTTGGACCTACTCTCAAAATGTCATTGAGTGCATACCCTGACGTGGACGGAGCGGAACCATCAAACACTACCCGGAGTTTTGTGGACTCGCTCTCTTGCTTTAGAACTGGATGGTGACACAGATAATAGGATGGAATGCCATGTAGGTTATTATGGGACGTGGATAAGTGCCCTAACTCAGCATATTCATTAATAAACTTAATGTAATCTGCTTTAAGCGATGGATTGCGTTTTAGTCGTTTTTCCAAATTAATGAATCGTTTTTTAGCCATCAAATACGTAAACCCTAGGCAATCGGGAGTGTCTTTTAAGGGTAATTTGACTGAGAATCTACCTGTATTGTCTCTAATAGTGTGAGTTAAAAAGTGAAGTTCACACTCCTTTTCATTTTCACTCATTGTCTTTTTTGTGGGAACTTCTTCCAAGTCCCAAAATTTTGTCAACATCTTATCAACATTTTCTTGTTGTGATTTGTTTGATGATGAAAGCATGGCATGATTACATTGTGTTATTTTGTTTGATTTCGTGAACCTTCTAATAGGGCCGGATATAATCCAGCCTAGCCTCGTATTTCGTAGGTTTGGATTATTTTTTCCTATCCCTAAGGTATATTGCTCATTGCCTAGAAGATCCCAGAAGAGATCAGCTCCTATTAATATATCTATTGGAGCTGGCTGATGAAACGATGGATCTGCTAGCTGGATGCCATCTGGCAACCTTAGTGAGCTAATATCTATGGGCGTTTTTGGTAACCAACCCGTTAACTCTTTCATTACAAGACATGATAAAGTAACTTTAAATTCTGTGTTTATTGATTTTATTTGTATGTTGCAACTTTCAACTACGTTGGATGCAGTTGTGTTTCCTATTCCTATGACCTTTAGCGAATCAATGGGATTAGAATTTAGCGATAGTCTGGTCTTTAGGGACTCAGATATAAAGGACAATTGGCTTCCGCTATCCAGAAGAGCACGAACTTTAACCTTTTGTTTGTTAAATGGATTCGACACTTCGATCATTGCAGTGGACAACAGAACTTGACCTATATTTTGATTAGTACTTTGATTTGAACAGTTAACTATAGTCTCATCTTGCTCGTCAAAAGAAACGAGATTGTTGGTCGAGGAAGATGGACGGTGAAGTAGACTATTGTGTCTTTGCTTGCATTCGCGACATGGCCCCATACGACACTCACGCGCGGAATGACCCTGTCGCAAACAATTTGCACATAGCTTGTATTTTAATACGTCTGTCATTCTTTCATCTACCCCCTTAGACTTGAAGGTAGGACAGTCATATATTCTATGACCTTCATCGCAAATTATGCACGAGAAGCTGTTGGAATTTTTAGCGTTACTACGTTTATTGCCTACACTTGCAAAGGTTTTTGTAACTGAAGGACCTTGTTTTGGGGTATTGTTACCATGTGCTGGCTTTGAACTGCTGTAATCGGACCGGTTTCGGTTTAAAGATTCGAGGACGTCGGCTCTGTCTATCAAGAACTTATAAAATTGGTCTAATGTAGGCATGTCTCCTTCGAGGTTGTTACGGTGTTCCTCCCATTTTAACAATGTATTGGAATCAAGCTTAGAGGTAAGCATAAATATTATTAGGGTATCCCACATATCCGTTGGTTGCCCGAGCCCTGCTAACGCGCGCAGATTTTTGTTTACGTGATCGACGAGGAACCTTAATGACTTTTCTGCCTCGCGTGGAAGTTGCTTAATGTTGAACAATGAATTTAAATGATGGTTGATCAATATTCTTTTGTTATTGTATCGAGTGCATAGCAGCTTCCACGCTTCAGCATAATTTGTCGTAGAAACTTCGAGATTCGATATTATTCTGGCCGCGTCACCTTGCAGATACGATGTGAGATAGTGAAATTTATTTATAGGCGAAATACGGTCATTATTATGGATTAAATTCTCAAACGTATCTCGAAATTCCAACCAGCGGAAATATGCACCGTCAAACTTTGCTATTTGAATCTGTGGGAGCTTCAACGGCACCTCGTGCTGTTGATGATGATCAATGCAACAGGAAATATCATGAACGGAATGGCGTTTTTGTTCACCCTCATTTTTTCTGGTAAATATGTCGACCAAGTTCTTTGCGGTGGCTATGTTTATTATAATATCACGATCCATATTTTCACGTTCTTCAATTTCGGTCGAAATATTTTCCGGATTTAAAACCTCTATTTCACTTTGCAAGTCATCTACTCTCAAAGATAAAGCTTCAAACTTGACAAGTTTTAAATTTAACTCAGTTAATTGAATATTAGTTAATTCATCAAGCTCAGAAATGCCATTCAAATAATTTCTAAATTTAGTAATCTGCCCCTTAATGGATACTCTTTTTATCAGTAATTCTTTGAGACGATGTTTATTCTCGTTAGTCATAATGAAAAATTACTTTTTACGCTTTACCTTCAAGAAAAACCCTCCACTTGCGCTGGTACCGTCAAGAAATAGCAAACAAGTAAAATAAATTAAATTGAAAGGCTCACGCTCCTCCTTACGGTGACACTTGCCGCACGGGAAACCAGGGGCGCAAGCTCAGCAGCAGACTTGTCACCGCTTGCCTGCAGCTGCTCAGTAGGTACCCGCTATCTCAAGCAAGTATTATGCCCAAAATAGTGCACGAGCACGAGCGCGGACACCGATAATTATGGCCTGGAAAAGTCGGCGACGTGCGCTAAATACTTTGGCATAAATTTATTGGACAGATAATCTTGTATGAGGAACAATGAAAGTAAGACAGCAAATTCAATAAAACAAAAATGTTGAATTATTTTATGCAATTATAGGCCGACGCATGAATAAAATATCTAAATATAGAAATAGGATACTGAAATAATTTAATTGGGTGTTGTTTTAAGCTAAATATGGCAAATATTCGAAATTTGCAAACCTTTTATTTTAATAGTGGGTAGATGTTTATAGAAAAGTTATTGTAATTACGATCTTTTTATGGGAATTTTGCGCACAATAGCACAGAAAAGCTTTAATTTGCACAAGTAGATTAGTATTTTAAACAGTTACGATGGATTAGGACAGGTATTTCGGAATTTGGATGAAGAAATATGATGTAGGAAGGACACTTATCTGCGGGTGAACGCTGCCGCACGATGTGATACTTTGGCTGTACCACTGCTCGTACTCTGGATCGCGGCTTGAAGTACTCCCTGGAACTCTGTGGCTTTAGGCTGCTCACTGGAAGGCTCCTTTGGTCCAATACGACTCGATCACCGTGATCGAATTTTCCATCCAATCCAAGTTCAATCTTCCAAGTTTTATTTACGCGGTTTTACTAGTAATTATTTATTGATATTTCCCCTCATGGGCCACCATGTTATGTTTTTAGAGAACATACAGGTGCCATAAATGAATAAAACCCCAAAAATCGCAATTACAAAATTTAATACTAAGATGAGGTGGTTACAGCTTGACGGTACCAGCGCAAGTGAAGGAGACTAATTAGTCATACAATTATAATATTAATCAGCAAACGCCTATCGAAATGATGTCGGCAATGAGTTGTATAGTTTCTTGAGTAGGCGCTTGCAGCTGCGCCGAAACATGGCGGACAGGCTATTTGAAATGCACCCCCATGATATGGATATTAAATTAAAGGGTTTGCCGAATGGGATACGAAAAAAATTGTCACGTGACTTAAAAGCGTGTTTTTTAGTTTTTAAACTATTTTTAATTTTATTTATTGATCAATCTATATCTTGTCAATATATCTGTATATCATAGACCTATGTCCAACAGTGGACGTCTTTCGGCTGATATGATGATGATGATATCTATACAAAAATCATGTACGTTAGAAAGATCGGCGGCGGAGACCTCTCGCGCCGGGCCCTGGTCGAGGCCACGGTCCGGAGCGAGGAGGAATGGCTGGCGGTCGCCTCCTTCTGCGAAGCAGTAATGCTTGCAAAGGAGGAGGCCGACCGCATCAGGCAACGGCGCCCTCGCCGCCGTCGCCGGGATTCCGATCCCGATTTCCGACCACCGTAGACGCGGGCTCGCGGACGGTGACCCATGGGTAGCTCGCTGTCCGATCGTCCGGTAATGGACCGAGTCCAAGACGTCGACGGCGCGCACTGTTCCCGCGCGCCTCAAGGAGTTGTCAGCAACAGGAGGGGCCCAGCTGGGTCGAAGCCTACTGGGGACAGGGTTGTCCGAAAGGGAGCTCGTGCCCCGGTATGAAGGCTAGAAGAAACGGCGCGAGGTTTTTAGTCAGTAAGAGTCTGACACTGTCTCCCGCTCCAACCAAGAGCGGGTTTTGTCAAAGATGATTTTCCCCGTCGACAAAAAAAAAAAATATGTACGTTAGAAAGAATCATCATTTTTTTACAAACTAGGATCAATTAGGACCAGTCAGTTTCACTGGAACTGCTTACGGGCGCCATTGAGGATGTCTTCAAGGTTCTGGACTGGATAGGGCTAGGCTTTGATGTCAATGGCGAGTACATCACTCACCTTCGATTTGTTCACGACATAGTAGTTATGGTTGAGACTACAGGGCTGCGTTCAAATTTAAGTTTAGAGTTAACTCTAATGACGTTATAGGGTTTTTTGAAAGCAATTTTACTTGTTACGACAATTCTGCTATGATTCTGTGAGGAGTTCTGTCCCATATCTTCGAAGTTCATGATCAGATCACAACAATATTTCTATGGGACTAACTTGGAAGCATAACCTTTCAATCAAAAAAAAATTTTTCAAAATCGGTCCACAATTGACCGAAATATCGGTGAACATACATACAAAAAAAAAAAAACATACATTCAGCCGAACATAGAACCTCCTCCTTTTCGAAGTCGGTTAAAAAATCGCTTTTAGCGATAAGAGCGCCCATTGTGACACCCTAACAATTTTAAGTTTCTGTGTAATTTTTTATTTTTGGTGTACAATAAAGAATTTATCTATCTATCTTATTCTAATAATAATAATTATCATTTATTTGCTAATAATGTAGGAATACAGATAAGGTGTTATAATTGTTGATTGTCCCAATACATTTTGTCTTACGGCATTCAAAATATTCATTATGATGAGATGAAAAGAAGTAAATAGGAGAATACTAAAAAAGTTAAAAAATTAACTTAATCGTTCAACTTAAATGATATGTAATGCAAATTCAAATACAATGTTCATACAAATTCAAATAAAATGTCATAGAAAATCTACTACAATGTCATAAAGGAATCTAATACAATTTCATAAAAAAAAAAACTATTACAATGTCATAAAGAAATATAATACAATGTCATAAAAAAAATTATACGTTTTTATCCAGTTCCTGCGCACTTATCAACAAGTAGTTCGTCACTGTTTCTGTTCACAGAAATAGACCTGAAAGTTGTAAACAACGGCTATTCAGACGCAGAAGATATACCAGAAGAACAGTCTACGCCCGTTTCAGGACATGTGCCTTTAATGAAGATCAAAACGGAAGTGGAAGAAGAACCAGAAGTACCGAGGAAGCGAAGAGCCGGTGACACGACACGTGAGTATTAGTTATGATATAACCAGCTTTTGCCCGCGCGGCTTCGCTCCCGCTCTTCCCTACTCCACCCGACTATAACCTACTCTACCCTACTCTAAACTACTCAACTTAACTCTACCCTACTCCCTCAACCCAACTCTACCCTACTCCACCCTACTATACCCTACTCTACACTACTCTACCCTACTCTACACTACTCAATCCAACTCTACCCTACTCTACCCTACTCTAAACTACTCAACTCAACTCAACTCTACCCTACTCCCTCAACCCAACTCTACCCTACTCCCTCAACCCAACTCTACCCTACTCCACTCTACTATACCCTACTCTACACTACTCAACCCAACTCTACCCTACTCCACCCTACTATACCCTACTCTACACTACTCAACCCAACTCTACCCTACTCCACCCTACTATACCCTACTCTACACTACTCAACCCAACTCTACCCTACTCCACCCTACTATACCATACTCTACACTACTCTACCCTACTCTACAGTGTCCTATGTCCGTCACCTGGCTCTAAGCTACCTACCCACCAATATTCAGCCATATCGGTACAGCCATTCTTGAGTTATAAATAGTGTAACTAACACGACATTCTTTTATACATAATAGATAGATATATAATATATTCCACAACTATCACACAACGCCGTCTAGTCCCAAGCTAAGCAGAGCTTGTGTTATGAGTCAGAGACTTTTTTGTTGAACTTTTTAAGGTGGACAATACTGTAGTACATTATTTTGGTCTATCACGTAGGATACAGCCAGCGTTTGCAATATAAGCGCAAAAAACGTGCTTATTTACGACATCACATTAGAAACCTCTAAATTTATCAGTGTTTCTCTACTATATTATGCATGTATTATACATATAAACCTTCCTTAATAATCACTCTATTAAAAAAAGTCGCATTAAAATCCGTTGCGTAGTTTAAAAGATCTAAGCATACATAGGGACAGACAGACGGCGGATAGCGACTTTGTTTTATACTATGTAGTGATATGTATGTATTTAGAAATATATAAGTATGTTTATCAGTTGTCTAATACCCATAACACAAGCTCTGCTTAGCTTGGGACTAGATGGCCTTGTGTGATAGTTGTGGAATATTATTATTATTATTATTATTTTCATAAATGTCAGCGTAATAAAGGCCACAAGAATAAAAAACAAACTAAGACTACATAATGTCAAACAGAAATAAAAAGTAAGTCAACCAGGATTAAAATAACAATGTCAAACAGAGTAGCTGTATGTCAATCAATTAGTGAACCGTCATGAAGAAAATCGACAATCGTGTACAGTTCGTTTCACTTAAGAAGTTCCTTTGCCGTAATGTTGGCAATACGGAAAAACAGTGTTGCAATATTTTTAGCAATTAAATTACTTAGTATTAGGGAGATTAACTGATACCTCGTTTCTTTTAGCAATCGCCTTTTTTATTTATTTTTTAAACTATTTTTGAATAAAGTATAGTACGCTGGGTTCCATTCCGATTGTTCTGCAATTCTTTCAAATACCGAAAACGCCAGGCTGCTATATCGCACCTCTCTATTAACAACTTTCTTTTAGACCTGTTTTTTTTAAATAAAATCCCATTCCCCTCATAATTCTACAAAAAGTGTTGCAACTACCGTTAATTCATGAATCCCCAAGCGACCACCGGTGGCCGCGCATCTATTGTCTTACTATTGTGTCTCTAATTGACGGTATCTGAAGGGTTAAAATCGATTTCGTTACAATTTTAGAAGAGAAGGCAACTCTTCCCTTTTTCCCTTCTTTTTTGTGTAGACAGACAGGGAAGCCAACATTATTGCGCACTGTAATAAGTTTTCATAATTAAAAATTCTTTTAGCGCCCTTTCAAATTCTATTGTTGATATTTGGAAACGTGCAAAAAACAACTCTGTGCCTCTAACAATAAACATTCGATTACTTGTGATTGTGTTTTGAATTTGACGCTAACTAGATTAATAATCGCAGGAGCGGCCGTTACGGAGAAACAAAATCTGCAAATGAGAGGAATAAAACTAGAAGACGGAATCACAGAAAATCAAAAGAAGAATGAAGAGCTGGACGCAAAAGTTACCCAGAACACTCAGAGTAGCTCATCCGAACTTATTCCGAAATACCAAGAATTTTTTACTTATGCAACACCTCCAGAAAATATTAATATTAGTTTAGACACAAATTGGCTTAATATTGAAAATAGTAACGTAGCAAAACATTTTCTTTTACACACAGGTGAAAAGCGTTTCAAATGTGATATGTGCCAGATTAGTTTTAATCGAGAATGTTATTTAACAAACCACATTCGTACGCATACTGGAGAAAAACCTTACAAATGCGAAGAATGTCAGCTAGGTTTTAGTCAGAAGGTTCATTTAACAAGACACATTCGTACGCACACTGGCGAAAAACCTTACAAATGTGAAGAATGTCAACTTTGCTTTAGTCAGAAGTATCATTTAAATAGACACATTCGTACGCATACTGGTGAAAAACCTTTCAAATGTCCAGAATGTCAGCTTTGTTTTAGTCATAAGATTACTTTGTTAAGTCACATTCGCACGCACACTGGCGAGAAACCTTACAAGTGTGAAGAATGTCAGGTTTTTTTTGGTCAGAAGACTACTCTATTGAGGCACATTCGTAAGCACACTGGCGAGAAACCTTACAAATGTGAAGAATGTCAGTGTAGTTTTAGTCTTAAGAGTACTTTAACAAAACATGTGGGCCGTAGACACGCTGCCGCTGGAGAACAAACTTCTAAATGAAATAAGAGCGGGTACATATTGGGCGTTTTGAAACGCGCGCTTTGCTAACGCGCGATTTGAGAACCCCGAATTCTATTGAAGTGTACACATGCAAGCGCACGCTGCTGGGCAAGCGCGCGTCAATCGCTCGTTTACATTTTTTCGTTAGAACGCGCGTTGCTCGGGCGTCAGCTGCACGCTTTGAGATACATTAGCGGCCATTTTGATGTACATTTCAACGCGCGCTTTCGTGTAGAGAGGACGTACTTTTTGAAAATGGAGATCGAGCATTTTGATACTGATTTCTTTATAGATGAAATCCAAAAGCGACCAGCTATCTGGGATATGGAAAGTAATATATAGTATGGAAACTTAGGCCCGTATTGTCTTAATTTTGGATATAATGTAACAAACATCCCATGCGTCAGTCTATCTCTTATTATTGGGTGCACCCAATATTCTCTTTGTCTTCGTCTTCGTGTATTATAGCGACCGTAGAAGAGCCACACACAAGCGATCTCTTCGACGTCCATTTTCGAATAGATCCAAAAGTATGTTCGTCCTACTAACGTGCGCTGAACGCTGTGCTAAGCGCGGTGTGTGACGCGACCAACGCGCGCTCAACGCAACGCCGAGCGCCCAGTATGTACTAGCTCTAACTGTCACAGTCGTTTTGGTGAATGGCTGTTACAAATGTGGAGAGTAAATTAGTACATTGTTACACTAGGGGTGAAATTTAAGCACTGTGCTTTTCATTACGAGTACAAGGAAAATAAAAATAAAATAATAAAAAGTTTGTAAATCCTGAGTCGTCGTACCTATGATTTTAGGTAGGTATCTTTCTTCTGAATTAGGCGGCAAATTTGTTTTCTATTAATGCTTTAGCCTCTTATCTTAAGAAATTAGGCGTTAAGTCACTATTTTAATCTGATGGACTTATCATTCTCTGCTTACGGAGATGTAAACAAAACTCAACTCGAAAAAAACCAATGACGGATTGCCACTTTCCCGCTATTTTGTTTTTTTTTCTGTGGCCGGCCAGCTATTCAGCCTTTATTTTTCATTATTGAAAAATTAGAGAAATATTTGTAATTTATTAAAAATTAAGTACTTTAAAATGTAACAATCCACAACATATGATTACAACTCCAACAAATTAAATCCTAAGTACTTTAAAGAAAAATAAGCCATTTAAGGGAAGGTTCATATCTGACGGAACATGCGTCGCGTATTATCGGCCGCGTAACGCCTGAACAGAAAAATGTATAGAAAAGCACCTGACCGTTCACACTCAACCGATGATACGTTAGTGCGTCGAGCGTACAGCGTCTATTCCGTTTCCGTCAACGCATTGTCGGTCGACAACGTCGCGCGCGCCACGCGCTACTTGTATTTTGATTGATGCATTCAGTCTAGGCGTAACATCAGCAGAGATCGTTTGTGTACAGGCCGTATCACACAACATAACCGCTCTATAGATGCTCTAAACGCAGAAACTGACATGTGGCAGGATGTTACGTTCGACGCATTTTCCGTTTGATATGAACTGACACATTCGACCGAATAGACGCGACTGATGATACGCTCGGCGTATTTTACGTCAGATATGAACCTTCCCTAAAAATATAATATTATTTAATTAATACTTATCCTTAAGTTATTTCAATTTTATATCCAGATGCAATTGATTGGCTGTATAGAAAGTTGGAACATGGTTCAACAGAAATGCGAAGATAGACCCAGTTTTTTTTTTTATAATTGACAGCTGTCAGTTGAAAATAAAACTCCCTAGGGATGAAAATTGTCACTTTCAGCCCGCTCCTCAGGCAACTTTAGACCTACTTTCAGAGTAAAAAATGTTTTTTTCACACCACCTGCTCGAAAATGTCAAATTATATGTCAAGCAACCTTAACCTAAAGTCAGTCATTAGTGGCCGGGGGCACAGCCGGTCAATAATGTTGTACTGGATTTCATTATGACCCACTGGTCAATAATGTGACTATTATTTTCTCACAGTAGGTGTAAAAAGTAGAGTATCCTCCTCTGGGCTAAAGGTGTTTTTGCCTTGGGCTAGCTTGAATCCCTCGCTGCACTCAGGATTCTTGTATTAACTCCCTCGCTTTGCTCGTGAGTTAAATCCCGAACCCTTCATTGCGCTCGAGATTCAATATGACGCCCGTGACATAAGACACAACTTTAGCCCCTCGGTGCATAATCTACTATTGTCACCCACTGGTGATAGACCTGACAAATGTAAAACGTGTTAGACGAGTAGTTTTAATGAATAAGAGTTGTTTAAACTTTCGAATACTGTAATTAGAGATACAATGGAAAGAAAATGAGGGAGCGAACGCTGGCGTTCGCTTGGGGTTTAATAATTTAAAAAAAACCTTTTAGTACGCTAGAGTAAAATACTTTACTGTGGAGTGTTGAGGTCTAAATGTGGAGTATGTAACTGTAATATTTATGTCAAGAACATGTGGTAGAATCCTTCAAATCGTTCGTAGTCACGGAATAAAGAAAAGTAGAGGAAGTGTTCCTTAGACATCGCGCGCGTGTCAACATCAAGCGCAGGGTCGCAGATTACATGTGCAGGTGAATATGGCATCTATTTCAAAGGCACTAGCGTTCTGAATAGAATAAATTGGTTACAGCGCCATCTAGCGTTGAGTATCCGAACTCGTTGTAAATTGGTTTTTAGACGAAAAACTTCTTTATTGTTTGTGTCATGCCAAATAATAACAACTTTCTTACGTTGTAATAAGACCTAATTTATGAAAGCAATAAGATAATAATGAAAGAAATTAAAAATTATGAAATTATTATTATTATTTTTTTTTTTGAATTATTTTGGAATTTATGAAAGATGGATGGATTGTGTGAGAAGTGATATGAAAGAAAAGGGAGTTAGTGATAGCGTGACGAGCGACAGGACACAATGGAAGAAACAAACGTGTTGCGCCGACCCCAAATAAAACGGGACGAGGGCAGGAAGATGATGAATAAGAATATGATTTGTAAAAGTTAAGTTTGTAATTCGCAGCTTCGTAGCCAATCATATTACTGTTTTTTATTTGTGTAATGTACAATTTGATACGCAAATGTGTGAGTTTGGCGACACTGGTTCCCGTGCTTAGCCACGTTAGGGGCACTTCTACCTATATTTTCTGTTCTGTGTTCGTGGTTCACTGTTGACTGATAAACGCGTCTCACTCACTTTCTCAATGGGAAAAATCCTGCTTCCTCATGGTAAAAATTATGCTCGCGATGTGTGACACGCTTTCTCGCGGCGGTGGTAGAATGCGTGAAGGCGCCATTTGTGTTCATATTTCGTAAAATAAAGTAAGATTCTTGTCTTAACCCTTCAGATACCATCAATTAGAAACACAATAGTAAGACAATAGATGCGCGGCCACCGGTGGTCGCTTGGGGATTCATGAATTAAGAGGGTCCTTCTCCACTCGCTTATCGTAAACATCGAAAATGGTTTAAAAGCTTGTTACTTAATTTAATGCAATCCAACGCGATGCTTGACGTAAAGGCAACGCAAAAAAAGAGAGATAACGCCTGGAAACTCTGTTAGTATTCGGTAATTCAGAGATTTGCTCGGAAATTTCACAAAACTTGCTCCAGGAAATAGCTGTTTTTTACCGACTTCCCAAAAAGGAGGAGGTACTACGTTCGGCTGTTTGTATGTTTTTTTTTTTTTTTTTTGTATGTTTGTTCGTCGAATACTCCCCCAAATGTGGACGGATTTTCAAAATTCTTTTTTTGTTCGAAAGTAGATAGTTCTGAGGTGGTCCCATTATCACCAAATTAGGATCTGATGATGGGATCTTGGAGAAATCGAGGGCAACCTTCAAATTTTATAGGCTCACTTATTGATTTTCGCATATTTTATGAAGTATCTTGTGTATTTGCGTATGGTCGTCACCATCTCAGGTAGCTGGGCTGATGATGGAAGGTACAACTCCTTAACAGTAAGAAGTTACTCGAACAGGCAAGGACTGTTTTATAGTAAATTGTTTTGATGTTTGATAGGGCATTTGCCACATTTGGTTTCACGATCATCAAGACATGACCTGATGCTGCAGTCAGGATAGTCTGCAGAGTACCTAAGTCCTCGACAACAAACAGCAGATATATCGAGTTTAGGCTCATTGAAAACGGCTCGCTGTGTTAAAGTACATAGAGACCTGATGCTGAAGCCAGGAGCATCAGGAAAAGTACAAACCTTGAAATTACACTCCGTAGTCGTGTTTGGGCTCATTTTAAACAGGACTAAATTTTAAGTTCATTGCAATGTTGACATAAATCTGGCCTGATGCTACAGCCGGGATTATCAGCATCTAGTCTACTGACTGATTGAAAGATTTACCTTTCGGCTTCATCATCAGATCAGTTCGATATATCCTTTCCCTCTCCAGCATCTAGTCTAATGACTGTTTGAAAGAAGAGGGGGAGAGGATATATCGAACTGATCTGATGATGAAGCCGAAAGGTAAATTAATGTAATCTAACCGTGTTTGGGATTATTAGAACCGTTATGAGATGCGCTCTGACTATAAGGTATTTAAGTTTGACTGAGGGGTACTTTTTAGTGGTGGTACCATAACTAAAAAGTGTAAAATAAAAAAAACTTTTTACAAAAAAAATATAACCGACTTCAATGATAAAAAACACTGAAAAGTATCAAATAACTTTAATTTTAGAAGTCGGTGTTAAATAACGAAGAGACTAAAATATAGAAACACCGACTTCTAAAATTAAAGTTATTTGATACTTTTCAGTGTTTTTTATCATTGAAGTCGGTTATATTTTTTTTTTTTAAGTTTTTTTTTTTTAAACCCTTAAAAGTTTTTGGAAAAAGTTGTCATCATTTAGAATCTTAATAAAATTTGCAAGGTCTCTAGAGGATTACTTTTTTGACTTTTTTAATTTTTAGTCAAATTATGAAGTGTCAAAGTTCGCGGTCTTTACTGGATTAGTTTTACACAAATTTAAAAATTGGTTTTTATAGAAACCTACATAATATCCACGAGATTACTGTGTTTCCAAAATATCTAATGAAAAATGTGTAATAACGTCATAATCGGTTATGAGCGGTTGTATGAAAACAGTGTAAATGTGAGTCACGAAACATCACCTTAACCCTTCAGATACCGTCAATTAGAGACACAATAGTAAGACAATAGATGCGCGGCCACCGGTGGTCGCTTGGGGATTCATGAATTAACGAACGCCAGTATTTTTTGTTTCCACTGTGCCTTAATCGATATTTTTTGTGTTATGATGGCGGCCCAAAGTCCTATGTTGCCTATGCTGAAATTCGGCACTGGTCAAGAGTATTAAGAGGTAAATGGGACAGGTTCCCGCAAACCTCCGTTAAAAAGGAGTGCTCTTCCGACTTGGTCCGGGGAACTGCCAAATAGTTGATTTAGGATCCTGTTGCTTATGCCATCGACAACGGGGTCCTCAAAATCAAAGATCTCTCTCCCTTCCACTTACGCGCGTGACAGTGTGCACACACCACAGACATGGTGCCAATGTCTCCGTGTTCGATGTAATTAATAAAAGGGTTATAGGAAAACGCGCTCCTTTCTTTATTCCCAAAAAGTGTTCCCATAGCGTGATTTAACTCGACGCCAAAGCCATCTAGTTAGAAAACGAAAACTACATGTTATTTACCCAAATATTATAGTATCGTAGCCGTTTACAGTGCCCTTTAGTGAACTCCACAGCGGGTGACGTAACCTACGACAAACTTATTATTTGCGGTTGGTACAATAATCGGGTCTAGAGATCGAACCTCAAAATTAGGTTTGTTTTTCCGGGGTAAAAAGTACCCAGTGTGGTGGCCAGGATAATCGGACCGGTAGTTTTTGCGTGATTCCTGGAAAAGGAGGAGGTTCTATATTCGGCTGAATGTATGTTTTTTTTTTGTTTTGTATGTATGTTCACTGATAATTCGGTCAATTGTGGACCGATTTTGAAAAAAATTTTTTTTTGTTTGAAAGGTTATGCTTCCAAGTTAAAACAATATTTCTATGGGACCATAGAAATATTGTTATGATCTGATCATGAACTTCGAAGATATGGAACAGAACTCCTCATAGAATCATAGCAGAATTGTAGTAACAAGCAAAATTGCTTTGTTTATACGTGTAGTCGATGACTGACTGACAGAAAAGGGGGTGGGGATGGATCGAACTGATCTGGTGATAAAGCCGGAAGATAAATTCATGTAATATAACCGTATTTGGGATTATTAGAATCATTATGAGATGCACTCTGGCTATAAGGTAATTTATGTTTAACTGAAGGGTAGGTACTTTTTAACCGACTTCGAAAAGGAGGAGGTTCTATGTTCGGCTGAATGTATGTTTTTTTTTTTGTATGTATGTTCACCGATATCTCGGTCAGTTGTGACCGATTTTGAAATTTTTTTTTTTTGATTGATAGGTTATGCTTCCAAGTTGGTCCCATAGAAATATTGTTATGATCTGATCATGAACTTCGAAGATATGGAACAGAACCCCTCATAGAATCATAGCAGAATTGTCGTAACAAGTAAAATTGCTTTGTTTATACGTGTAGTCGATGACTGACTGAAAGAAAAGGGGGAGGGGATGTATCGAACCTGATCTGGTGATAATGCCGAATGTAATATAACCGTATTTGGGATTATTAGAATCGTTATGAGATGCACTCTGGCTATAAGGTAATTTATGTTTAGCTGAAGGGTAGGTACTTTTTAGTGATGCTACCATAACTAAAAAGTGAAAAATAAAAAACTTTTTACAAAAAAAATTAAACCGACTTCAAAAAGTACAAAATAATTTTAATTTCGGAAGTCGGTGTTAAATAACGAAGAGACAAAGTTAGGTATCTATTATAGAAACACCGACTTCCGAAATTAAAATTATTTTGTACTTTTTGAAGTAGGTTTAATTTTTTTTTGTAAAAAGTTTTTTATTAGTGGTGCTACCATAACTAAAAAGTGAAAAATAAAAAACTTTTTACAAAAAAAAAAATTAAACCGACAAAATAATTTTAATTTCGGAAGTCGGTGTTAAATAACGAAGAGACAAAATTAGGTATTCATTATAGAAACACCGACTTCCGAAATTAAAACTTTTGTACTTTTTGAAGTCGGTTTAATTTTATTTTGTAATTTTTTTTTTTTTTTATATATTTTCAATGTACAGAATTTTCACTTCTACAGATTTATTATAAGTATAGATGTCTCTTTAAGCAACTTGACATATTCGTGAACATTCTGTGTAGAAACTGAGCTATGAAGTTCCTGATAGAGATTTAACGTTTAAATAAAAGTATTGTGCAAGAATTGGGATTTTTATTACAATAGTAGCAAACGGCGATACGACCGACAGGCGCAAGAGGAGCTGGCGGGATGAGTTGAAACAAAGAAAGGTGATACCAATTTTCAAATTGGATTGTTGTTTGATTTCTCTAAGTATATACCTAAATCGGCCTTTTACAAAACAATTTGTTTGCCACAAACAAATTGTTTTATACCGCTCTGCTTTAACCGTTCTACGATCTTTAAGCGCAATTGTTGCAACGTGACCGGTTTGACCGTGAGCCACCATTTTCCTCGAAATCCTTCGAGAGCGAACCACTTCAGCCGGCTTTGGCTCATCTCGGAAGACCCAGGTTGTGAATTGCTCTTTGGAATCAGGGTCGTAGTCATAAATCCAAGATTCGTCACCACTGATAATGTCGTAGAAGTGATTTGACTTTCCTCACTTGTAACCTTTTGAAAGTGTTCTTACACCATCTGACGCGGGCCGCCTTATGATCATCGGAAAAATCGGACCATCGGCAAACTAGCTTTCTCACACCAAGCTCCTCATGCAAGATCTTTTGAATGGTGGTCCCTGAGATGCCTATTAACGCCTATATCTCCCGATATGTAACATGACAATCTTTGAGTATCAGTTGTCTCGCAGTAACGTTGTTTTCTTCAGTAAAGGCGAATTTTAGACGTCCTTCTCGAGATTTGTCACTGAGACTAGTATTTCCACGCTGAAATTCTAAATAGCAACGTTCGACAGTCCGCAGACAAGGAACTCCATCATAAAATACTGATCTTAACTCCTCGAAACATTGAATCCGAGTTAGGCCTCTCCGAAAGTTGTAAAAAATTATAGCACGAAACTTTTCCATAGAGAGATTCATTTTAGTGCGCGACTTGATAGATTCAAAACAACGCTGTGACTAAATATATCAATCTCTAAATTCAAACTTAATTGAAAATTAAGCAATTCTAATTTCAAACTAAGCGGGAAATATTTAAACGACAGAACTTAAAAGGCCTAGTACTCGCCGTTTGTCGATTTGTCCGATGGTAGAAAGAAGATGGTGGTATCAAATTATAAAATTCCTGCGCACACACACCAAAATACATCTTGTAAAACACCGAAAGGCTAGCTCCACTACGGCTATGCCCGGCTTTGTAGATTACAAAAATCCAATGGCTGTTTTAATTATTCGCGAATTAATTCCTAGTGGATATTGTGATGTAAATTTGTTTATTATCTCAAATGTTTGTGCAGACATTAATATATGGAATTATCGAAACAGGTGCGATCTCCGTAAAAGGCAGCTGAGAGTTGTAGTAGTGTTGATATGTCGGCGATGCTTGCTAAGAGGGCTGACTGAGTTGACTCAGTCTATTTGCTGCAAACTATAATACAAAAATATTATAATCATATACATTACATCCGTATTTTATTGGTAAACGAAGTACAGTACGTCATACGAAGACATCACTTAAAAAACTTATTTTTTAAACTATATAAGAATACTCCATACATACAGAAAGAAAAGAAAAAAAGAAAGTCTATGACTTATATAATCTGTGATGAAGACAGCTGTCAGAGTTCACTTGTCAACTGCTGACCTGTGGCCAAAGATTTTATATATCCTACTAGAGTAGACTAGATTGACTACGAAGAAATATTACACTGTCTAAAGTGTCCTTTATTCTCATTAGCATTAAGTTCATGTGTGTTATTGACACACAAAAGGGAAAAATGGCCTGGAGTAAGACACTGAGATAAATCCTCTCTGTCCCTTTCTCACATACTACCAGAAAAAAATAAGAAACAGATGGTAGTTTTTAGATTGTTCCAGTTATCGTTAAATAGTCCGTGTTCATGCATTTTGATAGGTTTATGCAACATAAAATGAATTGCAACTAAATATTTTATTTTAAATATTGCTTCTTGAAATTTTATACGCATTCTTCTTGTATTTAATGATGATTTCATTTAGATTTAGTAGCTATTCGTAGTAATTTTCAAATTATGAAAGGCAACATTTAGGAGGTTTCAATTTGACAGAATTTGACATCAATAAACAATATGGCTGATGCTTCATAAGACTAAAGTTGTATTTTTAATTGTTACAAGTTTTTATCTCAATGTTTAGTAAAGTATAAAGTGTGCAAGATGTTCAAAACGATGCTGTGTAAAGTTTCGCAATAGCGATGGGTATCCTGGTTGTGGAATTTAATTTTTTTTGGTAAGATTTCTGTTTTGTTTACAAAATATTTATGTAGGGTGACAACAAACATCGTTTTGAATTTTTTTTTGACTGGGTGCAAAATTTTATAAAATTCGATTGTCTACTAATCAAGTTTTATATTATTATAAGCAAATTTCTAAATATCTGAGAAGGCTCAATTTTTTTTTTTTTAATAAATCAAGCGCGTACCAATTTTACTAATTTTATCTTTTCTGTTGATGGGGTGCCTTTGGCCGCTCGGCGATTTACGGCTGCTCTCATGACACTACAGAAAGCGGCGAGCAGTGGCGGCCAGAGGTGCGGCATGCGGGACGTGTCTTCGGACCAATTCAGTATTAGTTATCTGTGACCACTTCTTCAAACGACGCGCGTGCGCTCCAAAATCTTCTCCACATCGATATAGTACATTCGAGAATTATATTCATTTTAAATCATAGTCTAGGTCTACTGTCTTTAACTTTAGTCCTTAGGTAGGTCCCTAATAAATGCCGCACGCAATGCTGCATGTATGTGGCTTAACCGTTAACTACTAGTAATATATTATTTTTATGTTTTGTTGTAGATTTCCAAGAAACGAGAACCATCGGAAACAGTGGCTTTGAAGTTGTGCCATTTAAAAATTTTTTTTTCAGCAACAGTTTTATTTGTAGTCGCCTCATTAAGTCTGAAGATGTAAAGTTAAATCAACACTAAAATTCTATTCCATCTGTATACCCTTTTGTAAGTTCATCCGTTGTTAAAAATCCGTTCAGTAGTTTTTGAGTTGATTGCAAACAGATATAGACAAACGAACATAGTAGGAGACTTTTTTTGATGTGGTAAAATCTCCAATAACTTATCTAAGGTAGAGCGCCTTACGCTCCATCCTAGAGCGGGACAAGTTATTTGAGGTTTATACTGAATAAATCTACCCGTGTCCTTCAGTTGCCCTTTGTGTTCCAGGACCATGGTTTCCCTTTCGGAAATTCCCTGTGGCGCTAATGGGCATCGGCAATAATTAGTAGTAGTAGTTAGTATAAATAAATTTATAAGCCAGTCGAGGATCATTTATTTAATGTATTATTTATTGTTTATTTGTTAGTTAATACGTGCAATTTGACGTAATAAAACATGTACAATTTTATGTCACGCATCAGTCTATTTTTAATAAAGTAAAAATAAAAGAATAATATTAGTTTTATTATAAACTAACTAGTTTTTTCTTTCAGACAAACCTTATTCTGATAGGTGCAGCCGTTCAGAAGTGGTCTTCTTACGTAGGTACACACACATTAGGCATTTTTTTATCAGTGTAGGTATTTCATACTCGCATAAGAGGATATTGCTATTATAATATATACGGACATCAGCTATTTCCTAGTCATTACAGAGAAAACTCTGTTCCCTTTTGGTAAGTGCATGTCTATTTTGATGTATCAAAAATATCTTGTAACTAACTTTTGAGCAAAATTGTCCCGTAGTATGTAGCTAGTGTATGGACACACTAGTAGAACGAGATGACAGGACTCTTTCTGACTTTCCTTTTCAGGTACGCTTTTGAGGTTGTCGTAGTCAATCTAGTACTAGGATATATAAAATCTTTGCCTGTGGCTTCGTCTCTAGGGATGTCGAAAGCGATAAAAAATATCGATATATTGATTTTTATAAAAATATGAATATTGGCCTCGATATAACATCTAGTAGAAAAAGATATTAATGCATAATAATATACCGCAAAAACTTTTCGAGATTTTCGTTTCCTAATTATTTATTCCGTTGACACTAGCGCAATGGTAATTTTTATACAAAATACTTGGTTGTACTCAAATATTTTGAAGGCCAATTTATTATTCCAGAAAAACCAACATTTGTCTGGTAACGTAAGTAAAACTTACTAGTCATATCTATACTAATATTATAAAGAGGTAAAATTTGTAAGTTTGTAAGTTTGTATGTAGGGGGTAATCTCTGGAACTAATAATCCAATTCTAAAATTTTTTTAACTGGCAGAAAGCTACATTATTCCTGAGTCTATAGCATGTATATTAACCGAGCTATCACAACTTTTGTCTAGCAAGTCGGAAAAAAATACCTCATAAAACAGAATTATTTGCGTGCGCTGCCTAAACAGTTGCTTAAAATTAAAAACAATGTATGGCTACCTGGTTCGTCTTAATTATATCTACAAAAAAGTCCGCGATACCATATCTATATCTTTTATATTTTACCTTTTATACTTCTTTTATTGCATTAAAAATAATTTTTTTCGGCATACTTACGTTTGGTTGATTATTTGAGCAACAAAATATTAATTCTTATGACAATAAATTATTTCAGTATCACAAGAACATCACACAGATAAGATTTGCCATTTACAGCATATCAATTGGTCATACAGTTTCGGAGATAATATAAAATTACTAAAACGCAAAATACCCCTAGCATAACTTTCATTGTGCAGACGTTTTACCTATTTTTTTTTTGTTTTTTTTTTTTTTTATGGTGGGCAAAAATCATCTTATGACAACCCCCGCCCTTGGGTGGAGCGGGAGATAGTGTCAGACTCTTACTGACTAACAACTCACCCCGTTCCTTCTAGCCTTCAAATCAAGGCACGAGTTCCCTTCGGATAACCCTGGACCCGGTAGGTTTCGACCCAGCTGGGCCTCTGCTGTTGCTGACAACTTCTTGAGGCGCGCGGGAACAGTGCGCGCCGTCGACGTCTTGGGCTCGGTCCATTACCGGACGATCGAACAGCAAGCTACCCATGGCTCGCCGTCCGCGAGCCCGCGTCTACGGTGGCCGGAAATCGGGATCGGAATCCCGGCGGCGGCGGCGGGGGCGCCGTTGCCTGATGCGGTCTGCCTCCTCCTTTTCTAGCATTACTGCTTCGCAGAAGGAGGCGACCGCCTGCCATTCCTCCTCGCTAAGGACCATGGCCTCAACCAGAGCCTGGCGCGAGAGGTCTCCGCCGCCGATCGCCCCCACGAGGGCACGGCGATGGTCTGCCCAGGCAGGGCACACCTCGACTGTGTGCTCCACCGTGTCCTCCGGGCGTTCCGCACAGTGGTGACACTCGGGCGTCTCTTCCGCTTTAATTCAGTGCAGGAACCTCCCGAACTTGCCATGTCCGGTGAGGACCTGTGTCATGCGGAAGGTAAGGACGCCGTAAGGCCTTTCCAGCCACGCCTCAAAGAGGGGACTTACCGCCATAATTGTGGCGTTCCCAACGTTTTACCTATTTGCCCATAGATGGCGTTCTGCAATTGCGTAATTTTTCTGAATCGCGGTGTTAAGACTTTCTGTGGATTGATGACCCTCTCGAATTATTATGCCCACGTTGTCGTTAGTTGGAGTTCTTCTGTCAGTTGCTTATTGGTTTCGGTTGTTTCGTTTGTATGGTTGTTGTTGTTGATAGATACCTCACAATCGAAAATATCGTAATTTCGTTGTACGTTTGTTTTGTATGTTCGTAGTTTCGTACTTCGTACTATCGTAATAATCGATACGAGTTATTCGATATTACGATTGTTTTGTTTTGTAAAGGCGGACGCTGTTCGAGTCGCTCTCCCCTTTGTTCATAATTATTTTCAAGTCTGTGCGTAGTTTGTTGAGAGAATGTCTAAAAGGAAATCTCAACTGTCCCGGCAGACATCATAAACAAGAGCCGCTCGAGTACGCCGTACGGAAGAATCTGCCCCTGAAAATGAGCAGCGCCTCTCGAGAAATAGAGAATATATTTCGCAAGCACGCACTAGAGAATCTAGCTCCGAGCCCTCACAGCGCCTCGCTAGCCAAAATGTGAGGACGTCGCGGGCCCGTGCTCGAGAAACTAGCGCTGAACGTGCGCACCGTCTATCTGAGTTAAGGCAGCATGTCTCTGAGACAAGGGATAGGGAGACTAGCGCTAAGCGCTCGCAGCGGCTTGGTAGGCAAAATGTCATAACATCGCAGGCCCGTGCTCGGGAATCTAGCACTGAACGTGCGCAGCGTCTATCTCATTTAAGGCAGCATGTCTCTGAAACAAGGGATAGGGAGACTAGCGCTGAGCGCTCGGAGCGGCTCGCTAGGCAAAATGCCATAACATCGCGGGCCCGTGCTCAGGAATCTAGCGCTGAACGTGCGCAGCGTCTAATCGAGTGTAATCTTATTTTAAAACAAGAAATTTTCCGCGGACGAAGTCGCGGGCAGAAGCTAGTAAATAATAATTTCGTTAAAGGAGGAGTGGCACGCGGTCGCCTTCTTCTGCGAAGCAGTAATGCTAGCAAAGGAGGAGGCCGACCGCATCAGGCAACGGCGCTAACGCCCCAGACGCCACCGAGATTCCGAAATCCGATCCCACTATCCGGCCACCGAAAGCGCGTGTTTACAGACGGCGACCAATGGGTAGCTTACTGTCAAACCGCCAGGTAGCCGTCAAGACCGAGTCCAAGTCGTCGACTCACGTTCCCACGCGCCTCAAGGAGCTGTCAGCAACCTTAGGGGCCCAACAGGGTCGAAGCCTACTGGAGCCAAATGTCTATTTCTGAAAGGAAGGCTCGGCCCCGGTATGAAAGGCAATGAAGGAACGGGGTGGGTTTTCTATTCAGTAAAAGTTTAACACTATCTCACGCTCCACCCAAGTATGGGGGATGTCATCTGGATGATTTTTAACCAACGATAAAAAATGACTTTAAATATTTTATCAATAAATTCATTAAAAAAAAGTATAATTTTTGATGCATTTTTTAATATTGAATGTTTTGTATCAATATATCTATTAATCGGATCTAAATATATTCGCTGATAATACCAATATATCGAAGTAACAAATATCGATACTTTTAAAATGGTCATATAGCAGTCCTCAACTCTTAAGTCTTACCTCAGGGTGACAGATCATAGAATGTGTATCAACATTTTCTCGGACTTTTGTTGGTAGTGGTGAAGGTTTAACACGTGTTCCTTTATCAGTGCTACGAATTTTTCGATTTTAGTGAACATTCTTGTGTGAAACTTGATCGAGATTGCTCCTTGTGTGTGCGTCCTTGGTTTAAGGTTTGGTTTTTGTTTGTGATTGTCCTTTTTATATACACATCGTAATAATGAACTCTAAAAAGCCCCCTGACCCTGACCCCCCTGATGAATTGTTTGATCTTTCTCCTAGTGTGCTCACCGTAACCCTCCCTCATGTCCCTGAAGTACCCTCGCAAGACCCTGTTATGGATACGGAGACTTTTAGCCGTAAACGAGTTGCTGGTTCACCCCCTGCGACTTCAAACATACCGACTAAAATACCCAAAAATGTAACTGGCAGACAAATATACAACAAAACAGACAATCCACCCTACATCATTCATGTTTCTCTTAAAGATCAAGAGACTTTGGGCACTGTGCTGCAACCAATTAAGTTTGGTATGTTTTTGACCAAAAATAACGTCAATAATGTACGTCTGGATGGAATCAAACGGATAGGCAGAAATCGTGTGTCGGTTGAATTTAAATCACACCAAGATGCTAACAGCTTCCTCAACAACGCAATTCTGGGCAAAAACAACTACATTGCTACTATCCCACAATTTAATATTACAAGAATGGGCATAGTCAGGGATATTCCGGTAGAGTGGTCGGAGGATGATGTTATCGAAAACATCCAGGTCCCGGAGGGCTGCGGCCCTATAATTAAAGCCAGAAGGATGAGCCGTAAGGTGACGTCTTCTGGAATTACGGAGTGGAAGCCTACCCAAACTGTAGTGCTAACATTTGATGGACAGGTCTTACCTAAGCGTGTTATCAGCTTTTACTCGTCACTGCCAATTGAGAGATATACATACCCTACCATCCTATGCTATCACTGCTGTCGTTTTGGGCATACCCGCACTTTATGCAGATCAAAACCAAGGTGCTATAAATGTGGTGGCAATCATCCAGGGGATGGATGTCAAACTACCCAGGAATCAAGCTTCTGTGTTTCGTGTACTGGTAACCATTTTGCAAATGACAGTGCTTGTCCTGAATTGGGACGACAGAAGAGCATCAAAGCTCTGATGTCAGAAAAATCGATTTCATATGCGGAGGCAAGTCGGGTATTCCCTCCTGTTTCGAGATCATATGCTGAAGTTTCTAAGTCTTCCCCCCGTATCAAACATAGTGTAAACCTTCCTCAATTTCCATCCCCGAGTCCCTTACCTGTAACCCAGAAATCTTACAATAAAACGGTATTTTTGAAACCCAAAGCCCACATTCCTCTTTCACCTGGCTACAATAAGCAAGTTCACCAGGAACTTACCCAAAATTACTCCTTCTCCCCCTCTAGAAACGGTTGCGCCCTGCCAATGGAAGTTGCGGAGCCATTGAATTATAGGCGTGAGGATAACCCCACAAACATTTTAAACTTTATTACCAATATGCTTATGTCCGTATTAGCTAGTCCAACCCGACCAATACCTGACCACGTTGCCTCTAAATTGACCTCAATATTAAATTATATTCACGATGTTCCATCCCCTGACATTCCTTCAGTGGAACGTGAGGAGTATTACTCCTAGAAAGTCTGACCTCACCTTCTTGATTAATAAATTTAAACCATCGGTTTGCAGCATTGCTGAGACATGGCTCTTACCTGATAGCAATTTCAGGTTGCCGTGCTTTGGCAGTGTTCGTAATGATAGAACTGATGGATATGGGGGATGTGCTTTGCTCATCAATAGCAAAGTATCATACTCCCAGATTCCTCTAACCTTTGTAGGTGACAACATTAATGTTGTCGCTGTTAAGGCTGAGGATATAAACATTTTTTCTTTTTATGTTGCACACCCAAAATCTGAATATCTTCCAGTAATTAAAAATTTGTTAAATAGTGTTAGCGGCCCATTACTGGTCATGGGTGATTTTAATTGTCATCATTATCGTTGGGGATCAGACACTTGTGATAGTTTTGGCATAGGCTTACTGGATATATTGGATGATCTAGACCTCTGTCTCATCAACGATGGCAGTGCTACACGTAGGTCAACGCCTGGACAGAGCAATAGTTGCGTTGATTTGACATTTTGTTCATCCAATATATCTAGTCTTCTCATTTGGCGTCGCTTGGATATGACCCATGGAAGTGATCACTATCCCATCATAATTGAGTTCCCTTCCAAAAATATTCCTATTAAAGTCTCTCCCCCTCTTTTAAAACACCAACTTAATTCGGCAGACTGGGACTTATATTCCAAAATTGTAGACTTAAGAATATCCTCCCTTCCGAAAGTTGATAGTCTAAATGCCCAGGAATGCTTTTCATCCTTCTCGTCCACTATCTCCTCCACAGCAGATGATTGCTTCCTGCCCAAAAAAACCCCATCTGGTAGACTTCCTCCTCCACCATGGTGGGATAGGGAATGCACAAACATGATCAAGGCCAGGAACGAGGCTGAAAAGACAGTTAACTGTGATATGAACCTGGATAACCTCATCGCCTTCAAGCGAATATTGGCTAAGTCCAGGAAACTCTTTAAAAAAAAGAAGCGTGAAGGTTGGGCAAAATACTGTAGTTCGCTGAGTCCGTCCACACCCGTTTCGACAGTCTGGCGGAAGGTAAAGCACTTTAGAAGCAGTTTAACACCTGTTGCTTCTAACAACATCTCAGAGGAACTGGGGTACCAGTTCTTCTCAAAAATCGCCCCAGCCTATGTTCCAAGCGCGAAGGAGTGCAGTGTTGACATTGAAGATGTAGACGACACTGCTAACCCGATGAACATGCCATTTAGTTTGGAAGAACTAAAATCGGTTCTATCCCATGTCAGAGACTCCGCTCCGGGAGTGGATGGATTCACCTACTCCTTTATTTCTAAAGCTGGTCCAAAAACTCACCAATATTATCTGGACTTGGCTAACTTCTGCTTCATCTCCGGCTATGTTCCCAAATAATGGAAGGTTCAAGTTGTCATCCCGATATTAAAACCAGGCAAAGATCCTAGCGATCATTGCTCATACAGGCCTATTGCTTTATCGTCCATACTTTTAAAACTTCTAGAACACTTGGTTAAAAATCGATTAGAGTGGCTGGTGGAGAATGGGGGGCTGCTCCCGGCGACTCAGTTCGGCTTTAGGAAAGGTCTGGGCACAGCTGATAGTGTAGGTATCCTCACGTCAGCGGTCCGACTGGCCCTTAGCAGGAATGAGTCTGTGGTCGTAGTCTTCCTGGACATATCAGCTGCCTATGATTCGGTACTCCTCCCTAACCTCAGGCAAAAGCTGCACGAGCTGAGAATCCCGGCTAGGATTTGTCGTATCATCGGTAGCATCTTCACCAACCGCACCATTCAATTGAGAATCCCTGGGGCTGACTCTGATCAAAGAACGGTCTGGAGAGGATTACCTCAAGGATCTGTTCTTAGTCCCCCACTGTATAATATCTATACAGCTAACCTATCCTCATCTCTCAATTTTGACTGTAAAATCCTTCAGTATGCTGACGATATTGCTTTAATGATCTCTGGCGACTCCATTCAGGATGCCGCCGTCTCAATGAACGTCTCTCTGTCCTCACTGAATCAATGGCTACTTGATCACGGTTTGTCTTTAAGTGCGCCAAAGAGTACAGCTGTCATCTTTACCCGCAAACGTTCTGTACCCCCAGTAGATATTAATATTGATGGACAAACCATTCCTGTCAAGGATAAGGCTAGATTTCTGGGGGTGACTTTAGACTCAAGACTGTCTGGGGTTGACCACATAAACAACACGGTCAAAAAATGTGAACGCTCAATTTCGGTCCTTAAGGCTCTGGCCGGAGTATGGTGGGGCGCTCACCCCTGTACCCTCAAACTGGTCTATAATGCATTGACGAGAAGCGCAATGGACTACTGCAGTTTCCTCATTGAGCCCTGCAACAAAAAAGCGCTGAAAAAATTAAACAGCATACAGGCCAAATGCCTGAGAATTGTCATTGGAGCTATGAAGTCCTCTCCCATAAATGCACTTCAAGTTGAATGTGCAGAACCGCCTCTACAACACAGGAGACAGTATTTGGCAGACCGCTTTCTATCTAAAGTTTTCTCCCTTTCATCCCATCCTTTACTCCCAATTTTAGAGCAAATCAACCTCTCCTATAATAACTCTCCTTATTGGAACAATAAAACAGTTCCTTTATTGATGAATAGGTACAGAGAACTTAAACGGCTCTCCGCGCCAATTTGTCAATATCCAACTCTCCCGCTCTTCTCCTCCGCATATGAGGCGATTTACTTTGAACCAAAAGTCGTTTTGGGACTGGGTATATCAAAGAATTCCCAAAATACAAGAGCTGACTTTGAGTTAGCTGTTAAGCGTTACTGGGAAGGATGGAATTTGTTTTTCACTGATGCCTCAAAATTTTCTGAAACCGGAGGTACTGGTGTCGCAGTATATTTTAGAAACTCAAGAATCGCTCTACTTTTTCAATGCCCACCAGAATCTTCAGTTTTTACAGGAGAGTGTATTGGAATTCTTGAAGCAATACACTATATAAAATCCCACCAAATAACAAGATCAGTAATTTTTTCAGATTCCCTTAGTAGTATTCAGGCCTTAAAACAAAATCAATTTCATAGTAAAATTCATAGTAAAATCATTGTAGACATTAAGAACTTGTTATTTGAATGTTCCCAAAGCGGTTTGGACATCGAGATAGCCTGGATCCCCGGCCACTCGGGTATTGTTGGCAATGAGTGCGCTGATTCGTTAGCAAAGTATGCCACATCGAATCCGGCTGATCGAAAGCACTACGTGGTTCATAACTACGATTTGCGGAATGGTGCCAGACCCAAGTTATTTAACTCGTGGACTGAAACATGGAAGACGACCTCCAAAACCAAGGGCATCTACTATGCAGCTATACAGCCCGAAATCCAACGTAGGCCTTGGTTCTTCAAATGCCCCAAATTGTCGAAGAGGACTGTTTCATCACTTTGTAGACTAAGACTTGGTCATTGTTGTAGCCCAGTGTTCTTATGTAAGATCCATGTCCGGGATAATTCCCTTTGCGAGTGTGGTCTTGCGGAGGGTACTTTAGACCATATTTTCTTCTGCTGCTCTTTAAACAACAAATCTTTCGATCTCTATTCCAAAATTTCCAAATGTAATATTCCCCTCCCAACCAACTTTCATTCCCTTCTTTCCCACTTCTCCCCTAAATTAATTAATATTTTGGCGACATTTTTAAACGAAAATGATTTAAAATTTTAATTGGTGTGTAACGTGATGTAATTAATTTGTATATAGTAGTTTATATGTTGTACATATGTAAGTTTGTAAATTAGATTATATGTCCACTAACACTTGTATTTGTCTTTCCAGCCTACTAACATATCTACCACGAAGTACAGTTCGACGGTTGTCCCCAAGGAATCGTCTCAACGTGACACTGGCAGAATAGTCGCTACCGGCTCAATTGCCATTAAAAAAAAAAAAAAAAAAAAAAAAAAAAAAAAAAAAAAAAAAAAAAAAAAAAACATTTTCTCAACACAAATATCGTAGGTAATTGTTGAGAATTTTCCCAAAAAAAAAAAAAATGGAAAAACTGCCCATGTGTAGGATATGTTTAGCGGAGAATGTTCGCATGTATGTAGTTGTGAACAAAAAACTGCATGAACTGTATGAGAGGCTGACTGGTCATCCGGTAAGTTTTTAATTTATCTACACTAATATTTATTTATTTAAACTTCATGTACAGTAGTGGTACATAGGCGGACTTAATGCAACAAGGCATTCTCTACCAGTCAACCTTTGGGTTAAAAAAGACAACACTGTGGTAGAGAAAAGAGAGGTTAAGTTTGTTTAGTTTTTTGTTTGTATTAAAATTATAGGAGGTAATCTCTGGAAGTACTGGTCCGACTACTAACAGTTCTTCAGCAATAGAAAACTGCTTTTTCCCGAGTGACATAGTTAAGCTAGTTGTAAATAAAAAACTTAGTATAGGTAATATAATAATATTCCACTAGACCAAGATTACACTATTCACTATCACCAAACACTAACTCGAACGGTTTTGTTTGTTATAATCTTCTCACTATATTCACGTTGGTATATATTTGAATGTAATTTATTCAATGAATGAAATAGTTAAACACAAGTTTTGTTGCAGTTTGTAACTGAAGACAGTAGGCCGATGCTCGCTTGTTTCATCTGCTGCACTAAACTGAAGCAATGCTGCCAACTGCAGAGAAAATGTCTGGAAGCTGAAGAGCTGCTCACTCAGATGATGAATGAGGATTATGAGGTGAGGTGTTATTCTTCAATAGATATATATACCTTTGTATACTCTCTTAAAATCTGATTTTAAGAGTCCGATGACACTATGTGTTGGTGAGGGTGTGGACTGTATAACTAAGTATGAAATGCAAATATCGGTGGTGGTTAAAAGTAATATTGAGTTGTACAAACTATTAGTGTGCGTGTGGACTGAGGGACCACACTGGTTATTGCAAAAAAAAAAATTACAGGATTTAGTAGTACTCTTAAAACTATAGTAGGACAACTCTGGGACTTTGTAGTCCAACATACCAAAACCAACAGCCCTTAAAGTGTCAGATCTCGAAAAGTATCCGAAAAGATTAACTACCGGGCCTACAGATATTCAGTAGGGAATTCGTAGAGCTATTATATGTATATATAAATTCAGAGAATTAGTATTCGCTGCAGGACGCACAGGATCGTTCATTGTAACAACACTTGGGGAGGCCTATGTCCTACAGTGGACGTCTGTCGGCTGAAGTGATGATGATGATGTATGTGTATCTTACCTGAAATAAATGTTTATTATTATTATTATTGTTTCACAGCAAAACCTCTTTGTAAACCAAGAACAGTTCAAAAGTTTCAATAAGTTTATTCAGTCACCAATGGTGCATATAAATATAGTTGATGCATGCCAGATAGGAAGCGCGGCTATCAAGGAAGAGTTACCAGCTGTTTGTGAGAGACTAGACGATGTCGTGGAGCCAGAGGAGGAACATCACAGAGACGGTATGTTTTTAAGAGCTACAAATTAACCCATTGAATGCCTAAGCTGGCTATACGACTAAAGACAGTGTTTTATTTTTTTCTCTCGACGGTGAAAATCGTCATTGACGAAACCTGCTCTTGGGTGGAGCGGGAGACAGTGTCAGACTCTTACTGACTAAACACCCCGCGCCATTCCTTCTAGCCTTCATACCGGGGCTGGGACCCCGGCGGCGGCGGTGGCGGCGAGACCGCCTGCCACTCCTCCTCGCTCCGGACCATGGCCTGAACCAAGGCCCGGCGCGAAAGGTCTCCGCCGCCGACCGCCCCCACGAGGACACGGAGGTGCTCCGCCCAAGCAGGGCACACCTCGACTGTGTGCTCCACCGTGTCCTCCGGGCGTTTCGCACAGTGGCGGCACCCGGGCGTCGCTTCCGCTTGAATCCGATGCAGGAACCTCCCGAACTTGCCATATCCGGTGGGGACCTGCCGTGAGGTCTTTCCAGCCACGCCTCAAAGAGGGGACTTACCACCATAATTGTGGCGTGCCCAGCACTGGGTTGCGATAGTCGCTGACGCCATTTCACCGTGAGATCCCGCCGGAAGAAGGAACGGGGTGGGTTTTTAGTCAGTAAGAGTTTCCCGCTCCGCCCAAGAGCGGGGGTTGTCATTGGATGATTTTCCTCACCATAAAAAAAATACCTATCCATAATAAAAAAAACTTACTCTTAATTGTTTTCCCTTACTTACAGATCTAAAACTAGAAAATCTATACAGTAGCCATTCAGACGCAGAAGATATACCAGCACAACAGACTGAGTCTGATTCAGAAGATTATGTGCCCTTAATAAAGATCAAAACAGAAGTGGAAGAAGAACAAGAAGTACCGGGGAAGAAGCGAAGAGCCAGTGACGCGACACGTGAGTGTTAGTTATTTATTTATTTATTTAAGGATCACCAACGTGTGTTACAAAATATTTTTTTTTTTTTTTTTTTTATTATGAGTCCGTTGTGTCCCACTGCAGGGCAAGGGCCTCCCTTTAAAATATATATAAAAAAACTTAAAATAAAAAAAATTCAAATTCAAATTCAAAATCATTTATTTCAAATAGACCAAATGTAGGCACTTTTGAATAGTCAAATGTCGGTCAGTCCAAGAAAAGTGAAGCTAAATTGCACGTTCCAAAGCGTAGATCTCTATGGAGAAGAACATGCAAGAAACTCCATGGACACTCTTTTAAATCATATTATGTGTTACATATAATGTTTGTTTACATTATTTCATGTTGCTTCTATTATGTGAGCACAATGTAGATAATAAAATTAAAATAAAAAATATATTAAAAGATAAAAACTGAATTAAGATACTGGCAGTTAAGAGATGACCAGTCTAAACTGACGGCACCCGTTCACGAGCATGACGCGTGCATTAGCCCCACTTAGCTCAACCATTTTCAAGGGAACCGAATGACCTAATACACGCGCCACCAGCAGCGAGACGTTTAAGTGAGCATGACAAACTCCTAACTGCCATGCTCGTAATGTCAAAAACAAAGAGAATAAAAAGTCGTAACCCAATAAAAATGCTTCATGGTACCTCACATTCACAAATAGGAAAAAAAAAGTGCTTCTACATTAAACAATGCTATGGTTTTCAAAAACAAAAGTAATAAATGATCACAAGTTTAAACTATATTTTCAAATTACAAAAAAAAAAAAATAATTATAGTTTCCAAACTAATCAATACACCCTAGTGTGGTAGTGGAGCTGGACCAGCATTGAGCCAAGCATTTTTATCTTGTATATAGTCCTCCAACTTATAATATGCCTGCCTGCATAGTGTGCGTTTAATACAAGATTTAAATTTTGTTTCATTGAGTTCTAAAATTTGGGGAGGTATTTTATTATAACATTTTAAACAGTACCCCATGAAAGAAGAGGCCACTTTTGCCAATCTGAAGCCTGCTTGAACTAACTGGTCCCTATGTCTTGTAACATAGTTATGTCTATCGCCTCTTTTGCTAAAGAGATGAAGATTTTTTCTAACGTACATGATGCTTTCATAGATATATTGACAAGGCACCGTCATGATGTTAATATCCTTAAACAGCTCTCTTAGAGAATCGCACCGGCGGAGATTGTAAATAGCTCTGATGGCTCTTTTCTGTAGTATAAAGATTGAGTCAATGCCTGCAGCCCGTCCCCATAGTAAGATACCGTATGACATGATACTATGAAAATAACTAAAATAGGCTAGTCTAGCGGTATCAACATCCGTAAATTGGCGGATTTTTCTAACAGCAAATGCAGCCGAGCTAAGCCGTCCTGCAAGAGATGTTAAATGAGGACCCCATTGTAGCCTTGAGTCAAGCGTAATCCCCAAGAAAACCGTTTTTTCGACAAATTCTAATTTCTCATTGTTCAATACAATGTCACAATAACTACTTTTGACGTTCGGTAAGGAAAATCTTATACATTTAGTTTTTTTGCCATTAAGAACTAGATTATTAGCAGTGAACCAGTTTTGGACCTGCAGTAAGGCGTTATTTTCATCGTCAAGATTATTAGTCCTTCTATTTATCTTAAATATCAGAGAAGTGTCGTCGGCAAACAACACCATATCAAGTTTATTTTGCAACAAATATGGTAAATCATTAATATAAACTAAAAATAAAAAAGGACCTAAAATTGAACCTTGGGGTACCCCCATTTTCACATTTAATCCCGACGAATTGACACCGTCTATTTGAACTAGTTGCTGTCTGTCATTTAAATAAGATTTTATTAAGCTTAACGCTGTTTTGCCTAGTCCGTAATGCTCAAGTTTCAGGAGTAATGTTTCATGAACCACACAATCAAACGCCTTAGACAGGTCGCAGAAGATGCCAATAGCATCTTGTGCTTCTTCCCACGCATTAAAAATGTGTTTTAGTAAGGAGACACCGGCATCAGTTGTACAACGTCCTTTGGTGAAACCGTACTGTTTATCGTGTAAGATGTTATTGGTGTTAAAATAATTAAGCATTTGATTTAACATCACCTTTTCAAATATCTTGCTAAAAACCGGCAAAACGGACACCGGCCTATAATTATTAGTGTCTTTACTGTCCCCGGATTTAAAAAGTGGTATAACTTTACTATATTTCATTAGATCCGGAAAGACTCCTTGATCTATACACAAATTAAATATTAAAGCTAAGTACGGCGCTATTGTCTCAATAATTGAAGTACAAACTTTGATAGACATACCCATAGATCTTCGGTCAATTTAACCTTGATTTGTTTAAAAGCTTTTATTACTGTGATGGGGTTTATATGCTTAAAATTAAATTCAGTAGAGCAGGCTGCAACATTCGCCTGCAACAAACCAAAAGCATGCGATGGGGACGAATTTAGGGCTTCAGTAGTTTTAATTGGTATACTGGTAAAGAAATTTACAAATTCTTCTGCAACTAATTTACTATCACTAATAAGACCATGACGAGTCTCCAATGTGTAATCATTTTTATGTATTTTGTTCCTGTTTGTTTCATTATTTATAATCTTCCAAACCGTTTTTATTTTGTTATCAGCTGATTTAACTTTGTTGCTAATATATAAGGCCTTAGCTGCCTTACAAATATTTTTAAACATTTTTGAATATGTAGAAACATACTTATTAAATGTTTCAGTGTTAATAATAGGCTTAAGGCCATACAGCTCAAAAAGTCTCTCCCTACTTATTCTGATCCCTTTAGTTGCCCAGGCACTAAATCTAAACTTAGGGCAGATACTTTTAGATTTCTTTTCAAAAGTCTTATTAAATTCGGTTTGAACTATTGAAAAAAAATTGTTATACAAAACATTACCATCGTTCACTTCAAGGTTCCAATCACCCAACCTGCTAGTTAAAGTGCTATTAAATTTATTTAGCTTACCAGATGTTATTGGTCTGTATTGTATGTAATTAACTTCCTAATGATTTTTATTACATACAGGTAATGAAAAGTCGATTAATTTTAAATGTTTGTTTATTCTGCCTCCTCCGAGCTTCGCCTCGATTCGAGTAGCGGGCGATGCGGAATGTCCGCGGCGCGTTGCGGTGCGGTTCAGTGCGATGCGGTGCGTGTGCGGCACGGTGCAATGCGAAGCGGTTGGTACGCGGCGCGGTGCGAGCGGTTAGCGGATTGTTGGTTCAGTGTATTCGTGTACGTATCAGATTAGGCTCGAGAGCGATGCAGGGCGCGGCGGCCGATAAGGGTCGCAGCTTCATTACCCGGGGCGAGCGGCGCCGACCGCCTTACAAGAGTGACGCACAAAGTCGCCGCCCGAGGGTGTTCGTTAACGACGCAGATAGCTACAGCACTGTAATCCCGGCTCGTTTGGGAATTACGTTAAGATTTAAGTAGACTTAGGCACCGGAGCTAATATACTCTCGAGTAACGTCTCTTGCAATTATATTATTAACGCTAGCGTGAACGCTGGCGCGGCCGAGTTGTGCTCCCGACGATCACCAAAATAGGGAGTGATTTGGTTAAATACGAGCGGGATAGTGTGTAATCTGATTAAAATTTGTTCCTAGTTCCTACCCCATTGCATAACATTGCCTATATAAATATAAAAAATCATAAATCATTGTAAGCGTTTCTGAGTTTCTGGTCCTCTGATTGGTTTTTGAGTGAACAAATCATGTTTTACAGGCTGAAATTGTATTCTGTGAGGAACTTTTTTTAAATTTACATTTGACGTTCGTAACAGACATATTTGTCGATGAGATTCTTTTTATACTGCCATTAGAAAAAAAAAAAAACTTATTTTCTAAACAAATCTTTTAAATTTACAATGATCGTTGAGAATTAGAAACAACCTTCTGACGCTGTGTTCGGCCTTCGACAGTCCGCGAGCGGCTGGAAGCTTCGACCGCTTCTAACTTGACAAACATTGTAGGTAAGAACCTAAACTGCAATGAAATATCTTTTCTGTCCATATATTCATGACTGAAGAGTTTTATTTGGTGTCGCGACCACAGAGCCAAACGCTGAGGACGCGTGCCTGAGAGTGGCGCTCAGCTCGTGAGTCGCGACTGTTCCCGAGGCCGGCTCGGGCGGCGCCTGGTGTCATTCTGGCGCCTCCTCTCGCTCAATTGCAAATGTATGCATTTATTCATGTTATATGAGACCTCATATTATATTGCTGGCGCCGATTCCTTAGAATGAATAATGTTCTGTTTATAATCTACACTAATATTATAAAGAGGTAAAGTGTGTGTACTTTTTTTTTATTGGTTTTTATTGGTAAGAGGTAATTCTCTGAAAGTACGAGACCAAAGACATTAAACATATGTACGAGACCAATTGCGAAAATTTTTTCACCGATAGAAAGTTGCTTTATTCCTGAGTGACATAGGCTATATTTTATGTATGTGGGTGAAGCCGCGGGCAAAAGCTATTATTTTTTTTGAAATAATAAATAGGTATACACTTACTTCCGAAAAAGGAGGCTGTTCTGAAGTCGTCGATTTTTTTAAATTTCTTGTTTAATTGTGTGTTCGTGAAATGTTAACCGATTTTGATGATTCTACCATAGGTGGCCAAATTATTAGGGACAGTAGGTACTCATAGATATATAATTTCTGATTGAAACACATTTTTTTAAGCAAACCAATATATTTATATAAGGTTTTTTATTTGGTACTAGCTTCTGCCAGCGACTTCGTACGCGGATCCTGTTGCTTATGCCAGCGACAACGGGGTCCTCAAAATCAAGGATCTGAAACGTCTGATGTCGAATTCTAAGAGCCCGGGGACTGGAAACAACGTGATGCGCGAGACGATTCGAGACGTTCCAGATCTCTCCCTTCCACTTACGCGCGTGCCACGACGCCAACGCCATTTACGAAACGTTTAGAAAACGGAAACTACATATTATTTACCCAAATATTATAGTATCTTAGCCATGTGCAGCGCCCCTTAGTGAACTCCACAGCGGGTGACTAACCTACGACCAACTTATTATTTGCGGTTGGTACAGTAATCGGGTCTAGGGATCGAACCGCAAAATTAAGTTTGTTTTTATTGTATATACTTTTCCGGGATAAAAAGTACCCAGTGTGGTGCCCAGGATATTAAAGAAAAATTATACCAAGTTTCATTGTAATCGGACCAGTAGTTTTTGCGTAATGCCTGAACAAACATACAGACAGACAAAAAAAAAATTGATCACATTTTTAGGTTCGGTGTCGGTTTAGTAACAACCCCTGCCGTTTATTTTTTTATATTTTCAATGTACAGAATTTTCACTTCTACAGATTTATTATAAGTATAAGTAGGTACCTAAACTACGTCTAATAGAATGAAATAACCTATTTGATACCTAGGTACTTACCTATTTAAAACTACAGCTAAATAAATATAAAAAAAGGTTAATTTATAATTAAGCTAATACCTACTAAGAAATACATAAACACTACCAAAATAACTAATACCTATTTTATAAAATAACAACCAAAGAAATCTAAAAATAAATTATTAAACGTAAGAGTAGACTAAAAGTCGCGCTGATAAGCACGGTTTGTTAAAATCAATTATTGTCTGTCAATAAGGTCGAACACTCTGAACGTCTATTCGCATCAACAGCCAAATATTGCCGCCGCGCGAGCCGCGGCTAGCGCGGCGACCGTTACACAAAAATAATCCTTATAGCATGATTCAGTATTCACGCGCGATGGCTTATTAGCGTATTTCATGTATAACTTTGGTGTTTCTACACCGATTTCTATGATTCTTTTTTATTGAATAGATAATAATGTTAAATTTTTTTAATTGGAAATGAGTGAGAGTGTTATAAACGTAAGAGTAGACAAAAATAAAAAGAAAGCTCCGAACTGTAAGCTATCGGGAGTTACACGTGTTATTGTGAGTCAACCATAAAATATAGACATATGCTGTCGTGGAATATTTTTTATATAATTTTAAGGAGAATATTTCCGTTATACGTGATTTCTGTGTAGCTTTAACCATTAAGGCTGCAAACGCGACGGAAGCTTAAAAAATGGAGTAATTTCTCCCGTTTCCCCAACATTTCCCTTCACTGCTCTGCTTCTATTGATCGTAGCGTGATGAAAAGTATACTATAACCGGCCCAGGAGTATGAAGAATGATTGTACTAAGTTTCGTTAAAATCCGTTGAGTAGTTTTTGTTTCTATAAAGAACATACAGACAGACAGATAGACAGACAGACAAAAATTTTACTGTTTGCATTTTTGGCATCAGTATCGATCACTAATCACCCCCCGATGTTCACTCTTTTCATAAATGACATCTACAAATGCTTCCAGAACTCAGAAATATTCCTGTTCGCTGATGACCTAAAAGCTATAAAGTGCATTAGAAATCCTATAGACTCGGTACTGTTCCAAAACGACTTGGACCGGCTGACAGAGTGGTGCGTTTGCAATAAAATGTCCTTGAATGTAAAAAAATGCCATCATATCAAATTTACAAAAAAAAAAAACTTTGTGCATTCAACTTACAAATTGGATGGTGAACAGCTGGAAGAAGTCGAAACTATACGTGACCTAGGCGTTCAGTTAGATAAAAAGCTTAGTTTTGTCGAACATATCGATAAAGTCACACTTAAAACATCGAAGATGCTTGGCTTTGTTATGAGGAAGTGTAAACATTTTAAAAATCCTAACATTAAAAAAATTATGTATAACTCGCTGGTTAGAAGCCATCTCGAGTATTGCAGTGTGGTCTGGTCACCTAAGTATAAGGTCCACATCAAGCGTATTGAGCGGCTGCAAAAACGGTTCTAGTGGCATCTTACCTATACAAAAAATATGGGTAGGAAGCTCAAATCGTACCAGGAGAGGCTTAAGTATTTTAAGATGGATTCTCTGGAGAATCGCAGGAACATGCTGGATTTGGTTTTTCTTAAGAGGCTAGTAACCGGTTCTCTAAACTGTCCTGATTTGCTCAGTAGGGTATTACTCCATGTGCCACGTAATCTGCCTAGAAGTTCTAATAAGAGACTCTTTTGCATGCCAAGATGTCATTCCAATTTGAGACGATACTGTCCACTCTCTAGAATGTGTGCTGCTTACAATGAGCTGGATGTGGACATTGACCTCTTTGCTTCATCACTGCCCGCTCTAAAAAAAGTGGTACTTGCCACTTATAATTGAGTCCTTATTGAAAATAGATTGTTTGCATAATCTTAAATGCTTAGTAATGAAACCTAACTTATTATAATCAATTTTTTTTTTAAAGTTTAGTATGTATAATCGAATGCAATATAACTCAATTTAATCTAATTTAATTTAAGTAATTATAATCAAATTTAAAATAATTTATTGTTATAAATTTGAATTTTAGTCATTTTAAACTAATTGTAATTTAATAGTAATCAAATTTTTATTCAATTTAAATTAATTATTATAATCAAATTGTAATTTATTGTGTATTTAGTTTTATACAACGTGTAACAAAAAGGGGGTATACATACCAAGTGCAAGGCCTCTTGATAAGATAACAAACGATACGGAAAGGGTTTTCTAACCTTATGTTTACATGGTAGGAAGTTGTGATTTATTCCATACATATGATACCAGAAACCGAACATTTCAAACTGAAACCAATACATCACTAGCAAAAAGTCAGCTGATCGGTGTCATTGAACTGTTTATGACTAAAAACAAACCTCTTACTCCTGGTATTTCTTCAAACAGTGGAGAAAGGGTTCCGCATGTTTATTTTTTCTAACATTTTTTTTTTAAGAAAAATAGTTTTAAGAAGAAATAAGTTTTTCCTACAAAGACTAAGATTATGTTTGTGTATAACAAACCAAGCCAAAAACTAGAGCGAGTGCGTGCGTTGGCCATCGAAAAACCTGCGCGCCGCGTAGGCCCGTGTTCGTTAGCGCGCAGCGCATATTATTTTTCGTGCGACTCACGCCGCTTTTAGAGGAGACTAATTAGATAAGGGTATTCGTAAGGATATGGAATAATTAGGTACCTATCTGGTATTTACGTGAAACAATAAGAAATATCTACATACTTTTTTATTGTTTTCGTAGATAGGATAGTAACAAATACTTAATTTACGAAAAATTTAAACGAAGTACCTACCTACGTAAAATCTAAACGAACGTTGTACTCGGCGTTAGACGCTGCGAAAAAGGATTTCATATCTGTTAAAATGAACCCAAATATCATTTCTAAGCAACTTATGTGCCTCCTGGTACAAATAAACTCCCAGTGGGTTCCGTTCTTGAATTTAATTTAATTAGAGGACTTCAATAAGTTGTCACTTTTTGCAGGGTCGAGATGAATTTTCTTACGTACCTAATTCTTTTGATGTCGGTTGCTATACATAGGATATGTACTTAGTAAACAAGAAATTAATTATTTAGATGTAGTGTGCGCATTCACGACGCCGCGTGAATGCGTGTGAGTTTAATTTTACCCCGAGATTATAATCAAATCATCAAATCTTTCGCGTTTATTTCTAAAAAAACTATACGTTTGCGCACAATTAGGTGTTTGCGTAACTTTTTGCCTTTTCTACAAAAACATTACCAGTAGCACAGTTTAGTCTTAATTTATCATTTTAAAATAAATGAAAAACATGTGAAAGTACTAGGAGTCCATAAGGAACGAGAATTGTTATTGATAATTTTAAAAAACGGTTCACAGATCCCTAAAAAAATTCCTTTGAGAAGCTCAAATGTTATTGAACACGATAAAATAGTTTTGTCCCAGTCGCACGCGCCGCCTGCGTGTTTAATGTGAGAGAGATGGCAATGTTGTCGTCGTCCGTTCGGCTACTCTCTTTGGCGGTACTGGCGGCGTCTTTGTACGCGCCGAAAGTCAAATTTAGGTAAACAAATAAATATAATTTTGCATTAGTGGATGACCAATAATCTTACGATGCAGTCGCATAGCATAATTATCCGTTCCGGTGTTTGTGATTTGGATTTTAAACATTATTTTATTGCAGTTGTGATAATCGTGTGTGATGGCATTTCTATGGTGATGGTGTTAAGTAATAGTGAATATTATGAGATGATGTTGTGTGTCGGAAGAGAGGACGGCCGGTAATGTGCGAGCTGCTCGCGAACTTTATCGTCCTCGATTTATCGCGGGTACCTAGAAGGAGCTGAGCGCCGACAGTTTCTTCGGTGGCGGGCTTCCATCGGATAGTAGGTAGGTACATTCACAGAGTACTTTGTAACATAGGTACTGAAAGGTACATCGTCTGCAACAAACTGGGTCCACGCTTCTAGTTTAGGGGGTCGCCCAAACACTATCGATCCAGAATTTGAGGAGGCCGTACTCGAGCATTTTGAAAATAACCCACGTAGGTACTAGCGCACTCGGCGAGCTGCATTAGCGCTGTATACCTCTAACCATATGCAAGTAGGTATGGCGAGTGTTGCAGAATGAAGGTCAGCACCTCTTCCGTCGCATCCAGGAACTGACACCTGCAGATATTTTGCCTCGCGTGACCTTCTGCTTTTTTGAGGCAAAATTTTAAGTAGGCAGGTATTAGGCAAACAGCGTTTCATTCACACACGCGCGTATCGAAATTAGGTAGAATTAGGAAGAGAGGTACTAGGCGATCAGATTTACAGTAGAAGTCTTTATTAGTATTAGCAAGTGACGTGGAATGTTATTGACCCTCGTAGTGTCGTGACACGTTTGTTATGATTTGAATTCGAGAATCATACGATACCAAGGATACCAAGAATTTGGTATCAATTCTTTGAGTAATTTATTTTGAGCTGAAACTTTGTGTAGAGATTCTATACCACCAGTAAACTTCAGGGCTTTTTGATGTATATACCCTTTTTGTTACACGTTGTATATTATATTTTAATATGAAAATTATTGTAAGCAATTTACATTTTCTTGTTTCCAACCCTTTTTTTTGTGTATTACTGTTACAATTCTAATATGTTAATATTGTTATTTTCTGCGCGTAATGTAGTGCATGCTGTGCTTCTCTGTAAGTGATGAGGCGCTTAGTCCTAACTTATCAATGTACAAATTGCAATGTATTAGCGTACTCATTGTTGAAAAGCCGTTAAATAAATAAATAAATAGTTATTTTGGAAATATATTTCATTTACAGAATTGACCTCTCTACAGATTTATTATAAGTATAGATTATTAATGTAACCTTAATGTTCGAAAACCTGCAACACTCTTCGGCTCTATTGAGACCCATGCAATTCTCTTTCATTTGATTGTGTTTTGAATTTGGCGCTTACTAGATTAATAATTACAGGGGCAGTCGTGGCGAAGGAATCAACGCTTTTCGTACGAGGAAAAAAACTAGAAGACATAAGTACAAAAAATCAAAAGAAGAATAAAGAACACAAGAACACTCAAAATTGTACGTCCAAACTTGTTCCGAAGTTACAAGAACCTTTGACTAGTGCAAACTGTCGAGTTGATATTAGTATTGTTGATACTACTTCAGACACAAATTGTCATATAAATGTTAAAAAACGTAATTTATTTAAACCCACCGGTGGAGCACGTTACCAGTGTGATGTTTGTCAGTACAGTTGTAAATACAAGAGTTATTTAATACAACATACTCGTATACATACTGGCGAGAAACCTTTCAAATGTGAGGTCTGTCAGAGTTGTTTTAGTCGGAGAAGCACTTTATCAGGGCACATGCGTACGCACACTGGCGAGAAACCTTTCAAATGTGAAGAATGTCAGCTATGTTTTATGCAGAAGAGTACTTTAACAAGCCATATTCGTACGCACACTGGCGAGAAACCTTACAAATGTGAAGAATGTCAGGTTAGTTTTTATCATAGGAGTGTTTTAACAAGCCATATTCGTACGCACACTGGTGAGAAACCTTACAAATGTGAAGAATGCCAGCTATGTTTTATACAGAAGAGTTCTTTAACGAAACACCTGCGTACGCACACTGGCGAGAAACCTTTTATACATGTAAAGAATGTCAGCTTTGTTTTAGTCTGAAGAGTAATTTAAAAAGTCACATTCGTTTGCACAATGGAGAGAAACGTTACAAATGTGACGAATGTCTGTTAGCGAAGCTTTGTTTTAGTCGGAAGAGTGTTTTAATAAGCCATATTCGTACGCACACTGGCGAGAAACCTTTCAAATGTGAGGTCTGTCAGAGTTGCCTCAGTCGGAAGGCAAATTTAAAAAATCACATTCGTTTGCACACTGGAGATAAACCTTACAAATGTGAAGAATGTCAGCTTTGTTTTCGTCAGAAGAGTAATTTAAAAAGGCACATTCGTACGCACACTGGCAAGAAATGTTACACATGTGAAGAATGTCAGCTTGGTTTTATAAAGAAGAGTACTTTAACAAATCACATGCAGAAGCATACTAGCTTACTCAAATAGGTGTATTAACCTATTAGGCGCTTGGCTAAATATCAGTTGCCGTGCCCCTAGCGCCCGGCTACAAATCGACAAAATAATACGTACAATAATTAATGATAATAATAATAATAACCATTTATTTTCAGGCATCGGAGGCAAATTAGAAAAAAATACATAAAATAATCTTATAAAATAAAGTAATACATATCATAACAACAAAACTTATTTCATAATTATACACGTAACTTCGGCGTCGTGTTCCGCTGCGTGGTGTCGCGTAGCCGTCCTCGGAAACGTCGATACACGACACCTTTCGACCAAAAGCCCTCTTTCAAAAAGGTCTTCAGATGGTGGGTTGGAACTCGTATCACGAACGACTTGAAGTTCATGTCGTGGCGCGACTCCAACCTTCCGACCCTTAGAGTCCAGTTGCTCTTTATCTTCATATATACTCCACGACCTCCTCAACCTTCGTAGAGTAATGCAGACGTGAAATATACAGCTGTGTCGTATGCACAGCAGGACGCAGCAGCATATTTGGGCCACTCGGTGCGGTACCGCACAGGTTCCGGGAGCAGGGCTTCTTCTTCTTCTTTTCTACTCGAGTGAAACCCTTCTCATCAACTTGGCCTGTTTTTAGCAAGGAGCCACGGACCGCAGTCTGGGTAGATTGAGAACCCGTTTTCTCTTTGTCCCCTATTTTCGCTTGTCGCTTAGGTTGCGACGTTCCTGATGGTTTCCTGGTGGTGACAACAGCAGCGTAGGCACGTTTAGGGGTCAACGTACCTACGTGTGACGTTTCCGCAGCCGGTGTAGAGGCGCGGGCGACGGCAGCGGCAGGCGGCGCTTGGTCAGCATTTTCGGCAGTTGGTGACGCACTTGTGTTCCTCGAATCAAAACCGCCGATTGATGCATTTTGCGCCTTCTGACGTGTGCTCACCTTTGAGGCCTCTGGTGACCCAGTTATTGAACCAACGTTGCGCAATAATGCTATTTCCACAGGTAGTTCAGCAGGAGGGGCAATCATTGTATCGATAAAAAAAGTCAAAAAAGTCTGTGTTTTTATTTAAAATCAGCCTTATGGCTGCTACAAATAGGCGCGACACAAAAAACCGCTTTTTTTTAAGGATAATTCCTGCACTAGGAATAATTCCTACGCGAGTGTCTGACAGACTTCAGTTTATCTAACAGAGCCCCGGCGCGCAGCGTCATCATAACTAAAACGTGTCGCGCTGAGCGGCAAGGCCGGAGCACAGTAAGAGACAACGCCATGCGGAACTCCGTCCGTTAAATAGAGATAGAGACAAACGCGAGTGCGAGCGCCTGTCCGACTTGGTAGATACTGTCACAGTACCTTATTAATGGTAAGGACAAAAATGACAAAAATGAGTTACCTAAACCCAACGGAAGTGTTTGCGACGACTCTTTGAGGCGCGCGTGCTCACCGCGCGCCGTCGACTACTCGGGCTCAGTCCTTATAGGACGGCGAACGTCGAGCTACCCAATGCTCGGCGTTAGCAAGCCCGCGTCTACGGAGGCTGGAGATCGTCCTCGTCCTGCGATCCTCGCCAACGGCGTCTCCTGCGTCATGCGATAAGTGAGGAAGTGAATGATCTCGGTATTTTATTTTTTGTGTTATGTATCTTCACTAAAAGCATCTGGCCGTGATTCTCTATGTCCTTTACAGATATATTTGTTAATTCTTGTCTACTACATGCACCAGTGACACCAAATATTAAAGTAACCTGAAAAGAAGGAACAATCATCAAGTTTTTATCACACAACATAGGCTGGAGTCGCGTACTTAGCACAGAGTATACTGAAAACTAATTTAACTAATCTTAGTAGCCAAATATTGGTTATCTGGAGCATTCTCAATGTCATCAGATGTTAAAACCTTTGATTTTTTACTTCGAAATAAATCAGACAGTCTCTTTAGATAAACTGTTAAATTAGAGTATGTTTTTAAGTCCACTCCATTTTTTGTTAGGACTGTACTTTTTAACATTGAATAAATACACCATAGAGAGCTAGGTTTGTACCTGGACGATAATTCTTTAAAGTAAGCCATGAATACGTTTTCTGAAAAAGACTGAGTATTTTTGTTGATTTTCCATTGTATGAAATTTTGGTACGCCAACAGATATTTTTCCTTTCAGTTTTCTGGTAGTAAACTTTCCATGACGTTATGGGCTTCACATCTTATATCGGGAGGTGTCAGCACAAATCATTTTCCTCATAAACAATAGATGATGTAGACATTTTTACAAATTAATTAATTATTGCTTTATCAGCAAAACTGTATTTTTTTTGTAGAATGGCGACTAAAAAAAATATTTTTTTCTTATGCGCGCGCGTTCAAAATGGCGGCCATAGACTAGCTACTCTAGCTGGACTGTTTGAATAAAAATAAGAATGAGGTATCTTATTTAAAAACAGAAAAATATTTTTATTTAATAAAAGGTTTTATTAATTAAACATGTAAAAGTTTTTTTTTTTTTTTTTTTGACTATTTAAATACATTTATTTTTAATCAAGGAAATTAATATGGTAACATACATATATACATCTTAATTATTAAATATTATAAACTAATAGGTATATATACAAACTTAAAGAAAAAATATATACAAACGAGTAAAAAACAAAAGGAACTTATAGGGCATCAAAAAATTCGTCCACATCGATGTCAATGGGAAATGTGCCCAGAACGCTGGCAGCATTACCACGCTGGATGGCAATGCTGATTCGTTGACCGAAGAAAAGCCCAGCCCTCTGGTCACGCGAAGAGTCGACCAACTGTTTGCTAATATCTCGAACAACTCGATGAGCGCTCGGACCCCATGGCCCTAGTGTTTCAACCCCAAACGGCTCAAACATATAACTTCCGATGAGGTTATTATATTTACGCCGTTTGAGGTTTTCTGCACCTGCAGCAGCCGCACCAGCACAGCCCGCCGTACTAAGAAGATGGGATGGCGCAAGGGTGTCGACACATGTTGCATCCCACACCAAAGGCCTACCCAACTTCCAAGGCATTATGGTCATCCCGTCTGGCCTCTTCCCATCGTCGCGTGCCAAGCCATTGGGTTCTAAAACAGCTGGCACCCCGGCGGCGACAAGAGCTCGACGGATGATGTCATTAATACTGGCATGTCGTGCTATCCGACCGGCGCTTCTACTGCAGGATAGGCCATGGTGTCCGAGGCGGTCGACTGCTTCGCCGCACTGACAACGATGTGGAGCTCCACTAGGAGCACCCAGACGTAGGCATGTAAAGGCATTTACTCGTTTGTATATATTTTTTCTTTAAGTTTGTATATATACCTATTAGTTTATAATATTTAATAATTAAGATGTATATATGTAAAAGTTGAAATAGTTTATTTAAACACAAATTAGCATAAAAGAAGCAAGTAAGATACTAATTTGTACCTACTATTGAACGCAATACCTTATGTGTTTTTTTTTCGAATTCAAAGTTTGATTTGAGAACAGAGGTTTAACAAAAAGGTTATCACTACATTATCACACTAGTGCATAATCGTAATCAAAAAGTCACAGTTTGGTCACAAGCAACATTATATACTTAAGTGTAGTGCAATTATAGTCACTTTCTGAGCAAGTGTGTCGAAAAACTTTTTACGTGTAGGTACTCAAAAGCGCGACAAACGACAATGTTATATAACATTGTTATATTGCATTGTTATTCTAATGTGTAGTATTGTTTTATGTTACAATTTTGAATAACAAGCTTACATAATGTGGATGTGTTATATAACACAAGTTATATAATATGTTACATAGTCTGTACGCACCGTTACGGCCCATTCACGACCTTAGCGCGGCGAGCGGCAGCGGCGTGCGGGGCGGCGAGCGTTAAGAACAAATGTATGAAAATGTTTGAAGCACGCCACGAGTCGCCGCTCATAGCGAAAACGCGCGCGATTTTGTCAGAGCGAATAACTGCAGCGGCGCGCAGTGCGGCGAGCGGCGAGATCAAAAGTACCAGTTAACGAGCGCGACGCCACGGAACAGAGCGGTGCGGTAAGCGGTGTAGGTGTGACGGACTCGGTGGCGAACTCATATACAAAAAATTTTAGACGATTTTGTGGCGGTAATTGATACCGAGGCTCTTATTACTGAAATTTTAAATCGACCCCCTATATGGATGTCAAAACATCCCCAACATAAATATAAAAACGTTATAAAAAGGTTGTGGGAAGAAATAAAACAATGTTTTCCGGAATATGATGATAAGTTAAATTTAAATTGATAACATAATAACGTAGTATCAGCTATCATAATTAAATTGTCTGTACACAGTAGGGATAACTTTGATAACGCCATAATTTTGAGCACGTCCCGACTACCTAATTACGTCCACCTCGGCCGCTGCCGCTCGGCGCTACTGAGGGTACGTGGCGTGTAAAACGCAACGCTTGCCGCTGCCGCGCCGCCTGCCGCGCTGCTCGTTGTAGGACCGAAGTCGTGAACGGGCCGTTATAGAGATCGTTTTGAAGAGTACCTTCCAGAATCGTGAACGACGACTTTTAAATAGGTATTAATTATTGTTATTAAAATGTAGATCCTAGATTTTTAAATAACGCATTTAGAAATTTAATGTTGTTTATTTTTAAGCATCTGTATTAGTTAGTTTTTTTTGAGACACCCATTTTTTTCCTTCGGTTTTAAATTTTTTTTTAATTGATATAAATTAGTTCTTGACTACAACCTGATGGTAAGCAGTGACGCAATCGTTGATGGTGAGGCGCATTAATTTATTAAGAGCTCATTCACTCTAGACTTGTAGACACCTAAATTACAATCGGACGGAAAGACCGTAGCAAGCAAATTGTTCCAGTTCTTCGATGTACGAGGTACAAACGACGAGACAACATGCTTGGTCCGGACCGTAGAGGTTTCAACAACGTAAGGGTGGGTACTCGCCGTTTGTCGGTTTGTCCGATGGTAGAAATGCGAGGGTGGAATTAAATCATGCAATTCCTGCGCACACGCCAAAATACATCTTGTAAAACACCGAAAGGCCACTGCGCCTGTGCCCGGCTGTGTAGATTGGACTTAAAAAAAATCCAATGGCTGTTTTAATTATTCGCAAATTAATTCCTAGTGGATATTGTGATGTAAAATTGTTTTTTATTTCAAATGTCTGCACAACTGGACAATATATGGACAGTGCCGTAAATAGGGCGGTGCCAGCGGTGCCCAGGCACAGGGCGCAGTCCCCGAAGGGGCGCAAAAATTATATACCTAGTCCTTTCTGTTTGTATTGTACTTTTTCTAGGGGCGCAGTTATAATATTGCAGCTCGCACCGGGCGCATAAAAGGCTGGTTACGGTACGTACTGTATATGGAATCACCAAAACAGATGCGATCTCCGTAAAAGACCATGTAGATATGGAGAGGGAACGGAGGGCGCTGTCTGTCAGAGCAAATATGATAGCTCGTAGGTTTGCGCAGTGTTCTAATGAGGTAAAAGTTACGCTTTTTAGAGCGTATTGTACCTCACTGGACTCGTGTAGCCTACGGGCTGATTACAGCAAGAACAGTTACAGCGCTCTTCGTGTCCAATATAACAACGCCTTCAGGGCGGTGATGGGGCTGCCTCGAACTTGTAGTGCTTCGGGCATGTTCGCAGAGGCACGCACCGACTGCTTCCATGCCACTATGTGAAAGCGTGCCGCATCTATGTTGGGCAGAGTGAGGAGTAGCACCAACGCCGCACTGGCGATGTTTGCTGCAAGGATGGACTGCTATATCCTTAGGCATTGTAGTGATCGACATGTAGCAGTACAAAAGCAACCATTAACTGTTCTGAATTTGTTAATGTAGGTATTGTAAATAGTTAGTTAAATTTTAATGATTAATTTTATATTGACAATTTGTTTATTTATTATTTTTGTAAGTAAATGGAATTATTGTGTTGTTTATTTTTAATTAATTAATTCAATTTTAAAGACAATTTTAATTTAATTTAATTTATTTTTAATTAATTAATTCGGTAATACGGTGTTGTAAATTGTGTATGTTAATTTTAATGATATGTTTGTAACTTACCTGAATAAAGAATATTATTATATTATTATTAAAAGGGAGCTGAGTGTAGTAGTAGTAGTGTTGAATATGTCGGCGAAGCTAGCTAAGAGGGCTGACTGAGTTGACTCAATCTATTTGCTGCCAAACTATACAAAAACAATAGAATGATATACATCCGTATTCTATTGGTAAACGAAGTACCTTTATTCATATATAAATATTATACATACACAGCGCTTAAAAGACTTATTTTTAAAGCCAAGAACATGTCAAACATAAAGAAAGTCTATGACTTGTATAATCTGTGACGAAGACAGCTGTCAGAGTTTACTTGTCAACTAGTAACCTGTTGCCTTCTCTACGGATGTAGAAAGCGATGAAAAATATCGATACCTATATTGATGTTTATAAAAATATGAATATTGGCTTCGATATAATATATAGTAGAAAAAGATATTAATACATAATAATATATCGCTAAAACTTTTCGAGATTTTCGCTTTCTTATTATTTATTCCATTGAGTCTAGCGCATTAATAATTTTTAAACAAAATACTTGCTTTTACTCAAATATTTCGAAGGCCAATTTAAAAAAGCTAGTTAAAGGAGTGGCAGGCGGTCGCCTCCTTTTGCGAAGCACTAATGCTAGCAAAGTAGGAGGCTGACCGCATCAGGCAACGGCGCTCACACCCCAGACGCCACCAAGATTCCGATCCCAATATCAGGCCGACTATAGCGTACAGTCAAACCGTCAGGTAACCGTCCAAACCGAGTCCAAGTCGTCGACTTACGTTCCCACGCGCCTCAAGGAGCTGTCAGCAACCTTAGGGGCCCAACAGGGTCGAAGCCTACTGGAGCCAAATGTCTATTTCTGAAAGGAAGGCTCGGCCCCGGTATGAAAGGCAATGAAGGAACGGGGTGGTTTGTCTATTCAGTAAGAGTTTAACACTATCTCCCGCTCCGCCCAAGTGTGGGGGATGTCATCTGGATTATTTTTACCAAACGATAAAAAAAGACTTAAAATATTTGATTAATAAATTCATTAAAAAAAATATAATTTTTGTTATCGGTAAAATGGGGTGATTAGAGACTTAGGTGTGAATAGAGACAAAACTTTAAAGGGTATTTTCTCGATATTTGAATATTTTTTGCAACATTTAACTACATCAATTTACTAATGAATTGGTATTCTAAAAAATCCATGCTTTGTTAGAGGTCGATATTATGGTATCTAAGTGAAAAACCAAACCAAAGTTTTGTCTCTATTTACCCCTAAGTCCCTATTAACCCCGTTTTATGGTACGATTTTTAATGTTGAATATTTTATATCAATGTATCTATTAATCGGATCTAAATAATTATATTGGCTGATAATACCAATATATCGAAGTAACAAATATCGATATAAAGATGTATCGATACTTTTCAGATTGTCAAAGTCGTCCTGAATCCCTCCCTCAGAGTGTCAGAGTGCCTTGCTTGCTTGCATTGTATTATTTGTAAACTTTTTATTATTTATCAACTTAATAAATTATACACTACTAGCTTTTGCCCGCTCGGCTTCGCTCCCGCTCTTCCCTACTCTACCTTACTCTACCCTACTCTACCCTACTCTACCCTACTCTACCCTACTCTACCCTACTCTACCCTACTCTACCCTACTCTACCCTACCCTGCCCTACTCTACCCTACCCTACCCTACTCTACCCTACTCTACCCTACTCTACCCTACCCTACCCTACTCTACTCTACCCTACTCTACTCTACCCTACTCTACCCTACCCTACCCTACCATACCCTACTCTACCCTACTCTACCCTACTCAAACCTACCCTACTCTACCCTACCAAACTTCACATAAACCATCTACTAAATAGTCTGAACAAAGCCTAAAAATTTGGTTTGGATAGGTGAGCCCGTTCTTGAGTTATAAAATAGCAACGAAAAGTGGCATTGATTTTTATATATATAGACTTGCTTTTTTCATTTACTTGGGTGGGCATTGGCAGAATAGTCGACGTCGACTCTTGACATTGACATATAGAATAGAATGTTTATCAACACTTTCTCAACACAAATATGTATCGTAGTTAATTGTTGAGAATTTTCTCAAAAAAAATGGAAAAACTGCCCATGTGTAGGATATGTTTAGCGGAGAATGTTCGCATGTATGTAGTTGTGAACAAAAAACTGCATGAACTGTATGAGAGGCTGACTGGTCATCCGGTAAGTTTTTAATTTATCTACACTAATATTAAAAGAGAGGTTAAGTTTGTTTGGTGTTTTTGTTTGTCGGAGGTAATCTCTGGAAGTAGTGGTCCGATTGCTAACAGTTTTTCAGCAATACAAAGCTGCTTTTTCCGAGTGACATAGTTAAGCTAGTTGTTAATAAAAAACTTAGTATAGGTAATATAATAATATTCCACTAGACTAACATTACACTATTCACTATCACCAAACACTAACTCGAACGGTTTTGTTTGTTATAATCTTCTCACTATATTCACGTAGGTATACCAAAGTATATTTGAATGTAATTTATTCAGTGAATGAAATAGTTGAACACAAGTTTTGTTGCAGTTTGTAACTGAAGACAGTAGGCCGATGCTCGCTTGTTTCATCTGCTGCACTAAACTGAAGCAATGCTGCCAACTGCAGAGACAATGTCTGGAAGCTGAAGAGCTGTTTGCTCAGATGAGGAATGAGGATTATGAGGTGAGGTGTTATTCTTCAATAGATATATATACCTTTGTATACTCTCTTAAGAGGGTCCTTCTCCACTCGCTTATCGTAAACATCGAAAATGGTTTAAAAGCTTGTTACTTCATTTAATGCAATCCAACGCGATGTTTGACGAAAAGGTAACGCAAAAAAGAGAGATAACGCCTGGAAACTCTGTTAGTATTCGGTAATTCCGAGATTTACTAGAAAATTTCACAAAACTTGCTCCAGGAAATAGCTGTTTTTTTTAAACCCTTAAAATTTTTTGGATAAACTTATCATCATTTAGAATCTTAATAAAATTTGCAAGGTCTCTAGAGAACTACTTTTTTGACTTTTAAAATTTTTGGGCAAATTATGAAGTGTCAAAGTTCATACAAAATACGAAATTTTCAGAGGTTTTTACTGGATTAGTTTTACACAAATTTAGAAATTGGTTTCTTTAGAAACCTAAATTATATCCACAAGATACTGTGTTTCCAAAATATCTAATGAAAAGTGTGTAATAACGTCATAATCAGTTATGAGCGGTTGTATGAAAAACAGTGAAAATGTGAGTCGTGATGCATCACCTTAACATCTGATTTTAAGAGTCCGATGACACTATGTATTGGTGAGTGGGTGGACTGTATAACTAACTATGAAATGCAAATATCGGTGGAGGTTAAAAGTAATATTGAGTTGTACAAACTATTAGTGTGCGTGTGGACTGAGGGACCACACTGGTTATTGCAAAAAAAAAAAATACAGGATTTAGTAGTACTCTTAAAACTATAGTAGGACAACTCTGGGAATTTGTAGTCCAACATACCAAAACCTACAGCCCTTAAAGTGTTAGATGCTGCTGCGGTCTTCCCGTCCGATTATAATTTGAGTGTCTTCAAGGCTAGAGTGAATAGGCTTTTAATAAACTAGTGCGCCTCACCATCAGAGATTGCATCACTGCTTACCATCAGGTGGAATCGCAGTCAAGCACTCATCATCATCATCATTTCAGCCGATACACGTCCACTGCTGGACATAGGCCTCCCCCAAGCGTCGCCACAACGAACGCTCCTGCGCGTCTTGCATCCATCGGCTTCCCGCAACCTTCACCAGGTCATCAGACCACCTTGTTGGAGGCCTTCCAACGTTGCGTCTTCCGATACGCGGTTGCCTTTCCAGAACCTTTCGGCCCCAATGGCCATCTGTTCTACGAGCAATGTGCCCTGCCCATTGCCACTTAAGTTGGGCAATTCTTTGTGCTATGTCAGCAACCGAAAAATCAAAAGATGAAGAGATACAATTATTCTATGAAGACTTAATCAAGGCTTTGTATAATACAGGTCCAAATACGATAATAATGGGAGACTTTAATGCCAAAATTGGAGTTGCTAAAACTGAAGACAGAGACATAATGGGCCCTTTTTGCTACAATAGTAAAAGAAGCAAAAGAGGAAAATTAGTCACTGAGTTTTGTATAGAAAACCGGCTCCATATTATGAACACTTACTAAAGAAGCAAAAGCAGAAATGGACTTGGTGTTCCCCTGATGGTAAAACTTATAATGAAATTGACTACTTCATTACAAATAATAAAAACAGAGTGAGAGATATCAACATTATAAGCACATCGCACCCTACCGATCATAGAATGATACGAGCAAAATACTCAATAGGGGCGCAAGTGAAATCTAGAAAATCTTTTAAAGGTAGAGTCTGCGCCCTAACACCATTGGAAAAGGAAATACTCAAAAATATATTTATCCAGACTTCTGCATGTATGCCTAATACTGAAAACGTGCAAGAATCATACTCAGCAATGATAAAAACCATTAAAAATATAACTTCTTTTCCAAACAATAACTCTGCGAAACCATTACCAAAAGCAAATATTCCACAAAATATTGTTGAACTTATAGAACGAAGAACATACCTAAAAGAAAAGAAAAACAAAAGTAAAACTGAAAAACTGGAGCTCATAAAACTTTTAAAACAATTAAGAGAAAAATAAACAAAAATAAATACGCAGACCGACTAGAATTATAGAGGAAGAGCTTACCTTAAATGGTTCAGTGAAGAGAGGGCAACAACGTCTAAATAATACACGAAAATGGATCCTATCTCTAAAATCGAAAGACGGACAATCTTCTTCCAATAGAAATGAGCTAATAGAGACAGCAACAAAGTTTTACGAAGAGTTGTACCAACGTAGAGACGAAATATACAATCCTGTTAATATAGTTAGACATGATGGGGTAAACTTTGAAGTGCCAATATTTATGGAAAGTGAAATAAGTAGCGCTATTTTGTCTCTAAAATCTCTGAAGAGCCCGGGAGAAGATGGGATAACCAATGATATATTGAAAACTTTGATCGAACCATTGTCGCCTATTCTTACAAAGTTATTCAATAATATATTAACTTATGAAAACATTCCTTCAGAATGGGAGACTTCTATTATAACATTATTGTACAAGAAAGGAAATCCCGACGACATCGGAAACTATAGGCCTATAAGTTTATTACAGACTACGTACAAAGTTTTCACACAAGTTCTAATTAAAAGAATTATGCCGACTCTAGAACTCAACCAACCTAAAGAACAAGCTGGTTTCCGCCCAAGGTACTCTACAATAGATCATATATTTACTGTGACACAGATCATCGAAAAGTATGAAGAGTACGAAAAGAAACTCTACATTGCCTTCGTTGATTATTCGAAAGCATTCGACTCTATTGGACACTTAGCTCTGTGGAAAGCCCTAGATCAACAAGGAGTACCTCAGAAATACGTGAAAATATTAAAGGAAATTTATAAAAGGAGTAAGGCTAAAGTTAAATTAGAGAGACAAGGAAGACATTTTGAAGTACAACGTGGCGTCAGGCAGGGCGACCCAATATCTCCGAACCTATTTACCGCTCTCCTTGAATCCATTTTCAGAAACTTAGACTGGGACTATGTCGGAATCAACATTAATGGAGAAATACTGAACCATATACGCTTTGCTGATGACATCGTACTGATATGCGATAACCACAAACACCTAGAATATATGTTACAAACTTTGGATAGGGAGAGTAGAAAATGTGGACTGACTGTTGGGGCTTCAGTGGAACTTCAATGAAACTCCCGTATCGAGGTATGGTAATATATTTGATTTAAACTGATTTTTTACAATTTTTATAGACGGAGCGCGAGGTGATTGAAATGACAAATTTTGATGTGCATAAAAATGTAGGTGGACGAATAATAAAAAAATCACATACAGTACGACACGGGCACCTAGTCTTTTGGAAAGACAACAAAAAACACGCACACTGCACTCCTTAATACTAACGCAGGCGTAAACACTGACTATGAACTTGGAGAAAACTCGTATAATGACCAACGCAGAAAACATACCAATAAAAGTATCAGATAAGGAAATAGGCTACGTGGAGGAATATATTTATTTAGGGCAAAATATCACATTTAAAGGTCAAACTGCAAGTGAAATAGAGCGTAGAATTAAACTTGCTTGGAAAAGATATTGGTCTCTAAAGCACATATTTAAATCCAAACTCCCAATGTCGCTGAAGAAAAAAGCTTTCGAATCTGTCGTGACGCCTACACTACTCTACGGTTGCCAGACCTGGGCATTGACTAAAGATGCACTCAACAAACTCCAAGTTTTCCAACGGGCAGCCGAACGAAGTATGCTGGGACTAAAACTACGAGACAGAATTCGAAACTCTCAAATCAGAATTAATACCAAACTGATAGACGTAGCGGATTTAGCATGTAGGCTAAAATGGAGATGGGCTGGTCACGTGGCTCGCGTGGACGACGGGCGCTGGAGCGAGCGTGTACTGCACTGGTGGCCGCGCGGTGAGACGCGCCGTCGCGGGTCCCGCGCCGCCGCTGGAGCGATGACGTCGTGCAAGTCGCAGGACACACTTGGACCAGGATTGCCAAGGATAGGAAAATATGGAAATGCATGGAGGAGGCCTATGCCCAATCTTGGGTACCCAAAACATAAATTTAGCTTATAAATACTAGTCTTAATTATTGTTACTATTTATCATTTTACTTTAGTAGAACCACTGTAATGAAATAACATTTTTAAATTTAATTTAAAATCGAATAAGATAATTTATATTTTATGAACTATTTACATTTGCATTGCTTAATTTTTATTTATTATATTTGAATATTGAATAATTTAACACATTATTTATGGCATGAATTTAATTAATTGATTATTGAAATGATTATTTTATAAATTTTTATTCATAATTGTTAATTGTAATGAAATTAAAAGGTAAGTTTAATTTAAAAGGATATAATTTTTCTATATGCATGAAATAAATAATTGAATTATTGAAAATCATTCTTTTATAAATTCAGTTTGTAATAGTTAATACAATGTCGTCGTTAAATCAAATGTGGATTTGATATTGTTAAAACAAAAACTGCATGAAATGGATAGTGATTAAGAATTTTATTCTAGACTAGCTTTTGCCCGCACGGCTTCGCTCTCGCTCTTCCCTACTCTACCCTACACTACCCTACTCTACCCTACTCTACCCTACTCTACTCTACCGTACTTTACCCTACTCTACCCTACACTACTCTACTCTACACTACTATACCCTACTATACCCTACTATATCCTACTCTACCCTACTCTACCCTACCAAACTTCACATAAACCATCTACTAAATAGTCCGAACAAAGCCTAAAAATTTGGTTTGGACAGGTGAGCCCGTTCTTGATTTATAATATAACAACGAAAAGTGGCATTGATTTTTATATACAACGTGTAACAAAAAGGGTATATACATCAAAAAGCCCTGAAGTTTACTGGTGGTATAGAATCTCTACACAAAGTTTCAGCTCAAAATAAATTACTCAAAGAATTGATACCAAATTCTTGGTATCCTTGGTATCGTATGATTCTCGAATTCAAATCATAACAAACGTGCACGACACTACGAGGGTCAATAACATTCCACGTCACTTGCTAATACTAATAAAGACTTCTTCTGTAAATCTGATCGCCTAGTACCTCTCTTCCTAATTCTACCTAATTTCGATACGCGCGGCGCGTGTGTGAATGAAACGCTGTTTGCCTAGTACCTGCCTACTTAAAATTTTGCCTCAAAAAAGCAGAAGGTCACGCGAGGCAAAATATCTGCAGGTGTCAGTTCCTGGATGCGACGGAAGAGGTATGGGTGCTGACCTTCATTCTGCAACACTCGCCATACCTACTTGCATATGGTTAGAGGTATACAGCGCTAATGCAGCTCGCCGAGTGCGCTAGTACCTACGTGGGTTATTTTCAAAATGCTCGAGTACAGCCTCCTCAAATTCTGGATCGATAGTGTTTGGGCGACCCCCTAAACCAGAAGCGTGGAACCAGTTTGTTGCAGACGATGTACCTTTCAGTACCTATGTTAAAAAGTACTCTGTGAATGTACCTACCTACTATTCGATGGAAGCCCGCCACCGAAGAAACTGTCGGCGCTCAGCTCCTTCTAGGTACCCGCGATAAATCGAGGACGATAAAGTTCGCGAGCAGCTCGCACATTACCGGCCGTCCTCTCTTCCGACACACAACATCATCTCATAATATTCACTATTACTTAACACCATCACCATAGAAATGCCGTCACACACGATTATCACAACTGCAATAAAATAATGTTTAAAATCCAAATCACAAACACCGGAACGGATAATTATGCTATGCGACTGCATCGTAAGATGATTGGTCATCCACTAATGCAAAATTATATTTATTTGTTTACCTAAATTTGACTTTCGGCGCGTACAAAGACGCCGCCAGTACCGCCAAAGAGAGTAGCCGAACGGACGACGACAACATTGCCATCTCTCTCACATTAAACACGCAGGCGGCGCGTGCGACTGGGACAAAACTATTTTATCGTGTTCAATAACATTTGAGCTTCTCAAAGGAATTTTTTTAGGGATCTGTGAACCGTTTTTTAAAATTATCAATAACAATTCTCGTTTCTTATGGACTCCTAGTACTTTCGCATGTTTTTCATTTATTTTAAAATGATAAATTAAGACTAAACTGTGCTACTACTGGTAATGTTTTTGTAGAAAAGGCAAAAAGTTACGCAAAGACCTAATTGTGCGCAAACGTATAGTTTTTTTTAGAAATAAACGCGAAAGATTCACGCATTCACGCGGCGTCGTGAATGCGCACACGACATCTAAATAATTAATTTCTTGTTAACTAAGTACATATCCTATGTATAGCAACCGACATAAAAAGAATTAGGTACGTAAGAAAATTCATCTCGACCCTGCAAAAAGTGACAACTTATTGAAGTCCTCTAATTAAATTAAATTCAAGAACGGAACCCACTGGGAGTTTATTTGTACCAGGAGGCACATAAGTTGCTTAGAAATGATATTTGGGTTCATTTTAACAGATATGAAATCCTTTTTCGCAGCGTCTAACGCCGAGTACAACGTTCGTTTAGATTTTACGTAGGTACCTACTTCGTTTAAATTTTTCGTAAATTAAGTATTTGTTACTATCCTATCTACGTAAAACAATAAAAAAGTATGTAGATATTTCTTATTGTTTCACGTAAATACCAGATAGGTACCTAATTATTCCATATCCTTACGAATACCCTTATCTAATTAGTCTCCTCTAAAAGCGGCGTGAGTCGCACGAAAAATAATATGCGCTGCGCGCTAACGAACACGGGCCTACGCGGCGCGCAGGTTTTTCGATGGCCAACGCACGCACTCGCTCTAGTTTTTGGCTTGGTTTGTTGTACACAAACATAATCTTAGTCTTTGTAGGAAAAACTTATTTCTTCTTAAAACTATTTTTCTTAAAAAAAAATGTTAGAAAAAATAAACATGCGGAACCCTTTATCCACTGTTTGAAGAAATACCAGGAGTAAGAGGTTTGTTTTTAGTCATAAACAGTTCAATGACACCGATCAGCTGACTTTTTGCTAGTGATGTATTGGTTTCAGTTTGAAATGTTCGGTTTCTGGTATCATATGTATGGAATAAATCACAACTTCCTACCATGTAAACATAAGGTTAGAAAACCTTTTCCGTATCGTTTGTTATCTTATCAAGAGGCCGTGCACTTGGTATGTATACCCCCTTTTTGTTACACGTTGTATATAGATTAAAAAAAAAAAAAAAAAAAAAGACATTTATTTGCGTACTTACACAGCCAACAACACTGAAGACAACAATTCAAAATCACAAACGGCTTCACTAGCTAAATCATATTGTTAGCTCACACAGAACTGATTCACCCTGTTCCCCGTACTAGTATAAACTGTATTACGGTGAAACAGTATTCATCGGCCGCGGTTTATATTAGTTTATACGTTAGACTAGTGGCACTAATAATTTAACAAATAATCAATTAATTCAATGTAACAAATCAAAGAAAAACGTTACAATCGTTAGATATAGCGGGTATACATTAAATATTGTTCATCAGTCACCTTACGAGAACTGTAGGTAGTTTCAAAAGTTGACATAGTATATGCAAGGCTTATAGATACTTCGCTTGTTTACATTGTTGATAGGTGATAGATAAATGCATCGTAACCGTTGTTGATTGTAGGTCGCTTGGAAACGCAAGTTAAAAAGAAAAATAAAATAATAAAAAAATAAAAAGTTAAATTAAAATTACAAAATCCAAGTTATAATTAAAATCAAAATCAAAATCAAAATCAAAATCAAAATCAAAATTAAAATCAAAATTAAAATCAAAATTAAAATCAAAATTAAAATTAAAATTAAAATTAAAATTAAAATCAAAATCAAAATCAAAATCAAAATCAAAATCAAAATTAAAATTAAGATCAAAATTAAAATCAAAGATTAAAATTAACAAATTAAATCAACAAAATTAAATACAATAAAAATAAAAAGTAAAAAATTAAAAATAGGTCGCAGTTATACTGATTATCATTTTTGGAAGTAGGTATATGAGGAAAGTATGTATGTGGATGTATGTATATATGTATGCATGTATATGAATGTAGATGTATGTTTATATATGTATGTGTATGTATAAGTTAAGGTGTTTGTGTGTGTGTCGTGGAATGGTGTCTGGTGTTTTGGTGATTTGATTACACAGTGATTTTTATTAATTGTTCGGTATTGTCATAATTCAGTGATTTCAAAAACTTAACAATTTCGGTTTTAAGTGTATGTTTATTAAGATGGCGAATTTGAATTTGTTTTGATATTTTATTATATATAGACGGTCCTAAGAAGTGTATAAATCTTTTTGCAAATGAGGTTTTACAATGAGGCACAGAGTAGACAATATCTTTCCTTCTTTTTTTAGAATAATCGGGTGTATTTTTATGTTGTGTTAGTATTATGTTTTTGATAAATAGTTGCCTCACCGTAAGAACTGATAATTCAGAGTATAGCGAATAGGTAGGGTATCTGAATCTTTTGTAACTCATTACTTTGAGAACTGCACGTTGCGCTCTTTCCAAATTAATGAGGACTGACTTGGAGGCACCTCCCCACGCAGAAATGGCGTAAGTTATAATGGACCGGCATAAGGATAAATAAACTAGTAAAATTATATTTGGTGGGCAAAAGGAACGAATATTTTTAAAGATATATATAAGTTTTCTAACTCTAGACGTAAGCTTTAAAATATGTTCATGCCAATTTAAATGTTGGTCAATAATTACGCCAAGGTATTTAATTGAGGAAGTCTTATTTAATTCATGACAACCACATTCTCCTGACATGTTACAAGTGTGAGCTTTTAGCTGAATAATTCTAGGAGGTGGTTGACTAGTATTTGTGATACTGAAAGCTATGTATTTAGTTTTAAGTGCATTTAGGGTAAGTAGATTTTCCTGTAACCATTTCGTAACCTGTTGGAAACCCAAGCTAGCCACGTCATTAGCCTCCTTCCAAGATTTGCCAGTAAATAAAAGTGCAGTGTCATCCGCATACGCTATTACGCGGCCCTGTTTTAACCTTAATTCACACAAGTCATTTACATATATAAGAAAGAGCGTGGGTCCTATAACGCTTCCTTGTGGCACACCAAAAGTGACATCTTCAAGCCCACTCACAATGCCGTTTATTCTGACACATTGAGTTCTATTAGTCAGATAGTCAGTAAAAAGTTTTAAGGCTGTGCCACGAATTCCTAGGTGTTCTAGCTTTGCAAGAAGTAGGGGAACAGAGACTGTGTCAAACGCTTTTGCTAGGTCTATGAATATACCTATGGTCTTCTGTCCCTTATCCAGGCCATCAACAATGGTAGAGGTTAGGGTTGATATCGCATCGTTGGTCGATTTGTTTTTTCTAAAACCGAACTGGTTAATTGAAAGTAGATTTCGCGATTCTAAGTAGGAAGTTAGTCTTACATTAATGACCTTCTCAAGAACCTTGGACAAGGTTGGCAGCAGCGATATAGGCCTGTAATTAGCAACACAATCTCTGTCCCCCGCTTTGTATATAGGAATTATTACAGCCTTTTTAAGGGCATCAGGAAAAACACCCATCGTCATGCATTGATTACAAATGATAGCTATAGGACTAGCTAAAGTATCTACGCCTAGTTTTAATATTGAAATGGGAATTTCATCGCAACCGGTAGCATTAGATTGCTTTAAATTCATAATGATAGATTTTACTTCTTCCTTTTCTGTTGGTAAAAGGACGAGCGAGTTGATGTTTGAGGACCTAATAGAGGGGAATTTAGGTAAGCTTTGGTTATTACGCTGTATAGCCCTGGCCAGATTATACCCTACTTTTGCGAAGTAACTGTTCACGTTATTAATAGAACTTTGCGCATCGTGTGTGGTCTTTAATAGTTCATCCTGGTCAATACTTTGCTCCGACAGATTGCAAGTATCTTTTATCAATGCCCATTGCTTTTTTAGATTATTTTTATGTTTATCTATTTCGGATCTTAGATAGTTATTTTTGAGTTTTTTTAGCAGATTATTACAGGTGTTGCGGTATCTCCTGTAAGTTATACCTAGAATGACGTTTTCAGGGTCTTTGCGGAGTTCTTTATGGAGTTGATCTCTGTTTCTAATACAGCGGCATAAACCAGACGTTATCCACGGTCTTATAGGACGCTTCCTACGTGACAGTTTATATGTGACCGTGTGTCTCTTCATTATGTCCGTTACTACCGTTAGAAATGCACTGGTCATGATATTGCAGTCGTTAGTTGCTAATATGATAGATGGCCAATCCATTAACTTTAAGTCTGCAGTAATAGCCTGGAAATCTACTTTTTTATAGGTTTTAGCTATTTTGTTAGCATAAGATTTAATGTATAATTTTGTTTATTTGGGATTAAATGGCTTTATTATTATTTCCTTTATTCATTCAACATACATACAAATTATATTTTTAAATATTTCAATAAAAAATAAAAAAAACATTTAAAAATATAAAAAATAGTGTCCCACCGGTATCGGGAACAGGGTCCAAGCCACCGGCGGTCAGGGCTCCAGAGAAAGGAACCTCCTGACTATACGAGCCGTATCCAGGAGTACCGCTTTCTGAATCAAGCCCTTGATCCAGTCGCCTAACGAGAGCCTCCTAAGGTGTTGGTCGAGGCTCTTGGCTATTAAGCCATTGGCTGAAACGACTATCGGTACAATAATCGCTGAATCCACTTCCCACATGTCGACAACCTCGCGAGCCAAGTCAATATACTTGATTTGTTTATCTTTCTCGGCTTTCACGAGGTTCTCGTCATGCGGAACGGATATGTCAACAATCATTGCACGCCTCTCGCATCGGTCCACCACCACTATATCAGGCTTATTGGCTACAATAGTCCTGTCAGTGATGATGGACCGATCCCAGTACAACGTGATATCGCCATTATCGAGAACTGGGTCGGGCACATACTTGTAGTATGGCACCTCCGATTCCACAAGAGAGTACTTCAGAGCAAGTTGCTGATGTATAATCCTGGCTACAAGGTTATGTCTATGCAAGTATTCCCCGTTAGCTAGACGAGAACAACCAGAGATAATGTGGCGGATTGATTCACCCGGTCGGTGACATGCCCGACAGATGTCAACCGTGCCGTCCTTCACAATAAATCTCCGGTAGTTATTCGTCATGATAACTTCGTCCATAATTGCACAGACAAAACCTTCGGTTTCCCCAAAGAGGTCACCGACGCGCAGCCAGGCTACGGACGCTAGTTGGTCTACATCGGGCCCATGAAGGGCCCGGAAAAAGCGTCCGTGAAGTTCCTTACTCTGCCATACTTCCTTGCGTACGTTAGTGTCAAGCACTACAGGTTTGCGCCAGTTCTCGTTAGCCAAGGAGAGCGGGGTGAGTCCCTTGTCCACTGCCACTACATCACGATGCATACCCACGTCGGCGGCTAGGAAGTATTCCCTGAGACTGCATACCTCGCGATTGTGTAGGGTCTTAGCATTTAAAAAGCCTCGACCCCCACACTTCCGCGGGATATACAGTCTCATTACCGACGACCGAGGGTGATGCATTCGGTATGCAGTCAACAGTGTACGAACCCTCCTATCCAGGGCGTCAAGTTCCGTTTGAGTCCATTTGAGTACACCGAAAGCGTACATCAATACCGGCATGACCCAACCGTTGAAGGCACGCACCTTGTTTCCACCTGACAGAAGGCTCTTAAGTACCTTCTTCAGGCGGCCAAGGAAGCGCTCCCTCAACGATTGCTTCATGTCAGTGGCATTGATGCCTAACGCTTCCGACATACCCAAATACTTATAGGTTTCGGTTGGAGAGAGGGACCTCAAGTTATTGAATCCGAGAGTTGGGTACCCACGGATTCCACAATCTCCCCTCGCTTTATATGCATGATCGCACATTTGTCGTCAAGGTTTCAGTTACTTTCAGTAGTTCCATCAGTTGCAGATTGTTGGGGGCAAAAAGCTTCAAATCATCCATATAAAGGAGGTGAGATATAACCTGACCACCTCTCTTCAACCGATAGCCTAGGCCTGAATTCTCCAGCAATGTGCTCAGAGGATTCAAGGCTAGGCAGAACCAAAGCGGACTCAAACTATCACCCTGGAATATACCTCGCTCAATCCTTACCGGTTCGCTGTTCCTCTGGATATTTCGACATCCTGGATAGCGAAGGACCGTCCTCCATTTCCTCATACATGACATCAGGAAGGTGCGAAGAGTTGCATCAACTTTATACAACTCCAGCACCCTCATGAGCCATGTATGAGGAACTGAGTCATAGGCCTTCTTATAGTCTATCCAACATGTCGACAGATCCTTTCGGGAACGCCGAACCTGTTGGTTAATGGCCATATCGATGAGGAGTAGCTCCTTAGTACCGCGGGACCCATTCCTACATCCATTTTGAGAGGCAGACATGATAGTGTTATTATCAACATGTTGGTTAATTTTTTCTCTCAAAATGGATGTAAGAACCTTGTAAACTACGGCAAACATGTAATCGGCCGATAGTTTTTGGGTTCCGCGGTGCTACCAGATTTGTGGAGCAGGTGGGTAACTCCTGTTGTAAAAAACTCGGGTAGCGAACCAGACTCTAAGGCGGTCTGATACTGAGATGCCAAACGAGCGTGCGACCTTACAAGCCACTTTATCCAAAAGTTGTGCAGTCCGTCCGGCCCTGGAGATTTCCAATTAGGCAACGGACGGACTGCACGGGCCACATCTTGGGGGCTGATTGTGATTGCCCCCATTTCTGGTATCGATTCGCACGCTCGTTCGACCTCTCGAGTCCAACCACCTTCAGTATGACTGACAGGCACCGACCAGATGTTGCGCCAGAACGAACACATGGCGTCATCATCCGGAAGGCGCGTGTCAGTCACACCTTGGTCCGGTTGCTCCCAAGCCCTGTATACCCACCTTTCATTATTCCGGAATGTGCTATTCTGGATGTACCGCTCAACCCGCCGCTTATACCTTCGTATACGGTTTGCCCATGCATACACCTTCTGCTTCAGGAAGTCGATGCGCTCTGTGACATGGGACATATAGTCTCGGGGGCTGATGTCAGTCCCCGAAAACGCCCGTCTCACAAAGCGCATCACTCGTGGGCGAGTGTTGCCCTCCCTGAAGCAGATTAGTTTGCCGATGAGTGCTCTGGCCCCACCAATACGACGCTCGATCCTGCACTGCCAGGCCGGCACAGCTGGTTTTGGTCGTGTAGCTACGTCGCTGTTTGGAAATTTGACGTGAGCTACACGACATGCCGCTACGGCCGCGCAGTACATGATCGAGTGTGTATCGGTGAGATCTTCGCAGTCATCAAAATAGTTTGACAACTGCGAGTCCAGAGCAGCCACCAGCGCCTTATTCTTATTACACATGGGCAAACGAGGTAAACGTGGCCTAAGTTCAAGCGGCATGTTGCGATACTCCCGAATAGCACACTCCAAAGCACTCCTCAATTCGTTAGTACTTACATGTGTAACAATGTCAGTGCTCTCCTCGTCAGCGTGGATGGGGAGATGGTTGGACGGTGATACCTGTAAAGGTAACGCCGTCTGTGACGAGGAAGCAATGACATGGCTACCCATTTCCGTTCGGAGGCGATCAAGTACAGTATCGTCCAACATATGATTACGCTGGATGACCCGTACCTGATCCGATAATCGTTGTGCCGAAACGTTGACGGCTGGCTCAAGCACCTGAAACAAAGAGAGCATCCGAACACGGTACGCGGTCAGGTTGTTTCCTCCCTCTGTAGGGACTATGGGGATAGTATGCGCGCATGACGTTTTCATTGGTCGATTGCGTCCATCGCATGCGCGGCACACTTCCGCCGGTAGCTGGGACCCTGTCAGAGACCGGTGGGCCTCGAGGTCCTAAACACGCCGGCGGCCGGCGTCCTCCCCGACGACGCACAGGTGATGGTGTTATTATTATTATTATTATGTCAGCAACCTTAGTTCTCCTGCGGATGTCTTCATTTTTGATCAAGCACTAGTTTATAACAATTAAAAAAAAAAGATCTTGAAAAGTAGTAACTACTGGGGCTACAGACATTTAGTAGGGAATTCGTAGAGTTGTTATACAGGAAAAGTTTTTAACCAGTGCGCAAATTTTGACATAATAAACTTGAATACATTCTAATATACACGTATTTTTTATTTTGATATGTCTCAATAGTAAAAAATTAAGTTAACGCTTACGAGACTTGTTTACTCAGAAACTTATTTTATGGACGTCGCTTGCCAGTCCGTCGACTGGTCGCCCGATTCACGCCGCGCGTCGACCGGTCGTCTGACGCGCCAGCTGCTATCAGAAATAGGTACTCATGCGCGCTCGCTCTATACGACGGCGCCGGCGGCGGCGGCGGCGGCGGTTTAGGTACCTACTTGTACTTACGCGGTGCGATTACTGACCGCAGTTTAGCGCTACATTTTTTTAAGTTTAGACTGTGTAAAGTTATTTGTAAACGTAATTCCAATTTATCCTTCATATTTTCATGGGCTTAGGACCATCAAAATGTAGAAAATAAATAAATCATAATAAGTAAGTAGTACGTTTTAGTTCATTCAAAATAAAACATTTAGGTATGATAGGTACTTAGACATGATACAATTTAGATTGAAACAATTGCATTTTGGCGTATTTAAAAAATTGTAATCAATTATCTTACAACAATGTCTAATCATCAAGGAGAACCTAACACACTATGATTGTTTATAATTTCTTCTTACCTCTACATTTTGTTAATCACAGTATTTAAGGTATTGTTCGAAGTGACCTCCTCCTTTTTCCAGGCATAAACGTGCACGTTTAAATACGTTCGCATTTAGTTTATTTAGGACACTAACATCACTTTTCACTTCATTGAAAGCGTTATTTATTTTTTCTTTTAAGTCATCTAGGCTCTGAGCCTCTTCTACGTACACCCGGCGTTTCACTTCTCCCCAGAGAAAAAATCACAGGGTGTGAGGTCTGGAGACCTTGCCGGCCATGGTATGGGGCCACCCCGACCGATCCAATTTTGCCCGTATTTTTGGTTTAAAAAATTTTGCACTGCTATGGCGTAATGTGGTGGAGCGCCGTCGTGCTGGTAATAATAATTATCGCTGTAGCTCAATGGGACTTCATCGGCTAAATCTTCGATGGTGGTATCGATAAAAATGGGACCTATTATTTGATTTTGAATAATCCCCGCCCATACGTTTGCGCTGAAACGTATTTGGTGATGCGTCTCTGGCACTAAATGGGGATTATTGAACGACCACCAATGCTCGTTGTGAACATTGTACAGTCCCACACGTGTAAATAACGCTTCATCCGTCCACAAAATGTTTATTTCACGGTGATTTAAAAGCCACTCACAAAAGGCTCGACGTGGTGCTGGGTCTGGGTCATGGAGTTGTTGTACCGGCTGAAAGTGGTATGGATAGAGTCCGGCTGTATTTAGCAGCTTCCATACTGCGCTTTGGCTAACACCAAAACGTCGTTCCGCGTCGTAGGTACTGGCTCTTGGATTGCGTTCAAAAAAATCAAATATGGCATCTTCGGCTTCGACTGCCAGTCGGGGTCTGCCAGACCCTTGTGCGTGGCTCGGTGTTCTGAACTGGCCGTGATCAAGCAGCCTTTGGTTAGCTGCTAAAATTGTCCTCTCATTAGGGATCGAGGATTGAGGATCCCTTGGGCTCGCATACGAGGTACGCTCTCCCTTTCATATCTTCTTCATGCTGCTCGTAAATTTTCATTGCTTAACAAATACACTCGCACCATTTCATAATACTCGCGGTGAGTAAAATTAGACATTGTGACTACGCTAGTCTAGTACGCGGCACACGCGCACGGACGGCGAAGGGCGCGAACGTCCGACCTCCGCTTCCGCAAGTGACGTACTGCATGTGCATGCGTTTTGTTTATCAAACGCCGGCGCCGCCGCCGCATACCCCCGCACCCCCGTCTCGTGGGCGTAATCCAGCGGCCGGCAGTCTTCGCGTTTTCATTCATGCTCATTCATAGTATTACTATTAAATTATATCCATGTTTTGCTTATTTCAAATTGGGACAAAGTGGAAAAATGAGAAAAAAAAGTCATTAACTAAAAATGGAAATGTGTTCTATTGCTTACACTGAACCACCAAAAAAAATTTACGCAGTGGTTAAAAAATTTTCCTGTATGTATGTATAAATTCGGAGAATTAGTATCCGCTGCGGAACGCACAGGATCATTCATTGTAACAACACTTGGGGAGGCCTATGTCCAACAGTGGACGTCTATCGGCTGAAATGATGATGATGTATGTGTATCTTACCTGAAATAAATGTTTATTATTATTATTATTGTTTTACAGCAAAACCTCTTCGTGAACCAAGAGCAGTTCAAAAGTTTCAATAAGTTTATTCAGTCACCAATGGAGCATATAAGTATAGTTGATGTATGTCAGATAGGAAGCGCGGCTGTCAAGGAAGAGTTACCAGCTGTTTGTGAGAGACTAGACGATGTTGTGGGGCCAGAAGAGGAACATCACAGAGACGGTATGTTTTTAAGAACTACAAATTAACTCATTGAATGCGACATTGCCAACGCCTTCAACTCCCTGCCCTGGAGTACGATCCGGATGGCACTCCGGTATCACCGGGTGCCCGAATACCTCCGTTGAGTTGTCGAGGCTTACCTATCGGACAGGTATATAGTCTACCCCGGTCACTAGGGGGAGTGGAGACGCCGGGAGATGACGTGCGGTGTTTCGCAGGGATCGGTACTAGGGCCGCCCTTGTGGAACATCGGGTACGACTACATGCTGCGCGGCGACTTCCCTGACGGGGTCAGCGTGGTTTGGACGGCACGCTGGTTCTAGCGCAGGGAGAGTCGTACAGGGCGGCGGTCGCTCTAGCGACACGCGGGGTTGCGATAGTCGTTCATAGTATCCAGGAGTTGGGTCTCGAGATGGCGCTGCACAAATCCGTATGTGTTTTCACGGCTCTCGGAACACGCCACCATCGGGTTCCCAATTAACGGTGGGAGGAATTCAAAACGGTGTCAGGTCGACGATGAAGTACCTGGGAATGGTCCTCGACAGCCGGTGGAATTTCAGAGAGCATTTCCGACGTCTGGCTCCCAAACTGAACCCGACTGGGGCTGCTCTCAAGCGGCTCCTGCCCAACCCTGGGGGTCCAGACGCCACCTGCCGGAGGCTCTACGCAGGGATCGTTCGGTCCATGGCCCTTTACGGTGCGCCGGTGTGGGCGCCGTCGCTGAAAAAGGGACCGGTGGCCCAGCTGAACGCCTGTCAGAGGGTCATGGCAATACGGCATTTGCGGGGATACCGCACGATCTCCCGCAAAGTGGCGAGCCTTCTTGCTGGCCTACTACTGACGGTGGAGACCTCTCGCGCCGAGCCTTGGTACAGGCCATGGTCCGAAGCAAGAAGGAGTGGCAGGCGGTCGCCTCCTTCTGCGAAGTACTTAGTAATGCTAGTAAAGGAAGTGGACGACCGCATCAGGCAACGGCGCTCTCGCCGCCGACGACGCCGGGATTCCGATCCCGATTTCCGGCCACCGTAGACGCGGGCTTGCGGACGGCCAGCCGTGGATAGCTCGCTGTCCGACCGTCCGGTAACTGTCCGGACCGAGTCCAAGTCTTCAACGGCGCGCACTGTTCCCGCGCGCCTCAAGGAGTTGTCAGCAACAGCAGGGGGCCATGCTGGGTCGAACCCTACTGGGGTCAGGGTAATCCTAAAGGGGACTCGAGCCCCGGTATGAAGGCTAAAAGGGACGGGGCAGGTTTTTTGTCAGTAAGAGTCTCCCGCTCCGCCCAAGAGCGGGGGTTGTCATTGGATGATTTTCCCCACCATAAAAAAAGCCTATCCATTATAAAATACTTACTCTTAATTGTTTTATCTTACTTACAGACCTAAAACTAGAAAATCTATACAGTAGCCGTTCAGACGCAGAAGATATACCAGCACAACAGACTGAGTCCGATTCAGAAGATTATGTGCCCTTAATAAAGATCAAAACGGAAGTGGAAGAAGAACAAGAAGTACCGAGGAAGAAGCGAAGAGCCAGTGGCACGACACGTTAGTATTAGTTAGTGAGTCATTGTGAGAGCGAACAGGCCGGCTGGGTTGTCAACATGAACTTACCAAGACAAGTTCAGGCGTCCTGTCTTTGGAGATATGCGGAACAGTGAGTAAAGTCCCGCAGACCTCCTTTGAAAAGGGAGGATCCTCCGACCAGACAGGTGTTATAGTGTGGTGGGCTACTGCCCGAAAGTTGATTTCGGCCTGTCGTATATATTCAAATCGCGCGGAGAACTTTGATTGCGCGATGCAGGATTTCGTATTTTCTTCGTAGTTCTTATGTGGCGTCATAGATGTCGCTACATGTCGGTACACTCTTTGAGTAGCACAAACACACTGCTACACCTCGAGTAGTTGCTCTCGCCGGAGAGCACACTCCTGTTACAATGAACAAGAACAATATACATAACTAGCTTCTGCCCGCGACTTCGTCCGCGGAAAATTTCTTGTTTTAAAATAAGATTACACTCGATTAGACGATGCGCACGTTCAGCGCTAGATTCCTGAGCACGGGCCTGTGATGTTATGGCATTTTGCCTAGCGAGCCGCTGCGAGCGCTCAGCGCTAGTCTCCCTATCCCTTGTCTCAAAGACATGCTGCCTTAAATGAGATAGACGCTGCGCACGTTCAGCGCTAGATTCCCGAGCACGGGCCTGCGATGTTATGACATTTTGCCTACCAAGCCGCCGCGAGCGTTTAGCGCTTGTCTCCCTATCCCTTGTCTCAGAGACATGCTGCCTTAACTCAGATAGACGGTGCGCACGTTCAGCGCTAGTTCCTCGAGCACGGGCCCGCGATGTCCTCACATTTTGGCTAGCGAGGCGCTGTGAGCGCTCGGAGCTAGATTCTCTAGCGCGTGCTTGCGAAATATATTCTCTATTTCTCGAGAGGCGCTGCTCATTTTCAGGGGCAGATTCTTCCGTACGGCGTACATGCTCTCAACAAACTACGCACAGACTTGAAAACAATTATGAACAAAAGGAGAGCGACTCGAACACCGTCCGCCTTTACCAAAACAAAACAATCGTAATATCGAATAACTCGTATCGATTATTACGATAGAACGAAGTACGAAACTACGAACATACAAAAACGTACAACGAAATTACGATATTTTCGATTATGAGGTATCTATCAACAACAACAACCATACGAACGAAACAACCGAAACCAATAAGCAACTGACAGAAGAACTCCAACTAACGACAACGTGGGCATAATAATTCGAGAGGGTCATCAATCCACAGAAAGTCTTAACACCGCGATTCAGAAAAATTACGTAATTGCAGAACGCCATCTATGGGCAAAAAGGTGAAACGTTGGGCACGCCACAATTATGGCGGTAAGTCCCCTCTTTGAGGCGTGGCTGGAAAGGCCTCACGGCGTCCTTACTTTCCGCATGACACAGGTCCTCACCGAACATGGCAAGTTCGGGAGGTTCCTGCACCGAATTAAAGCGGAAGAGACGCCCGAGTGTTGCCACTGTGCGGAACGCCCGGAGGACACGGTGGAGCACACAGTCGAGGTGTGCCCTGCCTGGGCAGAGCATCGCCGTGCCCTCGTGGGGGCGATCGGCAGCGGACACCTCTCGCGGCGGGCTCTGGTTGAGGCCATGGTCCTTAGCGAGGAGGAATGGTAGGCGGTCGCCTCCTTCTGCGAAGCAGTAATGCTAGCAAAGGCGGAGGCAGACCGCATCAGGCAACGGCGCCCCCGCCGCCGCCGCCGGGATTCCGATCCCGATTTCCGGCCACCGTAGATGCGGGCTCGCGGACGGCGAGCCATGGGTAGCTTGCTGTCCGATCGTCCGGTAATGGACCGAGCCCAAGACGTCGACGGCGCGCACTGTTCCCGCGCGCCTCAAGAAGTTGTCAGCAACAGCAGAGGCCCAGCTGGGTCGAAGCCTACCGTATCCAGGGTTATCCGAAAGGGAACTCGTGCCCTGGTTTGAAGGCTAGAGGAACGGGGTGGGTTTTTAGTCAGTAAGAGTCTGACACTATCTCTCGCTCCACCCAAGGGCGGGGGTTGTCATAAGATGATTTTTGCCCACCATAAAAAAAAAAATAGGTAAAACGTCTGCACAATGAAAGTTACGCTAGGGGCATTTTGCGTTTTAGTAATTTTATATTATCTTCGAAACTGTATGACCAATTGCTATGCTGTAAATGGCAAATCTTATCTGTATAATGTTCTTGTGATACTGAAATAATTTATTGTCATAAGAATTAATATTTTGTTGCTCAAATAATCAACCAAACGTAAGTATGCCGAAAAAAAAAATTTTTAATGCAATAAAAGAAGTATAAAAGATGAAATATAAAAGATAGAGATATGGTACCGCGGACTTTTTTGTAGAAATAATTAAGACGAACCAGGTAGCCATACATTGTTTTTAATTTTAAGCAACTGTTTAGGCAGCGCACGCAAATAATTCTATTTTATGAGGTATTTTTTTCCGACTTGCCAGACAAAAGTTGTGATAGCTCGGTTAATATACATGCTATAGAAACAATTTATAGCCTATAGCACTCAGGAATAATGTAGCTTTCTGCCAGTAAAAAAAATTTTAGAATTGGATTATTAGTTCCAGAGATTACCCCCTACATACAAACTTACAAACTTACAAACTTACAAATTTTACCTCTTTATAATATTAGTATAGATGTAGCCTCTTTGTTGTAGGCATGGTTGGTTACTAAGTTGGAAGTAGTGCGCAATCTCGCTCTTGCCGAGTATGGTTTTTTGGTGTTATGGGGTATTCTAAATATTCCTCAAATATAAGAATCCTTGAGATCGTTCGTCCCAAACAGTAGGCTACGCTCAGGACCGAGGCAAAGGATGTTTAAAGTTCCGGTAGCCCGCACAAATCTGTTAAAGTTCGCACGCGTGACTCGAGCGGTAGAAATAGTCAATAGTCTGTGTCTCTCTGCGATTAGATATTTTTTCTTGTACACTGGCGGAATGCGTGCGGGTGACACTAAGTGTGACTCTATGTAACTTGTGCCGGTCCTCCAAGGCGCTGCTTGAGACTGACCATCGATAATTTATTATGTATGAACGTTGCATACACTAATGGATATCTGATCAGTTGTGGGCGGCATCTCTGAGTGCTAGGCTATTTAGCATCTACATTTGTTACCTTGGGTATACCTGTTAAAACAATTGTAAGTGTTAATAATAATAAATAAATTAGCCAAAATAAATAAAATAAATACTATATAATAGGTCTTTACCTATGAAATTGCCGTTCTGCAGTACTGGCCATTTCAAATCAAAATAATTTTTGATTGGCTAAGAATTCTAATTGCAAATTTATTTTATTTTAAAACATGGTTTTTTTTTCCAAAAGTAGTAATTATGGAATATGAGTACCGTCGTGGCAGCAACGGCACAAGCGGCACGCAACATCAACGACGTTTACGGAGCTAACACTACAAACCAACGTACCACCTGTTATTGGTTTGCTCGCTTCCGTTCTGGAAATTTCGACCTGAAAAATGAACCTCGCGGTCGTCCGAAGAGTTTAGTCGACAATGACGAATTAAAGGCGATTGTGGAAGCTGATGATACACAGTCTACGGCTGAATTAGCAGCAGCTTTCGACTTTAGCGTCAAAACAATATTGGTCCATTTGCGTCAAATTGGCAAGGTAAAAAAGCTTGACAAATGGGTGCCCCACGAACTCAATGATCGCAAGCGCGAAGTACCCGTCGAGACGTGCCTTGCACTGCTCAACAGACACACAAATGAAGGAATTTTGAACCGCATTGTTACCTGCGAAGAGAAATGGATTCTGTTTGATAACCACAAGCGCTCAGCAAGTTGGTTGGATCCTGGTTCAGCACCTAAACAATGCCCTAAACGAAAACTTACCCCTAGAAAAGTGATGGTCACTGTTTGGTGGTCTAGCGCCGGTGTGATTCATCACAGCTTCTTACCAAACGGGGTGAGCATTACTGCAGATGTGTACTGGATTGGACTGATGGAAAAGCTGGCATATCTCCAACCAGCATTGGTCAATCGCTCGTCTCCGCTGCTCCTGCACGACAACGCGCGACCTCATACTGCACAGCAGACGGTCTCCAAGTTGCAAGAACTGGGGTTGGAAGCTCTCCGTCATCCGCCCTACTCACCAGACCTTGCGCCTACAGACTACTAATTTTTCCAGAATTTGGATAATTTCTTGGCGGGAAAAAAATTCAATACCCGAGAGGCAGTACAAAATGCCTTTGAAGAATTTGTTGCCTCCCGTCCAGCTGTTTTCTTTAAGAAGGGCATCAATAAACTGCCACTGCGTTGGCAAAGATGCATTGATCGCATGGATGATTACTTCGATTAATACAAATAAAAAATACATGAAAAAAAATCGTTTAATTTTTTTCATACAAAACGGCAATTTCATAGGTGAAGCGTATAAACGGCAAACCATATAAATTAAACAAGTTTTACTTTGGGTCGGTGCAACACGGTTTTTTCTTCCAATCTGTCCTGTCACCCACAGACGCTATCACTAACTCCCTTTTCTTTCATATCACTTCTCACACAATCCATCCAGCTTTTCTGTAGCCTCGATACTCCACAGGGGTGGCCCCAGCACCGACCCCTGTGGAACAGCGGACTCCACGCCGTATCGCCTCAGGCTGGCCGTTTTATCTACAGGGAGAACCTCCCTGTCCTCCAAGTAGTCGGCCAGCAGGCTCCTCAAGTACTGAGGCACTCCGTGATACCGGAGTGCCTCCAATATAGTCGAATGGGGGATGGAGTTGATGGCGTTGGCTATGTCGAATGACACCACCAACACTCCGGCCCCCGCCTCCGCCGCCTCCTTCACCTGGCCCTTGAGTAGGGTTAGCGCGTCGATGGTAGACCGGCCCTGTCGGAAACCGAACTGGACGTCCGACAGCTCCGGCCCCACTCCCTGCAGGTGGCTATTAAACCGGCAGGCGATGACTCCCTCGAACATTTTGCCGACCTCATCGAGAAGAACGATGGGCTGGTAAGCCGAGGAGGAATCGACCGGGCGTCCCTATTTGCGGAGGAGGCACAGCAGCCCCTCCTTCCAAGGCTTCGGGAACCTTCCAGCAACAAAGCACGCGCTGAAAAGGTCCCGAAACCTATCCTCCATTTGAGTGGCAGCTATGGCCACCACCCCGGCGGGGACGCCGTTCGGTCCAGGGGCCGTCTTCTTAGCGCGGAGGCTAAGAACTCCCGCGTGGAACTCCGCCGCAGTCACTGGGGGGACCACTTCCTCCAGTGAGGCCGCACCTTGCGGAGGGTCCATCGTTGGTGGGGTGAAGTCGGTCCTGCGTGGAAACAGGGACCGGACCAACCGCACTCTGCCCCCGGGGATTTAGGGTAGAGATGTCGAACCGCACGTATCGGTGGTCCGACAAGGTCTCCACCATCTTCACCCGCCAGTTCACGATGCGTGCGGCCAGCACGGGGGTGGCAAACGAGATATCAATCACCGACCCTCCCTGTTGCCGCACACACGTGTGGACCACCCCCCTATTGAGGAGGGACACACCACATGACGCCGCCCAAAACTCGACGGCACGCCTTCGGACGTCGCATGAGGCAGCCGGGTTGCCCCAGGCCACCGACTTGGCGTTCAGGTCGCCCAACACTACGACCTGGCGCGGCGCCGCCCACCCCACGACTGCGGTGAGGACCTCCAGAAAGTCCTCAAAGTCTGAGAGACGGTGGTTTGGGGAAAAGTGCACCCCAACGAGGGCCACATCCGCCCGCGCGGCGGCCACGTATCCCGGTCCCCTCTCTAAAAGCGAGAGGGGAGGGGAGTCTGAGGAAGACCGCGCCACTATAGCCACCAGGCCGTCCTGGTCGCCCATCCAATGTCCAGGCACCGAGTAAGGCTCGACGACCACCGCCAAGTCCACCAACCACTCAGCCATGGTCTGCATCAGCAGATCCTGGGCTGCCCGGCAGTGGTTGATGTTCACCTGGAGGATGCGATGTTCGATGACTCTATCCATCAATAGACATCACACCCTCCTCCGCAGCCGCAGAAGTTCCCGCCACGGGAACGACGATGCTAGCAGCAGGCCCGACCGGCGCCTGCGCTTTACCCATCTTAGGGGGAGGATCACACATCCTCCCCTTCATTACGTGGCCAGCTGGGCGGCCACTGGCCGCACACACTGAGCAGTGCGGCATGGCGACCGTGAGAAGGCGGCCTTGTGGCCGTCCTTGCCGCAGCGGTAGCAGGTGTCCAACCTGTCTATCGTAGACGGACAGAGAGCGCGGGTGTGGCTAATGCCGAAGCATCTGTAGCAGCGCAGAGGCGTGTCCACAAGTGCCCGGACCGCACCCGAGCTAAATCCAACGCAAAGCCGCCCCTTATCGAGGATGGCTTTGGCAGCGGCGACTGGGTACTCGAACCGCATGGTGCCCATGCCGCCGCGGCCGGGTCTGATTTCCCGACCTTGCACCGCTACGACGATGCAGCCCCAAGAGCTGCGACTGCCGCCATCACCTCCTCTTTGGTGACCGAATCGTCGAGGTCGGTCACCTCTAATGCCGCCGTCTTCACTGGACGGGCCATCTTTGCATCGTCTGCAATGATCTCTTGCAGCTTGGCTGCGAAGAGGTCTGCGTTGGCGTTGCCCTCCGCCCCCGGGAACTCGAAAATTCGAGCCCCGGTTTGGATCCGCCGGCAGGAGACTGCTGATCCCCAGTTGGGTGGGATCGGCATTTGCACGCGCCCGCACCAGTATGGACGCGTACGCCTCGCCCCGCTCCGCAGCTTCTGGGGTGAGCGTCACCACGACGGCTGCAGTCTTTGGGGGATTGAGCTTCCCCTTCTTCTTACTCCCTCCAGTCTGCGGCTGACTGGGGGTCGTGGTGGTGGGGGCTGGAATATATTATTATATTATTATTAATGTAACCTTAATGTTCGAAAACCTGCAACACTCTTCGGCTCTATTGAGACCCATGCGATTCTCTTTCATTTGATTGTGTTTTGAATTTGGCGCTTACTAGATTAATAATCACAGGGGCAGCCGTGGCGAAGGAATCAACACTTTTCGTACGAGGAAAAAAACTAGAAGACATAAGTACAAAAAATCAAAAGAAGAATAAAGAACACAAGAACACTCAAAATTGTACGTCCAAACTTGTTCCGAAGTTACGAGAACCTTTGACTAGTGCAAACTGTCGAGTTGATATTAGTATTGTTGATACTACTTCAGACACAAATTGTCGTAATAATGTTAAAAAACGTAATTTAATTGAACGCATCGGTGGAGCACGTTACAAGTGTGAAGTTTGTCAGTACAGTTGTAAATACAAGAGTTATTTAATACAACATACTCGTATACACGCTGGCGAGAAACCTTTCAAATGTGAGGTCTGTCAGAGTTGTTTTAGACAGAACAGCACTTTAACAAGTCATATGCGTACGCACACTGGCGAGAAACCTTTCAAATGTGAAGAATGTCAGCTATGTTTTATGCAGAAGAGTACTTTAACAAGCCATATTCGTACGCACACTGGCGAGAAACCTTACAAATGTGAAGAATGTCAGGTTTGTTTTAGTCATAAGAGTGTTTTAACAAGCCATATTCGTACGCACACTGGTGAGAAACCTTACAAATGTGAAGAATGCCAGCTATGTTTTATACGGAAGAGTTCTTTAACGAAACACCTGCGTACGCACACTGGCGAGAAACCTTATACATGTAAAGAATGTCAGCTTTGTTTTCGTCTGAAGAGTAATTTAATAAGTCACATGCGTACGCACACTGGCGAGAAACCTTACAAATGTGACGAATGTCAGCTTTGTTTTAGTCGGAAGAGTGTTTTAATAAGACATATTCGTACGCACACTGGCGAGAAACCTTTCAAATGTGAGGTCTGTCAGAGTTGTTTTAGTCGGAAGGCAAATTTAAAAAATCACATTCGTTTGCACTCTGGAGATAAACCTTACAAATGTGAAGAATGTCATCTTTGTTTTCGTCAGAAGAGTAATTTAAAAAGGCACATTCGTACGCACACTGGCGAGAAATGTTACACATGTGAAGAATGTCAGCTTGGTTTTATAAAGAAGAGTACTTTAACAAATCACATGCAGAAGCATACTAGCTTACTCAAATAGGTGTATTAACCTATTAGGCGCTCGGCTAAATATCAGTTGCCGTGCTCCTAGCGCCCGGCTACAAATCGTCAAAATAATACGTACAATAATTAATGATAATAATAATAATAACCATTTATTTTCAGGCATCGGAGGCAAATTAGAAAAAAATACATAAAATAATCTTATAAAATAATAAAGTAATACATATCATAACAACAAAACTTATTTCATAATTATACACGTAACTTCGGCGTCGTGTTCCGCTGCGTGGTGTCGCGTAGCCGTCCTCGGAAACGTCGATACACGACACCTTTCGACCAAAAGCCCTCTTTCAAAAAGGTCTTCAGATGGTGGGTTGGAACTCGTATCACGAACGACTTGAAGTTCATGTCGTGGCGCGACTCCAACCTTCCGACCCTTAGAGTCCAGTTGCTCTTTATCTTCATATACTACTCTGTCAAGAAAGTACCGGGAGAAGAACAATAATACACAAAATGTCTGTTATTCATCCAAATTTATTTTATCACCTTCAAAGTATGCTCCTTTAGAAACGATACACTTGCGCCAACGAATAATCCATTCATCAAAACATTTTTTAAACGCTGCTTCCTGAATTGAGTTCAGTTCTCGCCGCGAATTCTCCTTTATGTCTTCTATCGATTGAAAACGGGTGCCACGAAGTGGTAATTTGAGTTCTTCAAGGAAAAAGAAAAAAGTCAGCAGGAGCCATATCTGGTGAATATGGTGATTGCTGGATGGTATTTGTTGAGTGTTTGGTCAAAAATTCGTTCACAATGATAGCCTTGTGCGAAGGCGCATTGTCGTGGTGCAAAATCCAAGAATTTTCTTTCCACAAATCTGGCCTTTTTCGTCGAATTTGCTCTCTTAAACGCCGCATAATGCTCAAATAATATTCTTTATTTACCGTTAGACCTTCCGGTAAGAATTCAGAGTGCACAACACCGCGATAGTCAAAGAAAACAGTCAACATGACTTTGACTTTTGATCGACTTTGGCGTGGTTTTTTCGGTTTCGGATCAGTTGGAAGGCGCCACTCCGAAGCTTGTTGACTAGTTTACATGTCAAACTCGTAAACCCACGTCTCGTCACCAGTAACAATGCGTTTCATGAATGTTGGGTCCGAACTGACTCGTTCTAGCATGTCCTCAGCTACTTTCATGCGATTGAGTTTTTGGAGAAAATTCAGATCTTTTGGGACTAGCCGAGCAGCAACATGTTTCATACCCAAATGATTAGTTAAAATGGTACGGATCGACTCGTGAGATACAGAAAGTTCGGCGGCTATCTCTCTCAGAGTTGAATGGGGATTTTCAGTCACTATTTCCTTCACTTTTGCGATGTTAACTTCAGTTGCAGACGTTGACGGCCTACCAGAGCGAGGCAAATCTTCCATCACATCTCGACCGCTTTTGAACGCTTTGAACCATAAGCACGAGTTTTTGATAAAGTCGATTCACCGTAAGCCTTCTGTAACATTTTCAGTGACTCCGAACACGAAATTCCATTGGCGATGCAAAATTTAAGACACAACTCTTTTTTCGATATTTTTGTCCATTATGAAATTCGCAATACACACTATATATGATATTACTAAAACCAGCACTGTATTTAATATAAATAACAGATTCAACTCAAACTCCACGCCAAAATGGAAAACAGTTGTGCCAATCTAACAACTACAAAAAAACAAAAATTTGAATTTGGAACCATAAACAAATCATCCATTCCCGATACTTTTTTGACTGAATGTACTCCACGACCTCCTCAACCTTCGTAGAGTAATGCAGACGTGAAATATACAGCTGCGTCGTAGGCACAGCAGGACGCAGCAGCATATTTTGGTCCACTCGGTGCGGTACCGCACAGGTTCCGGGAACAGGGCTTCTTCTTCTTCTTCTTCTTCTTTTCTACTCGAGTGAAACCCTTCTCATCAACTTGGCCTGTTTTTAGCAAGGAGCTACGGACCGCAGTCTGGGTAGATTGAGAACCCGTTTTCTCTTTGTCCCCTATTTTCGCTTGTCGCTTAGGTTGCGACGTACCTGATGGTTTCCTGGTGGTGATAACAGCAGCATAGGCACGTTTAGGGGTCAACGTACCTACGTGTGACGTTTCCGCAGCCGGTGTAGAGGCGCGGACGACGGCAGCGGCAGGCGGCGCTTGGTCAGCATTTTCGGCAGCCGGTGACGCACTTGTGTTCGTCGAATCAAAACCGCCGATTGATGCATTTTGCGCCGCTTGACGTGTGTTCACCTTTGAGGCCTCCGGTGACCCAGTTGCTGAACCAACGTTGCCACAGAACAGAAAATATAGGTAGAAGTGCCCCTAACGTGGCTAAGCACGGGAACCAGTGTCGCCAAACTCACACATTTGCGTATCAAATTGTACATTACACACATAAAAAACAGTAATATGATTGGCTACGAAGCTACGAATTACAAACTTAACTTTTACAAATCATATTCTTATTGCTTTCATAAATTAGGTCTTATTACAACGTAAGAAAGTTGTTATTATTTGACATGACACGAACAATAAAGAAGTTTTTCGTCTAAACACCAATTTACAACGAGTTCGGCTACTCAACGCTAGTGGCTTTTAAATAGAAGCCATATTCACCTGCACATGTAATCGGCGAATCTCGCTTGATGTTGACACGCGCGCGATATCTAAGAGGCACTTCCTCAAACACAGGCGCGACACAAAAAACCGCTTTTTTTTAAAGATAATTCCTGCACTAGGAATAATTCCTACGCGAGTGTCTGACAGACTTCAGTTTATCTAACAGAGCCCCGGCGCGCAGCGTCATCATAACTAAAACGTGTCGCGCTGAGCGGCAAGGCCGGAGCACAGTAAGAGACAACGCCATGCGGAACTCCGTCCGTTAAATAGAGATAGAGACAAACGCGAGTGCGAGCGTCTGTCCGACTTGGTAGATACTGTCACAGTACCTTATTAATGGTAAGGACAACATACAACACGGTTCCAAATTTGAACAATCAATAGGTATGTAGAAAGGTAAGTAGGTAATATAATAACAGAATTACATCACAATATTTAAAATAGGTAGATACTATTTCGATTCATCAGGTGAGACGGTGGTCAAACGCGAGCCTATTAATAATAAAAAAAAAATGAGTTACCTAAACCCAACGGAAGTGTTTGCGACGACTCTTTGAGGCGCGCGTGCTCACTGCGCGCCGTCGACTACTCGGGCTCAGTCCTTATAGGACGGCGAACGTCGAGCTACCCAATGCTCGGCGTTCGCAAGCCCGCGTCTACGGAGGCTGGAGATCGTCCTCGTCCTGCGATCCTCGCCAACGGCGTCTCCTGCGTCATGCGATAAGTGAGGAAGTGAATGATCTCGGTATTTTATTTTTTGTGTTATGTATCTTCACTAAAAGCATCTGGCCGTGATTCTCTATGTCCTTTACAGATATATTTGTTAATTCTTGTCTACTACATGCACCAGTGACACCAAATATTAAAGTAACCTGAAAAGAAGGAACAATCATCAAGTTTTTATCACACAACATAGGCTGGAGTCGCGTACTTAACACAGAGTATACTGAAAACTAATTTAACTAATCTTAGTAGCCAAATATTGGTTATCTGGAGCATTCTCAATGTCATCAGATGTTAAAACCTTTGATTTTTTACTTCGAAATAAATCAGACAGTCTCTTTAGATAAACTGTTAAATTAGAGTATGTTTTTAAGTCCACTCCATTTTTTGTTAGGACTGTACTTTTTAACATTGAATAAATACACCATAGAGAGCTAGGTTTGTACCTGGACGATAATTCTTTAAAGTAAGCCATGAATACGTTTTCTGAAAAAGACTGAGTATTTTTGTTGATTTTCCATTGTATGAAATTTTGGTACGCCAACAGATATTTTTCCTTTGAGTTTTCTGGTAGTAAACTTTCCATGACGTTATGGGCTTCACATCTTATATCGGGAGGTGTACAGCACAAATCATTTTCCTCATAAACAGTAGATGATGTAGACATTTTTACAAATTAATTAATTATTGCTTTATCAGCAAAACTGTATTTTTTTTGTAGAATGGCGGCAAAAAAATAATTTTTTTTTCTTATGCGCGCGCATTCAAAATGGCGGCCATAGACTAGCTACTCTAGCTAGCTGGACTGTTTGAATAAAAATAAGAATGAGGTATCTTATATAAAAACAGAAAAATATTTTTATTTAATAAAAGGTTTTATTAATTAAACATGTAAAAGTTAAAATAGTTTATTTAATTCATGAATCCCCAAGCGACCACCGGTGGCCGCGCATCTATTGTCTTACTATTGTGTCTCTAATTGACGGTATCTGAAGGGTTAAACACAAATTAGCATAAAAGAAGCAAGTAAAATACTAATTTGTACCTACTATTGAACGCAATACCTAATGTGTTTTTTTTTTCGAATTCAAAGTTTGATTTGAGAACAGAGGTTTAACAAAAAGGTTATCACTACATTATCACACTAGTGCATAATCGTAATCAAAAAGTCACAGTTTGGTCACAAGCAACATTATATACTTAAGTGTAGTGCAATTATAGTCACTTTCTGAGCAAGTGTGTCGAAAAACTTTTTACGTGTATTCAAAAGCGCGACAAACGACAATGTTATATAACATTGTTATATTGCCTTGTTATTCTAATGTGTAGTATTGTTTTATGTTACAATTTTGAATAACAAGCTTACCTACATAATGTGGATGTGTTCAAAAATTCAAAATTCATTTATTGGTGTGATTTTTGGTACATTTTACATGAGATCCCAATAATAAATAAATTAGTTCCTCAAAAATCTACCTAGAAGGTGTACACTCTTTCTTATAATTCAGTAGTCATTGTAAATAAGAATAATCAACAAATTCAAATAAAATTAAGGATTATAACAAAACAATATAGGTCAATGAATAGAAATTAGGATAATAATGCAATGTCAAAGTTAAATAAATATGAATGTCAAATAACTTACTACACTCAAATATACAATGTCAACAGTAAATAAATGTCAAATAACTTACTATACTAAAAGATAATGATACAATGTCAAAGGTAAATAAATGTCAAATAATTTACTAGGTGCAATGAAAATAATAATACAATAACAAAATTAAATTAAATATCAATGTCAAATAATTCATAATTTATCATTAAGGAATTCTTCAATAGTGTAATAGCATTTCTCCAATAACAGATGTCTTAATTTATTTTTGAATTGAATAATATTTAGGTCTTTAATTCCATTTGGTAATTTATTAAATATTTTAGGTGCCATGCAAAGTATACTTTTGTGCATCAAGGCGGTCTTTGATGGCCGAATGCATAGTTCATGTCTATATTCTTGTCTAATCATTTTATAGCGATGTTCAGATGCTTTTCTGAATAGATGCATATTCTTTTTAACAAATAAAGAAGTCTCAAATATGTACAAGCAAGGTAAAGTCATAATTTTTAACGATTTAAAATAAGGTTTGCAGCTATCAGTTATTTTTATACCGGTAATAGCCCTAATGCATCTTTTTTGCGCTTTAAATACCATGTCCTTATTGCAGGAGTTTCCCCAAAACATGACTCCGTAGCGTAGTATGGAATCGACATATCCGTAGTATGCAGTGACTACCGCTGCTTGACTGACTACTTTCTTTAGTTTATACAAAGCAAAAACAAACTTACTAATTTTTTTAATTAATAAAGAAGTATGTTCTTTCCAATTAAGATTATTGTCGATTGTTAAGCCTAAAAATTTTGTACTTGCAACTTCTTCAATTTTTTCGTTACTAAAGATTACATTTAGTGGCAAATTAGCAACTCTTTGACGAAAATTCATAATTTTTGTTTTCTTCAAATTTATAATTAAGTTGTTATGCTCCAACCAGTTAACAGCTTGTTGAAATGCATTGAGTATGTTAGCTTCAAAGTCTTTACTATTTTTATCAAGTTTAACAATAATACATATAGTGTTATATAACACAAGTTATATAATATGTTACATAGTCTGTACGCACCGTTACGGCCCATTCACGACCTTAGCGCGGCGAGCGGCAGCGGCGTGCGGGGCGGCGAGCGTTAAGAACAAATGTATGAAAATGTTTGAAGCACGCCACGAGTCGCCGCTCATAGCGAAAACGCGCGCGATTTTGTCAGAGCGAATAACTGCAGCGGCGCGCGGTGCGGCGAGCGGTGAGATCAAAAGTACCAGTTAATGAGCGCGACGCCACGAAACAGAGCGGCGCGGTAAGCGGTGTAGGTGTGACGGACTCGGCGGCGAACTCATATACAAAAAATTTTAGACGATTTTGTGGCGGTAATTGATACCGAGGCTCTTATTACTGAAATTTTAAATCGACCCCCTATATGGATGTCAAAACATCCCCAACATAAATATAAAAACGTTATAAAAAGGTTGTGGGAAGAAATAAAACAATGTTTTCCGGAATATGATGATAAGTTTAATTTAAATTGATAACATAATAACGTAGTATCAGCTACCATAATTATATTGTCTGTACACAGTAGGGATAACTTTGATAACGCTATCATTTTGAGCACGTCCCGACTACCTAAATACGTCCACCTCGGCCGCTGCCGCTCGCCGCTACTGAGGTACGTGGCGTGTAAAACGCACCGCTTGCCGCCGCCGCGCCGCCTGCCGCGCCGCTCCTTGTAGGACCGAAGTCGTAAACGGGCCGTTAGAGATCGTTTTGAAGAGTACCTTCAAGAATCGTGAACGACGACTTTTAAATAGGTATTAATTATTGTTATTAAAAAATTAAAATGTAGATCCTAGATTTTTAAATAACGCATTTAGAAATTTAATGTTGTTTATTTTTAAGCATCTGTATTAGTTAGTTTTTTTTGAGACACCCATTTTTTTCCTTCGGTTTTATACTTTTTTTTAATTGATATAAATTAGTTCTTGACTACAACCTGATGGTAAGCAGTGACGCAATCGTTGATGGTGAGGCGCATTAATTTATTAAGAGCTCATTCACTCTAGACTTGTAGACACCTAAATTACAATCGGACGGAAAGACCGTAGCAAGCAAATTGTTCCAGTTCTTCGATGTACGAGGTATAAACGACGAGACAACATGCTTGGTCCGGACCGTAGAGGTTTCAACAACGTAAGGGTGGGTACTCGCCGTTTGTCGGTTTGTCCGATGGTAGAAATGCGAGGGTGGATAAATCATGCAATTCCTGCGCACACGCCAAAATACATCTTGTAAAACACCGAAAGGCCACTGCACCTGTGCCCGGCTGTGTAGATTGGACTTAAAAAAAATCCAATGGCTGTTTTAATTATTCGCAAATTAATTCCTAGTGGATATTGTGATGTAAAATTGTTTTTTATCTCAAATGTCTGCACAACTGGACAATATATGGACAGTGCCGTAAATAGGGCGGTGCCAGCGGTGCCCAGGCACAGGGCGCAGTCCCCGAAGGGGCGCAAAAATTATATACCTAGTCCTTTCTGTTTGTATTGTACTTTTTCTAGGGGCGCAGTTATAATATTGCAGCTCGCACCGGGCGCATAAAAGGCTGGTTACGGTAGGTACTGTATCTGAATCACCAAAACAGATGCGATCTCCGTAAAAGACCATGTAGGTAGATATGGAGAGGGAACGGAGGGCGCTGTCTGTCAGAGCAAATATGATAGCTCGTAGGTTTGCGCGGTGTTCTAGTGAGGTAAAAGTTACGCTTTTTAGAGCGTATTGTACCTCACTGTACTCGTGTAGCCTACGGGCTGATTACAGCAAGAACAGTTACAGCGGTCTTCGTGTCCAATATAACAACGCTTTCAGGGCGGTGATGGGGCTGCCTCGAACTTGTAGTGCTTCGGGCATGTTCGCAGAGGCACGCACCGACTGCTTCCATGCCACTATGCGAAAGCGTGCCGCGTCTATGTTGGGCAGAGTGAGGAGTAGCACCAACGCCGCACTGGCGATGTTTGCTGCAAGGATGGACTGATATATCCTTAGGCATTGTAGTGATCGACATGTAGCAGTACAAAAGCAACCATTAACTGTTCTGAATTTGTTAATGTAGGTATTGTAAATAGTTAGTTAAATTTTAATGATTAATTTTATATTGACAATTTGTTTATTTATTATTTTGTAAGTACTATTAATGGAATTATTGTGTTGTTTATTTTTAATTAATTAATTTAATTTATTTTTAATTAATTAATTCGGTAAAACGGTGTTGTAAATTGTGTATGTTAATTTTAATGATATGGGTGTAACTTACCTGAATAAAGAATATTATTATATTATTATTAAAAGGGAGCTGAGTGTAGTAGTAGTAGAGTAGTGTTGAATATGTCGGCGAAGCTAGCTAAGAGGGCTGACTGAGTTGACTCAATCTATTTGCTGCCAAATTTTATAAAAACAATAGAATGATATACATCCGTTTCCTATTGGTAAACGAAGTACCTTTATTCATATATAAATATTATACGAACACAGCGCTTAAAAGACTTATTTTTAAAGCCAAGAACATTTCAAACATAAAGAAAGTCTATGACTTGTATAATCTGTGACGAAGACAGCTGTCAGAGTTTACTTGTCAAACGCCAACCTGTTGCCTTCTCTAGGGATGTCGAAAGCGATGAAAAATATCGATACCTATATTGATGTTTATAAAAATTGAATATTGGCCTCGATATAATATATAGTAGAAAAAGATATTAATAGGTACATAATAATATATCGCTAAAATTTTTCGAGATTTTCGCTTTCTTATTATTTATTCCATTGAGTCTAGCGCAATAATAATTTTTAAACAAAATACGTGGTTGTACTCAAATATATTGAAGGCCAATTTAAAAAAGCTAGTTAAAGGAGGAGTGGCAGGCGGTCGCCTCCTTTTGCGAAGCACTAATGCTAGCAAAGTAGGAGGCTGACCGCATCATGCAACGGCGCTCACACCCCAGACGCCACCAAGATTCCGATCCCAATATCAGGCCGACTATAGCGTACAGTCAAACCGTCAGGTAACCGTCCAAACCGAGTCCAAGTCGTCGACTTACGTTCCCACGCGCCTCAAGGAGTTGTCAGCAACCTTAGGGGCCCAACAGGGTCGAAGCCTACTGGAACCAAATGTCTATTTCTGAAAGGAAGGCTCGGCCCCGGTATGTAAGGCAATGAAGGAACGGGGTGGTTTGTCTATTCAGTAAAAGTTTAACACTATCTCCCGCTCCGCCCAAGTGTGGGGGATGTCATCTGGAGTATTTTTACCAAACGATAAAAAAAGACTTAAAATATTTGATTAATAAATTCATTAAAAAAAATATAATTTTTGTTATCGGTAAAATGGGGTGATTAGAGACTTAGGTGTGAATAGAGACAAAACTTTAAAGGGTATTTTCTCGATATTTGAATATTTTTTGCAGTATTTAACTACATCAATTTACTAATGAATTGGTATTCTAAAAAATCGATGCTTTGTTAGAGGTCGATATTATGGTATCTAAGTGAAAAACCAAACCAAAGTTTTGTCTCTATTTACCCCTAAGTCTCTATTAACCCCATTTTACGGTACGATTTTTAATGTCGAATATTTTATATCAATCTATCTATTATTTGGATCTAAATATATTGGCTGATAATACCAATATATCGAAGTAACAAATATCGATATAAAGATGTATCGATACTTTTCAGAAAGTCGTCATCAACGCCTCCCTCAGAGTGTCAGAGTGCCTTGGTGCCTTTCTTGCTTACATTTTTGTAATTTTAATTTAAACTTGTTATTTATCAACTTAATAAATTATACACTACTTGCTTTTTTCATTTACTTGGGTGGGCATTGGCAGAATAGTCGACGTTGACTCTTGACATTGACATATAGAATAGAATGTTTATCAACATTTTCTCAACACAAATATGTATCGTAGTTAATTGTTGAGAATTTTCTCAAAAAAAATGGAAAAACTGCCCATGTGTAGGATATGTTTAGCGGAGAATGTTCGCATGTATGTAGTTGTGAACAAAAAACTGCATGAACTGTATGAGAAGCTGACTGGTCATCCGGTAAGTTTTTAATTTATCTACACTAATATTAAAAGAGAGGTTAAGTTTGTTTGGTGTTTTTGTTTGTCGGAGGTAATCTCTGGAAGTAGTGGTCCGATTGCTAACAGTTTTTCAGCAATACAAAGCTGCTTTTTCCGAGTGACATAGTTAAGCTAGTTGTTAATAAAAAACTTAGTATAGGTAATATAATAATATTCCACTAGACCAACATTACACTATTCACTATCACCAAACACTAACTCAAACGGTTTTGTTTGTTATAATCTTCTCACTATATTCACGTTGGTATATATTTGAATGTAATTTATCCAGTGAATGAAATAGTTGAACACAAGTTTTGTTGCAGTTTGTAACTGAAGACAGTAGGCCGATGCTCGCTTGTTTCATCTGCTGCACTAAACTGAAGCAATGCTGCCAACTGCAGAGAAAATGTCTGGAAGCTGAAGAGCTGCTCACTCAGATGATGAATGAGGATTATGAGGTGAGGTGTTATTCTTCAATAGATATACCTTTGTATACTCTCTTAACATCTGATTTTAAGAGTCCGATGACACTATGTGTTGGTGAGCGTGTGGACTGTGTAACTAACTTTGAAATGCAAATATCGGTGGAGGTTAAAATTAATATTTAATTGACCAAACTATTAATGTGTGTGTGGACTGAGGGACCACACTGGTTAATGCAAAAAAAAAATACAGGATTTAGTAGTACTCTTAAAACTATAGTAGGACAACTCTGGGACAATGTCACCTCGTCTAAATTAATTTTCGTTACAAAATTACTTAGTCTCAGCTAATCAAAATCATATTAAAACCAAAGCGTAATTTGGAAAACGTTTATATGTTTTACCGTTCCCCATACGCTCGTTATAACTAATTGCTCAAAAATAACCGCTTCATATTTTCTGAAATGGATTTTTGTTTACATACCTTGACGAATTGTGAAGCTTTAACAGGTCTAGGGAGACTGGAATTAATTTAAGCAATTTACATTGATGTGACTTTTTTATTCATGAATCATATTTTTTGCGTCCTTCGTTTTGGCAGACACAGGTTGTTTAAATATTTTGACTTTTACGTTGATTTGTAATTAACGTTGTTTGTGATTTTACATTTGATTGGCTCGCGTTTGACCTGATTTCAAGTTTGATGTGTTTTTGTTTGTATTGGTTGCTTACTTTTGTCGGTGGCTTTGACCGTTGTCCCTAGGGAAAATGTATCTTATGTACTATTCCAACCAAGACATGGTCTACTCGTGTGCCTTTTCTCCAATCTTGTTTAACCGTATGAGCGTGCACATACATACAAAATTCTGTACCAGTCAACCTTTTGGTTTAATTATTTTTAGACCGCTCGAGCGCCAGGGGTTCATTGACCCGGAAAATTGCACTGTTTACGTAAACCACCAAAAAAAAAACTTTTTCTGAATTTTTTCAGAAAAACAAATAATATTGTATATTTAGAATAATATATAGAAAAACCAATATTTTCGTCCAAATAAATAAAAATACAAACATCCGAATTTCTAAATTCGGATGTTTGTATTCTCATCTTTCTTTAGAAGTCGGTCATATTGGATTTATCATAATATCCCCATGTCAAAATCCTAACAAACCTGGTAATTACACATTACGATTGTCACCTAAAATTTATTTCTCACGAAAATAAAAAACAAAACTATATTTTATTAAAAGTGCCATTTGCAGGCGCGAAATACAATTGTACAAATTAATTTCCACAGTTGCTAAAGAAAACAGCTAAAACAACAAAACCAACAGCCCTTAAAGTGTCAGATCTCGAAAAGTATCCGAAAAGATTAACTACCGGGCCTACAGATATTCAGTAGGGAATTCGTAGAGCTATTATATGTATATATAAATTCAGAGAATTAGTATTCGCTGCAGGACGCACAGGATCGTTCATTGGAACAACACTTGGGGAGGCCTATGTCCAACAGTGGACGTCTGTCGGCTGAAGTGATGATGATGATGTATGTGTATCTTACCTGAAATAAATGTTTATTATTATTATTATTGTTTTACAGCAAAACCTCTTCGTAAATCAAGAGCAGTTCAAAAGTTTCAATAAGTTTATTCAGTCACCAATGGAGCATATAAGTATAGTTGATGGATGTCAGATAGGAAGCGCGGCTGTCAAGGAAGAGTTACCAGCTGTTTGTGAGAGACTAGACGAAGTCGTGGAGCCAGAGGAGGAACATCACAGAGACGGTATGTTTTTAAGAATTACAAATTAACCCATTGAATGCGACATTGCCAACGCTTTCAACTCCCTGAACTGGAGTACAATCCGGAGGGCACTCCGGTATCACCGGGTGCCCGAATACTTCTGTTGAGTTGTTGAGGCTTACCTATCGGACAGGTATATAGTCTACCCCGGTCACTAGGGGGAGTGGAGACGCCGGGAGATGTCGTGCGGTGTTTCGCAGGGATCGCTACTAGGGCCGCGCTTGTGGAACATCGGGTACGACTACATGCTGCCCGGCGACTTCTCTGACGGGGTCAGCGTGGTCTGCTACGCACGTACGACGACACGCTGGTTCTAGCGCAGGGAGAGTCGTACAGGGCGGCGGTCGCTCTAGCGCCACGCGGGGTTGCGATAGTCGTTGATAGTATCCAGGAGTTGGGACTCGAGGTGGCGCTGCACAAATCCGTGGATATGTGTTTTCACGGCTCTCGGAACGCGCCACCATCGGGTTCCCAATTAACGGTGGGAGGAATTCAAAACGGTGTCAGGTCGACGATGAAGTACCTGGGACTCGTCCTCGACAGCCGGTGGAATTTCGTGGAGCATTTCCGACGTCTGGCTCCCAAACTGAACCGGACTGGGGCTGCTCACAAGCGAATCCTGCCCAACCCTGGGGGTCCAGACGCCACCTGCCGGAGGCTCTACGCAGGTATCGTTCGGTCCATGGTCCATGGTGCTTGGTGGTGGTTACGGTGTGTGTGGGCGCCGTCGCTGAAAAAGGGACCGGCGGCCCAGCTGAACGCCAGAAGGTCATGGCAATGCGGCATTTGCGGGGATACCGCACGATCTCCCGCAAAGTGGCGAGCCTTCTTGCTGGCCTACCACTGGCGGTGGAGACCTCTCGCGCCGAGCCTTGGTACAGGCCATAGTCCGAAGCAAGGAGGAGTGGCAGGCGTTCGCCTCCTTCTGCGAAGTAGTAATGCTAGTAAACGAAGAGGCCGACCGCATCAGGCAACGGCGCTCTCTCCGCCGACGCCGGGATTCCGATCCCGATTTCCGGCCACCGTAGACGCGGGCTTGCGGACGGCCAGCCGTGGGTAGCTCGCTGTCCGACCGTCCGGTAACTGTCCGGACCGAGTCCAAGTCTTCGACGGCGCGCACTGTTTCCGCGCGCCTCAAGGAGTTGTCAGGAACAGCAGGGGCCCAGCTGGATCGAAGCCTACTGGGGTCAAGGTAATCCCAAAGGGGACTTGAGCCCCGGTATGAAGGCTAGAAGGAACGGGGTGTGTTTTTAGTCAGTAAGAATCTCCCGCTCCGCCCAAGAGCGGGGGTTGTCAATGGATGATTTTCCCCACCATAAAAAAATACCTATCCATTATAAAAAACTTACTTTTAATTGTTTTCCCTTACTTACAGACCTAAAATTAGACAATCTATACAGTAGCCATTCAGACGCAGAAGATATACCAGCACAACAGACTGAGTCTGATTTAGAAGATTATTTGCCCTTAATGAAGATCAAAACGGAAGTGGAAGAAGAACAAGAAGTGCCGAGGAAGAAGCGAAGAGCCGGTGGCACGACACGTGAGTATTAGTTAGTGAGCCATTGTGAGAGCGAACAGGCCGGCTGGGTTGTCAACATGAACTTACCAAGCCTACTTCAGGCGTCCTGTCTGTACACTCTTGAGTAGCACAAACACGCTGCTACACCTCGAGTAGTTGCTCTCGCTGGAGAGCACACTCCTGTTACAATGAACAAGAACAATATACATAATGTAGCCTCTTTGTTGTAGGCATGGTTGGTTACTATAAGTTGGAAGTAGTGCGCAGTCTCGCTCTTGCCGAGTATGGTTTTTTGGTGTTATGGGGTATTCTAAATATTCCTCAAATATAAGAATCCGTGAGATCGTTCGTCCCAAACAGTAGGCTACGCTCAGGACCGAGGCAAAGGATATTTAAAGTTCCGGTAGCCCGCACAAATCTGTTAAATTTGCACGCGTGACTCGAGCGGTAGAAATAGTCAATAGTCTGTGTCTCTCTGTGATTAGATATTTTTTCTTGTACACTGGCGGAATGCGTGCGAGTGACACTAAGTGTGACTCTATGTCACTTGTGCCGGTCCTCCAAGGCGCTGCTTGAGACTGACAGGATATCCATTAGTGAATGGATATCTGATCAGAGGTCTGTGGCATCTCTGAGTGCTAGGCTATTTAGCATCTACATTTACCTTGGGTATAAAGTTACGTTATAAGTGTTAAAACAATTGTAAGTGTTAATAATAATAAATAAAATAAATTCATCTTCCTGCCCGTGTCCCGTTTTATTTGTGGTCGGCGCAACACATTTTTTTCTTCCATTCTGTTCTGTCACCCGTCGCGCTATCACTAACTCCCTTTTCTTTCATATCACTTCACATACAATCCATCCAGCTTTTCTTTGGCCTCTCTCTCCATCCATTCACTTGTAAACTCATAACTCTTTTAGCATCATGCGTTTCATGCCTCTTCTGTACATGACCATACTAAGACAAACGGTTTCCTTACAACTTTTCGGTCACTGGCGCCACTTTCAAACTTTCCCTAATATACTCATTTCTCACTTTATCCATTCTCCTCACACCACACATCCATCTTAACGTTCTCATCTCAGCCACATGCAATCTTTTTTCAGCTGTCTTTTTCACAGCCCACACAGTTGATCCGATGTGTCTGTCCCAGTCTACCTCACCATCCCCTTGAACGAGCGACCCGAGGTATCGAAAGTCGGAACAGATCGGTAGTGGTGTTTCGGCGAGAGCTTAAGGTACTAGATTAGAGAGACCGCTGAAATCGCAGAACAAGTATTCCGGTTTTTGTTCTACTCAATTTCAGGACAACACTCTCCAGTCTGTGCCACCACACCTCCAATCGGTTCTGGACCTCTAGGCCTCTCTAGCACAATGTCATCAGCAAACAACATACACCAGGGAGCCTCTTCCTGAATGTCCGACGTCAGAGCATCCATTATCATCAAGAAGAAGTAAGGGCTGAAAGCCAACCCTTGGTGTAAGCCGACAGCCACATTGAAGCTGCCAGTAGTGCCCACTGTAGACCGGACTTGGTACTGCACCGACTGTACATCGCTCGGATCAACTGCACATACTTCCCAGGCACACCTTTCTCCTTAAGGGCCCACCACAGAACCTCATGAGGTACCCAGTCGTATGCCTTGTCGAGGTCAATGAATACCATGTGCTAGTTTTTATGCGCACCTCTGTATTTTTCGCACAGCTGCTAGCCGGCTATAGCAAAAGTGGCATCCATTGTACCCCGACCCGGCATAAAACCGAATTGGTTCTATGAAATTACACTCTCTTCTCTCAGACGCCTTTCAATAACTTCCTCCCAGGCTTTCGTAGTATGTGACATTAGCTTTATTCCTTTGTAATTGTTGCACTTAATCACTTTACCTTTGTTTTTTAAAATGGGCACCAAAGTATTGTTGCACCACTCATCATGTATTAGCTTCTTCCTGCAACAACTTATTGAAGAATAAATCTAACCACGTCCATCCGTCCAATCGCAATAACTTCCACACTTCAACTGGTATTCCGTCTGCACCAATAGCTTTACTATTCTTCATTCCATTTACTGCTATCCTAACTTCATCTATACTAATCATTCTCACTAATCCCACATTCGCTGGTTCATTCTCTAACACACTACTCCAATTATTTTGCCCATTCATCAGTCTTTCAAAATATTCCTTCCACCTCTTTTTGATTTTCTCATCATCCGATATAACCATTCCAGTTTCATCTCTTATACATCTTACCTGACAAACATCTCTCGTCTTTCTCTCTCTTATTCTAGTAAGCCGGTATAGTTCTTTTTGGCCTGCAGGACTATCCAGCGTGTCGTATAGTTTGTCCTGAGCTTTTGATTTTGCTGATTGCACGGCTTTCTTGGCTTTCTTCTTTAAAATGGCATACTCACGCTTGGGGGAGGCCTATATCCAGCAGTGGACGTCTTTCGGTTGATATGATGACTACATGAATGTTGTAGAAATAACTTGTATAGAACTCTTTGATAATAAAACTTTGTCGGTACTGACTTCGTTTTGGAGATTTTATACGATTTTTGTTACTTTTGCGTTAAATTCATCAAAAAAAAACTTTGTTGTCATACCTTTGTAATGGCATTTTTTTTTGTTTTTCGTCAAAATTAATAATAAGATAAAACCATGTCATGCTTTATTATGTATGCACAATGCCAAACTGTAGAGTTATATCCCCCCCCCCCCAATTTGTATGGAAAAAGTATGACTATTGTAACTTTTATGTTCGAAAACCTGCAACGCACTCTTCGGCTCTAATGAGACCCATGCGATTCTCTTTCATTTGATTGTGTTTTGAATTTGGCGCTTACTAGATTAATAATTACAGGGGCAGCCGTGGCGAAGGAATCAACGCTTTTCGTACGAGGAAAAAAACTAGAAGACATAAGTACAAAAAATCAAAAGAAGAATAAAGAACACAAGAACACTCAAAATTGTGCGTCCAAACTTGTTCCGAAGTTACAAGAACCTTTGACTAGTGCAAACTGTCCAGTTGATATTAGTATTGTTGATACTGCTTCAGACACAAATTGTCGTAATAATGTTAAAAAACGTAATTTAAATAAACGCATCGGTGGAGCACATTACAAGTGTGATTTTTGTCAGTACAGTTGTAAATACAAGAGTTATTTCATACAACATACTCGTACGCACACTGGCGAAAAACCTTTCAAATGTGACGTCTGTCAGAGTTGTTTTAGTCAGAAGAGCACTTTAACAATTCACATGCGTACGCACACTGGCGAGGAACCTTACCAATGTGAAGAATGTCATCTTTGTTTTAGTCAGAAGAGTAATTTAACATATCACATTCGTACGCACACTGGCGAAAAACCTTTCAAATGTGAGGTCTGTCAAACTTGTTTTAGTCAGAAGACCTCTTTAACAATTCACATGCGTACGCACACTGGCGAGAAACCTTACCAATGTGAAGAATGTCATCTTTGTTTTCGTCGGAAGAGTGAATTAATACGACATACTCGTATACACGCTGGCGAAAAACCTTTCAAATGTGAGGTCTGTCAGAGTTGTTTTAGTCAGAATAGTGATTTAACAATTCACATGCGTACGCACACTGGCGAGGAAATTTTCAAATGTGAAGAATGTCAGCTTTGTTTTCGTCAGAAGAGTAATTTAATACATCACATTCGTACGCACACTGGCGAAAAACCTTTCAAATGTGAGGTCTGTCAGACTTGTTTTAGTCAGAAGAGCACTTTAACAATTCACATGCGTACGCACACTGGCGAGAAACCTTACCAATGTGAAGAATGTCATCTTTGTTTTCGTCGGAAGAGTGAATTAATACGACATACTCGTATACACGCTGGCGAAAAACCTTTCAAATGTGAGGTCTGTCAGAGTTGTTTTAGTCAGAATAGTGATTTAACAATTCACATGCGTACGCACACTGGCGAGGAAATTTTCAAATGTGAAGAATGTCAGCTTTGTTTTCGTCAGAAGAGTAATTTAATACATCACATTCGTACGCACACTGGCGAAAAACCTTTCAAATGTGAGGTCTGTCAGACTTGTTTTAGTCAGAAGAGCACTTTAACAATTCACATGCGTACGCACACTGGCGAGCAACCTTACAAATGTGAAGAATGTCATCTTGGTTTTCGTCGGAAGAGAGATTTAATACAACATACTCGTATACACACTGGCGAAAAACCTTTCAAATGTGAGGTCTGTCAGAGTTGTTTTAGTCAGAAGAATGATTTAACAATTCACATGCGTACGCACACTGGCGAGAAACCTTTCAAATGTGAAGAATGTCGGCTATGTTTTAGTCAGAAGAGTAATTTAATACGTCATATTCGTACGCACACTAGCTTTCTCAAATAGGCGTATCAAAAATCGTTTTGTAAATGTTGCTACAATCAACTTGACATATTTGCTGACGTTCTATGGAGTAACCGAGCTATAAAGTTCCCGACGAAGGATTACAATAATTGATCTGTAAGAAGTGGGAATTTTATTGCTATAGCAGGAATTGGTGAAAAGTAAGAAGAGGGCGTTTACAATGCTATTGTAATATGAATACGAGCGTCAATCACCTCTATTTTTTAAAAGTTACTTGTAAACTTTGATTGTAATGTCTTCTAGGTGGAGCGTCTCATATGGAGACCCTCTACCTAATTGACGTTCGTATTCATATTTGAATCGTATTGTACACGCCCTCTTTATACTCTTCGCGGAGTCCAGCTCACAACTCCAGCTCCTCCTGCGCCTGTCGCTGTCGGCCGCGGCACCTATTCCCGCACCACTAATTTTAATAAGTACAAATATTTAAATGGCTTATTAGAAAAGATCTTGTTATTATTTAAATAAAGTGTCAATAAATAATATAGATAAACAGTGAAGTTATTTGCGTTTGTTTGTATCCCAAAATATCACTCAGTTTATGGAAATTTTGTTCAGGGTATGGATTATAAATGAATAAATGACGTTCAAAATGGAAACACTGCGTATAGATATTTTCTAGTAGCAAGTCTTATGATTCTATTATTGATGAATAAATGACATTAACGTCGATGGCGAGTACATATCTCACTTTCTGTTTTATCGACGACATTGTAGTCGTGGCTGAGCCTACGGAGAAACTCAGTATAATTCTCAGTGACCTAAGTAGGTAGAGCTTCCGAAAGAGTGGGACTTTAAAATAACTGGAATCCCTTCTTTTTGCATAATATTCTTTGTCCTGATATACTTTGGCATAACGATTTTGGCATAATTTGTTTTGCCATAATAATACTTTGCCATATTTTTTTTGGCATACAGTTTATGTTGGCATAATCATCTTTAAGGCTAATTTGTTTTGTCATAAATTTATATATTTATATAATAGGCCTAATGACTATTAGCATAATAATATTTAGGCATACAATTCATCTATACTAATATTATAAAGAGGTAAAATTTGTAAGTTTGTAAGTTTGTAAGTTTGTAAGTTTGTATGTAGGGGGTAATCTCTGGAACTAATAATCCAATTCTAAAATTTTTTTTACTGGCAGAAAGCTACATTATTCCTGAGTGCTATAGGCTATAAATTGTTTCTATAGCATGTATATTAACCGAGCTATCACAACTTTTGTCTAGCAAGTCGGAAAAAAATACCTCATAAAATAGAATTATTTGCGTGCGCTGCCTAAACAGTTGCTTAAAATTAAAAACAATGTATGGCTACCTGGTTCGTCTTAATTATTTCTACAAAAAAGTCCGCGGTACCATATCTCTATCTTTTATATTTCATCTTTTATACTTCTTTTATTGCATTAAAAATATATTTTTTCGGCATACTTACGTTTGGTTGATTATTTGAGCAACAAAATATTAATTCTTATGACAATAAATTATTTCAGTATCACAAGAACATTATACAGATAAGATTTGCCATTTACAGCATAGCAATTGGTCATACAGTTTCGAAGATAATATAAAATTACTAAAACGCAAAATGCCCCTAGCGTAACTTTCATTGTGCAGACGTTTTACCTATTTTTTTTTTATGGTGGGCAAAAATCATCTTATGACAACCCCCGCCCTTGGGTGGAGCGAGAGATAGTGTCAGACTCTTACTGACTAAAAACCCACCCCGTTCCTTCTAGCCTTCAAACCAGGGCACGAGTTCCCTTTCGGATAACCCTGGACCCGGTAGGCTTCGACCCAGCTGGGCCTCTGCTGTTGCTGACAACTTCTTGAGGCGCGCGGGAACAGTGCGCGCCGTTGACGTCTTGGGCTCGGTCCATTACCGGACGATCGGACAGCAAGCTACCCATGGCTCGCCGTCCGCGAGCCCGCGTCTACGGTGGCCGGAAATCGGGATCGGAATCCCGGCGGCGGCGGCGGGGGCGCCGTTGCCTGATGCGGTCTGCCTCCGCCTTTGCTAGCATTACTGCTTCGCAGAAGGAGGCGACCGCCTGCCATTCCTCCTCGCTAAGGACCATGGCCTCAACCAGAGCCCGCCGCGAGAGGTGTCCGCCGCCGATCGCCCCCACGAGGGCACGGCGATGCTCTGCCCAGGCAGGGCACACCTCGACTGTGTGCTCCACCGTGTCCTCCGGGCGTTCCGCACAGTGGCGACACTCGGGCGTCTCTTCCGCTTTAATTCGGTGCAGGAACCTCCCGAACTTGCCATGTTTTCTGAATCGCGGTGTTAAGACTTTCTGTGGATTGATGACCCTCTCGAATTATTATGCCCACGTTGTCGTTAGTTGGAGTTCTTCTGTCAGTTGCTTATTGGTTTCGGTTGTTTCGTTCGTATGGTTGTTGTTGTTACCTCATAATCGAAAATATCGTAATTTCGTTGTACGTTTTTGTATGTTCGTAGTTTCGTACTTCGTTCTATCGTAATAATCGATACGAGTTATTCGATATTACGATTGTTTTGTTTTGTAAAGGCGGACGGTGTTCGAGTCGCTCTCCTTTTGTTCATAATTGTTTTCAAGTCTGTGCGTAGTTTGTTGAGAGCATGTCTAAAAGGAAATCTCAACTGTCCCGGCAGACATCACAGACAAGAGCCGCTCGAGTACGCCGTACGGAAGAATCTGCCCCTGAAAATGAGCAGCGCCTCTCGAGAAATAGAGAATATATTTCACAAGCACGCGCTGGAGAATCTAGCTCCGAGCGCTCACAGCGCCTCGCTAGCCAAAATGTGAGGACATCGCGGGCCCGTGCTCGAGGAACTAGCGCTGAACGTGCGCACCGTCTATCTGAGTTAAGGCAGCATGTCTCTGAGACAAGGGATAGGGAGACTAGCGCTAAACGCTCGCGGCGGCTTGGTAGGCAAAATGTCATAACATCGCAGGCCCGTGCTCGGGAATCTAGCGCTGAACGTGCGCAGCGTCTATCTCATTTAAGGCAGCATGTCTCTGAGACAAGGGATAGGGAGACTAGCGCTGAGCGCTCGCAGCGGCTCGCTAGGCAAAATGCCATAACATCAAAGGCCCGTGCTCAGGAATCTAGCGCTGAACGTGCGCATCGTCTAATCGAGTGTAATCTTATTTTAAAACAAGAAATTTTCCGCGGACGAAGTCGCGGGCAGAAGCTAGTATAACATAATATACTACCACATAGCTATTGTTTCTGTAACAATTCAATAATATTGTTGGTTAAAAATTCAATATGTTGTGCTACAAAAGTTAGCGACAGAACCGAATCGCTGCAAAACCGACTCCATGTAGTCTTGTCTGCCCTACCCCTAGAGTGTAAATTAAAATCGCGTAGGCGCGTGAGGCTGCCGGAGGCCCGCAGCGCCGGAGCCGAGACAGAAACCATGCCTGCTGCATGTTGCATGCTCGCTTGAATGCTGCATGCTTGCTTGCACGCAGAGATCGGAGACCTTTCACTCGAAGTTGTGGACGACTACTTTTACCTGGGACAGACGGTCCAGTTGGGTAGGTCTAACTTCGAGAAAGAGGTCAATCGTCGAATCCGTTTTCGGCTGGGAAGCATACGGGAAGCTGCGCGGAGTCTTCTCGTCCCATATACCACAGTGTCTCAAGACGAAAGTCTATGACCAGTGCGTGTTGCCAGTGATGACTTATGGCTCCGAAACGTGGTCGCTTACAATGGACCTCATAAGAAAACTCAAAGCCACCCAAAGAGTGATGGAAAGGGCTAAGCTCGGAGTTTCCTTGCGTGATCACATCAGAAATGAAGATATCCGCAGAACCAAGGTTATCGACATAGCTCGAAGAATTGCCAAACTTAAGGGGCAATGGGCAAGGCACATTGCACGCAGAACAGCTGTCAAAATAAAAAATCAAAGCATTTATTTCAAATAGACCATTTGCAGGCACTTTTGGATAGTCAAATGTCGGTCAGTCCAAGAAAAGTTAAGCTAAATTGCACGTTCCAAAGCGTAGATCTCCATGGAAACTCCATGGACACTCTTTTAAATCATATGTGTTACGTATAATCCTTAGTTACTTATTTCTTGTTGCTTCTATCATGTGAGCACAATGTATTATTATTTTTGAAGGAAAGGGGCTATGCATCTCCCATAGTGTAGGAGATGTAGTCACTGCGACCTAAAAGATCTATTGTGACTCGCCACCTTGTTAGAGTAACTCTTTTAGCCGGGAGGCTTCCAGGAAGTTTAGAATACTCCTAGCTTTGAGAGTTTTAATCTCCTCCGGGCGAATAATGTGTCGACCCAGATGGATACTCCGTTTGTGGATAAGGGGCCCACATTCACACAACAGGTGCTTAGGCGTCTCCCTCTCCTGATTACAGTACCTGCAAACATCAGTGTCACTCAGTTTCATGTGAAAAAGGTGCCTGTTTAATTTGCAGTGGCCGGTTAAGGCGCGGGCTATCGCACAGATGTTCGTCCTGCTAAGCTCAAGAAGCTCGGCAGTTCGTTTTTGTGAGTAGCCTTCTATAAGAGATTTGGCGTGTAGCAGTCCTGGTTGTAACAACCAGTGCTTTTTTGAATCGCCAAATAGGTTGCCCTTAAGGGTCTGCATGGCCTGGTTCTTTGAGATACCACAGAAAGGTTCTGGTCCTATCTGATGACCCTGAGCCCCAGTCCTTGTAAGTTCGTCGGCTTTTTCATTGCCAGTAATTCCAGAATGACCCGGTACCCATCTCAGAATAACTTTATTCCTTTGCCCCAGGTCATTTAGTTTGTTAACGCAGTCTTTTACCAGTTTCGAATTTATTGTATTCGAGTTCAAGGCGTTAAGAGCTGCCTGGCTATCTGAGTAAATCAGAATTAATTGATTTATGTAGTTTCGTTGACGGTTGGCTTCCGCACATTCTATAATGGCGTATACCTCCGCTTGGAATATGGTGGCATATTTACCAGATTCAAGCTTTTGCTGAATTTCGGGCTAATGCCAAATATTCCACATCCTACATTCTCACCCATTTTGGATCCGTCTGTAAACCAGATCAGGCTTCCAGCCTTGCAAGTAATGAGGTTGCTTGCCCAATCCTCTCTGCTCGGCAGTTCCACTGTGTAATTTCTTGTGAAGCTACACTGTGGAAGCATGACGTCTGTTGTCATAGCTAGCTGATCGTGTTCAAGCACTGATTCGTGTAGCAATCTCAGTGCTTGAGAGCGCCAGTTTACTTTGCCAGTGCTGTTTATTCTATACATGCCCGCTTTCGCCTCCTTCGCAATTAATAGATGAAGTGGCGGAAGGTTAAGCAGGGCATTTAGAGCAGCTCCTGGTGTTGTAGACATGGCCCCTGTTGATATAATGCATGCAAGTCTCTGCAAACCATTAAGTTTGTTAATGACTGTCACTTGGGATGTTTTCCTCCACCATACTACGCAGGCATACGTTATTATCGGCCTAACTATAGCGGTGTACAACCACAGGGCGATTTTAGGGTTTAGGCCCCATTTCGTCCCTGCTAAGCGACAGCATATTCCTAAAGCTATTTTAGCCTTTTGAATCACATTATTAATGTGAGTGTTCCAGGTCAGTCTCTGGTCGATAGTTACGCCCAGGTACTTGACCTCATTGGAGAATGGTATGCGAGTCCCCTTTACAGTGGGCGTTACAAGTTTGTCCAACTTTCGCTTCCTAGTAAAGGGGACTATTGTTGTTTTACTCGGGTTAACCGATAAATTGTTCTCTGTGCACCATGTGTTTATAACGTTCAGAGATCTTTGCAGTATAGATGATACCGTGCTGTGACAGGGGCCGATAACACAAGCCACCACATCGTCAGCATAACTGTGTACATCTAAGTCTCTTTTAAAGGCTTCAACCAGCAATTGGTCAACAACGAGTAGCCATAGAAGTGGCGATAGAACGCCTCCTTGTGGGCACCCTTTAGTTGTTTTGAAGCTTTTTGTAGTTCCGTGTAAGGTAACACTGATAGTTCTGTTGAGGAGCATGAATTCGATCCAACGAGTAGTTGTCTCGTCAATCCCTTTCGCCTTCATTCCCTTGGAAAGGGCGTCTATGGTGACGTTGTCGAAAGCTCCTTCAATATCAAGGAAAGCACATAGGGCTATCTGTTTATCTTCCAAAGCCCTTTCGATCCTGTCTGTTAGTTCTAACAGAGCAGTTTCTGTGGATTTTCCTTTTTGGTAAGCATGTTGCTTCGGATGCAGAGGGTTAGCCCTTAATGGTCCATCCCTGATGCATTCGTCTATAACCTTTTCCATACTCTTGAGTAGGAAGGAGGTAAGGCTTATTGGTCTGAAGGACTTTGGTTGAGAGTAGTCTTTCTTACCAGCCTTTGGGATAAAACAGACTTTAACTGTAGTCCATTTCTCAGGTATATATCCCCAGGCAAAGCTTGCTCTGAAGATTTTGATTAAGATAGGGATGAGTATAGTCTTCCCTTGCTGCAGGAGAGCTGGGAAGATATCGTCATCACCTGCAGACTTAATCGTCTTGAATGAGTCTATAGCCCATTCTACCTTGTTTGGTCTAAAGTACCTCGCCGCTCTTCTCCAGTCTTCATTTGTAGGCCTGGAGAGGCGGATATGAGGTGAATATGGTACGATGATGTCTTGTGCCATCACCGAGCCAGGGAAGTGTGTTGACGCCAAAAGTTTCAGGGTTTCCTCCGCTGATGCAGTGAAGGCACCGTCTGGTTTCTTTAAGAGTCCCAGTTGATTCGTAGGCGATTTGGATAAGACTTTGTGGATTCTGGCTCCTTGAGGGACTTTAGTAATCTCCTCGCAGAACTTCCTCCATGAAAGTCTTTTCGCCTTTCGGATTTCTTTATTATAGGTAGTTAAAACTTTCTGATACCGATCCCAGTCGTCAGTCGATTTAGCCTTATTAAACAACCTACGTGATTCCTCCCTTAAAACATCGAGCCTTTTGTTCCACCATGTCACTTTTCTGTCCCTCACAGTTCTTAGAGGACAGCTCTCTTGGTAAGAGGCTGTAATGGCTTCAGTAACTTGAGTGACAGCATAGTCCAATGTTTCAGGGGAGCGTATGATTTTAGGGACGTCTAGGAGTCTCTCCTGGAGCTTTCGTCTGTACAAGTCCCAGTCCGTGGTTTTCGCATCCCTAAAAGTGATAGTTCCGCAAATGTTGGATGTATTCAAAGCGAATTCAATAAGTCGATGATCAGACATAGATGGTTCATCACTGACATGCCAATTGGTTATCAGCCTGGCAGTGTGAATAGTAGCGAGAGTTACATCAAGAACTTCCTTCCTCGATTTAGTTACAAAGGTCGGTTTACATCCCTCATTAACTATTTGGAGGCGGTTAGTTAGTACAAAATCATGAAGCAACTCACCTCTATCGTTGATGTCAGTGCTGCCCCAGTTGGTATGGTGGGCGTTGGCGTCACACCCAATGAGAAGCTCGGCATTGTTGGCATAGGCGTACTCTACTACCTTTGCAAGCTCCTCGGATGGGTCGGTTTTCGTCCCGTCCAGGTATGCCGAGCACACGATGAGGCGTCCATTTCCGCTCTTGACATTGACATAAGCTGCAATCAGGTCATCGCTGCACAGGCCTGGTATGCATAAGAAATCAATATTATTATTGAAAAGTATACACGCTCTTGGTTTGACTCCACCGATATGATGAGCGACCTTACCTGCAGAGCCCAGACCAGACACCGTGTTAGTATTAGCCAGCCACGGTTCCTGGATAAGAGCGATGTGAAGGTTCTTTTGTGTGAAGAGTTTTTCCAGAACAGCCGTGGCTGCTCTGGCGTGATGCAGGTTTATCTGCACCACTTGTGTGTTTATGTGTGTCTGTGTTATGGTGTGTTTGTGTTGTGTTAGTGTTATGTGTTTGTGTGGGTGGGTTAAGCGGCGTTATTCGACATGCTTGGCTTCGAGGCTTTAGGGCAGCCCTGAGGTTTGGCCGGTCGGCTCGCCGCTACCGATCGATTGGGACGGTTAGCCCCTTTCGTCGGTGGTGCCCCGAGGGGGCGGTTCCTGACGCCCTGGCCTCCGGGTTTCGGCTTAGCGTTTTGCCGCTTTGCCGTTTTACCAGAGACCCGGTCGCTCGGCCCCGCCTTAGGAGCGTGTTGAGCAGATGGCGAAAACCTTGCGCCAGATTGGCTAGTCCCTGCCACCTGCTCAGCCTTCGCTGGCGTATTATCGCCGCGAATGCGTATTAGGACTTTACGAAAGCCTAATTGCGGCCTGCAGTCTAGTTTGCGCAGGGCTTCTATGGAGGCATCATCGATAGAAAGGGCGGTCGTGATTCCGTCCCCTTCTTTCTTGACGCTCAGCACCTTCCACAATCCAGTCTGCAGGTCGTTTTGTTTTTCCAAGAGATTAAGGGCATCTCTTGGAGTTTTGATGACATCTTCTGTCTTAAAGTGGAGGATCCCAACCTTGGCTTTTGGCAGGTCCTTCTCGTTAATGAGCGAGAGTTCCGCCTCTGGCCACGGCTTTAGTGTCCCCACTTTTTCTTCAAGCCATTTCAGGCTGTAGTCGTTTTTGATTACGACTTGCAGCCATCCTGGCTTGAAAGTGCAACCCTCGATTCGAATTTTGAATTCGGGGGCTTTGGGCATAGGGGCGTTAAGAATCGCCCTCAATATGTCCTTAGAAAGGAGCCCCAATTGCACGTTCGACATGGGCTCTCTATTACGGATTCCCACTCGGATGTTGGTTAGGGCGTCCTTAAAAGACACAACGCTTGTCCCAGGCGGTGGTCCGACCTGAGCTGCGGACGTCTCGTCAGGGATCATTGGAATTGGCCCTGACTTTTCGTCCACACGCGTTGTCTTTTTGGCATGATCTTTCGGCGACTCGTCCTCGGATCGAAATCGTTTTACCGGCCTCTTCCCCGATGACGTATCGGCCACCAGATCAGTCAAAGGAGCACGCGCACTCGCCCACTGCTCCGTGACCAGCTTGTAGGCCTCAATGGAGTCCATACCGCCAGCCTTGAGGCGCCGCAGGCGCTTACGCGCGGCTCCTGGCAACCGTCGTTTCCTGGGGCTAAAGTCAGTTCCCAACGGCACTTCCGAGTCCATCTCAGTAGGCCTCGTGCCATCGTTTGCCGACTCCAGCTCAGGAGGGTTGAGTTCGGTGTCTAAGGTGACTTGGGAGTCTCCCTCAGAGCACAATGTAGAGAATAAAATAAAAATAAAAAAATAATTAAAAGATAAAAACTGAATTAAGCCACTGGCAGCTAAGAGATGACCAGTCTCGACTGACGGCAACCGTTCGCGAGCATGACGCGTGCATCAGCCCCACCCAGCTCAACCATTTTGAAGGGAACTGAATGACCCAATAACACGCGCCACTAACAGCGAGACATTTGAGTGAGCATGAAAAACTCTCACCGCTATGCTCGTAATGTCAAAATACAAAATAAAAAAAAAGTTGTAACCTAATAAAAATGCTCCATGGTACTTCAAATTCACAAGCTTAATTCATGAATCCCCAAGCGACCACCGGTGGCCGCGCATCTATTGTCTTACTATTGTGTCTCTAATTGACGGTATCTGAAGGGTTAAAAATGTGCTTTTACAATGCTATTGTGAGCTAACTCACGAGTTAATAAAAAAACCTGAGTGAAGTGAGGAATCCAAGCCGACAAAGACAGCTTTATCCCCATGTTGCATAGTCTACTTTTTACACCATCTGTGAGATAATTAAAAGACAATTTGGTCGATCAAATCATAATAGGTCTTTACCTATGAAATTGCCGTTTTGTATGAAAAAATTTAAACGAATTTTTTTCATGTATTTTTTATTTGTATTAATCGAAGTAATCACCCATGCAATCAGTGCATCTTTGCCAACGCAGTTGCAGTTTATTGATGCTCTTCTTAAGAAATCAGCTGGACGGGAGGCAACAAATTCTTCAAAGGCATTTTGTACTGCCTCTCGGGTATTGAATTTTTTTCCCGCCAAGAAGTTATCCAAATTCTGGAAAAAGTAGTAGTCTGTAGGCGCAAGGTCTGGTGAGTAAGGCGGATGACGGAGAGCTTCCAACCCCAGTTCTTGCAACTTGGAGACCGTCTGCTGTGCAGTATGAGGTCGCGCGTTGTCGTGCAGGAGCAGCGGAGACGAGCGATTGACCAATGCTGGTTGGAGATGTGCCAGCTTCTCCATCATTGTGTTCAGTTCTTCACAGTACACATCTGCAGTAATGCTCACCCCGTTTGGTAAGAAGCTGTGATGAATCACACCGGCGCTAGACCACCAAACAGTGACCATCACTTTTCTAGGGGTAAGTTTTCGTTTAGGGCATTGTTTGGGTGCTGAATCAGGATCCAACCAACTTGCTGAGCGCTTGCGGTTATCAAACAGAATCAATGTTTCATCGCAGGTAACAATGCGGTTAACCCTTAAACAAACGCGAGCCGGTATGCATTTTTCTTTTAAGGTTGCATTGTATTTTAGGTAATTGAGGGTCACTGTTTTCATATTTTAAATCAAAATTTAAAAAAGAATAGGGGATGGGGTAGTTTTTTTGGTGGTAAATAATTTACCATTATCTGTTCATGACTACAAAAATTTTGATGTTGGTGGTAAAATTGTAACCATTGTCCGTTACGGTTTAATTTTTGTTTCTTGACTAGTGACTTCCTCTTGGTTCTACTTATAATTATTTATTTTTATATTTTGGAAATGAAACATTTTATTTTTTAATAATTTTTTATTAGTATTGCATATTAGATATTACCTATCGAAGTCTACTTTTTTCATTTAAATTTATTTTCTTTGACATATTGAATATCTGAAATAAACAAAGTATTAATTGACACATTACGTAAGAACTTTATTAGCTTTTTGCAGTCCAAAAAAATATACAAAAAGACAACCGATTTTTATATAGATAATCTGATATTTTTCAATATGGGATCGGACAAGGGTAAGATATTTACCACATATTTGAAACATCTAAATTATATGAATAAGTCAATTGCAAATGCTGCTTACACGTGAGATTAGTCAAAATATGTTATAGTTTTGGAATTTGCGTCGAAAAAGTACTTATCAGATTTTTTCTTGAACAAACTTTTAAAATTTCTGAAAACACCCGCCAAAAACTCGACTTTTTTCACAACAAAACCGTTGAGTCAACTTTGACATTACCTTATAGTGACAAATGACGTTGATAGGTTGTCAAATGAAATAAAATAGATAAACAAATTATTATAGATTATAAATATTTCATGAATCCCCAAGCGACCACCGGTGGCCGCGCATCTATTGTCTTACTATTGTGTCTCTAATTGACGGTATCTGAAGGGTTAACCGCTGTCTTCGTAAATTGCCGTTCTGCAGTACTTGCCATTTCAAATCAAAATAATTTTTGTTTGGCCAAGAATTCTAATTTCAAATTAATTTTATGTTAAAACATGGATATTTTTTTCCCCAAGTAGTCATTTGTTTATTGATTAGTGTTACATTTTCATCGCATTTCAATCTTTTTAGTCATCGTGGATACGTAAAAAATTCGAGTAATTATGGAATATGAGTACCGTCGTGGCAGCAACGGCACAAGCGGCACGCAACATCAATGACGTTTACGGAGCTAACACTACAAACCAACACACCACCTTTTATTGGTTTGCTCGCTTCCGTTCCGGAAATTTCGACCTGAAAAATGAACCTCGCGGTCGTCCGAAGACTTTGGCCGACAATGACGAATTAAAGGCGATTGTGGAAGCTGATGATACACATTCTACGGCTGAATTAGCAGCAGCTTTCGACATTAGCGTCAAAACAATATTGGTCCATTTGCGTCAAATTAGCAAGGTAAAAAAGCTTGACAAATGGGTGCCCCACGAACAAAGAATGAAGGAATTTTTAACCCTTATTACCACATCGTGTTTTTTTAAACAATGCACTCTATCTTTAAAAACGGTAACACTAAAGATATAAAAATCATTTAAAAGACTTCTTTTTAAAGCTAAGAACATTTCAAACACAAAGACAAGTCTATGACTTGTATAATCTGTGATGAAGACAGCTGTCAGAGTTCACTTGTCAACTGCTGACCTGTGGCCTTGTCTCTAGGGATGTAGAAAGCGATGAAAAATATCGATATATTGATGTTTATAAAAATATGAATATTGGCCTCGATATAAACTCAGTAGAAAAAGATATTAATACATAATAATATATCGCTTAAACTTTTCGAAATTTCTTTTTATTTATTCCATTGAGTCTAGCGCAATAGTAATTTTTATACAAAATACTTGGTTATACTCAAATATTTTGAAGGCCACTTTATTATTCCAGAAAAACCAACATTTGTCTGGTAACGTAAGTAAAAACATACTAGTCATATACATAATAATTTAGTTAAAGGAGGAGTGGTAGCCGGTCGCCTCCTTCTACGAAGCAGTAATAGTAGCAAAGGAGGAGGCCGACCACATCAGGTAACGGCGCTCACGCCTCAGACGCCACCGAGATTCCGATCCTAATATCAGGCCACCGAAGGCGCGGGCTTGCAGACGGCGAGCAATGGGTAGCTTACTGTCAAACCATCAGGTAACCGTCCAAACCGAGTCCAAGTCGTCGACTCACGTTCCCACGTACCTCTAAGAATTGTCAGCAACCTTAGGGGCCCAACAGGGTCGAAGCCTACTGGAGTCAAATGTCTATTTCTGAAAGAAAGGCTCGGCCCCAGTATGAAAGGCAATGAAGGAACGGGGTGGGCTTTCTATTCAGTAAGAGTTTAACACTATCTCCCACTCCACCCAAGTGTGGGATGATGTCATCTGGATTATTTTTACCAAACTTTATTAATAAATTCATTAAAAAAATATCATTTTTGATACGATTTTTAATGTTGAATATTTTATATCAATCTATCTATTAGTTGGATCTAAATATATTGGCTGATAATACCAATATATCGAAGTAACAAATATCGATATAAAGATGTATCGATACTTTTCAGATGGTCAGAGTCGTCATCAACGCCTCCCTCAGACTGTCAGAGTGCCTTGGTGCCTTTCTTGCTTACATTTTTGTAATTTTAATTTAAACTTGTTATTTATCAACTTAATAAATTATACACTGCTTGCTTTTCTCATTTACTTGGGTGGGCATTGGCAGAATAGTCGACGTCGACTCTTGACATTAACAAAAATAAAATAGAATGTGTATCAACATTTTCTCAACACAAATATCGTAGTTAATTGTTGAGAATTTTCCCAAAAAAATGAAAAAACTTCCCATGTGTAGGATATGTTTAGCGGAGAATGTTCGCATGTATGTAGTTGTGAACAAAAAACTGCATGAACTTTATGAGAGGCTGACTGGTCATCCGGTAAGTTTTTAATTTATCTACACTAATATTAAAAGAGAGGTTAAGTTTGTTTGGTGTTTTTGTTTGTCGGAGGTAATCTCTGGAAGTGCTGGTCCGATTGCTAACAGTTTTTCAGCAATATAAAGCTGCTTTTTCCCGAGTGACATAGTTAAGCTAGTTGTTAATAAAAAACTTAGTATAGGTAATATAATAATATTCCACTAGACCAACATTACACTATTCACTATCACCAACCACTAACTCGAACGGTTTGGTTCGTTCTAATATTCTCACTATATTCGCGTAGGTATACCAAAGTATATTTGAATGTAATTTATTCAGTGAATGAAATAGTTGAACACAAGTTTTGTTGCAGTTTGTAACTGAAGACAGTAGGCCGATGCTCGCTTGTTTCATCTGCTGCACTAAACTGAAGCAATGCTGCCAACTGCAGAGACAATGTCTGGAAGCTGAAGAGCTGCTCACTCAGATGATGAATGAGGATTATGAGGTGAGGTGTTATTCTTCAATAGATATACCTTTGTATACTCTCTTAACATCTGATTTTATGAGTCCGATGACACTATGTGTTGGTGAGGGTGTGGACTGTATGTATAACTAACTATGAAATGCAAATATCGGTGGTTAAAAGTAATATTGAGTTGTACAAACTATTAGTGTGCGTGTGGAATGAGGGACCACACTGGTTATTGCAAAAAAAAATATTACAGGATTTAGTAGTACTCTTAAAACTATAGTAAGACAACTTTGGGAATTTGTAGTCCAACGTAACAAAACCTACAGCCCTAAAGTGTCAGATCTCGAAAAGTATCCGAAAAGATTAACTACTGGGGCTACAGACATTTAGTAGGGAATTCGTAGGAATTCGGAGAATCAGTATTCGATGCAGGACGCACAGGATCGTACATTATGACAACACTTGGGGAGGCCTATGTCCAACAGTGGACGTCTGTCGGCTGAAGTGATGATGATGATGTATGTGTATCTTACCTGAAATAAATATTTATTATTATTGTTTATTTACAGCGAAACCTCTTCGTAAACCAAGAGCAGTTCAAAAGTTTCAAAAAGTTTATTCAGTCACCAATGGAGCATATAAGTATAGTTGATGCATGTCAGATAGGAAGCGCGGCTATCAAAGAAGAGTTACCAGCTGTTTGTGAGAGACTAGACGAAGTCGTGGAGCCAGAGGAGGAACATCACAGAGACGGTATGTTTTTAAGAGCTACAAATTAACCCATTGAATGCCTAAGCTGGCTATACGACTAAAGACAGTGTTTTATTTTTTTCTCCCGACGGTGAAAATCGTCATTGACGAAACCTGCTCTTGGGTGGAGCGGGAGACAGTGTCAGACTCTTACTGACTAAACACCCCGCGCCGTTCCTTCTAGCCTTCATACTGGGGCTGGGACCTCCCGAACTTGCCATATCTGATGGGGACCTGCCGTGAGGTCTTTCCAGCCACGCCTCAAAGAGGGGACTTACCGCCATAATTGTGGCGTGCCCAGCACTGGGTTGCGATAGTCGCTGACGCCATTTCACCGTGAGATCCTGCCGGAAGAAGGAACGGGGTGGGTTTTTAGTCAGTAAGAGTTTCCCGCTCCGCCCAAGAGCGGGGGTTGTCATTGGATGATTTTCCCCACCATAAAAACAATACCTATCCATAATAAAAAAAACTCACTCTTAATTGTTTTCCCTTACTTACAGATCTAAAACTAGAAAATCTATACAATAGCCATTCAGACGCAGAAGATATACCAGCACAACAGACTGAGTCTGATTCAGAAGATTATGTGCCCTTAATAAAGATCAAAACGGAAGTGGAAGAAGAACAAGAAGTACCGAGGAAGAAGCGAAGAGCCGGTGGCACGACACGTGAGTATTAGTTAGTGAGTCATTGTGAGAGCGAACAGGCCGGCTGGGTTGTCAACATGAACTTACCAAGCCTACTTCAGGCGTCCTGTCGGTACACTCTTGAGTAGCACAAACACGCTGCTACACCTCGAGTAGTTGCTCTCGCCGGAGAGCACACTCCTGTTACAATGAACAAGAACAATATACATAATGTAGCCTCTTTGTTGTAGGCATGGTTGGTTACTATAAGTTGGAAGTAGTGCGCAGTCTCGCTCTTGCCGAGTATGGTTTTTTGGTGTTATGGGGTATTCTAAATATTCCTCAAATATAAGAATCCGTGAGATCGTTCGTCCCAAACAGCAGGCTACGCTCAGGACCGAGGCAAAGGATGTTTAAAGTCCCGGTAGCCCGCACAAATCTGTTAAAGTTTGCACGCGTGACTCGAGCGGTAGAAATAGTCAATAGTCTGTGTCTCTCTGTGATTAGATATTTTTTCTTGTACACTGGCGGAATGCGTGCGGGTGACACTAAGTGTGACTCTATGTAACTTGTGCTGGTCCTCCAAGGCGCTGCTTGAGACTGACAGGATATCCATTAGTGAATGGATATCTGATCAGAGGTCGGTGGCATCTCTGAGTGCTAGGCTATTTAGCATCTACGTTTGTTACCTTGGGTATAAAGTAAGTGTTAATAATAATAAATAAAATAAATGGGATCCCTTCTTTTTGCATAATATTCTTTGTCCTGATATACTTTGGCATAACGATTTTGGCATAATTTGTTTTGCCATTATTACTTTGCCATATTTGTTTTTTGGCATACAGTTTATGTTGGCATAATCATCTTTAAGGCTAATTTGTTTTGGCATACATTTAATTTGCATAACGTTGTTAGGCCTAATGACTATTAGCATAGTAATATTTAGGCATACAATTAATATAACATAACACACCACCACATAGGTATAGTTTCTGTAAAAATTCAATAATATTGTTGGTTAAAAATTCAATATGTTGTGCTACAAAAGTTAGCGACAGAACCGAATCGCTGCAAAACCGACTCCACGTTGTCTTGTCTTCCCTACCCCTAGAGTGTAATTTAAAATCGCGTAGGTGCGTAGGGGCGAGGCGGCCCGCGGGCTGAGGAGCGGCTGCAAGCGAGCCGCCGCCGCTGAGGCTGGCCGGTTTGCCGGCCAGCAAGCCGAAGCTGCGGTGGTGAGTGAAAGCCGTCTGCGACGATTAGTACGCGTGGGGCTGCCGGAGGCCCGCAGCGCCGGAGCCGTGACAGAAACCATGCCTGCTGCATGTTGCATGCTCGCTTGAAAGCTGCATGTTTGCTTGCTTGTATGCCTAGTGTATGCTCTTTTGCATGCTTCTTACTGTGAAAAAAGCCTACAAAATTGATCATAACAAATATATTATGTATGACCTGCTTCAGGAGATATGGTTTTTTCCAATCGTCGAAATAAATTGGTACGAGTATATCCTGCTGTGTCGCAAACAACGCGACATGCAAGTAAAATAAAAGGGGGCAAGCAGAGCGATGAGGATGGCTTCACAAAAGTAGAGAAGAAGAAGAGGAAGAAGCCTACTTGTCAGAACCAGTGCGGTACCGCGCTGGCAGGATCCAACATGCTGCTGCGTCCAGCAGTGCCTACGACGCAGCTGTATGTTTCGAGGCTACATCACACCACGAAGGCTGAGGAGATCGTGGAGTATGTTCGAGTCAAGACGAACTGGACTTTGAGAGTTGAGCAGTTGGAGCCGCGCCATAACACTAATTTCAAGTCGTTTATGGTGCGGGTCATCATTTGGAGACCTTCCTCAAAGGAGAGTTTTGGCCGAAAGGAGTTGTGTATCGACGATTTCGTGGAAGGATACCGACCTCGCAGCGGAACACGACGCCGTCACTTCGTGTGCAATCGTTTAATTAATAAGTAGATTTTATTTATATGTATTAGTTTATTATTTTTAAGATTATTTTATGTATAGTGTATATGGGCCATAGTAGCCTGAAATAAAGAATTATTATTATTATTATATCCTAAATTTATGCTTTAGAAAGTTATGCTTAATCATTATTATGGTTAGAAACAATATGCTTAAAAAAATTATGCGTAAGCTGTTATGCGTAAATAAATTATGCGAAAATATAATTAGGCCAAACAAAAGTATGACAAGTTATATTAGGTCTAAAAAATTTATGCAAATGGATAGGGAACCAAAATAAATACTAATTACACATAAATAAAATAAATTCACCATCTTCCTGCCCGTGTCCCGTTTTATTTGGGGTCGGCGCAACACCTTTTTTTCTTCCATTCTGTCCTGTCACCCGTCACGCTATAACTAACTCCCTTTTCTTTCATATCACTTCACATACAATCCATCCAGCTTTTCTTTGGCCTCTCTCTCCATCCATTCACTTGTAAACTCATAACTCTTTTAGCAACATGCGTTTCATGCCTCTTCTGTACATGACCATACTAAGACAAACGGTTTCCTTACAACTTTTCGGTCACTGGCGCCACTTTCAAACTTCCCCTAATATACTCATTTCTCACTTTATCCATTCTCTTCACACCACACATCCATCTTAACATTCTCATCTCAGCTACATGCAATCTTTTTTCATCCGTCTTTTTCAGAGCCCAACATTCTGGTCCATACAGTATGACAGGCCTTATTACGGACTTGTAGATTTTACCCTTCAACTTGAGGGGCATCCGTGGGTCACAAGTTGTTCCCGTGACCTGTCGCCATTTCATCCATCCTGCCACGGTAATAATATCATACAGTATTCCAACTTCATACGAACGGACGAAACGCGAGCTATACCTGCGCGCCTCGGTTGTAGCATGGGCTCGGCATGGAGACAGTCGCGGCCGTCGCAATTGTGCCGCAGTGACGAACGGACACGACGGTTTGTTTTAACCATTATCGCGCGATTATTGCTAGTTTGTAAAGTCAAAGTCAAAGTCAAAGTCAAAGTCAAAATATTTTATTTCACATAGGCCTACATGGGCACTTATAAAACGTCAGAAGCTAGTGCACGGTTCCAAATTGGTCGTTTCCTATGGAGAAGAACCGGCAAGAAACTCCATGGTTACTCTTTTAAAAAAAGTGGTAGGTGTTACAATATGATAGTATGTAAGAACAGTGCATATCAATACTGTACACAAAAGCAAAAAATAAAAAAAGTAATTCAAATAAAAAAGTAATTTAAATAGGAAGTAATCTAAAGGTTTGTAAGGTATACAGTGTTCTCACATTCACATTACAAAACGAAAAAGAGGCTATATAAAAAAAAAAAAGCAATAGAAATATAGATAATTGCAACTATCAATAAATTGATAACAAAATAAATTATCAACGAGTTTAAGGTAGTTGAAGTCTCAAAAATAAAAAATAAAAAAATACTTATTGCAAAAGCAATGTCCTATAGAAAAAAAATACAAATAAAAAATGTATATATATTAAAACAGAGGTGGAGCAGTTAACAGACACAATATTGGTGAGTTACCAGGGAGCCACATGTGCAGAGGTAGTCATTGCCAAACAAGCGTGTCTTCGACATAGTCTTTAACCTTGTAATATGCTTTTTTGGTTAAGACACGCTTAATATGCGTTTTGAATTTTCCCTCACTAAGTTCAGTTACCGCCTTTGGTAGCTTGTTGTAAAAACGTATGCTATTAACTAGGAATGACTTGCTGGTCTTAGCTAATCTCCATTTGGGTAATACAATTTCGTGTTTACTACGTGTATTTTTGTTGTGGAAATCGCTTCTAATTTTAAAGAGTCCTAAGTTTTTACGAACATACAAAATGCATTCCAAGATATAAAGAGAAGGCAGAGTCAGAATATCGATTTCTTTGAATTTATTTCTGAGGGATTCGCGAGGACCCATCCTATAAATAGCCCGGATAGCTCTCTTTTGCAATATGAAAATTGAGTCCACATCAGCTGCAGATCCCCACAATAAAATGCCATAAGACATAATACTGTGAAAATAAGCATAGTAAACCAACCTAGCCGTAGCTACATCTGTCAATTGCCTTATTTTTCTAACTGCATATGCAGCTGAGCTTAATCTTCCCGAGAGAGTTCTAATATGAGCGCCCCACTGCAGTTTAGAATCGATAGTCATACCCAAGAACACAGTGTCCGCAATAACATCAAGTTTTTTGTCATCAAGAATTAGACTGACGCCAACTTGGGGGACACTAGGTAATGAAAACTTTATACATTTAGTTTTATTGGCATTTAATAGGAGATTATTAGCTTCGAACCATTTCGAAAGAACTGCCAGACTTTCGTTAACATGCAAGACATCCCCATCTTTTCTATCTACTTTAAAAATAAGAGAGGTGTCATCAGCAAATAGAATTATATCGGATAAATTAGCCATCATATAAGGAAGGTCATTAATGTAAACTAGAAAAAGGAAAGGGCCAAGAATTGAACCCTGAGGCACGCCCATCTTTACTAGAGATCCCGAGGACGTCGCCCCATTAATGGATACTTTTTGCTGCCTGTAAGATAAATAGGAAAAAACAAGATCAGCAGCTCGTCCACGAATTCCGTAGTGATGTAATTTACAGATTAGAGTATTATGGTCAACACAGTCAAATGCTTTAGAGAGGTCACAGAATATGCCAATGGCATCCTGGGATTTCTCCCAGGATTCCAAAATGTGACTGATGAGTTTCACTCCTGCATCCGTCGTTGACCTTCCTTTCGTGAAACCAAACTGATGACTGTGCAAAATCCTATTAGAATTAAAGTGAGACAACATCTGGTCAAGCATGATTTTTTCATAGATTTTACTCAATGCTGGAAGCACAGATATTGGTCTATAGTTAGAGGGATCACTCTTACTACCTGATTTGAAAATTGGTACTACTTTACTATGTTTCATTAAATCAGGAAATGTACCGCTGTCCAAACATTGATTAAATATGCCTGTTAGGACAGGAGCAATTGTATCAATAATATCTCCAAGAACCTTAACAGATATACCCCATAAGTCTTCAGTGTTTTTTATATTAAGACTTTTGAATGTTTTTAAAATTGTATCAACAGAGATATGCTTAAATTCAAAGGTTGGTATATCCTTAGTGAAATATTGTATAATTCAAAGACGTGGTGTTTTATTATTAATAATAGTGGTTTATTGTATTATGTGTATGAATAATGCTAGAAAAAGCATTTTATTTAAATCTATCAATCAAAAAACAACACGCATTTTTATTGAACACTTCTTATTCAATCCACAAAGTATTTTGTTTATATAAAAAAGTAAGTATATTTACAATCAAAAAACTAAATGAAAACACAAAGTAGGCAAATGTAATTAGAATGCTGGAGGCGGGCAGCCCTATCGCATGTTTACGTACCGCGCGGCTGTAGGCATCAAAGATACGGCCGAGTTACAATACTGTATGATACTATTACCGTGATCCTGCGTTGATCCGATGTGTTACGTCCCAGTCTACCTCACCATCCCCTTGAACGAGCGACCCGAGGTACCGAAAGTCGGAATAGATCGGTAGCGGTGTTCCGGCGAGAGCTTAAGGCACTAGATTAGAGAGACCGCTGAAATCGCAGAACAAGTATTCCGGTTTTGGTTCTACTCAATTCAGGCCAACACTCTCCAGTCTGTGCCACCACACCTCCAATCGGTTCTGGACCTCTAGGCCACTCTAGCACAATGTCATCAGCAAACAACATACACCAGGGAGCCTCTTCCTGAATGTCCGACGTAGAAGTATCCATTATCATCAGGAAGAGGTAAGGGCTGAAAGCCGACCCTTGGTGTGAGACGACAGCCACATTGAAGCTGCCAGTGGGGCCCACTGTAGACCGGACTAGCGTACAGCATCCACTGTAGACCGGACTAGCGTACAGCATCGACTGTACATCGCTCGGACCAACTGCACATACTTCCCAGGCACACCTTTTTCCTTAAGGGCCCATCACAGAACCTCACGAGGTACACGGTATACAGAAAAATAGCCTTTTCGAAAAGGCATACGGCCTTTTCGAGGTCAATGAATGTCATGTGCAAGTTTTTAGGCGCACCTCTGTATTTTTCGCACAGCTGGCGGATAGCAAAAGTAGCATCCGTTGTACCCCGACCGATAAAACCGAATTGGTTCTGTGAAATTTCACTCTCTTCTCTCAGTCGCCTTTCAGTAACTTCCTCCCAGGCTTTCATAGTATGTGGCATTAGCTTTATTCCTCTATAATTGTTGCACTTAAGGTGGTGCATCATGACTCACATTTTCACTGTTTTTCATACAACCGCTCATAACTGATTATGACGTTATTACACATTTTTTATTAGATATTTTGGAAACGCAGTATCTTGTGGATATTATCTAGGTTTCTAAAGAAACCCTTTTTTTTTTTATTTGTGTAAAAACCTCTGAAAATGTCCTATTTTGTATGAACTTTGACACTTCATAATTTGCCTAAAAATTAAAAAAGTCAAAAAAGTAATCCTCTAGAGACCTTGCAAATTTTATTAAGATTCTAAAAGATGACAACTTTTTCCAAAAACTTTTAAGGGTTTAAAAAAAACAGCTATTTCCTGGAGCAAGTTTTGTGAAATTTTCGAGTAAATCTCGGAATTACCGAATACTAACAGAGTTTCCAGGCGTTATCTCTCTTTTTTTGCGTTGCCTTTTCGTCAAACATCGCGTTGGATTGCATTAAATGAAGTAACAAGCTTTTAAACCATTTTCGATGTTTACGATAAACGAGTGGAGAAGGACCCTCTTAAGCACTTCACCTTTGTTTTTTAAAATGGGCACCAAAGTATTGTTGCACCACTCATCAGGTATTAGCTTCTTCCTGCAACAACTTATTGAAGAATAAAGCTAACTACGTCCATCCATCCAATCGCAATAACTTCCTTCTATTCTTCATTCCTAACCTAACCTAACCTAACTTCATCCATAGTAATCATTCTCACTAATCCCACATTCACTGGTTCATTCTATAACACACTACTCCAATTATTTTCCCCATTCATCAGTCTTTCAAAATATTCCTTCCACCTCTTTTTGATTTTCTCATCATCCGATATAACCATTCCAGTTTCATCTCTTATACATCTTACCTGACAAACATCTCTCGTCTTTCTCTCTCTTATTCTAGTAAGCCGGTGTATAGTTCTTTTTGGCCTGCAGGACTATCCAGCGTGTCGTATAGTTTGTCCTGAGCTTTTGATTTTGCTAATGCTACGGCTTTTTTCTTTAAAATGGCATACTCACGCTTGGGGGAGGCCTATATCCAGCAGTGGACGTCTTTCGGTTGATATGATGACTACATGAATGTAGTAGAAATAACTTGTATAGAACTCTTTGATAATAAAACTTTGTCGGTACTGACTTCGTTTTGGAGATTTTGTACGATTTTTGTTACTTTTGCGTTAAATTCATCAAAAAAAAACTTTGATGTCATACCTTTGTCATGGCATTTTTTTTTTGTTTTTCGTCAAAATTAATAATAAGATAAAACCATGTCATGCTTTATTATGTATGCACAATGCCAAACTGTAGAGTTATATCCCCCCCCCCCCCAATTTGTATGGAAAAAGTATGACTATTGTAACTTTTATGTTCGAAAACCTGCAACGCACTCTTCGGCTCTAATGAGACCCATGCGATTCTCTTTCATTTGATTGTGTTTTGAATTTGGCGCTTACTAGATTAATATTCACAGGGGCGGCCGTGGCGAAGGAATCAACACTTTTCGTACGAGGAAAAAAACTAGAAGACATAAGTACAAAAAATCAAAAGAAGAATAAAGAACACAAGAACACTCAAAATTGTACGTCCAAACTTGTTCCGAAGTTACGAGAACCTTTGACTAGTGCAAACTGCCGAGTTGATATTAGTATTGTTGATACTGCTTCAGACACAAATTGTCGTAATAATGTTAAAAAACGTAATTTAAATAAACGCATCGGTGGAGCACATTACAAGTGTGATGTTTGTCAGTACAGTTGTAAATACAAGAGTTATTTCATACAACATACTCGTATACACACTGGCGAAAAACCTTTCAAATGTAACGTCTGTCAGAGTTGTTTTAGACAGAAGAACGCTTTAACAATTCACATGCGTACGCACACTGGCGAGGAACCTTACCAATGTGAAGAATGTCATCTTTGTTTTAGTCAGAAGAGTACTTTAACAAAACACATGCGTACGCACACTGGCGAGAAACCTTACAAATGTGAAAAATGTCATCTTTGTTTTTGTCATCCGGGTAATTTAACAAATCACATGCGTACGCACACTGGCGAGAAACCTTACCAATGTGAAGAATGTCATCTTTGTTTTAGTCAGAAGAGTAATTTAACATATCACATTCGTACGCACACTGGCGAAAAACCTTTCAAATGTGAGGTCTGTCAAACTTGTTTTAGTCAGAAGACCTCTTTATTAATTCACATGCGTACGCACACTGGCGAGAAACCTTACCAATGTGAAGAATGTCATCTTTGTTTTCGTCAGAAGAGTAATTTAATACATCACATTCGTACGCACACTGGCGAAAAACCTTTCAAATGTGAGGTCTGTCAGACTTGTTTTAGTCAGAAGAGCACTTTAACAATTCACATGCGTACGCACACTGGCGAGGAAATTTTCAAATGTGAAGAATGTCAGCTTTGTTTTCGTCAGAAGAGTAATTTAATACATCACATTCGTACGCACACTGGCGAAAAACCTTTCAAATGTGAGGTCTGTCAGACTTGTTTTAGTCAGAAGAGCACTTTAACAATTCACATGCGTACGCACACTGGCGAGCAACCTTACAAATGTGAAGAATGTCATCTTGGTTTTCGTCGGAAGAGAGATTTAATACAACATACTCGTATACACACTGGCGAAAAACCTTTCAAATGTGAGGTCTGTCAGAGTTGTTTTAGTCAGAAGAGTGATTTAACAATTCACATGCGTACGCACACTGGCGAGAAACCTTTCAAATGTGAAGAATGTCGGCTATGTTTTAGTCAGAAGAGTAATTTAATACGTCATATTCGTACGCACACTAGCTTTCTCAAATAGGCGTATCAAAAATCGTTTAGCAAATGTTGCTACAATCAACTTGACATATTTGCTGACGTTCTATGGAGTACCCGAGCTATAAAGTTCCCGACGAAGGATTACAATAATTGATCTGTAAGAAGTGGGAATTTTATTGCTATAGCGGGAATTGGTGAAAAGTAAGAAGAGGGCGTTTACAATACTATTGTTATATGAATACGAGCGTCAATCACCTCTATTTTTTTAAAGTTACTAGTAAACTTTGATTGTAATGTCTTCTAGGTGGAGCGTCTCATATGGAGACCCTCTACCTAATTGACGTTCGTATTTATATTTGAATCGTATTGTACACGCCCTCTTTATACTCTTCGCGGAGTCCAGCTCACAACTCCAGCTCCTCCTGCGCCTGTCGCTGTCGGCCGCGGCACCTATTCCCGCACCACTAATTTTAATAAGTACAAATATTTAAATGGATTATTAGAAAAGATCTTGTTATTATTTAACCCTTCAGATACCGTCAATTAGAAACACAATAGTAAGACAATAGATGCGCGGCCACCGGGTGTCGCTTGGGGATTCATGAATTAAATAAAGTGTCAATAAATAATATAGATAAACAGTGAAGTTATTTGCGTTTGTTTGAATCCCAAAATATCACTCAGTTTATGGAAATTTTGTTCAGGGTATGGATTATAAATGAATAAATGACGTTCAAAATGGAAACACTGCGTATAGATATTTTCTAGTAGCAAGTCTTATGATTCTATTATTGATGAATAAATGACATTAACGTCGATGGCGAGTACATATCTCACTTTCTGTTTTATCGACGACATTGTAGTCGTGGCTGAGCCTACGGAGAAACTCAGTATAATTCTCAGTGACCTAAGTGGGTAGAGCTTCCGAAAGAGTGGGACTTTAAAATAACCGGAATCCCTTCTTTTTGCATAATATTCTTTGTCCTGATATACTTTGGCATAACGATTTTGGCATAATTTGTTTTGCCATAATAATACTTTGCCATATTTTTTTTGGCATACAGTTTATGTTGGCATAATCATCTTTAAGGCTAATTTGTTTTGGCATAAATTTAATTCGCATAACGTTACTAGGTCTAATGACTATTAGCATAATAATATTTAGGCATACAATTCATATAACATAATATACTACCACATAGCTATAGTTTCTGTAACAATTCAATAATATTGTTGGTTAAAAATTCAATATGTTGTGCTACAAAAGTTAGCGACAGAACCGAATCGCTGCAAAACCGACTCCATGTAGTCTTGTCTGCCCTACCCCTAGAGTGTAAATTAAAATCGCGTAGCGCCGGAGCCGTGACAGAAACCATGCCTGCTGCATGTTGCATGCTTGCTTGAATGCTGCATGCTTGCTTGCACGCAGAGATCGGAGACTTTTCACTCGAAGTTGTGGACGACTACTTTTACCTGGGACAGACGGTCCAGTTGGGTAGGTCTAACTTCGAGAAAGAGGTCAATCGTCGAATCCGTTTCGGCTGGGAAGCGTACGGGAAGCTGCGCGGTGTCTTCTCGTCCCATATACCACAGTGTCTCAAGACGAAAGTCTATGACCAGTGCGTGTTGCCAGTGATGACTTATGGCTCCGAAACGTGGTCGCTTACAATGGACCTCATAAGAAAACTCAAAGCCACCCAAAGAGTGATGGAAAGAGCTAAGCTCGGAGTTTCCTTGCGTGATCACATCAGAAATAAAGATATCCGCAGAACCAAGGTTATCGACATAGCTCGAAGAATTGCCAAACTTAAGGGGCAATGGGCAAGGCACATTGCACGCAGAACAGCTGTCAAAATCAAAAATCAAAGCATTTATTTCAAATAGACCATTTGCAGGCACTTTTGGATAGTCAAATGTCGGTCAGTCCAAGAAAAGTTAAGCTAAATTGCACGTTCCAAAGCGTAGATCTCCATGGAAACTCCATGGACACTCTTTTAAATCATAGTATGTGTTACGTATAATCCTTAGTTACTTATTTCTTGTTGCTTCTATCATGTGAGCCAATGTAGAGAATAAAATCAAAAATTTATTAAAAGATAGAAACTGAATTAAGCCACTGGCAGCTAAGAGATGACCAGTCTCAATTGACGGCAACCGTTCGCGAGCATGACGCGTGCATCAGCCCCACCCAGCTCAACCATTTTGAAGGGAACTGAATGACCCAATAACAAGCTCCACTAACAGCGAGACATTTGAGTGAGCATGAAAAACTCTCACCGCTATGCTCGTAACGTCAAAATACAAAATAAAAAAAAAGTTGTAACCTAATAAAACTGCTCCATGGTACTTCAAATTCACAAGTTTAAAAATGTGCTTCTACAATGCTATTGTGAGCTAACTCCCGAGCATTGCGAGGGAGTTAATAAAAAAGTGAAGTGAGGAATCCAAACCGACAAAGACAGCTTTATCCCCATGTTGCATAGTCTACTTTTTACACCATCTGTGAGATAATTAAAAGACAATTTGGTCGATCAAATCATAATAGGTCTTTACCTATGAAATTGCCGATTTGTATGAAAAAATTTAAACGAATTTTTTTCATGTATTTTTTATTTGTATTAATCGAAGTAATCACCCATGCAATCAGTGCATCTTTGCCAACGCAGTGGCAGTTTATTGATGCCCTTAAAGAAATCAGCTGGACGGGAGGCAACAAATTCTTCAAAGGCATTTTGTACTGCCTCTCGGGTATTGAATTTTTTTCCCGCCAAGAAGTTATCCAAATTCTGGAAAAAGTAGTAGTCTGTAGGCGCAAGGTCTGGTGAGTAAGGCGGATGATGGAGAGCTTCCAACCCCAGTTCTTGCAACTTTGAGACCATCTGCTGTACAGTATGAGGTCGCGCGTTGTCGTGCAGGAGCAGCGGAGACGAGCGATTGACCAATGCTGGTTGGAGATGTGCCAGCTTCTCCAACCAGTTCAGTTCAGTTCTTCACAGTACACATCTGCAGTAATGCTCACCCCGTTTGGTAAGAAGCTGTGATGAATCACACCGGCTCTAGACCACCAAACAGTGACCATCACTTTTCTAGGGGTAAGTTTTCGTTTAGGGCATTGTTTGGGTGCTGAATCAGGATCCAACCAACTTGCTGAGCGCTTGCGGTTATCAAACAGAATCAATTTTTCATCGCAGGTAACAATGCGGTTAAAAATTCCTTCATTCTTTGTTCGTGGGGCACCCATTTGTCAAGCTTTTTTACCTTGCTAATTTGACGCAAATGGACCAATATTGTTTTGACGCTAACGTCGAAAGCTGCTGCTAATTCAGCCGTAGAATGTGTATCATCAGCTTCCACAATCGCCTTTAATTCGTCATTGTCGGCCAAAGTCTTCGGACGACCGCGAGGTTCATTTTTCAGGTCGAAATTTCCGGAACGGAAGCGAGCAAACCAATAAGAAGGTGGTGCGTTGGTTTGTAGTGTTAGCTCCGTAAACGTCGTTGATGTTGCGTGCCGCTTGTGCCGTTGCTGCCACGACGGTACTCATATTCCATAATTACTCGAATTTTAAACGTATCCATGATGACGAAAAAGATTGAAATGCGATGAAAATGTAACACTAATCAATAAACAAATAATTTGAAGAAAAAATATTTTGAAGGCCACTTTATTGCTGGAAGCTGGAAGGTACGCATGACTGATGCACATAGCCAACAACAGGGACAAGACCCTCGGAAGGTGCGCCCCAGCATATCTTAAATGCTCGACGCTGAGCCCTTCAGCCGAGGAGAGGAGCCCTTGTTGCGTTTCACAGCAAGTTAGGTTAGTGCTCTTATTAAAGGAATGACCAAGGGCAAATCTCCTGGGCATGACGGGCTCAGCGTCGAGCATTTAAGATATGCTGGGGCGCACCTTCCGAGGGTCTTGTCCCTGTTGTTCGCTATGTGCATCAGTCATGCGTACCTTCCAGCTGACCTAATAAAAACTACAGTTGTGCCCATAGTTAAGAACAGGACTGGAGACATCTCGGACATGGAGAACTACCGCCCGATCTCCCTCGCGACAATAATAGCCAAGGTATTGGACAGTTTGTTTGATTCTTGCTTGCAAAAATATCTTAAGCTACATGATGCGCAGTTTGGGTTCCGGCCCGGACTATCCACGGAAAGCGCAATCCTAAGTCTCAAGCACACTGTCCAGTACTACACTGACCGAAAGACACCGGTGTATGCTTGTTTTCTGGATCTCTCTAAGACTTTTGACCTTGTATCTTATGAGGTGCTCTGGAGGAAGCTGGGGGATAGGGGTATACCGGTGGATATGCTTAATACCTTTAAATATTGGTACAATAACCAGACAAACTACGTCAAATGGTCAGGCACTCTCTCCGATCCGTACAGGCTGGAGTGCGGAGTGAGGCAGGGAGGGTTATCGTCTCCAAAGCTCTTTAGCCTGTATGTAAATGATCTCATAGTGGAGCTCAGCAGCATGCGGGTCGGTTGCCGGGTGGGTGGTGTTAATGTTAATAACATTAGCTACGCGGACGACATGGTGCTGCTGGGTCCGACTGTTGGGGCGCTTGGGGAGATGCTGAAAGTCTGTGAAGCGTATGCCAAGTCACATGGACTTATTTATAATTCTAAAAAAACTCAGTACATGGTTTTTAGGGCTGCTGGTAAATGTCCTGAATTTTTACCACCCATTACTTTGAATGGCGTTCGCTTAGAAAGGGTGTCGCAGTTCAAGTACCTTGGACATTATCTTACTGATGGCCTTAAAGATGATGTCGACATAGAAAGGGAACGCAGAGCTCTGGCAGTTCGTGGCAATATGTTGGCTCGTAGATTCACCCGCTGTACCGAACAAGTCAAGATCACGCTGTTTAAAGCGTGTGTGTCAGGGACTGTACACGGGTGGTCTATGGGTCAACCATACTAAAAAGTCCTTGGACACCTTGCGTGTTCAATATAATAATATCTTCAGGATGATGTTGGGACTTCCTCGTTTCTGCAGTGCCTCCGAAATATTCGCGCAGGCCCGTACGGATGACTTTTTTGCCGTTATTTGGAAAAAAGTGGAGTCGCTTATGAGGAGGGTACGGGGAAGCCACAACAGCATCCTAAAAACCATAGCTGAGGATGTGCATGCTCCTGTGTTGAGACATTTCATTCGTCTGATGATTAATTAGGGAGGGTCTCTCTCTGTTAATTACCGGGACGGGGCGGGGTGTCTCAGCGCAGGGCCATTTATGAATCTCAGAGATTATTTTAGAAATAGTTTCAGTCATTGTGTGTGTTTATTATTATTATTACTAACAATAGTTTTTTAAGTCCTATGTATACTAACCATTGGATCATGATGTCCGAAAAATAAAAATTTGAATTTGAATTTGAAAAAAAATTATTATTCCAGAAAAACCAACATTCGTCTGGAAACGTAAGTAAAAACATACTAGTCATATACATAATAATTTAGCTAAAGGAGGAGTGTCAGGCGGTCGCCTCCTTCTACGAAGCAGTAATGCTAGCAAAGGAGGAGGCTGACCACATCAGGCAACGGCGCTCACGCCTTAGACGCCACCGAGATTCCGATCCCAATATCAGGCCACCGAAGGCGCGGGCTTGCAGACGGCGAGCAATGGGTAGCTTACTGTCAAACCATCAGGTAACCGTCCAAACCGAGTCCAAGTCGTCGACTCACGTTCCCACGTACCTCTAAGAATTGTCAGCAACCTTAGGGCCCAACAGGGTCGAAGCCTACTGGAGCCAAATGTCTATTTCTGAAAGAAAGGCTCGGCCCCGGTATGAAAGGCAATGAAGGAACGGGGTGGGCTTTCTATTCAGTAAGAGTTTAACACTATCTCCCACTCCACCCAAGTGTGGGATGATGTCATCTGGATTATTTTTACCAAACTTTTCAAAATTCATTAAAAAAATATCTTTTTTGATACGATTTTTAATGTTGAATATTTTTTATCAATCTATCTATTAGTTGGATCTAAATATATTGGCTGATAATACCAATATATCGAAGTAACAAATATCGATATAAAGATGTATCGATACTTTTCAGATGGTCAGAGTCATCATCGACGCCTCCCTCAGAGTGTCAGAGTCAGAGTGCCTTGGTGCCTTTCTTGCTTACATTTTTGTAATTTTAATTTAAACTTGATATTTATCAACTTAATAAATTATACACTACTTGCTTTTCTCATTTACTTGGGTGGGCATTGGCAGAATAGTCGACGTCGACTCTTGACATCAACAAAAATAAAATAGAATGTGTATCAACATTTTCTCAACACAAATATCGTAGTTAATTGTTGAGAATTTTCCCAAAAAAATGGAAAAACTTCCCATGTGTAGGATATGTTTAGCGGAGAATGTTCGCATGTATGTAGTTGTGAACAAAAAACTGCATGAACTGTATGAGAGGCTGACTGGTCATCCGGTAAGTTTTTAATTTATCTACACTAATATTAAAAGAGAGGTTAAGTTTGTTTGGTTTTTTTGTTTGTAGGAGGTAATCTCTGGAAGTGCTGGTCCGATTGCTAACAGTTTTTCAGCAATACAAAGCTGCTTTTTCCCGAGTGACATAGTTAAGCTAGTTAATAAAAAACTTAGTATAGATAATATAATAATATTCCACCATTCACTATCACCAAACACTAACTCGAACGGTTTGGTTCGTTCTAATATTCTCACTATATTCGCGTAGGTATACCAAAGTATATTTGAATGTAATTTATCCAGTGAATGAAATAGTTGAACACAAGTTTTGTTGCAGTTTGTAACTGAAGACAGTAGGCCGATGCTCGCTTGTTTCATCTGCTGCACTAAACTGAAGCAATGCTGCCAACTGCAGAGACAATGTCTAGAAGCTGAAGAGCTGCTCACTCAGATGATGAATGAGGATTATGAGGTGAGGTGTTATTCTTCAGTAGATATACCTATTTATACGTACTCTCTTAACATCTGATTTTATGAGTCCGATGACACTATGTGTTGGTGAGGGTGTGGACTGTATAACTAACTATGAAATGCAAATATCGGTGGTGGTTAAAAGTAATATTGAGTTGTACAAACTATTAGTGTGCGTGTGGACTGAGGGACCACACTGGTTATTGCAAAAACAAAATATTACAGGATTTAGTAGTACTCTTAAAACTATAGTAGGACAACTTTGGGAATTTTTAGTCCAACATACCAAAACCTACAGCCCTCTAAAGTGTCAGATCTCGAAAAGTATCCGAAAAGATTAACTACTGGGACTACAGACATTTAGTAGGGAATTCGTAGAGTTATTATATGTATTTATAAATTCGGAGAATCAGTATTCGATGCAGGACGCACAGGATCGTACATTATGACAACACTTGGGGAGGCCTATGTCCAACAGTGGACGTCTGTCGGCTGAAGTGATGATGATGATGTATGTGTATCTTACCTGAAATAAATGTTTATTATTATTGTTTTACAGCAAAACCTCTTCGTAAACCAAGAGCAGTTCAAAAGTTTCAATAAGTTTATTCAGTCACCAATGGTGCATATAAGTATAGTTGATGGATGTCAGATAGGAAGCGCGGCTGTCAAGGAAGAGTTACCAGCTGTTTGCGAGAGACTAGACGATGTCGTGGAGCCAGAGGAGGAACATCACAGAGACGGTATGTTTTTAAGAACTACAAATTAACCCATTGAATGCCTAAGCTGGCTATATGACTAAAGACAGTGTTTTATTTTTTTCTCTTGACGGTGAAAATCGTCATTGACGAAACCTGCTCTTGGGTGGAGCGGGAGACAGTGTCAGACTCTTACTGACTAAACACCCCGCGCCGTTCCTTCTAGCCTTCATACCGGGGCTGGGACCCCGGCAGCGGCGGCGGCGGCGAGACCGCCTGCCACTCCTCCTCGCTCCGGACCATGGCCTGAACCAAGGCCCGGCGCGAAAGGTCTCCGCCGCCGATCGCCCCCACGAGGACACGGCGGTGCTCCGCCCAAGCAGGGCACACCTCGACTGTGTGCTCCACCGTGTCCTCCGGGCGTTTCGCACAGTGGCGGCACCCGGGCGTCGCTTCCGCTTGAATCCGATGCAGGAACCTCCCGAACTTGCCATATCCGGTGGGGACCTGCCGTGAGGTCTTTCCAGCCACGCCTCAAAGAGGGGACTTACCGCCATAATTGTGGCGTGCCCAGCACTGGGTTGCGATAGTCGCTGACGCCATTTCACCGTGAGATCCCGCCAGAAGAAGGAACAGGGTGGGTTTTTAGTCAGTAAGAGTTTCCCGCTCCGCCCAAGAGCGGGGGTTGTCATTGGATGATTTTCCCCACCATAAAAAAAAAATACCTATCCATAATAAAAAAACTTACTCTTAATTGTTTTTCCTTACTTACAGATCTAAAACTAGAAAATCTATACAGTAGCCATTCAGACGCAGAAGATATACCAGCACAACAGACTGAGTCTGATTCAGAAGATTATGTGCCCTTAATAAAGATCAAAACGGAAGTGGAAGAAGAACAAGAAGTACCGAGGAAGAAGCGAAGAGCCGGTGGCACGACACGTGAGTATTAGTTAGTGAGTCATTGTGAGAGCGAACAGGCCGGCTGGGTTGTCAACATGAACTTACCAAGCCTACTTCAGGCGTCCTGTCGGTACACTCTTGAGTAGCACAAACACGCTGCTACACCTCGAGTAGTTGCTCTCGCCGGAGAGCACACTCCTGTTACAATGAACAAGAACAATATACATAATGTAGCCTCTTTGTTGTAGGCATGGTTGGTTACTATAAGTTGGAAGTAGTGCGCAGTCTCGCTCTTGCCGAGTATGGTTTTTTGGTGTTATGGGGTATTCTAAATATTCCTCAAATATAAGAATCCGTGAGATCGTTCGTCCCAAACAGTAGGCTACGCTCAGGACCGAGGCAAAGGATGTTTAAAGTCCCGGCAGCCCGCACAAATCTGTTAAAGTTTGCACGCGTGACTCGAGCGGTAGAAATAGTCCATAGTCTGTGTCTCTCTGCGATTAGATATTTTTTCTTGTACACTGGCGGAATGCGTGCGGGTGACACTAAGTGTGACTCTATGTAACTTGTGCCGGTCCTCCAAGGCGCTGCTTGAGACTGACCATCGATAATTTATTATGTATTAACGTTGCATACATCTACATCTGATCAGATGTCGCTGGCATCTCTGAGTGCTAGGCTATTTAGCATCTACATTTGTTACCTTGGGTATAAAGTTACTTTATGAGTGTTAAAACAATTGTAAGTGTTAATAATAATAAATAAAATAAATCTATATATATAAAAATGACCCCCGTTTTCCGTTGTCACGACTTGGCATGAAAACGGCTTGACCGATTTGGCTGATTTTTTTTTTTGTTGTGATTGTTATTGTAAGGAGAAGGTTCTTATGGAAAAAAAAATTAGGGTAGTGTAGGGTAGAGTAGGGTAGAGTAGGGTAGGGTAGAGTAGGGTAGAGTAGGGTAGAGTAGGGTAGGGTAGGGTAGAGTAGGTTAGAGTTGGGTATAGTAGGGTGGAGTGGGGAAGAGCGGGAGCGAAGCCGCGCGGGCAAAGCTAGTACTATATATAAATAAAATAAATTCATCATCTTCCTGCCCGTGTCCCGTTTTATTTGGGGTCGGCGCAACACGTTTTTTTCTTCCATTGTGTCCTGTCACCCGTCACGCTATCACTAACTCCCTTTTCTTTCATATCACTTCACATACAATCCATCCAGCTTTTTAACCGACTTCGAAAATTGAGAGGTTAAATAACGAAGAGACAAGATTAGGTATTTATTATAGAAACACCGACTTCCGAAATTAAAGTTATTTTGTACTTTTTGAAGTCGGTTTAATTTTTTTTGTAAAAAGTTTTTTATTTTCTTTGGCCTCTCTCTCCATACATTCACTTGTAAACTCATAACTCTTTTAGCAACATGCGTTTCATGCCTCTTCTGTACATGACCATACTAAGACAAACGGTTTCCTTACAGCTTTTCGGTCACTGGTGCCACTTTCAAACTTCCCCTAATATACTCATTTCTCACTTTATCCATTCTCCTCACACCACACATCCATATTAACATTCTCATCTCAGCTGCATGCAATCTTTTTTCATCCGTCTTTTTCAGAGCCCAACATTCTGGTCCATACAGTATGACAGGCCTTATTACGGACTTGTAGATTTTATCCTTCAACTCGAGGGGCATCCGTGGGTCACAAGTGTTTCCCGTGACCTGTCGCCATTTCATCCATCCTGCGTTGATCCGATGTGTTACGTCCCAGTCTACCTCACTATCCCCTTGAACGAGCGACCCGAGGTACCGAAAGTCGGAACAGATCGGTAGCGGTGTTCCGGCGAGAGCTTAAGGCACTAGATTAGAGAGACCGCTGAAATCGCAGAACAAGTATTCCGGTTTTGGTTCTACTCAATTTCAGGCCAACACTCTCCAGTCTGTGCCACCACACCTCCAATCGGTCCTGGACCTCTAGGCCACTCTAGCACAATGTCATCAGCAAACAACATACACCAGGGAGCCTCTTCCTGAATGTCCGACGTCAGAGCATCCATTATCATCAGGAAGAAGTAAGGGCTGAAAGCCAACCCTTGGTGTAAGCCGACAGCCACATTGAAGCTGCCAGTAGTGCCCACTGTAGACCGGACTTGGGTACTGCACCGACTGTTTGGTTCATTCTCTAACACACTACTCCAATTATTTTCCCCATTCATCAGTCTTTCAAAATATTTCTTCCACCTCTTTTTGATTTTCTCATTATCCGATATAACCATTCCAGTTTCATCTCTTATACATCTTACCTGACAAACATCTCTCGTCTTTCTCTCTCTTATTCTAGTAAGCTGGTATAGTTCTTTTTGGCCTGCAGGACTATCCAGCGTGTCGTATAGTTTGTCCTGAGCTTTTGATTTTGCTAATGCCACGGCTTTCTTCTTTAAAATGGCTCACGCTTGGGGGAGGCCTACATATATCCAGCAGTGGACGTCTTTCGGTTGATATGATGACTACATGAATGTAGTAGAAATAACCTGTATAGATAATATAGACTTTTTGATATTAAAACTTTGTCGGTACTGACTTCGTTTTGGAGATTTTATAAGATTTTTGTTACCTTTGCGTTTAAAATCATCAAAAAAAAACTTTGTTGTCACACCATTGTAATGGCATTTTTTTTTTGTTTTTCGTCAAAATTAATAATAAGATAAGACCATGTCATGCTTTATTATGTATGCACAATGCCAAACTGTAGTTATATTCCCCCCCCCCCCCCCCAATTTGTATGGAAAAAGTATGACTATTGTAACTTTTATGTTCGAAAACCTGCAACGCACTCTTCGGCTCTAATGAGACCCATGCGATTCTCTTTCATTTGATTGTGTTTTGAATTTGGCGCTTACTAGATTAATAATCACAGGGGCGGCCGTGGCGAAGGAATCAACGCTTTTCGTACGAGGAAAAAAACTAGAAGACACAAGTACGAAAAATCAAAAGAAGAATAAAGAACACAAGAACACTCAAAATTGTACGTCGAAACTTGTTCCGAAGTTACGAGAACCTTTGACTAGTGCAAACTGTCGAGTTGATATTAGTATTGTTGATACTGCTTCAGACACAAATTGTCGTATAAATGTTAAAAAACGTAATTTAAATAAACGCACCGGTGGAGCACATTACAAGTGTGATGTTTGTCAGTACAGTTGTAAATACAAGAGTTATTTAATACGACATACTCGTATACACACTGGCGAGAAACCTTTCAAATGTAAAAAATGTCGGCTTTGTTTTAGTCAGAATAGTAATTTATTAGTTCACTTTCGTACGCAGTTTGCGTTTACCTTACTCAAATAGGTTTATTAACAATCGTTTTGTAAATGTTGCTACAATCAACTTGACATATTTGCTGACGTTCTATGGAGTAACCGAGCTATAAAGTTCCTGAAGAAGGATTACAATAATTGATCTGTAAGAAGTGGGAATTTTATTGCTATAACGGGAGTAGGTGACGCGGCCAGCCGTGACAGGCGCATGAGAAGCTGGAGTTGTGAGCTGGACTGTTCTGTACACAACTCCATAAAACAAAAACATAACAAAAAGATACGGCAGCAGTAGCCAAGCGTGAAATATTGAGAGAGGTAAGCCGGAGCAAAAAAAAAATGTTTACCTACTCCGAGCGCGGGCACGCAGTCTTGAGTCCTTAACGAAAATCTGTGATTGGCATCCTGGCTTCAGTCTTGTATAGGCAGATGTATCTTCAGTCTACTTTTACTATACGTGTAAGCACTGAGATATTAAAACAGTGTCCTGCAAGCATAAAAGAAGTGGCTTTGATAAAAGCCGTTTGTGGTGAAATGATGATATGATGTTAATTAAACAAAACTTAATCGACTAAGTACTAATAATACTACTTATACTCTAAAGCTATTCGTCTATTCTTTCTTACAAAGTGCGCTAAGACATTATCATTAAAGCCGGAAAGATTCTTAATTTTTAGTAAAGAACGTTTTTCTATAGAAAGAATGGCAAGATCAGATAATCGTTCTTGTTTTTGAGCATTACGCATGTTGATATTTATTGTAAAGAGATATATTAAAATGTTTAAAAAAACCAGCTCTGAGAAGAACTTTTGCGTAGGTGTAGTTTTAAGAAAGAACTCTAAAAAAAATCGCACGAAAATTATTAGACTTCGCGTACGACCTTACTCATAAATCTAAGCTCCCCTCCCGCACGCGCTCAAAAATCGTAATATTTTAATTTCGCCATAACTTCAAAACTAAACGTCCAATTTTAATCATTCAAACACCAAATATTATCTACATAAACTGTACTTAGTGATGAAATAATTTATTTTGATAAGGGTTAATAGCATGAGTAAAATAAATGCGATTAAATGTTGTCCAAAAAAAATTCAAAATTATTAGATAAAAAAAATGGTTGTTGTGCCTCACTCGACATAGATAGGTATACAGTTTCACGGACTTTTTGTAGATATTTATAAAATCTACAATTAATTAGAACATGTTTTGGTTCTATCTTTTATAGTTTAGGCAGCGTACGCAAAATAAGTAACTTTTCTGGTTGATTTTTTACACCTTGTGTCCGAAAAACCCAAATATCTTACGGAACCCTAGTTTTTTCCAAAATAAAATTTAGCCTATGTTACTCGTGGAAATTTTCAAAAACAGTCTAGTAGTTTTTAAGCCTATTCAATACAACTCTATCAAATAACTCGGAAAAAGACGGCTTACCGGAGCTCCTAAAGTCCTAATACGCGGGTGGGTTTATTGACCTTTATGTGAAGTCATGACGTATATTTTCTAAAGCTTTATAAGTCGATCGCGCCTGCGGCTTATCTTATAGCAATATGTTGTTGAAAAGCAAATTTTGTTGATTTAATGTCCATAGTGTACTTAGGCGTTTTGTAATGTTTCTCTGTACAACAATAATTACTGAATTTGCCATTTCTCAATTACGGTATAGAGTAATTGTGTTCTAAACTTCTGAAGGGAAGCCGGTGGGAATCGAGTTGTATAGAACCTTTGTCACTGCAGGGCAGTAATTAGAAGCTAATTATTTTACCGAATGCCCCGTGGCTGTCTCATTTAAAACATGATTACGAACGAAGTCGCGGGCACAGCTAGTCTACAATAATTTATTTAAAGTACGTTCCCTTCGTGAGCCAACTAGTATGGTAGGCTTACTTAATTTAAAGTACTTAATTCAAACCCCAAGGCAAGATATTCTTTTTAAGCAACCGTAGAAATTCGTTGCAACCGTAGAAAATAATAGAACCAACCGATACCAACTAACGAAATCAGTTATTTTTGCAGGAAATTGAATTTTGCTAATAAATATTTTCGTTGTTATTTGTGTATTATATATTCCGCCTAAAGGCGGTTTTACCGAAGCTTCTTCGGCGCCATGCGGCTTTTAATTTAGTCTGGTATTACTTGTTTGTATGTTTCGGATGGACTGTGTAGCGTTAAAAAAAAGAAATCACTACTTGTAATACAAAAAAAAATACCTAAATAGAAAAAATATAAAAGGGAACAAAAAATCGGCGACTTTATATATAAAAATAGGGTTTCAGTAAAGTGGCGAAATGGATTTGAAAAAAATAAAAATTTATAATTTTGGAAATAATGCCTATAGGTGTAAAGAGATTGCAATCACTGAGCCTCAGGCGTGAACTAACTATGATCGTATTTAAATAAAAACTATCAAAGAAATCAGTTCATTCCGCGACCTTTTGACACGAATTGCTGTGATTAAATAAAAAAGATAGTGTAAAAAAAAACTACTCAAATAATACTTTGCTACTGCTATAGAATTAGAAAAAAATATGGATCAGGAAAACTTCACGTGGAGTGACGTCACGATGTCCACCGGGGTATTCTCTAGTATAGCGATTGTCATGCGCTAGTTGGCACACGTATTTGTCAATTTCAATGGAGAACAGTCCACTTCTGTTAATCTTTTCCTGAATATGCCCAGAATGCTCCAAGAACCGATTGACAAATAATCTATCGTGAGAAGAAAAGGAAAATTACACCATAAGACACGAAACAGAACCTTCAAAGCAGCCAAAACTTAAAATATTTAAAATACATACCGGTTCTTTATATACGATAAATCTTATCCGTTTTTTTTTTTACTACGGAGTTTCACTAAAACATTTTGCAGTCAGATAAACTCATTATAATCACATTTCTTTTTCAAAATCGTGTTCATAAAGCACTTTCTTTCAGAAAATTTCGTCGCCGATTGACAAATAAAATTTTTCCTTGTCAACGAAACAAAGTTTTCTCTTCCAAGTTCGAACCAAAAAAAAAATATTAGAAAAAGGTAAACTAACGCAAACGGAAAAGTATTTATTAAGCTAAACGAATTAAGCAGATAATGCTGCAACTGCTACGTAAAAAGGTGTTTTTTTTTTTTTAAATACTAGCTTTGTAATTAATTTCGATCATTCTTTCTATCAATATAAGCCTTTAGAAAAGTAATCTTAACAATGATAGATAAAAATTACAATAAAAAGGTGGTTAATGAATGTCCACTGATCTTCATTTGTCGTTCATCAAATAACAGTATCACTTTTTCAATAAAAAATATATATACGTATCAGATGGTTCGCAAAATTAATAATAAAAAAAACAGAACTCCCTGGTAATTCTGAGTGTGACCCTGTTGCATCCTGCATTTAATGACATCTAGTGTGAGATTGTTACGTAACTACAAAATAAAGTCTTCAGAACGAGTGAGTAGTTTTGCTATTAACCGGCAGATGGCAAATAAAAAAATGGGCGGAGTCTAACATCCCCTCACCCCGCAAAATGTCACGCGTTGTTTCTTAGGAAAATGTTATTACAACATCTCCTCCTTGTACTTGCTCCGTGGAGTCGACTGACTCCTCTTTCAGTAAAAGCGTTTCAGTAGTTGAACCGTTGAACATGGCCTGTTTTTGTTACTTTAGCGTTAAAATCATCAAAAAAAACCTTTGTAAAATTAAATTGCCATTACAAAGGTATGACACTATTGTAATGGCAATTTCTTTTTGTTTCTATTTCCGTATATACAAAATCAATAATAAGATAAAATAATGTTTTATTATGGATAGACAATATCAATTTGTGAAGTAATACCCCCCAAAATTTGTATGGAAAAAGTATCGAGTAATGATTGGCCTGTTGCTCTAGTGGTAAGTTGCCCAGACTGCTATAATAATAATAATAATAAGAGCCTCGACCAACACCTTAGGAGGCTCGCGTTAGGCGGCTGGATCAAGGGCTTGATTCAGAAAGCGGTACTCCTGGACACGGCTCGTATAGTCAGGAGGTTCCTTTGTGTTCCCGATACCGGTGGGCTACTATTTTTATATTTTTAAATGTTTTTTATTTTTTTTTATTGAATATTTAAAAATATAATTTATATGTATAGTTATGAATAAACGAAATAATAATAAAAATCATTCGGTCTATCATTACTGACCGGACTATTGTAGCCAATAAGCCGGACATAGTGGTGATAGACCGATTAGCGCGCCGCGCAATTATAGTCGATGTCACCATCCCGCATGACGAGAATCTCGTGAAAGCTGAGAAAGAGAAACAAATAAAATATCTCGACTTAGCACACGAGGTTGTCGACATGTGGAATGTGGACTCGGCTATCATTGTTCCGATTGTCGTGACCGCCAATGGCCTTATAGCCAAAAGCTTCGACGACCATCTGTCGAAGCTGTCGTTGCGCGGTTGAATCAAGGGCCTGATACAGAAGGCAGTACTCCTCGATACTGCTCCCGATATCGGTGGACCACTATTTTTGTATTTTTAAATGTTTTTTTTTTAATATTTGTTTTAAGAAAAAAAGTTGTAACCTAATAAAACTGCTCCATGGTACTTCAAATTCACAAGTTTAAAAATGTGCTTCTACAATGCTATTGTGAGCTAACTCCCGAGCATTGCGAGGGAGTTAGTAAAAAAACCTGAGTGAAGTGAGGAATCCAAGCCGACAAATACAGCTTTATCCCCATGTTGCATAGTCTACTTTTTACACCATCTGTGAGATAATTAAAAGACAATTTGGTCGACCAAATCATAATAGGTGAACCCATGAAATTGCCGTTTTGTTGAAAAAATTTAAACGAATTTTTTTCATGTATTTTTTATTTGTATTAATCGAAGTAATCACCCATGCAATCAGTGCTTCTTTGCCAACGCAGTGGCAGTTTATTGATGCCCTTCTTAAAGAAATCAGCTGGACGGGAGGCAACAAATTCTTTAAAGGCATTTTGTACTGCCTCTCGGGTATTGAATTTTTTTCCCGCCAAGAAGTAATCCAAATTCTGGAAAAAGAAGTAGTCTGTAGGCGCAAGGTCTGGTGAGTAAGGCGGATGACCCAACCCTAGTTCTTGCAACTTGGAGACCGTCTGCTGTGCAGTATGAGATCGCGCGTTGTCGTGCAGGAGCAGCGGAGACGAGCGATTGACCAATGCTGGTTGGAGATGTGCCAGCTTCTCCATCATTGTGTTCAGTTCTTCACAGTACACATCTGCAGTAATGCTCACCCCGTTTGGTAAGAAGCTGTGATGAATCACACCGGCGCTAGACCACCAAACAGTGACCATCACTTTTCTAGGGGTAAGTTTTCGTTTAGGGCATTGTTTAGGTGCTGAACCAGGATCCAACCAACTTGCTGAGCGCTTGCGGTTATCAAACAGAATCAATTTTTCATCGCAGGTAACAATGTGGTTAAAAATACTTTCATTCTTTGTTCGTGGGGCACGCTTTGTCGCATTTGTCAAGCTTTTTTACCTTGCTAATTTGACGCAAATGGACCAATATTGTTTTGACGCTAACGTCGAAAGCTGCTGCTAATTCAGCCGTAGAATGTGTATCATCAGCTTCCACAATCGCCTTTAATTCGTCATTGTCGGCCAAAGTCTTCGGACGACCGCGAGGTTCATTTTTCAGGTCGAAATTTCCGGAACGGAAGCGAGCAAACCAATAACAGGTGGTGCGTTGGTTTGTAGTGTTAGCTCCGTAAACGTCGTTGATGTTGCGTGCCGCTTGTGCCGTTGCTGCCACGACGGTACTTCTTCTTCTTCTTTTCGTGTCGATTTGACTCAGATTTTGTCCGACCAATACTTTGCCACCTGGACAGCTCTGTCGTTGGCCTCGTTCAGATCGTTTAGGGAGCAGGTAGTTGTGCATGCCGGGCAGGAAAGGAGATGACACATATCCTGTGAAGAAGCTCCACACTGGCACTGTATTTGCAGTGGGTCAAGGAAACCCCATTTTGCCAGATTATCTTTGCAGCGGCCAACCTGAGTCCGCAGTCGGTTCAGAGATTTCCAGATTGGCCACTGCAGTTCGTGTCCCGGTGGCAGATGTTCTGCCGGAGAGATAAAGTTTGGGGGAGTGGGATATCTCTTTCTCCACAGTTCGCGTCTCTGGTCCGAATCACTGTTGTCCGAGGAGGTCGTAGTTCGCAGAAAACTTTTGCGGCTCTTTAATCGTGCATGTGGGAGTTGGTGCCCATGGAGGGGGTGACGGTTATCTCGTTCCTGTTTGGCTTTTTCAATGCGGCTGGCTGTTTCGCGGCGGACTTCCGGTGGAGCTATACCCGCTAGTGGATACAGCATTGCAAGTGGGGTTGGTTTCAAGCAACCTGTTATAATTCGACAGGTATCGTTCAACGCTGTGTCAACCTCCTTAGCGTGAACAGAACGATGCCACACTGGGCATGCATACTCCCCCGCAGAAAATGCAAGACACAGGCCAGTTGTGCGCAGTACCTGTGGTGATGCTCCCCAGCTAGTGGATGTTAGGCGGCGAAGAACGTTGTTTCTTGACCCGATTTTCTTTTTCGTTTTAACGAAAAAAGAAAACGACGGTACTCATATTCCATAATTACTCGAATTTTTAACGTATCCATGATGACGAAAAAGATTGAAATGCGATGAAAATGTAACACTAATCAATAAACAAATGACTACTTGGGGAAAAAAATATCCATGTTTTAAAATAAAATTAATTTGCAATTAGAATTATTAGCCAAACAAAAATTATTTTGATTTGAAATGGCCAGTACTGCAGAACGGCAATTTACGAAGACTTGTTTTTAAAGCTAAGAACATTTCAAACATAAAGAAAGTCTATGACTTGTATAATCTGTGATGAAGACAGCTGTCAGAGTTCACTTGTCAACTGCTGACCTGTGGCCTTGTCTCTAGGGATGTCGAAAGCGATGAAAAATATCGATATATTGATGTTTATTAAAATATGAATATTGGCCGCGATATAAACTCAGTAGAAAAAGATATTAATAAATAATAATATATCGCTTAAACTTTTCGAAATTTTCGTTTTCTTTTTATTTATTCCATTTTAGTCTCAAATATTTTGAAGGCCACTTTATTATTCCAGAAAAACCAACATTCGTCTGGTAACGTAAGTAAAAACATACTAGTCATATACATAATAATTTAGTTAAAGGAGGAGTGGCAGCCGGTCGCCTCCTTCTACGAAGCAGTAATGCTAGCAAAGGAGGAGGCTTACCACATCAGGCAACGGCACTCACGCCTCAGACGCCACCGAGATTCCGATCCCAATATCAGGCCACTGAAGGCGCGGGCTTGCAGACGGCGAGCAATGGGTAGCTTACTGTCAAACCATCAGGTAAGCGTCCAAACCGAGTCCAAGTCGTTGACTCACGTTTAGAGATGGGCAGTGGGTAAAAACCCATCGGGTATTTACCGGGTAAATACCCGATTTGGGTATAAAAAGGGTTTTTACCCGGTAAATACCCAAAACCATGGGTATAAACCTTTAACACTTTTTGGGATGATTTATTAAATAAAGTTTAGTTAAATTTTAGATCGTTAACATGTTCTGAACACCTCCATGTTATAAATTCGGCTCTTTTCTTATATTTTTACGTTTTAACGCCTGATTATTATTTTTGTTAAATTAAGTTTAACTGTAACTTTTGCATAAATGTAAAATTTCAACTGATTTTCAAGTTTGTAAAAATAAATAACTTATACAATGTTTTATTTAATTTTTTTATTCATTTTTTGTTTTTAATTTTGTATTTTATCGTAAGTGTTCTACATGTTGTTTCTTAATTTTGTATATCTGTGCAAGTGTCCCAAATAAAACACGGACGTGCAATTTTTACATGATTTGTAGAGTAGAAAACTATTCTTTGCCGACACCATGTACATTACATGCATAAAACATATTTGATGAACATTTTTTTATTGCTAAAAGTGTATAAAAAACAAAAAAAAAAACAAAAAGTAAATACCCACCATTTGGGTATTTACCCGGGTAAAAACCCTGCATTTGGGTATTTTGGGTATTTACCCGGTATTTACCGGGTAAATACCTCGCACCTCTAAGAATTGTCAGCAACCTTAGGGGCCCAACAGGGTCGAAGCCTACTGGAGCCAAATGTCTATTTCTGAAAGAAAGGCTCGGCCCCGGTATGAAAGGCAATGAAGGAACGGGGTGGGTTTTCTATTCAGTAAGAGTTTAACACTATCTCCCACTCCACCCAAGTGTGGGATGATGTCATCTGGATTATTTTTACCAAACTTTATTAATAAATTCATTAAAAAAATATCATTTTTGATACGATTTTTAAAGTTGAATGTTTTATAAATATCAATATATCTATTAATTGGACCTAAATATATTGGCTGATAATACCAATATATCGAAGTGAAAAATATCGATATAAAGATGTATCGATACTTTTCAGATGGTCAGAGTCGTCATCGACGCCTCCCTCAGACTGTCAGAGTGCCTTGGTGCCTTTCTTGCTTACATTTTTGTAATTTTAATTTAAACTTGTTATTTATCAACTTAATAAATTATACACTGCTAATTGCTTTTCTCATTTACTTGGGTGGGCATTGGCAAAATAGTCGACGTCGACTCTTGACATTAACAAAAATAAAATAGAATGTGTATCAACATTTTCTCAACACAAATATCGTAGTTAATTGTTGAGAATTTTCCCAAAAAAATGGAAAAACTTCCCATGTGTAGGATATGTTTAGCGGAGAATGTTCGCATGTATGTAGTTGTGAACAAAAAACTGCATGAACTGTATGAGAGGCTGACTGGTCATCCGGTAAGTTTTTAATTTATCTACACTAATATTAATAGAGAGGTTAAGTTTGTTTGGTGTTTTTGTTTATCGGAGGTAATCTCTGGAAGTGCTGGTCCGATTGCTAACAGTTTTTCAGCAATACAAAGCTGCTTTTTCCCGAGTGACATAGTTAAGCTAGTTGTTAATAAAAAACTTAGTATAGGTAATATAATAATATTCCACTATTCACTATCACCAAACACTAACTCGAACGGTTTGGTTCGTTATAATCTTCTCACTATATTCACGTTGGTATATATTTGAATGTAATTTATTCAGTGAATGAAATAGTTGAACACAAGTTTTGTTGCAGTTTGTAACTGAAGACAGTAGGCCGATGCTCGCTTGTTTCATCTGCTGCACTAAACTGAAGCAATGCTGCCAACTGCAGAGAAAATGTCTGGAAGCTGAAGAGCTGCTCACTCAGATGATGAATGAGGATTATGAGGTGAGGTGTTATTCTTCAATAGATATACCTTTGTATACTCTCTTAACATCTGATTTTATGAGTCCGATGACACTATGTGTTGGTGAGGGTGTGGACTGTATGTATAACTAACTATGAAATGCAAATATCGGTGGTGGTTAAAAGTAATATTGAGTTGTACAAACTATTAGTGTGCGTGTGGAATGAGGGACCACACTGGTTATTGCAAAAAAAAATATTACAGGATTTAGTAGTACTCTTAAAACTATAGTAAGACAACTTTGGGAATTTGTAGTCCAACGTAACAAAACCTACAGCCCTTAAAGTGTCAGATCTCGAAAAGTATCCGAAAAGATTAACTACTGGGGCTACAGACATTTAGTAGGGAATTCGTAGGAATTCGGAGAATCAGTATTCGATGCAGGATGCACAGGATCATACATTATGACAACACTTGGGGAGGCCTATGTCCAACAGTGGACGTCTGTCAGCTGAAGTGATGATAATGATGTATGTGTATCTTACCTGAAATAAATGTTTATTATTATTGTTTATTTACAGCGAAACCTCTTCGTAAACCAAGAGCAGTTCAAAAGTTTCAATAAGTTTATTCAGTCACCAATGGAGCATATAAGTATAGTTGATGCATGTCAGATAGGAAGCGCGGCTATCAAGGAAGAGTTACCAGCTGTTTGTGAGAGACTAGACGAAGTCGTGGAGCCAGAGGAGGAACATCACAGAGACGGTATGTTTTTAAGAGCTACAAATTAACCCATTGAATGCCTAAGCTGGCTATACGACTAAAGACAGTGTTTTATTTTTTTCTCTCGACGGTGAAAATCGTCATTGACGAAACCTGCTCTTGGGTGGAGCGGGAGACAGTGTCAGACTCTTACTGACTAAACACCCCGCGCCGTTCCTTCTAGCCTTCATACCGGGGCTGGGACCTCCCGAACTTGCCATATCTGATGGGGACCTGCCGTGAGGTCTTTCCAGCCACGCCTCAAAGAGGGGACTTACCGCCATAATTGTGGCGTGCCCAGCACTGGGTTGCGATAGTCGCTGACGCCATTTCACCGTGAGATCCCGCCGGAAGAAGGAACGGGGTGGGTTTTTAGTCAGTAAGAGTTTCCCGCTCTGCCCAAGAGCAGGGGTTGTCATTGGATGATTTTCCCCACCATAAAAACAATACCTATCCATAATAAAAAAAACTTACTCTTAATTGTTTTCCCTTACTTACAGATCTAAAACTAGAAAATCTATACAGTAGCCATTCAGACGCAGAAGATATACCAGCACAACAGACTGAGTCTGATTCAGAAGATTATGTGCCCTTAATAAAGATCAAAACGGAAGTGGAAGAAGAACAAGAAGTGCCGAGGAAGAAGCGAAGAGCCGGTGGCACGACACGTGAGTATTAGTTAGTGAGTCATTGTGAGAGCGAACAGGCCGGCGGGGTTGTCAACATGAACTTACCAAGACTACTTCAGGCGTCCTGTCGGTACACTCTTGAGTAGCACAAACACGCTGCTACACCTCGAGTAGTTGCTCTCGCCGGAGAGCACACTCCTGTTACAATGAACAAGAACAATATACATAATGTAGCCTCTTTGTTGTAGGCATGGTTGGTTACTATAAGTTGGAAGTAGTGCGCAGTCTCGCTCTTGCCGAGTATGGTTTTTTTGGTGTTATGGGGTATTCTAAATATTCCTCAAATATAAGAATCCGTGAGATCGTTCGTCCCAAACAGCAGGCTACGCTCAGGACCGAGGCAAAGGATGTTTAAAGTCCCGGTAGCCCGCACAAATCTGTTAAAGTTTGCACGCGTGACTCGAGCGGTAGAAATAGTCAATAGTCTGTGTCTCTCTGTGATTAGATATTTTTTCTTGTACACTGGCGGAATGCGTGCGGGTGACACTAAGTGTGACTCTATGTAACTTGTGCTGGTCCTCCAAGGCGCTGCTTGAGACTGACAGGATATCCATTAGTGAATGGATATCTGATCAGAGGTCGGTGGCATCTCTGAGTGTTAGGCTATTTAGCATCTACGTTTGTTACCTTGGGTATAAAGTAAGTTTTAATAATAAATAAAATAAATGGGATCCCTTCTTTTTGCATAATACTCTTTGTCCTAATATACTTTGGCATAACGATTTTGGCATAATTTGTTTTGCCATAATAATACTTTGGCATAAAGATTTTGGCATAATTTGTTTTGCCATATTAATACTTTGGCATAACGATTTTGGCATAATTTGTTTTGCCATAATAATACTTTGCCATATTTGTTTTTTGGCATACAGTTTATGTTGGCATAATCATCTTTAAGGCTAATTTGTTTTGGCATACATTTAATTTGCATAACGTTGTTAGGCCTAATGACTATTAGCATAGTAATATTTAGGCATACAATTAATATAACATAACACACCACCACATAGGTATAGTTTCTGTAAAAATTCAATAATATTGTTGGTTAAAAATTCAATATGTTGTGCTACAAAAGTTAGCGATAGAACCGAATCGCTGCAAAACCGACTCCACGTAGTCTTGTCTTCCCTACCCCTAAAGTGTAATTTAAAATCGCGTAGGCGCGTAGGGGCGAGGCGGCCCGCGGGCTGAGGAGCGGCTGCAAGCGAGCCGCCGCCGCTGAGGCTGGCCGGTTTGCCGGCCAGCAAGCCGAAGCTGCGGTGGTGAGCGAAAGCCGTCTGCGACGATTAGCACGCGTGGGGCTGCCGGAGGCCCGCAGCGCCAGAGCTGTGACAGAAACCATGCCTGCTGCATGTTGCATGCTCGCTTGAAAGCTGCATGCTTGCTTGCATGCTGCATACCTGCTGCATGTTGCATGCTCGCTTGAATGCTGCATGCTTGCTTGCAAGCTCGCTTGAATGCTGCATGTTTGCTTGCTTGTATGCCTAGTGTATGCTCTTTTGCATGCTTCTTACTGTGAAAAAAGCCTACAAAATTGATCATAACAAATATATTATGGAGAGAGATATGGTTTTTTCCAATCGTCGAAATAAATTAGTACGAGTATTTCCTAAAGTTATGCTTTAGAATGTTATGCTTGATAAATTTATGCTTTAGAAAGTTATGCTTAATCATTATTATGGTTAGAAACTATATGCTTAAAAAAATTATGCGTAAGCTGTTATGCGTAAATAAATTATGCGAAAATATAATTAGGCCAAACAAAAGTATGCCAAGTTATATTAGGTCTAAAAAATTTATGCAAATGGATAGGGAACCAAAATAAATACTATATACAACGTGTAACAAAAAGGGTATATACATCAAAAAGCCCTGAAGTTTACTGGTGGTATAGAATCTCTACACAAAGTTTCAGCTCAAAATAAATTACTCAAAGAATTGATACCAAATTCTTGGTATCCTTGGTATCGTATGATTCTCGAATTCAAATCATAACAAACGTGTCACGACACTACGAGGGTCAATAACATTCCACGTCACGTGCTAATACTAATAAAGACTTCTTCTGTAAATCTGATCGCCTAGTACCTCTCTTCCTAATTCTACCTAATTTCGATACGCGCGGCGCGTGTGTGAATGAAACGCTATGTTTGCCTAGTACCTGCCTACTTAAAATTTTGCCTCAAAAAAGCAGAAGGTCACGCGAGGCAAAATATCTGCAGGTGTCAGTTCCTGGATGCGACGGAAGAGGTATGGGTGCTGACCTTCATTCTGCAACACTCGCCATACCTACTTGCATATGGTTAGAGGTATACAGCGCTAATGCAGCTCGCCGAGTGCGCTAGTACCTACGTGGGTTATTTTCAAAATGCTCTAGTAGCTCTAGTGTTTGGGCGACCCCCTAAACCAGAAGCGTGGAACCAGTTGGTTGCAGACGATGTACCTTTCAGTACCTGGTCTATGTTACAAAGTACTCTGTGAATGTGAACCTACCTACTATCCGATGGAAGCCCGCCACCGAAGAAACTGTCGGCACTCAGCTCCTTCTAGGTACCCGCGATAAATCGAGGACGATAAAGTTCGCGAGCAGCTCGCACATTACCGGCCGACCTCTCTTCCGACACACAATCATCTCATAATATTCACTATTACTTAACACCATCACCATAGAAATGCCATCACACACGATTATCACAAATGCAATAAAATAATGTTTAAAATCCAAATCACAAACACCGGAACGGCATGCGACTGCAACGTATGATTATTGGTCATCCACTAATGCAAAATTATATTTATTTATTTATCTAAATTTGACTTTCGGCGCGTACAAAGATGCCGCCAATACCGCCAAAGAGAGTAGCCGAACGGACGACGACAACATTGCCATCTCTCTCACATTAATCACGCAGGCGGCGCGTGCGACTGGGACAAAACTATTTTATCGTGTTCAATAACATTTGAGCTTCTCAAAGGAATTTTTTTAGGGATCTGTGAACCGTTTTTTAAAATTATCAATAACAATTCTCGTTTCTTATGGACTACTGGTAATGTTTTTGTAGAAAAGGCAAAAAGTTACGCAAACACCTAATTGTGCGCAAACGTATAGTTTTTTTTAGAAATAAGCGCGAAAGATTTGTTGATTTGTTTATAATCTCGGGGTAAAATTAAACTCACACGCATTGACGCGGCGTCGTGAATGCGCACACTACATCTAAATAATTAATTTCTTGTTAACTAAGTACAAATCCTATGTATAGCAACCGACATAAAAAGAATTAGGTACGTAAGAAAATTCATCTCGACCCTGCAAAAAGTGACAACGTATTGAAGTCCTCTAATTAAATTAAATTCAAGAACGGAACCCACTGGGAGTTTATTTGTACCAGGAGGCTCATAAGTTGCTTAAAGATGATATTTGGGTTCATTTTAACAGATATGAAATCTTTTTTCGCAGCGTCTAACGCCGAGTACAACGTTCGTTTAGATTTTACGTAGGTACCTACTTCGTTAAAATTTTTCGTAAACTAAGTATTTGTTACTATCCTATCTACGTAAAACAATAAAAAAGTATGTAGATATTTCTTATTGTTTCACGTAGATACCAGATAGGTAGGTACCTAATTATTCCATATCCTTACGAATACCCTTATCTACTTAGTCTCCTCTAAAAGCGGCGTGAGTCGCACGAAAAATAATATGCGCTGCGCGCTAACGAACACGGCCCTACGCGGCGCGCAGGTTTTTCGATGTCCAACGCACGCACTCGCTCTAGTTTTTACCGACTTCCCAAAAAGGAGGACGTACTACGTTCGGCTGTTTGTATGTTTTTTTTTTTTTTCTTTTTTTTGTATGTTTGTTCGGCGAATACTCCCCCAAATGTGGACGGATTTTCAAAATTCTTTTTTTGTTCGAAAGTAGATAGTTCTGAGGTGGTCCCATTATCACCAAATTAGGATCTGATGATGGGATCTTGGAGAAATCGAGGGCAATCTTCAAATTTTATAGGCTCACTTATTGATTTTCGCATATTTTATGAAGTATCTTGTGTATTTGCGTATGGTCGTCACCATCTCAGGTAGCTGGGCTGATGATGGAAGGTACAACTCCTTAACAGTAAGAAGTTACTCGAACAGGCAAGGACTGTTTTATAGTAAATTGTTTTGATGTTTGATAGGGCATTTGCCACATTTGGTCTCATGATCATCAAGTCATGACCTGATGCTGCAGTCAGGATAGTATGCAGAGTACCTAAGTCCTCGACAACAAACAGCAGATATATCGAGTTTAGGCTCATTGAAAACGGCTCGATGTGTGGATAAACGTACTGCTAATAAAGAACACCGAAGTACATAGAGACCTGATGCTGAAGCTAGGAGCATCAGGAAAAGTACAAACCTTGAAATTACAGCACCGTAGTCGTGTTTGGGCTCATTTTAAACAGGACTAAATTTTAAGTTCATTGCAATGTTGACATAAATCTGGCCTGATGCTACAGCGGGGATTATCAGCATCTAGTCTAATGACTGATTGAAAGATTTACCTTTTGGCTTCATCATCAGATCAGTTCGATATATCCTTTCCCTCTCCAGCATCTAGTCTAATGACTGTTTGAAAGAAGAGGGGGAGAGGATATATCGAACTGATCTGATGATGAAGCCGAAAGGTAAATTAATGTAATCTAACCGTGTTTGGGATTATTAGAACCGTTATGAGATGCGCTCTGACTATAAGGTATTTAAGTTTGACTGAGGGGTACTTTTTAGTGGTGGTACCATAACTAAAAAGTGTAAAATAAAAAAAACTTTTTACAAAAAAAATATAACCGACTTCAATGATAAAAACACTGAAAAGTATCAAATAACTTTAATTTTGGAAGTCGGTGTTAAATAACGAAGAGACTAAACTATTATAGAAACACCGACTTCCAAAATTAAAGTTATTTGATACTTTTCAGTGTTTTTATCATTGAAGTCGGTTATATTTTTTTTGTAAAAAGTTTTTTTGGCTTGGTTTGTTGTACACAAACATAATCTTAGTCTTTGTAGGAAAAACTTATTTCTTCTTAAACCTATTTTTCTTAAAAAAAAATGTTAGAAAAAATAAACATGCTGAACCCTTTATCCACTGTTTGAAGAAATACCAGGAGTAAGAGGTTTGTTTTTAGTCATAAACAGTTCAATGACACCGATCAGCTGACTTTTTGCTAGTGATGTACTGGTTTCAGTTTGAAATGTTCGGTTTCTGGTATCATATGTATGGAATAATTCACAACTTCCTACCATGTAAACATAAGGTTAGAAAACCCTTTCCGTATCGTTTTTTATCTTATCAAGAGGCCGTGCACTTGGTATGTATACCCCCTTTTTGTTACACGTTGTATAAATAAAATAAATTCATCATCTTCCTGCCCGTGTCCCGTTTTATTTGGGGTCGGCGCAACACGGTTTTTTCTTCCATTCTGTCCTGTCACCCGTCACGCTATAACTAACTCCCTTTTCTTTCATATCACTACACATACAATCCATCCAGCTTTTCTTTGGCCCGCCTCTCCATACATTAACTTGTAAACTCATAACTCTTTAAGCAACATGCGTTTCATGCCTCCTCTGTACATGACCATACTAAGACAAACGGTTTCCTTACAACTTTTCGGTCACTGGCGCCACTTTCAAACTTCCCCTAATATACTCATTTCTCACTTTATCCATTCTCTTCACACCACACATCCATCTTAACATTCTCATCTCAGCTACATGCAATCTTTTTTCATCCGTCTTTTTCAGAGCCCAACATTCTGGTCCATACAGTATGACAGGCCTTATTACGGACTTGTAGATTTTACCCTTCAACTTGAGGGGCATCCGTGGGTCACAAGTTGTTCCCGTGACCTGTCGCCATTTCATCCATCCTGCCACGGTAATAATATCATACAGTATTCCAACTTCATACGAACGGACGAAACGCGAGCTATACCTGCGCGCCTCGGTTGTAGCATGGGCTCGGCATGGAGACAGTCGCGGCCGTCGCAACTGTGCCGCAGTGACGAACGGACACGACGGTTTGTTTTAACCATTATCGCGCGATTATTGTTAGTTTGTATAATTCAAAGACGTGGTGTTTTATTATTAATAATAGTGGTTTATTGTATTAAGTGTATGAATAATGCTAGAAAAAGTATTTTATTTAAATCTATCAATCAAAAAACAACACGCATTTTTATTGAACACTTCTTATTCAATCCACAAAGTATTTTGTTTATATAAAAAAGTAAGTATATTTACAATCAAAAAACTAAATGAAAACACAAAGTAGGCAAATGTAATTAGAATGCTGGAGGCGGGCAGCCCTATCGCATGTTTACGTACCGCGCGGCTGTAGGCATTTATTTCAAAGATACGGCCGAGTTACAATACTGTATGATACTATTACCGTGATCCTGCGTTGATCCGATGTGTTACGTCCCAGTCTACCTCATCATCCCTTGAACGAGCGACCCGAGGTACCGAAAGTCGGAACAGATCGGTAGCGGTGTTCCGGCGAGAGCTTAAGGCACTAGATTAGAGAGACCGCTGAAATCGCAGAACAAGTATTCCGGTTTTGGTTCTACTCAATTTCAGGCCAACACTCTCCAGTCTGTGCCACCACACCTCCAATCGGTTCTGGACCTCTAGGCCACTCTAGCACAATGTCATCAGCAAACAACATACACCAGGGAGCCTCTTCCTGAATGTCCGACGTAGAAGTATCCATTATCATCAGGAAGAGGTAAGGGCTGAAAGCCGACCCTTGGTGTGAGACGACAGCCACATTGAAGCTGCCAGCCCACTGTAGACCGGACTAGCGTACAGCATCCACTGTAGACCGGACTAGCGTACAGCATCGACTGTACATCGCTCGGACCAACTGCACATACTTCCCAGGCACACCTTTTTCCTTAAGGGCCCATCACAGAACCTCACGAGGTACACGGTATACAGAAAAATAGCCTTTTCGAAAAGGCATACGGCCTTTTCGAGGTCAATGAATGTCATGTGCAAGTTTTTAGGCGCACCTCTGTATTTTTCGCACAGCTGGCGGATAGCAAAAGTAGCATCCGTTGTACCCCGACCCGGCCGAATTGGTTCTGTGAAATTTCACTCTCTTCTCTCAGTCGCCTTTCAGTAACTTCCTCCCAGGCTTTCATAGTATGTGACATTAGCTTTATTCCTTTATAATTGTTGCACTTAAGGTGGTGCATCATGACTCACATTTTCACTGTTTTTCATACAACCGCTCATAACTGATTATGACGTTATTACACATTTTTCATTAGATATTTTGGAAACGCTGTATCTTGTGGATATTATCTAGGTTTCTAAAGAAACCAATTTCTAAATTTGTGTAAAACTAATCCAGTAAAAACCTCTGAAAATGTCCTATTTTGTATGAACTTTGACACTTCATAATTTGACTAAAAATTAAAAAAGTAAAAAAGTAATCCTCTAGAAACCTTGCAAATTTTATTAAGATTCTAAATGATGACAACTTTTTCCAAAAACTTTAAAGGGTAAAAAAAAAAACAGCTATTTCCTGGAGCAAGTTTTGTGAAATTTTCGAGTAAATCTCGGAATTACCGAATACTAACAGAGTTTCCAGGCGTTATCTCTCTTTTTTTGCGTTGCCTTTTCGTCAAACATCGCGTTGGATTGCATTAAATGAAGTAACAAGCTTTTAAACCATTTTCGATGTTTACGATAAACGAGTGGAGAAGGACCCTCTTAAGCACTTCACCTTTGTTTTTTAAAATGGGCACCACTCATCAGGTATTAGCTTCTTCCTGCAACAACTTATTGAAGAATAAAGCTAACTACGTCCATCCATCCAATCGCAATAACTTCCACACTTCAACTGGTATCCCGTCTGGACCAATAGCTTTACCATTCTTCATTCCATTTACTGCTATCCTAACTTCATCCATAGTAATCATTCTCACTAATCCCACATTCGCTGGTTCATTCTCTAACACACTACTCCAATTATTTTCCCCATTCATCAGTCTTTCAAAATATTCCTTCCACCTCTTTTTGATTTTCTCATCATCCGATATAACCATTCCAGTTTCATCTCTTATACATCTTACCTGACAAACATCTCTCGTCTTTCTCTCTCTTATTCTAGTAAGCCGGTGTATAGTTCTTTTTGGCCTGCAGGACTATCCAGCGTGTCGTATAGTTTGTCCTGAGCTTTTGATTTTGCTAATGCTACGGCTTTTTTCTTTAAAATGGCATACTCACGCTTGGGGGAGGCCTATATCCAGCAGTGGACGTCTTTCGGTTGATATGATGACTACATGAATGTAGTAGAAATAACTTGTATAGAACTCTTTGATAATAAAACTTTGTCGGTACTGACTTCGTTTTGGAGATTTTATACGACTTTTGTTACTTTTGCGTTAAATTCATCAAAAACAAAACTTTGATGTCATACCTTTGCCATGGCATTTTTTTTTCTACAAAATTAATAATAAGATAAAACCAAGCACAATACCAAACTGTTGAGTTATAAAAAAATTGTATGGAAAAAGTATCGACTAGTGTAACCTTAATGTTCGAAAACCTGCAACACACTCTTCGGCTCTAATGAGACCCATGCGATTCTCTTTCATTTGATTGTGTTTTGAATTTGGCGCTTACTAGATTAATATTCACAGGGGCGGCCGTGGCGAAGGAATCAACGCTTTTCGTACGAGGAAAAAAACTAGAAGACACAAGTACAAAAAATCAAAAGAAGAATAAAGAACACAAGAACACTCAAAATTGTACGTCCAAACTTGTTCCGAAGTTACGAGAACCTTTGACTAGTGCAAACTGTCGAGTTGATATTAGTATTGTTGATACTGCTTCAGACACAAATTGTCGTAATAATGTTAAAAAACGTAATTTAAATAAACGCATCGGTGGAGCACATTACAAGTGTGATGTTTGTCAGTACAGTTGTAAATACAAGAGTTATTTCATACAACATACTCGTAAACACACTGGCGAGAAACCTTTTAAATGTAACGTCTGTCAGAGTTGTTTTAGTCAGAAGAGCGCTTTAACAATTCACATGCGTACGCACACTGGCGAGGAACCTTACCAATGTGAAGAATGTCATCTTTGTTTTAGTCAGAAGAGTACTTTAACAAAACACATGCGTACGCACACTGGCGAGAAACCTTACAAATGTGAAAAATGTCATCTTTGTTTTTGTTATCCGGGTAATTTAACAAGGCACATTCGTAGGCACACTGGCGAGAAACCTTTCAAATGTGAAAAATGTCATCTTTGTTTTAGTCAGAAGAGTAATTTAATAGTTCACATTCGTACGCACACTAGCTTACTTAAATAGGTTTATTAACAATCGTTTTGTAAATGTTGCTACAATCAACTTGACATATTTGCTGACGTTCTATGGAGTAACCGAGCTATAAAGTTCCCGACGAAGGATTACAATAATTGATCTGTAAGAAGTGGAAATTTTATTGCTATAGCGGGAATAGGTGCCGCGGATGACAGCGACAGGCGCAGGAGAAGCTGGAGTTGTGAGCTAGACTCGTATTATAATATTGCTCTAAGATTTCATGACTCCGCGAAAAGTAAGAAGAGGGCGTGTACAATACGATTCAAATATGAATACGAACGTCAATAATAAAGTGAGGAATTAAGGCTGGGGTCTTGTAAAAATTCACCCGCGGCAAATTATTAGCGCATCTTTGTATGCTTTTTTTGAACAAAATAATGAAACATCTTGAAATATTATTATAGCACATATTTAACCATAGTATGAGTAGTAGCCAGTTATTTTTTTTAAGTCAATTTGGGTGTATTATATTTGGTAAATCAAGCGTTAAACATAGCTCTTTCGTGCCAACATCATTTCGACTTATGTTTGTGAGCTTCGTTAAATATTTGGTAAATCAAGCGTTAAACATAGCTCTTTCGTGCCAACATCATTTCGACTTATGTTTGTTAGCTTCGTTAATGGCATAATATAACGAATTTACAAATCTTATGAATGGAAACTAAGCGCAACATTATCATCTTTGAAATGCATTCATGGCTAGTTCTAATTATGTTTCGTTTTCTTATTTCAGAAGTCACAATTTCATCAAAATTCTCAACATTTGGCTCTTATTAAATGTTTTTTTTTTTCACAATAACTAAGCATCGTAGTTACATCGTAATTAGATTATTTTGATGATAAAAGTTCAATAAAGCAAATGATAAAAAAGTTAAAATCCAAATCACCATAATTTATCAAAAATATTGATTTTAAAAGATGTCCAAAAAATGTGTATAAATTATTAGTGTACACATTTTTTTGGACATCTTTTAAAATCAATATGTAACTACGATGCTTAGTTATTGTGAAAAAAAACATTTAATAAGAGCCAAATGTTGAGAATTTTGATGAAATTGTGACTTCTGAAATAAGAAAACGAAACATAATTAGAACTAGCCATGAATGTATTTCAAAGATGATAATGTTGCGCTTAGTTTCCATTCATAAGATTTGTAAATTCGTTATATTATGCCATTAACGAAGCTAACAAACATAAGTCGAAATGATGTTGGCACGAAAGAGCTATGTTTAACGCTTGATTTACCAAATATTTAACGAAGCTCACAAACATAAGTCGAAATGATGTTGGCACGAAAGAGCTATGTTTAACGCTTGATTTACCAAATATAATACACCCAAATTGACTTAAAAAAAATAACTGGCTACTACTCATACTATGGTTAAATATGTGCTATAATAATATTTCAAGTTGTTTCATTATTTTGTTCAAAAAAAGCATACAAAGATGCGCTAATAATTTGCCGCGGGTGAATTTTTAAAAGACGGCAGCCTTAAGTTAAGGAATTTTTGACCGATAAACTAACATTACTCTGACTTGTCGACATGTTTGGAATCTTTATATTGTTATTATTATTTATTGACTTATGTAAACCTTGACATGTATGTAATTATTGAAAAACTATCTTACTTAATGATGTTTGTAACTAATAATTATTGACATTAAATAGTTTATTATTAATTATTATAATTATTAAAATAACTCATACATAGTAAATAATTTTATGATTCTTTATCAATTACATTTTGTACGCCATTGAAGCAAAACAAGACAGTGACTCGACAATTTTGAGGTAACATCTTGCATTTATGTGTGTATACTCATGTTTTAGCAAAATAAATAATCTTGAATCTCTTGAATGTCTTCTGGGTGGAGCGTCTCCACATACACCACTAATTTTAATTAGTACAAATATTTAAATGGCTTATTAGAAAATATCTATTATTATTTAAATAAAGTGTCAATAAATAATATAGATAAACAGTGATGTTATTTGCGTTTGTTTATATCCCAAAATGTCACTCAGTTTATGGAAATGTTGTACAGGGTATTGGTTATGAATGAATAAATGACGTTCAAAATGGAAACACTGCGTGTAGTTATTTTTAGTAGCAAGTCTTATGATTCTATTATCTATACTAATACTAATAATATTATAAAGAGGTAAAATTTGTAAGTTTGTAAGTTTGTATGTAGGGGGTAATCTCTGGAACTCATAATCCAATTCTAAAATTTTTTTTACTGGTAGAAAGCTACATTATTCCTGAGTGCTATAGGCTATAAATTGTTTCTATAGCATGTATATTAACCGAGCTATCACAACTTTTGTCTAGCAAGTCGGAAAAAAATACCTCATAAAACAGAATTATTTGCGTGCGCTGCCTAAACAGTTGCTTAAAATTAAAAACAATGTATGGCTACCTGGTTCGTCTTAATTATTTCTACAAAAAAGTCCCGATACCATATCTCTATCTTTTATATTTTATCTTTTATACTTCTTTTATTGCATTAAAAATAATTTTTTTCGGCATACTTACGTTTGGTTGATTATTTGAGCAACAAAATATTAATTCTTATGACAATAAATTATTTCAGTATCACAAGAACATCATACAGATAAGATTTGCCATTTACAGTATATCAATTGGTCATACAGTTTCGGAGATAATATAAAATTACAAAAACGCAAAATGCCCCTAGCATAACTTTCATTGTGCAGACGTTTTACCTATATATATATTTTTTTTATGGTGGGCAAAAATCATTTTATGACAACCCCCGCCCTTGGGTGGAGCGGGAGATAGTGTCAGACTCTTACTGACTAAAAACCCACCCCGTTCCTTCTAGCCTTCAAACCAGGGCACGAGTTCCCTTTCGGATAACCCTGGACCCGGTAAGCTTCGACCCAGCTGGGCCTCTGCTGTTGCTGACAACTTCTTGAGGCGCGCGGGAACAGTGCGCGCCGTCGACATCTTGGGCTCGGTTCATTACCGGACGATCGGACAGCGAGCTACCCATGGCTCGCCGTCCGCGAGCCCGCGTCTACTGTGACCGGAAATCGGGACCGGAATCCCGGCGGCGGCGGCGGGGGCGCCGTTGCCTGATGCGGTCTGCTTCCTCCTTTGCTAGCATTACTGCTTCGCAGAAGGAGGCGACCGCCTGCCATTCCTCCTCGCTAAGGACCATGGCCATCAACCAGAGCCCGGCGCGAGAGGTCTCCGCCGCCGATCGCCCCCACGAAGGCACGGCGATGCTCTGCCCAGGCAGGGCACACCTCGACTGTGTTTGCCACCGTGTCCTCCGGGCGTTCCGTACAGTGGCGACGACCGGGCGTCTCTTCCGCTTTAATTCGGTGCAGGAACCTCCCGAACTTGCCATGTCCGGTGAGGACCAGTGTCATGCGGAAGGTAAGGACGCCGTGAGGCCTTTCCAGCCACGCCTCAAAGAGGGGACTTACCGCCATAATTGTGGCGTGCCCAACGTTTTACCTATTTGCCCATAGATGGCGTTTTGCAATTACGTAATTTTTCTGAATCGCGGTGTTAAGACTTTCTGTTGATTGATGACCCTCTCGAATTATTATGCCCACGTTGTCGTTAGTTGGAGTTCTTCTGTCAGTTGCTTATTGGTTTCGGTTGTTTCGTTCGTATGGTTGTTGTTGTTGATAGATACCTCATAATCGAAAATATCGTAATTTCGTTGTACGTTTGTTTTGTATGTTCGTAGTTTCGTACTTCGTTCTATCGTAATAATCGATATGAGTTATTCGATATTACGATTGTTTTGTTTTGTAAAGGCGGACGGTGTTCGAGTCGCTCTCCCTTTGTTCATAATTGTTTTCAAGTATGTGCGTAGTTTGTTGAGAGCATGTCTAAAAGGAAATCTCAACTGTCCCGGCAGACATCACAGACAAGAGCCGCTCGAGTACGCCGTACGGAAGAATCTGCCCCTGAAAATGAGCAGCGCCTCTCGAGAAATAGAGAATATGTTTCGCAAGCACGCGCTAGGGAATCTAGCTCCAAGCGCTCACAGCGTCTCGCTAGCCAAAATGTGAGGACGTCGCGGGCCCGTGCTCGAGAAACTAGCGCTGAACGTGCGCACCGTCTATCTGAGTTAAGGCAGCATGTCTCTGAGACAAGGGATAGGGAGACAAGCGCTGAGCGCTCGCAGCGGCTCGCTAGGCAAAATGCCATAACATCGCAGGCCCGTGCTCAGGAATCTAGCGCTGAACGTGCGCAGCGTCTAATCGAGTGTAATCTTATTTTAAAACAAGAAATTTTCCGCGGACGAAGTCACGGGCAGAAGCTAGTTAATGAATAAATGACATTAACGTCGATGGCGAGTACATATCTCACTTTCGGTTTGCCGGCGACATTGTAGTCATGGCTGAGACTACGGAGAAACTCAGTACAATTCTCAGTGACCTAAGTAGAGCTTCCGAAAGAGTGGGACTTTAAAATAACTACGGGCAAACCCAAAGTTATGGTTAGCATCCATATAGTACGCACTCCTATCGAGGTCGGAGACTACACTCGAAGTGTACAGTCTCCGATCTCAAGCTTCCGTATGCTGTTCGGACGTAAAGAACACCATCCCATCTCTTCCCGTGGGTGTCGTTAGATGGGACTAAGGGATATACCAGAAAATGGGCGGCAGCATTCTCTGTGGATTTCAACTGCCACATTGTGATCGCGAACCCGCCTGCCAAGCATGGTGATTATGGCAAACTCCTCCCAGTTTGAAGTATACAACAAAAAGATGGCCCCTAGTGCCCGGCAGTCCGCCTACCCTTGACTCCGGTTGCGGTCAAGGCAATGGCGAGGCAAGGGGTGCGAAGAAACTCTGGAGAGGATCCGGCTACCCCTTAAAAGGACAACGACTGTACCTGGCAACATTCAACAGGCGCACACTGAGGTCTGATCACCGAACTTGAGGAAGAATTGAGCGGGTTACGTTGGAGTATTGTAGGATTATCTGAAGTCCGAAGACAGCTCTATTTTCGGGAGGATGACTACCAGTCCCAGGGTGGTATCGGGTTTTTCGTCCACAAGTCCCTTGTGAACAATGCATGTGGTGAGGATCGTGTGTGTCGACCAGGGTGGCGTACCTGATGCTCAGAATATCATCAAGATATTCGCTGAAGGTCATACAGGTTTATGCCCCGACCTCGACACTCCCAGATGACGAAGTAGAGACCTTTTATGAGGATGTATCCAGAGCCATGCATGGTCATAAAACTCACTTCACCGTGGTCATGGGGGACTTTAACGCGAAACTGGGCAAACGAGATGGTGACGAGCTGCGAGTGCGGCAATTTGGATTAGGACGTCGGAACCACTGGGGACACCTACTGGCCAGCTTTGTGGAGAAGGAGGGCCTCTATATGATGAACTCCTTCTTCAAAAAGCTTGAGCATAGAAGGTGGACCTGACAAAGTCCTGATGGTGCAACTAAAATGAGATTGACTTCATCCTGTCGACGAAGAAGCAAAATATTCCATGATGTCTCCGTGATCAATGCGGTGAAAACTAAAAGCGATCACCGCATGGTAAGGTAAGAGAGGCACATTGAATATCAACACCAAGCTTGAAAGGTCTCGGCTGGTGAAGTCTACGCTCCGTCCAGCACAGATCCAGATCCAAAACTCCGAGTGCTTTCAGCTCGAACTCAATACCTAGGTACTCAATTATTTATTGCATTTCGCAATGTACATGCATAGGTGGTAGGTGAAAGTTTAAGACACAATTGTGGACCCTGTTGGGCACAGCAAAAGACAATATTAGATAGAGTGAAAAGAACTTATAGACTAACTTATTCTAAGTATAATTTCATAAAACATTTATTCCAATATTTTAAGCACTCAATTAATTCATGAATCCCCAAGCGACCACCGGTGGCCGCGCATCTATTGTCTTACTATTGTGTCTCTAATTGACGGTATCTGAAGGGTTAAGTATAATAAATTATTCATTTTTTTATATTAAAATCTTTATTATTACAATTATTTTTATTTTATTTTATTATGGAGCTGTATACATTTGTCATTTAAATAGTCATTTATACTGTAACAGCATTTACATAGTAATATTTTTAACTTATTCATAAAAACAGCAGTCTTTTATAAATTTTTATCACGTAACTTGAGGCCCAGATGAATGCATTTTTAAACGAGATGATGGTAGGTTTAGATGTGTTTTGTGTCGGAGTGTGATTCTTGATTGAATGTCCTCTCATTTAGCGTAAAAGTCTTGGTGTGTGTGTGCAAATTTACAGATTTCCAGTATGTGAATAGAAGGTAACGTTAGAATATTTAGTTGTTCGAAATGAAGTTTGCGGCTATCGGTCTGTTCAATATTAACCAAAATACGACTTTTTTTTATTGTAAACAGCGCCGGTGCGTCTGTGCTATTACCCCACATTATGACACCATAGCTGAACCATGCATAAGCATAAGCGTAATAGGCATAGATATCCAGAGATATGCCTTCATTGCGGAATAGTAAGGAGACCTAGTGGGGCCGCTTAACTCCCACCAAAATAATTACAAAATTAACTAATTAGTGTATTTACGACACCCATGTAAAATTTGCACACGCACACTAAGAAGAAAGCACCTACACCAAATCAGTTTCTAATAGCACACATAAACAGAACGGGCGGAGCATTCACTTGTAAACACGTATTCAATGTTAGTGCGTCGAACGCGATGGTCGATAATTTTATCGATATTTAATTATATTACAATCTTGACTACTGATCTTGTAATGGTTTAGCTGCTTACCCATCATCATCGCGTGGATATAGGTAGACCTTCTTCACCTGGTCCTTAGTAAGTATTTCCTAGCCGCCATTTTGAATTAATCGATCTAAAAAATCGTAACTTAGGTGCTCACAATTTGCATTTAAGTATGGAATACACTTCTGTATTTTTTAGTGTTGCGATAAAACATCACAATAAGTGTTTGTATTTTTTTTTTAATTTAAAAGAAGAAATGCAAAAACGCTCATTAAACATAACATTAACGTGATAAAAAACTTTATTCAAAAAAAAAATTAAACCGACTTCAAAAAGTACAAAATAATTTTAATTTCGGAAGTCGGTGTTTCTATAATAAATACCTAATTTTGTCTCTGCGTTATTTCCGACTTCTGAAATTAAAATTATTTTGTACTTTTTGAAGTCGGTTTTTTTTTTTTTTTGTAAAAAGTTTTTTTATTTTTCACTTTTTAGTTATGGTAGCACCACTAAAAAGTACCTACCCTTCAGCTAAACATAAATTACCTTATAGCCAGAGTGCATCTCATAAGGATTCTTATAATCTCAAATACGGTTATATTACATGAATTTACCTTCCGGCTTTATCACCAGATCAGTTCGATACATCCGCTCCCCTTTTTCTTGCAGTCAGTCATCGACTACACGTATAAACAAAGCAATTTTACTTGTTACGACAATTCTGCTATAATTCTATGAGGAGTTCTGTTCCATATCTTCGAAGTTCATGATCAGATCATAACAATATTTCTACGGGGCCAACTTGGAAGCATAACATATCAATCAAAAAAAAAATTTCAAAATCGGTCCTCAATTGACCGAAATATCGGTGAACATACATACAAAAAAAAAAAACATACATTCAGCCGAACATAGAACCACCTTCTTTTCGAAGTCGGTTAATAATTGCTACATAGGATATATTTTGGATATATCCATCGCTACTTAGGATCTCTGTGGCATGTAAATAATAATTTGAAAGATTTTTAATTCGTTTCCATTTTGCAAAAATTAAATGCTTGCGACTGTTGTTATAAAATACCCTGCTAGTTCGGAGGTCGTGCGACGTGGCCAGCCTGGCTATTTTTCCCCCCAATACCTGCTACTTGAGTTATGGAGCGCAGCGTAGCATTTCTAACGCGATCTGTTCGCTTAACACCTACTATGGTGCTGCTGCGCTCCATTGCTCTGCTAAATTTTCAGTTCCGACTTATGTTGTCAGCAAATGACCAACTTTGTGTACCATAGTTTAAAACCGCGTCGGAGGTGGTGTGATGATCTGATCATATTCGCGGCGCGAACTTGGCCATATATCGTCCTGGACAGGGAGATTTGGAAGGAGAAAGTAGAGAACCTTTTAAATAGGCCATTAAATAATTGTACCTTTCTATGTTGATTGTTGTTTTGATTGGATTGTATGGACTCTAGTCTGGAAATAAAATTATTAAAAACACTAAAAAAAAAACACTTAAAAAAAACACTTAAAAAAAAACACTAACACACACACACACACACACACACACACACACACACACACTATTAAAAATAAAAACACTTAACTAATTAAAACTATATATAGGTATACACAATAACTCTTACCTAAAATATGGCGTCAAAAAATTCCTCCGCATCGCTGTCGACTGGAAGTGTGCCCAAAAGACTGGCGGCATTGCCACGTTTTATGGCAATGATTAGCTTTTACCTTGGTGAGAGATTCTCACCAAGGTAAAAGCTAGTCTTTGGGTCACGTGAAGTGTCAACAAGGCGTTTGGATAATTGTTTAAAAAGCGCATGAGCACTCTGATCCCACAGCCCAAGAGTTTCAACCCCAAACGGCTCAAAAATATAACTGCCGATGAGGTTGTTATATTTCCGCCGCTTGAGGTTCTCCGCAGCCGCTGCAGCAGCACCAGCACAGCACGACGAGCTAGGACGATGGAATTACTAAGTAGGTAGGTACTATTATTTTAACACTTATTTATCGGAACCCTCCCGAACCTTTAGAAGACCAATGAGGGGGCGAAGCCAACTTGCAGAGACCACTTAGGCGCCGTGTGCGGAATGCGTCACCAACGGACGATTATTCGTAGTTCGTAACTGCGACAGCTTCGAGTCTTCGACAGAAGGTCGCGCATCGAAGCTTTGGTGATCTCGTTGTCCACGTATCAACAGTCTATATACTCATAGCTGAGTCCACATTTCACATCGAGCCTTTTTAGGAAGAACATCGTTAGCGACAGTGAGCGTTTTTGCAGTAATAGTAGGTTTTCTCTTCCATAATTAGGAGTATTAAGTATTTACGAAAATATGTAGTAGCAACAATTTTATTAGATCCGTACTTATAAGAAGTTATATTTTTTTTATTTTATTTATTATCATGAATCAATACTTTTTAATTATGGAAGAGAAAATTTACTAGTACTGCAAAAACGCTCACTGTCGCTTACGATGTTCTTCCTAAAAAGGCTCGACATGTTGTCAACCTCGTGTGATTTGCATCTCTAGCTTAACTTTCACAAGGTTTCAAAGTATGCTACAAATTAACCAATTTTTAGAAGGAAGGTTTTTAACAATAAAAGAAAATTCTGAAATTGTTCCATTTATTTATTATCGATAATATATAATAGTTACACATGTAATAGTTAGCCTACAAATCTTTCTTTCCTTTTTTTACTATTATTATTTAAGATTTTTTTTTTGTCTTTTTATATGTGTTTTTAAGGTAATAAAACACATATAAAAAGACAAAAATAATCCCTGCCATAATTTACTTCAAATAAAGACATTATAATAATTTAAATAATAACAAAATTTATTAATAATAACGACAATAAATAAATAAAATATACCAATATTTATAATAAATATATTATTGAATACACAATTTAATTAAAATAGATAATTAGGTACATGATTTAATAATAACGATGACAAAAATAAATTAAAATATCTTTTTCATTACTCTGAAAGTAGGTATTGAAGTTGCCTGACGAGCGGGCTGAAAAGTATCACACTTTCATCCCTAGGGAGTTTTACTTTCACCTAAGAGCTGTCAAATTATTAAAAAAAAAAACTAGGTCTATCTTCATGTATTTGTAATGAAAAGCACAATGCTTACCTCGGGGTTCATCATCATCTTCCTGCCCTTATCCCGTTTTATTTGGGGTCGGCGCAACACGTTTTTTTCTTCCATTCTGTCCTGTCGCTCGTCACGCTATCAATAACTCCCTTTTCATTCATATCACTTCTCACACAATCCATCCATCTTTTCTTTGGCCTCCCTCTCCCTCTCCATCCATCCACATGTAAATTCATAACTCTTTTAGCAATATGCGTTTCATCTCTCCTTTTTACATGACCATACCAAGACAAACGATTCCCTTTCAACTTTTCAGTTACCGGCGCCACTTTCAAACTTCCCCTAATATACTCATTTCTTACTTTATCCATTCTCGTCACACCACACATCCATCTTAACATTCTCATCTCCGCTACATGCAATCTTTTTTCATCCGTCTTTTTCACAGACCAACATTCTGATCCATACAATACAACAGGCCTTATCACGGACTTGTAGATTTTACCCTTCAACTTGAGGGGCATCCGTGGGTCACAAGTTGTTCCCGTGACCTGTCGCCATTTCATCCATCCTGCGTTGATCCGATGTGTTACGTCCCGGTCTACCTCACCATCCCCTTGGACAAGCGACCCGAGGTACCAAAAGTCGGAACAGATCGGTATGGGCGTTCCAACGAGAGCTAAAGGCACTGGAGTGGAGAGACCGCCGAAATCGCAGAACAAGTACTCCGTTTTAGTTCTGCTCAATTTCAGGCCAACACTTTCCAGTCTGTGCCACCACACCTCCAATCTATTCTGGACCTCTTGGCCACTCTCGGCAATCAGGACAATGTCATCGGCAAACAACATACACCAGGGAGCCTCTTCCTGAATGTCCGACGTCAGAGCATCCATTATCATCAGGAAGAGGTAAGGGCTGAGGGCCGACCCTTGGTGTAAGCCGACAGCCACATTGAAGCTGTCAGTAGTGCCCACTGTAGACCGGACTTGGGTACTGCATCGACTGGACTGACTGCATGACTTGGGTAATGCTTACTTCGGGGTTAAAGTTACTTATTTAGTCCGTCGAATTAGCGACCTCGCTACGCTCGGCCGCCAACTCCTTCTCGGGACGAAATAAGTAACTTTCACCCCTAGTGTAACAATGTACCGTGTTTTATTAGCCTTCATCCTTTTTCCCAACTTTGCTGTGCTCGAGGGTCCATATTGATCTTGACTATATTTTTATCGGAAGGCCTCCTGCAAGGTAGACCGATGACCTGGTGAAGGTTGCGGGAAACCGATGGATGCGAGACGCGCAGGATCGATCATTGTGGCGACACTTAGGGGAGGCCTATGTCCAACAGTGGACGTCTGTCGGCTGAAATGATGATGATATTTACTATCTATGTACATATGGAATGCAATAAAGTATTGAGTACATAATGTACATGATTAGTGAAAATACATCATTATTGTAAGCCACGGGGAATCGGAACAATCACTCCTACAACTAAAAATCAAAGTGACATAATATATTGCAATACTTGTAAACGATCAATAAAAATGATTATTACTTTCTGAGCAAGTATGAAAAAAATTGAAAATACACGCACACAATCACACACACACTACACACTTGTAAATGGCCATTCTTACGAAAACAACTCGAGACATTAAAAGTTCCTGGGCGGAGCATCGCCGTGCCCTCGTGGGGGCAATCGGCGGCGGAGACCTCTCGCGCCGGGCCCTGGTCGAGGCCATGGTCCGGAGCGAGAAGGATTGGCAGGCGGTCGCCTCCTTCTGCGAAGCAGTAATGCTTGCAAAGGAGGAGGCCGACCGCATCAGGCAACGGCGCCCTCGCCGCCGTCGCCAGGATTCCGATCCGACCTATCTACCGGTCCGTAGACGCGGGCTCGCGGATGGCGAGCCATGGGTAGCTCGCTGTCCGATCGTCCGGTAATGGACCGAGTCCAAGACGTCGACGGCGCGCACTGTTCCCGCGCGCCTCAAGGAGTTGTCAGCAGCAGGAGGGGCCCAGCTGGGTCAAAGCCTACTGGGGACAGGGTTGTCCGAAAGGGAGCTCGTGCCCCGGTATGAAGACTAGAAGGAACGGCGCGGGGTTTTTAGTCAGTAAGAGTCTGACACTATCTCCCGCTCCACCCAAGAGCGGGTTTTGTCAAAGATGATTTTCCCCGTCGACAAAAAAAAAGGACATTAAAAGTTTTTCACCAGCGTTCATGTAAATTTGGCTTTTTAAAACACCTTTTTAAAACACCAAAATATTTCACTTGCATGGTTTTTCAACAGCGTGTCTACATCGAATATGTTTTTTTAAAGTACTCTTGTGACTAAAACAACGCTGACATTCTTCACATTGGTGAGGTTTCTCGCCAGTGTGCGTACGAATGTGAGTTGTTAAATTACTCTTGTGACTAAAACAAAGCTGACACTCTTCACACCTGTACGGTTGCTCGCCAGTGTGAGTGCGAATGTGCCTTATTAAAGTAGTCTTCTGACTAAAACACACCTCACAATCATTACATTTGTAAGGTTTTTCGCCAGTGTGCGTCCGAACGTGTTTTGTTAAATGACTTTTTTGTTTAAAACCAAGCTGACATTGTTCACACCTATAAGGTTGCTCGCCAGTGTGCGTACGAATATGCCTTGTTAAAGTAGTCTTATGTTTAAAACAAAGCTGACATTCTTTACACTTGTAAGGTTTCTCACCAGTGTGCACACGCATGTGTGTTTTTAAATAACTGCTCCGACTAAAGCAAACTTGACATTGTTCACACTTGTAAGGTTGCTCGCCAGTGTGAATGCGATTGTGCCTTATTAAAGTAGTCTTCTGAGTAAACCGTACCCCACATTCTTTACATTTGAAAGGTTTTTCGCCAGTGTGCGTCCGAATATGTTTTGTTAAAAGACTTTTTTGTTTAAAACAAAGCTGACATTGTTCACACCTATAAGGTTGCTCGCCAGTGTGCGTACGAATATGCCTTGTTAAAGTATGGATTTGAGTAAAACATAGCTCACATTCTTTACACTTGTAAGGTTTCTCACCAGTGTGCACACGCATGTGTGTTTTTAAATAACTTTTCTGACTGAAACAAAATTGACATTCTTTACATTTGTAAGGTTTCTCACCAGTGTGCGTTCGAATGTGTCTTGTTAAATAACTCTTTTGACTAAAACAAAATTGACATTCTTCACATTTGTAAGGTTTCTCACCAGTGTGCGTTCGAATGTGTCTTTTTAAATAACTCTTCTGACTAAAACATAATTGACATTCTTCACATTTGTAAGGTTTCTCACCAGAGCGCGTGCTCTCACCAGTAACTAGAGGTGTACTACTTGAAGGTCCCTCCGTTGCTGGAATAAGTTTGGATGTACATTTTTTTGTGTTTTGGGTAATTGGCTTGTGTTCATTCTTCTTTTGATTTTCTGTACTTACATCTTCTAGTTGGTTTCCTCGTGTGTACAATTTTCGGATCATCACCACGGCCGCTCCTGTGATTATTAATCTATTAAGCACCAAATTCAAAACACAAATGAATGGGAAAAGAATTTTTCACATCAGAGCAGAGTTTTTCGAATTTAACTATTTTATTTATTATTATTTTATTATAATAGGAAAACAAACAGTACATATTAACCTAACAAAACAACAAATTATGCAAATATTAACCAATGACATGTTTTCACATTTATCTATGAAGAGCATGCTTGAGAGAGAGAAAAATAAATAATGTTGGTATGCACTTTAAAAATACGACACAATCACAATAATAGGTTTTGCAGGACAAACTAAAAACAGTTCTCGAACCAATGTTTGGTAAGTATTCAACTGAATACACGCGGCTTAGAAGTAAATAAGTCAAGTTCAGAAAAGTCAACCAAATTATTGTAAGACTGCGCATCTTATAAAGAACGAATGTTGTCTGTAATTTGTGTAGCAGTGGGGAACGTTAAGAAGAAGAAAGGGTATTCTAGCAGATCTAGTGGGGGTGCGTAAATTAATCTTGGCGAGAAGTTGCGGGGCGTCGATGTACGATTGTACTAAGTTAATGAGAAAAGAGATATCTGATATACATCTTCTCTCCCCGAGTGTTAGTAAATGGTACCTTTTGCATTTCGACTCGTATGCATGGTCAAAGGGTTTCATCAAAATAAGCTGTAATTACTCGACTACGGCAGATCTCAAAGCAAGGGTTATGATATTCCATATACGGAACTGTTCTGTGGTATCTGCCACGGAATAAAGAAAACTAGAGGAAGTGCCTCTTAAATATGGCGCGTGTGTCAACAGTAGGCGAAATTCGCCTATTACATATTATATACTAGTGCAGGTGAATATGGCATCTATTTCAAAGGCACTAGCGTTCTGAATAGAATAAATTGGTTACAGCGTCATCTAGCGTTGAGTAGCCGAACTCGTTGTAAATTGGTTAAAACTTCTTTATTGTTCGTGTCATGTCAAATAATAACAACTTTCTTACGTTGTAATAAGACCTAATTTATGAAAGGAATAAGAATATGATTTGTAAAAGTTAAGTTTGTAATTCGTAGCTTCGTAGCCAATCATATTACTGTTTTTTATGTGTGTAATGTACAATTTGATACGCAAATGTATGAGTTTGGCGACACTGGTTCCCGTGCTTAGCCACGTTAGGGGCACTTCTACCTATATTTTCTGTTCTGTGGTATCTGCAATCAGCGTTCAGTACTTCAAGCAGATGGAGTAGGAGTGTCGAGAGCAACTACTGGAGGTGTTTCAGTGTGTTTGTGCTACTTGAGAGCGTACAGAGACGACATTTGAAGTTGTTTTCGATAAGTTCATGTTATTAAACCAGTCGGCCTGTTCGCAGGGCCGAGCCGAACCCAGCCAACGCCTGTGTGCGACATCTATGCAGCGCTTCCTTTTTTGTTGTTTTTTTTTTTTGTCTGGACACAGTGGGTCAATTCTAGTCGTGTAAACAGTATTCATTTGTCTTAGGAGATTTTACAGATGTAATTATTTTAATTCAACTATAAAGAAGTTGTTGTTCTGTGACAAAAATATTAAAAAAATGGCCGCTGGCATCTTATCCGGCGCCCCTTATGGCTTGGCGCCTGTGTGCCCCGCACACTTCGCACATATGGGCGGCTCGGCCCGGCCTGTTCGCTGACACAAAATTTCACTAACTAATACTTACGTGTAGTGTCACTGGCCCTTCGCATCTTATTTGATTCTTCTTGTTCTTCTTCCAGTTCCGTTTTAATTTCCATTAAGGGCACATTATCTTCTGATTCAGACTGTCGTGCTGATATATCATCTGCGTCTGAATAACTGTTGTTTAGACGTTCCAGTTCTGTAAGCAGTAACTGTGAAGAGTGTATGATGTTGTAATGAGGCACGATTGGTGCAATAGTAGCACTGCTAGCTTCAGGGCGTGAATTATTGACGAAGAGAGATAAAAGAGACCTTTTTCTCACGCCCCGTATAAGCCATCAGGTAAAACCAGCGGAAACAGTGTGGCCCAACAGAAGGTCGCTTCGACTGATTAGACAAATGACCAGAGTGCTCTACGACCACGACAACTGCGCCGAGAGTTTTTGCCAATATGGGTAATGCTGTCGAAGCGAGCCTTCCTTAGTGCCTTGGAGGACTTGGCAACATGGTCAAAGGCTCTCTTATTGGAGCTCAGATGGGCCCAGACCCAGGTGAAAAACGCCGAAAGCTTAAGCTTTTCAGTTTCAGCAGGATCGAGTACTTCGTCACTGTTAATTAATTGATAAAATATAATAAAGAGGTAAAGTTTGTTTTTTTGTATCTCTGGAAGTACTGGGCCGATTGTTAAAAATGTTTCACCTTCTTCCTGAGTGACATAGGCTATATTTTACGAATGCGTGCGAAGCCACGTGAAAAAGCTAGTACTCTATAACTTTACACACTTTGCTTGGATATAGCATCCGCATAGCTTGACGGATTGAGAAAAGAGAAGCACATGTTCTGCCAAGAATAAGACGCCAAGAAGTGTCGCATCTCATCCCAATTGACAACATTTCAAAACTGACATGACCTTAAAACAAAAATACCATTTCTTTATTTTCGTCTCCTGAGTTCAAATATATTTTTTTCATATTTTTTTATTTCTTCATTTCTGAGGAAAAAAATTAAAATCATAAAACATGTGATGACGTCACATATACGGTTGAATGAAGTAGTTACCTTCGCCTAAGCATTTCATCGTTTTAGACGAAAACATCAAGCGTCAAACGTCAATGTTATGTCACTGTCAACTAAGAAAAAAATATTTACAATTCTATCGAAATTGTTTTGCATAATATTTTCCTTTAAACTCGACACAACTTACTGATATTATTATCAACTGTTGCCTATTGATTGATATTATTTCATCAATAAAATGGATCCCAATGAAACATATACGCCAATGAAGGAACCGAAATATTGTTTTGTACCAGCCTGCAAAAACAGTTCTAGAGATACTCAAAAAGCATTTTTTGCGGTGCCTACCTCAGCTAAACAAGAGTGGTGCAATGCTGTGGGTATATCATGTCCTAAACGTGTTATATATATATGCGAAGATCATCTCAATGTAAGTACCTGCCTAAATGAAAAACCTGATAACAATGCATTGTGCATGTGGTGTTTATCTTGTTCTAAATATTATTTGATGACCTGTTTGTATATTGAGCAATATTGTAATAACTGTTACCACACCTAATTGACTTAATAACAAAGTGCTCACTTTACAGTAATATTTCACTAGGTACTATTTTGTATTATATATTCTGATAACTGATCAGATTAATTATACATGGACAAGATGGACTAATAAAATATAAATTTAAATAATAATTAATCTTTTAGTTGGAGGAAGATGTGGAGAACTACCGGTACTGGACAACAATGAAAGTGCGGCCAAAGTTGAAGTCTCGGTTACCACATTCTTTTGTGAAGATACCAATTTCAACTGTTTATCAAGAAATTATTGAACCTAGACCCAGCACCAGCACATCTACAGCTTCCTCATCATTTCATTCAGTTTGTGAAAATCCATTAATTACAAAAGCCAGCAAAGGAGTACAAGTGAAGCCAAGAACATCAGATAGAGCAACTTATTGTGCCATATACAATAAGAAGACGAAGAAACCTTTATTTGAACAAGATGATGAGATGGAAGAAGTTTTGTTGCCTTCAACACAAGGAAGTTCTACCTCTGTTGAAATGTCAGAAGTCTCATCAGAAATCTACACTAAAACTGTAATACAGACCCGGAGAAGCTTTATGCTTGACCTTATTAAAAAAAAACCACAAAATTATATTGGCTTACCAAAGAATTATTATTGGTTAATTCAATATTTAGAAAGTAATCTGAATGTAAAGTCTTTTGATATAATAGTAACTTTGTATAAAATAAAAAATAATACCCCCTTCTACCAAATCTCAGATTTCTTTGAAGTATCATTAACCACATTATGGAGAATATTTTTCAGAACTTTATGTGTTCTGTCTAAGTTCTTCAAACAATTGATTTATTATCCTCATGTATATGATGTCAAAAGAAACTTGCCAGCCTCCTTCAGGACCAACAAAGAATATTCAAATGTTTTTTGCATTATTGACTGTTTTGAGATAGAAATTGAAAAACCATCAAATCCTATTATCCAGTCTCTAACATGGTCACAGTACAAAAATGCTAATACATTAAAATACTTGATAGCTACAACACCTAGTGGTTTTGTCAACTTTGTATCTGTTGGTTTTGGGGGTCGTATCTCTGATACCAATATTGTAGAAAACAGTGGTTTTCTGGATGTGCTGCCACCAAAGTGTACTGTATTGGCTGACAGAGGGTTTAAAAATGTTGATGCTTTACTAAGTAGAAATCAGAATAATCTACTTCGGCCACCCAGTGTTGCAAAAGATCAAAAATTGACAAAGCAGGATGCTATCAAAAGCAAGGTCATTGCCAGTCTGCGTATCCATGTTGAAAGGGTAATAAGAAGAGTAAGGCTTTATAAACTGTTGAAACCACACTCAGTAATAAATAATAAATTAATTCAACATGCAGATGATGCAGTTATTGTGGCATGCGGGTTGATAAATCTACATAGTTCTATTATTAAGAATGAATAAATCATTTTTTTAAATGTTGTATTTTAGTTAGATTAAATTTTTTTTTTTTAGACTAAAATTAGATACATTAGTGTATATAGTATAGTTAGTTTAATGATTATTTGTTTGTAAGTTTTATTTTTATTGATTTAATTGTTTCAGACAGTCCTAAATAAAAAATAAAAGACATAAAAAGTCAAAAGTTAAAATATTTTATTTCTCATAGGCCTACATGGGGACTTATAAAACGTCAGAAGCTAGTGCACGGTTCCAAATTGGTTGTTTCCTATGGAGAAGAACCGGCAAGAAACTCCATGGTTACTCTTTTAAAAATATGGCTGTTATTAAAATAATAATGATAGATATTATGTAAGAACAGTGTAGACTAGTCAATATTGTACACAAAAGTACAATAAAAATAATCATAAGAAAAAAAAGTAAGTTGTAATAGAAATTAATCTAAGAGTTGGTGGAGTATACAGTGTTCTCACATTTACATTACAAAAAAGAGGCTATATAAAAAAAAAAGCAGGAAAAATATAAATAACTAGCTGCTCCCAGCGGCTTCGCCTGCGTGATAGCAGAAAATTATCTCAAGGGAACATACTTCCAGGACATGGTCTATCCATGTACCGAGTTTCATCAAAATCGTTTTGCCATTTAGGCGTGAAGACGTAACAAACATACTTACTTTCGCTTTTATAACATCAGTAAGGATTACAACTATGTATCTATAAAATTATGACAAAAAAAATTAATTTAACTAATAAATTTAAGGCAGTTGAGTTGTAAATAATAAAAAAAAATATTGCAAAAGCAATTTGTTAGAGGAAAGAAAAATGTTTATATAAACAAAGATGGAGCAGTTAATAGACACAATATTGATGATATGCCAGGGAGCCACATGTGCAAAGGTAGTCTCAGATTGCCAAACAAGTGTCTTCGACATGTAATATGCTTATTTGGTTAGTACACGCTTATGAGTTTTGAATTTTCCCTCACTAAGTTCAGTAACCACCGTTGGCAGCTTGTTATATATAACAAGCTATATACCTACCCGCCTATAGGCGTATGCTGTTTACTAGGAATGACTTGCTGGTCTTAGCTAATATATAAATAAATAAATACTATTTATATAGATTTTTATTATTTTGCACTTTGTAAAACCGTATTGAAAATAAATTTTTTCCAAAATTCTTCAGCTGAATCTAATAAACCTGTCACATATTTTTTATCATAATTTACCCAGTACTTATGTAGGAGTTTTGTCTGTTCAAAACTAGGATCAGCAATACAAAACAGTCCTTTTAATTTTTTTGCAGCATGCATTTGTATCATAATCTGAGCTTTATGTTTTTCGTATAGTTCACCGTCTTTTACATAACTTTTCATTGTCTTATCACTTATAGGGCACTTTATTTCAATTACAAAATCCCTACAAATCCCATCAGGTGAAACTCCAATGATAGGGGATATTAAAATCAACCCTGTGTGTTGAATTGTTCCAAATTCTTTTTCTAACTCCTTGAGTACTTCTTTTTCTAGTGCCTTGCCCCTTTTGATAGCTTTAGTTTCTGGCACCTTGTAACCTCCAAGAATGCTTTGTACTAAGGCACCATTCTCTGTTTTACAGTGAATAGCTTCATAGATCCTGGACCCTGTGACTCTCCCTTGGCGCATAGAATGCCACAGTTTAGAGTCTGCTTGAGCTTTTGTAGCTTTAGCAATAGTTTCAACTACATCTACAGTAATAGTTGTTGCGGAAAATGATTTAAAATTGTCATAGCAGTGATCATTTATTTGTTGTACAAACTGCAGCACTAAATTAAACACACTAAAGTCATTTAAGTGAGGCTGTCGATTTCCACAGTAATTTAGAATCATTCCTGTTGTGACTTTACGTCTCTTGCATTCTTCGGAAAACATGGCAAGATTGACACTCATGTCCACATTATCAGGAGCTCTTTTAATTTTACCAATGTTTTTTGCCAAGATGAACTTCTGGTCACCTACAGCTCCAGCAAGTTTTGGTTTAGTCCAATAACACAGAGTAGACGTCGTTGAAGGTTCGTCTGACCGTTTTATGAGCCAAATGGCAAAGCATATCGCGTGTTTGCAGCCTCCTGCAGAAGCTGCACAGTCGTTGCATTCTACTGTGATAATGTTCTCAACAGATTCATCGATTACAGCTGTAACCTGATATAACTTTGATTTAACTTTATGTTCAGGTGTTACCCTGCATTTAACGGTGCATAAGTTTCCTTCTCGCTTCACTTCTACATATCCTACAGCTGTGTCAACATATGCTTCACGTGATGCTAGTAGTGCCTTGGCACTACGTGTTTCTGCAATATTGTAGCATTCATTTTCGTGCATATATTGCAATAGCATTAAATAGTCTACTTTCGGCAAGTTTCTGCTATCGGCAACTAGAAATCCTTCCGAAACTTTCATGGTGACTTAATAATAACAGAATAAGGATACACTTGTAAATAATAAAAGTCACGAACTTAATTTGGTAACAAACACAAACACAAGTTTAGGCGCCAACTTGTTTGACAAGTTGACACACAACGCATTTGACAGTGTTGCCAACAACACAGAGCATGTTACCGCCATTTTTCACGGCATGAGTAGCCTAAATTAGCCGAATTTTAACTACAGAAATTAATATTCGGCTACTTACTGCCTAAAGTACTCTTAAACAAAAAAAAACTCTATAAATAAAATAAAACGCAGCTCTCTCTTGTCATTTGACACATCGGGGATTCATCTAGTATTATAAAAAAACTTTGATAACCAACTTCTTTTAAAAGTTCCGCGAGCATGGCAGGTTCGAGGACATTCTTTATAATGGTAGAATACTTAATTTTATGTAATTGAATTTTTTTCTAGAACAGTAGTTCTTGTCTCAAAGGTACAATAGCTAAGACAAATTTAAGGATTTCCCCGGAACTAGTTAAAATAGCTACCATCATTCTTAAATGATTTTTATTAAAGAATTTTTTTTTTTGTGTTTTGAGAATTTTAAATAGCTAGTCTCTGAAATAGTCTGAAAGGCGCCTAGTCGCCTTTCACATATTTTGTTTTGAGTAGCCTAAATGGCAACAAATCGCCTACGTTGGCCACACTGGCATTTGACATCTCTACCAATTTTTTTTTTTTTTTTTAGTAGTTACGGCGAAGCAAAGGTGTTATCTCCATTCCACCGTATGTATGACGTCATTTGGCGCTTACGTCTATTTAGAATACACCGAATTTCAAAGTTGAAATTATGAATGAAAAGTACATCATTTCAAAAAATAAAAAAATATGGGTGTCCTAGTTTTTGATTTACTTTTATATAATGTAATAATACATGTAGGTTAAAAATATGAAATGTTGTCAATTATGCTGATTTGTAACGCTACATCCGCCGTTCATCGCGTGATTGGCAGTTAGGGAGTAATACAACACAGACTTCACCAGACGGAGATCTGAATTTCCTACTAGGGAGGAGACAGTTGCAATGCATCTGTCCGGATCAGAGATCAGCAGAAGATCCAGACAATTGGCGATATCATCAACTACATCGGGCACCCCAGTCGCTTGCTTTACCAGCTGGGAAAGGCCCATTGATAGCGCAATGTTTCGCGCTTCTCTCCCAGGGCGGTCAGTCCGTATAGGAAAAGCCAGTCTTGGTGGCAGGCGTTTAAATCCCCCAGAGCGACAAACTGCGCATCAGGGTGCCGATGCAGTCCTATCCCTTAACCTTTTCAACGCCCATCTATATAATCCGCTATGTGTCCTCCAGCGCTACGCAAAAAATGTAAAAAGATATTTTCTGGCGTGTTTGTTTCTGTTGCATATAAAACTTTTCGACGCCCATCTATATAAAACGCGATGTGTCCTCCAGCGCCACGAATATTTTCTGGCGTTTTTTGTTTCTATTGAATATAAAACAAACAAGAACTTATTATGTGTGAAAAAGTTAAAAATATGCCTACAACAGGGCAATTTTCCATAAAAACAAAATAAAAGGTCTTGTAAAAGTCGTAAATTTATTTTATACTATTTTGGAGGTATGCGGAACAGAGAGTAAAGTCCCACAAACCTCCATTGAAAAGGGAGGATCCTCCGGCCAGACAGGTGTTATAGTCTGGTGGGCGACTGCCCGATAGTTGATGTCGGGCTGTTGTATATGTTCAAATCACGCGGAGAACTTTTATTGCGCGATGCAGGGTTTCGTATTTTATTCATAGTTCTTATGTGGCGTTGTTATTACTTCTAATCAAGTAGTGGCGCTGAGGGCACGAAAATCTCGAACTTGTATACAAGTGATTGGCGTTCAAAAGGTTAAGGTCCGGAGCGAGGAGGAGGGGCAGGCGGACGCCTCATTCTGCGCAGCAGTATCGGGCAACGGCACTCACAGCGCCTATTGGCACTCACAGCGCCTATTATCCCAACCTTAGGCGCGGGCTCGCGGACGGCGACCAATAGGTAGCTCGCTGTCAGACGATCCGGTAACTATCCAGACCGAGCCCAAATCGCAGGGGTCTAGCTGGGTCGAAGCCTACTGGGGCCAGGGTTAGATCCGAAAGGCCGCGGTACGAAAGACGAGAAGGAATGGGCTGGGTTTTTTAGTCAGTAAGAGTCTGACACTATCTCCCGCTCATTTAAATGATTTTATACCCACAAAAGAACTAATTGAACCCTGTTTCTAGTAACGGAATGCAATAAAGTATTGAGTATTGAGTAACATATTTAAAAATTTCAAAAATTCAAAATTCAAAAAATTCAAAATTCATTTATTGGTGTGATTTTTGGTACATTTTACATGAGATCTTAATAATAAATAAATTAGTTCCTCAAAAATCTACCTAGAAGGTGTACACTCTTTCTTATAATTCAGTAGTTATTGTAAATAAGAATAATCAACAAATTCAAATAAAATTAAGGATTATAACAAAACAATATAGGTCAATGAATAGAAATTAGGATAATAATGCAATGTCAAAATTAAATAAATATGAATGTCAAATAACTTACTACACTCAAATATACAATGTCAACAGTAAATAAATGTCAAATAACTTACTATACTAAAAGATAATGATAAAATGTCAAAAGTAAATAAATGTCAAATAACTTACCACAATGAAAATAATAATACAATAACAAAATTAAATTAAATATCAATGTCAAATAATTTATAATTTATCATTAAGGAATTCTTAAATAGTGTAATAGCATTTCTCCAATAACAGATGTCTTAATTTATTTTTGAATTGAATAATATTTAGGTCTTTAATTCCATTTGGTAATTTATTAAATATTTTAGGTGCCATGCAAAGTATACTTTTGTGCATCAAGGCGGTCTTTGATGTCCGAATGCATAGTTCATGTCTATATTCTTGTCTAATCATTTTATAGCGATGTTCAGATGCTTTTCTGAATAGATGCATGTTCATCTTATGTCTATCACTACTTTTATTAAAAAGATGAAAAATCTTTCTAACATACTTGATATTTGCATAGATATATTGACAATTGATAATTAAACTTAATCTTAAAAACATACCATATCTGTAATGTTCCTCCTCTGGCTCAATGACATCATCTAGTCTCTCACAAACAGCTGGTAATTCTTCTTTGACAACAACGCTTTCAATATGGCTGACATCAACTATACTGATGTTCTCTACAGGAGTTACTGTAAGCCTACTGGTAAACTCTTGCTGTTCTCGGTTTACTGAGTGATTCGGCTGGAAAATGTTATTACAGTATTAAGTAGGTAATTCTGATTTTCTTTTTTGCACACAAACAAGTACAAATTAAAAACCTTTTACAAAAAAAATTAAACCGACTTCAAAAAGTACAAAATAACTTTAATTTCGGAAGTCGGTGTTTCTATAATAGATACCTAATCTTGTCTCTTCGTTATTTAACACCGACTTCCGAAATTAAAGTTATTTTGTACTTTTTGAAGTCGGTTTAATTTTTTTTGTAAAAAGTTTATTATTTTTCACTTTTTAGTTATGGTAGCACTACTAAAAAGTACCTACCCTTCAGCTAAACATAAATTACCTTATAGCCAGAGTGCATCTCATAACGATTCTTATAACCCCAAATACGGTTATATTACATGAATTTACCCCCTCCCCCTTTCCCCTACCCCTTTTCTTTCAGTCAGTCATCGACTACACGTATAAACAAAGCAATTTTACTTGTTACGACAATTCTGTTCCATATCTTCGAAGTTCATGATCAGATCATAACAATATTTCTATGGGACCAACTTGAAAGCATAACCTTTCAATAAAAAAATAAAAAAAATTTCAAAATCGGTCCACAATTGACCGAAATATCGGTGAACATACATACAAAAAAAAAAAAAAAAACATACATTCAGCCGAACATAGAACCTCCTCCTTTTCGAAGTCGGTTAATAATTTTCTTTGCTCTCGAACGATCTAGATAGTATCACTTCTATACTTACTAAATACCCTCACTAGTTGCAGAACACCTCACCTCATTCATCATCTGAGCAAACAGCTCTTCAGCTTCCAGACATTTTCTCTGCAGTTGGCAGCATTGCTTCAGTTTAGCAAAGCACAAGAAACAAGCGAGCGTCGGTCTGTCTTCAGTTACAAACTGCAACAAAACATATACCATTTGATTTAGGAATAGAAGTTGGAAAGTATTCTCATACAATGTGTACAGTCTATGGTATACTGTCTGAGCAATATCAACCACGAAATGCCGCCAGTGGGATATCCCTACTAATATTATAAATGCGAAAGTAACTCTGTCTGTCTGTTACGCTTTCACGCAAAAACTACTGAACGGATTTAGATCAAGTTTGGTAGGTAGGTAGAAGAGACACTGGAATAACACAGCTACCTATAATTCCACTGCTGAGCACAGGTCTCTGCCCGCGCGATATAAACTGTAGTCCACGCGGGCGAAAACGCGGGCGAAAAGCTAGTTTCCTATAGTCCTCATACATTTTATATGAATTCGCCGCACATGATCGGAGAAGGATGCTCCATGTCTCTTGGACAGCATTTCGGTCCAACATATCCATTTTGCAAGATCTCAAAGTCTCCTCACAGCTGTCGTCCGAATGTCTTCACAAGGTTCTGCAATACTTCAGTGACAATGCAAGAAAAGTTGGCAACTTCGAAAGGCTCATTGTGACCAGTAAAGTGGATGGGAAAAGACCTCGCGGGTGCAGCCGAATATGTTGATCCGACCTGATCTGCACCGCTCTTGACTCGAAAATATATATAATGCAGTCTAGTCCCAAGCTAAGCAGAGCTTGTGTTATGGGTACTAGAAAACTGATAAACATACTTATATATTTCTAAATACATATTATCGATAAATTACACCCAGCCTCATCACACAAACATTTGTCCTGGAAGGGAATCGAACCTACGACCTCCGGCATAATAGTCAGGGCCACTAAATACTAGACCAACAGGCTAGACAAAATATGTATACGATGCCCTTCACACCGCCAGAAACAGAAAAAGATGGAGAAATATCATAGGTAAGGTCAAGGTTAAAGTGAAGAAGCAGAGCTACTTTCCATTACGTTGGTCAGACCAAATCCGTGCTACACTGGAGACCACAGTCTGCGACGCCATCCACATCGCCGAAGACAGGACAACATGGCGAAATATAGTCCATAAGAAGATTATTCGTCGAGGTCATGACCCTCAGCATTGAGGATTACGATGCAAAGAGGAAGATGAGGCCGGTGACTGCTAAACGCTACAAATCGCTTCTGCTTCTTGTGGCCCGTACTGGCCACTAAACGCCCACACAATACATCATCACTCGCTACTCGCGCGTTTCAACCTTCTTAGTCAGTCTGTTGTGATGCTGAGCACATGGGTTACACAAGTAGCAGCCACCTGCCACAAATGTCTTGTGACCAGTTCTTCATATTGTATATCCTTACTTAATATTATAAAAGCGAAAGTGAGTTTGTTTGTTTGTTTGTTACGTCTTCATGCCTAAATGGCAAAACTGATTTTAATGAAACTTGGTACCATGTCCTGGAATAGGACAGAGGATACTTTTTATCCCAGAAGTATGTAAGTAAGTATAACTCAACAAATAGAGAAACTGCTTTTAAAGCGCAAAAGCGTTCTATCAGAGCCATGTTCAAACTTCAAGTTACAGACAGCTGTGAACCATTTTTCAAAAAGTGATGAGACTATTCATTTATTTCAAGACCATTATGTACTATATTCTGACTAAATAAATGAATTTGAATTTATGTTCCACTGGGATATTTTTTTGCTACCACACGGGCGAAGCCAGCTAGTATTATATATATCCTTACTAATATTATAAAAGCGAAAGTGCGTTTTGTTTGGTTACGTCTTCATGCCTAAATGGCTAAACCGATTTTGATTAATTTTGGTACAGAGATAGTTGGGACCCTGGAGATGGACATAGGCAATTTTTTTTTTTTAATTTAGAAAAGGTGGAGAAAGAGGGAACTCAAGTACAAATATTATTATTAAATTAAAGTATTTAAATAAGAGCGGGCAAAGCAGTGGGTAAAAGCTAGTACTATATATATTGTTTATATTATACATAATTTATTAGTTTATGTAGTGTCATCATCATCAGTCTTTTTAATGTTCCCACCGCTGGGACTCAGGCCTCTCTCTAGGAGAGGGAATGGGCCGTAATTCACCATGGGGCCCAGTGCGTATTTGTGGATGTCACATGTCTTTGAATTTTTAGGTTCTAGGACATGCCGGTTTCCTCACGATGTTTTCCTTCACCGTTTTGAGAGCAGTGGTGATGGAATAAATTACACAAAGTAATGCACCTGGCTGGGTTCAAACCTGCGACCTACAACTCGTAAGTTGGGGCCATTACCACTCGGCCACCACAAACTACCTGCGTATCTTTTTTTCTCTTTCTCAAAATCAATCCAAAGGTTGTCTGTAAGAAATCGTTTTTAGCGATAAGACCACCCATTGTGACACTCTATTAATGTTTAGTTCCTTATGTAATTTTAATTTTTGATGTACAATAAGAAATATTTCTATCTATCGAACTTCTCGTGGTGGCGTTTGTGGCTGTGGCATGTGGCCAAGCGCGGCCACACTGAACCTTTCAAATACACAATAGTAAGGCAATAGAATAGAATAGAAACTTTATTGTACACCAAAATAGTAACAAAAGTCACTTAAGTCTATGGTTACAATGGCGGTCTTATTGCTGACAGTGATATCTTCCAGACAACCTTGGGATGGAATATAGGAACTTAAACTAAAAAATGGGGTAGTCTGCGATGTACTGTAAGCAAAAGAATTAAGGAAAAAATAATAATAATAATACTATTTAAAAATACATGAGTACATATATACATTTACTAGCTTTTGCCCGCACGGCTTCGCTCCCGCTCTTCCCTACACTACTTTACACTACTCTACACTACTCTACTCTACTCTACCCTACTCTACCCTACTATACCCTACTCTACCCTACACTACTCTACCATACCCTACCCTACCAAACTTCACATAAACCATCTACTAAATAGTCTGAACAAAGCCTTAAAATTTGGTTTGGATAGGTGAGCCCGTTCTTGACTTATAAAATAACAACGAAAAGTGGCATTGATTTTTATATATATAGATAGATAAATATATACAGTATATATTATGTGTTACACAATTAAATGGAAGCGAAAAAGAAAAGAAGAGAATTAAGATTAGCGATGGAAGAAATTAAAAAAATAGCAATAAAGCAGCAATCAATAGCAGTGCGAACACCGGCGTTCACTTGGAGTTTTATGAATGTGTGGCTTTTATTGTACCTCTCATACAGAGAAACATCCTAGAACTTCAATAGAATCGTTCTCGAGCACTGTACATGGGCTACCATGTATTTTGTTAGCTGTGAGCAGCCTAATATTGATATAAAGAAAGAAAGAAAGAAAAAATGTTAATTCCGCCTAAATAGACGCACAAATCATTACTGAAAAAAAAAATGCCCGCCAGGCCGTGTATACAGGGCTTAAATGTATTGAGTAACAATTTACTCTGTTTAATAATATAATAATATTCCACAACTATCACACAACGCCGTCTAGTCCCAAGCTAAGCAGAGGTTGTGTTATGGGTACTAGACAACTGATAAACATACTTATATATTTCTAAATACATACGTAATATAGATAAATTACACCCAGACACAGAACAAATGATTATGCTCATGACACAAACATTTGTCCTGGGTGGGAATCGAACCCACGACCTCCGGCATAGCAGTCAGGGTCACTAACCACTAGACCAACAGGCCAGTTAAAGTCTGTGATTGCACCTACGCCATAGACAAAAGAGTTGTGCAGGTTATCTGTTGCAACTACTCTTTGTTGTCTTTGGCATTTTGACGCTGGCTTCAACAGAGACAAATTTAACAAAATAAACAGTGAAAAAAAAAAGGTTATATTAAGTAATATACTAAGTTAAAAGGTAGAACTTACTGGAACATGTGTCAGTGTTTCATACAGTTGTTGTAAATCCTTGTCGTTAACTATGTGCATACGAACATTCTCTACTAAACATATTCTGCACATTGGCATTCTTTCCATCTTTTAACTTAAAATGATAACTTGGTTAACAATTAACCTTTTCGACACCCATCTATATAACATGCGATGTGTCCTCCAGCACCACGCAACAAATCGCACCTTTGATAGAACAAGTTTTTGCAATTTTACAGGAGAGTCAATCGTTTTAAGATATTTTTTGTACTTAATGTGGTCTAGCTATGTTAATTCATGAATCCCCAAGCAACCACCGGTGGCCGCGCATCTATTGTCTTACTATTGTGTCTCTAATTGACGGTATCTGAAGGGTTAATAATGTTCTAAGGTTGTTCTGCTTTGTATGACATAAACTATTTACTATATTCTTTTAGGTGTATCATTTACAAATATTAAAAACTATTAATACTAAACATATTTAAGTCAGTTTTGGCAATTTATGACAATTATGCCCTTGTTCTACCAAAGGTGCGAAATGTATAACGTATCTATAGTAAAACGTAGCGATGGGATTAATGTGCTATCGGCTTATAATAGGGCAATTTTTAAGTTTCGTAAAAGTCGTAATTTTAATTTATACTATTATTATTTCTAATCAAGTAGCGGCGCTGAGGGCACGAGAATCTCGAACTTGTATACAAGTGATTGGCGTTCAAAAGGTTAATTCATGAATCCCCAAGCGACCACCGGTGGCCGCGCATCTATTGTCTTACTATTGTGTCTCTAATTGACGGTATCTGAAGGGTTAATAGGAATAATAAGAAATAATAGGCGTGGCTTTAACACTACACGAGATAAACTCTAAATATCGATCGTGTGATCATATACACTTTTCTCATGGAATGCTTGTGACAGCCGGAGCGAAAAGCCGTATATTCCTGAAAATCCAGGAAGTTTATAGGAATTATTTTAATAATCTTTTATCAAATCTTTATGTATTTACTCTCTTATTAACAACAAAATTAGTCAAAACACCACAATCAAAATAAACAATTTAAACCGTAATTTGACATCTGTCATTTAATGACAATGACATTTTATTGGAAGTTTCTTATTTTTCTTGTTTGTTTCGGCTTAAGTACTAAATTTTTTAAGCCATACCTACATAATATGAATGTTTAACATTAACCCTTCAGATACCGTCAATTAGAGACACAATAGTAAGACAATAGATGCGCGGCCACCGGGTGTCGCTTGGGGATTCATGAATTAACCTATGTACATTTAAAATGCTACAAAAACAGAATGTTATTCAGTTTTTGTAGCATTTTAAATATATTAAGTGAATCTTCTCGGCAAACTTTGCTCAGGTTAAACTTGTAAAAAAATTCATGGCTCCATTTTGTTGAGATCAGCCCCCTAGCCAAATATCAACCGTTTCGCTTGCGTCGAACGCTTCGAGTTGACATTGCCGCCAATTCTTTTGTGCTGACCACGTGACTGAGCGTTGAGACGACATCCTTGCAGTACATCTAATTCATGAATCCCCAAGCGACCACCGGTGGCCGCGCATCTATTGTCTTACTATTGTGTCTCTAATTGACGGTATCTGAAGGGTTAAAGCTTTCTACTAGCGTTAACTATTGCAGATTAGCAACTTGGCAAGGGGTACAGGCCGGTTTCATAACATATGGTCCTGTTGCGCAAACACTTGAGATACATAATTAAACAATTTTACATCACAATAACCACAGAGATTCAATTTACGGATTAATATAACAGCCCATTAATAAAATCCCGAAAACTGAGACAATTTGTTAATGTTGCCCACAGAAATATAAAAAGTAGAAAAGAAAGGACCTCTGGGCTTAGACTAGACTACATCAAACGAAAGACGGCTCAACAAAAAGGAAAGTGTTGCCACATATGGACCACAAGAAGCTAGAAGTGGCCACAAGCCATTTGCCCTTGCTGTCTGCTATTTTTTTGAACCTATTCACGTACTCATCATAATGGGCTCTGACAAAAAAGACGAGAAGTGGCGATTTTGACGTGCGAATTTCTAGATAGGACAGGGTTGTCCGAAAGGGAGCTCGTGCCCCGATATGAAGGCTAGAAGGAACGGTGCGGGGTTTTTAGTCAGTAAGAGTCTGTCACTGTCTCCCGCTCCACCCAAGAGCGGGTTTCGTCAAAGATGATTTTCCCCGTCGACAAAACAGATAGATAACTTCCAGGAAATATGGTGGTGGCGTTTTGAAATTGTGGCCGGTTGCTCATGTTTGGCCACCCTAAACAGTTTCAGATATTTTTATTTTCACCTTATTTTTGTTATGTCGTCTTTCGATTGTCAGAATCTTTTAATATAAAGACATTGCTTAAAATACTTCATATCTAAGCCAAAAACATTACAAAAAAACCAAGAACTGGTAAGGTCATGTGTCATTGTCATTAAATGTCAGGTCAGGTGTCAAATTGTGTGGATTAATTTTGTTTTGTTTGTGTCTGTGATGAATTTGGTATTTTTCGGAAACACTAACTGTAACCAGATTATTAAAATAATTTGTATAAACTTCCTGAAACTCCAGGAATATACAGCTTAAGTATAGCTCCGGCTGTCACAAGAGTTCCATGAAAGAAGTGCACACGATCCGATCATGACTTACTACGTACATCTCGTGGAGTGCTAAAGCCGCGCCCGACATTTAATATTATTCTTCTTATATGTTAACTAAGTTATTTTCCCAAGTTTAAGATGGATAAAATGCTAATGTGCAGAATATGTTTAGTAGAGAATGTTCGCATGTACATAATTAACGACAAGGATTTACAACAACTGTATGAAAAGCTGACTGATATCCCAGTAAGTCATACCTTATTAAATATATTACTTGCTAGCAAGTGCCTGCGGCTTCGCCCGCGTACTTAAAATATAGCCTACTAGCTTTCCGCCCGCGGCTTCGCCCGCGTGGACTACAGTTTATATCGCGCGGGCAGAGACCCGTGTTCAGCAGTGAAATTATAGGTAGCTTAAGTGTTATTCCAGTGTCTCTTCTACCTACCTACCAAATTTGATCTAAATCCGTTCAGCAGTTTTTGCATGAAAGCGTAACAGACAGACAGACAGAGTTACTTTCGCATTTATAATATTAGTAGGGATGTCACTCAGGAATAAAGCGGCATTCTATTGGTGAAAAATTGTAACTATCGGACCAGTACTTGTAGAGATTACCTCCTACAAATAAAAAACGAACTTACCTCTTTATTAGTGATGATCAATTCTGCTATAAACTATAGACTATCGGATATATTTTTATAGCACTCTATGTTATGCAATATAAATATAACATGTTATAACAAAACTCGACAGTAGTCTGAACGTGGAGACGTTATCATTTTATTCGGCAACGCGCTAAACGGGCGCAACAATCATGCATGACGCGAGACGACTGCAATCCGAGATCAACCGATGCGCTAAGGATGGCGCCATCGTGCGATGTTGTTATCCTGTTTTGGCCCCGCTGTTGGTGTTTTGTTGAACAAGACATTGTATTATAATAATGCAAACACTAAGCGCTATACAGATGGCGTGATATACTTTGAGGCTATAAGTTATACAGCGTGGCAATTAGGTTATCACATTAATTGAAGCCACATACTCTCTATTAGGTATTTTATCATATTCAGATAAATAATTTAATAATAAACAATATTATACCTGTGGGAGATTTTTTCAATTTTATTATTTCACAACATCATGTATTGCATGAACTTAATCAGCTGACCAATAAAAGCAGGTCAAAGACCCGAGGTTGGTGAAGATACCTAGTTCACAACTTCAAAAGTTGCCACCATATTACCTACAAGCACTAAACTATCATTTTACAAACTGTTTACATTTGAATTGTTTATGTTTCTTCTAATCATTACTACAAACGTAAACAGTTCAAGCCAAAAATGTCCTTATCACTAATTACTGAAGGCGATTTTTGTGTGCCAAGATGAAAAGGGACCGCATGGGAGGTATGAAAAAATATGCAACAATATTCTTACACTTGACGACTTAAGGTTTAAATCTCTATGCGCAAAATCTTTGGTGTGTCCTATGAATGAGTTTAGTCAAAATACTTGCGGAATAGTTGACGAGTTAACTATCTGCGCGCGCGCTCTTCGTAGATATTATTATTGTTTTATTTGTGGACATTGTTTAATAAAGCTAACACAAGCTTTATTTTCTGTAAAATAAGGTAGATTAATAATACGATAGTATTATTAGTTGCACATTGTACTACATTAGTGAAAATAGTGTGTGTGACAGTAGATGTAGTTTTTTTTTTGAAATAGCGAAGTTTTAAAAGTTAGTTTGTGATTATTTCATAAAACAATATCATAAAATACCCAGGTTGTCAAAATGATAATGTAGGTACTGTCGCACCACGCGCGCGTGCCTACATCCACAAGTAGGTATTCATTCATAACTCGCGTACGCGTAGGTACGGCGCGTACTCGCCAGCGCCGCGGCGTTGCGTTACAGGTCAGTAAACTGTTATTATAAAGAATGATTTATTTTTTACCAATTATAATGCTATTTATTTTGTTTGAAAAATGCGTTTTCTTAATTTTAGTAAAATTGTTTATTTTATTATATTAACGGTATAATAACAACCTGTAATGCCTGCTGCATAATTTAATGTGATAACCTAATTGCCACGCTGTATAAACCATCACTACTCTTTATTATATTAGTGTAGCAGTGACGAAGGTTCCATACAACTCGATTCCCACCGGCTTCCCTTCAGATGTTTAGAACACAACCACTCTCTACCGTAATTGAGAAATGGCACAATCAGAAATTATAAAACTACAAAGCTAACATTACATAACGGCTACACTAAGTACACTATGGACATTAAATCAACAAAATTTACTTTTCAACAACATGTAGCACTATAACATAAGCCGCAGGCGCAATCGGCTTTTTAGCGTTTAAATTTCTATACAAGAATACGTCATGACGTCACATAAAGGTCGATTAACCTGCGCGCTCTAAAGCGCTCCGGCAAGCCGGTTTTTTTTCGAGTTATTTGATAGAGTTTTATTGAATAGGCTTAAAAACTACTACTGTTTTTAAAAATTCTTTCACCACTCGAAAGCTACATTATCCACGAGTAACATAGGCTAAATTTTATTTTGGAAAAAAATAGGGTTCCGTAAGATATTTGGGTTTTTCGGACACAAGGTGTGAAAAATCAACCAGAAAAATTACTTATTTTGCGTACGCTGCCTGAACGTTTAAAGATAGAACCGTAAAATGTTTTAATTAATTGTAGATCTTACAAATATCTACAAAAAAGTCGGCGTAACAGTATACCTATCTAAGTCGAGTGAGGCACAACAACCATTTTTTTATCTAATAATCTTGATCTTTTTTTGGACTACATTTAAACGCATTTATTTTACTCATGCTATTAACCCTTATCAAAATAAATTATTATTTCATCACTAAGTACAGTTTATGTAGATAATATTTGGTCTTTGAATGATTAAAATTAGACGTTTGGTTTTGAAGTTATGGCGAAATTAAAATATTACGATTTATGCTGCAAGCGTCACCAAGGCGGGGCCCGGGAGTGCGCGTGCGTGAGGGGAGTTTAGATCTATGAGAAAGGTCGTGCGCGAAGTCTAATAATTTTCATGCGATTTTTTTTAGATTTCGTTCTTAAAACTACACCAACGCAAAAGTTCTTCTCAGAGCTGGTTTTTTTAAACATTTTAATATATCCCTTTACAATAAATATCAACATGCGTAATGCTCAAAAACAAGAACGATTATCTGATCTAGCCATTCTTTCTATAGAAAAACGTTCTTTACTAAAAATTAAGAATCTTCCCGGCTTTTATGATAATGTCTTAGCGCACTTTGTAAGAAAGAATAGATGAATAGCTTTAGAGTATAAGTAGTATTATTAGTACTTAGTCGATTAAGTTTTGTTTAATTTACATCATATCATCATTTCACCACAAACGGCTTTTATCAAAGCCACTTCTATTATGCTTGTAAGTAGCGTTGCCAGGCGTCCGGATAAAGCCGGACATAGTCAGGCTTTTAAGTGGCGTGTCCGGCCAAATTTGAGCATTTTTAGCTTTTGTTAGGCTTTTTAAAGACCATTTTGTTTAGAATTGTCATTAGAGTTTTGCCTTACCTTGTATCGCTAGCACAAGCAGAGTGGATATGTAATAGTGTAGCAATAATATCACTTAATCTTATGGTTTTTTCATTAGAATTTAAAAAGATTTCATGAATTTTATTAGACTTAAAAAAAATGTCGGCCTTTTTGACCAAACATCCGGCTAAATAGGATAGATTGTCCGGCTTTTCAGTTCCAGGACCTGGCAACCCTACTTGCAAGACACTGTTTCAATATCTCAGTGCTTCCACGTATAGTAAAAGTGGACGGAAGATACATTTGCCTATACAAGACTGAAGCCAGGATGCCAATCACAGATTTTCGGTAAGAACTCAAGACTGCGGGCCCGCGCTCGGAGTAGGCAAGCATTTTTTTTTGCTCCGGCTTACCTCTCTCAATATTTCACGCTTCGCCACTCTGTAGACATAGAAATAGGCTGCTCAGAGCATTTTCACATAATCTGATCCGATATCGGTGTCGGATGCCGATCCGACATTGGGGTAGGTAAAATGTATGAAATATGTACGTCTGTCATTCATATTGTCCGGCCCGATATCAGATATATGTACAGTGCTCCGGAATGATTCTTTTGAAGCTCTACGATATTTCTCTGTAGTGAGGTATATACCAGGTAACATTCATCATTATTAGCCTTTTAAATGTTCCCATTGCTGGGACTCCGGCCTCTTCTCTAGGAGAAGGAATGGGATGAAATCCACCACGCGGGTCCAGTGCGGTTTGATGAATGTCACGTATCTTCGAATTTTTGGTTCTAGGACATGTCGGTATCCTCACAATGTTTTCCATCACCATTTTGAGAGCAGTGGTGATGAAATAAATTACACAAAGTAATGTGTTTGGTAGGGTTTGAACCCGCGACCCAAGTGCGCGAGTGCACTCGGCCACCACTCCTCTTATTTATAAACAACAGACAATAACAATGTACGAGAAGTACTATGTTAAATCATTTGTTGCAGTTTGTAACTGAAGACAGTAGGCCGATCCTCGCTTGTTTCATCTGCTGCACTAAACTGAAGCAATGCTGCCAACTGCAGAGACAATGTCTAGAAGCTGAAGAGCTGCTCACTCAGATGATGAATGAGGTGAGGTGTTCTGCAACTAGTAAGGGTATTTAGCAAGTATATCTTGAGCTCACGGACTGCTCAGGATGAGTTGAACTTCTTAAGTATTGCTGAGAATCATTTGAGAGCAAAGAAAACTATTTGTACTTGTTTGTGTTTGTGTGCAATAAACCTAATACTATAAAATCCTTTTGCAGCCGAATCTCTCAGTAAACCGAGGTCAGCTAAAGTATACCAGTGGTTTTATAGTAACTTCTGTAGAGAACATCAGTATAGTTGATGTCAGCCATATTGAAAGCATTGTTGTCAAAGAAGAATTACCAGATGTTTGTGAGAGACTAGATGATGTCACTGAGCCAAAAGTGGAACATTACAGATACGGTATGTTTTTAAGATCAAGATTAAGGTATTTTTTTTAAATTGATATAAACTAGTGCTTGACTGCGATCCCACCTGATGGTAAGCAGTGATACAATCGTTGATGGTGAGGCACATTAGTTTATTAAGAGCCTATTTAATCTATACATTGTCAATATAATACTGATATAAATGTTTTAGTAAAGTTGCTCCCATCATAATAGAACTCAATGAGACAAAATCTACCATCAAACACCATAATTAATCCATTAAACGCCAAGCACAAAATATATAGGTACAGAAGTCAATCTACATACAAAGTGCGCTAGAGCAACGCACACATAGACACCGCACACGGACACAATATCTTGGAGCGCCTCAGCCCACTCGTAGAACAGTTCCGGCTCAAATGCTCATTAGTGTGCGTCCACTGAGTGTAGGCATAGAAAGTGAAGTATATATGGGATTGTCTTCTGTACCTATCTATTTTGTGCCCCAAGCGAACTCTCTCCCCGGGCGTCGCCACTGTGCGGAAAGCCCAGAGGACACGGTGGAGCACCGTGCGCAGGTGAAATGATGATAATGATGATGAGTGATGAAGAGTGATTTAAAAATAAAATTTTCAGTTCACTTTTGTAAAGATTACTCTATGTCGCTCATTTCAATTTTCCTTTCAGACGTTGATTATTTATATAATATACACGTGTAAAACGCAACCTCTCAGGATTGTGTTACTAATATCATAAACAACAACTTTTGTTCTATGACTTTTTACAAAACATAACACATTTACCAAAAACAAACCTTCAAGATTTCGTTGTTCTATCTAACACATTTCAACTCTGTATTTTGCTTTATCTACTTACGCCTCTCGCGCACTATCTCCGCTCCCCTGCTCTATTGTACTACCGCTTGCTTCGCATAGACTTCGTAACAGTTTTGAACTCTTTTAAATATCTTTATTTTGTTATGAAAATCTTGATGAACTAAAATATGATACATTTTTAAAAGTCATAAAACAAATAGTAGATTATGCACCGAGGGGCTAAAGTTATGTCTTATGTCACGGTCGTCATATTGAATCTTGAGCGCAATGAAGGATTCGGGATTTAATTCACGAGCAAAGCGAGGGAGTTAATTCAAGAATCCTGAATGCAGCGAGGGATTCAAACTAGCTCAAGGCAAAGACACCTTTAGCCCAGAGGAGGATACTCTACTTTTTACACCTACTGTGAGAAAATAATAGTCACATTATTGACCAGCGGGTCATAATGAAATCCAGTACAACATTATTGACCGGCTGTGCCCCCGGCCACTAATGACTCACTTTAGGTTAAGGTTGCTTGACATATAATTTGACATTTTCGAGCAGGTGGTGTGAAAAGTTGTTTATGATGTAAGTAACATAGTTCCGAGAGGTTGCTAGTGTTTTTAAAAATAACCTTGTATATAAGGTGACTGGTAATTAGAGATCGATAAGTAAACACGGGATTGTACTCATGATAACAGACAACATTCCCATAGAAACTTTTTTATACTCATTAGGGGCCATCCATTGATCACGTGATGTTTTTTTTTGGCATTTTTTGACCCCCCTCCTTGGTGATACGTGGTGAGGTTTAAGACTACCCCTCCCCCTTCCCCCCTATATCACGTGTATTTTTTCGTACCTGCAAAGAATCTATTTTTTATTTATAAAAAAAATACTGGTATAAGTATCATCTAATTTTATTATAGAAAATTAAAGACTACTATAATAAACGTTTAGAGGTAGACAGAAAGGGTGCAGTTTATTTTTGACTGACATAAAAGTAATGAAAGAAATGCGAAAAAGATTTTGTACTAGTATATGAACATTATTTAATGCACAATATTTTTGTATACATGTATCTATATATATAAAAAACAATGCCACTTTTCGTTGTTATTTTATAACTCAAGAACGGACTCACCTATCCAAACCAAATTTTTAGGCTTTGTTCGGACTATTTAGTAGATGGTTTATGTGAAGTTTGGTAGGGTATAGTAGGGTAGTGTAGTGTAGAGTAGAGTAGAGTAGTGTAGAGTAGAGTAGTGTAGAGTAGAGTAGGGTAGAGTAGGGTAGAGTAGTGTAGAGTAGAGTAGTATAGAGTAGTGTAGGGTAGAGTAGGGTAGAGTAGTGTAGATAAGAGTACTGTAGAGTAGTGTAGTGTAGTGTAGAGCAGTGTAGGGTAGAGTAGGGTAGAGTAGCGTATAGTAGGGTAGAGTAGGGAACAGCGGGAGCGAAGCCGTGCGGGCAAAAGCTAGTAAATGTATAAAAATAAATACATGTAACGCCGCTTTTCGGTTGAGTATCGCGCGCTTGCCGAAAAAATAAGTACACGTGATATAATACTTTACCCCTTCTCCCCCCTTGTGATATTTCGTGATTTTTTATGGACCCCTCCCCCCCCTTTCGAGCCTCACATGATTAATGGACAGGCCCTTAGTTTTATCATAATAACGAAACAGCATCGGTAATCGCGTTTCACAAACCAATAGGTTTTCAAGCGGCGCGGGTGCTCTATCAATGTTGTAGGTAAGGTACATGAAGCATGCATTTTAGTAACATGCGCTTCATCCCTCCTCTTCACATGACCATACCAAGACAACGGATTACCTTTCAACTTTTCAATCACTGGCGCCACATTCAAACTTCCTCTAATATACTCATTTCTCACTTTATCCATTCTCACACCTCACATCTATCTGAACATTCTCATTTCCGCTACATGCAATCTTTTTTTCATCCTTCTTTTAAGCTATTGCATAGCTTCTATCGCGAGCCTTGAGCGTGGAGACCGAATCCAGAAATTCCGTAACGAAAAAAACCTAACACCCCCCACTAAATGGTTGTCATGGCAATTTGTCAACTTCAATCACAAATAATATTTTTCTATGATAATTGCATAAGTTGATAAAAAATGCTATGCAATAGCTTTATCGCGGCAGTCTCCGAGTGCCACACGTCTTTTTTTCTAGTTACAAGTATAAAAAACTTTTTGTGGCAAAACTGGAAGTGGCCTGGACTACACTCTTCACAGTTTTCTACTTTTTTTTTTTTTACTAGCCATTACTGTCCAACTGCTGGGCAAAGGCCTCCCCCAAGTCCTTCCAAAATTTCTTGTCTTGCGCCGTCTCTAACCAGTCTTTGTGGTAGGCGTCCAAATCATCCCGCCACCTCTTTCTAGGCCAGCCTCGACGGCGCTTTCCCTCAGTAGGAACCCACTGTGTGGCGACCCTTGCCCAGCGGTCCCTGTGCATGCGGCTGACGTGACCCGCCCAGTCCCATTTGAGCCTGGCAGCCTTTTTGCCGGCGTCTATTATACCTGTTATGGAGCGCAGCGTGTCGTTCCGTATTCGATCTGTTCTTTTTACGCCCACAATGCTGCGCTCCATAGCTCTCTGGCAAACCCCAAGGCGAAACTTTTGTAGTTCGGTGAGAGACCAGGTCTGAGCACCGTACGTTAGGATGGGCAGGATACACATGTCGATGAGTTTACGCTTCAGGGAGATCGGTAGATCACCCTTCATTAGCGTCTTCATGGACCAGTAGCTTTTCCAGGCGTTCTGGATTCGTCGATCTATCTCCTTTTCCTGCCTGTTTTCGAAAGATACTAACTGGCCCAAGTAGATATACTCATCGACATAATGTATTTCCTTTTTCTATTTACAGAACTAAAATGCGAACGTCTAAGCAATAGCTGTTCAGACGTAGAAGATATATCAGCAGAACAGATATCAGCAGAACAGTCTGAGTCAGAAAATAATGTGCCCTTAATGGAAATTAAAACGAAATTGAAAGAAGAACAAGAAGTATCGAGGCAGAAGCGAAAAGCCGGTGGCACGACACGTGAGTATTAGTTAGTGAGACATTGTGAGAGCGAACAGGCCAGTTGGGTTGTCAACATGAACTTACCCAGCCAACTTCAGGCGTCCTGTCTGTACACTCTTGAGTAGCACACACACACTGCTACACCTCGAGTAGTTGCTCTCGCTGGCTAGCACACTCCTACTGCCAGATGTCTCACAGCACAACTGCTTGAAGTACTGAACACCGATTGCAGATACAAAAGAACAGTTATGTGTTTGGAATATCATAACCCTTGCTTTTGGCTCTAACGTAGTCGGGTTACTAATCACTACGTAGCCGACAGCTTAATTTGTCAACGATTTCATCATGCGTATATTTGAAAAACTGCAAAAAACGATTCTTCGATTGTGAAGAGAACTACTCGATTCCGTTTCATTTGATTGTGTTTTGAATATGGCGCTTACTAAATTAATTTTATCACAGGTGCGGGCATTGTGAAGAAACAAAAACTGCACATACAAGGTAAAGAACTAGAAGACGGAATTACAAAAAATCAAAAGAAAACTAAACGCAAGTCAAGCACAAGAGTTATCCAGAACACAAATTGTACGTCCGCTCTCATTCCGGAAACCAAGGATTCTATATGTAATATACCACCTAGAGATAATATTAGTATTGTTGATTCTACTTTGGACACAGATATTAGTAATAATATTAAAAAACCTAATTTAATAAAACATTCTAGTGTGCACACAGAAGAAAAACCTTTCAAATGTGATGTCTGTCAGAGCTGTTTTAGTCAAAAAGAACTTTTAAAAAATCACATTTGTACGTACATTAGCAAAAAATCGTACAACTGTGAAGGAGATGAGCGTGGTTTTATTCAGACGAGTCATTTATCTCGTCACATTCCTGCGCACACTGGCGAGGAACCTTACAGGTGTGAAGAATGTCAGCTTTGTTTTGCACAGAAGAGTACTTTGACAAGGCACAAGCGTACGCACACTGGCGAGAAACCTTATAAATGTGACGAATGTCAGCTTTGTTTTAGTCAGAAGGGTCATTTGATCACACACATTCGTACTCACACTGGTGAGAAACCTTTCAAGTGTGAACAATGTAAACTTTATTTTAGTCATAAGACTAGTTTAACATTGCACATTCGTACGCACACTGGCGAGAAACCTTTCAAGTGCCAAGAATGTCAGCTTTGTTTTAGTCGCAAGGATAGTTTAATAAGTCACATTCGTACACACTCTGGCGAGAAACCTTTCAAATGTGAAGAATGTCATGTTTCTTTTAATCATAGGACTGCTTTAACAAATCACATTCGCACGCACACTGGAGACAAACCTTACAAGTGTTCTGAATGTCAGCTTCGTTTTGGTCATAAGAGTACTTTAATAAGTCACACTCGCACGCACACTGGCGAGAAACCTTACAAGTGTGAAGAATGTCAGCTTTGTTTTAGTCAGAAGAGTAATTTAAATATTCACATTCGTACGCACACTGGCGCGAAACCTTACAAATGTGGAGAATGTCATCGTAGTTTTAGTGTTAAGAGAAGTTTAACAAAACACATAAGTAGCCGACACGCTGGAAAACCTTGCAAATGTAATGACTGTTAAGGTCATTTTGATGAGAAGGCCCATCTATCAACCTTACAAATGTGAAGTCTATATAAAATATATTCGTTTACATTTGTGCGTGATATATGTGAGTTCTCGGCTGTCTTAAGACCCTCGCCATGGCTCGGGTCTGAATACCGCCTCAACGGTAATTACTAACATTACTCAGCTATATCATAATGTACTATTAAATTATGAGTTAGCTTTCGGTAGAATATATTATTTTATCATGAAAGTAGATATGTATATAAAATTGAGACTGTGACATAACTTTGTTTTTTTTTTTATTAAATGACCAAAATTATGAATAATGTTTTTTACTATTAATAATAATAATAATAATAAGGTTGTGTGATGTGTAATGTTTGCATTCCCTACTCATTATCATCATTTCAGCCAAAAGACGTCCACTGTTTGACATAGGCCTCCCCCAAGTGTCACCAGAATGGACTCGTGCGTTAGCCTAGTGCGGGGAAAGTTAGCCTCATTATCATCATTTCAGCCAAAAGACGCCCACTGTTTGACAGTGGACGTCTTTTCCAATGCCTACCTTTCAGCTTCATCATCATCAGATCACTTTGGTGATACCATTTTCAACATAACACTTCATCAAATGTCACTTTTTGACTGTAAATGCGTAAGTCCTGATGAAAAAACCAAAATAACTATATAGTTGCCTGTAATATTTGAGGAGTTCCTTTGATCCCTCAGGGATCCCATCATCTAAACCATTCATATTTGTGGATTTCCAGAGGTTTAAAAAAGTTCAAAATGAGTATAACCTCGCCTTAAGCCTGTCAAAATCATAACTCTCCTTTGACTTTGCCGTTGTCGGGTAAAAAGACGAACGCACGCAATCGGCGTAACGAGTGAAAACTGGCAACGGGTACCCAGCCGCAGTACGACAAAAGAGCGCGGTAGTCCATTCTGGCGACACTTGGGGGAGGCCTATGTCAAACAGTGGACGTCTTTTGGCTGAAATGATGATAATGAAGCTGACTTTCCCCGCGCTTGGCTAACGCACGAGATCATTGTGGCGACACTTGGGGGAGGCCTATGTCAAACAGTGGACGTCTTTTGGCTGAAATGATGATAATGAAGCTGACTTTCCCCGCGCTTGGCTAACGCACGAGTCCATTCTGGCGACACTTGGGGGAGGCCTATGTCAAACAGTGGACGTCTTTTGGCTGAAATGATGATGATAACGAGGCTAACTTTTGCCGCGCTAGGCGAACGCACGAGATCATTGTAGCGACACTTGGAGGAGGCCTATGTAAAGCAGTGGACGTCTTTTGGCTGAAATGATGATGATAATGAGTCTAACTTCCCCGCGCTAGGCTAACGCATGGGACCGTTGTGGCGACACTTGAGGGAGGCCTATGTCAAACAGTGGACGTCTTTTGGCTGAAATGATGATGATAATCAAGCTTACTTTCCGCGCGCTTTCTTTTTTTTTAAAATTCTTATAAGATAGTGATTGACTTAGATCCCACCTGATGGTAAGCAGTGATGCAATCACTGGTGGTGAGGTGAGGTGAAATAAACATAACTATATTAAATTTTCTTGTTTGAAATAAAGTTATATTTATTTAAAAATCCATTTCATTTACCTATCTTAGTGTTTAGTACTTACCTTACAATAATCAAATTCCGAATTCATACCTACATGCAGTACTACAACCCCGTCTAAACTTGTCTTATTTCGAACAATGTCATTCGTTGTATCAAGTCAGTCTTTTACCTACTGCAGAACGGCACGGCGCGCGGCGGCAGTAATATAACGTGCGGCGCGGCGCACTCTACACCGGTCGCAATACACTTGTCGCGAGAGCTGGCAACGTCGCACTCGAAGGCCATAGGTCTCTCACGAGAAATAATTCCGATACCGGTTGAATAAAGGTTAAATAAAGGTATAACGGTACCTAAAAAAAATAGCGGTATCGTTATTTTATACCGGTAGCGTAACCGCAAACCTTAACCGGTTTCGGTGTACCTTTAATTCATGAATCCCCAAGCGACCACCGGTGGCCGCGCATCTATTGTCTTACTATTGTGTCTCTAATTGACGGTATCTGAAGGGTTAAAATAAAGCGGTGTAACCTTATACCTTAACCGAAAACGGTCCCTGTATAACACATCCACATTATGTAAGCTTGTTATTCTAAATTGTAACATAAAACACATTAGAATAACGATGCAATATAACAATGGGCAGGGCACATTGCTCGCAGAACAGATGGCCGTTGGGGCCGAAAGGTTCTGGAGTGGCGACCTCGTACTGGAAGACGCAGCGCGGAAGGCCTCCTGCAAGGTGGACCGATGACCTGGTGAAGGTTGCGGGAAACCGATGGATGCGAGACGCGCAGGATCGATCGTTGTGGCGACACTTAGGGGAGGCCTATGTCCAACAGTGGACGTCTGTCGGCTGAAATGAATGAATGAATGAATAACAATGTTATATAACTGTCGCAGCCATCTGGTTAAATACGCCATCCAATTGGACGCCTAGAGAGTTCGTTAAACGCCGGCATCCAGTTGGATGCCTAGGCCGATAGTTCGTCATCTTTTTCCTCCCCTTATCCCGTTTTATTTGAGGTCGGCGCAACACGTTTTTTTCTTCCATTCTGTCCTGTCACTCATCACACAATCCATCCAGCTTTTCTTTGGCCTCCTTTTCCATCCATTCACATGTAAACTTATAACTCTATTAGCAACATGCGTCTCCCTCCTCTTTACATGACCATACCAAGACAAACGAGCTCCTTTTAACTCTTCAGTCACTGGCGCCATTTTCAAACTTCCCCTAATATACTCATTTCGCACTTAATCCATTCATATGTATATAATTAGAGAAATCAAATCTAAAAGGCCGATTTAGGCATATAATTAAAGAAATCAATCTTACAATCCAATTTGAAAATTGGTATCACCTTTCTTTGTTTCAACTCATCCCGCCAGCTCCTCTTGCGCCTGTCGATCGTATCGCCGTTTGCTACTATTGTAATAAAAATCCCAATTCTTGCACAATACTTTTATTTAAACGTCAAATCTCTATCAGGAACTTCATAGTTCAGTTTCTACACAGAATGTTCACGAATATGTCAAGTTGCTTATAGAGACATCTATACTTATAATAAATCTGTAGAAGTGAAAATTCTGTTCATTGAAAATATCAATAGAAATCTTTTTACAAAAAAAAATTAATTAATTTTTTTTTTTTAAGTTTTTTTATTTTCCACTTTTTAGTTATGGTAGCACCACTAAAAAGTACTTACCCTTCAGATATACATAAATTACCTTTTCATTACTCATACTCTGAAAGTAGGTCTGAAGTTGCCTGTGGAGCGGGTTGAAATGATGATACTTTTCATCCCTAGGGAGTTTTACTTTCAACTGACAGCTGTCAAATTATTAAAAAAAAAGTAGTTCTATCTTCACATTTCTATTGAATCATGTTCCAATTTTCCATACAGCCTGTCAATCACAACGCGATATAAAATTCAAATAACTTAAAGATAAGTATTAATTAAATAATATTATATTTTTAAGTGACTTATTTGTTCGAGTATTACTTTAAAATACTTTATTTGTAAAAGATTGCAATTAATTTCTAATTTTTCATTAATGGGGCTGAATAGCCGGCTACAGAAAAAAAAACAAAATGGCGGGAAAGTGGCAAATCAGATGTTGGTTTTTTGAGTTTTGTTTACATTACCGTACTGCAGAGATTTGTATTATCATGATAAGTTCATCAGATTAAAATAGTGATAATAATAATTTTATAAGAGAAGAGGCTAAAACAGTAGTGGAAGCTTTTACCGCCTAAATCAGAAGAAGGATACCTACCTAAAATCATAGGTACGATAACTCAGGTTTAACAAACTTTTTATTATTTTATTTTTACTTTCCTTGTATTCGTAATGAAAAGCACAGTGCTTACCTCGGGGTTAAAGTTACTTATTTAGTCCCTCGAATTAGCGACCTCGCTACGCTCGGCCGCCAACTCCTTCTCGGGACGAAATAAGTAACTTTCACCCCTAGTGTAACAATGTACTATTTCACACCACCTGCTCGAAAATGTCAAATTATATGTCAAGCAACCTTAACCTAAAGTGAGTCATTAGTGGCCGGGGGCACAGCCGGTCAATAATGTTTTCATTATGACCCGCTGGTCAATAATGTGACTATTATGTAAAATATATAACACATATAGAACATGCATGTAAAAAATTTCCCACTCTTTCGGAAGCTCTACTTAGGTCACTGAGAATTATACCGAGTTTCTCCGTAGGCTCAGCCACTACAATGTCGTCGATAAAACCGAAAGTGAGATATGTACTCGCCATCGACGTTAATGTCATTTATTCATCATTAATAGAATCATAAGGGATTGCTTTACGAGTCGCGAGACTAAGCGGACGTGTTTTCTAATAAAGAAAAATGAAATAAACAATTACGATAAATAAATATAAATATTGTTCCGTCAGTATAAAATAAAGTGTGTCGCGTGTGATTTGGTAACCGACTTACATAAACAAAATGAACTAGTTAGATCTTTTAAACAATACATAAAGTGTTTTCGGTACTTAATATGTCCGACCCCGGAGCGAGCCCGTTTGGCCGCAGCCAACTATTACGGCGTAGTCCTCCACCGACGCCTACCCAACCATTACCCCCTAACGACCCAAGTCCACCAGCACCTACGGAAAATGAATTGCCGATCATCAGCACGCAGGAGATGCAGAAGTGGAAAGAATCCATAGATTCAATCCTGCATGAAGTTTGCAATATGGTTGCGGACGGGAAAATGAACTCGGACCAGAAGCTTCGTGTTTCCGGTCTTTGTCGTAAGGTGTCCAGTAACACGTCTCAGATGGCCATCTTTTACCAATCACTGAAGACAAAAACTATCCAGGCCTATACCACAATCCAGCACCTTCAGGCTCAGCAGAATGTTGTGGACTCTCTCCAGCAGTTCAGAGAGGTCGTCGAAACAAAATTGAAGCTACCAGAAGATACGTCTATGCCAACATGGTTAAGAAAGGTACCGACATCGTCCGTCCTGCAAATTTGAGATCAGTCGCCATCTATCCCAGCGATAAAACCCAAACAAGTGACGACACCAAGTCTCTGGTCCAAAAGATCATCTCCCCAGAACAACTTAAGCTTCCTGTTCGTGGCCTAAAAAAGGTGAAAAATGGGGGAGTTTTGATTAGCACTGAAAACAAAGGCGATATTGATAAACTTAAAAAATCGGTAAATCTAGTATCATCTGGCCTTAAAATAGAAGAACCTTCCAAACGCCGACCTAAGATTGTTGTCATTGGTGTCCCCGTCGCTCTTACTGAAAAGGAGGTATTTGAATGTATTTACGAGCAGAACCTATCAGACAAGTTGCCGAATATAACGCGCGAGTCCTTCCTAGAGTGCATCAAATTAAGCCATAAATCGGGCAAGAGAGACCTTCAAACTTGTAACTACATCATAGAACTTCCTGCTAGCATAAGAAAGGTTCTCATTAACCAAAGCCGAGTTTTCATCAATTGGACTTCATGCCCGGTGAGAGATTTCACCATAGTCACCAGATGCTTCAATTGCCAGCAGTTCGGACACGCAGCCAAGTTCTGCCGGGAAACCAGTCCCACCTGCAACCACTGTGGAGAGAGCGGACATTCATTCAAGGAATGCAGCAGCAAATCTTCACCCCCTCTATGCGCAACGTGCAAACGCTTCAAAAGGAAATGTGACCATCCAACTGGTGATGTAAATTGCCCGGCCCGCAAACACGCAGAAATGAACTATATAAACTCAATTGACTATGAAGACGCCTGAGAGCGTCATCTAATAGTTAAGTTATTTAGCAGATAAAAAAGTAGCTTATTTATATTTTCTTTTACTTTTTAAATTGTCATGACAAATCAACTAATTTCTAAATATGCTCAAAATGGTTTTAATATTGTATCCAAATGGCTCCAGAATAATCTCTTAAACTCTTAACACTAAACGCAGATAAAACAAATCACATTTCATTTACTATGAGAAATGCTAACATACCGCTTAATAACCTAAACATTCACGCACATATTAACTGCACGTATGCTGACACTGCATGCTCTTGCCCCACTTTAGCCAGAGCTGACGATTTAAAATATCTAGGTGTCACGATTGACCCAAATCTAAATTTCCGTAAACATATCGAACTCTTGTGTACGAAAGTGCGCAAATTAATATATGTTTCAATTTTGGCATAATGTTCTCTAATATAATATATACCTTATACTCGTTAATGTTTATTTTTGTATACATTTATCGACATAGTTTTTAGGTATTATCGTACCATAAGCTTATTTTCGTAGATATAAATAGAATGTATTTTTTTTTAATAGTATTACTCTAATTTTAAATTTTACTGTCGCATTGAAACTGAACTGTAAAGTGATGGCCTGAAACACAGGTTTAAATTAACCTAGTTCGGGTGGTCCACTAACAAACATTGCTTATCCGAACCACGATTATTTATTTTGCACCTTTAATAATAATTTAGTTTTAGTATATTTTTAGGCATTGAACTGTATGAAAAACCTTATTATTGTTGGCTTTACGTTAATTTTTTTGTAAACGTTATTTGAATAAATTATTATTATTATTATTTTTATACGTTTATATATCTCAGGACCCTGAGGTCCTGGACCTTTGGGAGGCGTACGAGGGGCCGAAACCAACTCGAAGAGGCCTTTTTTGTACGTTTAATGAAACGTGGTATCAACCGGTGATTATTATTATTATTATTATTATTATTATAAGACTTGCTACTAGAAAATATCTATACGCAGTGTTTCCATTTTGAACGTCATTTATTCATTTATAATCCATACCCCGAACAAAATTTCCATAAACCGAGTGATATTTTGGGATATAAACAAACGCAAATAACTTCACTGTTTATCTATATTATTTATTGACACTTTATTTAAATAATAACAAGATCTTTTCTAATAAGCCCTTTAAATATTTGTACTAATTAAAATTAGTGTGCATATGGAGACGCTCCACCTAGAAGACATTACAATCAAAGTTTACAAGTAACTTTTAAAAAATAGAGGTGGTTGACGCTCGTATTCATATTACAATAGTATTGTAAACGCCCTCTTCTTACTTTTCACCAATTCCCGCTATAGCAATAAAATTCCCACTTCTTACAGATCAATTATTGTAATCCTTCGTCGGGAACTTTATAGCTCGGTTACTCCATAGAACGTCAGCAAATATGTCAAGTTGATTGTAGCAACATTTACAAAACGATTGTTAATACGCCTATTTGAGAAAGCTGGTGTGCGTACGAATGTGACGTATTAAATTACTCTTCTGACTAAAACATAGCCGACATTCTTCACATTTGAAAGGTTTTTCGCCAGCGTGTATACGAGTATGTCGTATTAAATCACTCTTCCGACGAAAACAAAGATGACATTCTTCACATTTGTATGGTTTCTCGCCAGTGTGCGTAAGCATGTGAGTTCTTAAATTTTTCTTCTGTCTAAAACAAAGACGACATTCTTCACATTGGTAAGGTTTCTCGCCAGTGTGCGTACGCATGTGAATTGTTAAAGTGCTCTTCTGACTAAAACAACTCTGACAGACCTCACATTTGAAAGGTTTTTCGCCAGCGTGTACACGAGTATGTCGTTTTAAATAAGACTTGTATTTACAACTGTACTGACAAATATCACACTGGTAACGTGCTCCACCGGTGCGTTTAATTAAATTACGTTTTTTAACATTATTACGACAATTTGTGTCTAAAGCAGTATCAACAATACTAATATCAACTCGACAGTTTGCACTAGTCAAAGGTTCTTGTAACTTCGGAACAAGTTTGGACGTACAATTTTGAGTGTTCTTGTGTTCTTTATTCTTCTTTTGATTTTTTGTACTTGTGTCTTCTAGTTTTTTTCCTCGTACGAAAAGTGTTGATTCCTTCGCCACGGCTGCCCCTGTAATTATTAATCTAGTAAGCGCCAAATTCAAAACACAATCAAATGAAAGAGAATCGCATGGGACTCAATAGAGCCGAATAGTGTTGCAGGTTTTCGAACATTAAGGTTACATTAATAATCTATATATATAAAAATGACCCCCGTTTTCCGTTGTCACGACTTGGCATGAAAACGGCTTGACCGATTTGGCTGATTTTTTTTTTGTTGTGATTGTTATTTTGAGGAGAAGGTTCTTATGGAAAAAAAATTAGGGTAGTGTAGGGTAGAGTAGGGTAGGGTAGGGTAGAGTAGGGTAGAGTAGTAGGGTAGAGTAGGGTAGAGTAGTAGGGTAGAGTAGAGTAGAGTAGGGTAGAGTAGGGTAGAGTAGGGTAGAGTAGGGTAGAGTAGGGTAGAGTAGGGTAAAGTAGGGTAGAGTAGGGTAGAGTAGGGTAGAGTAGGGTAGAGTAGGGTAGAGTAGAGTAGGGTAGAGTAGGGTAGAGTAGGGTAGAGTAGGGTAGAGTAGGGTAGAGTTGGGTATAGTAGGGTAGAGTTGGGTATAGTAGGGTGGAGTAGGGAAGAGCGGGAGCGAAGCCGCGCGGGCAAAGCTAGTAATATAATAATATATTCCAGCCCCCGCCACCACGACCCCCAGCCAGCCGCAGACTGGAGGGGGGAGTAAGAAGGGGAAGCTCATACCCCCAAAGACTGCAGCCGTCGTGGTGACGCTCACCCCAGAAGCTGCGGAGCGGGGCGAGACGTACGCGTACATACTGGTGCGGGCGCGTGCAAATGCCGATCCCACCCAACTGGGGATCAGCAGGTTCCTGCCGGCGGACCCAAACCGGGGCTCGAATTTTCGAGTTCCCGGGGGCGGAGGGCAACGCCAACGCGGACCTCTTCGCAGCCAAGCTGCAAGAGATCATTGCAGACGATGCAAAGGTGGCCCGTCCAGTGAAGACGGCGGCATTAGAGGTGACCGACCTCGACGATTCGGTCACCAAAGAGGAGGTGATGGCGGCAGTCGCAGCTCTTGGGGCTGCAGCGTCGTAGCGGTGCAAGGTCGGGAAATCAGACCTGGCCGCGGCGGCTTGGGCACCATGCGGCTCGAGTACCCAGTCGCCGCTGCCAAAGCCGTCCTCGAAAGGGGCGGCTTTGCGTTGGATTTAGCTCGGGTGCGGTCCGGGCACTTGTGGACACGCCTCTGCGCTGCTACAGATGCTTCGGCATTGGCCACACCCGAGCCCTCTGTCCGTCCACGGTAGACAGGTCGGACACCTGCTACCGCTGCGGCAAGGACGGCCACAAGGCCGCCTCCTCACGGTCGCCACGCCGCACTGCGCAGTCAGCTGGCCACGTAATGAAGGGGAGGATGTGTGATCCTCCCCCCAAGAAGGGTAAAGCGCAGGCGCCGGTCGGGCCTGCTGCTAGCATCGTCGTTCCCGTGGCGGGAACTTCTGCGGCTGCGGAGGAGGGTGTGATGTCGATTGATGGATAGAGTCACCGAACATCGCATCCTCCAGGCGAACATCAACCACTGCCGGGCACTCTCACCTGGACCGGGAGGCAGCTAGAGAAGCGGCCTTCCTCCAGGTCTGGCTGTCGCCCCCTGTTGGGGCCCCGGACGTTGACGTCGATGCCGCAGCGGTCCAGCTTAGGGTATCCCTGACCGATGTGCGCAATGCAAGCATGCTTCGCTCTCGCCGTCCACCTCCCCGTCGCGCCGTCTACTGGTGGACGGGGGAACTGGAGGGGCTCCGGGCCGCATGTGTGGCGGCGAGCCTACACGCGGAGCCGCCGACGCAGCGCCCGTAATCGTAATCGGGCAGACGAGGACCGCCTCTACGCTTCGTACCGAGAGGCGAAAACGGCCCTCAAGGCGGCTATTGGCGCTACCAAGGACTCGGCGAGGGCCGAGATGCTGGCAACCCTCGACAGGGACTCGTACGGGAAGCCATATAAGGTGGCGCGGAACAAACTGCGTCCCCAGGCCCCCCCGCTGACGGAGACCCTTGAGCCGGCACTGCTGGATGAATTGGTCCGGTCCCTGTTCCCACGCAGGACCGACTTCACCCCACCAACGATGGACCCTCCGCAAGGTGCGGCCTCACCGGAGGAAGTGGTCCCCCCAGTGACTGCGGCGGAGTTCCACGCGGGAGTTCTTAGCCTCCGCGCTAAGAAGACGGCCCCTGGACCGGACGGCGTCCCTGCCAGGGTGGTGGCCATAGCTGCCACTCAAATGGAAGATAGGTTTCGGGACCTTTTCAGCGCGTGCTTTGTTGCTGGAAGGTTCCCGAAGCCTTGGAGGGGCAGCTGTGCCTCCTCCGCAAAGAGGGACGCCCGGTCGATTCCCCCTCGGCTAACCGGCCCATCGTTCTTCTCGATGAGGTCGGCAAAATGTTCGAGGGGGTCATCGCCTGCTGGCTTAATAGCCACCTGCAGGGAGTGGGGCCAGACCTGTCGGACGTCCAGTTCGGTTTCCGACAGGGCCGGTCTACCATCGACGCGCTGACCCTACCCAAGGGCCAGGTGAAGGAAGCGACGGAGGCGGGGGCCGGAGTGTTGGCGGTGTCATTCGACATAGCCAACGCCTTCAACTCCATCCCCCATTCGTCTATATTGAAGGCACTCCTGTATCACGGAGTGCCTCAGTACTTGAGGAGCCTGCTGGCCGACTACTTGGAGGACAGGGAGGTTCTCCTTGTAGATAAAACGGCCAGCCTGAGGCGATACGGCGTGGAGTCCGCTGTTCCACAGGGGTCGGTGCTGGGGCCACCCCTGTGGAACATCGGGTTCAATTGGCTCCTGCGGGGGGCCCTCCTCCCGGGCACGAGTATCATCTGCTACGCGGATGACACTCTCCTCACTGCCCGGGGGAGGAACTTTAGGGAGGCGGCCTGTCTGGCATCGGCTGGCGGGTCCTTGGTCGCAGGTAGGATCCGCCGCCTGGGGTTGAAGGTGGCGCTGAACAAGACCGAGGATGTGTTCTTCCACGGGCCTCGGCAGCGCTGCCCTCCTGATGCCCACATCGTCGTGGAGGGCGTCAGAGTGGGGGTCCAGCCCCAGATGAAGTATCTGGGCCTGGTGCTGGATAGTAGGTGGCGCTTCGGCCCACACTTCAGTGGGCTATCGACGCGCCTGCTAAAGGCCGCCGACGCCCTCTCGTGGCTCCTCCCAACCTGAAGGGGCCCAGTGCTAAATGTCGGCGCTTATATGCCGGCATCCTGCGGAGCATGGCCCTTTACGGGGCCCCCATCTGGGCGGATTCGCTCCACAGGAGGGAGAATGCAACTGCGCTCCGTAAGCCCCAAAGGGCCATTGCACAGCGGGTGGCGAGTGCCTACCGTTCGGTGGACTTTTCTGCGGCGTGCGCTCTGGCGGGCACCCCTCCTTGGGAGCTCGAGGCATGGGTGCTCGCCAGAGTGTAGGAGTGGGCGGCGGGCCAAAGGCTCTCAGAGAGCGCCCCGTCATGGAGAAACCCATACTAAAGTATGGGGTTTAGGTTTTTAGTTAGGAGAAGTGCCGTCATAATAAAAAATACTCTATTTAACTAGACGCTTCAAATGGCAACTGTCTCATGTCTGTTAGAGGGTGGGGACGGTGCCCATACAAAATCCGGCATCCTCCTTTCACAGAATTAATTCGATTTTATGCCGAGCCGAGACCAGGGACTGCATACCGAAAAATTATCGGTTTATAAGTATAACGGTTAACGGTATGACGTCATACCTTTTTATATCAATGCCTCAAAAAAAAAAACGGTACCGTTATTTTTAACGCTACCTAAACCCTGAACATTAAGGTACCCATTGGAACCCCCCTACCGCGCTCTTTCGTCATACTGCGGCTGGCTGCCCGTTACCAGTTTTCACTCGTTGCGCCGATTGCGCGCGTCCGTCTTTTTACCCGACAACGGCAAAGCTACGGGCCACGGACAAGTTAAGCCGGTCAAAATCATAACCCTAAAGGAGGGCTTAACTTGTCTTATTTCGAACAACGTCATTCGTTGTATCAAGTCAGTCTTTTACCTACTGCAGAACGGCACGTCGGCGGTAAAATAACTTGCGGTGCGGCGCAGTCAACGCCAATCGCAATAAATTTGTCGTGTTAGTAGTTGGCAATGTCGCAGGTCATTTCGGTTGAATAAAGGTTACATAAAGGTATAGGGATACCTAAAACAAATAGTGCTATCGTTATTTTATACCGGTAGCGAAACCGCACATTTTGACCGGTTTCGGTGTACCTTTAAAATAAAGCGGTACCGGTTTTCAATACCGGTAGCGTAACTTTATACCTTAACCGAAAACGGTCCCTGGGTACAACGGATGCCACTTTTGCTATACGCCAGCTGTGCAAAAGATACAGAGAAGCGCATAAAAACTTGCACATGGTATTCATTGACCACGAAAAGGCATACGACCGGGTACCTCGTGAGGTTCTGTGGTGGGCCTTTAAGGAGAAAGGTGTGCCTGGGAAGTATGTGCAGTTAATCCGAGCGACGTACAGTCGATGCAGTACGATAGTCCGGTCTACAGTGGGCACCACTGGTAGCTTCAATGTGGCTGTCGGCTCACATCAAGGGTCGGCCGTCAGTCCTTACCTCTTCCTGATGATAATGGATACTTTGACGTCGGACATTCAGGAAGAGGCTCCCTGGTGTATGTTGTTTGCTGATGACATTGTGCTGGTTGCCGAGAGTGGCCTAGAGGTCCAGAACCGATTGGAGGTGTGGTGGCACAGACTGGAGAGTTTTGGCCTGAAATTGAGTAAAACCAAAACGGAATACTTGTTCTGCGACTTCGGCGGTCTCTCCAATCTAGTGCCTTTAGCTCTCGCCGGAACGCCCCTACCGATCTGTTCCGACTTTCGGTACCTCGGGTTGCTCGTCCAAAGGGATAGTGAGGTAGACTGACACATCATCAACGCAGGATGGATGAAATGGTGACAGGTCACGGGAACAACTTGTGACCCTCGGATGCCCCTCAAGTTGAAAGGCAAAATCCACAAGTCCATAATAAGGCCTGTCATACTTTATGGATCAGAATGTTGGACTGTGAAAAAGGCGGATGAAAAAAGATTGCATGTAGCAGAGATGAGAATGTTAAGATGAGATGAGGATGTGTGGTGTGACGAGAATGGATAAAGTGAGCAATGAGTATATTAGAGGAAGTTTGAAAGTGGCACCAGTGACCTAAAAGTTGAAAAGAAACCATTTGAGGTCATGTAAAGAGGAGGCATGAAACGGATGTTGCTAAAAGAGTTATGAGTTTACAAGTGAATAGATAGAGAGGGAGGCCAAAGAAAAGCTGGATGGATTGTGTAAGAAGTGATATGAAAGAAAAGGGAGTTAGTGATAGCGCGACGGGTGACAGGACAGAATGGAAGAAAAAAATGTGTTGCGCCGACCACAAATAAAACGGGACACGGGCAGGAAGATGAATTTATTTTATTTATTATTATTAACACTTACAATTGTTTTTAACAGGTATACCCAAGGTAACAAATGTAGATGCTAAATAGCCTAGCACTCAGAGATGCCGCCCACATCTGATCAGATATCCATTAGTGTATGCAACGTTCATACATAATAAATTATCGATGGTCAGTCTCAAGCAGCGCCTTGGAGGACCGGCACAAGTTACATAGAGTCACACTTAGTGTCACCCGCACGCATTCCGCCAGTGTACAAGAAAAAATATCTAATCGCAGAGAGACACACGCTCGAGTCACGCGTGCAAACTTTAACAGATTTGTGCGGGCTACCGGGACTTTAAACATCCTTTGCCTCGGTCCTGAGCGTAGCCTACTGTTTTGGACAAACGATCTCACGGATTCTTATATTTGAGGATCATTTAAAATACCCCATACCACCAAAAAACCATACTCGGCAAGAGCGAGACTGCGCACTACTTCCAACTTATAGTAACCAACCATGCCTACAACAAAGAGGCTACATTATGTATATTGTTCTTGTTCATTGTAACAGGAGTGTGCTCTCCAGCGAGAGCAACTACTCGAGGTGTAGCAGCGTGTTTGTGCTACTCAAGAGTGTACCGACAGGACGCCTGAAGTAGTCTTGGTAAGTTCATGTTGACAACCCAGTCGGCCTGTTTGCTCTCACAATGACTCACTAACTAATACTCACGTGTCGTGCCACTGGCGCTTCGCTTCTTCCTCGGTACTTCTTGTTCTTCTTCCACTTCTGTTTTGATCTTTATTAAGGGCACATAATATTCTGAATTAGACTCAGTCTGTTGTGCTGGTATATCTTCTGCGTCTGAATGGCTACTGTATAGATTTTCTAGTTTTAGGTCTGTAAGTAAGATAAAACAATTAAGAGTAAGTATTTTATAATGGATAGGCTTTTTTATGGTGGGGAAAATCATCCAATGACAACCCCCGCTCTTGGGCGGAGCGGGAGACTCCTACTGACTAAAAACCTGCTCCGTTCCTTTTAGCGTTCATAACGGAATTCGAGTCCCCTTTAGGATTACCCTGACCCCAGTAGGCTTCGACTCAGCTGGGCTCCTGCTGTTGCTGACAACTCCTTGAGGCGCGCGGGAACAGTGCGCGTCGTGGAAGACTTGGACTCGGTCCGGACAGTTACCGGACGGTCGGACAGCGAGCTACCCACGGCTGGCCGTCCACAAGCCCGCGTCTATGGTGGCCGGAAATCGGGATCGGAATCCCGGCGTCGGCGGCGAGAGCGCCGTTGCCTGATGCGATCGGCCTCTTCCTTTACTAGCATTACTACTTCGCAGAAGGAGGCGACCGCCTGCCACTCTTTCTTGCTTCGGACCATGGCCTGTACCAAGACTCGGCGCGAGAGGTCTCCACCGCCAGTGGTAGGCCAGCAAGAAGGCTCGCCACTTTGCGGGAGATCGTGCGGTATCCCCGCAAATGCCGTATTGCCATGACCCTCTGACAGGCGTTCAGCTGGGTCACCGGTCACTTTTTCAGCGACGGCGCCCACACCGGCGCACCGTAAAGGGCCATGGACCGAACGATCCCTGCGTAGAGCCTCCGGCAGGTGGCGTCTTGACCCCCAGGGTTGGGCAGGAGCCGCTTGTGAGCAGCCCCAGTCCGGTTCAGTTTGGGAGCCAGACGTCGGAAATGTTCCACGAAATTCCACCGGCTGTCGAGGACGAGTCCCAGGTACTTCATCGTCGACCTGACACAGTTTTGAATTCCTCCCACCGTTAATTGGGAACCCGATGGTGGCGCGTTCCGAGAGCCGTGAAAACACATACCCACGGATTTGTGCAACGCCAGCTCGAGTCCCAACTCCTGGATACGCGATCGACTATCGCAACCAAGCGTGTCGCTAGAGCGACCGCCGCCCTGTACGACTCTCCCTGCGCTAGAACCAGCGTGTCGTCCAAACCACGCTGACCCCGTCAGGGAAGTCGCCGCGCAGCATGTAGTCGTACCCGATGTTCCACAAGGGCGGCCCTAGTATCGATCCCTGCGAAACACCGCACGACATCTCCCGGCGTCTCCACTTCCCCTAGTGACCGGGGTAGACTATATACCTGTCCGATAGGTAAGCCTCAACAACTCAACAGAAGTATTCGGGCACCCGGTGATACCGGAGTGCCCTCCGGATCGTACTCCAGTTCAGATAGTTGAAAGCGTTGGCAATGTCGCATTCAATGGGTTAATTTGTAGTTCTTAAAAACATACCGCCTCTGTGATGTTCCTCCTCTGGCTCCACGACTTCGTCTAGTCTCTCACAAACATCTGGTAACTCTTCCTTGACAGCCGCGCTTCCTATCTGACATCCATCAACTATACTTATATGCTCCATTGGTGACTGAATAAACTTATTGAAAATTTTGAACTGCTCTTGGTTTACGAAGAGGTTTTGCTGTGAAACAATAATAATAATAATAAACATTTATTTCAGGTAAGATACACATACATCATCATCATCACTTCAGCCGACAGACGTCCACTGTTGGACATAGGCCTCCCCAAGTGTTGTTACAATGAACGATCCTGTGCATCCCGCAGCGAATACTAATTCTCTGAATTTATACAGACATATAATAACTCTACGAATTCCCAACTAAATGTCTGTAGTCCCAGTAGTTAATCTTTTCGGATACTTTTCGAGATCTGACACTTTGAGGGCTGTAGGTTTTGGTATGTTGGACTACAAATTCTCAGAGTTGTCCTACTATTGTTTAAGAGTACTACTAAATCCTGTAATTTTTTTTGCAATAACCAGTGTAGTCCCTCAGTCCACACGCACACTTCGTAAATTGATATTTGTTTTTAAAAAGTTGCGCTACATTGCAGATCCAAAAATAGTTCGACAAGTCTACTTCGCTCTATGTCAATCGATAGTAACCTACTGTATTACCACATGGGGTGGAGCGGGTAAAACATTGTTACTAACTATCGAGAGAGCCCAGAGGGCAATTCTCAAAGTGTCTACTTTCCGTCCATTCCTTTTTCCCACTAACCTCCTATACAAAGAATGTGAAGTATTAACAGTCCGGCAATTATTTATAATGGGTATTGTATTAAAACAGCACGCAGATTTAACATATAGCACGGATTTTACTAACAAAAGACGTAAAGACCTAGTTTGTCCTCAGAATCATACCAAACATGCTTTCACGTCAAAATTTTACCTTTTTCTCGGTCCTCTCCTCTACAATAGATTGAACGCGAAAGCAAATATTTATCGCTTGAATCAAGTCTACTGTAAGAGAATTCTTAAAGAAACTCTTCAAAAAATGTCATACCATGATACAGAGAATTTACTGATTGTGCTAAAATGATTTTGTTTATATTTTGTGATTTTGTTTATATGTTGTGTTTTTACTCAATTGTTGACCTAGTTTAAGTATTTTGTTATTTAAGAAACTATTATAATTTATAAAAAAAATACCTAGTTTAAGTACCTATATTGATAATTAAGAAACTAGAAGTTAAACTTTTTAATATTATAATAATGGCATGTCTACATTACAGATTTTTTACACATTTGTATTGTACTTAAAATTCTTTTGATTATTTGTTAATTTTAAATTATTTTAGCTCTTCTTGCCTGAAACACAGGATTTCCTAGTTCAGGCACGTAAGACTCAGAATTAAGATATATATTTAAGACTGTATGTAATTTATGCTTTAAAGAATTTTGAATAAAAATATTATTAATATTATTATTACACTAATAGTTTGTACAACCAACTACCATCAATATTTGCATTTCATAGTTAGTTATACAGTCCACACCCTCACCAACACATAGTGTCATCGGTCTCTTAAAATCAGATGTTAAGAGAGTATACAAAGGTATATCTACTGAAGAGTAACACCTCACCTCATATTCCTCATTCATCATCTGAGTGAGCAGCTCTTCAGCTTCCAGACATTTTCTCTGCAGTTGGCAGCATTGCTTCAGTTTAGTGCAGCAGATGAAACAAGCGAGCATCGGCCTACTGTCTTCAGTTACAAACTGCAACAAAAGTTGTGTTCAACTATTTCATTCACTGGATAAATTACATTCAAATATACTTTGGTATACCTACGCGAATATAGTGAGAATATTAGAACGAACCAAATCGTTCGAGTTAGTGTTGGTCTAGTGGAATATTATTATATTACCTATACTAAGTTTTTTATTAACAATTAACTTAACTATGTCACTCGGGAAAAAGCAGCTTTGTATTGCTGAAAAAGTGTTAGCAATCGGACCAGTACTTCCAGAGATTACCTCCGACAAACAAAAACACCAAACAAACTTAACCTCTCTTTTAATATTAGTGTAGATAAATCAAAAACTTACCGGATGACCAGTCAGCCTCTCATACAGTTCATGCAGTTTTTTGTTCACAACTACATACATGCGAACATTCTCCGCTAAACATATCCTACACATGGGAAGTTTTTCCATTTTTTTGGGAAAATTCTCAACAATTAACTACGATATTTGTGTTGAGAAAATGTTGATACACATTCTATTTTATTTTTGTTAATGTCAAGAGTCGACGTCAACTATTCTGTATAATGTGTATAATGTATTAAGTTGATAAATAACAAATTAAAATTTAAAAATTGTAAGGAAGAAAGGCACCAAGGCACTCTGACACTCTGAGGGAGGCGTTGATGACGACTCTGACCATCTGAAAAGTATCGATACATCTTTATATCGATATTTGTCACTTCGATATATTGGTATTATCAGCCAATATATTTAGATCCAATTAATAGATATATTGATATAAAATATTCAACATTAAAAATCGTATCAAAAATGATATTTTTTTAATGAAGTTTATTAATAAAGTTTGGTAAAAATAATCCAGATGACATCATCCCACACTTGGGTGGAGTGGGAGATAGTGTTTAACTCTTACTGAATAGAAAACCCACCCGGTTCCTTCATTGTCTTTCATACCGGGGCCGAGCCTTCCTTTTAGAAATAGACATTTGGCTCCAGTAGGCTTCGACCCTGTTGGGCCCCTAAGGTTGCTGACAATTATAAGAGGCGCGTGGGAACGTGAGTCGACGACTTGGACTCGGTTTGGACGGTTACCTGACGGTTTGACAGTAAGGTGCCCATTGCTCACCGTCTGCAAGCCCGCGCCTTCGGTGGCCTGATATTGGGATTGGAATCTCGGTGTGGCGTGAGCGCCATTGCCTTATGCGGTCAGCCTCCTCCTTTGCTGGTATTACTGCTTCGCAGAAGGAGGCGACCGCCTGCCACTCCTCCTCTCCTCTAACTAAATTATTATGTATATGACTAGTATGTTTTTACTTACGTTACCAGACAAATGTTGGTTTTTCTGGAATAATAAATCGACCTTAAAATATTTGAATACAACCAAGTATTTTGTATAAAAATTACTATTGCACTAGACTCAATGGAATAAACAATAAGAAAACGAAAATCTCGAAAAGTGTAAGCGATATATTATTATGTATTTTGATATATTTTTCTACTAGATATTATATCGAGGCCAATATTCATATTTTTATAAACATCAATATATCGATATTTTTCATCGCTTTCGACATCCCTAGAGACAAGGCCACAGGCAAAGATTTTATATATCCTAGTACTAGATTGACTACGACAACCTCAAAAGCGTACCCGAAAAGGAAAGTCAGAAAGAGTCCTATCATCTCGTTCTACTAGTGTGTCCATACACTAGCTACATACTGCGGGAATATTTTGCTCAAAAGTTAGTTAAAGATATTTTTGATACATTAAAATAGACATGCAAGTTCAAAAACAGTTAATTCATGAATCCCCAAGCGACACCCGGTGGCCGCGCATCTATTGTCTTACTATTGTGTCTCTAATTGACGGTATCTGAAGGGTTAATATGTATAATATGCTTACATACCAAAAGGGAACTGTGAGTTTTTTCTGTAATTACTAGGAAATAGCTGATGTCCGTATATATTATAATAGCAATATCCTCTTATGCGAGTATGAAATACCTACACTGATAAAAAAATGCCTAATGTGTGTGTACCTACGTAAGAAGATCACTTCTGAACGGCTACACCTATCAGAATAAGGTTTGTCTGAAAGAAAAAACTAGTTAGTTTATAATAAAACTAATGTTATTCTTTTATTTTTACTTTATTAAAAATAGACTGATGCGTGACATCAAAAAGTACATTTTTTATTACGTTAAATTGCACTTATTAACTAACAAATAAACAATAAATAATACATTAAATAAATGATCCTCAACTGGTTTATAAATTTATTTATACTAACTACTACTACTAATTATTGCCGATGCCCGTTAGCGCCACAGGGAATTTCCGAAAGGAAACCATGGTCCTGGAACACAAAGGGCAACTGAAGGACACGGGTAGATTTATTCAGTATAAACCTCAAATAACTTGTCCCGCTCTAAGATGGAACGTAAGGCGCTCTACCTTAGAGCAGGATAAATTATTGGAGATTTTACCACATCAAAAAAAGTCCTCCACTATGTTCGTTTGTCTATATCTGTTTGCAATCAACTCAAAAACTACTGAACGGATTTTTAACAACGGATGAACTTACAAAAGGGTATACACTATACAGATGGAATAGAATTAGGTTTTAGTGTTGATTTAACTTTACATCTTCAGACTTAATGAGGCGACTACAAATAAAATGTAGCTGAAAAAAAATTTTTTAAATGGCACAACTTCAAAGCCACTGTTTCCGATGGTTCTCGTTTCTTGGAAATCTACAACAAAACATAAAAAATAATATATTACTAGTAGTTTACGGTTAAGCCACATACGTGCAGCATTGCGTGCGGCATTTATTAGGGACTTACCTACGGACTAAACTTAAAGACAGTAGATTATTATATTTAAAATGAATATAATTCTCGAATGTACTATATCGATGTGGAGAACATTTTGGAGCGCACGCGCGTCGTTTTAAGAACTGGTCACAGATAACTATATACTGAATTGGGCCGAAGACACGTCCCGCATGCCGCACCTCTAGCCGCCGCTGCTCGCCGCTTTCCGTTGTGTCATGAGAGCAGCCGAAATTCTTGTAGAGGGCAACCACAAGCAGTGGCCTGAGGTTTTGCCGTTCGTCCGATTTGCTCTAAATAGCTCATTTACCATTTCCACCGGGTCCACTCCAGCTTATTTGACATTTGGTCGCGAGCTTCGTTCTCCTCTCTCTGTTCAGGCTGATTTACGAGCAGTCATCGAATCTGAGAACTTAGTCCCTCAGATCACACCGTACCTCTTGAAGCTTGTCGATTCTCTCTCTCAAGCTAAAGAGAATATTGAGCATCAGCAGGATCTTCACAAGCACCAAGCTGATTGTAGCCGCCGCACTTCGGATTCTTTCGTACAAGGGGATCTTGTGCTAATGAAGACCCATGTCTTAAGTAATGCTCCCAAAGGTGTTACTTCTAAGTTTGTTCCGAAACAGGATGGTCCGTATGTAGTCTCCAGGAAGGTGAGTCCTACTACATATGTTCTTACCTCGCAGAAGACTGGTGCAGTTGTGGGTAAGTATCACATGTCGGATCTGCGTAGATACCATGACAGAGGTGGTGAGTGTCCGGAGCCTATTGTTCCGAAACGCCGCAGAGGTCGCCCTCGGAAAGTCCAATCGTAGGTTCGCTATTTAGTTAGGAGTTTGACCAATGAGGTTTCCCCTCTTGGTCAAAAGAAGAGAGAGTATAATGAACCCCTGAGTACGGTCCTGTTAGAAGTGCGTCCCTGGTACCCCTCTCACCCCGTCGTTCGATACCCCGCAACCCGCTGTGTCCATCACCGCGCGTCGCGCGAGCGCATCCCCAGTCGGCGATCAGCCCTTACGCGCGCTTCCCGTGTCATATGTGTATGCGCCCGCGCCCTATAGTAATTACGTGTTTGTCAGACTCTAATCTCTGTGTTCTACCAAATATCGCGTACCTATGTACTTACCAAAATAAACGTCAGTGGAATACAAGTGGTGTCTCATTTCACGAACGTTATAAAACCTATTTAAAAGTCGTCGTTCACGACTCCGAAAGGTACTCTTCACAACGATCTCTAACGGTGCGTACAGACTATGTAACATATTATATAACATGTGTTATATAACACATACACATTATGTAAGCTTGTTATTCAAAAGTGCAAAATGAAACAATATTGTACACATTAGAATAACAATGCAATATAACTGTCGCGGACAGAGGCGGCGTAAGGCGTGGGCGACGTGGGCCACCGCCTACGGCCTCGCGCTACGAAGGCCCGCGAACGCAATTACAACGTGTAACGTTAAATGCGCAAAACCTAAAAATAGTTTGATCAGAATAACGAGCAGAATCAATTGAACCACTTTTTAATACCTACAGGTTACATTTGTCAAAAAATTCTTCATTAAAAATTTTGCCTATTCTATTTATTAATAGGTCAAGCCATCACGTGCGCAAACCCACCCAAACAGGTAAACAAACCCAAATGGTTGTAGTCCAATCAAATTTTCTCATATGCGGGATGAAAAGTTCTTATTTCCATGCAGATAAGAGTTTTAAACAAAGTAAAACTGTACATAAAACCTCACAGAATTAGATCAATTGAATTAAAAATCATTTCGGGTGTCTCAGGTGTTGCGCATTTAATGTTACACATTGTATAGATATAATTAATTACTCATCCAGCAAAAATAATAAAAAAAGACGACTAGCAAGTATCTGGAAATACTAACCTACCATGACTATACAATGGTATACAATGTAAATAAAATAATAACAATGAAAAAGTTTGCATATTTATAAAAATTTGAGTAACAAATTATTATTTTTTTTCTAAAAACTCCGTCCTCTTGCGTTATCCACCAGGGGGCCTCGCAAAATACAGCTTGCCCACATCAAATTTAGGTCTTGCCCCGCCACTGGTCGTGGACATCTGGTTAAATAAGCCATCCAATTGGACGCCTAGAGAGTTCGTTAAACGCATCCAGTTGGATGCCTAGGCCGATATTTCGTCATCTTTTTCCTCCCCTTATTCCGTTTTAATTGAGGTCGGCGCAACACGTTTTTTTCTTCCATTCTGTCCTGTCACTCATCACACAATCCATCCAGCTTTTCTTTGACCTCCTTTTCCATCCATTCACATGTAAACTCATAACTCTATTAGCAACATGCGTCTCCCTCCTCTTTACATGACCATACCAAGACAAACGATTTCCTTTTAATTCATGAATCCCCAAGCGACCACCGGTGAGCCGCGCATCTATTGTCTTACTATTGTGTCTCTAATTGACGGTATCTGAAGGGTTAACTCTTCAGTCACTGGCGCCATTTTCAAACTTCCCCTAATATACTCATTTCGCACTTAATCCATTCATATGTATATAATTAGAGAAATCAAATCTAAAAGGCCGATTTAGGCATATAATTAAAGAAATCAATCTTACAATCCAATTTGAAAATTGGTAATACCTTTCTTTGTTTCAACTCATCCCGCCAGCTCCTCTTGCGCCTGTCGGTCGTATCGCCGTTTGCTACTATTGTAATAAAAATCCCAATTCTTGCACAATACTTTTATTTAAACGTTAAATCTCTATCAGGAACTTCATAGCTCAGTTTCTACACAGAATGTTCACGAATATGTCAAGTTGCTTATAGAGACATCTATACTTATAATAAATCTGTAGAAGTGAAAATTCTGTTCATTGAAAATATCAATAGAAATCTTTTTACAAAAAAAAAAAAAATTAAACCGACTTCAATGTGAAAAACACTGAAAAGTACAAAATAATTTTAATTTCGGAAGTCGGTGTTTCTATTGTAGCGACATCTATGACGCCACATAAGAACTACGAAGAAAATACGAAATCTGGCATCGCGCAATCAAAGTTCTCCGCGCGATTTGAACATGTACGACAGTCAGACACCCGCCAGCCCACCAGACTATAACACCTGTCTGGTCGGAGGATCCTCCCTTTTCAATGGAGGTATGTGGGACTTTACTCTCTGTTCCGCATACCTTCTAAACTGGTGACCCCGACAAAGAACGTCAGCGCAGCCTTCGTGCAGCTACTACTTCGTGACGTCATCATCACTTCCTCAAGCTTTCGAGCAACGAGCCATACAGCCAGCACCCTCGGCTAAGGGTATCTTGACCACCAGTATGTCTACCTGGTCATACCTGGTCACCATCTCAGCCGCATCAGCGACCTTGGCACACCGCACCTTCGGCCAGTCATATGAAGAGCCATGAAGAACCTCTCCTGGTCGACACCAGCAATCAAGCCCTACGTCGCACAAGCACCGCTCCGACTCACTGGAGCCAGCAGCACTACTCCGACTCACTGGAGACTGCAGCATCGTCCCGACTCACTGGGACAGCATCACCACGACTCACTGGGGCATCATCCCGACTCACTGGGACAGCATCACCCCGACTTACTGGGGCATCATCCCGACTCACTGGGACATCATCACCCCGACTCACTGGGGCATTATCCCGACTCACTGGGATAGCAATACCCCGACTCACTGGGGCATCACCGCAGACAGTTCCGACTCACCGAGAACTATGCGGCATCGGCTCCGACTCACTGGAACCAACCTACCGCTGGCCTGGCACACATCAAGAACCATCGATCTCCGATCTCCGGAGGGGAGTGATGTAGCGACATCTATGGCGCCACATAAGAACTACGAAGAAAGTACGAAATCCTGCATCGCGCAATCAGAGTTCTCCGCGCGATTTGAACATATACGACAGCCCGACATCAACTATCGGGCAGTCGCCCACCAGACTATAACATCCTGTCTGGTCGGAGGATCTTCCCTTTTCAAAGGAGGTTTGCGGGACTTTACACTCTGTCCCACTTACCTCTAAACTATAATAGATACCTACCTAATTTTGTCTCTTCGTTATTTAACACAGACTTCCGAAATTAAAATTATTTTGTACTTTTCAGTGTTTTTCACACTGAAGTCGGTTTAATTTTTTTTTGTAAAAAGTTTTTTTATTTTCCACTTTTTAGTTATGGTAGCACCACTAAAAAGTACTTACCCTTCAGATACACATAAATTACCTTTTCACACCACCAGCTCGAAAATGTCAAATTATATGTCGAGCAACCTTAACCTAAAGTGAGTCATTAGTGGCCGGGGGCACAGCCGGTGAATAATGTTTTCATGATGACCCGCTGGTCAATAATGTGACTATTATTTTCTCACAGTAGGTGATTCACACGATAATGTCGTTTTTATACGTCATACAAACCTCACTTAAAGCGAGTCATTATTCTCTAGGGAAATAATGCAGTATGGCCGATCCCTAGGGAATAATGAGATTTCAATTTGGAACATCAAAAATCGTCAACATTGTGAATTAAAATGTACGTGCATCGAACAAGTTGACTCGAAATTCAAACTGGCCACTAACATATAAAAAAGAAAATAGAATAAAACCTGCTTACTGACTGCGAACTGGGAGCGTTTTAGAAAATTGAAACTATAGGATCTTGGAGTAGTGAATTTTGTTTGTTTGATGAACTTGTAAATATAATACTTAGATATATATATCTCTAATATATGATTTGATCGATTGTCAATTATCTCACAGATGGTGTAAAAAGTAGACTATGCAACATGGGGATAAAGTTGTCTTTGTCTTGGGCGGCTTGGATTCCTCACTTCACTCAGGTTTTTTTATTAACTCTAAATTATATTAATCCCTCACTCATGTTCGGGATTAAAATCAACAATCTTCGTTTCGTTCGGAATTCAACACGCCGCCCGCGACTTAAAGACACTGTTTTATCCCCTAGTCACATAAACTAATATATAGCTAGAGTGCATCTCATAACGATTCTAATAATCCCAAATACGGTTAGATTACATGAATTTATCTTCCGGCTTTATCACCAGATCGGTTCGATACATCCCCTCCCTTTTCTTTCAGTCATCGACTACACGTATAAACAAAGCAATTTTACTTGTTACGACAATTCTGCTATGATTCTATGAGGAGTTCTGTTCTATATCTTCGAAGTTCATAATCAGATCATAACAATATTTCTATGGGACCAACTTGGAAGCATAACATTTCAACGAAAAAAAAAAAATCAAAATCGAATAATTCTTTAATATCCTAGGCACCACACTGGGTACTTTATCCCGAAAAAGTATACACAATAAAAAACAAACTTAATTTTGCGGTTCGATCTCTAGACCCGATTATTGTACCAACTGCAAATAATAAGTTTGTCGTAGGTTACGTCACTCGCAGTGGATTTCACTAAGGGCGGGTTGTTTCAAAAGGTCGGTTAACGTTACATACGAACAGTCAAAAGTTACTATTACGTGAGAGGTTTTACGTTCGTCAAATTCAGAGCGTTGTTTCAAACACACAGTCAAAGTTAATCGGGTTGCCAGTAGAAAGCAACACATTTTCCCAATAAAAATGGTTGGGAGATTTTTTGAGTATGGCAAAATTGCATCGTTTATGTCATAATTTGATCTATCGGTTCAAAACTACAACATCAAAGTGACATTATTGACTAGCATATTATATTCGGTAATTCATTAAAATTAAAGAAAATATAAAATGGATACGTTTACACCAAAGTAAGTACCAACAATATAATAAACACGATAATATTTTTTAAACTTTAAGATAAGCAACGGTATTTCTCAATTTTTTGGGTTCACGTGGTGTTTTATTTTTACAGAGAACGTGCTGTAAATTTCACACTACTGGAAAAACAGCGCTTCCAAGCACTACTTGAAAAGTATAAGGACACCGGCGGCCTTAGGGAGTCACACCGGCGGCCACAGATCAATCGCCCGTGGCCTTGCTCTTGCAGGGTGCCTCGTGTCAAGCAAATTTTTAAAAACACATCGCAAACATTAATTTTAAAATTTATCATCCCTATATTTGTTAATTTTGTAAATCTTTCAATTTGACAGAATTTGACATCAATAAACAATATGGCTGATGCTTCATAGGGCTAAAGTTGTATTTTTAATTGTTACAAGTTTTTATCTCAATGTTTAGTAAACTAAGTATAAAGTATGCAAGATGTTCAAAACGTTGCTGGGTAAAGTTTCGCAATAGTGATGGGTATCCTGGTTGTGGAATTTCATTTTATTTGGTAAGTTTTCAACAAACTATTATTTATGTAGGGTGACAACAAACATCGTTTTGAATTTCATGCGGGAATTAAAACATATTAACTGCCTGTAAAAATACATAGAGAAGGGGCATCATAAACTACTCAGAAGACGGACTGGGTGCTAAATTTTATAAAATTTGATTGTCTACTGTTCAAGTTTTATATTATTATAAGCAAATTTCTAAATATCTGAGGCTCAATTTTTTTTTTAATAAATTAAGCGCGTCCCAATTTTACTAATTTTATTTTTTCTGTTGATCGGGCGCCTTTGGCCGCTCGGCGATCTTCGGCTGCTCTCATGACACAACGGAAAGCGGCGAGCAGCGGCGGCCAGAGGTGCGCCATGCGGGACGTGTCTTCGGCCCAATTCAGTATATAGTTATCTGTGACCAGTTCTTAAAACGATGCGCGTCAAAATCTTCTCTACATCGATATAGTACATTCGAGAATTATATTCATTTTAAATATAATAGTCCACTGTCTTTAAGTTTAGTCCGTAGGTAAGTCCCTAATAAATGCCGCACGCAATGCTGCACGTATGTGGCTTAACCGTTAACTACTAGTAATATATTATTTTTTATGTTTTGTTGTAGATTTCCAAGAAACGAGAACCATCGGAAACAGTGACTTTGAAGTTGTGCCATTAAAATTTTTTTTTCAGCAACAGTTTTATTTGTAGTCGGAAGATGTAAAGTTAAATCAACACTAAAACCTAATTCTATTCCATCTGTATACCCTTTTGTAAGTTCATCCGTTGTTAAAAATCCGTTCAGTAGTTTTTGAGTTGATTGCAAACAGATATAGACAAACGAACATAGTGGGGGACTTTTTTTGATGTGGTAAAATCTCCAATAATTTATCCTGCTCTAAGGTAGAGCGCCTTACGCTCCATCTTAGAGCGGGACAAGTTATTTGAGGTTTATACTGAATAAATCTACCCGTGTCCTTCAGTTGCCCTTTGTGTTCCAGGACCATGGTTTCCCTTTCGGAAATTCCCTGTGGCGCTAACGGACATCGGCAATAATTAGTAGTAGTAGTTAGTATAAATAAAATTATAAACCAGTCGAGGATCATTTATTTAATGTATTATTTATTGTTTATTTGTTAGTAAATAAGTGCAATTTAACGTAATAAAAAATGTACTTTTTGATGTCACGCATCAGTCTATTTTTAATAAAGTAAAAATAAAAGAATAACATTAGTTTTATTATAAACTAACTAGTTTTTTCTTTCAGACGAACCTTATTCTGATAGGTGCAGCCCACGGAGTAAGTATAGAAGAGGAGGTGGCCTAAACAACTGTGCACTGTGACTCTCAACTGAGTCCTGACGTCATCACGGTGGGCGTGGCTTAAATCAGTGTATTGTTGGCGTTCGTCCTGTGCACAACTTCGTAAACCTACTTATTTGGCATTATATTCGCGATAGAAAAACATAAAAATTAAATGTTATATTTTATCTTGTAAAAACTACTTGGATAGACGTTCTGATGCTATGGATGCCATCACATTTCATTTGTAAGTAATTTTAGGCATAATTTATTAAAATACTTCTAGAACAATCTCTTAAAGTCAGCATTTCCAAATATAATTCTACTCGACATTAGATGGCGACACTTTGTGTCATGGGAACTAAATATATTTAGGCACGTAGAGCTCAGTATTAATATATTTTAATAATTATACGTACTGAAATTTGATCAACATTCATTCCTAAAGGTCCTTTAATCGCCAAAATATTATTTTTGTAGTTTTTATATAATTTTGTAAAGAGGTCGCCATCTATCGTCAAATAGCAAAAATACAGGGCAGTATTTAGAAGCCAATTATTTTACCGAATGTCCCACGGCTTATGAACTTATAAATACGGGTATAATACTTATATTTCTTTAATATATGATTTGGTCGACCAAATTGTTTTTTAATTACCTCACATTTGGTGTAAAAAGTAGAGTATGCAACACGGGGATAACGCTGTCTTTGTCTTGGGCGGCTTGAATTCCTCACTTCACTCTGGTTTCTTTATAATCTCCCTCTCAATGCTCGGGAGTTAATTATATAAATCCCTCACTAACGTTCGGGATTCAAATCAGCAACCTTCGTTTCGTTCGGAATTCAACATGCCGCCCGCGACTTTAAGACACTGGTTTATCCCCTAGTCACATAATTTACTATTATTGAATGGTTTCGGAATTTAAAGTATTTTTTTAAACTAGCTTTTTAATCAATCTTGATCATTCTTTCTATAAAAAAAAGCCTTTAAAAAAGTAAAACCTAATAAAAATAGAATTTTAAAAAATGTTACAATAAAAAGGTTTTTGATGAATTTCGAATGATCTTCATTCGTCATTCATCAAATAATAGTATAACTATTTCAATGAAAAATATACGTATCGGATGGTTTACACTTACACAATTAATTTAAAAAACAAATATCCCTGGTAATTCTGAGTGCGACCCTGTTGCATCCTGCACTTAATGACATCTAGTGTGAGATAGTTACGTAACTACAAAATAAAATCAACAGAACGAGCAAGTAGTTTTGCTATTGACCGGCAGATGGCAAATAAAAAAATGGGCGGAGTCTAACACCCCTCACCCCGCAAAATGTCACGCTTTTTTACTTAGGGAAATCTTATTACAACATCTCCTCTTTGTACTTGCTTCGTGGGTGCAGCCGTTCTGAAGTGATCTTCTTACGTAGGTACACACACATTAGGCATTTTTTTTATCAGTGTAGGTATTTCATACTCGCATAAGACGATATTGCTATTATAATACATACGGACATCAGCTATTTCCTAGTAATTACAGAGAAAACTCACAGTTCCCTTTTGGTAAGTATATTATACATATTAACTGTTTTTGAACATGCATGTCTATTTTAATGTATCAAAAATATCTTTAACCCTTTAACGGTTATAAGGATCTAGATGAGATAGAAAGATTTGGTTTTCGGATTTGTGTTACATAAGATGCCTAAAATAAAAATTGATATATATATTTTTTTTTAATTTTGTTTTTAATTGGTGGTAAGAATATTCCCTCTACCTGTTTGAGAGTAATGAAATAGCGGTACGTTTTTTCAAGAAACTAAAAAACAACATAAATCTTACATAATAACTTTATTAAAATCACACAATTGAATACCAATAAAAAATAGAATCAAAAATAAAAGAAAATTACATCTGTTTATGAAAATTCGAAAGGCATGGTGTTATGCATAAAGGTACTCCACATTTGCTGCACTTGATTTTGGATCGCTTATCCTTTGCCTTAGTGCTGCAATATCGGCATCTTTGATATGACGGTATATCACTTGGCATGTGATCACCAACATTCGAAAAGCGAATTTCAGGTGCAACAATGTGAATTGCCTTTTGATAATTATCAGATACAGCAACTTTTTTTCTTACGACGTAGTTGACGCCATCAGCGCGACGTTTTCGGGAAGAAAAACCACGTGACATTGTACGGAACGTCATCCTCTTCTGATTCTTCGCCATCTTCAGATTCTTCCGGTTCTGACAAACCGAACATACCGTACAACTCCTTCTCAATATCATCATCTCCGAGTATTTTCATTTTCAATCAATCTGGAAATAAAAAACAAAAGCCATGCAAAAACCACACCAAGCCCCGAGAAAAAGCAATAATAAAACCACCAAAACCTTTATTCCTTAGTATCAAAGCAATAAAAACAGTTACCATAACCACAGTAAAGGAATATTTTCTCTAACCTTATCAGTAGGTAGCGGATACTTCACGGTTAGAGGGAATATTCTTCCCACCAACAAAAATCGACATAAATGATAATTCGTGGCAGATACATGAAAAATACGTCTTATATCTATGAAATAACATTCAAAAGCACAACCTCTAGAAGAACTTACCTCTTTTCACCACTCAATTGCAAAGATATGTACCGATTTCTCTCGCAGTACAAAAAAACACCAGTTTTGAACATTCACCTCAAGAATTTTTTGAAAAAATGAATCTGTCAATTTCAAATAAAAACAGAAATAAACGTCATAATGTTACGTTAGTGTTGTCAGGTCGAAAAATAAAACTGCAAATAGAAATTTGGTTTTTTTTTTTTTTTTATTGGTGGGAAAAATATTCCCTCTAACTGCAAAAGGGTTAACTAACTTTTGAGCAAAATTGTCCCGCAGTATGTAGCTAGTGTATGGACACACTAGTAGAACGAGATGACAGGACTCTTTCTGACTTTCCTTTTCGGGTACGCTTTTGAGGTTGTCGTAGTCAATCTAGTACTAGGATAAATAAAATCTTTGGGTCCGGGTGACACAAGCCGAGGCGACATATTACTTTATAGTACTAAGCTTTAGACAAGTACTGACTGGCCGATTAGTCGAGTGTAAAGAGGCCGACTAGTCGTCCAAGCCGATCAAGGTCTCGGGGAATTCGGCAATTTCCGTAACACTTCGTTTACAGTATTAAACGCACACTATGCAGGCAAGCATATTATAAGTTGGAGGATTATATTCAAGATAAAAATGCTTGGCTCAAAGCTGGTCCGGCTCCACCGCCACTAGGATGTAGGTAGTAATTAAGGTGATGCATCACGACTCACATTTTCACTGTTTTTCATACAGCCGCTCATAACCGATTATGACGTTATTACACATTTTCCATTCGATATTTTGGAAACACAGTATCTTGTGGATATTATCTAGGCTTTTATTGAAATCAATTTCTAAATTTGTGTAAAACTAATCCAGTAAAGACCTCTATAAATCTTCTATTTTGTATGAACTTTGACACTTCGTAATTTGCCTAAAAATAAAAAAAAAGTAAAACTATAGAAGCCTTTCAAATTTTATTAAGATTCTAAATGAGGACAAATTTCTTCAAAAACTTATAAGGGTTTAAAAAAAACAGCTATTTCCTGGAGCAAGTTTTGTGAAATATTCGAGTACATCTCGGAATTACCGAATACTAACAGAGTTTTCCGGCGTTATCTCTCTTTTTATGCTTTGCCTTTTTATCAAACATCGCGTTAGATGAAGTAACAAGCTTTTAAACCATTTTCGATGGTTTACGATAGGCGAATGGAAAAGGACCCTCCTTAATTGAGCAGTTCGGCAACTATTATTATTTTTATTTTATTTTTTTGTAATTTGAAAGACACAATAGCATTGTAGAAGCACATTTTTAAATTTGTGAATTTGAAGTACCATGGAGCAGTTTTATTAGGTTACAACTTTTTTTTTATTTTGTATTTTGACATTACGAGCATAGCGGTGAAAAATGAAAAATGAAAAAATGCTTTATTCACTAACGAAGTTGGTTCAACAATACTGAGGTTGACCTCTCCTTTTAAGTGTAAAAACACCTGTGCCAGGAGAGGCCGCTCTCCCTTAACTTAGTTACATTTATGTAATCATAATAACTTGTACTAAATCTATAGGAATAAATTAATACAATAGTGAACTAAATCTATATGAGCGTGCACGCAATGAGTGCACGTGTGTGTGAAAGCTTAATTTATGGAGTTTGTGGTGGTGAGTCTGTGGATGTGTTAGACTGTATGTGTGTGATTGTGTTACAGTATACGAATGTGCGTGTGTGTGAAAAAATATGTAACGATACATATACTTATGTATTAATGTTCCACTTGTTTTAAATATTTAGATATTTGTATTTATTTATTTGTTTTGGTGCGTTATATATATATATATTATATATACATATATATGAATATATACAAGCGCATACATGATATATAAAACATCACTACTTAATAATATGGACAATGATATTCTCAGTATCTTCATAGTCTAGAGTTTTCAGCCAATCTGTCACCATCCGTTTACATTCCAAAGTAGTTTTTGTATATATTTTAAGAATTTTATTAATGGAGTTATATAAATGCGAAGATTGATTTGAAAATTGGTGTCTAGCAAAGTAAGTTCTACATGCGCGTTTTTTAGTTACTATGTCGTTTCGTCTTTTGGTTAATATATTGGGGTCAACTGGAAGCGACTTATGTTTTTTTAGAGTGGTATGTAGAATATACAATTTACGAATAGTTAATAGGTTGGCTATTGAGAATAGAGTAGCTGTGGGAAACCTTAGTTTCTTAAAAAACATAACTTTCAGAAGTAACCTTTGAGCACGCCCCACCTCGAGGAATTTAATTTTTGATGCGCCCCCCCACACTGGAATGCAGTAGATCATGATCGACTGAGCCAAAGCAACATAGACTTTTTTTAATAGCTCAACGCTAGCTGAATGTCTAAGAATTTTAAATATCCAGATCAACTTCCTAATTCTACCACCGACCAGATCAATCTGAGAGTGCCAAGACAGCCTTTCATCAATCATAACTCCCAAGTATTTTGTGGTATCTACCTTGTTTATTGTAGGACAACTGCAGTTATTGCTAATACCAAGGCAGTTATGTATTCTAAGATTATATTCAGGGCAAGGTTGAGTTCTACTGTCGATTGCAAAACACATATAGTTGGTCTTTGAGGTGTTCAAGGTAAGCAAATTCTTCCTCAGCCACAGGGCAGTGGTAGCCAGAGCCGATTCAGCATCCCTTTTTATGGAGTCCCAAGATTTTCCCGTTATTACCATGGCAGTATCATCAGCATATGAAAAAACCTTAGTATTGTTAGATTTTAGATTGCAGAGATCATTGATGTAAATTAGGAATAGTGTTGGCCCCAGGACTGAACCCTGGGGCACCCCGAAAGACTGTTCAGCTCTGTCACTCACAAACTGCCCCAACTTAACCCTCTGAGTCCTCCCTCTCAGATAGTCCTGAAGAAGATCCAAAGCGGTGCCTCTTATTCCAATGTTTTCGAGTTTTTGCAAAAGAATTTGAACAGACACGGTGTCAAACGCCTTTTTCAGGTCCAAAAATACTGTTAGACATCTACCTCCATCGTCCAATTGATCAGTAATTAGAGAAGTTAGAGCCAGTACAGCATCCTGGGTTGACTTACTCGATCTAAAACCGTACTGAGAGTCTGATAAAATTTTGTACTTATTGAGGTTATCTGTTAATCTATTATTTATAAGCTTTTCCAGTATTTTGGACAGTGAAGGTAGGACGGAAATCGGTCTATAATTATTGACATCCTGTCTGTTCCCACTCTTGTGCACAGGGGTAATAACTGCTTGTTTCAAAAGAGTAGGGAACACCCCTTTTCTGAAACATGTGGTAACGAAATGGGAGATTATTGGAACCAGTATGTGCCTAGCCAGTTTGAGAAAGCTAACTGGAATACGATCCCATCCAGGAGCACTATCCGTTTTTAAGCTCATTAAAACTTCGAGTACCTCTTGCGGATCAGTGTCTAGTAGGGCAAAGGATGAGAGCCGAGACTGGCGTGGAAAAAGAGAGTTGGATAAATTTTGCATGGGACTTAATGGTGTAATCTCACTAGCAAGGTCCGCACCTACGTCTGCGAAAAAATTATTAACAAAGTTGACTGATTCCATTTCAGTGGCTTTGATATTAAGAAGTTTGTCGTTATCGTTTTTAGTCTGTTTTATGTGAGTAATATTTTTAATGTTTTTCCAAAGACATTTTGAGTTTTTAATAGATTTTTCAAGTAATTGTTTCTCATAGTTATATTTGAGTTTTTTTATAAGTTTATTGCAATAGTTACGGTAACGTTTATAAGTAACACTAAGGATTTCATCATGTGGATTAGAACGTAACCTTTTTTGCATATTGTTTCTATTCGTAATGCACCGTAACACTCCCTGTGTTATCCAAGGCCTAATAATCCGATGCTTTTTTGGTATTGGTTTTTCGCGTGTGTTCTCTATCAGTGATTCTGTGATATTAGATACTAAGCTATGACATATTTCTTCAGGATCATCGCAAGAAAGTAAGTTGGTGATGTTCTTGTGTAAAAGACTTTGTACAGCGCTTTCATAGTCAATCACAGTGGCCACTTTTGCAATTTTTGGTTTTGTATTTACGTTGGTCAAGTGTAAAAATGTCGTTAAATGGTCTGTTATTGAGGTTTCAAATACTGTCACTCGAGCAGATGTCTTACATTTATCTAACTTAAGCATAATGTGATCGAGGCAGCTTCCATCTCTAGTGGGCAAACTGTAACCAGACAAGATGGCGTGGATGCTTAGCATATTCAGGTATTCCAGTCTGTTCTTTCTCACATATATTTGATCATTAGGGTTATCAATTAGATTTATATTTATATCACCTACAACAACTATAAGTTTATTTAAATTATTTAATTCAAGGTGGGAATTCAGTGAGTTGATAAATCTTTGCGCATTGGGATTCGAGGGTGATCTGTATATAGCCAAAATGGTATAGCTGTTGGACTCAATTTGTAGACATGATGCATCATCCAGCATTATTTCCTTTACGTTAACCGAAATCCCATCTTTGATATAGGCAATAACACCATCATTTTGATTAAAATGCCGTGTACTAATATAAGAAACATAGTTAGGTAGGTTTGGGATTGTTTTATCATCATTAATCCAACATTCAGTAAGTACCACAAAGTCTGGATTAAAATTTAATTGAGCGAGTAATACTTGCAAGTCATCAAAATTTTTATAGATACTCCTGATATTTTGTGACAACAATGTTAGATCATTAATTGTTTTAATTTTTATTGTTTTATTAAAATTCACAACGTCACTAAAGGACGCATAGGCTATCTCTGCCGTGTCTAGGTCATTTAGCGTATTTAGGGCATCATCCATTAGAATATAAGTAAAATTTCAAATAGGTATTGGCTACATATTGCTGATATCTGAAAAGTATTTTAAAGAATAATGATGGCGTTATGTTACTTCCAGTTCGATAAATTATATAATTTTGGTCATTTATAGCAGTAAAATTTTCATGTAAGCGGAGCGAGTAGATGCTGAGGTAGACTAGTATAAGATAGTAATAAATTTGTGAGGGTGTATATGTACGCGAATTAGTAATATTATTTAGAATGTGTGTATATGCGTGTGTCTGAGAAAACGTATAGGTATATAATTGACAGGTATGTATGTATGTGTAAATTATCATTAAGATTAAGATTAGTGTACATGTTAACATTTTAGCAAGAAACAACAAAAAGAAAAATAAAATACGGATCCAATAAGCCGGACTAATCTCACAAGTCGATCGAAAATAGTGTACAATATATAGTCAGTCACCATTAAAAAGCTGCTGCACTTGAGCCTCAGATTTGATTGTTATGATTGGGGAATTTTCTGATTTTCTAATATAAACTCGGCCATAGGCAGTCCAGCAGAACTTATATTTACCAGCTTTGACGAGATCTCTTGCTAAGAAATGAAGCCGAGCACCTTTTGCTGTCAGTTGCTCCGAAACGAAGATGGGAGTATCGCCGGCCGCGCGGTGACCCAGGTGTTTGGCGCATAGCTTATTCGCCCTGGTAGTGTTGAAGGCCTTACAGAGTTTTAATATGTCTGTTTTAATAAGAGTCGATGCTGTCTCAACTACAATCGTGGTGTTAGAAGACTCCTTCTTTTTTCCGCGCACCCTATAAACGTCCTTAATGTCAGCTTTACTTAGTGTACCTCCAATAGTAGAAGATAGACATAATACCATCTGAATTAAATCCTCCTTTGTTTCACTGGTACCGCGAGGAACGTTTTTTATTTCTAAGTTTGATTTACGGGCTCCCATCTGGAGGTTTTCAATTTTTTCTTCTAGTAGAATAATGTAATCCCTTTCTTTCTTTGATTTATCTTCTAATTCAAAAATTTTTTTGCTGAGTTCTTCATTTTGAGCCGTAAGAAGCAAGATGGAGTTCTCAATATTTAGGTTACTCTGTTTAATCTCCTTTAAAGTTGCTGGAATAGATATTATTTCCTGCTGCTGTGCTTCCCATAAAGTAGTAATCATACTTTTTATCTCCTCTTTGAAGTTATCAAAATCGTCCGTGGTAATAGTTTTACTGCGCGTAAAAACATAATTCGGCGGTGTAACATCAATTGTTGTCGTATGCCTAGTGTTATCTAAATCACACACAGACATGTCGGCCGATTGCTCCATTCTATTTGTTTGCAAACGCTGCGTAGCCGATCACAGTCGAGTCGTTGTTTCGCCGCGTAGCAGACCCAGGCGGCAATCGTAGCACCGTAGCACTCAATTCGAAAAAGCGCGTACCCGACTCGCTCGGAGTGACGTAGCACGTTAGCAAGCAGCAGAGTTATTTCGCACGATGACGTACTTGTTCACCCGGCGTAGCGGCCACACACGCAGTCTCGATGTTTGATATGGTCGGGGTTCGAAACTCACCGGCTGCTTCACTTTTTCCAAGTTTAAAAATTATTTCTAGAAAGAGGTGACCGGAACGCAGCTTGAGGCGACGACGATGTCCTTCGGATGGTGAGCCCGTTGGTAGACGGGCTTGTAAGAGCGAGGATTCCGACACAGTCCAATATGGCCACCACACTCAATGAGCCTTCCCGCAAGATAGAACAGGAGGGTCCGAGTTTAAAAGAGATTTAAAAATGAATATTTAAATTATAATTAAATTTAATTGCAGTACACTATCACACAACAAGAAACACGTCCAATGCGAAGTACCGCCGAGAGGGGAAGGGGAGAGTTTTTCATGCTCACTCAAATGTCTCGCTGTTAGTGGCGCGTATTATTGGGTCATTCAGTTCCCTTCAAAATGGTTGAGCTGGGTGGGGCTGATGCACGCGTCATGCTCGTGAACGGTTGCCGTCAGTTGAGACATCTCATCTCTCTCATCTCTTAGCTGCCAGTGGCATAATTCAGTTTCTATCTTTTAATTAATTTTTTATTTTTTATTTAGTCTCTACATTGTGCTCACATGATAGAAGCAACAAGAAATATGTAACTAAGGATTATACGTAACACATACTATGATTTAAAAGAGTATCCATGGATTTTCTTTACCTATGAAATTGCCGTTCTGCAGTACTGGCCATTTCAAATCAAAATAATTTTTGTTTGGCTAAGAATTCTAATTGCAAATTAATTTTATTTTAAAACATGGATATTTTTTTCCAAAAGTAGTAATTTGTTTATTGATTAGTGTTACATTTTCATCGCATTTCAATCTTTTTCGTCATCATGGATACGTTAAAAATTCGAGTAATTATGGAATATGAGTACCGTCGTGGCAGCAACGGCACAAGCGGCACGCAACATCAACGACGTTTACGGAGCTAACACTACAAACCAACGCACCACCTGTTATTGGTTTGCTCGCTTCCGTTCTGGAAATTTCGACCTGAAAAATGAACCTCGCGGTCGTCCGAAGACTTTGGTCGACAATGACGAATTAAAGGCGATTGTGGAAGCTGATGATACACAGTCTACGGCTGAATTAGCAGCAGCTTTCGACGTTAGCGTCAAAACAATATTGGTCCATTTGCGTCAAATTGGCAAGGTAAAAAAGCTTGACAAATGGGTGCCCCACGAACTCAATGATCGCCAGCGCGAAGTACGCGTCGAGACGTACCTTGCACTGCTCAACAGACACACAAATGAAGCGATTTTGAACCGCATTGTTACCTGCGATGAAAAATGGATTCTGTTTGATAACCGCAAGGCACAGGAAGTTGGTTGGATCCTGGTTCAGCACCTAAACAATGCCCTAAACGAAAACTTACCCCTAGAAAAGTGATGGTCACTGTTTGGTGGTCTAGCGCCGGTGTGATTCATCACAGCTTCTTACCAAACGGGGTGAGCATTACTGCAGATGTGTACTGTGAAGAACTGAACACAATGATGGAGAAGCTGGCACATCTCCAACAAGCATTGGTCAATCGCTCGTCTCCGCTGCTCCTGCACGACAACGCGCGACCTCATACTGCACAGCAGACGGTCTCCAAGTTGCAAGAACTGGGGTTGGAAGTTCTCCGTCATCTGCCTTACTGACCAGACCTTGCGCCTACAGACTACTTTTTCCAGAATTTGGATAACTTCTTGGCGAGAAAAATTCAATACCCGAGAGGCAGTACAAAATGCCTTTGAAGAATTTGTTGCCTCCCGTCCAGCTGATTTCTTTAAGAAGGGCATCAATAAACTGCCACTGCGTTGGCAAAGATGCATTGATTGCATGGGAAAAATACATGAAAAAAATTAGTTTTAATTTTTTCATACAAAACGGCAATTTCATAGGTAAAGACCTATTATGATTTGATCGACCAAATTGTCTTTTAATTATCTCACAGATGGTGTAAAAAGTAGACTATGCAACACGGGGATAAAGCTGTCTTTGTCGGCTTGGATTCCTCACTTCACTCAGGTTTTTTTTATTAATTCATGAATCCCCAAGCGACCACCGGTGGCCGCGCATCTATTGTCTTACTATTGTGTCTCTAATTGACGGTATCTGAAGGGTTAACTCCCTCGCAATTCTCGGGAGTTAGCTCACAATAGCAGTGGCGTGCCAGGTGCCTTTAGAGGGGGCAAGCCAAGGAATCTTAACTCATCTACCTACCCACACCACACCTAATATCCCGAAAAAATTGGCGGTATAATGCTGATTTTAATAGGTACATTTTTTTTACTGATAGATATTATTAAAATATATATTGGTACTTAAAAAAACGAAAAAGAGCCACCTATTGATATTGTTGGCAACTAGCTCATAACATTCTAGTTGACTTCAGAAAAATCCACTAGATGGCGCACAAAAGATTGTATTAATCCGTCCGTAGTATTTAATAAAATTTATCATTAAATAAAATTGTTTACGAAATGTAATATTATTGGAAAATACTCACAATTTAAACAGCTAGCTTTTAGTTCTTCTTTATCACACACATAACACTTAACTTTCGAAAAAGAGAATCAAGTTTCTATTTTCGGTTTACCAAAACAGAATAAATGAAATAGCATTCAACAGCTATTGAAAATTCTGGTGCATTTTCATGGCACCAGCGAAGTTATTTGAGTCATACCTGATGTATTCCAAGCATTGTTATCGTTTGAGAAAAAATAACTGCCTATGTGATTTACTTTTCAGAGAAATATTCTAATTAGTAAAGTTACAAGATTATATTTATCTCTAAAACTCAAACTCTACCTAAACAATATCGATTCCGCACATAATACGCTACACACAACAAAGTTAAATGACAGAAAACAAAAAAATAACTATCAAAACAATTACGTGTTGATAACCGATCACAGCAAATTTAAACTAATTTGTATTTTGTAGTTCGTAGTTCGTACTTTAAGCGTCATAGAGGGCGCCTCCATGCGTAAAAATGGAGGTCTCTCGTAATATTCATTCATAACTTTTCCAAAGCCCAGCTTTATTTTAATACAAAAATGTTCGATGAATCTCTCATATTTTACCCACACAGACACAAAATTTGATGTTTTTATAGCAAAAAGAGAGACAGAAAAGCAAGCCTCATATGAAGCATTTGTGGTAGAAAGAGACAGGAATAAATTAGTCTTCATCTCTTTCTTTTGTTAAGTGTTAGAGTGAGATCGGAGAGATTGCGGTCAGATTGGCAACCTCGCTTATAGTATCGTATCTTATTAATGAATTTTTGAATTTCGCACTAAGTGGCAACTGAGCGTAACCGCGTAGGCGCGCGAAGTTTAAAGTTTAGATTTTTGTTTTATTTAATTGATTAGCCGTGATCTATGATTTAGGTGTGTGGTAGTGGTAGGCAAGCCGGGCTTTTTGGCTTGTATTGCTCGCACGTCCCTGCACAATAGCATTGTAGAAGCACATTTTTAAACTTGTGAATTTGAAGTACCATGGAGCAGTTTTATTAGGTTACAACTTTTATTTTTATTTTGTATTTTGACATTACGAGCATAGCGGTGAGAGTTTTTCATGCTCACTCAAATGTCTCGCTGTTAGTGGCGCGTGTTATTGGGTCATTCAGTTCCCTTCAAAATGGTTGAGCTGGGTGGGGCTGATGCACGCGTCATGCTCGTGAACGGTTGCCGTCAGTTGAGACTGGTCATCTCTTAGCTGCCAGTAGCTTAATTCAGTTTCTATCTTTTAATTAATTTTTTATTTTTATTTTATTCTCTACATTGTGCTCACATGATAGAAGCAACAAGAAATATGTAACTAAGGATTATACGTAACACATGATTTAAAAGAGTGTCCATGGAGTTTCCATGGAGATCTACGCTTTGGAACGTGCAATTTAGCTTAACTTTTCTTGGACTGACCGACATTTGACTATCCAAAAGTGCCTGCAAATGGTCTATTTGAAATAAATGCTTTGATTTTTTATTTTGACAGCTGTTCTGCGTGCAATGTGCCTTGCCCATTGCCCCTTAAGTTTGGCAATTCTTCGAGCTATGTCGATAACCTTGGTTCTGCGGATATCTTCATTTCTGATGTGATCACGCAAGGAAACTCCGAGCTTAGCCCTTTCCATCACTCTTTGGGTGGCTTTGAGTTTTCTTATGAGGTCCATTGTAAGCGACCACGTTTCGGAGCCATAAGTCATCACTGGCAACACGCACTGGTCATAGACTTTCGTCTTGAGACACTGTGGTATATGGGACGAGAAGACACCACACAGCTTCCCGTATGCTTCCCAGCCGAAACGGATTCGACGATTGACCTCTTTCTCGAAGTTAGACCTACCCAACTGGACCGTCTGTCCCAGGTAAAAGTAGTCGTCCACAACTTCGAGTGAAAGGTCTCCGATCTCTGCGTGCAAGCAAGCATGCAGCATTCAAGCGAGCATGCAACATGCAGCAGGCATGGTTTCTGTCTCGGCTCCGGCGCTGCGGGCCTCCGGCAGCCCAACGCGCCTACGCAATTTTAATTTACACTCTAGGGGTAGGGCAGACAAGACTACATGGAGTCGGTTTTGCAGCGATTCGGTTCTGTCGCTAACTTTTGTAGCACAACATATTGAATTTTTAACCAACAATATTATTGAATTGTTACAGAAACAATAGCTATGTGGTAGTATACTATGTTATATGAATTGTATGCCTAAATATTATTATGCTAATAGTCATTAGACCTAGTAACGTTATGCTAATTAAATTTATGCCAAAACAAATTAGCCTTAAAGATGATTATGCCAACATAAACTGTATGCCAAAAAAAATATGGCAAAACAAATTATGCCAAAATCGTTATGCCAAAGTATATCAGGACAAAGAATATTATGCAAAAAGAAGGGATTCCGGTTATTTTAAAGTCCCACTCTTTCGGAAGCTCTACCTACTTAGGTCACTGAGAATTATACTGAGTTTCTCCGTAGGCTCAGCCACGACTACAATGTCGTCAATAAAACAGAAAGTGAGATATGTACTCGCCATCGACGTTAATGTCATTTATTCATCAATAATAGAATCATAAGACTTGCTACTAGAAAATATCTATACGCAGTGTTTCCATTTTGAACGTCATTTATTCATTTATAATCCATACCCTAAACAAAATTTCCATAAACTGAGTGATATTTTGGGATATAAACATGAACAGAAACAAGTGAAGTTATTTGCGTTTGTTTGTACAAACGCAAATAACTTCACTGTTTATCTATATTATTTATTGACAATTTATTTAAATAATAACAAGATCTTTTCTAATAAGCCATTTAAATATTTGTACTTATTAAAATTAGTGGTGCGGGAATAGGTGCCGCGGCCGACAGCGACAGGCGCAGGAGGAGCTGAAGTTGTGAGCTGGACTCGTATTATAATATTGCTCTAAGATTTCATGACTCCGCGAAGAGTATAAAGAGGGCGTGTACAAAACGATTCAAATATGAATACGAACGTCAATTAGGTAGAGGGTCTCCATATGAGACGCTCCACCTAGAAGACATTACAATCAAAGTTTACAAGTAACTTTTAAAAAATAGAGGTGATTGACGCTCGTATTCATATTACAATAGTATTGTAAACGCCCTCTTCTTACTTTTCACCAATTCCCGCTATAGCAATAAAATTCCCACTTCTTACAGATCAATTATTGTAATCCTTCGTCGGGAACTTTATAGCTCGGGTACTCCATAGAACGTCAGCAAATATGTCAAGTTGATTGTAGCAACATTTACAAAACGATTGTTAATACGCCTATTTGAGAAAGCTAGTGTGCGTACGAATGTGATTTCTTAAAGTTTTGTTCTGGCTAAAACAAAGCTGACATTCTTTACATTTGTAAGGTTTCTCGCCGGTGTGCAAACGAATGTGATTTTTTAAATTTGTCTTCCGATTAAAACAACTCTGACAGACCTCACATTTGAAAGGTTTCTCGCCAGTGTGCGTACGCATGTGAATTGTTAAATCACTCTTCTGACTTAAAAACTTCTGACAGACCTCACATTTGAAAGGTTTTTCGCCAGTGTGCGTACGAATGTGACGTATTAAATAACTCTTCTGACTAAAACATAGCCGACATTCTTCACATTTGAAAGGTTTTTCGCCAGCGTGTATACGAGTATGTCGTATTAAATCACTCTTCTGATGAAAACAAAGATGACATTCTTCACATTGGTAAGGTTTCTCGCCAGGGTGCAAACGAATGTGTTTATTTAAATTTGGCTTCCGACTAAAACAACTCTGACAGACCTCACATTTGAAAGGTTTTTCGCCAGTGTGCGTACGAATGTGATTTATTAAATCACTCTTCTGACTAAAACAAAGATGACATTCTTCACATTTGAAAGGTTTTTCGCCAGTGTGCGTAAGCATGTGACTTGTTAAAGTGCCCTTCTGATTAAAACAACTCTGACAGACCTCACATTTGAAAGGTTTTTCGCCAGCGTGTATACGAGTATGTCGTATTAAAAAACTCTTCTGACGAAAACAAAGATGACATTCTTCACATTGGTAAGGTTTCTCGCCAGTGTGCAAACGAATGTGATTTTTTAAATTTGCCTTCCGACTAAAACAACTCTGACAGACCTCACATTTGAAAGGTTTCTCGCCAGTGTGCGTACGCATGTGAATTGTTAAATCACTCTTCTGACTAAAACAAAGATGACATTCTTCACATTTGAAAGGTTCCTCGCCAGTGTGCGTACGCATGTGACTTGTCAAAGTACTCTTCTGACTAAAACAAGTCTGACAGACCTCACATTTGAAAGGTTTTTCGCCAGTGTGCGTACGAATGTGATTTATTAAATCACTCTTCTGACTAAAACAAAGATGACATTCTTCACATTTGAAAGGTTCCTCGCCAGTGTGCGTAAGCATGTGACTTGTTAAAGTGCCCTTCTGACTAAAACAACTCTGACAGACCTCACATTTGAAAGGTTTCTCGCCAGTGTGCGTACGAATGTGATTTATTAAATAACTCTTCTGACGAAAACAAAGATGACATTCTTCACATTTGAAAGGTTCCTCGCCAGTGTGCGTAAGCATGTGACTTGTTAAAGTGCCCTTCTGACTAAAACAACTCTGACAGACGTCACATTTGAAAGGTTTCTCGCCAGTGTGTATACGAGTATGTTGTATGAAATAACTCTTGTACTTACAACTGTACTGACAAACATCACACTGGTAACGTGCTCCACCGGTGCGTTTAATTAAATTACGTTTTTTAACATTATTACGACAATTTGTGTCTAAAGCAGTATCAACAATACTAATATCAACTCGACAGTTTGCACTAGTCAAAGGTTCTTGTAACTTCGGAACAAGTTTGGACGCACAATTTTGTGTGTTCTTGTGTTCTTTATTCTTTTTTTGATTTTTTGTACTTGTGTCTTCTAGTTTTTTTCCTCGTACGAAAAGCGTTGATTTCTTCGCCACGGCTGCCCCTGTGATTATGAATCTAGTAAGCGCCAAATTCAAAACACAATCAAATTAAAGAGAATCGCATGGGTCTCATTAGAGCCGAAGAGTGCGTTGCAGGTTTTCGAACATAAAAGTTACAATAGTCATACTTTTTCCATACGAATTGGGGGGGGGGGGGATATAACTCTACAGTTTGGCATTGTGCATACATAATAAAGCATGACATGGTTTTATCTTATTATTAATTTTGACGAAAAACAAAAAAAAAAAAGCCATTACAAAGGTATAACAACAAAGTTTTTTTTTGATGAATTTAACGCAAAAGTAACAAAAATCGTACAAAATCTCCAAAACGAAGTCAGTACCGACAAAGTTTTATTATCAAAGAGTTCTACACAAGTTATTTCTACTACATTCATGTAGTCATCATATCAACCGAAAGACGTCCACTGCTGGATATAGGCCTCCCCCAAGCGTGAGTATGCCATTTTAAAGAAGAAAGCCAAGAAAGCCGTGGCATCAGCAAAATCAAAAGCTCAGGACAAACTATACGACACGCTGGATAGTCCTGCAGGCCAAAAAGAACTATACCGGCTTACTAGAATAAGAGAGAGAAAGACGAGAGATGTTTGTCAGGTAAGATGTATAAGAGATGAAACTGGAATGGTTATATCGGATGATGAGAAAATCAAAAAGAGGTGGAAGGAATATTTTGAAAGACTGATGAATGGGGAAAATAATTGGAGTAGTGTGTTAGAGAATGAACCAGCGAATGTGGGATTAGTGAGAATGGTTAGTATGGATGAAGTTAGGATAGCAGTAAATGGAATGAAGAATGGTAAAGCTATTGGTGCAGGCGGGATACCAGTTGAAGTGTGGAAGTTATTGCGATTGGACGGATGGACGTGGTTAGATTTATTCTTCAATAAGTTGTTGCAGGAAGAAGCTATACCCAGTGACGAAGGTTCCATACAACTCGATTCCCACCGGCTTCCCTTCAGAAGTTTAGAACACAACCACTCTCTATCGTAATTGAGAAATGGCACAATCAGTAATTATAAAACTACAAAGAAACATTACAAAACGCCTACACTAAGTATACACTATGGACATTAAATCAACAAAATTTGCTTTTCAACAACATGTTGCTTTAAAATAAGCCGCAGGCGCAATCGGCTTTTTAGCGTTTAAATTTCTATACAAGAATACGTCATGACGTCACACAAAGGTCGATGAACCTGCGCGCTCTAAAGCGCTCCGGCAAGCCGGTTTTTTTTCGAGTTATTTGATAGAGTTTTATTGAATCGGCTTAAAAACTACTAGACTGTTTTTAAAAATTCTTTCACCACTCGAAAGCTACATTATCCACGAGTAACATAGGCTAAATTTTATTTTGGAAAAAAATAGGGTTCCTTAAGATATTTGGGTTTTTCGGACACAAGGTGTAAAAAATCAACCAGAAACATTACTTATTTTGCGTACGCTGCCTGAACTATTAAAGATAGAACCGTAAAATGTTCTAATTAATTGTAGATCTTATAAATATCTACAAAAAAGTCAGCGAAACAGTATACCTATCTATGTCGAGTGAGGCACAACAACCATTTTTTTATCTAATCATCTTGATTTTTTTTTGGATTACATTTGAACGCATTTATTTTACTCATGCTATTGACCCTTATCAAAATAAATTATTTCATCACTAAGTACAGTTTATGTAGATAATATTTGGTCTTTGAATGATTAAAATTGGACGTTTGGTTTTGAAGTTATGGCGAAATTAAAATATTACGATTTATGCTGGACGGCCCAAGCGTCACCAAGGCGGGGCTCGGGGGTGCGCGTGCGGGAGGTGAGTTTAGATCTATGAGTAAGGTCGTGCGCGAAGTCTGATAATTTTCGTGCGATTTTTTTTAGATTTTGTTCTTAAAACTACACCTACGCAAAAGTTCTTCTCAGAGCTGGTTTTTTTAAACATTTTCATATATCCCTTTACAATAAATATCAACATGCGTAATTCAAAAACAAGAACGATTATCTGACCTAGCAATTATTTCTATAGAAAAACGTTCTTTACTAAAAATTAAGAATCTTCCCGGCTTTTATGTCTTAGCGCACTTTGTAAGAAAGAATAGACGAATAGCTTTAGAGTATAAGTAGTATTATTAGTACTTAGTCGATTAAGTTTTGTTTAATTTACATCATATCATCATTTCACCACAAACGGCTTTTATCAAAGCCACTTCTATTATGCTTGCAAGTAGCGTTGCCAGGCGTCCGGATAAAGCCGGACATAGTCAGGCGGTCCGGTAGGGTCGGGCGTGTCCGGCCAAATTTGAGCATTTTTGGCTTTTGTTAGGCTTTTTAAAGACCATTTTGTTTAGAATTGTCATTAGAGTTTTGCCTTACCTTGTATCGCTAGCACAAGCAAAGTGGACATGTAATAGTATAACAATAATATCACTTAATCTTATGGTTTTTTCATTAGAATTTAAAAAGATTTCATGAATTTTATTAGACTTAAAAAAAATGTCGGCCTTTTTGACCAAACGTCCGGCTAAATAGGATAGATTGTCCGGCTTTTCAGTTCCAAGACCTGGCAACCCTACTTGCAAGACACTGTTTCAATATCTCAGTGCTTACACGTATAGTAAAAGTGGACTGAAGATACATCTGCCTATACAAGACTGAAGCCAGGATGCCAATCACAGATTTTCGGTAAGGACTCAAGACTGCGTGCCCGCGCTCGGAGTAGGCTAGGCAAGCATTTTTTTTTTTGCTCCGGCTTACCTCTCTCAATATTTCACGCTTCGCCACTGGCTATACCTAATGAGTGGTGCAACAATACTTTGGTGCCCATTTAAAAAAACAAAGGTAAAGTGATTAAGTGCAACAATTACAAAGGAATAAAGCTAATGTCACATACTATGAAAGCCTGGGAGGAAGTTATTGAAAGGCGTCTGAGAGAAGAGAGTGTAATTTCACAGAACCAATTCGGTTTTATGCCGGGTCGGGGTACAATGGATGCCACTTTTGCTATAGCCAGCTAGCAGCTGTGCGAAAAATACAGAGGTGCGCATAAAAACTAGCACATGGTATTCATTGACCTCGAAAAGGCATACGACTGGGTACCTCATGAGGTTCTGTGGTGGGCACTTAAGGAGAAAGGTGTGCCTGGGAAGTATGTGCAGTTGATCCGAGCGATGTACAGTCGGTGCAGTACCCAAGTCCGGTCTACAGTGGGCACTACTGCCAGCTTCAATGTGGCTGTCGGCTTACACCAAGGGTTGGCTTTCAGCCCTTACTTCTTCCTGATGATAATGGATGCTCTGACGTCGGACATTCAGGAAGAGGCTCCCTGGTGTATGTTGTTTGCTGATGACATTGTGCTAGAGTGGCCTAGAGGTCCAGAACCGATTGGAGGTGTGGTGGCACAGACTGGAGAGTGTTGGCCTGAAATTGAGTAGAACCAAAACCGGAATACTTGTTCTGCGATTTCAGCGGTCTCTCTAATCTAGTGCCTTAAGCTCTCGCCGGAACACCGCTACCGATCTGTTCCGACTTTCGGTACCTCGGGTCGCTCGTTCAAGGGGATAGTGAGGTAGACTGGGACGTAACACATCGGATCAACGCAGGATGGATGAAATGGCGACAGGTCACGGGAAACACTTGTGACCCACGGATGCCCCTCGAGTTGAAGGATAAAATCTACAAGTCCGTAATAAGGCCTGTCATACTGTATGGACCAGAATGTTGGGCTCTGAAAAAGACGGATGAAAAAAGATTGCATGCAGTTGAGATGAGAATGTTAATATGGATGTGTGGTGTGAGGAGAATGGATAAAGTGAGAAATGAGTATATTAGGGGAAGTTTGAAAGTGGCACCAGTGACCGAAAAGCTGTAACGAAACCGTTTGTCTTAGTATGGTCATGTACAGAAGAGGCATGAAACGCATAGTGCTAAAAGAGTTATGAGTTTACAAGTGAATGTATGGAGAGAGAGGCCAAAGAAAATAAAAAACTTTTTACAAAAAAAATTAAACCGACTTCAAAAAGTACAAAATAACTTTAATTTCGGAAGTCGGTGTTTCTATAATAAATACCTAATCTTGTTTCTTCGTTATTTAACACCGAAATTAAAGTTATTTTGTACTTTTTGAAGTCGGTTTAATTTTTTTTGTAAAAAGTTTTTTATTTTTCACTTTTTAGTTATGGTAGCACCACTAAAAAGTACCTACCCTTCAGCTAAACATAAATTACCTTATAGCCAGAGTGCATCTCATAACGATTCTTATAATCCCAAATACGGTTTTATTACATGGTTTTACCCCCTCCCCCTGTACCCTCCCCCTTTTCTTTCAGTCAGTCATCGACTACACGTATAAACAAAGCAATTTTACTTGTTACGACAATTCTGCTATGATTCTATGAGGAGTTCTGTTCCATATCTTCGAAGTTCATGATCAAATCATAACAATATCTATGGGACCAACTTGGAAGCATAACCTTTCAATCAAAAAAAAAAAATTTCCAAATCGGTCCACAATTGACCGAAATATCGGTGAACATACATACAAAAAAAAAAAAAAAAAAAATACATTCAGCCGAACATAGAACCTCCTCCTTTTCGAAGTCGGTTAAAAAGCTGGATGGATTGTATGTGAAGTGATATGAAAGAAAAGGGAGTTAGTTATAGCGTGACGGGTGACAGGACAGAATGGAAGAAAAAAACGTGTTGCGCCGACCCCAAATAAAACGGGACACGGGCAGGAAGATGGTGAATTTATTTTATTTATATATAGTACTAGCTTTGCCCGCGCGGCTTCGCCCCCGCTCTTCCCTACTCCACCCTACTCTACCCTACTCTACCCTACCCTACCCTACTCTACCCTACTCTACCCTACTCTACCCTACACTACCCTAATTTTTTTTTCCATAAGAACCTTCTCCTCACAATAACAATCACAACAAAAAAAAAAATCAGCCAAATTGGTCAAGCCGTTTTCATGCCAAGTCGTGACAATGGAAAACGGGGGTAATTTTTATATATATAGACTAGCTTTTGCCAGCGGCTTCGCCCGCGTACATAAAATATAGCCTATGTCACTCAGGAATAAAGCAGCTTTCTATCGGTGAAAAAATTTTAGCAATCGGTCCAGTACTTCCAGAGATTACCCGCTACATACAAACTTACAAACATACAAACTTACAAATTTTACCTCTTTATAATATTAGTATAGATTTATTTTATTTATTATTATTAACACTTACAATTGTTTTAACACTCATAAGGTAACTTTACACCCAAGGTAACAAATGTAGATGCTAAATAGCCTAGCACTCACAGATGCCAGCGACATCTGATCAGATGTAGATGTATGCAACGTTCAAACATAATAAATTATCGATGGTCAGTCTCAAGCAGCGCCTTGGAGGACCGGCACAAGTTACATAGAGTCACACTTAGTGTCACCCGCACGCATTCCGCCAGTGTACAAGAAAAAATATCTAATCACAGAGAGACACAGACTATTGACTATTTCTACCGCTCGAGTCACGCGTGCAAACTTTAACAGATTTGTGCGGGCTACCGGGACTTTAAACATCCATCAACAAACATCCTTTGCCTCGGTCCTGAGCGTAGCCTACTGTTTGGGACGAACGATCTCACGGATTCTTATATTTGAGGAATATTTAGAATACCCCATAACACCAAAAAACCATACTCGGCAAGAGCGAGACTGCACACTACTTCCAACTTATAGTAACCAACCATGCCTACAACAAAGAGGCTACATTATGTATATTGTTCTTGTTCATTGTAACAGGAGTGTGCTCTCCAGCGAGAGCAACTACTCGAGGTGTAGCAGCGTGTTTGTGCTACTCAAGAGTGTACAGACAGGACGCCTGAAGTAGGCTTGGTAAGTTCATGTTGACAACCCAGCCGGCCTGTTCGCTCTCACAATGACTCACTAACTAATACTCACGTGTCGTGCCACTGGCTCTTCGCTTCTTCCTCGGCACTTCTTGTTCTTCTTCCACTTCCGTTTTGATCTTCATCAAGGGCACATCACCTTCTGACCCAGGCTTAGTCTGTTGTGCCGGTTTATCTTCTGCGTCTGAATAGCTATTGTTTAGAGGTTCTAGTTCTATTTCTGTAACCAAAAATAGTGACGAGCTACTTGTTAATATACGTGCGCAGGAACTGGAGAAACTTACAAAAATGCAATCAATGTCATTCAATGACAACCCCCGCTCTTGGGTGGAACGAGAGATAATTTCAGGCTCTTACTGACTAAACACCCCACGCCGTTCCTTCTAGCCTTCATGCCGAGGCTCAAGTTTCCTTTCGGATAACCCATCCGACCTGTTCGCTCTCACAATGACTCACTAACTGACATTGACATAAATCACGACACTCTGAACTCATTTAACCCTTCAGATACCGTCAATTAGAGACACAATAGTAAGACAATAGATGCGCGGCCACCGGTGGTCGCTTGGGGATTCATGAATTAAAAGAAAATTGTACAAATACTTTAAGGCGGAATACCTTTGATTTCTCACTCCAACAATATAATTAATTTGTTAAAGAAACAAATTGTAATAAAGTATAGTCTTTTTATTTTATTTTTATTTTATATAATGTGACTTATTTCTGGACATTTTATTTAATTAATTCGGAATTTATATCTATTCCAATTCTATTATAATTTATTTGACATGCGAATTGTAATTAAGTTTAATTTTGACATTAATTTTATTTTATTTTATTATTTAATCTTTAATATGAATTATTTTCTATGTATAATAGCAATCTAATTATATTTAACTTATTTTTATTTATAATAATTTGAAGCCATGTTTACTCATTCATGCATAAGTTGTGGTTGCCTATAATTGAGTGTTCATTATAGGACCAGGCTACGTGTACCATTTTTTTTTATTTTAAGTTTTTTTATATATATTTTAAAGGGAGGCCTTTGCCCTGCAGTGGGACACGACGGGCTCATAAAAAAAAATAATAAAAAAAAAATAAGTTTTTTTTATTTTGTAACACTCGTTGGTGATCCTTAAATAAATAAATAAATAACTAATACTCACGTGTCGTGCCACCGGCTCTTCGCTTCTTCCTCGGTACTTCTTGTTCTTCTTCCACTTCCGTTTTGATCTTTATTAAGGGCACATAATCTTCTGAATCAGACTCAGTCTGTTGTGCTGGTATATCTTCTGCGTCTGAATGGCTACTGTATAGATTTTCTAGTTTTAGATCTGTAAGTAAGGGAAAACAATTAAGAGTAAGTTTTTTTTAATTATGGATAGGTATTTTTTTATGGTGGGGAAAATCATCCAATGACAACCCCCGCTCTTGGGCGGAGCGGGAAACTCTTACTGACTAAAAACCCACCCCGTTCCTTCTTCCGGCGGGATCTCACGGTGAAATGGCGTCAGCGACTATCGCAACCCAGTGCTGGGCACGCCACAATTATGGTGGTAAGTCCCCTCTTTGAGGCGTGGCTGGAAAGACCTCACGGCAGGTCCCCACCGGATATGGCAAGTTCGGGAGGTTCCTGCATCGGATTCAAGCGGAAGCGACGCCCGGGTGCCGCCACTGTGCGAAACGCCCGGAGGACACGGTGGAGCACACAGTCGAGGTGTGCCCTGCTTGGGCGGAGCACCGCCGTGTCCTCGTGGGGGCGATCGGCGGCGGAGACCTTTCGCGCCGGGCCTTGGTTCAGGCCATGGTCCGGAGCGAGGAGGAGTGGCAGGCGGTCTCGCCGCCGCCGCCGCCGCCGGGGTCCCAGCCCCGGTATGAAGGCTAGAAGGAACGGCGCGGGGTGTTTAGTCAGTAAGAGTCTGACACTGTCTCCCGCTCCACCCAAGAGCAGGTTTCGTCAATGACGATTTTCACCGTCGAGAGAAAAAAATAAAACACTGTCTTTAGTCGTATAGCCAGCTTAGGCATTCAATGGGTTAATTTGTAGCTCTTAAAAACATACCGTCTCTGTGATGTTCCTCCTCTGGCTCCACGACTTCGTCTAGTCTCTCACAAATAGCTGGTAACTCTTCCTTGACAGCCGCGCTTCCTATCTGACATCCATCAACTGTACTTATATGCACCATTGGTGACTGAATAAACTTATTGAAACTTTTAAGCTGCTCTTGGTTTACGAAGAGGTTTTGCTGTAAAACAATAATAATAATAATAATAAACATTTATTTCAGGTAAGATACACATACATCATCATCATCACTTCAGCCGACAGACGTCCACTGTTGGACATAGGCCTCCCCAAGTGTTGTCATAATGTACGTTCCTGTGCGTCCTGCATTGAATACTGATTCTCCGGATTTATAAATACATATAATAACTCTACGAATTCCCTACTAAATGTCTGTAGTCCCAGTAGTTAATCTTTTCGGATACTTTTCGAGATCTGACACTTTAAGGGCTGTAGGTTTTGGTATGTTGGACTACAAATTCCCAAAGTTGTCCTACTATAGTTTTAAGAGTACTACTAAATCCTGTAATATTTTTAGCAATAACCAGTGTGGTCCCTCAGTCCACACGCACACTAATAGTTTGTACAACTCAATATTACTTTTAACCACCACCAATATTTGCATTTCATAGTTAGTTATACAGTCCACACCCTCACCAACACATAGTGTCATCGGACTCATAAAATCAGATGTTAAGAGAGTATATAAAGGTATATCTATTGAAGAATAACACCTCACCTCATAATCCTCATTCATCATCTGAGTGAGCAGCTCTTCAGCTTCCAGACATTGTCTCTGCAGTTGGCAGCATTGCTTCAGTTTAGTGCAGCAGATGAAACAAGCGAGCATCGGCCTACTGTCTTCAGTTACAAACTGCAACAAAACTTGTGTTCAACTATTTCATTCACTGAATAAATTACATTCAAATATACTTTGGTATACCTACGCGAATATAGTGAGAATATTAGAACGAACCAAACCGTTCGAGTTAGTGTTTGGTGATAGTGAAAAGTGGAATATTATTATATTACCTATACTAAGTTTTTTATTAACAACTAGCTTAACTATGTCACTCGGGAAAAAGCAGCTTTGTATTGCTGAAAAACTGTTAGCAATCGGACCAGCACTTCCAGAGATTACCTCCGACAAACAAAAACACCAAACAAACTTAACCTCTCTTTTAATATTAGTGTAGATAAATTAAAAACTTACCGGATGACCAGTCAGCCTCTCATACAGTTCATGCAGTTTTTTGTTCACAACTACATACATGCGAACATTCTCCGCTAAACATATCCTACACATGGGAAGTTTTTCCATTTTTTTGGGAAAATTCTCAACAATTAACTATGATATTTGTGTTGAGAAAATGTTGATACACATTCTATTTTTTTTTTGTTAATGTCAAGAGTCGACGTCGACTATTCTGCCAATGCCCACCCAAGTAAATGAGAAAAGCAAGTAGTGTATAATTTATTAAGTTGATAAATAACAAGTTTAAATTAAAATTACAAAAATGTAAGCAAGAAAGGCACCAAGGCACTCTGACACTCTGAGGGAGGCGTTGATGACGACTCTGACCATCTGAAAAGTATCGATACATCTTTATATCGATATTTGTTACTTCGATATATTGGTATTATCAGCCAATTTAATTAGATCCAACTAATAGATAGATTGATATAAAATATTCAACATTAAAAATCGTATCAAAAATGATATTTTTTTAATGAATTTATTAATAAAGTTTGGTAAAAATAATCCAGATGACATCATCCCACACTTGGGTGGAGTGGGAGATAGTGTTAAACTCTTACCGAATAGAAAACCCACCCCGTTCCTTCATTCCTTTCATACCGGGGCCGAGCCTTTCTTTCAGAAATAGACATTTGCTGCCGCACTCAGAGACGTCATTTAACTTTAATGTCAATTAAAGCAAAACCTAAGGTACTTAACGTCATAAAGATATAGACTATTATTCAATGACAAAATTAGTAAATCAGAGATTAGCTTTAATGGGCGTCTCTGAGTGCGGCAGTTGGTGTCGCGTCGTCACGCGAATGTAAATAAAATAATTGTAAATAACAGAAACGACATGGCAATACCAACTCGATTGAACCAATAATTGAATATCACAACGAGAAATCGATCTACTCTATGATGAAGATAGAAGGTTTGTCTATGGTAAGTTCACTCCTGAACGAAACGTTTTAAAGTCTGCCATTTTGATTGGCGTCCCGGCGGGAAGGGAAAAGGAACGGTTATAACAAAGCTAAGTAGAAATCTAAGTAGAAAATGCTAAGATTTATGTGGAAGTAAATCTAAGTAGCTATAGTTGCTAATGTAAAGTAACGTTGCATAGCGTTAGAGTAATTAGCTGGTGCTTGTAGATATGACGCTATAATGATAGAGTATGCGCCGAGCCGGTTACGTGGCCACGGGGGTGAGCACGTGGCGGCGACGCGAGATTAGCTTATACCTGGAGCATGCATGTGCTTACTCATTCCCTAGATCATATAACCTAATGATGGTTCCCTAGAGAGGTGCATTACGGGTGATGGCAGTCACGGGGTAATGCACCTATACTAGATCAGTAGGGGCGAAGATTTCCCGCCATACTGATATACGAGTGGGCTAACGTACTTGCCATAAAGAAAGAGGCGGAAGAGTGCAAGGGTCGACTGAGAGAAGGTCTGACCTGAGCAACCGTCTAGAGCTAGAGGCAGAAGAGTGTGAGGGTTGACCAAGAGGGTCTGGACCTGAGCGACTGCCTAGAGTTGGGAATGTATGACCTGATCATACATGACGCATGAGTATAGTATTAATGCTTTGTTATGTTTACAGCTTAGAAGAGGTAGCATAGTCATGGGCTGGAGATGTCGCCCTGACATTACTTCCTCCCCGCCCGTGGTACAGGAGTAGTTAGTATCAACGGGCATTAACACCCACATATGGTGAACGGCAGTGGCTAGCAGCTTGGCAGGAAGGCGAGGCAGAACAGGTGCAAGAGCTGTGGAAGGAAGTGGAATACGGACGAGGGCAATAAAGCGAGGTACGATACTCAAAGTATATATTACCATGATGATCATAATAATATTCGTACGCCTGCTTATGTAAGCGAGCCCAAGGCACAACTATATTACATACCCCATATGACTTACATATTAGAGCAGGGGCGTCACGACATTTGGCTCCAGTAGGCTTCGACCCTGTTGGGCCCCTAAGGTTGCTGACAATTCTTAGAGGTACGTGGGAACGTGACTTGGACTCGGTTTGGACGGTTACCTGACGGTTTGACAGTAAGCTACCCATTGCTCGCCGTCTGCAAGCCCGCGCCTTCGGTGGCCTGATATTGGGATCGGAATCTCGGTAGCGTCTAAGGCGTGAGCGCCGTTGCCTGATGTGGTCAGCCTCCTCCTTTGCTAGCATTACTGCTTCGTAGAAGGAGGCGACCGGCTACCACTCCTCCTTTAACTAAATTATTATGTATATGACTAGTATGTTTTTACTTACGTTACCAGACGAATGTTGGTTTTTCTGGAATAATAAAGTGGCCTTCAAAATATTTGAGTACAACCAAGTATTTTGTATAAAAATTACTATTGCGCTAGACTCAATGGAATAAATAATAAGAAAACGGAAATCTCGAAAAGTTTAAGCGATATATTATTATGTATTAATATCTTTTTCTACTGAGTTTATATCGAGGCCAATATTCATATTTTTATAAACATCAATATATCGATATTTTTCATCGCTTTCGACATCCCTAGAGACAAGGCCACAGGTCAGCAGTTGACAAGTGAACTCTGACAGCTGTCTTCATCACAGATTATACAAGTCATAGACTTTCTTTATGTTTGAAATGTTCTTAGCCTTAAAAGCAATTCTTTTGACCGCTGTCTTCGTAAATTGCCGTTCTGCAGTACTGGCCATTTCAAATCAAAATAATTTTTGTTTGGCCAAGAATTCTAATTGCAAATTAATTTTATTTTAAAACATGGATATTTTTTTCCCCAAGTAGTCATTTGTTTATTGATTAGTGTTACATTTTCATCGCATTTCAATCTTTTTAGTCATCATGGATACGTAAAAAATTCGAGTAATTATGGAATATGAGTACCGTCGTGGCAGCAACGGCACAAACGACACGCAACATCAACGACGTTTACGGAGCTAACACTACAAACCAACGCACCACTTGTTATTGGTCTGCTCGCTTCCGTTCCGGAAATTTCGACCTGATAAATGAACCTCACGGTCGTCCGAAGACTTTGGCCGACAATGACGAATTAAAGGCGATTGTGGAAGCTGATGATACACATTCTACGGCTGAATTAGCAGCAGCTTTCGACGTTAGCGTCAAAACAATATTGGTCCATTTGCGTCAAATTAGAAAGGTAAAAAAGCTTGACAAATGGGTGCCCCACGAACAAAGAATGAAGAAATTTTTAACCGCATTGTTACCTGCGATGAAAAATTGATTCTGTTTGATAACCGCAAGCGCTCAGCAAGTTGGTTGGATCCTGATTCAGCACCCAAACAATGCCCTAAACGAAAACTTACCCCTAGAAAAGTGATGGTCACTGTTTGGTGGTCTAGCGCCGGTGTGATTCATCACAGCTTCTTACCAAACGGGGTGAGCATTACTGCAGATGTGTACTGTGAAGAACTGAACACAATGATGGAGAAGCTGGCACATCTCCAACCAGCATTGGTCAATCGCTCGTCTCCGCTGCTCCTGCACGACAACGCGCGACCTCATACTGCACAGCAGACGGTCTCCAAGTTGCAAGAACTGGGGTTGGAAGCTCTCCGTCATCCGCCTTACTCACCAGACCTAGCGCCTACAGACTACCACTTTTTCCAGAATTTGGATAACTTCTTGGCGGGAAAAAAATTCAATACCTACCCGAGAGGCAGTACAAAATGCCTTGTGATTACTTCGATTAATACAAATAAAAAATACATGAAAAAAATTCGTTTAAATTTTTTCATACAAAACGGCAATTTCATAGGTAAAGACCTATTATGATTTGATCGACCAAATTGTCTTTTAATTATCTCACAGATGGTGTAAAAAGTAGACTATGCAACATGGGGATAAAGCTGTCTTTGTCGGTTTGGATTCCTCACTTCACTCAGGTTTTTTTATTAACTCCCTCGCAATGCTCGGGAGTTAGCTCACAATAGCATTGTAAAAGCACATTTTTAAACTTGTGAATTTGAAGTACCATGGAGCATTTTTATTAGGTTACAACTTTTTTTTTATTTTGTATTTTGACATTACGAGCATAGCGGTGAGAGTTTTTCATGCTCACTCAAATGTCTCGCTGTTAGTGGCGCGTGTTATTGGGTCATTCAGTTCCCTTCAAAATGGTTGAGCTGGGTGGGGCTGATGCACGCGTCATGCTCGCGAACGGTTGCCGTCAGTCGAGACTGGTCATCTCTTAGCTGCCAGTGGCTTAATTTAGTTTTTATCTTTTAATTCATGAATCCCCAAGCGACCACCGGTGGCCGCGCATCTATTGTCTTACTATTGTGTCTCTAATTGACGGTATCTGAAGGGTTAATTATTTTTTTATTTATATTTTATTCTCGCATCCATCGGTTTCCCGCAACCTTCACCAGGTCATCGGTCCACCTTGCAGGAGGCCTTCCGACGCTGCGTCTCGACGCGCAGGATCGATCATTGTGGCGACACTTAGGGGAGGCCTATGTCCAACAGTGGACGTCTGTCGGCTGAAATGATGATGATGATGATGATGATATTTTATTCTCTACATTGTGCTCACATGATAGAAGCAACAAGAAATAAGTAACTAAGGATTGTACGTAACACATAATATGATTTAAAAGAGTGTCCATGGAGTTTCCATGGAGATCTACGCTTTGGAACGTGCAATTTAGCTTAACTTTTCTTGGACTGACCGACATTTGACTATCCAAAAGTGCCTGCAAATGGTCTATTTGAAATAAATGCTTTGATTTTTTATTTTGACAGCTGTTCTGCGTGCAATGTGCCTTGCCCATTGCCCCTTAATTCATGAATCCCCAAGCGACCACCGGTGGCCGCGCATCTATTGTCTTATTATTGTGTCTCTAATTGACGGTATCTTAAGGGTTAAGTTTGGCAATTCTTCGAGCTATGTCGATAACCTTGGTTCTGCGGATATCTTCATTTCTGATGTGATCACGCAAGGAAACTCCGAGCTTAGCCCTTTCCATCACTCTTTGGGTGGCTTTGAGTTTTCTTTTGAGGTCCATTGTAAGCGACCACGTTTCGGAGCCATAAGTCATCACTGGCAACACGCACTGGTCATAGCGAAAGTCTATGACCAGTGCGACCAGTCTTGAGACACTGTGGTATATGGGACGAGAAGACACCGCGCAGCTTCCCGTATGCTTCCCAGCCGAAACGGATTCGACGATTGACCTCTTTCTCGAAGTTAGACCTACCCAACTGGACCGTCTGTCCCAGGTAAAAGTAGTCGTCCACAACTTCGAGTGAAAGGTCTCCGATCTCTGCGTGCAAGCAAGCATGCAGCATTCAAGCGAGCATGCAGCAGGCATGGTTTCTGTCTCGGCTCCGGCGCTGCGGGCCTCCGGCAGCCCAACGCGCCTACGCGATTTTAATTTACACTCTAGGGGTAGGGCAGACAAGACTACATGGAGTCGGTTTTGCAGCGATTCGGTTCTGTCGCTAACTTTTGTAGCACAACATATTGAATTTTTAACCAACAATATTATTGAATTGTTACAGAAACAATAGCTATGTGGTAGTATATTATGTTATATGAATTGTATGCCTAAATATTATTATGCTAATAGTCATTAGGCCTAGTAACGTTATGCGAATTAAATTTATGCCAAAACAAATTAGCCTTAAAGATGCCAACATAAACTGTATGCCAAAAAAAATATGGCAAAACAAATTATGCCAAAATCGTTATGCCAAAGTATATCAGGACAAAGAATATTATGCAAAAAGAAGGGATTCCGGTTATTTTAAAGTCCCACTCTTTCGGAAGCTCTACCTACTTAGGTCACTGAGAATTATACTGAGTTTCTCCGTAGGCTCAGCCATGACTACAATGTCGTCAATAAAATAGAAAGTGAGATATGTACTCGCCATCGACGTTAATGTCATTTATTCATGCATAAATACTTAACCTAAAATTTTGACATTTCATTAGTAATTTTGACCTTTCTTATAATAAAATAAAATTATATAAAACACGACCACATTTTTAAAAATTTGTACACCTATTTAGGTAAAACATGACAGGACTTTATTTTTCTTTTTATGTAACACCATGCTTTGCAAACTATGTTTTTGTACTGCTTACTCATGTTTTGACAAATAAACTATCTTTATCTTTATCTTCATCAATAATAGAATCATAAGACTTGCTACTAGAAAATATCTATACGCAGTGTTTCCATTTTGAACGTCATTTATTCATTTATAATCACTGAACAAAATTTCCATAAACTGAGTGATATTTTGGGATATAAACAAACGCAAATAACTAATTACGTTTACTGCGATCAGAGGATCGAAAAAAAACCGAAATGATTTTAAATAAATTTAATTACTGAATTAATTTTACAAAATAAAACCTATGAATGATGATTCTAAATCGAAGTAGGATAGTAGAATGATCATTCTTACAATTTATTGAACAAACAACAGCTTGCGAAATTAGTTAACGTCATAGATGCATCAGCGAGTAAATAAATTATTGAATATTGGCGCGGATGCAACATCAGCAATCTTCATATAGTGGCACTATGTAATTCCTCCCCCCTTAGAGTGGCGACTATTTTAGCACGTTGAGTGAAAATGTCGCCGGATGTTCGCCAGAACTTTCATTATTTTCCAAGGTTGCGGCCTGTGGTTGCTGATCCTTTTTTGTAGCGTTAGCACGTCTGCGTAGGTAGCGCCAGGTTACTGTGACGATAACGAGTACGCTTGCACTCAATAGTACTCCATAGAATGGGATTGTAGTGTGGTAAAGTGCGTTGGTGTGCACGTTCTCAAGTTGAACTGGATTTTGGATCATAATTTGGTCCTGGATGCGGTGTAGTCCTTGAAGATTAATAGAGTTCAGGTTAACGTGGGTAGCTGTGGTAGCCTGTTGCTGAGCGTCATAGGGTATCTTCATTATCTTCAAGGGTTGGCCATTAATTTCGTCGTTAACGTTTGCGATGGTGAACTCTTCAGATTTCAGATAGCATCCAATAGGAATCGTAGCAAGATAACTACCCTGAAGCGATGTGTAGTCTTTCTGATTGCAGGTTAATTGTACCTTCGTTTCTTGAGGGAAGGATAATACGAAATGTTGGTCGTCGAGCTTCTCCATAGCTTCTCTCATCAGGGTGACTGTGGTAAATTTGCAGGAGTCCTGTAGAACTTGGTTGGTTATTAACTCCTGGATGCAGTCAGCTTTGGTGTGAGTCTGGTGGGTAATATCTTTCTCACAGAGGTACCAGTCTTTCAGCTTCGGGCATTCAGCCTCTATGTACACATGCAACATCTCGTTAGTTGCAAAGAAGGGAAAGGGTGGAATAAGGGCTTGTGCGTGTTTATTGGGTACTACAGAGAGTCTATAAAAATCGTACCTATCTTTGGAAAAGATTGGGAATTTAAATACGAATACTATCTGCTTATCTACGTAATATGATCCTGGTTTTATAATATCATAATAATTTCTAAGTTCTAGATCTAAAATTTGCTCTTCAGCGTAAATGGTCTTAAGTTTTCTTATCATTGACTCTAGTATTTCTATATCTATCATAGAGTGGTGTGTACTACTCGCACGAACAAAAGCTAAACTATTTTCTATGCTTATTAATTCCTGAGTTAAATCCTCTACATTATCACTTATAACTTCAAGTAATTGGGCAAAATGAGCATATTTTATTAAACTATTTTCTCTGAGTGCATTACTTTGCAATATAATCTCTAAAGTAGTATTAATTTTATTCTGGTTTTGTACTATCTGTGTAATTACATTATTATATTTAGACATCCACTCCCTACTTATACTAATATGATCATTGAATTCGGTTACTAATTTATTTTGGTTACGTTCTAAAATTTGAATTACTTGATTATACTTTAGCGCATCCTCGTGATCTAGGTTCCCGGTTAGACTTTTTATTATTGAACCTAGACCGTCTACAAGACCTCTTTTTGCTCTATTGGGCTCTAAGGATCTTAATTGTCTGAGAACATTGCCAAGTTTGCTAGTTGAATTTCGTATAGCGCGTAAGTGTCGTTAGTCATTTGGCTTTGACAAATGGTTAGTTGGGTTTGCAGGGAGCGAACATTGTCTTCGATATTACTTAGTTGTACGTACTGGATGAAAGTATGATGATGAGTTGTAATTTTCATTTGTCCGAGTTTGAAGGGTAGAAGTCCTGGTCCGTCAGCGAGGCTTTCAAGTTTTATCTCCTGACATTGCGTCATGGGGAGAATTGTTATCAGTAGGATCCTGTAACAATTTTGCTGATTTAGGTACACGCTTAAGACTTGACTTCGCTATGGGGCCACGTTTTTTAGATGTGTAAATGTGAATTGGCAAGTCTGCTAAAACTGTGTCCTGTGTGTATCGTGGGGCAGTTTTCTGTCGACTAGCAAGGGGGTTAGTTATGAATATTTGCTGTTGGGGTGCGTATTCTATCTCGGGTTCGCAGGTTTCGTTTCTTTTCTCAATTATCGCGCTCCGATGAGCTAGCGATGACGAGTTAATGATGTCATAAACATGTTTCATTTTATCTCGATGAACTTGTGTATACTGTTGCAATAAATGCTGTGTAAGGTCAATATCTTTACAGTCTCGGGGGTCAAAATGACCAGTCAGTAAGTCAAAGGGTCGACATCTTGTAAAACTGTGTATAGAGCTATTATAAGCTATTAACGCATAGGGCACAAGATTAATTATCGGTTCGTCTTTATGCTGTAACTTAAGGAGTCTAAGATGTTCCAGAAGGGTTGAGTGAAATCGTTCGATATTTCCGTTGTCATTAGGAGAGTGAGCTAATATTCTATGGTGGTTGATTTTGTGAAGCCTCGTAAACTCCATGAACAATTGGTTCGTAAACTCAGTCCCATTGTCGGTGATAATAGTTATAGGGACACCTTGGTGGGTACAGTATTGCAAAAGGGCTTGTAATATGCTAATAGCCGTCCCGTCACGTAGGTGATAAGCTTGACCGTACTTTGTAAATACGTCGATGAATGTTATGTATTTTTCGCCCTGTACAGTGAATAGATCCGCGTGGACTATTTCAAACGGTTTAGTAGCTGGTGGTACAATGTTAAATTGTGTTTTTATTGGGTTTCTATCATACTTGGCCTGACCGCAAATCGTACACTCATTTATGAATTTAGTTATCTGGTCTTTCATTTTTGGCCAGTAGTACTTACGAGATAAGGCTAAGTGACACTCAGTAATTCCACGATGGTTAGTTTTACCGTCGTGATAGTGTCGTATTATCTCCTGTTGTCGGAGATAATCCTTAACATTTTCTAACTCGGATTTAGCTAAAACTAGGTTTAAGGATGAACTTTTGAATTTGTCCTGTATTATCGGTATAATCGAATACATGGCTAAAGGTGGATTGATTAAGATAGCTGTCTTAACCTTGGGGTTAACGTACTCCTTTATGGCACTGATCACTTCTTCCTCTAAGTTAGATTCGGATAGCTGGATGCTTATGCGTGTATGGGTGTCAAATGGCTTAGTAATAACAGGTCGTTTTTTAACGTCATTTACAATGGTGAAACATATCTGTCTGTTAAATTTATTTAATGGCTCATCAGTTATAGGAATCTCTAAGATAGGGTTTTCTACGCTTGTATGCACTGTCTCGGTTGAGGAGTCTGGTTTGCCAAGGATAGATTCCGATGGGTTACCCATTAGGGAGTTGAGTTCGTCAATTTCCTCTATTAAGGACATAGCTTCTTTGGTGTGAATTTCAATACGAGAAAGTGCGTCGGCGTTCGTATTGGATTTTCCTTTTTTATAAATAACTGTAAAGTCGTACTCGCTTAGTCTAAGTCTCCACCTTGTCAGTCTGGAATTTGGTTCTTTCATGTTCATCATCCATTGTAATGGTTTATGGTCAGTGAAAATTTTGAATTTACGTCCAAATAGGTAGGGTCTAAAATATTTCGTAGCCCAAACTATAGCGAGTAACTCTTTTTCTATAGTACTATAGTTCATCTCGCTTTCATTCAGAGTTCGAGATGCATAACAGATAGGTTTGTCTGAATTTATAGGTCCTTGGGATAAAACAGCGCCGATGGCTACATTCGAAGCGTCTGTCGTCAGGTTGAATTCTTTGCTGAAGTCTGGGTACTGTAAGATGGGGTCGTTGGTCAGTAGGGTCTTACATTTTTCGAAACAGTTCACGTAGTCAGGGTCAAGGGTGATCTTTCGACCTTTTTTTAGACATTGAGTAAGAGGTTTTGTTGTTCGGGCAAAGTCAGGAATAAATTTTCGGTAATAACCGAGAAGGCCCAGAAACTGTTTTATTTCCTTCGGTGTTTTTGGAATGGGATATTTTTGAATTGCCGATATTTTATCGGGATTTGGCTTAATGCCGTCTTTACTGATGATATGACCTAAGTAAGCGGTTTCAAGTTTAAGGAACTCCGATTTGTCCATCTGGATTTTAAAGTTGGACTCTTGAAGTCTCTGAAATACCTTTTCGAGATTAATTATGTGCTCCTGAAGTGATGTACTGAAGATGATTATGTCATCCAGGTATACAAGGCATATCTCGTTCTGGAGATCTCTCAGGACATTGTCCATCACACGTTGAAATGTGGACGGTGAGTTTTTTAAACCCATCGGCATTCTGAGAAGTTCAAAATGACCGTGCTCTACATTGAAAGCGGTCTTTCCTACGTCATCAGGGTGCATTTCTACTTGGTAGAACCCACTGGCCAAATCTAAGGTCGAGAAATAGTGGCACTTGCCTAACTTGTCGAGTACGTCATTTATATTAGGTATGGGGTACTTATCGTCCAGTGTCTTTTCGTTTAACTTACGAAAATCAACTACTAGACGCCATTTTTGCTTTCCTGAGGCATCTATTTTTTTTGGCACTACCCAAATGGGCGAGCTCCAAGCAGATTCCGATGGTCTTATGATACCTTGGTCAAGCATTTTGGTTATTTGGTCCCTAACTTCTTGGCGGTGTACGAATGGATACCGGTAGGTTTTAGCGTGCACTGGAGTCTCATCGGTAGTTCTTATCCGATGCTTTATCTTATTTGTAAAGGTTAGTTCCTCCCCTTCAATATAGAAGACGTCCGAGTAACGTGAGCAAAGAGCTATAAGATTGGCTTTTTCCTCCGGGTTTAGGTGATTAGTTCGTAAACGCGAGACTACTTCCTGAGCGCGAGTCGATGTTTGTTGAGTACTACTGCACTTAATATTAAATAATTCCGCGTGGGCTGGGCGATCGAGTGAAAATATTACATCGTTTAATGTCGGGTTTTCGATTTCCAAGTAGCCGCGATTATTGCTTACGGTGGTAATGCATTCATGGATTATGCAGTTGCAGAGAATTTGTTCCCGAATGAAAGCGTCGCCTTCTGGCACGTCTATAGGTATACGAATGACTTTAGTACTCCCAGCAGGTATAATTTCCTCGTATAAGTTAACGTTACATGAGTTATACATTACAATTGGGTTTGTCGCGGATCGGGTTACTAACATATTTTCTTTCAAATCTATGCGAGCTTCCCAACTATTTAACAGGTCCAAACCGATGAGGCCATCAAAATAATCGTGAAACCGATAGATGAATAATTTTATGCTATTGGCGTCGTTGAATTCCGCAAAACATGGCAAAGTTATAGAGTAGTCGTTCCTACTTGTCGCGTGTATGTTGGTTATCTCAAAAGGGTCGAAATTCAAAGGATATTCGGGGAAATACCTTTCTACGGCTTCGGGGCTAATGAAAGATTGGTTAGCGCCAGTGTCTATTAAAAGTCTTAAAGGTGGGTCTCTAATTTGTATATAGGGAAGTTGCCTCTGTGTCTGCAGGTTTAATTCTATTTTGGTTTTTGTGACGTCGAAGCCTCCTGAAAATCCTGCTGAGCATAGTTAGTAGTAACACCCGCTTGCGATTCATCGAATACTGGGTCGGTCGTTGACGCGTTATAATAAGTCGAGTCAGCGGCTAGACTCGGGTCGTAGTCACTGTCGTTATAATCAGTATAGTAATTGTACTCCGGTTCGTAGTAATAGTTGTAATATGAGTCGTCATAGGTCATGCACTGATTCATGTTCATTTCTCGGGTTTTAAAATAGTTCGTGGGTGGTGGATTGCCAAATTTATTCCAATCATGGACTGCGGGCCTATTTGTTGGAGGTAGAGGTTTGGGAGTAAAACGTTGAACACCACTCATTGGCTGAGGGCCTTGGGGTCCATTAGGTCGAGGTGGTATCTTAAATACGTTACTCCGGGGAGTGTAATTAGGAGGTGCCGCACTAAACATTCTCTGTGTGTTCGTTGGCATACGATGATGATGTTGCCCTGGTGCAGGGAATTTAAAAGATTGAGGTGCGGGTCCCGTTGGACGCTGACCCATGGGCAACGGCCAATTAGGCACTGGTGCTGAGAAGTTATGGGGTCGTGGAGCGAACGCTACAGTGGGAGAAGTGACTTTAGAGAGAACTTGGGCTTTTGGGGCCTCCCGTTGTTGCAAGTACATTACATTGAGTTCCTCTTGAACGAACTCAAGCGCCTTTTCTATTGTAGGTGGGCGCATGCAACGTATACGGGATCCTAAGGGTTCTTTTAGCCCTCGGACATATGCCTGCATGGTAACCTTTTTATACAAGTCGCGTTTTGCTTCTACGGTCGTCGATACAGTCTCATGTAAAGTCACGTATGTCATGATCGTACTAAATAGCGTTTGGCAATGATCATAGAATTCTTGTGGCGTTTTGTTACCCTGAGTAGCTAAAGAGAGGTCGTTGTACAGCGCGGTTTCATCGCGTTGATCTGAAAAGTTATTAATCAAGGCAGTTCGAATGCCTAGCCAGCTCTCCGGTATTCCATTGGCGTTAATAGTACATGCCGCGGTACCGGTTATTTTATTAAGTATACCATTTAGTAAGCAAAGGTTAGAAAATTCGCTACCAGGTGAATTACTTAAGTACTGTGCAGCTAACGAATCACAAATCCTAATGAAACGGGTGAGAATGTTAGGGTTGCCATCGAACTCTGGAACAAGGCGAAGAGCCTTGTATATAATATCTGGGTTACTCTGAGGTTGAGTCATATTATCTAATTCTAAAACTTCTAAAGTTATATCTCTATTTATATCTACTGTACGTTGGCGAGCCTGTCGTGATTCAGGCTCCCGCGCACAAGAGGCCCTTGGATGGTAAATCTTGAGGTTTAAGATTAAAAGGGTGCAACACGAGAATGATTCAAGTGTACTTACAGATATCTCATTTCTGGTTCCTCTCCGTGAATCGATGGCTGGATTCTCCTTCTGGTCTGCAGCAGGTCCGTAGATTCTGGATACTCGATGATGGTGCTTGATAGCCGCCCGGGTGACTCGCGACGCGATTGGTAACGAAGCCTAGCTACCTATTCCCAGTCCTGCGAATCGGCCCGCGAGTATCCTACCGACTGCGCCAATTACGTTTACTGCGATCAGAGGATCGAAAAAAAACCGAAATGATTTTAAATAAATTTAATTACTGAATTAATTTTACAAAATAAAACCTATGAATGATGATTCTAAATCGAAGTAGGATAGTAGAATGATCATTCTTACAATTTATTGAACAAACAACAGCTTGCGAAATTAGTTAACGTCATAGATGCATCAGCGAGTAAATAAATTATTGAATATTGGCGCGGATGCAACATCAGCAATCTTCATATAGTGGCACTATGTAATTAACTTCACTGTTTATCTATATTATTAATTGACATTTTATTTAAATAATAACAAGATCTTTTCTAATAAGCCATTTAAATATTTGTACTTATTAAAATTAGTGGTGCGTGAATAGGTGCCGCGGCCGACAGCGACAGGCGCAGGAGGAGCTGGAGTTGTGAGCTGGACTCGTATTATAATATTGCTCTAAGATTTCATGACTCCGCGAAAAGTATAAAGAGGGCGTGTACAATACGATTCAAATATGAATACGAACGTCAATTAGGTAGAGGGTCTCCATATGAGACGCTCCACCTAGAAGACATTACAATCAAAGTTTACAAGTAACTTTTAAAAAATAGAGGTGATTGACGCTCGTATTCATATTACAATAGTATTGTAAACGCCCTCTTCTTACTTTTCACCAATTCCCGCTATAGCAATAAAATTCCCACTTCTTACAGATCAATTATTGTAATCCTTCGTCGGGAACTTTATAGCTCGGTTACTCCTTAGAACGTCAGCAAATATGTCAAGTTGATTGTAGCAACATTTACAAAACGATTGTTAATACGCCTATTTGAGTAAGTTAGTGTGCGTACGAATGTGATTTCTTAAATATCTCTTCTGGCTAAAACAAAGCTGACATTCTTTACATTTGTAAGGTTTCTCGCCGGTGTGCAAACGAATGTGATTTTTTAAATTTGCCTTCCGACTAAAACAACTCTGACAGACCTCACATTTGAAAAGTTTCTCGCCAGTGTGCGTACGCAGGTGAATTGTTAAATCACTCTTCTGACTAAAACAACTCTGACAGACCTCACATTTGAAAGGTTTTTCGCCAGTGTGTATACGAGTATGTTGTATTAAATCTTTCTTCCGACGAAAACAAAGATGACATTCTTCACATTTGTAAGGTTTCTCGCCAGTGTGCGTACGCATGTGAATTGTTAAAGTCCTCTTCTGACTAATACAAGTCTGACAGACCTCACATTTGAAAGGTTTTTCGCCAGTGTGCGTACGAATGTGACGTATTAAATTACTCTTCTGACTAAAACATAGCCGACATTCTTCACATTTGAAAGGTTTTTCGCCAGCGTGTATACGAGTATGTCGTATTAAATCACTCTTCTGACGAAAACAAAGATGACATTCTTCACATTGGTAAGGTTTCTCGCCAGTGTGCAAACGAATGTGATTTTTTAAATTTGCCTTCCGACTAAAACAACTCTGACAGACCTCACATTTGAAAGGTTTCTCGCCAGTGTGCGTACGTATGTGAATTGTTAAATCACTCTTCTGACTAAAACAAAGATGACATTCTTCACATTTGAAAGGTTCCTCGCCAGTGTGCGTACGCATGTGACTTGTCAAAGTACTCTTCTGACTAAAACAAGTCTGACAGACCTCACATTTGAAAGGTTTTTCGCCAGTGTGCGTACGAATGTGATGTATTAAATTACTCTTCTGACGAAAACAAAGATGACATTCTTCACATTTGAAAGGTTTCTCGCCAGTGTGTATACGAGTATGTTGTATGAAATAACTCTTGTATTTACAACTGTACTGACAAACATCACACTGGTAACGTGCTCCACCGATGCGTTTAATTAAATTACGTTTTTTAACATTATTACGACAATTTGTGTCTGAAGCAGTATCAACAATACTAATATCAACTCGACAGTTTGCACTAGTCAAAGGTTCTTGTAACTTCGGAACAAGTTTGGACGTACAATTTTGAGTGTTCTTGTGTTCTTTATTCTTTTTTTGATTTTTTGTACTTATGTCTTCTAGTTTTTTTCCTCGTACGAAAAGTGTTGATTCCTTCGCCACGGCCGCCCCTGTGATTATTAATCTAGTAAGCGCCAAATTCAAAACACAATCAAATGAAAGAGAATCGCATGGGTCTCAATAGAGCCAAGAGTGTTGCAGGTTTTCGAACATTAAGGTTACATTAATAATAATATAATAATATATTCCAGCCCCCGCCACCACGACCCCCAGTCAGCCGCACACTGGAGAGAGTAAGAAGAAGGGGAAGCTCAATCCCCCAAAGACTGCAGCCGTCGTAGTGACGCTCACCCCAGAAGCTGCGGAACGGGGCGAGACGTACGCGTCCATACTGGTGCGGGCGCGTGCAAATGCCGATCCCACCCAACTGGGGATCAGCAGAGTCTCCTGCTGGTGGACCCAAACCGGGGCTCGAATTTTCGAGTTCCCGGGGGCGGAGGGCAACGCCAACGCGGACCTCTTCGCAGCCAAGCTGCAAGAGGTCATTGCAGACGATGCGAAGGTGGCCCGTCCAGTGAAGACGGCGGCATCAGAGGTGACCGACCTCGACGATTCGGTCACCAAAGAGGAGGTGATGGCGGCAGTCGAAGCTCTTGGGGGCTGCAGCGTCGTAGCGGTGCAAGGTCGGGAAATCAGACCCGGCCGCGGCGGCATGGGCACCATGCGGCTCGAGTACCCAGTCGCCGCTGCCAAAGCCGTCCTTGATAAGGGGCGGCTTTGCGTTGGATTTAGCTCGGGTGCGGTCCGGGTACTTGTGGACACGCCTCTGCGCCGCTACAGATGCTTCGGCATTGGCCACACCCGAGCCCTCTGTCCGTCCACGGTAGACAGGTCGGACACCTGCTACCGCTGCGGCAAGGACGGCCACAAGGCCACCACCTGCACGGTCGCCACGCCGCACTTCGCAGTCTGTGCGGTCAGTGGCCGCCCAGCTGGCCACGTAATGAAGGGGAGGATGTGTGATCCTCCCCCCAAGAAGGGTAAAGCGCAGGCGCCGGTCGGGCCCGTCATGTGGTGTGTCCCTCCTCAATAGGGGTGTGGTCCACACGTGTGTGCGGCAACAGGGAGGGTCGGTGGTTAACGTCTCGTTTGCCACCCCCGTGCTGGCCGCACGCATCGTGAACTGGCGGGTGGAGATGGTGAAGACCTTGTCGGACCACGGATACGTGCGGTTCAACATCTCCACCCTAAATCCCCGGGGGCAGAGTGCTCGCTCCAACGGGTCTCCCTTCCCCCGATGGGCTCTCACTCACCTGGATCGGGAGGCGGCCAGAGAGGCGGCCTTCCTCCAGGTCTCACTCACCTAGACCGGGAGGCAGCCAGAGAGGCGGCCTTCCTCCAGGACTGGCTGTCGCCCCCTGTTGGGGCCCCGGACGTTGACGTCGACGCCGCAGCGGTCCAGCTCAGGGTATCCCTGACCGAGGTGTGCAATGCAAGCATGCTTCGCTCTTGCCGTCCTCCTCCCCGTCGCGCCGTCTACTGGTGGACGAGGGAACTGGACGGGCTCCGGGCCGCCTGTGTGGCGGCCAGGCGAGCCTACACGCGGAGCCGCCGACGCAGCGCCCGTAATTGTAATCGGGCAGACGAGGACCGCCTCTACGCCTCGTACCGAGAGGCGAAAACGGCCCTCAATGCGGCTATAGGCGCTGCCAAGGACTCGGCGAGGGCCGAGATGCTGGCAACCCTCGACAGGGACCCGTACGGGAAGCCATATAAGGTAGCGCGGAAAAAACTGCGGGCCCCCCCGCTGACGGAGACCCTTGAGCCGGCACTGCTGGATGAAGTGGTCCGGTCCCTGTTCCCACGCAGGACCGACTTCACCCCACCAACGATGGACCCTCCGCAAAGTGCGGCCTCACTGGAGGAATTGGTCCCCCCAGTGATTGCGGCGGAGTTTCACGCGGGAGTTTTTAGCCTCCGCGCTAAGACGGCCCCTGGACCGGACGGCGTCCCCGCCAGGGTGGTGGCCATAGCTGCCACTCAAATGGAGGATAGGTTTTGGGACCTTTTCAGCGCGTGCTTTGTTGCTGGAAGGTTCCCGAAGCCTTGGAAGGAGGGGCAGCTATGCCTCCTCCGCAAAGAGGGACGCCCGGTCGATTCCTCCTCGGCTTACCGGCCCATCGTTCTTCTCGATGAGGTCGGCAAAATGTTCGAGGGGGTCATCGCCTGCCGGCTTAATAGCCACCTGCAGGGAGTGGGGCCGGACCTGTCGGACGTCCAGTTCGGTTTCCGACAGGGCCGGTCTACCATCGACGCGCTGACCCTTCTCAAGGGCCATGTGAAGGAGGCGACGGAGGAGTGTTGGCGGTGTCATTCGACATAGCCAACGCCTTCAACTCCATCCCCCATTCGACTATATTGGAGGCACTCCGGTATCACGGAGTGCCTTAGTACTTGAGGAGCCTGCTGGCCGACTACTTGGAGGACAGGGAGTAGTAGTAGCTCCTCGTAGATAAAACGGCCAGCCTGAGGCGATACGGCGTGGAGTCCGCTGTTCCACAGGGGTCGGTGCTGGGGCCACCCCTGTGGAACATCGGGTTCAATTGGCTCCTGCGGGGGGCCCTCCTCCCGGGCACGAGTATCATCTGCTACGTGGATGACACTCTCCTCGCTGCCCGGGAGAGGAACTTTAGGGAGGCGGCCTGTCTGGCATCGGCTGGCAGGTCCTTGGTCGACTGCGCCCTACTTTCAACTTATAGTAACCAACCATGCCTACAACAAACGAGGCTACATTATGTATATTGTTCTTGTTCATTGTAACAGGAGTGTGCTCTCCAGCGAGAGCAACTACTCGAGGTGTAGCAGCGTGTTTGTGCTACTCAAGAGTGTACAGACATGTAGCGACATCTATGACGCCACATAAGAACTACGAAGAAAATACGAAATCCTGCATCGCGCAATCAAAGTTCTCCGCGGGATTTGAATATTTACGACAGCCCGAAATCAACTATCGAGCAGTAGCCCACCAGACTATAACACCTGTCTGGTCGGAGGAACCTCCCTTTTCAAAGGAGGTCTGCGAGACTTTACTCACTGTTCCGCATATCTCCAAAGACAGGACGCCTGAACTTGTCTTAGTAAGTTCATGTTGACAACCCAGCCGGCCTGTTCGCTCTCACAATGACTCACTAACTAATACTCACGTGTCGTGCCACTGGCTCTTCGCTTCTTCCTCGGTACTTCTTGTTCTTCTTCCACTTCTGTTTTGATCTTTATTAAGGGCACATAATCTTCTGAATTAGACTCAGTCTGTTGTGCTAGTATATCTTCTGCGTCTGAATGGCTACTGTATAGATTTTCTAGTTTTAGGTCTGTAAGTAAGATAAAACAATTAAGAGTAATTTTTTTTTATAATGGATAGGCTTTTTTTATGGTGGGGAAAATCATCCAATGACAACCCCCGTTCTTGGGCGGAGCGGGAGACTCCTACTGACTAAAAATTTGCCCCGTTCCTTCTAGCCTTCATACCGGGGCTCGAGTCTCCTTTAGGATTACCCTGCCCCAGTAGGTTTCGACCCAGCTGGGCTCCTGCTGTTGCTGACAACTCCTTGAGGCGCGCGGGAACAGTGCGCGTCGTGGAAGACTTGGACTCGGTCCGGACAGTTACCGGACGGTCGGACTGCGAGCTACCCACGGCTCGCCGTCCGCAAGCCCGCGTCTTCGGTGGCCGGAAATCGGGATCGGAATCCCGGCATCGGCGGCGAGAGCGCCGTTGCCTGATGCGGTCGGCCTCTTCCTTTACTAGCATTACTACTTCGCAGAAGGAGGCGACCGCCTGCCACTCCTCCTCGCTTCGAACTATGGCCTGTACCAAGGCTCATCGCGAGAGGTCTCCACCGCCAGTGGTAGGCCAGCAAGAAGGCTCGCCGCTTCGCGGGAGATCGTGCGGTATCCCCGCAAATTCCGTATTGCCATGACCCTCTGACAGGCGTTCAGCTGGGCCGCCGGTCCCTTTTTCAGCGACGGCGCCCACACCGGCGCCCCGTAAAGGGCCATGGACCGAACGATCCCCGCATAGAGCCTCCGGTAGGAGGCGTCTGGACCCCCAAGGTTGGGCAGGAGCCGCTTGAGAGCAGCCCCAGTCCGGTTCAGTTTGGGAGCCAGACGTCGGAAATGCTCCACGAACTTCCCGGCTGTCGAGGACGAGTCCCAGGTACTTCATCGTCGACCCGACGCCGATGTGTTCTCCTCCCACCGTTAGTTGGGAACCCGATGGCACGTTCCGAGAGCCGTGAAAACACATACCCACGGATTTGTGCAGCGCCAGCTCGAGTCCCAACTCCTGGATCCTATCAACGACTATCGCAACCCCGCGTGTCGCTAGAGCGACCGCCGCTCTGTACGACTCTCCCTGCGCTAGAACCAGCGTGTCATCTGCGTAGCAGACCACGCTGACCCCGTCAGGGAAGTCGCCGCGCAGCATGTAGTCGTACCCGATGTTCCACAAGGGCGGCCCTAGTACCGATCCCTGCGAAACACCGCACGACATCTCCCTGCGTCTCCACTCCCCCTAGTGACCGGGGTAAACTATATACCTGTCTGATAGGTAAGCCTCGACAACTCAACAGAGGTATTCGGGCACCTGGTGATACCGGAGTGCCCTCCGGATCGTACTGCAGTTCAGGGAGTTGAAAGCGTTGGCAATGTCGCATTCAATGGGTTAATTTGAAGTTCTTAAAAACATACTGTCTCTGTGATGTTCCTCCTCTGGCTCCACGACATTGTCTAGTCTCTCACAAACAGCTGGTAACTCTTCCTTGACAGCCGCGCTTCCTATCTGACATGCATCAACTATACTTATATGCTCCATTGGTGACCGAATAAACTTATTGAAACTTTTGAACTGTTCTTGGTTTTGCTGTAAAACAACAATAATAATAATAAACATTTATTTCAGGTAAGATACACATACATCATCATCATCACTTCAGCCGATAGACGTCCACTGTTGGACATAGGCCTCCCCAAGTGTTGTTACAATGAACGATCCTGTACATCCCGCAGCGAATACTAATTCTCTGAATTTATACAGACATGTAATAACTCTATGAATTCCCAACTAAATGTCTGTAGTCCCAGTAGTTAATCTTTTCGGATACTTTTCGAGATCTGACACTTTGAGGGCTGTAGGTTTTGGTATGTTGGACTACAAATTCTCAGAGTTGTCCTACTATTGTTTTAAGAGTACTACTAAATCCTGTAATTTTTTTTTTGCAATAACCAGTGTGGTCCCTCAGTCCACACGCACACTAATAGTTTGTACAACTCAATATTACTTTTAACCACCACCAATATTTGCATTTCACAGTTAGTTATACAGTCCACACCCTCACCAACACATAGTGTCATCGGTCTCTTAAAATCAGATGTTAAGAGAGTATACAAAGGTATATCTGTAGCGACATCTATGACGCCACATAAGAACTACGAAGAAAATACGAAATCTGGCATCGCGCAATCATAGTTCTCCGCGCGATTTGAACATATACGACAGTCAGACATCAACTATCGGGCAGTCGCCCACCAGACTATAACACCCTGCCTGGTAGGAGGATCCTCCCTTTTCAACGGAGGTTTGCGGGACTTTGCTCTCTGTCCCGCATACCTCCAAACTGGTAACCCTCGACAAAGAACGTCAGCGCAGCTTTCGTGCAACTACTACTTCGTGACGTCATCATCACTTCCTCAAGCTTTCGAGCAACGAGCCATACAGCCAGCACCCTCGGCTAAGGGTATCCTGACCACCAGTATGCCTACCTGGTCATACCTGGTCATCACCTCAGCCGCATCACCGACCTTGGCTTAGCACACCGCACCTTCGGCCAGTCATATGAAGAGCCATGAAGAACCTCTCCTGGTCGACGCCAGCAATCAAGCCCTACGTCGCACAAGCACCGCTCCGACTCACTGGAGCCAGCAGCACTACTCTGACTCACTGGAGACTGCAGCATCGTCCCGACTCACTGGGACAGCATCGTCCCGACTTACTGGGGCATCATCCCGACTCACTGGGACATCATCACCCCGACTCACTGGGGCATTATCCCGACTCACTGGGATAGCAACACCCCGACTCACTGGGGCATCACCGCACACAGTTCCGACTCACCGTGAACTATTCGGCAACGGTTCCGACTCACTGGAAACAACCTACCGCTGGCCTGGCACACATCAAGAAGCATCAAGAACCATCGATCTCCGATCTCCGGAGGGGAGTGATGTAGCGACATCTATGACGCCACATAAGAACTACGAAGAAAATACGAAATCCTGCATCGCGCAATCAAAGTTCTCCGCGCGATTTGAACATATACGACAGTCCGGCATCAACTATCGGGCAGTCGCCCACCAGACTATAACACCCTGCCTGGTAGGAGGATCCTCCCTTTTCAACGGAGGTTTGCGGGTCTTTACTCTCTGTCCCACATACCTCCAAATATCTATTGAAGAATAACACCTCACCTCATAATCCTCATTCATCATCTGAGTGAGCAGCTCTTCAGCTTCCAGACATTTTCTCTGCAGTTGGCAGCATTGCTTCAGTTTAGTGCAGCAGATGAAACAAGCGAGCATCGGCCTACTGTCTTCAGTTACAAACTGCAACAAAACTTGTGTTCAACTATTTCATTCACTGGATAAATTACATTCAAATATACTTTGGTATACCTACGGGAATATAGTGAGAATATTATAACAAACAAAACCGTTCGAGTTAGTGTTTGGTGATAGTGAATAGTGTCAGTCTAAGTTTTTTATCAACAACTAGCTTAACTATGTCACTCGGGAAAAAGCAGCTTTGTATTGCTGAAAAACTGTTAGCAATCAGACCAGTACTTCCAGAGATTACCTCCGACAAACAAAAAAACCAAACAAACTTAACCTCTCTTTTAATATTAGTGTAGATAAATTAAAAACTTACCGGATGACCAGTCAGCCTCTCATACAGTTCATGCAGTTTTTTGTTCACAACTACATACATGCGAACATTCTCCGCTAAACATATCCTACACATGGGCAGTTTTTCCATTTTTTTAACTAACTTAACTACGATATTTGTGTTGAGAAAATGTTGATACACATTCTATTTTATTTTTGTTAATGTCAAGAGTCGACGTCGACTATTCTGCCAATGCCCACCCAAGTAAATGAGAAAAGCAAGTACCTAGTGTATAATGTATTAAGTTGATAAATAACAAGTTTAAATTAAAATTACAAAAATGTAAGCAAAAAGGCACCAAGGCACTCTGACTCTGACATAGGGATGTGCGATATTTATCGATATCGTTGAAATATCGATATTAATCTCAGAAATATCGATATTTAAATATCGATAATTATAACTTTATAATATCGCCATATCGATATTTTTAACATGATATTGCGTTATTTTCGAATCTCGATCACATTTTTCTATTTTCAGTTCTTTCGTTTATGTAATTCATAAACATCGGTACTCGGTAGTCGATTTATGAACGTAACATCCCTACTTTACCTTCTCATTGAATGAGTCACTCACTCACTCATTCAATTATAATTTATTAAAAGTTTATAAGTCACCAGTAAGCTCAGTTCTAAGTTCTTAATCGTATAAACGTTAATTTAAAACAACCGAGGTGCAATATTTTTGAGAGACTATTTTCGAAAGCTGGTCAGACTCTGTACCAACAACGAAACCGGCTGAAAGGAAAATTGCTCTCAAAGTTGCTTATATTGCAGAGCATTGATAAAAAACTATGGGATTTTTAGTAACTTTTTTGAGGCCCATTCACCATTAATTGTTCCACTTTATTCAAACGTTCTTTAATTGTAGTATTATTTCATTAAATCTGATTTAAAAAAATATGATGTCTAGTTGACCATGGTTTCCAATCGATATTATAAAATATCGATATTTTGTGCTCGATATTATCAAATTATCGATATTGAGCTGTCGATATCAACATCGATTTTAATATCGATATTTTATTAATATCGCTCATCCCTACTCTGACACTCTGAGGGAGGCGTGGATGACGACTCTGACCATCTGAAAAGTATCGATACGTCTTTATATCGATATATTTACTTCGATAATATTGGTATTATCAGCCAATATATTTAGATCCAATTAATAGATAGATTGATATAAAATATTCAACATTAAAAATCGTATCAAAAATGATATTTTTTTTAATGAATTTATTGATAAAGTTTGGTAAAAATAATCCAGATGACATCATCCCACACTTGGGTGGAGTGGGAGATAGTGTTAAACTCTTACCGAATAGAAAACCCACCCCGTTCCTTCATTGCCTTTCATACCGGGGCCGAGCCTTTCTTTCAGAAATAGACATTTGGCTCCAGTAGGCTTCGACCCTGTTGGGCCCCTAAGGTTGCTGACAATTCTTAGAGGCAGGTGGGAACGTGAGCCGACGACTTAGACTCAGTTTGGACGGTTACCTGACGGTTTGACAGTAAGCTACCCATTGCTCGCTATCTGCAAGCCCGCGCCTTCGGTGGCCTGATATTGGGATCGGAATCTCGGTGGCGTCTGAGGCGTGAGCGCCGCTGTCTGATGAGGTCAGCCCCCTCCTTTGCTAGCATTACTGCTTCGCGGAAGGAGGCGACCGCCTGACACTTCTCCTTTAACTAAATTACTATGTATATGACTAGTATGTTTTTACTTACGTTACCAGACGAACGTTGGTTTTTCTGGAATAATAAATTGGCCTTCAAAATATTTGAGTATAACCAAGTATTTCGACTGGCCTGTTGGTCTAGTTGTTAGTGACCCTGACTGCTATGCCGGAGGTCGTGGGTTCGATTCCCACTCAGGACAAATGTTTGTGTGATGAGCATAATCATTTGTTCTGTGTCTGGGTGTAATTTATCTATAATATGTATATATTTAGAAATATATAAGTATGTTTATCAGTTGTCTAGTACCCATAACACAAGCTCTGCTTAGCTTGGGACTAGACGGCGTTGTGTGATAGTTGTGGAATATTATTATTATTATTATTATTATTATTATTATTTTGTATAAAAATTACTATTGCGCTAGACTCAATGGAATAAATAATAAGAAAACGGAAATCTCGAAAAGTTTAAGCGATATATTATTATGTATTAATATCTTTTTCTACTGAGTTTATATCGAGGCCAATATTCATATTTTTATAAACATCAATATATCGATATTTTTCATCGCTTTCGACATCCCTAGAGACAAGGCCACAGGTCAGCAGTTGACAAGTGAACTCTGGAAAAAAAGCGCGGGAAACTTCCAACTTGGCGGGCGTGTATTTTTTGGTTTAAAACTCAAAAACAAATTTTTATAATATTTATTGGGAAAAACTTTAAATTTATATATAAGATTAGTAGTAGTAGTAGTAGTTTAGAGTTAATATTTAGTTTTGTGCATTCTTCTGTAGTGGTAAGTTTCTTCAATTATTTAGTTTTTAACGTTAAGGATGAAAGATCCGCCCGACCCGGGGGACTTTGTTCCCCCGGCCAGCGTTTTTGTCACAGTTCAATCCAATAATGAATCAGGTATGGACACTGATGGATCGTCTTCATCTCGGAATTTAAAAAGAAGTCGCATGCATGTCTGTAAGCACTGTAATAAGCGTCGTCGTATCCGAAAACACCACGATGGTTCCGAGTCTTCGGGTTGTGGTTGTATGGAGTTACACTCTGCTCAAGCTGTGGAATCTGCACCTATCCATTCTGAAAATGTATTGCCTAATGATATTCCTGCTCCTTCCATGGTTATTCCCACTCAGATTGGTAGAAAAACCTACGATAAAACGGACAGCGCGCCTTTTGTAATACATGTACAAAAATAATAACTTCACCAGATGATGGTACGACATTGCACCCAATCACATTTGGGAAGTTTTTAAAACACAACAACTTCCAAAATATTATTAATGGTAGCGTCAAAAAAATTGGACGCAATAAGATTTCATTATCCTTTTCTAGTTTCCTGGACGCGAATTCTTTTATTACACATAATAGTCTAGAAAAACACAACTTTAAAGCTTTTATACCTACTTTTAACGTTACTAGGATGGGACTAGTACGTGGTGTTCCTGCGGAATGGTCTCCGGAGGAAGTTTTAGATAATATAACAGTACCGATTGGTTGCGGTCCAATTTTAAAAGTCAGACGTCTTAATTTTAAAACCATTGTTGATGGTTCAACTATTTGGAAACCATCTCAATCCATAGTTGTTACATTTGATGGGCAGGTCTTACCAAAAAGAATTTTTATGTGTTATAATGCTTTACCTGTAGAGTTATATATTTTCCCTACCATACAGTGCTTCAATTGTTGTAGGTTTGGTCACACTAGAATTCAGTGCAGGTCTAAACCCCGTTGCTATAAATGTGGCCAAGGCCATACTGGGGACAGTTGCGATAGAGAACAAGAAAGTACATCTTGCTGCCTTTGCTCTGGGGCCCATTTTGCTATTAATAAGTCTTGCCCAGAATTCTGTAGGCAAAAATTAATTAAAACATACATGGCACAAAGTTCTGTTTCATATGCTGAAGCTGCAAAAGTTTATCCTCCAGTAACAAAATCATATGCTGATGCACTTTTATCTTCTCCCTCCAAAAACTCTGCTAATATTCCTCCAGTCCCTTCACCTAATAATACACCTGTTCGAAGTAGCTATAAAAAGACTGTCTTTCTCAAACCTCATTCCCCTCCTAAATCTGTACAAGGTTATAATAAAGAGGCTCATAATACCATCATTAAAGATTGGAATATTCCCCAGCCATCAAATGGTTGTGTTATTTCTAACAATCATAATAATGACTTTAAAGACACAAATTTTTCTGTAAATGATTTTCTTTCCGCACTACATAATCTTCTCTCTCAGTTTAATTTCTCACCGTCCAACGCAGCCCCATCTTGCAATACATCTCAATCAATACATAATGGACAACACCAAAATAATCCAGTGGAACTGCCGCAGTCTCATTAACAAAAAAAGTGAAGTTATACATCTTCTAAACAAATATGATCCATTTGTCTTTGCCTTGGCAGAGACTTGGCTCAAACCAAGTAACATTTTTAAAATAAATGGTTATTTAACCATTCGAGAGGATAGATCTGATGGGTATGGTGGAGTAGCTATACTTATCAAGAATTCTATCCCATTTTCTAATATTAGGTTGCCTCATCACAGTGAGGATATTTCAATTGTAGCCATTAAACTTCAACATATATGCCTTGTTTCCATTTATGTTCCTCACCCTTCTGCTCCAGTTCTGCAAGAAATAAAAAACCTTTTTTCCTTTCTTCCAAAGCCACTTTTAATATTAGGTGATCTTAATTGCCATCACCAATCATGGGGTTGTTCAACTTCTACATATTATGGGGATGAATTACTAGATATAATAGATTTTCATAATTTATGCATCTTAAACACAGGAACTGCTACACGTCGCTGTGGTCCCAATCAGAACCAAAGTGCGATTGACCTATCTATCTGTTCACCAAGCTTAGCCTCTTCATTGACTTGGGATATTCTAACCTCCACATATGGTAGTGACCATTTCCCAATAGTTATATCTTATCCTCTTTCCAATGCAAAGGCACCAATAAGGAGATCAAACTTAAAACATAAACTACCTGATAGAAATAATAATGACTGGGACAAATTTAGAAACATTGTTGACAGTAAACTTTGCTCCTTGCCTGTTATTTCTGATGGTAATGAAAATAGTTGTGCTGAAGCTTTAGCACACATATTAATTGCAGCGGCGGATGAAGTTTTCCCTGTAAAAAATAACAACAGGAGCACAATTCCTTCGCCTCCATGGTGGGACTCTGAGTGCACAGAATTGATTAAAAAACGTAGAGAGGCTGAATTCAGTTATAACCGTGATATGTCGGATATTAATTTTGTAACCCTTACTAACTTAAATAAGGAAATTTCTAAAGTATTTAAGAAGAAAAAATTTGATTCCTGGCGTAACTTTTGCTCAACAATTTCACCGAATACTCACCCTACGATTGTCTGGCGCAATATTCGTAGATTTAGGTCCATTTATCATAATTCTTCTCCTATTCCTGACTCATTAGCAAGCGAATTTTTAGACAATTTGGCTCCTCCTTGGGTTCCTGAGGCTATTAACCTTAACCTGTCTCCCTTAACCAATAACCAAGTCACTTCAAGTTCAGACACACATACGACGCTAGATCTCCCATTCTCTCTCACTGAATTAAAGGGTGTTATTCATAGAACAAAGGATTCTGCCCCGGGTATTGATGGCATTCCGTATTCCTTTTTTGCTAATTTAAATGACAATGTCCTCAATTATTATTTAGATCTTATTAATTCTATTATGAAAACAGGAAACATCCCTGTTGAATGGAAACATCAAATGGTGTTGCCATTCCTTAAACCAAATAAAACTCCATCTGATGCTTCCTCGTACCGGCCTATAGTTTTGTCTTCAATTCTGATGAAACTAGCTGAACACCTAATAAAGAATCGACTAGAATGGTATGTTGAAAGTAAGGGTCTTTTGGCGGAATCACAATATGGCTTTAGAAAAGGTAAAAGCACCACTGACTGCTTAAGTATTTTTTCATCCGATATTCGGTTATCGTTTTCTAATAACCAATCCACCATTGCAGTCTTCCTAGATATTAATGCAGCTTATGATAATGTCGTATTATCAGTTTTACAAAATAAATTAAAAGCTTTAGGGGTTCCCTTGAATTTAACTAATTTCATTATTAACATCCTGACTGAACGCTCTGTTAACATGTTAATAGGAGATCGTCATGTCTCTCATCTTGTATGGAGAGGTCTGCCACAGGGTTCTGTACTTAGTCCCCTTCTGTACAATATTTACACTTTTGATTTGGACTCTTCTATAACTAATCATGTCAAGGTTCTTCAATACGCTGACGATTTATTATTATATTCTTCAAGTCAATCTATTGAACAAGCTAGCGATGTTATTAATTCTGCTTTGTGTACTTTAGAGTCATGGCTATATTTAAACGGTTTGGACTTGTCTGTGTCTAAAAGTGCGGCTGTTTTATTCACCAGGAAGAGAAATATTCCCTTAGTTAACCTATTCTACAAGGGAACACTTATTCCAGTTGAAGATAAATTCAAATATCTAGGTGTAATATTTGACTCAAAATTAAGCTGTGTTCCTCATTGTGACTATATTGTTAATAAATGTGAAAATCACTTAAACATGCTCAGATGTCTCTCAGGTGTGTGGTGGGGTGCACATCCCTTTTCATTAAAACTGATTTACAAAGCAATCATTAGAAGCACTCTGGACTATGGATTGTTCGTTTTAGAACCTGGTAGTGTTATGGCTTTTAAAAAATTGGATCTGATCCAGTCAAAAGCATTGCGCATTATTTCGGGTGCCATGAAATCTAGTCCTATTAATGCACTGCAAATTGAATGCGGGGAAGCTCCTTTAAGCCTTAGAAGACAATTCCTGTCTGACAAATATTTATTCCGGATTCTTCAGTTCTCAAATCATCCTCTCATTCCAAAACTGGAATCTTTAATGTTACAAATTGAATCTTCAGCTTACTGGTCCCATAAACGTACTCCTTGTTTGGTTGAAAGCTATAAAAAATTCCTCTCGATTTCTTCGCCAATTCACCGTTCAAATAAATTACCCCTTTTTAATAATAGCTATGAGAGTTTACTGTTCATCCCCAATATTGAATTTAATTGTGTAAGTAAATCAGATCCCGATTGCCATTTATGTTTTAATATATTTCTGATTGAACATTCAGACTTCCACCATATTTTTACGGATGCTGCCAAGCATTCCCCGACGAGTTGTGTTGGTATTGGTACCTACCATACTCAATACAACATCATTCAAAAAATAAAACTGCCCCCGGAGACTTCCGTTTTTACGGGCGAATGTTTTGGAATTCTAAAAGCTTTAGAATATGCACGTATTTTTAAGCTCAAAAAATGTTTAATTTTTACCGATTCACAGAGTGCTCTTCTAGCCATAAATAAATCCCCTTTCGAACACAAAGTACAGTCCCCTATAATTTTTGCAATAAGAGAATTGGCGTTCAGAACCATTTCCGAGGGTAACACACTGCAATTTGTCTGGATTCCGGGCCATTCTGGAATCCATGGCAATGTTGTAGCTGATGCACTCGCTGGTGATGCGGTGCAATGTGGGGACTTAGTTCCTTATAAGAACTTTGGCTATGACCTTGAGACGTTGCCAAGGAATTTTCTTCGGGATACTTGGAAGGTAGCTTGGGATATCAGCAGCAAATCCAAGGGCCGATACTTTTCTTTTATTCAACCTGAGATTCCGGAAAAACCGTGGTTTGGCAAGGCAAAGTTTGGTAAGGTGGAGACCTCTATTTTAATAAGGTTGAGACTGGGCCATGTTTGCTCTCCAGTCCATCTTGCCAAACTACACATCATAGACGACCCCATTTGCTCATGTGGCACAGACCTTGGTGACTTAAACCACATATTTTTCTCCTGCCCTTTACTTGACCATTCCTCCTTTCTCTGTAACCTCTTGTCCCTTCGTATCCCTTTTCCTACCTCAATACTTTCTTTACTTTGTACAAATAGCTTTCCAGTATATAAATGTATAGTCTCATTCATCATCCTAAATAACATTAAACTGTAATTTTTGTCATTGTAATTTGCTCATTATCTACATGTTATTATCACCGTTAAAACTGATCCTATATATCTTTTTCTAAATTCCGCTCAATTTAATATTTTTATTTTTATATTTTGGTTTCCCTAACTTTGATTTATAATAAGTACATATAATAACGAAATACAACCTGACGTGACATTGGCTGAATGCACAAACCGTGCGAAGCCAAAGAAGAAGAAAAAAAAAAAAAAAAAAAAAAAAGTGAACTCTGACAGCTGTCTTCATCACAGATTATACAAGTCATAGACTTTCTTTATGTTTGAAATGTTCTTAGCTTTAAAAAGAAGTCTTTTAAGCGCTGTCTTCGTATATAATAGGTCTACCTATGAAATTGCCGCTCTGCAGTACTGGCCATTTCAAATCAAAATAATTTTTGTTTGGCTAAGAATTCTAATTGCAAATTATTTTTATTTTAAAACATGGATATTTTTTTCCAAAAGCAGTCATTTGTTTATTGATTAGTATTACATTTTCATCGCATTTCAATCTTTTTCGTCATCGTTGGGATACGTTAAAAATTCGAGTAATTATGGAATATGAGTACCGTCGTGGCAGCAACGGCACAAGCGGCACGCAACGTCAACGACGTTTACGGAGCTAACACTACAAACCAACGCACTACCTGTTATCGGTTTGCTCGCTTCCGTTCCGGAAATTTCGACCTGAAAAATGAACCTCGCGGTCGTCCGAAGACTTTGGCCGACAATGACGAATTAAAGGCGATTGTGGAAGCTGATGGTACACATTCTACGGCTGAATTAGCAGCAGCTTTCGACGTTAGCGTCAAAACAATATTGGTCCATTTGCGTCAAATTAGCAAGGTAAAAAAGCTTGACAAATGGGTGGCCCACGAACAAAGAATGAAGGAATTTTTAACCGCATTGTTACCTGCGATGAAAAATTGATTCTGTTTGATAACCGCAAGCGCTCAGCAAGTTGGTTGGATCCTGGTTCAACACCTAAACAATGCCCTAAACGAAAACTTACCCCTAGCCACTTGAACGTCCACGCCGCGAACTGTCAATGCACCGAAACGTCACGATCCGAGAGTGAAATTTTGCGCTATAAATTGCGCAGTAACTGTTCCGATAAGGGCACGCCACGATTATGGCAGTAAGTCCCCTCTTTGAGGCGTGGCTGGAAAGACCTCACGGCGTCCTTACCTTCCGCATGACGCAGGTCCTCACCGGACATGGCAAGTTCGGGAGGTTCCTGCATCGGATTCAAGCGGAAGAGACGCCCGGGTGTCGCCACTGTGCGCAACGCCCGGAGGACACGGTGGAGCACACCGTCGAGGTGTGCCCTGCCTGGGCGGAGCATCGCCGTGCCCTCGTGGGGGCGATCGGCGGCGGAGACCTCTCGCGCCGGGCCCTGGTCGAGGCCATGGTCCGGAGCGAGGAGGAATGGCAGGCGGTCGCCTCCTTCTGCGAAGCAGTAATGCTTGCAAAGGAGGAGGCCGACCGCATCAGGCAACGGCGCCTTCGCCGCCGTCGCCGGGATTCCGATCCCGATTTCCGGCCACTGTAGACGCGGGCTCGCGGACGGCGAGCCATGGGTAGCTCGCTGTCCGATCGTCCGGTAATGGACCGAGTCCAAGACGTCGACGGCGCGCACTGTTCCCGCGCGCCTCAAGGAGTTGTCAGCAGCAGGAGGGGCCCAGCTGGGTCGAAGCCTACTGGGGACAGGGTTGTCCGAAAGGGAGCTCGTGCCCTGGTATGAAGGCTAGAAGGAACGGCGCGGGGTTTTTAGTCAGTAAGAGTCTGACACTGTCTCCCGCTCCACCCAAGAGCGGGTTTCGTCAAAGATGATTTTCCCCGACGACAAAAAAAAAAAAAACTGTTCCGATAAAAACGTTTGTCAAAAGAAAATTATACAAGCTATATTAAAATTAAAAATACCGTAGCATAGCCTAATGTATACACAATATGATTATTCAAAAGTATACGCTCTAAACCCAGATCAAATTACTTAAAATAAATAGAGAATCTTAAACAGTACACATTTTTCTCTCATATTCCGAAATTATTGTTTATTTGTAATAATTCCAGGCAATTTGTAACAGTTAGAAATACGGTAAAAGAAACTAGATTATATTTCCATGAAAACGATACCAAAATATTAGTATTTGATGCATCATAACTATTTTTAATAAATGAAAGAAAAGAGGTCGAATTATCGCGATTTTCGGAGCAAGCGCGAGACCTTGATTTGTTCAAAATGGCCGCCCGGGGCTGTGCAGACGAGATGCTTTTTTGATTACCTACCTAGTTTGTCACTTATTTTATTTTGCAGTTTTACTTTTAGTAGTCAGTAGCACTTAAGTTGTATGTAATACATATCATGGTGAAATAATATTTGCATCACAATACACCATTCCGCATGCCAATACAGTGACAATAGTGATTTTAGTGCTATAATGAAAAACAAAAAAAAGAAAAGTCGATTAAAATAAAAAAGTGTGTTAAGTACGTGCATGTATATGCGAAAAATAATAAAACACTCATGCGTTAATATAAATAGCCCAGTAAAACTGTTCGTACACATTCGTTCATGTCGAACTAGTTTCGATTTTCGTCAATAGATGGCGTTGTTAGTTTTGTGTCGAATCCTGAATGGCGGTGTTAAGATTCTCCGCCGTTTAGCTAGGTCAAAAATTTTGTATTTTTTTTGTGTGAGCAGCAAGCACTGTTGATGTTATATTATACGCGCTTAATATAAAGTCCAGTGTTTAATTTAACACCCTCTCCAAGTCGATCTTCGTACATAGTCCTTCGAGCCGGATGTGGTCGGGAGTGTTTGTGGTGGTTTCGGTGGTGGTAGAATTCTTCCACCCTTCGCGTCATTACTGGGCAGTGGATCGCTGTCCAGAGCAAACCCCCTTCAACCGGGGTACACCAGGTGAGAGGTGTTCCTAGAGCTGGAGGTGGAACGGGCTGGACCAGGGTGCAGCGAGCAGCCTGGAGCAGGGAGCAGTCAGTGGAGCGTGGTGCAGCGCTACTGGCAGGCAACAGCTGGAGGGACGGCGCGAAGGAGACAACGTGCGGCAGAGGGCGCCACTTGTGGTGCAGTACAGCGCGCCGCGATACCGTGGTGCAGCATTGTGTCAGTGAGTGAAAGAAAATAAAACCGTGAGTACATTTTACATCTGAATCAGGAAGAATAAATTAAATTTCTACAAAAAGTGCAAGTCCGAACGTAACTTCTTTGAAAATAACTTTTAGTATAGATTTTAGAACTTGTGAAATTTTTCGTGTAAAGTGGTTGAGACGGGGAATCCATGCCCGATTTTGATCCGTAAAACTTATTCGTTTAAAACTTGTAAAATTTTATGTGTAAACTGGTTCAGACGGGGAATCCATGCCCGATTTTGATCCGTGTGATTTATTTGTTTACAACTTGTAAAATATTAGCTGTTAAGAGGTTCAGACGGGGAACCTATGCCCGATTTTAGACAAAACCAGCCAAACACTTGTGAATTTTAAAACTTTAAGTTGATTATTTTATTTTGGTAAATTCGTATTAAGTAATTGTTTTAAAATGGAGTCCTTCCTTGCTATACAGGAGGACATAAGCTCTAAAATGATTAAGGCAAGGTCTAATTTAAAGAAAGCTCCTAAGGAGAGATTAACCCAAGCGTATATAGAGACACGTCTTGAAAATTTAGAACAATTATGGAATACGTTCACGGCCACTCATACTGAGATTTTATGTAAAATTAAAAAGGTTGAATTGTCTAACTCGAGTTATATTAAAGATGGTCTTTATGATGAAGTTGAGGAATTTTACGTAGATTTTAAAAGTGAGTTAAAAGAATTTTTGACTACTAAAGGCCATTCAACTACGCTACACATGGATTCTAAGTCTATTTGTCAGGACCAAAAAGGTAGAGTTAAGTTGCCAGAAATTAAAATTCCCTCATTTTCGGGAAAATATTCAGAGTGGCAAACATTTAGAGATTTGTTTGTAGGATTGGTGCATGAGAATTCTTCTCTTGATAACGCACAGAGATTTTTTTATTTGAAGGCTCATTTATGTGGGGAAGCTGAACAACTTTTAAGAAATATATCAATAACATCAGATAATTATGACATTGCATGGTCTAAATTGGATAAGATGTACAATAATAAAAAGTTTCTCGCAAACGGTATAATGAAAAGATTACTTGGTCAAAGGACGTTATCCTATGAATCGGCAAACGAGATAAAGAGACTTATTACGACTACCTCAGAATGTTTAGAGTCGTTAAGTAATTTAGGAGTGAAGGTTTCTTCCTGGGATCTGATTGTTGTACATATAATTAGCGGAAAATTAGATAAAGAGACCAGGAAATATTGGGAACTCCAAGTTGCTTCAGATACAAGTAATAAGTACCCTACATTTACACAGTTTTCAGAATTTTTAAATAGTCGCTTCAGAGGTTTGGAAAATTTAGATAAATCAGAAAACAGGGAAAGATCTACACAACAGAAGGGAACTCACTCCTTACATGTTTTGAAAGATAAAAAGCCAGTATCGTGTGATTTTTGCTCAACCGACCATAAGATTACGTCTTGTCCAAAATTTTGGAAAGAGGCAACTGAAGTTAGGCGTACCTTTGCTATGGAACATAATTTGTGTTTTGTTTGCTTACACAACAACCACTCTGCCAGACACTGTAAAAACACTCTCAGATGCCAGGTGTGTAAACGCCGCCACCATTCTTTATTACACCAAACAGGTGTTTCTGGGTCGATAATTGGTGAGGGTAATAAGGGGGCTCACGAGGAAACCTCATCAGCTGTTGTAAAGGTGATGAAGGAAAATAATAAAGGTAATATGGAAATAGCCGCGCAAGCGGAGGGGTCAAGTAAACCACTAGTCGCGTGCTTCTCGTCTGGAACTGGTCGCAAAACTGTTTTATTAACTACTGCGTTAGTAAAGGCGAAGTCGCAAGATGGGAGCTATCGAGTTGTTAGGGCTTTACTTGATCAAGGATCGCAAGGTTCGTTCGTAACGGAATCCACGGTTCAATTTTTAGGATTACACAAAACGCCATCGAGGCAAACGGTGATAGGCGTAGGCGGAGAAAAAGGTGCGACGGCTAAGTCAACCGTTGTACTTCAATTGAGGTCTAGGATAGATCCGACTGTACAAATAAATGTAAATGCGTTCGTCCTGAAATCAGTTACTGCTCTTCTCCCAGCTACGAAAGTAACTCGAGTAGAATGGGTAGATTTATTCGATGATGATTTGGCTGATCCAGAATACGACAGACCAAATAAAATAGATGTTTTATTAGGTGCTGAAGTATATAGTCAAGTTATTCGGGAGGGCATTAAAAGGAATGTTGGTGGAACTCTTTTAGCGCAAGACACCACGTTAGGTTGGATATTGTCAGGAACCTTTGAGGTGGATCAAACTAGTAATTCCTCACACATTACCGTGATGCATTTAAGCTTGGCGACAGATAACCTGCTTACAAGATTTTGGGAACTAGAAGCGGAACCATCTAGTAAAAGGATGCTCACGGAAGATGAAAATAATTGCGAAGTTTTATACACAGCTACTACTGAACGTGATGAAAGTGGTCGTTATATAGTAAGGCTACCATTGCGGAATGTAGACCCGGTCAGCATGGTTGGTGATACGAAGGGAATCGCTGAAAAAAGATTAAGATCGTTAGAAAGTAAATTCAGAAAAAACAGCAAATTCAAGGAAGATTACACGAGAGTTTTGGAAGAATATTTGGAGCTAAAACACATGAGAAAGGTTGTAGATGAAAACAAAACCCAAAAAGCGATCTACTTACCTCACCATGCTGTTATCCGGGAGGATAAAGAAACGTCAAAGGTCCGCGTCGTATTTGATGCTTCCTGTAAAGGAACTAATGGGATGTCACTTAATGACAATATGTTAATTGGTCCTAGTTTGCAGCCGGAACTCCGACACATTATTATGCGTTGGAGGACGCATCGTGTGTGTCTCGTAGCGGACATAGTCAAGATGTACCGGCAAGTGTTGGTAAACAGGAAGGATGTAAGATTACAAAGGATCCTCTGGAGAGAAAGTCCTGAAAAAGAAATACAAGAATATGAGTTGGAAACAGTTACTTTCGGGACGGCAGCAGCACCATATCTAGCTGTAAGGTCGCTTCAACAGTTAGCGCAGGATGAGTGCCAGGATCAACCAGAAATCGCAAGTGTCATTTTAAACGATTTTTACATGGATGACTTGATGACCGGAGCTGAAAACGAAGAATCCTGTTTTAATATATACACAGAGTTGTCTAAGGTGTTAGCCAGAGGAGGGTTTCCATTACAAAAATGGAGGAGCAATAGCGAAGATTTAGTAAATAGCATTAAGGATGGAAATGATGAAGCGTTACAGATTAAAATCGACGATGTATCAAAAATATTGGGACTTACCTGGAATTCGCGCAACGATTGCTTCCAATACTCTCTGGAACTTAAGCCGGTAGCAGGACCTGTAACAAAAAGAAAAATAATATCCGATATCGCTAGGTTATTCGATCCATTGGGGTGGCTAGCACCGATCATAATCATAGCAAAGGTGTTGATTCAAAAGCTGTGGTTAGCAGGGTTGCAATGGGATGAAGAAGTTCCCAACAACTTACTAAAGGAATGGTATACTTACCGTAATAATTTGGCTTCCATAACAAACCTGAAAATCCCGCGATGGCTGCTCATGCGTTCCAAAAATGTAAAGACTGAGCTGCACGGATTTTCAGATGCGTCAAAGGTGGCATATGCAGCAGTTATCTATGTGAGAGTCGTAGACAATACTGGTAACATCCATGTATCGTTAGTAACGGCGAAAACGAAGGTTGCCCCTATAAAGCAGGTATGCATTCCACGGTTGGAGCTTTGTGGCGCAGTGCTGTTAAGTAGTTTGATGGTCGAAGTCGGCAAGGTTATGGATATACCAAAGGGTGACTGGCACATGTGGACGGACAGTGAAGTGGTTTTGGCGTGGCTTAACAGTCATCCAAGCCGTTGGAAAACCTTCATTGCCAACAGAGTCTCCCATATTTTGACCATCACAGAAGCCCAACACTGGTGTCATGTTCCATCAAAGCAGAATCCTGCAGATTGTGCATCTCGTGGTGTTTCTCCTGCAGATGTGGTTGGCACATCTATATGGTGGGATGGTCCAGAGCTTTTAAGACAGCAAGTAGTAGAATATAAGAAGCCAAGGAATAATACTACTCATTTGGAAGAAGTAAAGGTGCACACATCTATTATTGAAGTTGGGTTTTGGAATAGGTATTCGACATTGTCTAAGCTAGTACTAATAGTAGCTTACTGTCGTCGATTTTTAACACTTCTCAAGGAACGGTCAACTAGGTGTAAAACAAAATATTTAGTTAGGCAGGAAATCGAGGAAGCTCTCAAATTTTGTATAAAAAGATGTCAAGAAGAAGGGTTTTCTGAAGAATTGATGAATTTAAGAAATAATAAGCCTTTAGAGAACAAGAAACATAACTTAAAATCATTAAAGGAGAAGGGAATGACTCCATAGATTCCTGGGCCCAGGTGTTAACTGAATCAAATTAGCCTTATTTGTAAGAGGATATAATAACTAGGCCTCACTAAAAATTTTGTGAAATTTTGCTATCCAGGAACCAAGTTCCATGAATTATAGTAAAAGTGAGGTTATATTATACAATTGTAGTTTTTTTAATGCTATTTACGAAATACTTAATATTGAAACAGTGTTGGCCGAGTAATAACGGCCCCGACTTACGAGTTAAAGGTCTCAGTTTCCGTGTCTGAGGAGAACCTGCGCAATGCGGAAGGTGAGGACCAGTCGCAATCGTACAATTTACACAGTGATCCATGTCATCAATATCCGATCGATAGGCGTAAACAGTTGTCCAAAATAGAGAGCCAGGTAATATAGAGTAGCAAGATCCGTCAAATAGTCCATTAAAATATGCAAAGCCGAGGTTAAACAATTAAACAAGGAAAATATCAGAAAATATGAGCGCACTCAGAACGAAAAAAACGAACGAGTGCATCTGTCAGTCAGTGATTGATAGATGTCAGACACAAGTGTTACCAGACGAAAAAAATCACTATGTATCGATTCAATCGATTTCACGAAAGCTTGATAATATGCACTTGTCACTCGATTGTCATACATTTTTCCGATTTATTAATAATCGATTACTAGTAATTCAGGCATTATTAATCGATTATTTAGTTTCATTAACTTAATTTAAGTTTTCTCGCTTCCTGGGTAGAAACATGGTACCATATTTTGTGATTTCTATAAGAAAAATATAACGGTTTTTTTAGTATAAATTTCAACTAGTTTACTGCTGGGCCCAGAAGTCCCCTTCTCCTTTATTCCTCGATTCTAATGGAATAATAAGAGTTGGTGGCAGATTGGAAATGTCGCAGCTCGGCTACGATCGTGTGCATCCCATACTAATTCCAAGGGAGTCATTCTTGACAAACCTTTTGGTAGCTGATGCGCATTGTAAAACAATGCATGGTGGTCCGCAGCTTATCGTGACATACTTGCGCTCAAAATATTGGGTAATCGGAATTAAGTTGATTGCAAAAAGATATGTTAGGAATTGCGTCAAATGCATTCGTTATGCGGCCACCACCAAGTCGCAACTAATGGCTCAGTTGCCAAGCGCACGCGTTACACCGAATAAACCATTTTTTAGTAGCGGTGTGGATTATGCGGGTCCTATAAGTATTAGGATGTCAAGGGGTCGCGGTAATAAGAGCTACAAAGGCTACATAGCGTTGTTTATTTGTATGGCCACAAGGGCGGTACATCTAGAAGCTGTAAGTGAATTAAGCACAAAGGGTTTTCTAGCTGCTTTCAAGCGCTTTGTAGCTAGGCGTGGTCGATGTGCGCAACTACACAGCGACAACGGAACAAATTTTGTAGGGGCAGCGCGAGAATTACTTCATTTGTTCAACGAGGAAAGGTCAGGAATAAATCCCGAATTAGCAGAGGAGTTAGGCAATAATGGCACGGAGTGGCATTTTATTCCCCCTCAGTCCCCCAATTTTGGAGGGCTTTGGGAAGCAGGAATAAAATCCACAAAGCATCACCTAAAGAGAGTGATTGGCAATTCGACTCTGACCTTTGAGGAGATTACCACGGTATTGGCTCAAATTGAGGCATGCCTTAATTCAAGACCATTATCATATGTTGAGGATCAGGACAAATTAAAAATTTTGACTCCAGGTCACTTTCTAGTAGGAGAACCTCTTGTTTTGCCTCGTGATTTCAATTATGAAAGGGCAAATGTTGGTAGCTTAAGGCGATGGCAACTGCAACAGCGTATGATGCAGGAATTTTGGCGAAGATGGTCGCACGATTACCTTCACCAATTTTTGCAACGGCATAAATGGCAAAATAAAAACCCGGAGCCATCTGTCGGTGACATAGTTTTGGTCAAGGAGGACAATTTGCCCCCTGGCAGGTGGTTGTTAGGTAAGGTAATCTTAAAACATCCCGGATCTGATGGTGTTACGCGGGTGGTAACACTACGGACATCATCGTCCACGATAAAGAGACCAACTTCTAAATTATGTTTATTGCCTCTAACAGAATAAATATACGGATTGTTTATTTTTGTTCAATGCAATCTATGTAGTGTCATTTACATGACTGATAATTAAATTTTATATAGTTTTAAGAAATGCTATTGTTAGAAATAAGTTCAGTAGATATACAGGGTGTAAGGAGAACGCTTCCGAAGCCAGAACGTAGATTATATACAACCTAAATGCAAACGGATACCAATAACCTTTCGCTTTAAATTGATTATTTTCAAGACTTCATATTTCGTAAACAAGCATTGGATAGCGTACGAAACGTGAGGTCACTGACACGCAAGGCGACGTCGCACCACCGCGCCCGCGCTTATTAGACGCCGAAACGAGCCGATTTATACGGAATTTACAAACATCACTTTCAAAATGCCTAGGCCGCACCCCTACAACTCTTCATAAAATTATGAATTTTAATCGCAATTGTAGTCCATTGTAAAAAGCTGACAGAGGCATTTTACGTACCTGTCTAAATCCTTTGCGACCTTATGAGGTTTGGCTCGAACTGAGCTCCATTCATTTCAATACAAAGCCGGGCCCGTCGCTGTGTCGATCCGTGAACACGAGGCATTAGTGTTGGATCCTCAACACATTCTTCACGTAGTTTATTAAAAACACTCACTATTCTGCCCCGCATTTCATCAGCACTGTCACATTCCCGATCAAACACTCTTTCTTTCACATACCCCCACAAAAAGAAGTCCAACGGCATTAAGTCGGGTGAACGAGCCGGCCAGGCGTGCGGCCCCAGCCTTCCGATCCAGCAGTCATTAAAAAGCTCAGTGAGACGCTCGCGGACGGGACGCGTAACATGCGGTGGAGCGCCATCGTGCTGGAACCATGCTCGACGAAATTCAGCCACAGACACATTGTCTAGCATATCATTTAAATGTCCATTTATAAAATTAAGATATGCTGATCCATTGAGGCGCTGCGGTAGAAACACTGGTCCTAGGATTCGTCCATTAAAAATACCAGCCCATACGTTGACGGACCATCTGGTCTGATGGCCGGTTTCTTGAGTGACGAACGGGTTCACGTCTGACCATACATGGGCATTCCTCCTGTTCCACATCCCGTTTCTCGTGAATGTGGACTCGTCCGTCCAGATAATGTGCTCAATGAAGCCAGGCGCACGTTGTTGTTGATCTAGCAGCCAACGACAGTACGCACGACGACGAACGTGATCATTGGGCAGCAAAGCTTGTACTTTGTGTATTTTGCAGGGCCGCATTCTGTTCCGGCGCAAGACCTTATGAACTGTCCAGTGAGAGACTGTTGGTACACCCCGGCGCCGCAATAATTTCGCCGCACTTCGTGTACCCAGGCGTGGATTTTGGCGAATCACATTTAAAATACGCTCCTCAGTCTGAACATTCACTTGTTGTCCACCACCTGCCGCCATCGGAGCAATCGGTCGATTTTCTAAGACTCGCTGAAAAGCTGCCGTTATCATGCGAGAATCAGATGGATGCCGGACGTTCGGAAATCTGTTTCGGTAAATTCTCAACGCTAGAGAAGCATTGCCAAGGGCTTCTCCTAAACACATCAACATGTTGCCGTATTCACGAGCACTGTACACGTATGCCTCAGGCATTGTTTAAAACAACAAAAAGTTATAACTAAAAAGAATAAAACAGCACTAAAAACGTAACAATACCTAATAACTAAACACAAATTTAAAACTAACAAAACAATAATTAAATACGATTCAATACCTATCGATCGGTTAAAACGTAACGCACGTTAGCTCACGAACCGAGTCGGAAAGGAACTGTCTAGATTACTATTATTTACTAAAGAAGTACTATGAAGATCAAACAAGCCGCCTGCAGGTGGTGCCGGCCGACAAACGTTACCGCCGCGTTTCGGCGGCGTCCGCGCGGGCGCGTAGGCACAAAGCGGTGTGTTTTGATGTGCAAAGATCACCAATTTACAGAGGCGAAAATGCTAAAAGAATAATTATGAAATCAGAAATTAATTCATTTTAATTGTTAGGAAATTGTACTTATGCTTTATTACAAACTGTTTTCATTTTCTAACTTTTAAATAAGATTTAACCGGTTTCTTAGATTCAATTAATTTAATTATTCACTTTAAATTGATTAGGTTTACTTACTAAATGAAGGATCCAGTTCTTGCAATAAACGGGCACGCATCGTGTGACTTTAATTACATTGTTATAAAGTTCAAATTCAATTGATTCACGGGCGCTGTTGCTTTAAACTGTACATGCGATGAAAATTTTTTAGTCAATCACAGCTGAGGTCGGCGATCTTTTACTTTATTTCATTTAGTATCGATTATCGATATAATACAAAACTGTTATTAAATTCACGACATAGTGCATCAATTTAAAACTGTTGACGCCTCTGCAATGTTTATTTTTATTTATTTTGGCGGCGCTTTACAAAGGGTATCCTTTGTAAAGCGCCGCTTATGGCCTTACAGCCACGCCGGCGCGGCGCCAACAGTAGTGGCGCAGCCGACGCAACGCATCTCTCTCAAACTAGGTGGCCCGGGTTCAAACCTCGGCCTATACCAATGACTTTTGTGATAATGGCATGTCGTGCAGAGTGCAGACAGCTACAACACACACACACAATTATCTCTGTAGCTCACTGAAATGCGATACCCATCTCGCTTCCATCTTCACCTCCCCATGTACCCGTCACGTGTAGCGTCGCGTCAGTACGGTGGCCCGTATAAGACAATAACAGCGCGGTCTCATGCGACCGGTCGGGGATTCATGAATTAAACGCGTCTCGTTATTTTTGTGTCGATATGAAGTCATCGACGCCAGGGGGCCGATTCTCGATTTTAGAGATGGTGTCGAACTCGACAAAAATTTCTAATGACGTAATTTTTTCGACATATTTTAAAAGTCACTATTCTGGGGATGTCGAATTCGACATTTGTCGAAGGATAACGTTAGAGTTCATGTCGAGTGCTTCTGAGCAGTAGAGATGTCATGTCGATTGTAGAGATATGTCATTTGTGAGTGAATTCGTTGAGTTTTGTTAGATTTTTAGTGCGTTACACTGCGTTTTCTTTGTTTTAAAATACGGCTTGGGTCCTCATATTGGAATTTCGATTTGCTTTGTGATTTGTGGATCGTGTATTTTCTTGGAACAACGACCTTCGCGTACAATAACGGACTTGTAATTTGTTTATCCACGATTGGACTCGAAACCACTAAAAAATAGACGAGTTTATTAACATATTTATCTCGGTGTTGCTGGAAAGTAGTGAGCAACTGGCACATACACGGCGACAACAGTCCACTTATCACACCGTCGATGTTTACGAGTTGAGCGAATCAGAAGTCAAGTATTATTTCCCCTCCATGTTTTTTAAAGTATAAAACACAGTACTTATTCTTATGTTATAAAAACGCACAACAATAAACAGCACAGTTCACAAAATCAAAAGTTTTGAACCGCGAATTCTGACAATCAACTGTCAAACTAATTATTTTTGCACGAAACGTTCCGTTTTATACATAAAGAATTAGATCTAGTCAGCGTTTTAAAACCAAATCATTCATTCATTCATAACTACATAAAACGGAACGTCCGATTACACGAACTTAGTCTATGGTTCTTCCTAATGGTAACATTATCTACACTCGACTCGACATTTTCGTGAAATTTATTTCTATTTTGACTGAGAATACGGAATTCTGCTCAATTCGACATTTTTTTGGTAGAGATAGAGATATTTTTGATAGACATAGAGATAGACTTGCAATCTCGAACTCGAGATAAATGGCGAATATCGAGAATTGGCCCCCAGGTCTAGAGATAATGTGACCGGGATGTAGGTAGGTAAACATTTTAGTTTTGTTGCTATGCAAAAATTTAGTGACTGAATTAACAGTTGCTTGTAAACTCAATGTCTTTGCACATAATCAACTTTTTAAACGTTTCTTTCCCAATCACAGTAGTGAGTAGGTTGGTATCTAAGTACCTTCGATATGGGCCTCAAGGTTAAGCAAAGTAAACTGGATTTTTCTGATTTGTAAATTTGAACATTCAGATCAAAATAAAATTGTAACCCTGTTCAAGGGGAAAATCATTACGACAACTAGGTAGAAGTGAACTGAAAAGACATTTGCTTCAAGTGATCGAGTGAAGGTTAGTAGTTTAGGAGGATAGGATCACATGGCGCCGTCGCATCGCACGTCGCGTCGCGTCGGCCGCGCAACTGTCACGATGTCGGCGACCGCGCGCGGACTTTGAACCCGAGGTCATGCGCGAGCGTCAGATGATATTTATTTACGAATACATTGCTTGTTAGAGTTGTAAAGAAAAAAAAAATAGTTTAATCGCAAATAATGGTTTCATTTAACCCTTCAGATACCGTCAATTAGAGACACAATAGTAAGACAATAGATGCGCGGCCACCGGTGGTCGCTTGGGGATTCATGAATTAACTGTTCCCACAGCATAGTGTACGAAAAATGCTAAAAAAAATAGGTAAAATTGTAAAAAAAAATCCTCATTTTTTGATGGTATCGTATCGAGAATCACTAGCCTTATCACCTGTCTTCGTTTTCGGAAGCGTTTCCCTTACACCGTGTATAGGTACTAGGTACTTGTTTAAAATTGTTAGTAATAAGTTCAGTAGTTATATATTCAATATGTTGTTTAACATTGTTAGTAATAAGTTCTGTTGGTATATAGTTTTATGTTAGTTATTATTATTGGTCATCAAGGCTGTATACTGTTTAACATTGTGACAGGACTCAGTCTTGAAGGACATTCGCCATAATGTCCTTGGTGGGCGGCATGTTCGTACACATTCGTTCATGTCGAACTAGTTTCGATTTTCGTCAATAGATGGCGTTGTTAGTTTTGTGTCGAATCCTGAATGGCGGTGTTAAGATTCTCCGCCGTTTAGCTAGGTCAAAAATTTTGTATTTTTTTTGTGTGAGCAGCAAGCACTGTTGATGTTATATTATACGCGCTTAATATAAAGTCCAGTGTTTAATTTAACACCCTCTCCAAGTCGATCTTCGTACATGATGGTCCTTCGAGCCGGATTTCGGAAACGTAAAAAACGTTGCGCGCTAGAATAACATGATACCGCAACATGATATCATTATTCATCGAAATCTCGCTATTAGATTTATCACAAACAAATTCAGTTATTTGGAAAACCAAAAATCCGACACCGATAATATCTCGTCTGCACAGACCTTGTACATGTAAACGTTAGAGTACACTCCAGTGTCCGCAGCGTGAGCGCGTGCAGTCGCCGTGTTTACTTACTTTAAATTTGCATGTAATCACTGTGTATTATATTAATTGTATTAAAAGTATGTATTTATAGTAAATCTAGATAGTATAATTAAACGAATGGCATAAATTCAATCACAAAATATGGGTTCTCATAAGTTTTATTACTTAAAATTTGCGGTCATTTTGACATACGACGGACCATCTAAAATGTAATACAACATTTTTTAAACCATGACGCCAATGAAACTATGATTATTTTATATCATGGACACGAGCAAATCTGAAGGAATATCTTGATATAATACACTATACGATCTAACTAATAAGAAAAAAGAATTTACGACATAACTGCGGACAATCCTCGCCGAGACGCACACACAAAATCAATCAAACTTCAAACTGATGTATAAATACAGATTAAAAAGATTTGAACTGTTTACACATGTCAGTGCCAACTACGTTTAGTTCCACGTCCGAAACGCCAGTAGTTTTGCAAAAAGGAGGTTTATTAAAGCCCTTTAAAGCTGATTTTCATTAATTCCTATAGTCGACACTGTAGTGTACCCTAACGTAAGATGACAAAAACTTTTTTGACACTCAAATGTCTCCTGACGTTCAAGTGGCTAGAAAAGTGATGGTCACTGTTTGGTGGGATCTGAGTTTCTTCTCTGTGAGTTTTATTTTCAAAATCGTCTCATTTATCATTGTCCCTTGTCCCCTTTTCTGCCACGGCCCTTGTCCCGTTTTATTTGAGGTAAAGGCAAAACTAAAGTCATGATAAACAACCATGTAGCACCCACTCCAATCAAGATCGGAGACTCTATACTCGAAGTAGTGGACGATTACGTCTACCTCGGACAGACAATCCAGTTGGGTAGAGCTAATTTCGAGAAAGAGGTCAACCGTCGAATCCGACTCGGCTGGGCGGCGTTTGGGAGACTGCGCGGTATCTTCTCGTCCAATATACCACAGTGTCTCAAGACGAAAGTCTATGACCAGTGCGTGTTGCCAGTGATGACATATGGTGCCGAAACGTGGTCGCTCACAATGGGCCTCATCAGAAGGCTCAAAGTCACCCAGAGGGCAATGGAAAGGGCTATTCTCGGAGTTTCCTTGCGGGATCGAATCAGAAATGAAGATATCCGCAGGAGAACCAAGGTTGCCGACATAGCCCGAAGAATCGCCAAACTTAAGTGGCAATGGGCAGGGCACATTGCTCGCAGAACAGATGGCCGTTGGGGCCGAAAGGTTCTGGAGTGGCGACTTCGTACTGGAAGACGCAGCGTCGGAAGGCCTCCTGCAAGGTGGACCGATGACCTGGTGAAGGTTGCGGGAAACCGATGGATGCGAGACGCGCAGGATCGATCATTGTGGCGACACTTAGGGGAGGCCTATGTCCAACAGTGGACGTCTGTCGGCTGAAATGATGATGATGATGAAAGGCAAAACGTCTCAAAGCCATCCATTTTGATTCTCTACTCTACTGGAATCTACAATGTACAAACTTAATAAATGTTAGTTTCTTATCGATAGCTTATTAAATAAAATACATCACTAATTTGAATTCTCATTTGCATTATAAACAAAATATGTAATAAACTTAGCAAATAGAGTTCAATAACAGAAATAACATGTATGTACATTTGGAGCTTTTATTCTATAAATAAATCAAAGATATTTCAACAAAAAAACAACAGCATGATAAAGTTTATACGGCTACTAACCTATGCATGGTTTAATGAGGTTGATTGGGGTTTTTCCTTGCACCACACTGAATTATTGAACAGGTAGACATATTCAGTTTGCACCACTAGACACTCACAGCACAACACAATTCAATTCGGAGTGTTTTTATTTCTAAAAATCGCAATCCAAATCCACTGTTGTTGTTCACTTGACACCTTATGTACTACAAAACCACAAGCCTAAAGATGGCGGATGGCACGCGTGATAGGTACCTTGATGGAAATAGAAAAATGTTGCCAGGCAGAGAATAAACAAACAGCATGACGTCTCTTTCTTCAAATATTACTCATTGGTTAAAAAGAAACAAAGTGAAGTTGCACAATAGATATTTGTACAAGCAAATAATATATAGAACATAAGGGCATCTCTTTATGTTTATATACTCTAAGAGTAGCCTAAATGGCGACAAATCGCCTACGTTGGTCACACTAATGTCATCTGACATTTCAATGGCACATTGACATGACCCATTTTTGACAGTTCTTTGTCTTTTTAACCGACTTCGAAAAGGAGGAGGTTCGGCTGAATGTATGCTTTTTTTTTGTATAGCATCAGGGCCGAGCCGCCCATATGTGCGAATTGCGCGGGGCACACAGCCGCCAAGGTATAAGGGGCGCAGGATGAGAAGCAAGCACCAATTTTTGAAAATTTGTTTGTTACACAAAAACCATTTTTTTATACCTAGTTGAATTACAATAACACATCAATACATCGTTAAAATCTCTTAATTCATGAATCCCCAAGCGACCACCGGTGGCCGCGCATCTATTGTCTTACTATTGTGTCTCTAATTGACGGTATCTGAAGGGTTAAGACAACACTTATGTCTGTTGTTTAGTCTTACACTATTAGAATTGACTCACTGTTTCCAAATCGAAAAAAGACAACAAAAATGGAGGCGCTCCATAGTTTTGGCACGCAGGCGTTTGCTGGGGTCGGCTCGGCCCTGTATAATATGTTCACCGATATTTCAGTCAATTGTGGACCGATTTTGAAATATATTTTTTTGATTGAAAGGTTCGTCCCATAAAAATATTGTTATGATCTGATCATAAACTTCGAAGATATGGAACAGAACTCCTCATAGGATCATAGCAGAATTATCGCAACAAGTAAAATTGCTTTGTTTATACTTGTAGTCGATGACTGACTGAAAGAAAAAGGGGAGGGGATGTATCGAACTGATCTGGTGATAAAGTCGGAAGGTAAATTCATGTAATATAACCGTATTTGGGATTATTAGAATCGTTAAGAGATGCACTCTGGCTATAAGGTAATTTATGTTTAGCTGAAGGGTAGGTACTTTTTAGTGATGCCACCATAATTAAAAAGTGAAAAATGAAAAACTTTTTACAAAAAAAAATTAAACCGACTTCAAACAGTACAAAATAATTTTAATTTCGGAAGTCGGTGTTAAACAAAAAATGTGCGGTGCATGGGGTCTGGCGGCTGCTGCCAGCCGCTACCGCTGCCATTCCGGAGTGACTCACTTACGAAAACTTCGTTCTGGATTATGTTTTGGTTTTTTACACGTGTTCAGTTTTTTGCAGTAAGTTAAAGGGGGAAAAAAGTTTCATTTTATAATAAGAAATGAGCCACTGTGAGTCACGAGAACCAGTGTCCGCAAACTCACACATTTGCATATCAAATTGTACATTACACACAAAAAACAGTAATATGATTGGCTACGAAGCTAGAGTCCGTCTACTGAAAGCGTGACCTGAGAAAAGGAGGTTGAAACCCAAAAATTTGAATATGGTATTATTGAAATAGTAGGAGAAAAAAGTTTTGGTACTTGAGTATTTTTTTATATATGACGATTGTACAATAGTTGTATAAGAACTTAAAATTGTGTAGATTTATTTATTGGTAGATGTATGGTAAAGGTTAGTAATACACAAAATGTTAGATATTATTCCAAATTTATTTTATCTGTTCTCTCAAATGCCGTATATAATATTCTTTATTTACAATTTGGCATTTTGGCCTTCCGACAAGAATACCAAGAGCACAAAACTGCGATAGTCAATTAAAATAGTCATCATCATTCATACGGTAAAAATATCTAGTGGTCAGTCAACAATGATCAAGATTAAAGTGTCACACTAACTTAAAAATCCAAGATCGTGTATATACATTGTTGTTTTTCTTAGAAAACAACTTCTTTCTCTTCTTGTTTTTGTTTAAACTCACTGATGATAGTGTGTAGCAGCTTTCGCACATAACTTTATATTGTTTTACCCATGATAAAGCAGTTATTGTTGATAAATAAATATCTGTTTCAAAAAACTGACTATTGCAGTCATAGACTTAGACGTGATTTTGGCGGCAAAATAATGTTGCCACTTTAATTTAAAAAAAAAACTCCAGGTTACGCTTTCATTAGACAGACTCTACGAATTACAAACTTAACTTTCACAAATCATATTCTTATTGCTTTCATAAATTAGGTCTTATTACAACATAAGAAAGTTGTTATTATTTGACATGACACAAACAATAAAGAAGTTTTTCGTCTAAACACCAATTTACAACGAGTTCGGCTACTCAACGCTAGATGGCGCTGTAACCAATTTATTCTATTCAGAACGCTAGTGGCTTTGAAATAGAAGCCATATTTACCTGCACATGTAATCGGCGAATCTCGCTTGATGTTGACACGCGCGCGATATCTAAGAGACACTTCCTCTACTTTTCTTTATTCCGTGTCTCAAACAATGGTTTATAATATTAATATTTAATAATTTATAATTACCCACTGTGTACAACCCGAAGGTTGTACACAGTGGGTAATTCGTAGAACCAAAACCAAAACCACAAGCCTAAAGATGGCGGATGGCACGCGTGTAGGTACCTTAATTCATGAATCCCCAAGCGACCACCGGTGGCCGCTCATCTATTGTCTTACTATTGTGTCTCTAATTGACGGTATCTGAAGGGTTAAATCGTAAATTCGTATTTATTCGTGATTGTTTTACTTAGGTACCTACCTATATGAAATCATCGTCATCTTCCTCCCCTTATCCCGTTTTATTTGAGATCGGCGCAACACGTTTTTTTCTTCCATTCTGTCCTGTCGCTCGTCACGCTATCACTTACTCCCTTTTCATTCATATCATCTAGGTACCTATATTAAATAATAACCAAAAACTTATCTACCTATTTTAGCAAGTCATTTGGATTTTAGTCGCAGAATATAAGATTACACATCGTAAATCTTATAATAACTTATATAAAAAAACTAAACGAAAATAAAACAATTTATTTGAACAAGAAGAATTATCTATCTTTTCAAAATTCAATGTTTTTATTTCACATAGGCCTACACATGCACTTATAAAACGACAGAATAAGTTGGTGTGATACCCTCGCGACGGCTCCTCAAAACATTGAAAAAAAAATTTAAAACAAGAAAAATAAGTGTATGAAATAAGTCAATATATTTAAATATTTGGATAAAGTACGTAGAAGTACATTTAAACTATAATCATAATAAAGATCTAATTTGGTTTTTTGCGCCTCCTGAAAAGTTATGTATTTTGTAATTACTCGAGGTGTTCACTCCAAGCCATCGAAAAGTAAACACCAAAACTGAACCGTTACTTTATTGCCAATACAGGGTTATTTGTAAAACACTAGCAACCTCTTAGGTGCTAGTCAAGAACATCATAAACAACAACTTTTGTTCTATGACTTTTTACAAAACATGATACATTTACCAAAAACAAACCTTCGAAATTTCGTTGTTCTATCTAACACATTTCAACTCTGTATTTTGCTGTACCTACCTACGCCTCCTGCGCACTGTTCTCGTAGTAATAGTAAGCAGGCTTCCGAAACATTGTCATCACACCTACCTAGCAAGCATACGCACTATTTTCGTGTACTCATCACACTAGAAAATTGTTACGCCAGCATAGATTGCGCAACATTCAGAACGTTCAATTTAATTTTTTTTTGTATGAAAATCTGATGAACGAAAGTATGATAATTTTTTTTAAAGTCATAGAACAAAAGTTGTTGTTTATAATGTTAGTAACTCAGTCCTGAGAGGTTGCCAGTGTTTTACAAATCCCTACTATAATATTATAAATGCGAAAGTAACTCTGTCTGTCTGTCTGTTACGCTTTCACGCAAAAACTACTGAACAGATTTAGATCAAATTTGGTAGGTAGGTAGAAGAGACACTGGAATAACACATAGGCTACCTATAATTCCACTGCTGAGCACGGGTCTCTGCCCACGCGATATAAACTGTAGTCCACGCGGGCGAAGCCGCGGGCGGAAAGCTAGTAACACTATACAAGACAATGAATTATTTTAGAGCGTTGTAAATGCACAGTATATTGTAAGGTGGGAATTTGACATTTTCACCAGCGTATTAACGATAAATATGTATGTTTTGTGAAAGTACTCTAATGACTAAAGCTATACTAACTTTTGATAGGTTTTTCGTCAGTGTGCGTACCAATGTGTCTAGTTAATTGTTGCTTACACCTAAAACATCGCTCACATTCTACACATTTGTAAGGTTTTTCGCCAGTGTGCGTACGAACGTGCCGTAATAAAGTAGTCCTCTGACTAAAGCAAAGCTGACATTCGTCACACTTGTAAGGTTTCTCGCCAGTGTGCGTACGAATGTGACTTAATAGAGTAGTCTTAAGACTAAAACAAAGCTGACACTCTTGACATTTGTAAGGTTTTTCGCCAGTATGCGTAAGAATATGCCTTGTTAAATGAACCTTCTGAGTAAAACAACGCTGACATTCTTTACATTTGAAAGGTTTTTCGCCAGCGTGGGCACGAATGTGACTTGTAAAATGAACCTTCTGACTAAAACTTATCTGACACTCTTCACATTTGTAAGGTTTCTTGGCAATATGTGTTCGTAGGTGTCTTGTTAAATCTCCCTTCTGACTAAAACAAAGCTGACATTGTTCACATTTGTAAGGTTTCTCGCCAGTGTGCACACGACTATGTCTTGTTAAATCACCCTTACGACTAAAACACAGCTGACATTCTTCACACTTGAAAGGTTTTTCACCAGTGTCTATACGATGTTTTGTTACATCACTTTTTTTAATATTCTTACGACAATTTGTGTCTAAAACAACACTAGTTCTAACTTGAGGAGTTGCATTAGTTAAACATTCTTGGAATTGCGGAATAAGTTTGGATGAACCACTCTCAGTGTTCTGGGTAACTTTTGTGTTCGACTCTTCATTCTTCTTTTGAATTTCAGCCACTACATCTTCTAGTTTTTTTCCTCTCATGTGCAGATTTTGTTTCTTCGGTACGGCGGTCCCTGTGATTATTCATCTAGTAAGAACCAAATTTCAAAAAACAATCAGAAGAAATAGCTTGGTTCGTCTTAGCGTTTAATAAGACTGCACTAGCGGGTGCGGAGGCTGGCGCGGGTGCGGGGGAGGGCGCGGGCGCTCGGGTCTTCGCGGCTGCGTATTCACAGTGCCGAAAGAGCTACGAGTGTCATTATAATAATAATATAATATTCAGCAACTTCCTCTGAATTACTCTCTTGTGGAATCGGAAGGGCCATTCTATAGGTATGAGCCCGACCCAGTTCTTGATAGTGGTCATATCACTTTGTACTGGGATCGGTCCATCATCACTGACAGGACTATTGTGGCTAATAAGCCTGATATAGTGGTGGTGGACCGATGCGAGAAGCGTGCAATGATTGTTGACATATCCGTTCCGCATGACGAGAACCTCGTGAAAGCCGAGAAAGATAAACAAATCAAGTATATTGACTTGGCTTGCGAGGTTGTCGACATGTGGAAAGTGGATTCAGCGAAACTTGTACCGATAGTTGTTTCAGCCAATGGCTTAATAGCCAATAGCCTCGACGAACACCTTAGGAGGCTTACGTTAGGCGGCTGGATCAAGGGCTTGATTCAGAAAGCGGTACTTCTGGACACGGCTCGTATAGTCAGGAGGTTCCTTTCTCTGGAGCCCTGACCGCCGGTAGCTTGGATCCTGTTCCCGATACCGGTGGGCTACTATTTTTTATATTTTTAAAAGTTTTTTATTTTGTTTTTATTGAATATTTAAAAATATGATTTATATGTATATAGTTATGAATAAACGTAATATAATATTTAATAATATAATAATATATTTTTTTTCACAAAAAAGTACATAATGTATATTAACAATCATTGCACATATGTTTGGCCGGTCGACGCTTCGGCGGGTCAATCAAAATGGTTTAGAACCACAAGCGTGGTCACCTAACAGACGCTATATCATTGTGGACGATACGGGTGGACTGAGCCGAGCCATTAGAAACTCTCGCGCCCCCCGCGCCCTCGCCCGCCTCTTGAAGACTCGCGGCTCGCGGAAGCACTGTGACCCAAAGAGTTGCTTTTGCAGGTTCAAGAATACCATCAAGATCAAGCATCATCAACAGATTTAACAAAAACAAGCTATAATTATGCGGAACAGAGAGTAAAGTCCCGCAAACCTCCTTTGAAAAGGGAGGATCCTCCGACCAGACAGGTGTTATAGTTTGGTGGGCGACTGCCCGATAGTTGATGTCGGGCTGTCATATATGTTCAAATCGCGCGGAGAACTTTGATTGCGCGATGCAGGCTTTCGTAGTTCTTATGTGGCGTCATAGATGTCGCTACACCACGACTACCTCAGAGCCAAAAGTAAAAGTTATGATTGCAGCAGTCTCTGTATGTTCTCATGCATGTATCGAAGTGGTTTAACTACCTACTGGCACATGAGTAGATAAACCGTACAGAGGCAAAGCTTCAAACATCCGCTCGAATTGGTTGCACTACTACGAGCGCGCGGGGAATGTGTGAGTGACCACCGTCCACTTGTTGCGTATTCGTGGACAACAAGCGGACGGTGGTCCGTCCGCTTGTTTAGTACGCGACGAATACGCAACAAGCGGACGGTGGTCACTCTACCTACACTCTGCCTACTGGGGACAGGATTGTCCGAAAGGGAGCTCGTGCCCCGATATGAAGACTAGAAGGAACGGCGCGAGGTTTTTAGTCAGTAAGAGACTGACACTATATCCCGCTCCACCCAAGAGCGGGTTTTGTCATAAGATGATTTTCCCCATCGAAAAAAAAAAAAAGGTTCGGGACCTTTAGAAAGCATACGAGGAGCCGAAACCTACTTCCTTTTAGACGCTTTTAATATTATAATAACGCAAATGTGCTGAGAGGCCTCTGGAGTGTGCTCTCCAGCGAGCGCAGCGGCTCCAGGTCTACAGACAGAACGTTGTTATTGATGAGTTTATGTTGTCAAACAACTCGGCCTGTTCGCTCTCACAATGACTCACTAACTAATACTCACGTGTCGTGTCACTGGCTCTTCGCTTCTTCCTCGGCACTTCTTGTTCTTCTTCCACTTCCGTTTCGATCTTTATCAAGGGCACATCACCTTCTGACCCAGGCTTAGTCTGTTGTGCCGATTTATCTTCTGCGTCTGAATAGCTATTGATTAGAGGTTCTAGTTCTATTTCTGTAACCAAAAATAGTGACGAGCTAGTATACCTGCGCAGGAACTGGAGAAACTTATGAAAATGCATTCAATGTCATTCAATGACAACCCCCGCTCTTGGGTGGAACGAGAGGTAATTTCAGACTCTTACTGACTAAAACCCCACGCCGTTCCTTCTAGCCTTCATACCGAGGCTCAAGTTTCCTTTCGGATAACCCATCCGGCTTGTTCGCTCTCACAATGACTCACTAACTAATACTCACGTGTCGTGTCACCGGCTCTTCGCTTCTTCCTCGGTACTTCTTGTTCTTCTTCGACTTCCGTTTTGATCTTTATTAAGGGCACATAATCTTCTGAATTAGACTCAGTCTGTTGTGCTGGTATATCTTCTGCGTCTGAATGGCTACTGTATAGATTTTCTAGTTTTAGATCTGTAAGTAAGGGAAGACAATTATGAGTAAGTTTTTTATAATGGATAGGCTTTTTTATGGTGGGGAAAATCATCCAATGACAACCCCCGCTCTTGGGCGGAGCGGGAGACTCTTACTGACTAAAAACCCACCCCGTTCCTTCTAGCCTACATATCGGGGCTCGAGTCCCCTTTAGGATTACCCTGACCCCAGTAGGCTTCGACCCAGCTGGGTCCCTCCTGTTGCTGACAACTTCTTGAGGCGTGCGGGAACAGTGCGCGCCGTCGACGTCTTGGCTCGGCCCGAACAGTTACCGGACGATCGGACAGCGAGCTACCCATGGCTCGCCGTCCGCGAGCCCGCGTCAACAGAAGAAAAAGTTTCGTGGAAATCGGGATTGGAATCTCGGCGGCGGCGGCGAGGGCGCCGTAGCCTGATGCGGTCGGCCTCCTCCTTTGCTAGCATTACTGCTTCGCAGAAGGGGGTGACCGCCTGCCACTCCTCGCTCCGGACCATGGCCTGAACCAAGGCCCGGCGCGGCACTGCTGGTGGTGCCGAGAGCGAGGACAAACCTGCTCAAAGAGTCGCCTCTGACGCGCGCACTTCGCACTCTCAATCTCACACACGTCAAGACAGACCTATTCGTTTGTACTTTGAGTGAATTTAACAGAATGGCACGAGCAGCTATATGCTTTAATAATTAATTAAGGTTTTAGTAACAAATTGTGTTTGTTTAGGTATTTTGGCTGTACTGCCGCATTAGGTTTCCCTGTAAAGATGGTGTAAGTTTGATAAATAAATCCCTACTAGTATTATAAATGCGAAAGTAACTCTGTCTGTCTGTCTGTTACGCTTTCACGCAAAAACTACTGAACGGCTTTAGATCAAATTTAGTAGGTAGGTAGAAGAGACACTGGAATAACACATAGGCTACCTATAATTCCACTGCTGAGCACGGGTCTTTGACCGCGCCATATACACTGTAGTCCACGCGGGCGAAGCCGCGGGCGGAAAGCTAGTAAATAAAATAAATTTCCTATAGCCACCTTCCGGTTCAATAATCAGATCAGCTCCCTGTCATAATAATTTTGCATTGGCATTTGATTTACACATGCATGCAAAATCTCAGCTCAATTGGTAACCAGTAAGTGGGTCAAATTTAATTTACAAGATTGGATGACAGACAAACATCGGGACAGGTGAAACTAAATAAAAAAAAACTTATAAAAGATGATGATTCTATACAACATACACGATTTTTGTATAGATATATTGACAAAATATACAACGTGTAACGTTAAATGCGTAAAACCTGAAATTAGTTTGATCAGAACAACGAGCAGAATCAATTAAACCACTTTTTAATATAGGTTACATTTTTCAAAAAAATCTTCATTAAAAACGTTGACCTGTCTATTTTAGAATAGGTCAAGCCATCACGTTCTCAACCCCGCCCAAATAGGTAAACAAACACAAATAGTTGTAGTCTAATCAAATTTTCTCATACACGGAGTAATAAAAGTTCTTTTTTCGATTCAGATATGAATTTTAAAAGTAGTCAAAGTAGTAGTTAATTTGCCAGAAACATGGTAATGGTGATGTTGAGTGCAGCACATAAGTTCCACATGATTTACCAATGATTGGTATACAAATATTAGGTAGTACAGTAAAATTATGTCATTAAAAATTCTTAAACATTATTAAAACATCATTATATTATTAACCATTTATTACGGCTTGAATTCATTTATTTCTAAAGATTACAAATCACTTGTACAAAAATAAATACTTAATTCATGAATCCCCAAGCGACCACCGGTGGCCGCGCATCTATTGTCTTACTATTGTGTCTCTAATTGACGGTATCTGAAGGGTTAAACCTTATTTAAACATCCTACAACATTAAAAAAAGACTACAATTGAATAAAATATTATTTTGCATTTTTAACATGTCTCAATTAGATATATATTATGTCACTTATATTTTCTTTCTAGGTCATTCTTGTCATTAAAAAAAATCGTTTAATTCATGAATCCCCAAGCGACCACCGGTGGCCGCGCATCTATTGTCTTACTATTGTGTCTCTAATTGACGGTATCTGAAGGGTTAAGTAACAATAACATCTGTCCAATAGCCATTCGCGTAATTTTATCCCTACTAATCCCTACTAATATTATAAATACGAAAGTAACTCTGTCTGTCTGTCTGTCAGTCTGTTACGCTTTCACGCAAAAACTACTGAACGGATTTAGATCAAATTTGGTAGGTAGGTAGAAGAGACACTGGAATAACACATAGGCTACCTATAATTCCACTGCTGAGCACGGGTCTCTGCCCGCGCGATATAAACTGTAGTCCACGCGGGCGAAGCCGCGGACGGAAAGCTAGTAGAAGATAATCGTATTAATTGCAATTCTCTAATAGATTTTGGTAATTAATTAAAAGTTCTTTGTATTGTCATCATGCTACAGTTTTTCTGATACAAAGAACTTTTACAGCAAGTGCTCCTAAGTATTGTCGGATCCCTGCTAGGGTACAATTTCCTTTTTCCAAAGTTTCGAACAAATCTGGATGTTCTTTGACAAATACACCAATTTGCATTTTATAAAGACTAGTGATGGTCAGCAAACCAACCCTTTTAAAAAGTGGTCGTCACGATTTTAAAGTGCACATAACACGATTCTAATTTGACTGGCCTGTTGGTCTAGTGGTTAGTGGCCCTGACTGCTATGCCGGAGGTTGTGGGTTCGATTCCTACCCAGGACAAATGTTTATGTGATGAGCATGATCATTTGTTCTGTGTCTGGGTGTAATTTATCTATAATATGTATGTATTTAGAAATATATAAGTATGTTTATCAGTTGTCTAGTACCCATAACACCAGCTCTGCTTAGCTTGGGACTAGACGGCGTTGTGTGATAGTTGTGGAATATTATTATTATTATATTATAAACAAACTAAAACTGCACATAAAAACTTTAATTATTTTTTTTAATGTTTTTTCTCACATAATTAGATAAATTGAATTAAAAATCATTTGGGGTTTCTGAGGTTTTGCGCATTTAACGTTACATGTTGTATAATGAACACTAGTTTTAAAAATATTTTTAAAAACATACCATATTTAAAATGTTCCTCCTCTGGCTCAATGACATCATCTAGTCTCTCACAAACAGCTGGTAATTCTTCTTTGACAGTAATGCTTTCAACATAGCGAATTTCCTGTACAGGAGTAACTGCAGGCGCACTGGAAAACTTTAGCTGACCTCGGTTTGCTAAAGGGTTTGGCTGCAAAAAGTTATTAAAGTATTAATATTATTTCATGAATCCCCAAGCGACCACCGGTGGCCGCGCATCTATTGTCTTACTATTGTGTCTCTAATTGACGGTATCTGAAGGGTTAAGTGATCCTGACTAGAGATGTGCAGTTGCCGTGAAGTTGGAATATTGGTGGGAATATTGTCCAATGTATGAATATAGGTGGCACAAACAAGTACAAACTATTTTCATAACATTCTTTTAATAATTATGTATTTATTTTGATTTTCATTTTTATAATTAAGTATGTATTTATTTTGATTTTGATTTTCTTTTTGTTTATTTGCTTTAAAGTTCGCACCTACCAGTTTATGTTTCTGCACCACCCTAAGGTCGACTGGTAGATAATGCCTAAGGCATTAAGTCCTCCTTTGTACAGTTTATGTGCAATAAGCATTAATAAATAAATGAATTCATAAATAATCATTCGGCTGCAAAAAAGCCTCACAACTGACATTACATAAGAGTGATTGGTCTAAATGCTTTTATCTACTGCAGAGAGATAATACCTGAAAACTCCATTAGTATTAGGTAATTCCATCATTTAATTAAATATTGCACAAAATATCTTCCAGGAAAAACATGTAAAGCAATCTTTTTAAAAACCTTAAAAGTTTTTGGAAAAATATCATCTTTTAGAATCTTGGGCATGCCACAATTATGGAGATAAGTCCCCTCTTTGAGGCGTGTCTGGAAAAACCTCACGGCGTCCTAACCTTCCGCATCACGCATGTCCTCACTGAACATGGTAAGTTCGGGAGGTTCCTGCACCGAATTGGAGCGGAAGTGATGCCCGGGTGTCGACACAGTGGAGCACATAGTGGAGGTGTGCCCTGCGTGGGCAGAGCAACGCCGTGTCCTCGTGGGGGCGATCGGCGGCGGCGATCTCTCGCGCCGGACCTTGGTACAGTCCATGGTTCGGAGCTCGGACTCCTTCAGTGAAGCAGTAATGTTAGCAAAGGAGGAGGTCCACCGCATCAGGCAACGGCGCTCACAGCGCCCCAGCTGCCGCCAGGGATCCGATTCCGATTTCCGGCCACCGTAAGGCTTACGTCCTGTAAGGCTGACTTTGACTTTGACTTTGTCCGACCGTCCAGTAACTGTCCGGACCGAGGCCAAGTTGCCGACGGCAGGCACTGTTCCCACGCACCTTAATGAGTTGTCAGCAACAGCAGGGGCCCAGCTGGGTCGAAGCCTACAGGGGCCAGGGTTATCCGCCCATAAGCGCCCTGGTACGAAAGGTAAGAAGGAACAGGGTGGGATTTTTAGTAAGTAAGAGTCTGGCATTATCTCCCGCTTCGGATGTCACTTGGATTATTTTTACCCACCAAAAAAAAAAAAAAAAAATCTTTCAGAATCTCAATTAATTCATTAGACTCCAAGCGACAGCCGGCGTTCACGCACCCATTGTCAATCTATAGTGTCTCTAATTATCAAGATTGAAAGGTTAAATATGCTAATAATTCAATAGATATATACTTTCATATTTTTAACTAGCTTTCCGCCCGCGGCTTCGCCCGCATGGACTACAGTTTATATCGCGCGGGCAGAGACCCGTGCTCAGCAGTGGAATTATATGTACCCTATGTGTTATTTCAGTGTCTCTTCTACCTACCTACCAAATTTGATCTAAATCCGTTCAGTAGTTTTTGCGTGAAAGCGTAACAGACAGACAGACAGAGTTACTTTCGCATTTATAATATTAGTAGGGATTTATGAGCATGTTATGACGGGCTAAAGTTTACACAAAATTGCAGATTTTCAAAGGACTTAACTGGATTAGTTTTACACAAATCTTAATCATCAAACCTAGATAATATCAACAAGATATCTGTGTCTCCTAAATTATTACAGAAAGATGTGTAATGACACGGTTGTATGACAAATAGTGAAGTTGTACCTTGAATTGGATGCACTTAAGAAGTTGAACACATCCTGAGCAGCCCCTGACCTCGCGATAGTACCACTAGGTTCACTTCTACACTCACTAAGTACCCTGACGGCGCGCACAGACTATGTAACACATTATATAACTTGTGTTTTATAAACACGTCCACATTATGTAGGTACTGTGCGTTCCAAATGAGAATAGGATCGATTTTTTGTTGTGACGTCACGATTTACTGTCAAATCTAAGAAATTTGGTCAAAATTGAGGAACTTGGAGATGAGTAAAATTGAAGAACTGAATTCTGATTAAACTTTTTTCGTTCACAGTTCGTAAATAAATTATATTACTTCTACACTCACTTCTACACTTACTAGTTGCAGAACACCTCACCTCATTCATCATCTGAGCAAACAGCTGTTCAGCTTCCAGACATTGTCTCTGCAGTTGGCAGCATTGCTTCAGTTTAGCGTAGCAGTGGATACAAGCGAGCGACGGTCTTCTGTCTTCAGTTACAAACTGCAACATAACATATAGCATTTGACTTAGTCCTACTAATATTATAAATGCGAAAGTTTGTATGTATGGATGGATGTATGGATGTTTGTTACTCTTTCACGCAAAAACTACTGAACGGATCTCGATGAAACTTGGTACACGGGTAGACCATATCCCAGAATAACACATAGGATATTTTTATCCTGGGATTATGTACGCGGGTGAAGCCGCGGGCAAAAGCTAGTAATAGAATACTTCCCATACAGTACATACATTGTTATGTGTTATATGTCAAAGCAATATTGAACACAGTTGATGTTAGCTGTGAGCAGCCCGTCTAGGTAATATATTTCAATAAGGTATAACTTACTGGGATATCAGTCAGCTTTTCATAAAGGTCTTGTAAATTCTTGTCGTTAACTACGTCCATGCGAATATTCTCTGTTAAGCATATTCTACACATTGGCATTTTATTCATCTTAAACTATGTTATATGTCCGCTGCTGGCGCGGCTTTAACACTTCACGAGATAAACTCTGTAAAATATATCATGTGATCGTTGCAGTTTCGTGGAACTCTTGTGCCAGCCGGACCGATAAGCCATACGGCTTTTCTGGCCGTCCAGGGATATTATAGGAATTATTTTAATAACTTTAGATCAAAATCCTTCCAGTATTTTCCGGTAAAAACCAAATAATTAAAATTACCAAATTAATCAAAACAAACATCACCAAAAACATCATAACAAAATCAATTCACAATTTTGACACCTGACAGTCATTAACACAACAGACATATATGTTTTTTTTTGTCTACATTTTTGGTTTGGATACTAAGCTTTTAAGGCGACGTCTTCTTAATTTTTTACCCTTTAAATTATAGATGTACATATTTCAATATTTTTATAGTATATATATAGTTATAGATATCAATATATGTATAGTTATAGACCTTTTATTGAAACGTTCATTTCTCAGTGAGTCAAACTCCTTTCAAACGCAAGCCTGCTTTTGAATCGCTAAAAGCCAAAGATTTTATATATTCTCGAGTAGACTAGGATATATAAAATCTTTGCTAAAAGCAGAGGTGAACAGTTGACGTTACAAACGTTCAAAAGACGATCATCTTTTGTCAAATACACGTCAAATAGCACGCTTACAAAACCAAAAATTCCGAGCAGTTAAGAATATAAGAGTAACCCCACAAGAAGCTAAGAATTCTTTGCAGCGAAGACAACCTGAACAAAGTTTGCCGAGAAAGTTGATACAATTATAAAATACTTACTATAAAAAGATTGAAATATGTACATCCAAAAAAGGTAAACAAAATGAAGACGGCGCTTAAAGAACTTCATATCTAGGCCAAAAATTAAATTAAAAAAAAAAACAAAATACCGGGAAAATATAAAATATGTCATTGTCAAAAACTGTCAGGTGTCAAAATTGTGAATCGATTTTGTGATCGTGATGTTTGTTTTGATTCATTTGATAATTTTTTAACAGTAAATAAATTCTGATAGGGTTTTGATTTAAGATTAATGAAATAATTCCTATAATATCTCTGGATGGCCAGAAATATACGGCTTAACGGTTCGGCTGTCACAAGAGTTCCGCGAAAGAAGTGCATCAATCACACGATATATTTTACTGAGTTTATCCCGTGGAGTGTTAAAGCCGCGCCAGCAGCGGACATTCAACATAGTTTTTTATATGTAAACTATCAAACCTATTAAGCGCAAGCCCATCAACAATAAAAAGAACTAAGTTATTTTTGAAGTTTAAGATGAATAAAATGCCAATGTGCAGAATATGTTTAGTAGAGAATGTTCGCATGTACATAATTAACGACAAGGATTTACAACAACTGTATGAAAAGCTGACTGATATTCCAGTAAGTTACTTACACCTTATTGAAATGTATTACTTATACAGGCTGCTCACAGCTAACTATATACAGGGTGGCCCATGTACAGTGCCCCAGAATGATTCTTTAGAAGCTCTAGGATGTTTCTCTGTATGAGAGGTGTACTAACAGCCACACTTAACATCAACTGTGTCCAGTATTGCTTGGACAGCATAACAATGTATGTACTGTATGCTGCCCCCGTTAGTAAAAAGGATGCATCTAACATTTTTTCCAGTGTTGAGTTATATACATTGTATAAGTACACTTACAGGTGTATTACGGGTACTTGAGTAATAAGCATAAGTGATAAAATATGTATGTATTTTTGCTTTTACATTTGTAGCGACATCTATGACACCACATAAGAACTGCGAAGATAATACGAAATCCTCCGCGCGATTTGAACATATACGACAGCCCAACATCAACTATTGGGCGGTCGCCCACCTGACTATAACATCCGGTCTGGTCGGAGGATCCTCCCTTTTCAACGGAGGTTTGTGGGACTTTACTCTCTGTTCCACATCCCTCCAAACTGGTAACTGGTAACTCTTGTAAGAAAACACAAATTGTCCTTAATAGAGAGTACATACCGAATTATGACAGACACACTCTTTCTTATTTGCTGTCTAACATAAATTCAAACATTCGTCAATCTCTCAGACTGCCAGTACACACGATACGATTACAACCTCTTCTGACACATTGCCGGAATCAGGACATAATGGCGCATCTGCCTGTATTTTTAATATTTTGCTAACTTTCTCCAGTGCAGTTTTAACACAAGGAAAAAAGGCCCGATTTCCGATTTCATTCATTAAAACATTTTTTTATCCGTTTTCGTTTTTGTTAGATACGTCTTTTTAACTATCAGGGGCAGTATGGGAAATATTCTATTCCTAAGTCAAATGCTATATGTTATATTGCAGTTTGTAACTGAAGACAATAGGCCGATGCTCGCTTGTTTCATCTGCTGCACTAAATTGAAGCAATGCTGCCAACTGCAGAGAAAATGTCTGGAAGCTGAAGAGCTGTTTGCTCAGATGATGAATGAGGTGAGGTGTTCTGCAACTAGTAAGGGTATTCAGTAGGTGTAGAAGTGATGCCTAGTGATACTGTCTAGAGGTCACGGACTGCTCAGGATGAAGTGAAATTCTTAAGTGTGCGACACAAGATATAATAATAGTCTGATAGTCTCATTATAACAACCTAAAAGGCCTCTGCGAGTTGGCTTCAGCCCTTTGTACGCCTCCCAAAGGTCCATCACCTCAGGGTCCTGAGATCAATAAGCAAATAACAATTTTATTATTATTCCATTTATTAGTTAGTATGTACATATTATCTACATTTTTAAATATTTCATAAGTAAAACACATAAAAAAAAAACAATGAAAAAAATATAAAAAATAGTAGCCCACCGGCATCGGGAACAGGGTCCAAGCTACCGGTGGTCAGGGCTCCTGAGAGAGGAATCTGCTAACTATGCGCGCTTTATTTATTATTATTATAGCAATAATAATAATAATAAATCTTTTATTCTTGAACATAGGGCTACAGGAGGTCCCTAAGTTCAGTGTGCCTTTTGGCATAGGCCTCCTCCAACTCCTTCCAATGGGTCCTGTCCCTCGCTACTCTCAACCAGAATGGTCCTGCAGTCTGCTTCAAGTCATCTTCCCATCTCCTGACTTGTCGACCCCTGTTTCTTTTGCCGTCTCTTGATTGCCAAAGGGTGACTTGTTTGCTCCATTTGTTAATGGGGTGGGGTAAGAAGTGTCCAGCCCATCTCCATTTTTGGACGTCTATCCGTGTGAGAATGTCTGTGAGTTTTTTTCTTGTTCTTATGTCTACGTTCCTGACTGTGTCCTTGATCGGACGGCGAGCCATGGGTAGCTCGCTGTCCGATCGTCCGGTAATGGACCGAGTCCAAGACGTCGACGGCGCGCCTCGAGGAGTTGTCAGCAGCAGGAGGGGCTCAGCTGGGTCGAAGCCTACTGGGGACAGGGTTGTCCGAAAGGGAACTCGTGCCCCGGTATGAAGGCTAGAAGGAACGGCGCGGGGTTTTTAGTCAGTAAGAGTCTGACACTGTCTCCCGCTCCACCCAAGAGCGGGTTTCGTCAAAGATGATTTTCCCCGTCGACAAAAACTCTGTCCTTGATTTTTAACCCATAAATATTAATATATAACCCGCAAATAATAATAATACTACACAACTATCCCACAAGGCCGTCTAGTCCCAAGCTAAGCAGAGATGGGGCTCGCGGACGGCGAGCCATGGGTAGCTCGCTGTCCGATCGTCCGGTAATGGACCGAGTCCAAGACGTCGACGGCGCGCACTGTCCCCGCGCGCCTCAAGAAGTTGTCAGCAGCAGGAGGGCCCCAGCTGGGCCGAAGCCTACTGGGGACAGGGTTGTCCGAAAGGGAGCTCGTGCCCCGGTATGAAGGCTAGAAGGAACGGGATGGGGTTTTTAGTCAGTAAGAGTCTGACACTATCTCCCGCTCCGCCCAAGAGCGGGTTTTGTCATAAGATGATTTTTTTTTTTTTAAAAAAAAAAAAAAGCTAAGCAGAGATATATTTTCACTATTTTGCATACAACTGCTCTTACCTGATTATGATGTTATTGCACATCTGTTTTAAGCTATTGCATAGCTTCTATCGCAGGCCTTGAGCGTAGAGACCGAATCCAGAAATTCCGTAACGGAAAAAACCTAACCCCCCACTAAATGGTTGTCATGGCAACTTGTCAACTTCAATCACAAATAATGATCACCTAATAAAGAATTAATATTCATAAAAATTTAAAATAATATATAATCATCATCATCTTCCTGCCCTTATCCCGTTTTATTTGGGGTCGGCGCAACACGTTTTTTTCTTCCATTCTGTCCTGTCGCTCGTATTAATATAAATATATAATTATAATTGCATAAGTTGATAAAAAATGCTATGCAATAGCTTTACCGCGGCAGTCTCCGAGTGCCACACGTCTTTTTTTATGTAAATACTAGCTTTTGCCTGCGCGGTACTCTACCCTACTCTACCCTACTCTACCCTACTCTACCCTACTCTACTCTACTCTACTCTACTCTACTCTACCCTACTCTACCCTACTCTACCCTACTCTACCGTATCCTATGTCCGTCACCTGGCTCTAAGCTACCTACCCACCAATTTTCAGCCATTTCTGTACAGCCATTCTTGAGTTATAAGTGTTGTAACAAACACGACTTTCTTTTATATATATAGATTGTTAAAACTCAGATATCATGTGAAAAAATCTATTTATGAAGCTCTTGTGCAGCAAGCATAACAAAAAATTGGTTGTACTTGTGTTTGTGTGCAATAAAGAACATTATTATTACTGTAATAACTTCTTGCAGCCGAACCTTTCAGTAAACAGAGGACAGCTGAAGTATGCCAGTGGGCTGATAGTAACTCCTGTAGAGAACATCAGTATAGTTGGTGTCAGCCATATTGAAAGCATTGCTGTTAAAGAAGAATTACCAGCTGTTTGTGAGAGACTAGATGATGTCATTGAGCCAGAGGAGGAACATTTTAAATATGGTATGTTTTAAAAAATACTCGAGACTAGTCGGTAATCATTCGACCTGAGAATACTCGGTGCTAATGAGTATGAACTAGTCTCGAGTCTCGACACGACTAAGTATTACAAAGTACCTATGCCATCATCATCATCTTCCTGCCCTTGTCCCGTTTTATTTGGGGTCCGCGCAACACGTTTTTTTCTTCCATTCTGCCCTGTCTCCCGTCACGCTATCACTAACTCCCTTTTCTTTCATATCACTTCTCACACAATTCATCCATCTTTTCTTTGGCCTCCCTCTCCCTCTCCATCCATCCACTTGTAAACTCATAACTCTTTTAACATGCGTTTCATTCCTCTTCTTTACATGACCATACCAAGACAAACGGTTTCCTTTCAACTTTTCAGTATGAAGTGCAATTACTACCTACCTAGTCTTAGCAGTGATTGCTGGAATTGAAAAAAAAATGGATTGAAAAAATCATAAATCAATTATCTTGTATGTATGTCAAATCGAGTCATAGTATGGATTAAAAAACTAAGTACGTGTACCATGACCACATTCGATAAGTAATAATTTATTTATTGGTCGGCTGAGGACCTCCTGAAGATTTTACCGAGCCATCGGAGAGCCTCTCTCCTGGACACGAGTTGCCTTGGTCAACCTGGAAAACTCTAAACAGACTCCGCACCCAAGTTAGGCGCAGCAAAGACAATCTCCACAGGTGGGGGTTCACGGATGGTTCCGATCTTCAGTGTTTGTGCGGCGTCACTCCGCAGACGATGTCTCACCTTCCGTCCTGCACCACGTGCCCGGTTACCTGCTTTCGTGACAGCATCAGCGGACGGCATTGCCGTGGCCCATTTCTGGGCTGGGCAAGGAATTTGACTGATTTTGCCATCGATACGCTAAGAAGAAGAAGCGACTTGGCTTTACGTTTATACTTCGTGTAGAACTGATTATACTGACAGTTTGGAATCTGGTTATAACCGTACTTCGGATCCATTCTGAGCATGTAACAAGTGTTACAAACTCTTCACTGTTTTTGCTTACAGAACTAGAACTGGAACTTCTAAACAATAGCTGTTCAGATGTAGAAGATATACCGGCACAACAGTCTAAACCTGCTCCAGAATACGATGTGCCCTTAATAGAGATCAAAGTTGAGGAAGTGGAAGAAGAACAAGAAGTATCGAGGAAGAAGCGAAGAGCCAGTGGCACGACACGTGAGTAATAAGTCGCATTTACATTTGTCTGAGGCAGGGCTGCGTTCAAATTTGAGTTTAGAGTTAACTCTAATGACTTCATAAGGTAATTACTCTATCTTTGAGGCGTGGCTGGAAATACCTCACGGCGTCCTTACCTTCCGCATGACGCAGGTCCTCACCGGACATGGCACGTTCGGGAGGTACCTGTTTCAGATTAAAGCGGAAGAGACGCCCGGGTGTCGCCACTGTGCGCAACGCCCGGAGGACACGGTGGAGCACACAGTCGAGGTGTGCCCTACCTGGGCGGAGCACCGCCGTGCCCTCGTGGGGGCGATCGGCGGCGGAGATCTCTCGCGCCGGGCCTTGGTCGAAGCCATGGTCCGGAGCGAGGAGGCAATGGCATGCGGTCGCCTCCTTTTGTGAAGCAGTAATGCTAGCAACTGAGGAGGCCGACCGCATCAGGCAACGGCGCCTTCGCCGCCGCCGCCGGGATTCCGATCCTGATTTCCGTTCACAACACAACACTGGCGCGTGCACACTAGTCCGATCCGTTGTGACGTGGCGCTGCGCCGCCCCCCGCACCTCACCCATTCCGACGCAGACCGGGATCGCTTCTGAAGCAACACAAACAACACATTACCAAGCAATCACAACACTGCCCTGCGTTCAAAAATAACCAAAGTCGAGAAGAGTTATAACCCAGTTTCGTTCTTTTATACCTCAAGTAGCTACCCTAGAGTTAACCCGACTAACTCTAACTCTGAGCAGGGTAGGTTGAAGTAAGCGGCCAATGCTTGACATTAACAGGTGAACTCCGTTCGCGTTCAAAATTGCGAAGGTAATTACCTTATGACGTCATTAGAGTTAACTCTAAACTCAAATTTGAACGCAGCCCTGTTTACAGTACTGTATACTGATAGCACAATACAACAGTTCTATGTGTGTATATTCTTTACTTGGATAATTACAGCTTATTTTGTTAAACCATCACGATCAGTAGAAATTTTCGACAACCTGCAAAACAAAACAACTCTTCGGCTCTGACGTTCTCTCATTCCCTTTCATTTGATCGTGTTTTAAAATTGGCGCTTACTGGATTATTACTTGCAGCAGCGGCCGTTACGAAGACACGTACACTGCACACACAAGGAAACAAACTAGAAGATGTAATTTCAGAAAATCAAAAGAAGAATGAAGAATCGGTCATAAAAGTTACTCAGAACACGTCCAAACGTAATCTAAAAATCCAAGAACCTTCAAGTAATACAGCACCTCGAGTTAATATTAGTATTCTCGATACTACTTCAGACACAAATTGTCGTAACAGTAATTTATCAAAACACACTGTTGGAGCTCCTTACAAGTGTGATATTTGTCAGCACAATTTTAATCACAGGGGAGATTTAAACAAACATATTCGTGTACACACTGGCGAGAAACCTTACAAATGTGAAGAATGTCAGCTTTGTTTTAGTCAGAAGAGTATTTTAACACGACACATTCGTACGCACACTAATGAGAAGCCTTACAAATGTGAAGAATGTCAGCTTTGTTTTAGTCAGAAGAGTAATTTAGTAAGTCACTTTCGTTCGCACACTGGCGAGAAACCTTATAAATGTGAAGTATGTGGGCTTTGTTTTAGTGAGAAATGTAATTTGACAAGTCACATTCGTACGCACACTGGTGAAAAACCTTTCAAATGCGACGAATGTGGGGTTTGTTTTAATAAGAAGAGTGTTTTAACAAGACACAGTCGTACGCACACTAATGAGAAACCTTACAAGTGTGTAGAATGTCAGCTTTGTTTTAGTCAGAAGAGTAATTTAATAAGTCACACTCGTACGCACACTGGCGAGAAACCTTACAAATGTGACGAATGTCAGTGTAGTTTTAGTCGAAAGAGTACTTTAACAAAACATACTCGGTTTAGACACGCTGGTGAAAAATCATTCGAGTGAGATATTTTGTTAAGCCTGCATTACACGGTGACCAAGCATTGCCGAGTGAAGACCAATACCGTGCGTTCCAAATGAGAATAGGATCGATTTTTTGTTGTGACGTCACGATTTACTGTCAAATCTAAGAAATTTGGTCAAAATTGAGGAAATTGGAGATGAGTAAAATTGAAGAACTGAATTCTGATTAAACTTTTTTCGTTCACAGTTCGTAAATAAATTAAATTTTTCATAAAATAGTTAAAGTTTAAAAATTTCTTTCCTCGCTTTGACTGTAAATCGTGACGTCACAACATGCAATCGGTCCTATTCTCATTTGGAACGCATTGTACCAACCTTTAGAATTTGCCTTGTCTTGTTATCGCTTGGTGTCGCTCGCCTAGTTGGTCGAGTAAAGACAAGCGCCAACGTGTATTGACCTCATTTGGCGTAGCTTGTCACAACTCGCAGACGCTCGCGATCACTTGCCTCACTTCGGAGCGGTGTCGGTTTTTTGCAAAAATCAAAGGCGCTCGCGCGCGCTCGTCTAATGTGTGGGCGTCTCCTCAAAACTCGCCTATGTTGGTCATTTCAAAGTCAAAGTCAAAATATTTTATTTCACATAGGCCTACATGGGCACTTATAAGACGTCAGAAGCTAGTGCACGGTTCCAAATTGCTCGTTTCCTATGGAGAAGAACCGGCAAGAAACTCCATGGTTACTCTTTTAAAAAATGTGTTTATTACAATATTGATTGATTTATGTAAGAACAGTGTAGACCAGTCAACACTGTACACAAAAGCACAAAATTAATCATAATAAAATAAAAAAGTAAGTTGTAATAGAAAGTTATCTAAGTGTTTGTGGATTATACAGTGTTCTCACATTCACATTCCAAAAAGAGGCTATATAAAAAAGCAGGAAAAAATTAAATAATTACAACTGTTAACAAAATAAATTATTTGCATTGGTTTCCTTCAAACTTGCCGATCGTGTCAATTAGCCTGAATGTGCCTAGAGTCGCATTGGCCTAAGCTCGGCCAACATGTATGGCAGGCTTTAGACTGGCCTGTTGGTCTAGTGGTTATTGACCCTGACTGCTATGCCGGAGGTCGCGGGTTCGATTGCCACCCAGGACAAATGTTTATGTGATGAGCTTGATCATTTTTTCTGTGTCTGCGTGTAATTTATCTATAATATGTATGTATTTAGAAATATATAAGTATGCCCATAACACAAGCTCTGCTTAGCTTGGGACTAGATGGCGTTGTGTGATAGTTGTGGGATATTATTATTTTATTCAAGAAAGTGTTTTAAGGGGGTCCTTTTCCACTCGCCTATCGTCAACATCGAAAATATTTTAAAAGCTTGTTACTTCATCTAATGCAATCCAACGCGATGTTTGACGAAGAAAGATAACGCCTGAAAACTCTGTTAGTGTTCGGTAATTCCGAGATTTACTCGAATATTTCACTAAACTTGCTCCAGGAAATAGCTGTTTTTTTGAAACCCTTAAAAGTTTTTGAAAAGTTGTCGCTATTTAGAATCTTTATAAAATTTGCAAGGCTTCTATAGTTTTACTTTTTTTACTTTTTAGGCAAATTATGAAGTGTCAAAGTTCATACAAAATAGGAGATTTTTAGAGGTCTTTACTGGATTAGTTTTACACAAATTTAGAAATTGATTTCTATAGAAGCCTAGATAATATCCACAAGATACTGTGTTTCCAAAATCTCTAATGAAAAATGTGTAATAACGTTATAATCGGTTATGAGCGGTTGTATGAAAAACAGTGAAAATGTGAGTCATGTATGTATCTATGTGGAGCGAATGTTTTGATCAGTTTTATATTTAAAATTATACTTGTTATTGCCGCGAATCATTTTTGGTAAAGTTACAACATGTCACTGGCCTGCAAATTGCAAAAAAACGTAAGAAAATTTGAATTTCGCGGGCTGGTTGGAGCATTCACCTTAATGTGGAAATAATGTTCAAATTCTTACTTTTACTAGATAATCTGCGAACTCCCTACAAAGTTTTCAGACTAATGGCAAAGCATATTGTAAAGTTCTTCATTATCATCAAAATCATCATCATCAGCCTTTTTAATGTTCCCACTGCTGGGACTCAGGCCTTCTCTCTAGGAGAGGGAATGGGCCGTAATCCACCATGCGGGCCCAGTTCGTGTTGGTGGATGTCACATGTCTTCGAATTTTTGGTTCTAGTACATGCCGGTTTTCTCACGATGTTTTCCTTCACCGTTTTGAGAGCAGCGATGATGAAATAAATTACACAAAGTAATGCGCCTGGCTGGGTTCGAACCCGCGATTACCGATGCTCTCCTTACCGTAAAGTTATGAAACAGTTTCTTTGCCTGAATAAAAACCACGGAATAAAGAAAAGTAGAGGAACTGTCTCTTAGATATCGCGCGCGTGTCAACATCAAGCGAGATTCGCCGATTACATGTGCAGGTGAATATGGCATCTATTTCAAAGCCACTAGCGTTCCGAATAGAATAAATTGGTTACAGCGCCATCTAACGTTGAGTAGCCGAACTCGTTGTAAATTGGTGTTTAGACGAAAAACTTCTTTATTGTTTGTGTCATGTCAAATAATAACAACTTTCTTATGTTGTAATAAGACCTAATTTATGAAAGCAATAAGAATATGATTTGTAAAAGTTAAGTTTGTAATTCGTAGCTTCGTAGCCAATCATATTACTGTTTTTTATGTGTGTAATGTACAATTCGATGCGCAAATGTGTGAGTTTGGCGACACTGGTTCCCGTGCTTAGTCACGTTAGGGGCACTTCTACCTATATTTTCTGTTCTGTGATAAAAACTATGTCAAATATATTGTAATTATACTAATTGCACAACATCAGTTTGCATATGCGAAACCCGAAACCCGTGCCTAGTATTTTTATGTAAAGAATCTATAATGTTTGGGAGCACAAGGAAAAAACAGCCGGATCATTACAGGATTTATTTACAGGGTGACAACCAAGAGTGCATCGGACTACAGATATCAATATTAATTACACTCGTACCAAATAGGATACTGATATGTATATAATTTGTGAACTTTGGGTCGGTTGAGTTAGGCCGTGTAGATTCAGAAGCTTGGCTCTACATGAGATCTGATATCTTTTTCACAGGGCAAACCTTATGTGGTCGTCTTTGCAACATTTTACATGAAATGTTTTTGGTGGGATTGCAGTTCTTTTTATAAGTTGCTAGGCAGTCTTTATTTTTTTCTTCTATATTTCGGCTTTCTAGCACTTCAGGAAGTGGCCAAACATTTTGATAATTATCAGTGTGTCAGTTCAGGTTTCGCATATATTTAAAATAATGTTCTAAACAATGATTTTATTTATCCCTACTAATATTATAAATGCAAAAGTAACTCTGTCTGTCTGTCTGTTACGCTTTCACGCAAAAACTACTGAACGGATTTAGATCAAATTTGGTAGGTAGGTAGAAGAGACACTGGAATAACACATAGGCTACCTATAATTCCACTGCTGAGCACGGGTCTCTGTCCGCGCGATATAAAATGTAGTCCACGCGGGCGAAGCCGCGGGCGGAAAGCTAGTTTACTATAGAAAATCTTTACTCAGTGACGGATTAAGACTGCTTGATGCCCTAAGCAATCCACGCTCGTGGGCCCTCCTATCCGTATGTCAACTAGAATCGGTCTTTAAACCTTTACCGCCTAAAAACATTCGTTTTTTTTGTAAAATAAAATGATGAGATGTAATGTACCTTGGAAGTGGAGTTGGTGCAACAACAATAAAAATCAAAGCACAAATTATTTATTTATTGTAATGCGCCTTGCGGCTTTCCCGGGCATTGAATTCACGCAAGATAGTATTAACGTTTAACGTTTTTAACTTAACGGACTCTTAGGTACAACATCGATTTGCTCTAAGGACGAATTTGTTCGTGCTTCTTCTGGTGGCCCTCCAAACGTGATGCCCTAGGCTATTGCTTAATTTGATTAAGGGTTAATCCGTCACTGGTACCCTGAAACAGTGCAATGGGGTCACGCGCGGTAGTCCGCGAAGGAGATGGCGCGACAATAGACAGATTCCACCAGAACTGGCAAGGAGAAACCCGGACGCAAGAAAGATGGACGGAGTGAAGGGAGGCCTTTGCCCAGGAGTACGACAAAACAGGCTAACAAAAATAAAGTATTGTTTATTGAGTCCAGAAAAATTGTTTTATTTCAACTTCTGTAAATATAAATATAAAAATAGCATATAAAGTTGTATTATTCAAATAAGCCACTAAAACTACCTTTAATTGTCAAATTACCAAAGACATTAAACATATATCTACTACCAATAGACCGGACATATCGAACAAAATCGTCATTTGATACTTGTTACCAAATTAGTAACAAGTCGTTCAGTCTAGTGTGACACCCCCACACGTCAAGTTGTGTTTGTTTCCGCTTTATGCACTAAAAGAAAATCATTTTCCGAGGAAATATGCCGAGCTGCACCTTAGGTTATTACAAATTTTGTTATTCTAAACTGACTGGACCTAACTGCGGTTTATTTTCGTGAATATTCTTGATATTTACGCAGTATATTAGTAGTCAACAATTTTCTAAATAGTTCTAGAACATTTGCTGATTTTGTGATAACGCCATCTATTGCTGAAAAGTATAATATATTATTATTATTATTTCTTTATTTTCATTTTACACATATTTTATATATTTTTAAATATTTCTTAAGGACACTTATAAAAAAAAAACATTTAAAAATATAAAAAAATAGTATTCCGCCGGTATCGGGAGCAAGGTCCAAGCTACCGGTGGTTAGGGCTCCAGAGACAGGAACCTCCTCACAATGCGAGCCGTATCGAGGAGTACTGCCTTCTGTATCAGGCCCTTGATCCAACCGCGCAACGACAGCTTCGACAGATGGTCGTCGAAGCTTTTGGCTATGAGGCCATTGGCGGTCACGACAATCGGCACAATGATAGCTGAGTCCACATTCCACATGTCGACAACCTCGTGAGCTAAGTCGAGATATTTCATTTGTTTCTCCTTCTCAGCTTTCACGAGATTCTCGTCATGTGGGATGGTGACATCGACTATCATTGCGCGGCGCGCTAATCGGTCTATCACCACTATGTCCGGCTTATTGGCTACAATAGTCCGGTCAGTGATGATAGACCGATTCCAGTACAACGTGACATGGTCATTTTCAAGAACTGGGTCGGGCACATACCTGTAGTACGGTACCTCAGAATCCACTAGGTTATATTTAAAAGCAAGTTGCTGGTGAATAATCCTGGCTACTTGGTTATGCCTGTGCAAGTACTCGCCGTTAGCTAGACGAGAACAACCAGAGATAATATGTCTGATAGACTCACCCGGACGATGGCATGCCCGACACACGTCAACCGTCCCGTCCTTCATAATATGTCTCCGGTAGTTTTTCGTCAAGATAACTTCGTCCATTATCGCACAGACAAAACCTTCAGTTTCCCCGAAGAGGTTGCTGAATCGTAACCAGGCCACGGACGCCAAAAAATCTACATCAGGCCCATGAAGAGCCCGAAAAAAGCGTCCGTGAAGCTCCTTGCCTTTCCATATTTCCTTGCGGTCATCAATAGTAAGTACCACAGGTTTGCGCCAGTTCTCTTTAGCCATGGACAACGGGGTGAGTCCCTTGTCCACTGCGACCACATCGCGGTGCATACCCACGTCGGTTTTGAGAAAGTATTCTCTGAGGCTGCACACCTCGCGGTTGTGTAGAGTCTTTGCGTTCAAAAAGCCACGACCTCCACACTTCCGCGGGATGTACAGTCTCATCACCGAAGATCGTGGGTGATGCATCCGATTTGCGGTCAGCAATGTACGGACCCGCCTATCCAGGGCGTCTAACTCAGTCTGAGTCCATTTGAGTATGCCGAAAGAGTACATTAAAACCGGCATGACCCAACCGTTGAAGGCGCGCACCTTATTTCCGCCCGATAGAAGACTGTTTAAAACCTTCTTCAGGCGGCCAAAGAAGCGCTCCTTCAACGTTTGCTTCATGTCAGCGACGTTAATGCCTAACGCTTCCGACATACCCAAATACTTATAAGTTTCGGTCGAGGAGAGGGTTCTAAGGTGAATAGAATCCGAGAGTTGAATTCCCTCGGATTCCACTATCTCCCCTCGCCTTACATGACTGCACATTTGTCCACACCAAATTCCATCCTGATGGCACTACTGAAAGTTTCAGTTACTTTCAGTAGTTCCATCAGTTGCGAATTGTTGTGGGCAAAGAGTTTCAGATCATCCATGTAAAGCAGGTGAGATAGCACCTGACCACCTCTTCTCAACCGATAGCCCAGGCCTGAATCCTCCAGCAACGTGCTTAGAGGATTCAGGGCTAAGCAAAACCAAAGTGGACTCAAACTGTCGCCCTGAAATATTCCCCGTTTAATCCATATTGGTTCATCATTCTCTTGGATCGGTCGACATCCTGGATAGCAGAGGACCGTTTTCCATTGCCTCATACATGACTCAAGGAAGGTGCGTAGAGTTGCATCTATTTTATACAACTCCAACACCTTCATGAGCCATGTATGTGGAACAGAGTCGAAGGCCTTCTTATAATCTATCCAGCATGTCGACAGATCCTTACGGGATCGACGAACCTGTTGGCTTATGGCCATGTCTATGAGGAGTAGCTCCTTAGTGCCGCGTGACCCGTTCCTACATCCATTCTGAGAGGCAGACATAATTGAGTGGTTCTCAATGTGTAGATTAATTTTCACTCTCAGGATGGATGTAAGAAGTTTATAGACCGTCGACAAACATGTAATCGGTCTATAGTTCTTGGGGTCCGCGGTACTACCTGTCTTATGGAGCAGGTGGGTGGCACCAGTTGTTAAAATCTCAGGCAGCGACCCAGACTCTAAGGATGACTGGAATTGTGATGCCAGAATCGCGTGTGAGCTGCTATACCACTTAAGCCAGAAATTTTGCAGTCCGTCCGGTCCTGGAGACTTCCAATTTGGTAACGGACGAACTGCTCTGGCCACATCTAATGGGGTGATGAAAACTTTATCCATTTCTGGTATAGCATCGCACACGCGCTCAACAACACGCATCCAGCCACCTTCATTGTGACATACGGGCTCCGACCAGATGCTACGCCAGAATGTATTCGTGGTAGCACAGTCCGGACGAAGCCCGTCAGTCACACTTTGTTCAGGTCGCTCCCAAGCTCTGTACACCCACCTCTCATCGCTCTGGAACATGCGATTCTGCAAATACCGATCGACCCGTCGCTTATACCGCCGGATGCGATTGGCCCATGCACAAACTTTCTGCTTCAGGAAGTCGATGCGTTCCGTGACACGTAACATGTATTCTCGGGGACTTATTTCAGTCCCCGAAAACGCTCGTCTCACGAAACGCATCACACGTGGACGTGTGTTGCCCTCCCTGAAGCAGTATAGTTTGCCAATGAGTGCTCTGGCCTCATCAATACGCCTCTCGATTCTGCACTGCCAGGCTGGAGCGGCTGGCGCTGGTCGTGTAGCCATACCGTAACATGGGAACTTTACATTAGCAAGACGACATGCCGCAACAGCTCCACAGTACAGGATGGAGTGCGTATCAAGGAGGCTCTCGCTGCTTTCAAAAACATTGTTAAGCAACGAGTCCAGAGCACACACTAGTGCCCTATTTTTTTTGTGCACTAGTGCCCTATTTTTTTTGTGCTTATTATTATTATTCATTTATCTCAGGACCCTAAGGTCCTGGACCTTTGGAAGGCGTACGAGGAGCCGAAACCAACTCGCAGAAGCCCTTTTAGATACTTTTAATGATGGATTGTGGTAGCAACCGGCGATTATCCCTGTATGCGATATGCTAGTGCATCCAAGGACAACCCCCGGTTTGAAAAACTATTGCGATACAATATGGAAAACAAAATAATAGGGCTATGGTTTTTGGAGTCTTAAGTGGATTGGTAGCATGGAACTATGTTAAGACTATGGCCCCTGCCTGAACAATGTCATTAATATCCATCGATAAAAGGTAGGGGGTGACTCGCACACTCAATAAATGGGCCCTCAAAAACGGCCGCTAGCACGAAGTGACGTAGCAACAAGAGGGCAACATACCCTGAGGCGCTTGAGGAGTAGAGGGGCATACCACAGCTATCAGGACAATCCCGGAAGTACGGTCAAGATCCCTACCAGCACCTTACTGGATTATGCATCCATCTCCCGAGCATGTTTGCTCTTGCGACTCTCCACTCAAGCCAGCCAATAAAGGCAAGAGAGAGGTGGGAGCTCTGTTCCTCGTCAGTGTTCACTACGACCGGCCAATAAAGGCAAGCCGGAGATGAAGAACAGGAATTATCCCGGGAGATCGGGTCCGTGGGGTCGCTAATACCCAACAGTTCGCCACAAAACTGCCCTGCGGATTGTATCTCTCTTAGTCTGGCCCCTCACCCTAGGTATGTTACGGTAAACGAAATTCTACCGATACAGACCAAGGGCATGTTGGAGCACACAAGCCCCACCACGACGTCAACGTAGAGACACGACGATGGGGTTATTATTATTATTATTATATTCTTTATTGTACACCACATAAACAAATATAAAGGACAAACATTTTAAGAAAAAAGTGTACAATGGGCGGTCTTATCGCACATGGCGATCTCTTACAGACAACCTTTGGATGGACTGAAAGAAGGGAGATAGATTTAGGGTTGTTGGTGTACAAACATCAGAAATAATACTAATAAGATACATTACAAATACATACATACAACACAAAAAAATAAATAAACTAATAAATATCAAATATATAGTTGAACCAGGAGAAGATGAAAAAAAAAATATATATATCAAAGAGAAAGGTAATGTTCCTTCACCATTTTTTTAAATGTTGGTAGCGTTTGAGCACGCCTCACCTCCAGGGGTAACGCATTCCACAAACGTGCAGCTTGAATTGTGAAAGATTTGTCAACGAAGGAGGTGGAAAGCGTGCGAATACTTAATTTTAGGTATTCCGATGATCTCAAGGACCTACTATGTGTGTCACTAAGAAACTGAAAACGTTCTTTGAGGTAAAACGGGGTACAAGGATTGAATAGCACATTATAGAGCAAAGAAAGTATATGGGCATTCCGGCGAAGGCGAATAGGAAGCCATTTGAGCTTAGTACGAAATTCAGAGATATGGTCATACTTGCGCAAGCCAAATATGAACCTGATACAAAGATTTTGAAGTCGCTCAAGCTTATCCAATTGGTCTTGGGTGAGATCAAGATAGCTGGCAGCAGCATAGTCCAGGATTGGAAGGAGAAGAGATTGGGCTAACGCAATTTTGGTAGTAATAGGAAGAAAATTACGAAGACGTCTCAGGGAGCCCGCTGAAGCAAATAGCTTACGACTGACTTCCTGCAGTTGTTTTGTCCAGGACAGAGTGCGGTCGAAATAAATCCCCAAGTTCTTCACAGTGTAACTTAAAGGAATAATGGTATTATTGAAAAAAACCTGGGGAAGTTTCGACCAATCCACCCTAGACACAGTCCGGGAACTACCAATAACAATCACTTGTGTCTTAGTTGGATTGATCTTCAACCCAAACTCAGCACTCCAGTCACCCATTCGAGCCAGGTCTATGTTGATAGTATCAAATACCAATTATTATTATTATATTATTATTATATTATTATTATATCATAATCTTGTCCTCGATTTATCGGTTTCTAAATAAATGTGTTAGGTATAGATATATTATGTTATTTAGTATTACATACTATTAGATAGGTTCTTCAGTACCCAATACCTAGGTATCCTTTATCGATTTAACCCTTCAGATACCGTCAATAGAGACACAATAGTAAGACAATAGATGCGCGGCCACCGGTGGTCGCTTGGGGATTCATGAATTAATGTGTTTACGTGTGATTCCAGTTTACAAAATGGTAACTTAATATTATTTATTATGGGAAATAAATCCAGGTTTTCATATTGATTTTTTTTATGAAATATAACAAAATATGAAAATACGGTATCAGTTTTTATTTAACTTCGTAAATTGGTGAATAAATATTAATTTCAACTTAAAATATTATTTGTCGATAGGATATTAATCCCATCCCTACGTTTTACTATAGAATACGTTATACATTTGTTGCGTGGCGCTGGAGGACACATCGCGTATTGAATTATATAGATCTATATAATACGCGATGTGTCCTCCAGTGCAAATTACAAACACATTTTCAGCCTTATTACGTTAAAATAAATTCAGCCTATAGCGACCGTTTTCAAAAACATGGCGCTACGCTTTAAAAAATAAAACAATTATATATATTTGTTTTTTATTTATAAATAAGTAGTTCATTATGTTGTTGATATTTACTTATTGGTACAAATCGGTCTACCCCATATAAAGACTGGATTCTGGCAGTGTTTATAACAAGTTGCCAGTTATAAAAAAACCCATACCTAATCTGTGCAGATGGCCGGCAATCAATATTAATATATTTTTAACACTATTAATGCCTTAGCTTACCATCAGGTGGGATCGCAGTTAACTACTTACGAGTAGTAATGCAATCTCTGATGGTGAGGCGCACTAGTTTATTAAAAGCCTATTCACTCTAGCCTTGAAGACACCCAAATTATAATCGGACGAGAAGACCGCAGTAGGCAAATTGTTCCAGTCCTTCGACGTACGCGGTATAAACGACGAGGCGAAACGCTTCGTCCGGACCGTACCTAGAGGTGATGTATTTTTTTGGCAAATAAACATTATATTATTATTATAGTGTGTGGAGTCATCAGCCTTCTCGGTATACTTCGCTGACGTACTTGGCTAAAACTATAATAAAATTCTCAACTCCATTTCATCGAGATCGCGCCTTCTTCTATTTTCCAATTGCGCAGACACGTGATATATATAACTACACCAAGTTAACATCATAATTTCCTCTTGGCAACAATTCGCAAACAATAGGCTATTTAACCTTATCGACGCCCATCTATATACCTAATACGCGATGTGTCCTCCAGCGCCACGCAACAAATTGTTTCTATATTAAACTAAGTCCGCCTTTGTACAACTCTGTGCATAAAGATTTAAATAAATAATGAATAAATAACATGACATAGAACCGCATTCTGGGCGTATTAAGTTCTACAGGCTGGTATGCTAATATGCTGGGTTACATTCTGCAGCGTCAATGAAAAGCAGAGTTAGCGGTACACTGGTATATTGAATAAGTTTTAGAATCTTCCCGCCAAAATACAATCATTCATAGACAAAACTATTATGATCATAGACAAACTATTATAATCATAGACAAGCTAAAGTAACCATCGGTACATTTTTCCCTCTTAAGCTAGAGTACACGTAATATAATTAAATAACAATCAAAAGATACAAAGCGTTTTACTTAGTTGATCCAGCCCGATTATAAGCTCGCAGAGCGCGAGCAGACGCACCTGACGGTGGTGGTGGTGTCTCCGGCCGAGATGCCACTTCAGGCTTAGTTATCTGCGACTTCTCTACAAAACCGTCAGAAGCGTCTTCGAAAGTCTCTTCAGTTTCCTCACGGACGAAAGGGACCGCCTGAACTGGGGATAAGTCTTTATTCTCGGAGACTATACTGGTACGAGATAATGAATAGCGATTCCTATTATTAACAGGTATAATTTGATCGACATCTCTACGCCAACCTACTCCATTTCCAACGTCTACTTTGTACGAGACCGGTCCCGTCTGATCGACTATTGTAGGTACCTGACGACCACTTGTCCCCCCATGCGGTGTAGTCACGGGCGAGCACCGCGTCGCCCGGTGCCAGCGCCCGCGGCGCGCCGCCTGCAGGGCCACTTGCCGCTCCTGCGCGGCACGCACTACACTGGACACGTCGGGTCGCAGCGCGTCTAAGCGCCCGCGCAACCTGCGCCCTTGCGATGGCACCGTTGGGGACACACCAGTAGTTGCGTGCTGGCAGTTTCGATATTGGAACAAAAAATTACTGAGTGCCGTTTTTTTTTTTTTTTTTTTTTTTTTGTCGACGGGGAAAATCATCTTTGACGAAACCCGCTCTTGGGTGGAGCGGGAGACAGTGTCAGACTCTTACTGACTAAAAACCCCGCGCCGTTCCTTCTAGCCTTCATACCGGGGCACGAGCTCCCTTTCGGACAACCCTGTCCCCAGTAGGCTTCGACCCAGCTGGGCCCCTCCTGGTGCTGACAACTCCTTGAGGCGCGCGGGAACAGTGCGCGCCGTCGACGTCTTGGACTCGGTCCATTACCGGACGATCGGACATCGAGCTACCCATAGCTCGTCGTCCGCGAGCCCGCGTCTACGGTGGCCGGAAATCGGGATCGGAATCCCGGCGACGGCGGCGAGGGCGCCTTTGCCTGATGCGGTCGGCCTCCTCCTTTGCAAGCATTACTGCTTCGCAGAAGGAGGCGACCGCCTGCCATTCCTCCTCGCTTCGGACCATGGCCTCGACCAGGGCCCGGCGCGAGAGGTCTCCGCCGCCGATCGCCCCCACGAGGGCACGGCGATGCTCCGCCCAGGCAGGGCACACCTCGACGGTGTGCTCCACCGTGTCCTCCGGGCGTTGCGCACAGTGGCGACACCCGGGCGTCTCTTCCGCTTGAATCCGATGCAGGAACCTTCCGAACTTGCCATGTCCGGTGAGGACCTGCGTCATGCGGAACGTAAGGACGCCGTGAGGTCTTTCCAGCCACGCCTCAAAGAGGGGGCTTACCGCCATAATCGTGGCGTGCCCAGCACTGGGTTGCGATAGCCGTTGACGCCATTTCACCATGAGATCCCGCCGGAGCTCTGTCCGCCATGCCTTGACATGTTGCGGCAGTGGACTTTCACCCCGGCGTTGCATCTCCACGCGCATATCGTGCATGTGTGCAAGGACTGTTGCCTCCAGATCCCACGGTGGTAGGCCAGCCAGAAGGCTCGCCGCTTCGCGGGAGATCGTGCGGTAACCCCGCACCATCCGTATTGCCATGACCCTCTGGCAGGCGTTCAGTATGGACGCCGGTCGCTTTGCCAGCGACGGCGCCCACACCGGCGCCCCGTAGAGGGCCATGGACCGAACGATCCCCGCGTAGAGCCTCCGGCAGGAGGCGTCTGGACCCCCAAGGTTGGGCAGGAGCCGCTTGAGAGCAGCCCCGGCCCGGAGAAGCTTGGGAGCCAGACGTCGGAAATGTTCTACGAAATTCCACCGGCTGTCGAGGACGAGTCCCAGATACTTCATCGTCGACCCGACGCCGATGCGAACTCCTCCTACCGTAAGCTGGGAGTCCGATGGTGGCGCGTTCCGAGGGCCGTGGAAGCACATTGCCTCGGATTTATGCAGCGCCACCTCGAGTCCCAACTCCTGGATCCTACCAACGGCTATCGCAACCCCGCGTGTCGCTAGAGCGACCGCCGCCTGGTGCGACTCTCCCTGCGCTAGGATCAACGTGTCGTCTGCGTAGCAAACCACGCTGACCCCATCCGGGAAGTCGCCGCGCAGCACGTAATCGTATCCGATGTTCCACAAGGGTGGGCCCAGAACCGACCCCTGCGGAACACCGCACGACATCTCTCGACGTTTCCAGTCTCCCTGGTGACCGGGGTAGACAATGTACCTGTCTGACAGGTACGCCTCGACCACTAGACAGAGGTATTCGGGCACCCGGTGGTACCGGAGTGCCCTCCGGATCGTACTCCAGGGCAGGGAGTTGAAGGCGTTGGCAATGTCCAAGGACACTGCCACGACACACCTACCCTGGGACACCGCTTCCCCTGTCGTGAGGTACTGAGTGCCGTGGCGACGTCCTCGCCCTCGTACAAAGCACGTTTAATGGCTTTCTTAACGGTTTTTACTGCGTTTTCTGCAGCCCCATTTCCCTGTGGTCTGTAAGGTGCTGTGGTGACATGTTTTAGACAATTTCTTTCACAAAATGTCTTAAAATCCTGTGAGAAAAATGGAGGGCCGTTGTCAGTGACCAGTAATGATGGCAAACCAAACCGAGCAAAAATGGTTCTCATTGTCGCGATAGTGGCCTGTGCGTCCGTTCTACTCATTGAATCGCTTCTATCCACTTCGAGTTTGCATCTACGTTGATTAAATACCGTTTGCCCCCACAATCCGCGAAGTCAGCATGTACTCGCTGCCACGGATGTAGCGGACACTCCCAAGGGTGCAACGGCGCATGCGGCGGCGCGTCGCGGACTGCGAGGCACGCCGTGCAAGCGCGACATACCTCTTCTATATCTCTATCCAGACCGGGCCAGTATACATAATTCCTAGACAGATTCTTCATTTTATTAATTCCTAAATGTCCTTCATGAATTTCATCTAAAATCTGTTTTTGTATATTTATAACTTAAGCAACCTAATTCTATACCTAAATCCTGTTTTCTAACGAAATATGGTTTTTCAGTATCGCTCACTGTCAACGGCCAACCAAAAGTTACATAACCTTTCACCTTGCATAACAATTTATGTATCTTTTTCAGTCTCCCTAGCAATATCCTTAAAACTAACAGGGAATGATTCCTCTATGAGGTTGATGTAGGTCCTGCATCCATTAAGCGACCCTCTTGAGGAAGCGGCAGCCTTGATAAAGCATCTTCTGGCCCATTGTCAGCCGAGCGTACAAATTCCACTTTGAAATCGTATGCGGCCAGGCGCGCCGCCCACCGCTGTAGCCGGCTAGCCGCCGTTTGTGGGATACCACCCTTAGCACCAAATATGTGCGTCAATGGTTGATGATCTGTACGTAATATAAAGTTTCTGCCAAACAAGTACTGATGGTGCTTTGTTATACCAAATAATATAGCGAGTGCCTCCTTATCAAGTTGGCTGTAATTCCGCTCGGCCGCGTTGAGTGTCAGAGACGCGCAGCTGACCGGGCGCTGCCATCGGAATAGCGGTTAGCCAGCACTGCACCCAACCCATACGCACTACTGTCTACCGAGAGTACGAGAGGCCGTCCCTCCTCGCAATGCGCTAACACTCGATCGCCCAAGAGAACTCGCTTAGATTCTTTAAACGCCTGTTCACAACTGGTATCCCATTTCCACTGTGTATCTTTTTTTAGTAAATTGTGTAATGGGTGCAATAATATGCTCATATTACTAATGAATTTACCATAATAATTTAGCATTCCCAGGAAACTTTTTAACTGTGTTATATTCTCTGGTCTAGGCGCGCTGGAAATAGCATACAATTTAGCTTTGTCTGGCCGTAAACCCTTCTTATCTATTATGTAACCTAAATAATCAACACTATCTTGTAGGAAACTACACTTACTTAAATTTAACTGTTAAACCCGCTGTGCGCAACCTCTCCAGCACAGCTCGCAAATTACTGAAATGCTCTTTATCATCAGCTCCTGTTGTACAAATATCATCCAGAAAAACAACGCAACCCGGTATGCCCCGCAATGTTCCTTCCATTAATTTCTGGAATTTTTCGGGTATGCAAGCTAGACCGTATGGCGTACGACGGTAGGCATATGTTCCGAGGTGAGTTGTTATAGCTGTATAAGGTTGTGATTCTTCCGTTAATAAGAAACACTGTTCGTAAGCATGTGTGAGATCAATTTTACTCGTAGTAAATTTGTCTCCACTTAATTTAGCAAACAACTCATCAATACGGGGCAACGGATAATAGTCACGCTTGAGCTTTGGGTTAGGTAATTGTAATTTTATAGTCTATCGTATATCTCCATTTTTTTTAACAACCGGCACAATTGGGGTTCCGTAGTCAGAATAGTCCACACGGTATATCGAACCGTCAGACTCCAGTCGCGCTAGCTCGCGCTCGCAGCGCTAAGGGTACGGGCCGCGCACGAACGTACACAGGCTCATTGTCTGTCAGCTGTAGTCGAATGGTTCGCTTACAAGTCCCTAGCTTATCGCTTTGTATTCGAAATCTAGTCTTCTCCGTGTGAGGCAATTGTTTATCGCTTCGATACTGCTACGATTTCATAGAAATGCAAAAAAACTGGCCCGCCATACGTCTAGATCGCTAAAATGGGATCGACCAAGAGTACACTCTTCTTTTACACGAAGATCTTTTGCGTTTCTCGGACCTTATCTCTACACTAAATTCTACTCACACGATAGCAATATAACCATGTTAACCTATAGATGTTTTAAAAATGCTGCTTATAAATGGCTACATCCCAAAAATTACGACCAAACGGAAGACCTTTTACTAATACAGTCGTAAAATGCTTTACATCAAAAGGAAAACAGGAAAACAGGCAAACATCCATTATACACTCCACACTCACCCACACACCATACCTCACACTCCACACATACACATACACTCACTCAAAAGCACCTGAACACTTTTTTTTTTGTTATCTATACTTATAATAAATCTGTAGAGAGGTCAATTCTGTACATGAAATATATTTCCAAAATAACTATCAGGGGGTGATTAGTGATCGATACTGATGCTAAAAATGCAAACAGTAAAATTTTTGTCTGTCTGTCTGTCTGTCTGTTTGTATGTTCTTTATAGAAACAAAAACTACGCGATGGATTTTAACGAAACTTGGTACAATCATTCTTCATACTCCTGGGCAGGTTATAGTATACTTTTTATCACGCTACGATCAATAGGAGCAGAGCAGTGAAGGGAAATGTTGGGGAAATGGGAGAAATTACGCCATTTTTTAAGCTTCCGTCGCGTTTGCAGCCTTAATGGTTAAAGCTACACAGAAATCATGTATCACGGAAATATTCTCCTTAAAATTATATAAAAAATATCCCACGACAACATATGTCTATCTTTTATGGTTGACTCACAATAACACGTGTAACTCCCGATAGCTTAGCAGTTCGGAGCTTTCTGTTTATTTTTGTCTACTCTTACGTTTATAACACTCTCACTCATCCCTAATTTTAAAAAGTTAACATTATTATCTATTCAATAAAAAAAGAATCATAGAAATCGGTATAGAAACACCAAAATTATACATGAAATACGCTAATAAGCCATCGCGCGTGAATACTGAATCCAGTTCCCGGGCTCTTAGAATTCGATATCAGACGTTTCAGATCTTTGATTTTGACGACCCCGTTGTCGCTGGCATAAGCAACAGGATCCGCGTACGATGTCGCTGGCAGAAGCTAGTCAACAATAAAACATTTTTTTTCTAAATTTTATTCTTATATCTCTAACAATTTTTTTTTCTCTATATATAAAATTGTAACTATTATAATTATTGCCGAACTCGGGAAGAGACTGGATCCCACGACACAGGGAGCCCTAGTGTGGTCCAGGGAATTTGTAATAAACTAGCATTTAAGTCTTTTGTGTATCGCATTACTGTAAATTTATTGAATCTTGTCAAAATGAACCAAATAAAGCTTATTATTATTATATTATTATTATTATCCGTAAATACCTCAGGAAATTCACCACATAGACGATTCACGAATCCATCGTCGGTAATCTTGTGCAAATTAATTTGAGTTATCTTAAGGGCGCGTAACCAGTCCCTTCCTAATAATGAGCACGCTCCATTTCTAATTACATAAAGTGGCAAGGATTTAACTTCTACATTTTGTAACCTCACTTGGACTTCTATATAGCCAAGCGACTCGATGCGTGAACCAGCGTAACTTCTTAACATTAAATTATCTGCCATTATGGTTTTATGGGAAAATTTGCGATTATACAAGTCTTCATTAATAGCTGAAATACGACTACCAGTATCGATTTCACACTTTGTCTGAAAGTTATCTATTACAATGTTTATAAAGTACGGTTTATTGTCCTTACCCGCAATAATCTGAAACATATCGTCCGAATCGTCCTCACCACTGATATAATTATGCCGATTGTTCGCCCGATTCACTAATTTGCACATCACTCTTAAATGGCCCTTTTGTTTACACTCATCACAACTGTAATTCACATAGCGGCACCTCGCCGCGCTATGTGCCTTACCGCACCGCCAGCATGCTTGCGTGGTCGCGCCGCGCGCTCCACGGCCGCCGGACCCGCTGCGCCGGTCGCGCGCGCGCCGTCCGTAGTACGCGAGCCGCGGGTGCGTCCTTGCCTTCCGCGTGTGTAGTGCAGGTCTTCGCCTGCTTCGCCGCCAGCACCTAAGGTCGTAGTCGGTACCATACTGCCGCTCACCTCCGCGTGCTTCTCTGCAGCCTCCAGGGCTAGCGCTAACTCCACTGCCTCTTTGTATCCTTTGTATGCCAGGTGCTTGAGGGCCTGTGGATATTCCATTAAAGGTTCGCCGCTGACACCGCAGCCGAAACACGTGGCGTTCGGCAATCTCTGATCGCTGCGGTTCTACATGGTCGGCAACTAACTGTACCAAAGTTTCGTAAGTTTTGTTCTCGGGGAAGTCAGGCGAGCACAGATCACACATCAACGAATATGTTGCTTCGCCTACGATAGTAATTGACAACATTTCAAAACTGACATGACCTTAAAACAAAAATACCATTTCTTTATTTTTGTCTCCTGAGTTCAAATATATTTTTTTCATATTTTTTTATTTCTCCATTTCTGAGGAAAAAAATTAAAATCACAAAACATGTGATGACGTCACATATACGGTTGAATGAAGTAGTTACCTTCGCCTAAGCATTTCATCGTTTTAAACGAAAACATCAAGCGTCAAACGTCAATGTTATGTCACTGTCAACTAAGAAAAAAATATTTACAATTCTATCGAAATTGTTTTGCACAATATTTTCCTTTAAACTCGACACAACTTACTGATATTATTATCAACTGTTGCCTGTTGATTGATATTATTTCATCAATAAAATGGATCCCAATGAAACATATACGCCAATGAAGGAACCGAAATATTGTTTTGTACCAGCCTGCAAAAACAGTTCTAGAGATACTCAAAAAGCATTTTTTGCGGTGCCTACCTCAGCTAAACAAGAGTGGTGCAATGCTGTGGGTATATCATGTCCTAAACGTGTTATATATATATGCGAAGATCATCTCAATGTAAGTACCTGCCTAAATGAAAAACCTGATAACAATGCAATGTGCATGTGGTGTTTATCTTGTTCTAAATATTATTTGATGACCTGTTTGTATATTGAGCAATATTGTAATAACTGTTACCACACCTAATAAATGACTTAATAACAAAGTGCTCACTTTACAGTAATATTTCACTAGGTACTATTTTGTATTATATATTCTGATAACTGATCAGATTAATTATACATGGACAAGATGGACTAATAAAATATAAATTTAAATAATAATTAATCTTTTAGTTGGAGGAAGATGTGGAGAACTACCGGTACTGGACAACAATGAAAGTGTGGCCAAAGTTGAAGTCTCGGTTACCACATTCTCTTGTGAAGATACCAATTTCAACTGTTCATCAAGAAATTATTGAACCTAGACCCAGCACCAGCACATCTACAGCTTCCTCATCATTTCATTCAGTTTGTGAAAATCCATTAATTACAAAAGCCAGCAAAGGAGTACAAGTGAAGCCAAGAACATCAGATAGAGCAACTTATTGTGCCATATACAATAAGAAGACGAAGAAACCTTTATTTGAACAAGATGATGAGATGGAAGAAGTTTTGTTGCCTTCAACACAAGGAAGTTCTACCTCTGTTGAAATGTCAGAAGTCTCATCAGAAATCTACACTAAAACTGTAATACAGACCCGGAGAAGCTTTATGCTTGACCTTATTAAAAAAAAACCACAAAATTATATTGGCTTACCAAAGAATTATTATTGGTTAATTAACTATTTAGAAAGTAATCTGAATGTAAAGTCTTTTGATATAATAGTTACTTTGTATAAAATAAAAAATAATACCCCCTTCTACCAAATCTCAGATTTCTTTGAAGTATCATTAACCACATTATGGAGAATATTTTTCAGAACTTTATGTGTTCTGTCTAAGTTCTTCAAACAATTGATTTATTCTCCTCAAGTATATGATGTCAAAAGAAACTTGCCAGCCTCCTTCAGGACCAACAAAGAATATTCAAATGTTTTTTGCATTATTGACTGTTTTGAGATAGAAATTGAAAAACCATCAAATCCTATTATCCAGTCTCTAACATGGTCACAGTATAAAAATGCTAATACATTAAAATACTTGATAGCTACAACACCTAGTGGTTTTGTCAACTTTGTATCTGTTGGTTTTGGGGGTCGTATCTCTGATACCAATATTGTAGAAAACAGTGGTTTTCTGGATGTGCTGCCACCAAAGTGTACTGTATTGGCTGACAGAGGGTTTAAAAATGTTGATGCTTTACTAAGTAGAAATCAGAATAATCTACTTCGGCCACCCAGTGTTGCAAAAGATCAAAAATTGACAAAGCAGGATGCTATCAAAAGCAAGGTCATTGCCAGTCTGCGTATCCATGTTGAAAGGGTAATAAGAAGAGTAAGGCTTTATAAACTGTTGAAACCACACTCAGTAATAAATAATAAATTAATTCAACATGCAGATGATGCAGTTATTGTGGCATGCGGGTTGATAAATCTACATAGTTCTATTATTAAGAATGAATAAATCATTTTTTTAAATGTTGTATTTTAGTTAGATTAATTTTTTTTTTTTTAGACAAAAATAGTACAGTTAGTTTAATGATTATTTGTTTGTAAGTTTTATTTTTATTGATTTAATTGTTTCAGACAGTCCTAAATAAAAAATAAAAGACATAAAAAGTCAAAAGTTAAAATATTTTATTTCTCATAGGCCTACATGGGGACTTATAAAACGTCAGAAGCTAGTGCACGGTTCCAAATTGGTTGTTTCCTATGGAGAAGAACCGGCAAGAAACTCCATGGTTACTCTTTTAAAAATATGGCTGTTATTAAAATAATAATGATAGATATTATGTAAGAACAGTGTAGACTAGTCAATATTGTACACAAAAGTACAATAAAAATAATCATAAGAAAAAAAAGTAAGTTGTAATAGAAATTAATCTAAGAGTTCGTGGAGTATACAGTGTTCTCACATTTATATTACAAAAAAGAGGCTATATATAAAAAAAAAGCAGGAAAAATATAAATAACTAGCTGCTCCCAGCGGCTTCGCCTGCATGATAGCAGAAAATTATCTCAAGGGAACATACTTCCAGGATAAAAATTCTATGTCCTATTCCAGGACATGGTCTATCCATGTACCGAGTTTCATCAAAATAGTTTTGCCATTTAGGCGTGAAGACGTAACAAACATACTTAATCTCGCTTTTATAACATCAGTAAGGATTACAACTTTGTATCTATAAAATCATGACAAAAAACAATTAATTTAACTAATAAATTTAAGGCAGTTGAGTTGTAAATAATAAAAAAAAATATTGCAAAAGCAATTTGTTAGAGGAAAGAAAAATGTTTATATAAACAAAGATGGAGCAGTTAATAGACACAATATTGATGATATGCCAGGGAGCCACATGTGCAAAGGTAGTCTCAGATTGCCAAACAAGTGTCTTCGACATGTAATATGCTTATTTGGTTAGTACACGCTTATGAGTTTTGAATTTTCCCTCACTAAGTTCAGTAACCACCGTTGGCAGCTTGTTATATATAACAAGCTATATACCTACCCGCCTATAGGTGTATGCTGTTTACTAGGAATGACTTGCTGGTCTTAGCTAATATATAAATAAATAAATACTATTTATATAGATTTTTATTATTTTGCACTTTGTAAAACCGTATTGAAAATAAATTGTTTCCAAAATTCTTCAGCTGAATCTAATAAACCTGTCACATATTTTTTATCATAATTTACCCAGTACTTATGTAGGAGTTTTGTCTGTTCAAAACTAGGATCAGCAATACAAAACAGTCCTTTTAATTTTTTTGCAGCATGCATTTGTATCATAATCTGAGCTTTGTGTTTTTCGTATAGTTCACCGTCTTTTACATAACTTTTCATTGTCTTATCACTTATAGGGCACTTTATTTCAATTACAAAATCCCTACAAATCCCATCAGGTGAAACTCCAATGATAGGGGATATTAAAATCAACCCTGTGTGTTGAATTGTTCCAAATTCTTTTTCTAACTCCTTGAGTACTTCTTTTTCTAGTGCCTTGCCCCTTTTGATAGCTTTTGTTTCTGGCACCTTGTAACCTCCAAGAATGCTTTGTACTAAGGCACCATTCTCTGTTTTACAGTGAATAGCTTCATAGATCCTGGACCCTGTGACTCTCCCTTGGCGCATAGAATGCCACAGTTTAGAGTCTGCTTGAGCTTTTGTAGCTTTAGAAATGGTTTCAACTACATCTACAGTAATAGTTGTTGCGGAAAATGATTTAAAATTGTCATAGCAGTGATCATTTATTTGTTGTACAAACTGCAGCACTAAATTAAACACACTAAAGTCATTTAAGTGAGGCTGTCGATTTCCACAGTAATTTAGAATCATTCCTGTTGTGACTTTACGTCTCTTGCATTCTTCGGAAAACATGGCAAGATTGACACTCATGTCCACATTATCAGGAGCTCTTTTAATTTTACCAATGTTTTTTGCCAAGATGAACTTCTGGTCACCTACAGCTCCAGCAAGTTTTGGTTTAGTCCAATAACACAGAGTAGACGTCGTTGAAGGTTCGTCTGACCGTTTTATGAGCCAAATGGCAAAGCATATCGCGTGTTTGCAGCCTCCTGCAGAAGCTGCACAGTCGTTGCATTCTACTGTGATAATGTTCTCAACAGATTCATCGATTACAGCTGTAACCTGATATAACTTTGATTTAACTTTATGTTCAGGTGTTACCCTGCATTTAACGGTGCATAAGTTTCCTTCTCGCTTCACTTCTACATATCCTACAGCTGTGTCAACATATGCTTCACGTGATGCTAGTAGTGCCTTGGCACTACGTGTTTCTGCAATATTGTAGCATTCATTTTCGTGCATATATTGCAATAGCATTAAATAGTCTACTTTCGGCAAGTTTCTGCTATCGGCAACTAGAAATCCTTCCGAAACTTTCATGGTGACTTAATAATAACAGAAACTTCTAAATAATAAAACTCACGAACAAACAAACAACAAACACAAACACAAGTTTAGGCGCCAACTTGTTTGACAAGTTGACACACAATGCATTTGACAGTGTTGCCAACAACACAGAGCATGTTACCGCCATTTTTCACGGCATGAGTAGCCTAAATTAGCCGAATTTTAACTACAGAAATTAATATTCGGCTACTTACTGCCTAAAGTACTCTTAAACAAAAAAAAAACTCTATAAATAAAATAAAACGCAGCTCTCTCTTGTCATTTGACACATCGGGGATTCATCTAGTATTATAGAAAAACTTTGATAACCAACTTCTTTTAAAAGTTCCGCGAGCATGGCAGGTTCGAGGACATTCTTTATAATGGTAGAATACTTCATTTTATGTAATTGAATTTTTTTCTAGAACAGTAGTTCTTGTCTCAAAGGTACAATAGCTAAGACAAATTTAAGGATTTCCCCGGAACTAGTTAAAATAGCTACCATCATTCTTAAATGATTTTTATTAAAGAATTTTTTTTTGTGATTTGAGAATTTTAAATAGCTAGTCTCTGAAATAGTCTAAAAGGCGCCTAGTCGCCTTTCACATATTTTGTTTTGAGTAGCCTAAATGGCAACAAATCGCCTACGTTGGCCACACTGGCATTTGACATCTCTACCAATTTTTTTTATTTTTTTTAGTAGTTACGGCGAAGCAAAGGTGTTATCCTCATTCCACCGTATGTATGACGTCATTTGGCGCTTACGTCTATTTAGAATACACCGAATTTCAAAGTTGAAATTATGAATGAAAAGTACATCATTTCAAAAAATAAAAAAATATGGGTGTCCTAGTTTTTGATTTACTTTTATATAATGTAATAATACATGTAGGTTAAAAATATGAAATGTTGTCAATTAACATCGGCACTTTTAGATTTCCTTTAACATCATTTAATAACATATATTGGTTAACCCGTACCGCTAACCGTAACTATACACCGTTAAATTTTAATCGTTTCAATCCTTTGAACCTGTGGTTTCACTTATGTATATGTAGAGCGATGTAAGTTTAAAAAAAAAAAAAAAAACAGCAAGTGATAAGACAAAACTCGAAACATCGGTCAGAACAATGGTTACGCGCACGAGTCGGTACCATACCTACATCGCGCGTCGGTCGCGCGCGAGAGTTCAAAGACTCGTCGCGCAGCTGATTTCACGTTCCTATAATGAAATTATCTTTCACACTTTTACAGACTTAGGACGGACTTAACTGATTTGTGCCTAAGACATACCTAATAAAATAATTACTTATGCTAAAAGTGGTAGGTAGTTACATGTAAAAATAAATCCCTACAGGCAAATCTCTAGTTGTGGCGAATCAAAATTATGTACAAAGATTTAAAAACAGTTTTGTTACATACCTAAATAGCCTTTGTATTTTAATTATTTAACACTTAGGAACAGGTTAAAATTGTTCATACGTAGGTAACCTAATTAAAACTGTTTACAACGATTAACCCTTTTTTTTTTTTTTTTTGTCGACGGGGAAAATCATCATTGACGAAACCCGCTCTTGGGTGGAGCGGGAGACAGTGTCAGAGTCTTACTGACTAAAAACCCCGCGCCGTTCCTTCTAGCCTTCATACCGGGGCTCTAGTTTCCTTTCGGATAACCCCGACCCCGGTAGGCTTCGACCCAGATGGGCCCCTCCTGTTGCTGACAACTCCTTGAGGCGCGCGGGAACAGTGCGTGCCGTCGACGCCTTGGCTCGGTCCGGACAGTTACCGGACGATCGGACAGCGAGCTAGACGATTAACCCTTCAGATACCGTCAATTAGAGACACAATAGTAAGACAATAGATGCGCGGCCACCGGTGGTCGCTTGGGGATTCATGAATTAATAAGAGTTCTGGGTCAGTAGTGGGTCGTCTTGGGGACTGTTGTAAACCTAAAAACTAATCACCTCTGAATCATCACTGCACTGGTTAGAATGACTTCACATAGCCATTCCTTTGGATACATAATCTTGCACGTGTAACACAAACACTGCAAGTTGTTTGGTACTGTAGACGTCAAGCCGCCTGCGCATCAAGACCCGCGATCGCGTAAAATTGCACATGACAATGTAATCCATAGACGTAATTCCGAGACGCCATTATTTTCGCGCGATACACCGATGCGCGATGATGGCTTGCGAGAAACTGACTTGTTGACTCCCCTGCGCTCGTAGCGCGCGGAGGGTTCGCGCCGCCCGCTGGGCCAATCAGAACGGTTGGGAGGCGGAGTTTGATCCTTGGATTGGCTATTTTTTGTGAGTTCACATTGATTAGGCGAACGCATGATTATTTTTATTAGGAAATGGTGCCTACTAATGGTTTGCATTATGTATTCAATCATGCAAGAATTGGTTCGAGTTATCAAAAAAAAAAGAATCTTATTTTTTAATTTCATCTTTACAAATCTATAGTGTTTCATACCGGTTTACCCTCCACGGGATCAAAACGATCAAAATTTAACGGTGTATATGCAGGCCATTGTTTTGAGTTAATACTATAGGGTTCTAACTTGCCGATCGGCATTTTTGTGACAATGACAATACTGCACGTGAAATCAGACACCGAAATATGTAATTAAGACACCGAAAATCAAATTATCCCGTACTCGTCGCCAATGCAGCGTCAATGAAAAGCAGAGTTAGCGGTACACTGGTATATTGAATAAGTTTTAGAATCTTCCCGCCAAAATACAAACATTCATAGACAAAACTATTATGATCATAGACAAACTATTATAATCATAGACAAGCTAAAGTAACCATCGGTACACATTCTAATTTGGGCATTGTTCTATCTGTCAATTTTACAATATTTCACAAATTGTATTTTTAATGACTATTAGATAAATATATATATCCAAAAACTGTTTTCTAAAACAATCGGCAGATAATTATGAAAAGTGAATATCATAGATTGATACCCCGGAACCAAACCAACGTCCACGCCGTGCGCCGCGCCGTGACGCTGGTCATACGATGACTGTTTACCGGATGGACTTCTTGTTTTAGCATTCAAATATTACACGATAATTCTGTAGCAAATATCGATCGGAGTAGGAATTCTCCTTTGTTACAAGGTAATGTTGTGATTTCACATATTATATAAATGAAAGTTGTTCAAAATTAATTTTCGTTTTTTTTTTGGGTCCTTCGTCAGTGACGTGCATATTTAGTGTGTAACGAATGACTAATTAATATTTCACTTGAATGGCCTTCAAGCAGCGTGTTTACGACGCGCATGGTGTGTTAAAGTGCACTTTTTACTAAAACAACGCTGACATTCTTCACATTTGTAAGGTTTCTCGCCAGTGTGCGTACGAATGTGTGCAGTTAATTGACTTTTCACCATAAAACAACGCTGACATTCCATACATTTAAAAGGTTTTTCGCCAGTGTGCGTAATAATGTGATATTTTAAACTACTATTATGACTAAAACGAAGCTGACATTCTTCACATTTGTAAGGTTTCTCGCCAGTGTGCAAACGAATGTGCTTTTTTAAACTACTCTTAAGACTAAAACGAAGCTGACATTCTTCACACTTGTAAGGTTTCTCGCCAGTGTGCGTACGAATGTGTGTAGTTAAATGAATCTTCACACTAAAACAACGCTGACATTCTATACATTTAAAAGGTTTTTCGCCAGTGTGCGTACTAATGTGATATTTTAAACTACTCCTATGACTAAAACAACGCTGACATTCTCCACATTTGTAAGGTTTTTCACCAGTGTGTAAACGAATATGACCTATTAAATTTCTCTTTTTATTACAACTGTACTGACACATATCACACTTGTAAGTAACTCCACCAGTGCGTATACAAGGGTGTTTTTTTAAATCCCTACTTTCAATATTATTTGGGCAATTCGTGTCTATCGTAGTGTCAGTAACACTAATATTAACCCGAGATGTTGTGTTAGTTATAGGTTCCTGGGTTTTCGGAATAACTTTGGGCACACAATATTTAGTGTTCTGGGCAACTTTACTGGCGGATTCTTCATTCTTCTTTTGATATTCTGTCATGATGTCTTCTACTTTTATTCCTTGTATGTACCGTTTTGGTTTCTTCGCAGCGGCCGACCCTGTGATTATAATCTAGTAAGTACCAAATACATAATACAATTATTGAAAGGAAATCGACTGGTTCTCATTACAGCCGAAGAGTTGTTTTTGCAGATTTTCGTTAATTATTGATCAAACGTCAAAGGGTTTAATAAAAATAAGCTGTAACTATCCGACTACGACAGAGCCAAAAGCAAGGGTTATGATAGCCCACACACAGAACTGTTCTGTTGTATCTGCAATCAGTGTTCAGTACATTAAGCAGTTGTGCTGTGCGACATCTGGCAGTAGGAGTGTGCTCTCCAGCGAGAACCACTCGAGGTGTAGCAGTGTGTGTGTGCTACTCAAGAGTGTACAGAGAGAACATCTGAAGTTCTTTAGTAAGTTTGTGTTGTCAAACCAGCCGGCCTGGGCCTCAAATCTGCTATTACAATAGTGTCAGACTGGTCTATCATTGACTTCAAAATTTTTGATTTTCACAAGTTTTGGTAATCCACTAATATAATGGCGTCAAAATGACTTTCCAATGGTAAACCACAGGCACTTCATTGAAAGAAGTGGCTTAAAATGGAAATCTCGTACATAATGAAAAATGAATATTTGACGTATGCGGTCATTTAAAACAACACACAGTTTTGACAGTTGTTTTGATCAGTGACCTACCATTAGAACGTTATTATTGGTTTTAATAAGCTCGATATTGTCATTCTACCACCAGTCCACCACGAGACCATTGACCGATCAATGATCGATCGTTATGATTTAGCAGATTACGAACTTTTAGCAAAATGACAATGGGATTGTGTTGGAATGACGAATTTATAAAAATAGCAGACTTGGGCCCCTGTTCGCTCACACAATGACTCACTAACTAATACTCACGTGTCGTGTCACTGGCTCTTCGCTTCTTCCTCGACACTTCTTGTTCTTCTTCTTCCGCTTCTGTTTTGATCTTTATTATAGGTACATAATCATCTGAATCAGACTCGGACTGTTGTGCTGGTGTATCTTGTGCGTGTGAACTGCTACTGAATAGATTTTCCATTTCTAGCTCTGTAAGTAAGCAAAACCAATTAGGCTGGCAGGGTAGTTGGAAAAACTAACAAAACAGGTAGGCAGATTGATATTCAATAATATTCAAGTCGGTAGCTTCTGAAATATCCAGCTGTCACACATACTGATGAAGCAACTCCACAACGACTTCTCTGATACTACTTTGTTATGGAAACCTAAAAGCATAACTATATACATATACAGGGTTTTTTGTAAAACACTGGAAACCTCACTGCACTGCGTTCAAAAATAACCAGAGTCGAGTAGAGTTTCAACCCAGGGTCGTTCTTTAATACCTCGAGTAGCTACCCCAGAGTTAACCCCACTAACTCTAACTCTGAGCAGGATAGGTTGGAGTAAGCGGCCAATGCTTGACATTGACAGTTAAACTCACGTTCGCGTTCACAAATGCCAGGGTAGAGTAATTACCTTATGACGTCATTAGAGTTAACTCTAAACTCAAATTTGAACGCAGCCCAGGACTATGTTAAGAACATCATAAACAAGCACTTTGGTTCATCAGATTTTCATACAAAACTAAAAATATTTAAATTGAACGTTCTAAATGTTACGAAGTCTATGCGAAGCAAACGATAGTACAATAGCGGACGGGAGCGGGGAGCGTATTTAGGTACAGCAAAACAGAGTTGAAATGTGTTAGATAAAACAACGAAATCCTGAAGGATTGGTTTTGGTCAATGTATTATGTTTTATAGAAAGTCATAGAACAAAAATTGTTGCTTATGTTTTTAGTAATACAATCCTGCAAGGTTGTTAGTGTTTTACAAATAAACCTGGATAAAAGCGGAATACAATCCACTAATTAATAACAAAATGTCGGAAACTATAACACCTACAATCTTAAAACTTGGCAGGAATGTTCCTTATGGGTTTAGACATCCACTAAGAACGGATTTTATCTAGATAGGTACTAACTTTTGCCCGCGACTTTTTTTTTCGGTGGCAAAAATCATCTAATGACAACCCCCGCCCTTGAGCGGAGCGGGAGATAGTGTCATACTCCTACTGACTAAAAAACACCCTGTTCCTTCTAGCCTCTTCATACCGGAGCTTGAGTTCCTTTCGGATAGCCCTAGCCCCAGTAGGCTTCGACCAAGCTGGGCCCCGCCTGCTGACAACTGCTTGAGGCGCGCGGGAACATTGCGCGCCGTCGACGTCTTGGGCTAGGCAGTTACCGGACGGTCGGACAACGAGCTACCCATGGCTCGCCATCCGCGAGCTCGCGTCTACGGTGGCCGGAAATCGGGATCCGAATCCAGGCGGCGGCGGCGAGGGCGCCGGCGATCGGCCTCCTTCTTTCATAGCATTACTGCTTCGCAGAAGGAGACGACCGCCTGCCACTCCTCCTCGCTCCGGACCATGGCCTGAACCAAGGCCCGGCGCGAGAGGTCTCCACCGCCGATCGCCCCCACGAGAGCACGGCGATGCTCCGGCCAAGCAGGGCACACGTCGAATGTGTGCTACAAGGTGTCCTCCGGGTTTTCCGCACAGTGGCGACACCCGGGCGTCTCTTCTGCTTGAATCCGGTGCAGAAACCTCCCGAACGTGCCATGTCCGGTGAGGACCTGCGTCATGCGGAAGGTAAGGACGCCGTGAGGCCTTCAAGCCACGCCTCAAAGAGGTGACTTACCGATATATATGTGGCATGCCTAGCACTGGGTTGCGATAGTCGCTGACGCCATTTAACCATGAGATCCCGCCAGAGCTCTGTCCGCCATGCCTTGACCTGTCGCGGCAGTGGACTTTCGCCCCTGCGTTGCATCACCACGCGCATATCGTGCATGTGTGCAAGGACTGTTGCCTCCAAATCCCACGGTGGTAGGCCAACAAGAAGGCTCGCCGCTTCGCGGGAGACCGTGCGGTATCCCCGCACCATGCGTATTGCCATGACCCTCTGGCAGGCGTTCAGTATGGTCGCCGGTCGCTTTGGCAGCGACGGCGCCCTCACCGGCACCCACACCGGCGCCCTGTGGAGGGCCATGGACCGAACGATCCCCGCGTAGAGCCTCCGGCAGGAGGCGTCTCGACCCCCAAGGTTGGGCAGGAGCCGCTTGAGAGCAGCCCTAGTGCGGTTGAGTTTGGGAGCCAGACGTCGGTAATGTTCTCCAAAATTCCACCGGCTGTCGAGGACGAGTCCCAGGTACTTCATTGTCGACCCGACGCCGATGCGAACTCCTCCTACCGTTAGTTGGGAGTCTGATGGTGGCGCATTTCGAGGGCCGTGAAGACACATGGCCTCGGATTTGTGCAGCGCTACCTCGAATCTCAACTCCTGGATCTTACCAACGACTATCACAACCCCACGTGTCGCTAGAGCGACCTTAACCCGGTGCGACCTTCACTGCGCTAGAACCAGCATGTCGACTGCGTAGCAAACCACGCTGACCCCGTCAGGGAAGTCACTGCGCAGCACGTATTCGTACCCAATGTTCCACTTGGGTGGCCCTAGTACCGACCCCTGCGGAACACCGCACAACATCTCTCGACGTTTCCAGTCTCCCTGGTGACTGGGGTAGACTATGTGCCTGTCTGATAAGTAGACCTCGACCACTCGACGGTGGTATTCGGGCACCCGATGGTACCGGAGTGCCCTCCGGATCGTACTCGAAAGGCAGGGCAAGGAAATGAAGGCGTTGGCAATGTCCAAGAACACTGCCACGACACACCTGCCCCGGGACACCGCATCCCCCGTCGTGAGGACGCGCACGCGCATGATGGCGTCTACCATGGAGCGCATCCAGCGAAAGCCAAACTTTCTGTCCGAAACGGCAACATACCTCAAAAGTATGGGGTTTAGGTTTTATAAGATTTTATATTTTAACCTAACCTAACCTAACATCAAAATGATCCTCCAACTCTTACATCGACCAACAGATTTGAAATATCTAGGTCTAAGTATCTCAATCGAAAGATCTTAGCAACATACCACCACTGTGATGTTCCTCCACTTCCTCCTTTGGCTTAATGACATCATCTAGTCTCTCACAAACATCTGGTAATTCTTCTTTGATAGCATCACCTTCTGTTTGACATTCATCATCAGAATCTATGCTTACATGCACCATGGGTGATATAATCAACTCATTATAATGCCCTAAGTGATCTTCTAATTCCCCTATAAAAGGGGAATTTAGCTGCAAAAAGATAAGTATTAGATAAATGAAGATGCATTACATACTGAGCCCCATCTAGCCCTCAGGAAGAAGTAAGCTTGTGGTACCGCATCTCCTCTACACAGGGTGTATTGTAGAGAGGGCAGAGGAATGACATGAAACAGTTTCTGAGCAAATTTTCTGTTTTCTTCTTCTGATTGTAATGCTTTTTCAAATCTAAGAGTAATTACTCAAGTTACGAAAAGTCCGTCATACCATACCTAAGATACCTGTCCTTATAGCTCCAACTCAAAAATCCACCCTGGAGGTATATCTATTAACAAACACCTCACCTCATAATCCTCATTCCTCATCTGAGTGAGCAGCTCTTCAGCTTCCAGACATTGTCTCTGCAGTTGGCAGCATTGCTTCAGTTTAGTGCAGCAGATGAAACAAGCGAGCATCGGCCTACTGTCTTCAGTTACAAACTGCAAAAAGACTTGTCTACGTGTATTTTATCTTTGAATAAATTACAATTATAAAGTCAACATGTACTACAGTATGTTTTTGTGTAATCCTTACCAATATTACAACAGTGAGTTTGTTTGTTTGTTACGTCTTCACAACTAAATAGCAAAACCGATTTTGATGAATTATGGTACAGAGATAGTTGGGACCCTAGAGACCGACATAGGCTAATTAAAAAAAAAAGTGAGAATAGGGGGGAGAAAGAGAAAAGTACATTAATAAACGTGGACGAAGCCAAAGAGGAAAAGTTAGTATCAAAATTGAGCAAATTGTACTAGTTTTTGCTGGAAACCAACTTTGCCTTCCAGTTGCATTGATCCATTTTTCTTTTCTGTCGGGAATTCGGGATCTTTAGGAAATCTGAAGTCACAAAATAACACGAAATCTACATTTTGAACCTATGGAAACTTTAACCCTGTTTCTGTTTTATTTGCGGAATAAATGATTATGGTCTAGTGGTCAGTGACCCTGACTGCTATGCCAGAGGTTGTGGGTTCGATTACCACCCAGGACAAATGTTTGTGTGATGAGCATAATCATTTATTCTGTGTCTGGGTATAATTTATCATATTCTGTATGTATTTAGAAATATACAAGCATAATTATCAGTTGTCTAGTACTCAAAACACAGGCTCTGCTTAGCTTGGGACTAGACGGTGTTGTGTGATAGTTGTGGAACATTATTCTATATTATATTATTATTATAAAGACATAGTAAACAGGTTAAGTAAATCATAATATGATTTAATTCATGAATCCCCAAGCGACCACCGGTGGCCGCGCATCTATTGTCTTACTATTGTGTCTCTAATTGACGGTATCTGAAGGGTTAAAAGAGTGTTCATGGACTGCTCGTTCTTCTCCATAGATATCTACGCTTTGGAACACACAATTTAGCTTCACTTTTTATTTTTGACTGACCAAGATTTTGAGAATTCAAAAGAGGCTGGAAATGGTTTCTTTGAAATACACGTTTCTGTTTTGTAGAATGTATGGAACGCGACATATTGTGCAGAACACAAATACATAGTGATCATTGCAAGGGGATGATGTTGTTCAGGACAACAGGAAATACACAGACAAAAGTACTGCTATCTGTACACCTCTACTCACACGCTCAAAGTGATACTTGCTCGAGGTAGATAGTCGATAATCTTTTTAATATAAGTCCAGGATAACTTACCGGATGATCAGTCAGCCTCTCATATAGTTTATGCAAGTCTTTATTTACGACTACATACATGCGAACGTTCTCCGATAAACAAAGTCTACACATTGGTAACTTTCCCATAGTTGTTTTTTTTAAATAACTAACCGATAAATAAAAGTATTATTCAAAGAGTGTATTATTCTTATAACAAACAAATAAATTTAATTGATATTTGTTTGTATTTGATTTTAACTGTAGGGATGTTAAAAAATAATCAACTTCTAGTTCTAATCGATCATTATTTTTGGGATAACGATTTTAATAAATCGATTAAATAAATTACCTAAATAAACCGATTTTCACCATATAAAGTATGGCTTACAAGTTGATTATAATAAAAAACGGCTTACGGAAAGAATTGCTTTATAGTTTTGTTTTTGAGATCATAACGTCGTCATTTAGTTTTTTTATTGATATTTTATTTTAATATTAGTCTTCAATTAGGACTAGAGATTTTAAACATTTTTTTTTTATTTTAGTTTTGGAGACAATAAGATTGTTCTAAATATTTTGTTGGGGTGCTCATTTCATTATTATTCTACTAGAACATTTAATGATACTACGAATTTATATTAATAATGATATTTGGTTTCATTATTCCTTACCTTGAAAGTCTAAAAGAATATTTGCTTTGATTTTTAGTTTTGAATATGTCTCTATTCAATCGATTACCATATTATAATAGTGAACTATTAACTCTTTATTCACTTACTATATACATCTTAACTATTAAATATTATAAATTAATAGGTATATACAAACTTAAAATATGTACAAACGAGTAAAAAAGGCAGAAAAACGGGAAAAACTCAAAGTGCATCAAAAAATTCGTCCACATTGATGACTCGATGTCAATGGGAAAAGTGCCCAGAACGCTGGCAGCATTACCACGCTGGATGGCAATGCTGATTCGTTGACCGAAGAAAATGCCAGCCCTCTGGTCACGCGAAGAGTCGACCAAACGTTTGCTAATATCCTTAATAACTCAATGAGCGCTCGAACCCCATGGCCCTAGTGTTTCAACCCCAAACGGCTCAAATATATAACTTCCAATAAAGTTATTATATTTACGCCGTTTGAGGTTTTCTGCACCTGCAGCAGCCGCTCCAGCACAGCCCGCGGTACTCAGAAGATGGGATGGCGCAAGCGCAAGGGTATCGACATACGTTGCATCCCATGTTTTAAATTGGTTATTTTTGTAATATATTATTTAAATTAATTTTCCATCTAATTTATTGTAAATATGAATCTCTTTGGTTTATTATTAGAATATGAAAAGCATGTACAATTTTAAATATAAGAGAAAATCGAGTATTTGTTTTAATTAAAATCGAATACTGACGTATCGATTAAAATTTAATAAAAAAATAACAATTATTATTAAATCGATTATTTTCCCTTAATGTTACATCCCTATTGGAACGTCAACCTCAAACTTTGCCTAACATCTGACGTTACACATTTTTTTTTAAGTGCTTGGCTTGGATACATAGTTTTTTGAGCTGTCGTGTGGTTTACAATAATTAGAAACATAAGGCATTTTTCAGACATCACACATGTTTCAACATTTTGTCCACAATACTGTGCAGACTCCTGAACACACACAAATCTACAACAATTTAATATCAAAAAATTTACAAAAAAAAATACTAGCTCCAAATATCCACTGCTGAAAGATTGCTCGAAATCAATATGCATTCAGCTATATCTTTGGTCCACGGCTCTGATAAATTAATCAGGAACATTCTAACTTGAATAACCCAACTTCCCAGAGACGGTGGGATGAGCCGCTCTGCAAAGTAGTTCAGGAATACTTAATCGTAACATCTGCTACTACTGCGGAGCGTGCGCGCCTGCTGGCTGTGGGAAATTGGGAGTCAGGTCTTTGGCTTCACGCACTGCCGTCGTCGAATATTGGCACCTTGTTCGACGATACCACTTTCCGCTTAGCTGTTGCCCTACGTCTAGGTGCGCCTTGCTGTTCTCCTCATTGCTGCCACTGTGACGAATTTGTCAACAGCCTCGGTCACCACGGCCTGTCATGCAGTCGAAGTGCGGGACGCATAACGCGGCACGCGAACATGGAGCGAATGTTTTGATCATTTTTATATTTAAAATTATACTTGTTATTGCCGCGAATCATTTTTGGTAAAGTTATAACATGTCACTGGCCTGGAAATTGCAAAAAAACGTAAAAAAAATTGTATTTCGCGGGCTGGTTGGAGCATTCACCTTAACGACATCATCCGACGAGCCCTTGTCACCGTCGGCGATCCGGCTGTTTTGGAACCTCATGGCCTGGCACGCGACGATGGTAAGAGACCAGACGGTATGTCTTTATTTCCTTGGAAGATGGGTAGGCCTTTAGTGTGGGACGCTACCTGAGTCGATACTCTTGCGCCATCCCATCTTCCTAGTTCATCGTGTTGTGCTGGTGCTGCCGCGGCGGCTGCGGAGAACCTCAAGCGGCGGAAATATAACAGCCTCGTTGGCAGTTATATTTTTGAGCCGTTTGGGGTTGAAACGCTTGAGCCGTGAGGTCCGAGTGCTCATATGCTTTTTAAAGATTTATCCAAACGCTTAGTTGACTCTTCGCGTGACCCAAGGGCTAGCTTCTACCTCGGTCAGAGATTAAGCATTGCCATAAGTACAACGTGGCAATGCCGCCAGCCTTTGGGCACACTTCCAGCGATGCGGAGGAGTTTTTTGACGTCATATTTACCTAGGCCTTCAGTGTCTTTATTATTTTTAATTATTTAAGTTTATTTTATAATTTAATTTGTAAATAAATTAAAGATTCTAAAAGCTTTAGAATAATATGCACGTATTTTTAAGCTCATAAAATGTTTAATTTTTACCGATTCACAGAGTGCTCTTCTAGCCATAATTAAATCCCCTTTCGGACATAAAGTACAGTCTCCTATAATTTATGCAATAAGAGAATTGGCGTTCAGATCCATTTCCGAGGGTAACATACTACAATTTGCCTGGATTCGGGCAATTCTGGAATCCATGGCAATGTTGTAGCTGATGCATTCGCTGGTGATGCGGTGCAATGTGGGGACTTAGTTCCTTATAAGAACTTTGGCTATGACCTTGAGACGTTGCCAAGGAATTTTCTTCGGGATACTTGGAAGGTAGCTTGGGATATCAGCAGCAAATCCAAGGGCCGGTACTTTTCTCTTATTCAACCTGAGATTCCGGAAAAACCGTGGTTTGGCAAGGCAAAGTTTGGTAAGGTGGAGACCTCTATTTTAATAAGGTTGAGACTGGGCTATGTTTGCTCTCCAGTCCATCTTGCCAAACTACACATCATAGACGACCCCATTTGCTCGTGTGGCACAGACCTTGGTGACTTAAACCACATATTTTTCTCCTGCCCTTTACTTGACCATTCCTCCTTTCTCTGTAACCTCTTGTCCCTTCGTATCCCTTTTCCTACCTCAATACTTTCTTTACTTTGTACAAATAGCTTTCCAGTATATAAATGTATAGTCTCATTCATCATCCTAAATAACATTAAACTGTAATTTTTGTCATTGTAATTTGCTCATTATCTACATGTTATTATCACCGTTAAAACTGATCCTATATATCTTTTTCTAAATTCCGCTCAATTTAATATTTTTATTTTTATATTTTGGTTTCCCTAACTTTGATTTATAATAAGTACATATAATAAAAATACAACCCGACGTGACATTGGCTGAATGCACAAACCGTGCGAAGCCAAAGAAGAAGAAAAAAAAAAAATATTTCATTTGTTATTTATCAACTTTTGCACCCGATATCAGCATTACCGGTATGTGGCATCCTTTTGCTCTGTTACTGAATGTGTACATTATACACATTATACAGAATAGTTGACGTCGACTCTTGACATTAACAAAAATAAAATAGAATGTGTATCAACATTTTCTCAACACAAATATCGTAGTTAGTTGTTGAGAATTTTCCCAAAAAAATGGAAAAACTTCCCATGTGTAGGATATGTTTAGCGGAGAATGTTCGCATGTATGTAGTTGTGAACAAAAAACTGCATGAACTGTATGAGAAGCTGACTGGTCATCCGGTAAGTTTTTAATTTATCTACACTAATATTAATAGAGAGGTTAAGTTTGTTTGGTGTTGTGCAGCCGCAGCATGAACCAAGGTGGCCTTGGTTCATGCTGCGGCTGCATGGATGTAAACCACACGCCAACAGGTTCGGTGGTTGGAAAAACGCGCCACGGATTGCAACTAGCAAGGTCACCTTGGTAGTGACATGGCATTTGGCATTACTACCATGGAGCCCTTTAGTAGGCTCTTGGTAATTAAAAATTTCTGTGTTGTGTTCAATTACTTACGTTTACACGAAATAAGTAGGTACAGTTTTTAAATAGCTTGAGTACTTACCTACACTGTCCGTCGCTTCAGCTGTCATCCAACACAGATGGCCTCCCGACACTGACGAGCTCCGGTTCGAACTGCCGACCTCCCACGCGGAGACAGATGCGCGCCCTAGCCCGCGTGTTTTCATGAACCCGTTCTAGGATTCCTTCTTGAGCTGACCGCTGCTTAAGTTCTTCAAACACATCAATAATTTTCTGTCGCATTTCAGCAGCGGTCTCGCATGGGCGGTCAAACACCCTATTTTTGACGTAACCTCACAAAAAGAAATCCAGAGAGGTTAAATCAGGCGAGCGAGCTGGTCATGCATGAGGCCCAAATCGTCCGATCCAGTTGTCTCCGAACAGCATAGTCAGTTGCTCACGAACTGGTCTCACGACATGAGGCGGCGCACCGTCGTGCTGGTACCACAACCCAAGCCTCTCGAGCTAGTCGCATCTCTTTTAAAGTGTCGGTTAGGTACCCAGTAATAAAATGGAGGTAGGCAGGCCCGTCCATTCTCGGTGGCAAGAAAACTGGGCCTAAGATCTGGTTTCCCACAATGCCCGCCGTAGACAGATTGTTTCCACCGTGTCTGCAAGCCTGTTTCCATAGTTTGATTTGTATTGACGAAGCACCAATAATGGGTATTTCGGCGGTTACACATTCCATTATTTGTGAAAGTACTCTCGTCGGTAAAAATAATTTTATGGTCAAAGTTTCGGTCCTGGCTCAACAGCCACCTGCAGTAATCCATGCGACGCATCGCGTCGCCTGGCACGAGCGCTTGCACACGATGGATTTTGTAATGCCGTTGCCTATCCCTCCTCAACACTTTATGCACAGTTGAATGGGAAACCGTGTGCCGAGCGTGATGACCATGCCGCCTCCGCAATATTTTGGCCCAACCGTGGGTTTCCCCGCATCACAACGAGAATGGCCTCTTCTGCTGCCGGTCGTACTTGTCGGCCGCCTCCCAAAGAAATTGGTACAATCGATTGATTGTCCAGCAATCGTTGAAGTGAAGAACCGTGAATCCGTGGGCTGACACGCCCACGAATCCCATCAATCCCGTACACTCGCAGGGCTGCAGTAGCGTTTCCATGAGCCATGCCGTAACAGTAAACCATATTCACGTAAGTAGGTACTCGCGCGCCGAATAAACATGAAAGGCATCTTAACTCGCGAAAGGTGCCTACTACCTACTAAAATAATCCTAAAAAGACACTTCACACACAAACACACAACACACTCACAATATCGAAACTAAGCCTATCACTCTAACACTTTCACTAATATCAGTCAGACTATCACACAAAACAACACAAACCTAATAACAGTAATTCGCAACAAAAAAAACCACGAGTGCATTCGATGACGCAAGAAATTGAACTAATTCGCAATAAATAAAAATAAAATTCCTATGAATTGTTTGCGGGGATAGGGAGGAGGTCGGACCGCGGGCGGCTCTTTTGATGTCACAGGTGCGCACCGCCACGGTGGGCGGTAACTTTCTTTGAGCACAAGCCGCTCGCATGCTACTGGCTGCTGGCGCCAGCGCCAGCATGGTGTAATAACAAAATATCGCTCTAGTTATAAATAATTACCTAAATTGGGTTTGCGTAAATCAGTTTACGTAAATTACTATTTAAAAAAAATGTTATCAATGAACACAGAAAAATGAAATTCTGACTAAATTCTGATTAGTATTTGTAAAATACGTAGCTAGTAGGTAGTTGTAAAGGCCGCAGTCGGTAAGTATCTTAGTTCTTCAGACTGCTGCAATTGTGCAGCTTCGATTTATTTTGATGTTGGGAAACCATCAAAATTACCTCGCACTCTGATGGGGCGAGAGGAAATTTTAGACTTTTATTGACTGAAACCCAATGTTGTTCCTTCAGTTGCCTTTGCGTTTCAAGGTCGCGATAACTATTTCGAACGTTCTCGCGACCCTTTCAGGCATCGCTTCTTTCGGGACCCATCAGTTTTGCTGACAGCTTCCACATCGCGCCGTCCACCAGGGTTTGGTAGTTATTGAACGGAGAGCTACCCATTGCTCTCCGTCTGCAAGCCTGCGTCTAAGGTGGCTGGTTTCACTTTGTGACTCCCGATCGACAAACAAAGGAATTTACGCAGATAAAACGCGCCGCGTGCTCGTTCCATGTTTTGAAATGTAATTTAGTCGGTACCTACCTACTAAACATTTTTATAAAGTGAGGTAGGTAGGTACTTACGAGATTTATTTACAATCATACTTAACAGGACGGCTTTTTATTGCTTAGGCGTTACAGCCTTATGCATTAGAAGTCATCCTTACTAGAAATCATCCTCAAAAATGCCTACAATGTTCGTTAAAACGACACAAGTACCTAGTGAGGTTTATTACGTTGTTATTTTAAATGTAGGGCTTGAACCTAGGTAGAAGTTTAAACCTAGGATTTCAAGTTTAGTTTTTAGATAAGTGACCCCTCGCGCTCTGTGTGAAATGAAAGGGAGTGTCAGACTTTTACCGATCTTTAGTCAGTAAAAGTCTGAAGCTCCCTCTCTCTCTCTCCGATCGTTGTTCCTTCAGTTGCCGTTTGACGCGGCCATGGTATACCATCATCATAGCAGCGGAGTTTCCCCTCGGTGGCGTTGTACCTTCACATGTGAGGACTGTCGCCTCCAAAATCCTACGATGACAGGCCGCATTTAGCTCGCCTCGCAGGATGCCGTGCAGTATCCCTGTATCATGAGGATGGCTATAACCCTTTGAGTCATCTTCAGTCCGTGCGACCGAGTCTACACCGGGGCTCCGTTAACGTACAGGGACTGCACAAACCCCGCGTAGAGCCTCCGGAAGGAGACGTCTGGACCTGCCAGATTGGGGAAGATCTGCTTCAGCGCAGTCGCGTTTAGGTAGTAGGTACCTACCTACCCAATTTCAAAATTAAAACAATTTCAAAATTCAATAATCAAAGTTTTTGTTGAAAACGTAAAATCGCGCGCGTCGATCAGCTGAGCCCGTATTGCATTGGTCGTTGAACTCGGAACCTCGCGCGGTAGTGTGCGTGCGTAGTATTTTGTGTTCATTCCATTTTTGTAACTTCAAATGATTAATTTGTTATGAAAAATTAATAATTTTGATAATGTTTGTTCAGAAGAAAGTTTTCTAATGATGTTTAGAATACGATTTTGAAAAAAAATTGGTTTTTTTTATTTCAACTTTGACCTTGAATATCTCCGAAACTATTGAATTCCCAGGAAAGTTGTAGAAGAAAAAACTGTCCCAGTGATGGGTAGAATACGTAGTTTTCGTTTACGTTAAGGGTCTTTTTACACCCGATATTTGAATGTAATTTATCCAGTGAATGAAATAGTTGAACACAACTTTTGTTGCAGTTTGTAACTGAAGACAGTAGGCCGATGCTCGCTTGTTTCATCTGCTGCACTAAACTGAAGCAATGCTGCCAACTGCAGAGAAAATGTCTGGAAGCTGAAGAGCTGCTCACTCAGATGATGAATGAGGAATATGAGGTGAGGTGTTACTCTTCAGTAGATATACCTTTGTATACTCTCTTAACGTCTGATTTTAAGAGACCGATGACACTATGTGTTGGTGAGGGTGTGGACTGTATAACTAACTATGAAATGCAAATATTGATGGTAGTTGGTTGTACAAACTATTAGTGTGCGTGTGGACTGTGGGACTACACAGGTTATTGCAAAAAAAATATTTCAGGATTTAGTAGTACTCTTAAATAATAGTAGGATAACTCTGAGAATTTGTAGTCCAAGATACCAAAACCTACAGCCCTCAAAGTGTCAGATCTCAAAAAGTATCCGAAAAGATTAACTACTGGGACTACAGACATTTAGTTGGGAATTCGTAGAGTTATTATATGTCTGTATAAATTCAGAGAATTAGTATTCGCTGCGGGATGCACAGGATCGTTCATTGTAACAACACTTGGGGAGGCCTATGTCCAACAGTGGACGTCTGTCGGCTGAAGTGATGATGATGATGTATGTGTATCTTACCTGAAATAAATGTTTATTATTATTATTATTGTTTCACAGGAAAACCTCTTCGTAAACCAAGAGCAGTTCAAAAGTTTCAATAAGTTTATTCAGTCACCAATGGAGCATATAAGTATAGTTGATGGATGTCAGATAGGAAGCGCGGCTGTCAAGGAAGAGTTACCAGATGTTTGTGAGAGACTAGACGAAGTCGTGGAGCCAGAGGAGGAACATCACAGAGGCGGTATGTTTTTAAGAACTACAAATTAATCCATTGAATGTGACATTGCCAATGCCTTCAACTCCCTGAACTGGAGTACGATCCGGATGGCACTCCGGTATCACCGGGTGCCCGAATACCTCTGTTGAGTTGTCGAGGCTTACCTATCAGACAGGTATATAGTCTACCCAGGTCACCAGGGGGAGTGGAGACGCCGGGACATGTTGTGTGGTGTTTCGCAGGGATCGGTACTAGGGCCGCCCTTGTGGAACATCGGGTACGACTACATGCTGCGCGGCGACTTCCCTGACGGGGTCAGCGTGGTCTGCTACGCAGACGACACGCTGGTTCTAGCGCAGGGAGAGTCGCACCAGGCGGCGGTCGCTCTAGCGACACGCGGGGTTGCGATAGTCGTTCATAGTATCCAGGAGTTGGGACTCGAGCTGGCGCTGCACAAATCCGTGGGTATGTGTTTTCACGGCTCTCGGAACGCGCCACCATCGGGTTCCCAATTAACGGAATTCAAAACTGTGTCAGGTCGACGATGAAGTACCTGGGACTCGTCCTCGACAGCCGGTGGAATTTCGTGGAACATTTCCGACGTCTGGCTCCCAAACTGAACCGGACTGGGGCTGCTCAAAAACGGCTCCTGCCCGACCCTGGGGGTTCAGACGCCACCTGCCGGAGGCTCTACGCAGGGATCGTTCGGTCCATGGCCCTTTACGGTGCGCCGGTGTTGGCGCCGTCGCTGAAAAAGGGACCGGCGGCCCAGCTGAACGCCTGTCAGAGGGTCATGGCAATACGGAATTTGCGGGGATACCGCACGATCTCCCGCGAAGTGGCGAGCCTTCTTGCTGGCCTACCTTTGGCGGTGGAGACCTCTCGCGATGAGCCTTGGTACAGGCCATAGTCCGAAGCGAGGAGGAGTGGCAGGCGGTGGCACGGAATAAAGAAAACTAGAGGAAGTGCCTCTTAAATATGGCGCGTGTGTCAACAGTAGGCGAAATTCGCCTATTACATATTATATACTAGTGCAGGTGAATATGGCATCTATTTCAAAGGCACTAGCGTTCTGAATAGAATAAATTGGTTACAGCGCCATCTAGCGTTGAGTAGCCGAACTCGTTGTAAATTGGTTAAAACTTCTTTATTGTTCGTGTCATGTCAAATAATAACAACTTTCTTACGTTGTAATAGGACCTAATTTATGAAAGCAATAAGAATATGATTTGTAAAAGTTAAGTTTGTAATTCGTAGCTTCGTAGCCAATCATATTACTGTTTTTTATGTGTAATGTACAATTTGATACGCAAATGTGTGAGTTTGGCGACACTGGTTCCCGTGCTTAGCCACGTTAGGGGCACTTCTACCTATATTTTCTGTTCTGTGGGCGGTGGCCTCCTTCTGCGAAGTAGTAATGCTAGTAAAGGAAGAGGCCGCTCGCATCAGGCAACGGCGCTCTCGCCGCCGACGCCGGGATTCCGATCCCGATTTCCGGCCACCGTAGACGCGGGCTTGCGGACGGCGAGCCGTGGGTAGCTCGCTGTCCGACCGTCCGGTAACTGTCCGGACCGAGTCCAAGTCTTCCACGACGCGCACTGTTCCCGCGCGCCTCAAGGAGTTGTCAGCAACAGCAGGAGCCCAGCTGGGTCGAAGCCTACTGGGGTCAGGGTAATTCTAAAGGGGACTCGAGCTCCATTATGAAGGCTAAAAGGAACGCAGCAGGTTTTTAGTCAGTAGGAGTCTCCCGCTCCGCCCAAGAGCGGGGGTTGTCATTGGATGATTTTCCCCACCATAAAAAAAGCCTATCCATTATAAAATACTTACTCTTAATTGTTTTATCTTACTTACAGACCTAAAACTAGAAAATCTATACAGTAGCCATTCAGACGCAGAAGATATACCAGCACAACAGACTGAGTCTAATTCAGAATATTATGTGCCCTTAATAAAGATTAAAACAGAAGTGGAAGAAGAACAAGAAGTACCGAGGAAGAAGCGAAGAGCCGGTAGCACGACACGTGAGTATTAGTTAGTGAGTCATTGTGTGAGCGAACAGGCCGGCTGGTATCTATACGTTTGGACGTACACGTCAAATTGTACGTCCAAACTTATTCAGAAATTCGAAGAACCTTTCACTAATACAACACCTCGAGTCGATATTAGTGTTATTGATGCAAACTGTCATAATAATGGTAAAAATCGTAATTTTACAAAACATGCTGGTATACGTGCTGGCGGAGCAACTTACAAGTGTGATATTTGTCAGTACAGTTGTAATAAGAAAAACAGCTTAATAGGACATTTTCGTGTACACACTGGTGAAAAACCTTACAAATGTGAAGAATGTGTACACTTGGAGTATTATCAAAACCATTACCAACCAAACCGAACAAAAAACCTCTGCAGACCAACTCCTCACTGCAACAGGCGCGCCCAATGCCATCGAGAAAATAAATTATTATTTTTCAAACATTGGTAAGCAATTTGCTAGCGCTATTATTCAAAATCAAAATTCTCCAAGTTCGCCATATAAATTTGAATCTTCCGCTGCAAGTCAATCGATGTGTTTGCTATCCCCGGACGAGGCTGAAATTGAGTCTGTGATTAATAACCTGAGGAATGATTGTGCAACAGGATGGGACTCAATTCCGGTCAAACTCCTCAAACTGGGTAAAGACGTTCTAGTCCCACCTCTTACAAAACTTACTGAGATATGTTTCGAACAGGGAATCTTCCCCCGAATCTTCAAAAAATCCCCAGTAACGCCTGTTCATAAGGGAGGGGGTAAAGATGATGTTAAAAATTACAGACCTATCTCAGTACTTTTGGTGCTGTCAAAAATCTTGGAAAAACTGTTGAACCATAGACTCATTAAATACCTGGAGCATTTCAAAATTCTAGCGGACTCATAATTTGGTTTTAGGGCTGGGAAAAGCACCGTAGACGCAGTCAATCAACTTGTTGATTACGTAACTGCAAAAGTTGACGCAAAGCAGAAATGTCTGGGTGTTTTTCTAGACCTGGCCAAGGCGTTTGACACTGTCTGTATTTCGACCCTTGTAAAGAAGCTCGATCATGCAGGAATAAGGGGTAAAGCCCTCAGCATACTTACTTTTTAACTGATCGAACACAAAAAGTTAAGATTGGTGAAAGGATTGGTGAGGAAGCCAAAATTGATTACGGTGTACCGCAGGGAAGCTGCTTATCCCCATGCCTCTTCCTGGTCTATGTTAATGACCTATGCCAGCAGTCTCTGGACAAGGGCAGAATATTTAGTTATGCAGACGATACAGTGCTAATATTTCATGGTGAAAGTTGGGAAGCCGCGCAACAAGCGGCAGAGCTGGGTTTATGTAAAATAATCCGTTGGCTGGAAAGTAACTTACTAACCCTGAACATTTCAAAGACCTCATTTCTGCAATTTACTTTCGCCAATACTAAACCCATAAAAATAAGTCTCAGAGCACACTCCTGCAATGATACTAATAATCACCAATGCCCTTGCCTTCCAATCACACAACAAAAGTCAGTGAAATACCTAGGGGTGCTTCTGGATGATCATCTTAGCTGGCGTCCCCACATTGAATTGACAACTTCCCGTGTTAGGAAACTTATATGGGCTTTTAAGAAACTTCGATACGTGGCCCAGTTTAAACTACTACGAACGGTGTATCTTGCTCTGGCTCAGTCTATTATGGGTTACTGTATTACATTCTGGGGGGGCGCCTGTAAAACCTATATGATTGACCTCGAAAGAGCCCAGCGATCTTTACTAAAGGTCATGACATTCAAACCGTACCGATTTCCTACAAAAGAATTGTTTAAAAACTGTAATGTACTTTCAGTTAAAGGAAACCGTTTGTCTTGGTATGGTCATGTGAAAAGGAGGGACGAAACGCATGTTGCTAAAAAAGTTATGAGTTTACATATGGATGGACGGCGGGGGAGAGGGAGGCCAAAGAAAAGATGGATGGATTGTGTGAGAAGTGATATGAAAGAAAAGGGAGTTAGTGATAGCGTGACGAGTGACAGGACAAAATGGAAGAAAAAAACGTGTTGCGCCGACCCCAAATAAAACGGGACAAGGGCAGGAAGATGATGATGAATGTACTTTCAGTGAGGCAGTTGTATCTTCTTAATCTTACGCTAAAACAACATCAAATCACGCCAGTACGACACGCTACAAAATTAAGGAGAACTATTACTCGCCCTGACCTATGTAGACCTGTAAGATATAAAACCGCCTCCGCAAGACGTCAACACCTTTTCATGGCTACATATATTTACAATAAAATAAACAATACCCTTAATATAAACCCATTGACGACTAGAGACAGTAAAAAGAAAATCACCACATGGCTTCAAACTCTGGACTATCACCAAACGGAAGATTTAATTCAACAGCAATAATAATGATTAAACAATAATAATAATTTACACACATGCACATACACAGAAACATACTACCACACATGCATACTTACACACACACTCAAACACACATAATACGCTATATAACACTTTGAGCATGCGTGCATTTTCATTTTCATTTTATTTACCATGTTAATTATTTTCTTATTTTTTTTATTATTTATTTTTATCAAACGTATATAAATAAGTGATGACGTGTACCACTTGCGACTGGGTGAAGACACTGGCTCCTGTAACACAGGTTGCTACCTAGCTCGGGAGCCAGGGCTTCAAATTTTGTTACCTTTATAATTTTTGTGTCAATAAAAATTTATTATTATTATTATTTCCTTTATTCATTTAACATACATACAAATTATATTTTTAAATATTTCAATAAAAAATAAAAAATAAACATTTAAAAATATAAAAAATAGTGTCCCACCGGTATCGGGAACAGGGTATTATTATTATTATTAATGTCAGCGTTGTTTTAGTCGCAAGCATCATTTAAAATATCACATTCGTACTAGGGCATGCAATTCCGGTATTCCGGACCAATTATACTGATTTTTCTGTTCCGGAATTAACTGGAGTGATTCATAACCCGCCAGCGCAACTATTTGAGAACGATTAATTAGGTAACTCGCAAACCATCGTAACAAAGAGCCATGAATACCAGCGCTATACAATTTCATAGAAAGAACCGAGTGATCAACAGGATCAAAGGCTTTTGCAAAATCTGTATACACAGCATCAACCTGACCCCTAGCTTCAAAAGTGTTACCAATGAAAGCAGTGTAAATCAGTAAGTTAGACATAGTAGAACGGTTAGACACAAAACCATGTTGCTTCGGCCTAATTAATTATATGGCGGAGGTGAGAATAAACTACATTATATATAAGACTCAAATATCTTCGCGAATTAGGATATAAAAGATATTGGTTTATAATAACTTACGTCATTCATACTACCAGATTTCTGGGATAAACGTGGTATTTTCCATAAATCTGGAAATTTTCCCTCCTAAAGAGATTTATTGTATACTTTCAGATAGTATACAATAAATCTCTTCAGGAGGGAAAATTGTGTTTTAGGGAAAAGTGTTTTAATAAGGGCATCTATGCAGAGACGAATAAAAATAGGGGGAAGTCCATCTGGACCAGATCCCTTATTTAGATCTAATTTTTTGATACTATCTCTAACATCGCTTTCAGTAATACCAATGGAATACATACTGTAATTAGATGAAGAGGAACCCAGAGACAAGTTACTAGGCTGCTGGCTAACACTATACACAGACGCAAAGTAGTCTGCAAATAGATCAGCCACACCACTACCACCCTCAGCAACACGATCACCCCACAAGACCTGGTCAGGAATACCTCTGAAAGTTTTTTTTGACTTAGTATAACGCCAAAAAGCTTAGAAATTTATTTTTAATTCATTCTCAATTCTTTCTATGTAATCTTTAAAACAGTCATCCATAGCTCTTCCAGCTCGCGTCCGTAGGGAAACAAAAGTATCATAGTCCCGAGGGTTTATATACCGTCTGAAATGAGTCCTATATATTTTTTTTTATTTTTTATTTTTGATAGGCTCGCGTTTGACCACTATCTCACCTGATGGTAAGTGACGATGTGGTCGACGATGGAACACGCTTGCCTAGAAGTAACCTATTCACTCTTGACTTAAAGACCCCTAAGTTGTAGCTATCAGGAAACACAGACTCCGGCAGGGAATTCCACTCCTTGGCTGTACGCACAATAAATGTGTTCCCAAAACGCTTTGTGCGTATGGGTGGAATGTCTACCATGTACCGGTGGCGCAACGCCGTTCATCTTGTGGTCCGATGGTTTTTTTTTTTTTCTGTCGACGGGAAAAATCATCATTGACGAAACCCGCTCTTGGGTGGAGCGGGAGACAGTGTCAGAGTCTTACTGACTAAAAACCCCGCGCCGTTCCTTCTAGCCTTCATACCGGGGCTCTAGTTTCCTTTCGGATAACCCCGACCCCGGTAGGCTTCGACCCAGATGGGCCCCTCCTGTTGCTGACAACTCCTTGAGGCGCGCGGGAACAGTGCGCGCCGTCGACGCCTTGGCTCGGTCCGGACAGTTACCGGACGATCGGACAGCGAGCTACCCATGGCTCGCCGTCCGCGAGCCCGCGTCTACGGTGGCCGGAAATCGGGATCGGAATCCCGGCGGCGGCGGCGGGGGCGCCGTTGCCTGATGCGGTCTGCCTCCTCCTTTGCTAGCATTACTGCTTCGCAGAAGGAGGCGACCGCCTGCCAGTCCTCCTCGCTCCGGACCATGGCCTGAACCAAGGCCCGGCGCGAGAGGTCTCCGCCGCCGATCGCCCCCACAAGGACACGGCGTTGCTCCGCCCAAGCAGGGCACACCTCAACTGTGTGCTCCACCGTGGTGGTCCGATGGTGGAATTAGATTGTGCAATTCCAGTGCACACTCCCCGAAATGCAGACGATAGAAAACCGACACGTATATTTGTGCTTTTCTTTAAGAAGTGTAATCAACGAAGCCGGGAACCAAACTGGATAGCAATTACTCTTAGGTTTACCTTTTGGCGTGTATCTATCTATACTCTGCCATAGTACGTTATAAAATGTCAATGCATAGTCATCACAACATAAATGACAATAAATCCTCCCATTTTACTTTACGCAGGTCATGAACACAAGCCTCATAGTCCGTTTCATTAAATATATAAAAAAAAAAAAAATTCTATTGTAAAAGGATAAAATAAAGGGATATAATTGAGGAGGCGATACTAGTAAACTTTAAATGTCGTTTCTTTGATTTTCAGGTAAGTTATAGGTGTAATGGTCATAGTTAAACGTTGTAATATAGTAAAGACGTATTAAATAAACAAATCTTTGATTTTCAGAGAAACAATTTGTGGTTTATTTGGAAAATCCTCAATAACATACCTTATAAAACGACATTTAAAGTTTACTAGTATCGCCTCCTCAATTATATCCCTTTATTTCCGTGGCTGGCGTGAATATGTTGACATGTCTAAAACTGCAATTTGTCAGGACGGCCATTTTAAAGTTTTGGCGTCTTCTGGTAAATCGGTTAATTAATTTTACATATGTGTTTAAGTTGTTTTAAAGGTTATTTTGTGCCATCTTTTCAATGATGAAAATAAATAAACGAAATTTTCCATAGATTGCAAAATAATAGACTTGTCAAGTCGTTCACCAACGAGTTATCAACTTATGCACCGAGTTGTCAACTTGTTCACCAACAGTTATCAACTTATTCACCTTCTGAGTGGGAAGTTATAGTAAGTAAACAATGTAATTTAATGACAACCACATTATTTTAATTGGATAGCAAACAGATGACAAACATAAAAAAAATATTTAATTTGCTGCTACTCACTCAAATCAAGTAATGTTGTTTTAACTGAAGAAATATTTAATTCAAACACCACGAAACTATCAGTTTAGTATTTTCGCAATAAAAAAAATTATAAAAAAATAGAAAATTGCTTTATTGGACCACAAACAACGTCATCAAACAGATACAAGTATGTTACTAACACAAATAACTACGTTGACTCCTCAACCTCGTCGCAGACCATTCGTATTTTATTAGACCTCAGAATCCTCTTCATCTGGGTTGTCTTCGTCCAAATCTGGATCAGTAGATGCAGAGACATCACCGACAGTTTTTATATTAATATAAAACTCTTTGAACGAATCGTCAATCAGGTCAATCATGTCCATCAAATCCTTTTTTTTCTCTGCACTGATTGGCAAAGCTTCCTTGGAGATTTGGCTCAACCTAAAGACATCTATGGTGGTTTTTCCTCTTTTCCGAAAGTTCACTGACTCGAAAGTGGGTTCGCGATCCAGGCTTTTCTTGAAATTTATTTTTCCTACGCTGTTTTTATTATATTGCAGCCATTTAATAGGTTGCCATAGAAATTTGTCCCCAGAATCGTCCAGTTTTTTGATAGTAAAGGGTCCTTTCTTGGCTTTTAGTTCAGCAAAATCCAAGAAATCATTTACCGTCATCACCACGACCTTAAATGGTTTCTGAACTTTGCAAGTCCTCACCAGCTGCACCCAATCATACAAATGATTTATTCTCATTTGTGTTCTCTTTTTTGTTTTCTCAATAATAGCGTGGTCAGAGTCACACTCCATATGTGTGTGCCCACTGAGGAGAAATTTGTGATTTATCTTTTGCAGCGTCGGATGATTATGTAGCAAAAACATAAACATCATTGCCACGACATTGTTTTTGTTTTGACCACCACAAGTATCCGAATAAAAAATCAGTTCTTTTACTTCGGAGGACAAATTGTTGCAGAAGTGCCACAAACATGAGGCAATTTGGTTTGCACCTCGAGCTCCTATTGTCTCGTCTCACATGTAGCAGGTAGCCTCATTAGTTGCTAAATCATGCACTGTTAAATTAAAAGACCAAAGCTGTCGTTTGTAAAACGAGACAGATGTTTTTAAATATGGAGTCGGCAAGCACTGCTGGAGGTCGAATGCAAATGCCCTAACAGACGAATCTGCTTTGACATTCTCTTTATCCACACGTTTTTCAGCATAAGCTTTATCAGCTTGATGTTGGTGTTCAGCTAATTCAGCAGTTAAATTAATTTTGCGATCTTCATCTGCAACTTAAATTTTAGCGTTCAGCACATCGCACGTGTTGCATGTGTCTTTTGATGGTTGCTTAAACGACAGATTGAGGCCGTGAAAGCATTTGGCATATAATTTTAACGAGACAGGATTTGTAGAAGTGTTTTTATACTCTCTGTACATTTTGGCGATTGACAGGTCAGCAGCTAAATATTTCTTCCCAGTCGAATTTCTACAGTAGTGACTCTCATAACTTGGAAAACTCAAAATGTGGTGATTGACAAGCGAAATGTCTTCGATAGTCTTCTTATTTTTGGGAGGTTGACGACCTCTCTGATCCTCATCAATGATTCCGTTGGGAGACATTTTTTTTTTTTCTATTATAACATTAACAAATCCCTTGGTCTCTCCTACAATTTTACAAAAACACTCTTTACAAACCGGTTTCATCTCATTAGAAATCTCTAGCATGTATTTACAGTAGCACTCTCTATTTAATGTCCTGCTGCCCGTTTTTTGTGATTTTTTCGGGAAAATCATTACTGACTTAGACACAAATGCGTCTGTTCAGCCGTTGTAATTCTTTCAGCACATTTTAGTCTACATGAACTCAACTCTTTCGGTTTTCTGTCAGGAACTACTTTACCTTTTTCCGTTATATAACTCTTTCCTGTATTCCGACGTGTTTTGCTTGCATTTCTCTCCACTCTTGATCTTCCTTTTTTTGTATTATTATTAGTCCTTTCTTCACTAGTACTTTCGGTTTCCATAGTTAAAGTTAAAATCTCATTTCTTTCACTCGTCTTTTCTAGGATCACTGTTGGTGTTTCTATCTCATATATAGTAGGAGCTGCATTCTCATATTCATTCATTTCAGGTGAAACACTTCGGTTGGCCGTTTTTTCGTCTGTCACACACGTTGAGCTCCCCGTTTCCTTGTTCTGTGTATTATCCATAGATGAATTTTGTGGTGTTTCTTTCGTATTTAAGGTAGGTGCTATATTTTCGCATTCGTAGTTGACTTCGATATATTTTTCCGGATTTCTTGTTGCTTTCGATATTTTTCCGGAGATTGGTATCAATTCTTTGCTTTCAATTTTGGCATCATCACATGATTCGCAGTCAGTTTCTGAATCATCTACTGTGACTTTTTTATGTTAAAATCAGGATCACGAACACTGTCGTCACTGTCGCCATTAAACGATTCATTTTCTTCAGACGCTTCACTGTTTTCGACAATGTCTGACGTATTATCTAATTGTAGGCTTGGGTCAGTAATTAATACATTATAAATTTCTTGGGTTGCTGGGGACATTACCGGATAAGGAGATAATGGATCATCGTTACTTATGTTCCTCAATAACGAAGAGTTTGACAGTGGAGTGGCAAGATTAGGGTAACCTGAAGCAATAAAAAATAATAATCAGACAGATAAACACAGTTACTCTCGTATTTATAATATTAGTTTGGGTGAATAACTAGCGGTGTCTAACTGCTGAGTCCTATTCCTATTACAGGGTCTAGATTATCTACACACCAAGGTTCATCCAAATCTGCCCAGCAGTAACAGATGCAAATCGTTTCAAACACACACACACACACACACCCACACATAAACTTTCAGATCTAAAATAGTTCAGGTAAAGAAAGAAAATAATCATTATTACGATAGTAGCCAAAGTTAAACCGTTATACTACACACCCTTCATTTCTTTTAAATAGTTATTTTTGTTTTGATTTCAACATTAGAGAAGCAAGTTACTCATAGAACAATTAGGCTGACCCCACATTAGGCGTGCGCGATCCTCGGGCGTGTGAACGCCCGAGGATGAAGCGAGGATGAGCGCCGCGAGCACGTGTGAGTAGCGCGCGCGGCATCCGCGCTACTCACACGCGCGCGCGGCGCTCGAGTCGCGTTCATACCCCTTCGACTTTCGACTTGACTGAAGGGTTTAAACGCCAACGCGAGCGCCGTGTGCGCGCCGCGCGGTCGCTGCACACACGTTACACGGTGGCAACACGTGACGCTTACGCAGCCCGCTCGCGTCGCGCACGCGGCGGACGCGTCGCTCATACGCCCGAGGAACGCGCGATCCTAATGTGGGGGAGGCCTTACCCACGACGGTGTATATCTACCTACTACAGCTAGATTCCCATCGTCTACATACATCTAAGTTCACAGTTTCAAGTAAACAATCAGCTGACCGCGACGTTCGCACGGACGTAAACATATCGCAGCGGGATTTTATCGCGCACTGGATTTTCAACTCTCGGTGTTGAGCCGAGCATTGAGAATCCAACAGAGTGCATTCCAACGCGTTGAACAAACACACTGGTTGGATTTTCAACTCTCGGCGCTAAGCAGAGCGTTGAAAATCCAGTGCGCGAAAAAAATCGCCGCGATATTTTTACGTCCATTCCGAACGTCGGCTTACAATATGTTACTTACCTAGATAACTAACTCCCAACCTTCATCAATATCTACCTAAAAAGTGGCAAAAAAATATTTGTGAGTATAAGATCTGTATCTTACCGTTTTCGTCCACTTCATTCATTCGCTGACGAGATGAATTTAACTTAATGTCACGAAGTTCTGTTAATTTGCGTTTCCTAGCCATTAATTCGGCAATCGTCGGATTCTGCAAAAACCAAATATTGAAATACCTAGATATCACGTCACATAATCAGGTAGGTATTCCCTCTGTTACGATAATACACTAAGGTAGACCGTAAGGTTTGGTCGGTAGGTACTCACTTTTTCCTCCATTGCAAATCACAAACTATACACCCAACTTATGAATTGAAACACTGTAGTAATAAATCAATCAATAGATACACTCAAAAACAAACGAAATCAATTTGAAGCACTCACACTCGTTCGCGGTTCGCGCGCGCGTGGCTTCTGAACTCTAAACTGACGTTTGTTTACCAACACACGAGCGAGGGATTTGCCGCGATATTTGAAAAATTATTACTTCTTACGAAAGTTTTTTGATAACTCGATTATTTTTTAATACAACTTGGGTACATAAGTTGTCAACTAAACATATTAATTTAACGTTACAAGTTTTTTATAACGGACATGTAGTGATACCTATACTTATTACTTTTAGTGCTCAGAACTTCGTTGGCCGTAACTGGACATCTCAATATATCGCAATTTCAACAGAAATTCTTCGGTGGGCCATAACTTGATATCTCAATTTGTCACGATTTAATCAAAAAGACCTCAGCTGGCAATAGCTTGACACTTCAATTTGTCAATTTAAAATAAGTACTTAAACAAAACTTTTAAGTGTATTAATTGAGATATCAAATAACGAATATTATTTTGGGTGCTGAGTATAGGTTGATATAACAAAATATCAATGTTCGATCACAAAAACATGTGAATCGTTAATTTGACATGAGGTTTTGTTAAGTTAGACATGTCAAAATGCGAGATGTCAACATATTACCAAAGTCGATTGCTCCAAAAATTATGTATATCTATAACTGTCAATTTTTTTCATATAAATTTCTAATGCGTAGGATGTAATAAGCCAATAAAAAAAAAGTCATAGAAGTCGACATGTCAATGTGTTCACGCCAGCCACGGATTTTATCCTTTTACAATAGAATTTTTAACAATAAAATATGCAAAATAATCTAAACATCATCTGTCATTCAATCACACGTCACCCCGTTCCACAGAACATAAATTCCATTGACCACTTCAACGCGCGTTATGAAATGTCATTTCATTACATATATTTAGACTTTAAAATATTATAATTTAAATTAGAAGATGCAGTTTCAGTAAGAACTAATTCTAACGGCGGATGATGCACATCCGGTTTACTGATGGGAGGCGCACATGAAACAGAAAGATCGGAGTTCTTATCCACGAAAACGAGTTCTAAGATCCTATCATTCACATTGCAAATATCATTTAATTCATGAATCCCCAAGCGACACCCGGTGGCCGCGCATCTATTGTCTTACTATTGTGTCTCTAATTGACGGTATCTGAAGGGTTAATTGAACAAATCCGGTGATATTTAGGAAGTCTCTTAACGCTAAATACTTAGGGTTACTAATACCCAAAAATGATCATTAGGTTTAAGCCAGTTCACACCAGGAAGATTAAAATCACCAATAATCAAAGTATTGAAATCCGTATAACGCAAACGAATTTCTTCGGCCCTGGCCAAGAATTGGATAAAGGTATGACAAGGTATATAAGACGGCAAATACACAACACAAATATTCAAACAGACGCCCCCAGCAGTAATACATAACCACATATCCGTATTATATATCCGTACAGTATTTTAAAGTGTTGGGCAGTTCTCATAATCTTAACCTTCGTGCATCCAAAAACTTGCTTCTTCATATTCCTTCTCACCGTACTGGTTTTATGTCTAATTCTTTCGCTGTTTCCACCATAAAGCTCTGGAATGTGCTTCCCCTAGACATCAAAAAGGCCGAGAGTAAATTTTCCTTCAAGCGTAAAATTCGGAACTACTACATGAAGTCTTCTCAACCTTAGTTTGGTCTTCGTCAGAATTACTATTAAGTTCTCTTAATTATTTGTTATATTTCATAGTATTTATTAGTTTAATATTCATTCTTTTATTTTAATAATAGTAATTGTAAAAATATTAGTTAAATAAATATTTACCAATCTCTTTTTTAACATATATATGTATTTTATTTTATATAATTTGCTTATTGTTTTCATTTACAGTATTTGTTATTTGTTTATTGTGCAAACCTACCACAGTGTTGTCTTTTTAACCCAAAGGTTGACTGGGAGAGAATGCCTTGTTGCATTAAGTCCGCCTATGTACCACTACTGTACATGAAGTGTAAATAAATAAATAAATATCCTCAACAGAGGTTTGCCACTCAGTTTTATTTACAAAATTACACTTATTACTAATAGCTACCAATAACCCACCACCATAACTTTTAGAATATAAATCTTTGAACGGCGTACAACAGTATATGTTTGATCAAAGTATTCAGAGGATAAGAACGAGTCATCTAACCACGTTTCGATGTCGTAGTCAGAACTCAAAATTGACATTAGAATTTCTCGTGTGACTTCGTTTTCATACCTCTAAAATTATAATAGAAAATGGAAATATTATCCATTAAACTAAATAAACAGTAAACACGACAAGTAGGACCTAAAGTAATACATAATTAAATTAATTTATTACACAATTTATCTAGACTCTTTTTTGTGTTTTTATTTCTGTTTAATTACTTTATTTTGTTAAATATACCAAGTATAATATTAAACGACTGATTTATTCTTAACTTTATTTGAAGTGATTTTTTTTTGTTAAATACAAAAAAAAAATGGATCGAGAGAAGACCATGACACAATTATAAAAAAAAAATAACTGAAAAAAGTATCAATTCCGGAACCAGTTCCGGAATTTCGGCATCAGCTCTCCAGTATCGGATTTCAGTTCCGGAATTGAGAAGCTTCCGATATTGCATGCCTTAGTGCATAGCGCTAGTCAGACGTCAGTTATATGCGTAATAAATTTAAATAATAATAATTTTTTTAATCTAATACCCTTGGTTATACCTGTTAATACCAAATTTGAAAAACAAAACATTCGTTTTACATTATTATGCATTATTGTGTTGTTGTGTTTGTGTTATTTTGTTGTTGTGTTATTTGTGTGTGTGTGTTTATTATGTATTGTTATTGTGTTGTGTGTTTTTTGACTACCTATTGGTAGTCAAAAAAGGGTACGCTTGGTTTTCATACAGATCGCGATACTTGCGTTATCTATGTCCATCTATATTTGTGGTGTGATCGCTTTGAATTTAGTTTTAGCTTTCTTGTAATTCCTGACTCGAGGCTTTAACATATTAAGACCACCACATGCTGGTTCGATTAAGCAGACAACCTCATAGGTTGATTTGCGAGAGAGTTCTCCTGTTAATACATTAACTACAAAACTCTCCACCCTTTTTGCTTACAGAACTAGAACCGAAAAGTCTACACAATAGCCACTCAGATACAGAAGATACACCAGCACAACAGTCTGAATTTGATTCAGAAGATGATGTGCCCTTAATGGAAATTAAAACGAAGGTGCTAGAAGAACAAGAAGTGTCGAGGAAGAAGCGAACAGCCAGTGACACGACACGTGAGTGTTAGTTAGTGAGTCATTGTGGGAGCGAACAGACCGACTCGGGCCGAGGTCTGCTATTTTTATAAATTCGTCATTCCAACACGATTCTACTGTCATTTTGCTAAAAGTTCTTAATCTGCTAATTCATAATGATTGGTCAATCGTCACGCAATAAAGTTGTGATAAAATGACAATATTGAGGTTATTAAAAGCAATAACTGCAATGACGTTCTAATTGTATTTCAGTAATCAAAGTTACTGTCAAATTTTTAGCAGATTACCGCATACGTCGGACATTGATTTGTTATTTTGTACGAGATTACCATTCTATGCCATTTCTTTCAATGGATTGTCAGTGGTTGACCATAGGAAAGTCATAATGACGCCATTATATTAGCAGATTACCAAAACTTGTCAACATCAATAATTATGAAAACAATGATAGGCCATTCTGACACTATTGTAATAGCAGACTTGAGGCCCTGGTGTAACAATATGAATTTACCAAAAGTAACTTGAGTAGCATTAACACAAAGTAGTACTGAAGACTGTTTGCACATACAACAGAACAGTTCTGTGTGTGGGGTATCATAACCCTTGCGTTTGGCTCTGTCGTAGTCGGTAATTACAGCTTATTTTGTCCTTTCCTCATGCGTCAGTCAGTAATTTATTGTTTTATTAAGCATTAGCAACAAGTTCACAACACAAATCTCCAACCAAATACTAACATCGTACACCACACAGTCACGGTAATAGTATCATACAGTATTGTAACTCGGCCGCATTTTTTAAATAAATGCCTACAGCCACGCGGTACGTAAACATGCGATAGGGCTGCCCGCTTCCAGCATTCTAATTACATTTGCCTGCTTTATGTTTCCATTTAGTTTTGTGATTGTAAATATACTTACTTTTTTATATAAACAAAATACTTTGTGGATTGAATAGGAAATGTTCAATAAAAATGCGTGTTGTTTTTTGATTCGTAGATTTAAATAAAATGCTTTTTCTAGTATAATTCATACACACAGTACAATAAACCACTATTATTAATAATAAAATACCACGTCTTTACTTTGAATTATACAAACTCACAATAGTCGCGCGATTATTGTTAAAAAACACCGTCGTGTCCGTTCGTCACTGCGGCACAGTTGCGACGGCCGCGACTGTCTCCATGCCGAGCACATGCTACGACCGAGGCGCGTAGGTATAGCTCGCGTTTCGTCCGTTTGTATGAAGTTGGAATACTGTATGATATTATTACCGTGACACAGTCATTATCATGTGCTGTGCAATCAATTTTGTGTTTAGAAATTGGCGCTTATATTTTTTTTACATCAGATAAAAATTTACATGTGTACATAAAAAAACTTAAACTATTTATACTAAAACCTAAATAATTACATAACGTACATAAATAAAAAACAAAACACAAAGTACACTCAGGCGTCGAAGTACTCCTCCACATCGCTGTCATCCGGAAATATGCTTATTAGATTTAATATCGCAGGGTCGGCCGTGACGAAGAAACAAACACTGCACATACAAGGAAAAAAACTAGAAGACATAGTTACAGAAGATGGAAAGAAGAATGAAGTATCAGACACAAAAGTTATCCAGAACAAGTCAAATTGTACGTCCAAACTTATTCAGAAATTCGAAGAACCTTTCACTAATACAACGCCTCGAGTTGATATTAGTGTTATTGATGCAAACTGTCATGTTAAAAATTGTAATTTTACAAAACATGCTGGTATACGTGCTGGCGGAGCAACTTACAAGTGTGATATTTGTCAGTACAGTTGTAATAAGAAAAACAGCTTAATAGGACACATTCGCACGCACACTGGCGAAAAACCTTACAAATGTGAACAATGTCAGCGTTGTTTTAGTGAAAAAAGTAATTTAACTAGACACATTCGCACGCACACTGACGATAAACCTTACAAATGTGAAGAATGTCAGCGTTGTTTTAGGGAGAAGGATCTTTTAATAGGACACATTCGCACGCACACTGGCGAAAAACCTTACAAATGTGAACAATGTCAGCGTTTTTTTAGAGAGAAGAGATTTTTAACACGACACATTTGGACACACACTGGCGAAAAACCTTTCAAATGTGAACAATGTCAGCGTTGTTATAGTCTGAAGAGTCATTTAAAATTACACATTCGTACGCACACTGGGGAAAAACCCTTCAAATGTGACCAATGTAAGCGTTGTTTTAGTGAAAAAGCTATTTTAAAAAGACACATTCGCACGCACACTGGCGACAAACCTTACAAATGTGAAGAATGTCAGCGTTGTTTTCGTGAGAAGAAACTTTTAACAAGACACATTCGCACGCACACTGGCAATAAACCTTACAAATGTGAAATATGTCAGCGTTTTTTTAGTGAAAAGTGTCGTTTAACAAACCACATTCGCACGCACACTGGCGAAAAACCTTACAAATGTGAAGAATGTCAGCGTTTTTTTAGGGAGAAGATTGTTTTAACAAGACACATGCGCACGCACACTGGCGAAAAACCTTACCAATGTGACGAATGTCAGCGGTGTTTTCGCATGAAGAGTTATTTAATAAGACACATTCGTACGCACACTGGCGACAAACCTTTCAAATGTAAAGAATGTCAAAGTTGTTTTAGTCGAAAGGGTACTTTCACAGAACATGTTCGCCTTAAACACGCGGTTTAAACGGCTATTCAAGTGAAATATTAATTTTTCATTCGTCATTTACATTTGTTCGCTAGAACATTACATCATCATCATCTTCCTGCCCTTGTCCCGTTTTATTTGGGGTCGGTGCAACACGTTTTCTTCTTCCTTTTCTTTCATATCACTTCTCACACAATCCATCCATCTTTTCTTTGGCTCCCTCGCCATCCATTCACTTCTAAACTCATAACTCTTTTAGCAACATGCGTTTCATCTTTCCTCTTTACATGACTGTACCAACACAAACGGTTTCCTTTCAACTTTTCGGCAACCAGCACAATGTCATCGGCAAACAACATAAACCTCGGAGCCTCTTCCTCAATGTCCGACGTCAGAGCATCCATTATCATCAGGAAAAGGTAAGAGCTTATAGCCGATCCTTGGTGTAAGCCGACAGCCACATTAAAGCTGCCAGTGATGCCTACTGTATACCGAACTTGCGCACCGCATCGACTGTACATCGCTCGGATCAACTGCACATACTTCCCAGGCACACCCTTCTCCTTAAGGGCCCATCACAGAACCTCCTGAGCTACCCGGTCGTATGCCATTTCGAGGTCAATGAATACCATGTGCAAGTTTTTATGCGCACCTCTGTATTTTTCGCACAGCTGTCGTATAGCAAAATAGGCATCCGTTGTACCCCGACCGAATAAAACCGAATTGTTTCTGTGAAATTTCACTCTCTTCTCTCAGTAGCCTTTCAATAACTTTCTCCCAGGCTTTCATAGTATGTGATATTAGCTTTATTCTTCTATAATTGTTGCATTCAGGCACATCACCTTTGTTTTTAAAAATGGGCACCAAAGTACTGTTGCACCACTCATCAGGTATAGCTTCTTCCTGCAACAACTTATTGAAGAATAAAGCTAACCACGTCCATCCGTCCAATCGCAATAACTTCCACACTTCAACTGGTATTCCGTCTGCACCAATAGCTTTACCATTCTTCATTCCATTTACTGCTATCCTAATTTCATCCATACTAAGCATTCTCACTAAACCCACTCAGGAAGCTGTAATAAAACTCATAAATAATTGCTATTGTATTATTTGAACCGTTTTTCAGAATAACTCTCTAAATAGACTTCTTGAAAAAAACAGAATCAACCGTTGCGATTTATCGCACGTCATGTATCTGTGTGTGAGTGCATCAACCTGTACGAGGCTCCGCCCACTTATACTGCAAAATGAAAAATTTAGCCTTAGATGTAGGTATAGACGAGGAAACAAGAGACCTTACCGTGGGTCAGGACCGGTTATGTTTTATTTATAACTAGCTTTTGCCCGCGCGGCTTCGCTCCCGCTCTTCCCTACTCTACCCTACTCTACAGTATCCTATGTCCGTCACTTGGCTCTAAGCTACCTACCCACCAATTTTCAGCCATATCGGTACAGCCATTCTTGAGTTATAATTAGTGTAACTAACACAACTTTCTTTTATATATATAGATTTTACGGATATAAATAAAAACTGATTAAATATTTCCATATTTGTTTTATTTCACAATATCCGTTTTAAGAAAAAACAATATAAATTTTAAGTATCAAAGAAACAAATACATAACTCAATTAGAGCCATGAGAAAGGAGCTACATCTCTAAATGTTTCATGACGACATTCTTTGACTTAATTTCAAGTCCTTGGCGCTCAGAGCAAGAGCACGTTAAAGGGCCTATTATACTGCGCTGAATAACGCGTGCGATATAAAAAAAAAAAAAAATGTGTTTATTTTCTTAATTCTATACAAATAAGTTGCCGGGGCTTCCCAGAAAGTAATCCGAAGATACTTGTGATGGGATAAACCTCGCTCTTCCTCCAGTGGTTAACAATTGTAAGTTGTGCTAATTAGGTGTAAGTTACACGCTTTTTTTTATAAAACAATAAGGGAAAAAAAAATAAATAAAAAAAATAAAATAAATAAAACGAGTGAAAAATGAAAATCGTGTTAATGGCTGTATGTAAAAACTAGTGCGTTTTGTATAAATGTATGTTTCTGCGCGTGTTTATGAGTGTGTGAATGGGCGTGTGTATGTGTGAGTGAGTATGGAGTTGTGGTGGAGTGTGTGTATGTATGGATGGGGGGTGTGTTAGAGTGTTTGTGTGCATGTCGTTTAGCCCGAAGTCGCCAAAATGCCTTCCACTGCGTCATAATCAAGTGTGAAGAGCCATTTCGTCAGTGTCTTTTTACATTCATACAACTGCATCGGATAAATATTAAGTATGCGATTTACTTTATTATAAACGCGTGGGGCTTGAGTTACATTTTGGCGACTAGCAAAGATTGAGCGTGCTGAGTATGTAGGGGCTACTATGTCACACAGTCTTTTTTTTTTTTTTTTAGTTTGTCTTGGCTAAAGGGTAGAGTTTTGTGATATCTTAGTATCATGTGTAGTATGTAGAGAAATAGAAATTTTAACTTCGCCGATAACTTATGTCCCCCAAAACCAGTACAAACCGAAGTTATGGTCATACCAAAAGACGATTATTATAAAGATATAAACAGCAATACCCTATTGCCACCATTAAATAAACACAAGAATATTTTGGAGAGTGAGTGTATTAGCTCATTTAATAAAGTTTTTGTGCCTTTTTATGATAATTTTTCATAAGCACTAAATTGAAACCTGCAATATAAACAATCATGTTACATAGGACATTGAGAAAGATTTGAACGACTAAATATAAGAATATACCCATTCACCTGTAGACGATTTCAGTTTTAAAATAATTTTCTGTAAAATGATGCCCACACAATATATATAATCGTAAACATGTAGATTGGGATTTTACCAATTCTGGTCGTTTTATTTATTTATTTATTTTTATTTATTTAAACTTCATGTACAGTAGTGGTACATAGGCGGACTTAATGCAACAAGGCATTCTCTCCCAGTCAACCTTTGGGTTAAAAAGACAACACTGTGGTAGGTTTGCACAATAAACAAATAACAAATACAGTAAATGAAAACAAAAAGCAAATTATATAAAATAAAATACATATATATGTTAAAATAATAAACTAATAAATACTATGAAAAATAACAAATAATTAAGAGAACTTAATAGTAATTCTGACGAAGACCAAACTAAGGTTGAGAAGACTTCATGTAGTAGTTCCGAATTTTACGCTTGAAGGAAAATTTACTCTCGGCCTTTTTGATGTCTAGGGGAAGCACATTCCAGAGCTTTATGGTGGAAACAGCGAAAGAATTAGACATAAAACCAGTACGGTGAGAAGGAATATGAAGAAGCAAGTTTTTGGATGCACGAAGGTTAAGATTATGAGAACTGCCCAACACTTTAAAATACTGTTTTAAATAATCAGGAGCACAAGGATCGTTAATTATGGTGAAAAGCATGCAAAGGGATCTGAGGGATCTCCTGTGGCGGATAGGCAGCCATTTAAGCTGAGAACGAAAGGAAGAAATGTGATCATATTTACGAAGCCCAAATATGAAACGAATGCAGTTGTTGAGAAGTCGATCCAATTTGTTTAGAAGTTCTTGGGAAAGATCGGAGTAACAAACATCAGCATAGTCAATTATAGGTAACACAAGCGACTGGACCAAAGTAGTTTTAGTGCTTGATGGGAGGAAATGTTTGAATCTATAGAGAGACCGCAGCGTGTAGGTGACTCTCTGGCCAACCTGAGCAACCTGCTTATTCCAGCTTAACCTATCGTCAATATGTAAACCCAGATCTTTAACATGAGGTGACAGAGGGATAACAGTATTGCCGAAAATAAGCGGCAGTAATCGGTTAGTGTCCAAACTCCGTAAAAAGTAAGGACTACCGATGAGGATGGCCTGGCATTTACTGACATTGACAGTAACCCCAAATCTGCTCGACCACTCAGCAATGGCCAGAAGGTCAGCATTAAGTAGGGAGATGCAGTCATCAAGGTTGTCAATGTCAGCCTGCGCGTAGAGCTGAAGGTCATCAGCATACAGATGGAAAGAGCATTTGAGAATAGCTGTAATAGAGTTAATAAATAAAGAAAATAAGAGAGGAGAGAGTATACCGCCTTGTGGAACGCCGGTTTGCAGGTCGCACCAGTCAGAAAATTTCTGATCAGCACGTACCGCTTGTTGACGTCCACGAAGATATGATGAGAACCAATCCCGTGCCAACGTAGAGATCCCAATTTGAGACAAGATAGCCAGAAGTATGTCGTGATCAACGGTATTAAAAGCATTGGAGAAATCTATTAAAACTAGCACCGTTAACCTCGAATTCTCTAGGCCATTCCTGACATCTTCTGTGACTTTAAGCAAGGCTGTGGCTGTACTGTGGCCAGGTCGAAAACCTGATTGAAAAGGGGATAACAGATTATTCCCAAACACAAAGGATGAAATCTGTTTAAGAACAACTGCTTCTAGGATTTTAGATAGGAAAGGGAGAATGGAAATTGGTCGAAAGTGATTTGATAAAGTGGGAGTGGGAATTTTTGGAAGAGGGATAATGAAAGCCTTACGCCAGCATGTAGGAAACAACCCAGTCTGAAGGGAGGCATTGATGATATGTGTGATAATGGGGAGCAAATTTTTAATCAAGAGGGATAACATGGTTCTGCTGACTCCGTCACAGCCGACAGCCTTGGACTTAATCGCAGTGAAAATTTTGAGGATCTCCGAGTCAGTCACTGGGGAAAAAGAAAAAGAATCATGAGGTAAACTTGGCGTGGAAGTTATATTACGAATTGTAGTATTTTTGACAGGAATCGCAAGCATAGCTGCGGATGAGAAGTGTTGATTCAAATCATTCAACGATATATTAGAAGGAATTTTATTGCTTTAGCCCACAATCTTTTCCTATTTTTAACTTTTGGGAATCAATAATTACTATTTTCTTTGCATTCCGGCACTGCACAGTTCGTCATTTTTATTATTTATATTTAATAGAATTAGAAAAAAATTATAAATAATGCTGCACAGATTTAAAGCCTAATGGATCATAAGTATAGCGACACCTAGCGGGAAAAAATGGCAATAATCTTCCCCTTTGCTGCTTTTGAAACTCTTTGGAAATTAAATGTTGCCATGAGAGGTCATGTATTCTTAATAAAGTTAGTTAATAAGCCCATTTACGCCCCACTGATGGCTGGGCGAAGGCCTCCCTGTCCCTTTTGAAATATACATCCGTATTTTAAAAGTAATTTTAAATTATGAAGACGTCTTAAAAAACTTAGTATCTAAGCTAAGAACGTAAACAAAAAAAAACTAAAGTACCGGGAAAATATAAAATATGTCATTATCATTGACTGTCAGTGTCAGTTGTCAAAATAAATTTTGTATTGATTTCGTGGTTTGTTTTGATTAATTTTAATTTCGTAATAACTCTAATTTGGGTTTCACTGGTAAAGTAAATATTGGAAGGATTTTGTCACAAGAGTTCCACGAAAGAAGTGCATCGATCACACGATATATTTTACTGAGTTCATCTCGTGGAGTGTTAAAGCCGCGCTAGCAGCGGACATTCAACATAGTTTTCTAATATATGTTAAATGAGCTATTTTTTAAAGTTTAAGATGAATAAAATGCCAATGTGCAGAATATGTTTAGTGGAGAATGTTCGCATGCACACAGTTAACGACAAGGATTTACAACAACTGTATGAAAAGCTGACTGATGTTCCAGTAAGTTACTTACACCTTATTGAAATGTATTACTTATACAGGCTGCTCACAGCTAACTATAAACAGGGTGGCCCATGTACAGTGCCCCAGAATTATTCTTTAGAAGCTCTAGGATGTTTCTCTGTATGAGAGGTGTACTATCAGCCACACTCAACATCAACTGTGTCCAGTATTGCTTGGACAGCACAACAATCTATCATCATAATCATCGTATCTGCCGAAAGACGTCCACTGCTGGACATAGGCCTCCCCCAAGCGTCGCCACAACAACCGGTCCTATGTGTGTCACGCATCCATTGGATTCCCACTTAACAATGTATGTAAATAAATAATAAATAACCAACAGTAGGTTGCCTGGTAGAGAATGCCTTGTTGCATTAAGTCCGCCTATGTACTACTACTGTACATGAAGTTTAAATAAATCAATAAAAATGTTTATTTTAATTACAATAGGCATTGATACGTATTATTGGGGATCACCTTTTAATTCATGGATCCCCAAGCGACCACCGGTGGCTGCGTATCTATTGTCTTACTATTGTGTTCCTAATTGACGGTATCTGAAGGGTTAAGCAAGGAAATGCTTGTATTAGATGACTCCGCACTTCAACTTGTCATTTCATCATCACTAAAGGTTCATTGGAAGACCAGCGTCAGACAGTATTTTTCTGTCACGCAACATTGCTGAAATGAACCTTTTTGGCGCAACCGTGAGGCTCACACAATGATATTGTTTTTATTTTCTTTTTACATTTTTTTTTGTTTTTTATTTAAGTTGTGTGATCCTGGTGAGAGTCGCCAATAAATATTTTTTTTCTTTTCTTCATTTCTATGCAATTAACCCTTCAGATACCGTCAATTAGAGACACAATAGTAAGACAATAGATGCGCGGCCACCGGTGGTCGCTTGGGGATTCATGAATTAAAAAGTAGACATGGAAGACTTTTTTTAAATTTATTAAGTTATCATGTAATCAGTCACGTGTACTATAAACAGCTGAGATGTAGTCTGGATGGTTTGCAGGGTGCTGCCCCCTGCGGAGCCTGCCCTACCTTAGGTATAGTCACATTTAGGTTTTTTTTTTTTTTTCTTTCGACGGGGAAAATCATCATTGACGAAACCCGCTCTTGGGTGGAGCGGGAGACAGTGTCTGAGTCTTACTGACTAAAAACCCCGCGCCGTTCCTTCTAGTCTTCATACCGGGCTCTAGTTTCCTTTCGGATAACCCCGACCCCGGTAGGCTTCGACCCAGATGGATAGTCACATTTAGGTGACTTTTCTAGTCGAAAATATCTCGCCGTTTCTTCAGTCGGCGAATACTTTCAGGGTTAGTAAGCTGTCCTGCTAGCTGGTTTGGGTGCTTTTGGAAACGTGACTTGTAATTGGCACCATGGCAGTTGATCACTTCTTTAATAATTGGTACATTCAGGATTTCATGGATCTCCTCTGTTTTGATGAACCAGGGCGCATTTGATATCTGCTTGAGAATGTAATTTTGAGCCCTTTGTATGATCATAGTGTTGGAGTCAAACCCCACAGTTCAATGCCATAGGTCCAGATTGGCTTCAGCATAGTTTTGTAAATGAGAATCTTGTTATCGATTCCCAGTTTTGAGTTTCTACCCAACAACCAGTAAAGACATGGAAGACAAAAAATAAATAAAAATAAAAAAGTAACTTAATAATAAAACTATCCCTACTAATATTATAAATGCGAAAGTAACTCAGTCTGTCTGTCTGTTACGCTTTCACGCAAAAACTACTGAACGGATTTAGATCAAATTTGGTAGGTAGGTAGAAGAGACACTGGAATAACACATAGGCTACCTATAATTCCACTGCTGAGCACGGGTCTCTGCCCGCGCGATATAATCTGTAGTCCACGGAAAGCTAGTACTTAATAAAACTATATAGACAGCTCAGTGATGTCAATGAATGAGAGTTATACAAAAAATGCCCTGAGCATGTGTGTAGGTGTGGAATTTGTATCATGAGTGTGTGAGTGTATGAGGGTGGATGTAACCAGTGAGGTTATGTGGTGCATTAATTAGTTTACTTATGCCAATTTATACCCTGCCTGTTTATTTATTAGGGAGCAGTGGTAGCCGAGTGGTAATGGTATCGACTTATGAATTGTAGGTCACAGGATCAAACCCTGCGAGACGCATTACTTTGTGTAATTTATTTCATTACCACTGCTCTCAAAACGGTGGAGGAAAACATTTGAGAGGAAACCGGCATGTTCTAGAACCAAAAATTCGAAAACATGATGAATTACGGCCCATTCCCTCTCCTAGAGCGGAGGCCTGCCTGAGTCCCAGTAGTGGGTACATTAAAACGGCTATGATGATGATGTGGTTATTTCATCATCATCATCACATCAGCCGAAAGACCTCCACTTTTGTTTTTCCTTGTTATTAAGAATAAATTTCTTAATAATTGATTACAATCTAGCCTAACAGTCTAATATGTAATTTAAATCTAACTTATTTTGATATGGTTTTGTTTAAACTAAGAATAGCGTCCTTTAGCATTTATAGAAGTCCATAGCACTTTCTTAGAGTCTGATATTGATAAAAACACTTTGAAAGACCTCCACTGCTGGACATAGGCTCCTGTGTTTATTTATTTATTTACTTATTCAAAGTCAAAGTCAAAATATTTTATTTCATATAGGCCTACAAGGGCACTTATAAAACGTCAGAAGCTAGTGCACGGTTCCAAATTGGTCGTTTCCTATGGAGAAGAACCGGCAAGAAACTCCATGGTTACTCTTTTAAAAAATGTGTTTATTACAATATTGATTGATTTATGTAAGAACAGTGTAGACCAGTCAACACTGTACACAAAAGCACAAAATTAATCATAATAATAAAATATAAAAAAGTAAGTTGTAATAGAAAGTTATCTAAGTGTTTGTGGATTATACAGTGTTCTCACATTCACATTCCAAAAAGAGGCTTTATAAAAAAGCAAGAAAAATTTAAATAATTACAACTGTTAACAAAATAAATTACTAACAAATTGAATGCAGTTGAAGTCTAAATAATAAAAATAAAAAATATTGCAAAAGCAATTCGTTAAAGGAAAAATAAATATAATTATGTATATTAAAGCAAAAGTGGAGCAGTTAATAGACATAATATTGATGATTTACCAGGGGGCCACATGTGCAGAGGTAGTCATTGCCAAACAATCGTGTCTTCGACATAGTCTTTAACCCTTCAGATACCGTCAATTAGAGACACAATAGTAAGACAATAGATGCGCGGCCACCGGTGGTCGCTTGGGGATTCATGAATTAACCTTGTAAAAAGCTTTTTTGGTTAGGACACGCTTAATATGAGTTTTGAATTTTCCCTCACTAAGTTCAGTTACCGCCTTTGGCAGCTTGTTGTAAAAGCGTATGCTGTTTACTAGGAATGACTTGCTGGTCTTAGCTAATCTCCATTTGGGTAATACAATTTCGTGTTTACTACGCGTATTTTTGTTGTGAAAATCGCTTCTAATTTTAAAGAGTCCTAAGTTTTTACGAACATACAAAATGCATTCTAAGACATAAAGAGAAGGCAGAGTGAGAATGTCGATTTCTTTGAATTTATTTCTGAGGGACTCGCGAGGACCCATCCTATAAATAGCCCGGATAGCTCTCTTTTGCAATATGAAAATTGAATCTACATCAGCTGCAGATCCTCACAGTAAAATGCCATAAGACATAATACTGTGGAAATAAGCATAGTAAACTAACCTAGCTGTGGCTACATCTGTCAATTGCCTTATTTTTCTAACTGCATATGCAGCTGAGCTTAATCTTCCCGAGAGAGTTATTAACTGTCAGTTATGCGTTCACTCCTAGTCGAAGCGTAGGTTCAAATGTAAGTTGTCGGTTAGCCCTATGACAATGTCTGAGGTAAAACGGGCTGTTATCCGCAACTCCACGACTAAGGCGCGTATTTTGCGTATAGGTGGGACAAATGGGTCACTCGATCCACCCCAGCTCCTTAAGAAAGGCCAGCAGCGCCTTAGTGTTGCCGACCATTTCACGAAGGTTACCTGGGTTACCGAAGTGCTTTGCCCTGTATCCAGCGACCACAGGGCAGCTTAGAAGCAGATGAGCGGCTGTCTCTTCCTCCTCCATGCAGGCTCTGCAGAGAGGGCTATCCGTAACTCCTATGACAGAAAGGTGCTTGTTAAAGGTCCCGTGGCCAGTTTTGGCGGCCGTGACTTTGCGCAACTGTAGTTTCGTTAGTCGTAGAACCTGTTTCGTAAATGACAATGTCTTGGCTATGCATATCTTCTTTCACCAACCATGCGCATATCAGATCCGTAATTAATAATAATAATAATATTCCACAACTATCACACAACGCGGTCTAGTCACAAGCTAAGCAGAGCTTGTGTTATGAGTACTAGACAACTGATAAACATACTTGTATATTTATAAATGTGTACATATTATAGATAAGTTACACCCAGACACAGAACAAATGATCATGCTCATCACACAACATTTGTCCTGGGAGGATATCGAACCCACTACCTCCAGCATAGCAGTCAGGGCCACTAACTACTAGACCAACAGGCCAGTCAATTAGGAGGGGTAGTTTGTTCAAGTTGATCAGTGTTGGAATCGGATATGGACCACTCATTTCTTCCGTTCCGAGTACTAGGAAATAATAAATCAGTGAAGATATACTGTTGCCGATTAGCAATTGTCTGCGGACCTTTCAGCTGTTTACCTTTATTTATACTACAACGCAGTGGCGTACCTAACTATACCATCTGAGGCCCGTGGCAAATTCATTAGAAGGGCCCCCAGAAAAATCTTCATCGCGTATTTGTTGTGATTTCATGTTAATAAATTTTGTTAAACCGTTGGGTTACTTCTATTGAGCTCGCGGCCACTCGGACCGGGGGGGCCCCATCAGACCGGGGCCCGTGGCATTTTGCCAGCCTTGCCACTCTATAGTTCCGCCACTGCTACAACGAATTGTGCACGATTGAGTAAAATCGGCCTTTGCGCCAGGAGAAGATAAAAGTTAGGAGGTCGTGCGTGAACTGACGACCCAGCGGTGGTCCACGTCGCACAGTAGTTCCAATGACGCTCAGGTAGGTGGGGCTTTGAGCTTGTTCGGGGCGTTGCTGTGCGTGTGCGCTGGCAAGTGAGTAATTCGTACCTTTAGATTGGGTGACTTGCTTCGATGTACTAGGGTACCAGGAGTAGCGAGGAGGTCGATGAGTGTAACAACTCGTAGGTCGAATTGTGGCTCTTTCGTTGTATGGACTCCTATTTTTATACGGGATTTAACAGAGTTGAATTATGATTTTATTTATTAAATAACTAGCTTTCCGCCCGCGATTTCGCCCGCGTGGACTACAGTTTATATCGCGCGGGCAGAGACCCGTGCTCAGCAGTGGAATTATAGGTAGCCATGTGTTATTCCAGTGTCTCTTCTACCTACTTACCAAATTTTATCTAAATCCGTTCAGTAGTTTTTGCGTGAAAGCGTAACAGACAGACAGACAGACAGAGTTACTTTCGGATTTATAATATTAGTAGGGATTATAGAAATACAGGTTGGGTACACGTCTATACCTTTTGGCGGTCCGGGGGAAGGGAGAAGGGTATGTATTGTATGGGAAGTATTCTATTCCTAAGTCAAATGCTATATGTTTTGTTGCAGTTTGTAACTGAAGACAGCAGGCCGATGCTCGCTTGTTTCATCTGCTGCACTAAACTGAAGCAATGCTGCCAACTGCAGAGACAATGTCTGGAAGCTGAAGAGCTGCTCACTCAGATGATGAATGAGGTGAGGTGTTCTGTAACTAGTAGCGGTGCGTACAGACTATATAACATAACATGTTATACAAATACAACATTGCAATATAACATCTTTCAGATAATGTAAACACAGAATGTTATGAAACACGTTATTGATATGTACTACAATTTTATATATGGACAAGGCCCGCGCGGCTTCGCTCCCGCTCTTCTCTACTCCACCCCACTATACCCAACTCTATCCTACCTTATTCTACATTACTCTACCCTACTCTACTCTACTCTACCCTACTCTACTCTACCCAACTCTACTCTACCCTACTCTACTCTACCCTACTCTACTCTACTCTACCCTATTTTTTTTTCATAAGAACCTTTGCCTCACAATAACAAACACAACAAAAAAAGAACTAGCGAAATCGGTCCAGGCGTTGTTGAGTTATGCGCTTACCAACACATTTTGCGATTCATTTTTATATTATAGATAGCACTGAAGAACCACACACGACAAAGGTTATATAACATTGTTATATTGCATTGTTATTATAATGTGTATAGTATTGTTTTAAGTTGCACTGTTAAATAACTAGGTTACAATGAGTAGGTAGGTAGTAGGTACTAGGTACGTTCCAAATGAGAATAGGATCGATTGCATGTTGTGACGTCACGATTTACCTACTGTCAAAGCGAGGAAAGACATTTTGAAACTTTAACTATTTTACGAAAAATTTAATTTATTTACGAACTGTGAACGAAAAAAGTTTTATCAGAATTCAGTTCTTCAATTTTACTCATCTCCAAGTTCCTCAATTATGACCAAATTTCTTAGATTTGACAGTAAATCGTGACGTCACAAGAAAAAATCGATCCTATTCTCATTTGGAACGCACAGTACCTACATAATGTGGACATGTTTATAAATCACAAGTTATATAATGTGTTACATAGTCTGTGCGCGCCGTCAGGGTACTTAGTGAGTGTAGAAGTGAACCTAGTGGTACTGTCTCGAGGTCAGGGGCTGCTCAGGATGTGTTCAACTTCTTAAGTGCATCCAATAGGCTAGTTGCCGTAAAAAAATTAATTCGTCCGTCTTTTAGATTATTCAAAAATAAAGCACACGTATTTTTTATTTGTAAATTAAACCAAAAATGACAAAGATATAGCTCATTAAAGTTACGTGTGACGTCACGCCGTGCTACATTTTTTCGCACGGGGTGACGTCACACGTAACTTTAATGGGCTATATCTTTGTTATTTTTTGTTTAATCGCAAAAAGAAAAAATACGTGTCCTGTTTTTTTATAATCTAAAATACGGACTAAATAAAATGTAGTTATTTTGACCCTGGAAACTACCCAATTCAAGGTACAATTTCACTATTTGTCAAACAACCATGTCATTACACATCTTTTCTCTCTGTATATATTTTGGAAGCACAGATATCTGGTGGATATTATCTAGGTTTCTATTGAAATCAAATTATTTTGTGTAAAATGAATCCAGTAAAGACCTTTGTTCTGCTATTTTGTGAGAACTTTGGTCCCTCATACCGTACTTATACATTAAAAGACCTACCTATAGAAACACTGCATATTTAATTGAGATACTAAATGAAGACTTTTCCAAAACACTTTAAAGGTTTTTTTTAAAAAAAAACATGTGTTTTCTGAAACATGTTTTATGAAAATTAAATTCAATGATTTAATTATTACACCTTAAAACTCCATTGGTATTCAGCAATTCACTGAATACCAATGGAGTTTTAAGGTGTTATCTCTTTTCTCACGTAACCAATAAATCAAACATTGTGTTATGTGAACCATGCTGTCTGACGATAGTTGAATGGGGAAGAGCCCTCCTTCAGTGTTGCTACTTGTGAGGCTCTGTTGCAGCCGAATGTAACAAAAATAGTTTGTACTTGTTTGTGTGCGAAAGAGTACCTACATCAGGATTACATAACACTATAATGACCTTTTGCAGCCGAAAGCTTTAGTCAACCGAAAACAGCTGAAGTATACCAGTGGGCTGATAGTAACTCCTGTAGAGAACATCAGTATAGTTGATGTCGGCCATATTGAAAGCGTTGCTGTCAAAGAAGAATTACCAGCTGTTTGTGAGAGACTCGATGTTATTCAGCCAAAAGTGGAACATTTGGAATATGGTATGTTTTTAAGAACAGTAATTTAATGATCAATCTATACTTTGTTAATATATCTATGTATGTTAGAAAGATTGATTGATTGATAGATTTATTTATTTATTTAAGAAACAAATAACATTGTATGCGAATATTAAATACTTAAAAACTATTACAAAATGATATTACTAATGTTGAAAAGAGTTGAATTGCACCATTACTTAAACCTTAAACCACACATCATAAATAGTAAAAAAATAAATAAAAGCAAACAATGTCAAAAATATCACAATAACCACTAATAATGTCAATAATTAAATACCAAACAAAAATGTCAAAAATATTGCAATTAATGTCAATGGATTATTAATAACAATGTCAGAAAAAATACAATTACCCTTAATGATGTCAATTATAATAGAAAACAGTAATAACAATGTCAAAAGGAAATTAACCATATAAATAGATTTAAACTTATATTCTACAAATCGTCTACCGAGTAAAGACATTTTTCCAACAAAAGAATCACCTTTTTAATGAAAGACGAGAAGACATAATTATGTTACTAGAAACAGGAACTGATTAGAGTCAGTTCATGTGCTTGAGTGAAACTTATAATGTCAGACTGGAATTTTGTAATATATAACCGTACTGGGGATCCATCCTGCGCATGTAACTAGTAACTTTTCACCATTTTTGCTTACAGAACTAGAACTGGAACCTCTAAACGATAGCTGTTCAGATGTAGAAGATATAGCAGCACAACAGTCTAAACCTGTTCCAGAATACGATGTGCCCTTAATAGAGATAAAAGTTGAGGAAGTGGAAGTACAAGAAGAAGTCTCGGGGAAGAAGCGAAGAGCCAGTGACACGACACGTGAGTATTAGTTAGTGAGTCATTGTGTGAGCGAACAGGCCGGTGGGGTTGACAACGTGGACTTACGACTGCAGGCGTCCTGTCTGTACACTCTTGAGTAGCACACACACACTGCTACACCTCGAGTAGTTCTCGCTCGAGAGCACACTCCTACTGCCAGATGTCTCACAGCACAACTGCTTAAAGTACTGAACACTGATTGCAGATACAACAGAACAGTTCTGTGTGTCATAGCATTTCCAAGTTACAAAGTACTCCTATAGCGCACAGTTTATAGGCTCACAGCACTAGTAACATTCTCTTAGTGGTTCCAGGTTTTTCCACCAAGCTTATAACGGGTTACACGGAGTTTGTTTGGGTTTATAGTACACCTGTTCTTATAAGTTGACTAATAGTCGTATATAGAACGAAATTATAGGCGCAGTAAAGGCTAAGATGGCCTATAAATGTGTTGCGTAGGTGTAAATACACTTGAGAAGACTTGGTCCAGTAAGTTACACTTATAATTGCCTATAAGAAGTAATTATAAATCCGCTATAAGTGTATACGCCAGTAATAGTAATTTATAGAACTAAATGCACTTAGAACCATTTGCATTTGTTAATTGACCTTATAGGGGTGTATAAGTCTACTTTATGTGCCAATTTTAAGTGAATTAGTTCTACAGTGGCTTCTTCTAAGAGTAAGCGTACTTGGTATTATTGTGGACTCTCGAATGCTGTTATAGTCTTATTTCTATATAAAGGTTTCTTGTAAAACTATTAATGTCCAAAGCTAACTTCGTGAAGTCCGTTCAAGCTTTTAATATTTATCGCATCTGTACGGCCATTTTATCCAATATGGCGCGACAATGCTGTTACTTTAAGACTAATATTATTTTTAAACACAACTTAGTAAATACGCCGTGTTCAAAAGGCGAACCAAAATTGAGATGTATAACACAATATACTTCACCGAAAATATTTATGCGTTTGCCGTACAAACATGAATGCACATATTATATTACGTGCGAAATACTTGTTAATCCATTTTATAATATAGATCAAATTTTATTATAACCTTTTATTAATTTTTTTTTTTCGCCACAATCGCACAACAAATTCTCACATTTTTGAAGTAGCTGGTAGTAGAAGCGCGGAGTTCGTTACACGCCTGCCTGGTTCTATTAAATGCTCATAGCTGGGTTTGCGGGAGCAGATAGTTCTGCGTAGTCCAACTATAAATGTATTATTGGTCTAAGTGGTGCTCGTCAAGTATACTATGAGTGTTTTATTAGCAAAAGTACGCATATAAAATGGGCCCTTTTCCGTGGTTTAAACACTTTTACTAGCCTGTTATAGACTTGGCCCCGGAAACTCTACAAGACCACATTTTGTTACTTGGGTTATAACTCTTGCTTTTGACTCTACCATGGACAGGTAATTACAGTTTATTAAGTTAAATCGTTTGATCTAGGGTACTAATTATACGAAAACCAGAAAAAACAACTCTACAGCCCTGATTAGAACCATTAAATTCCCTTTCATTTGATTGTGTTTTGAATTTGGCGCTTACTAAATTTACAATCACAGGGGCGGCCGTGACGAAGGTACGGAAACTGCACACACGAGGAAAGAAACTAGAAGACGTAATTACAGAAATTCAAAAGAAGAATGAAGATTCAGACACGAAAGTTACCCAGAACACTATAAGTTGTACATCTAAACTTATTCCAGAGCAAGAAACTTTAACTTATCCAAAACCTCCAGTTAATATAAGTGTTCTTGATACTACATTGGACACAAATGGTCGTAATGATCTTAAAGTACAAAATTTAATGGGATATATTCGTGGTCACGCCGGTGACAAACCTTTCAAATGTGACGTCTGCCAGAGCTGTTTTAGTCGAAAGAATCTTTTAACTCGACATAGTCGAACGCACACTGGCGAGAAAACTTACAAGTGTGAAATCTGTCAGTTATGTTTTAATCGGAAGTGTTATCTTACAAGTCACATTCGTACGCACACAGGCGAGAAACCCTACAAATGTGAAGAATGTCAGCGGAGTTTCAGTCATAAATGTAATTTAACAATTCACATTCGTCAACACACTGGCGAGAAACCTTACAAATGTAATGAGTGTCAACTTTGTTTTAGTCGTATGAGTCATTTAACAAATCACATTCGTACGCACACCGGGGAGAAACCTTTCAAATGTGAAGAATGCCAGCTTTGTTTTAATCATAAGAATCATTTAACGAATCACATGCGTATACACACTGGCGAAAAACCGTACAAATGTGAAGAATGTCATCTTTGTTTTAGTCAAAAGTGTAATTTAACCAATCACATTCGTACGCATACTGGCGAGAAACCTTTCAAATGTGAAGAATGTCAGCTATGTTTTAGTCATAAGAGTCATTTAACAAAACACATTCGTGTGCACACTGGCGAGAAACCTTACAAATGTGAAGCATGCCAGCTTTGTTTTAGTCAAAAGTGTACTTTAACAAAACATATTCACCGTAGACATGCTGGTGAAAAATCATACCAGTAAGATACTATGTTGAGCAATTTTACCCAAAAATAGTCATCTATGAACTCTGGTGAAAAGTCTTTCAAATGTCGGTAATGTTTGTTAGAGCTATTTTGGTGAGAAGGGCCAGTTGACAACCTTACAAGCGTGAATGAAAGTGAGTTATAATAGTAGATTATGTGACTAGGGGATAAAGCAGTGTCTTTAGGTCGTTTGCGGCATGTTGAATTCCAAACGAAACGAAGGTTGTTCATTTTAATCCCGAACGTCAATGAGGGATTTATCGCGAGGGAGATAATAAAGAAACCTGACTGAAGTGAGGAATTCAAGCCGCCCAAGACATGAGAGTGGCGGTAAGAAGGCTGAGTGTCAAAAATACCGCCAGGGCCGATGGCTTCCCGGGAAAAGCCTAGGTCCTGGCCATGGAGGCTCTCGGACCTCTACTAAGAAGGACGCTACGCTACGCATGTATGGAGAGGAGGCAGTTCCCACTTCGCTGGAAGACGGGAGAACTGGTCTTCATTCCTGGCCTGGCATCCTGGCCCTGCGGACTCTCCGTCTGTGTATCGACCCATTTTGCTGCTCGACGAGGTGAGCAAGCTCTTTGAAAGAGTCATTGCAAACCGCCTCGTCACGTGCCTAACATGGGTGTGGCCGGACCTCTCGGAGCTAGTTCGGCTTTCGCAAAATGCGCTCAACGGTGGACGCTTTCATGCGCGTGCGAGCCTTCACGGCGGGGTTTGTGGTGTCCCAGGGCAGGTGTGTCGTGGCAGTGTCGTTGGACATTGCCAACGCTTTTAATTCCTTGCCCTGGAGTACGATCCGAAGGGCACTCCGGTACCACCGGGTACCCGAATACCTCTTTCAAGTGGTCGAGGCCTACTCGTCAGACAAGTTTATTTATAGTACTCGTACCTGGGACTCGTCCTCGACAGCTGGTGGAACTTCGTGGAGCATTTCCGACGTCTGACTCCCAAACTAAACCGAACTGGGGCTGCTCTCAAGCGGCTCCTGTCCAATCTTGAGGTTCAGACTCTCCTACTGGAGGCTCTACGCGGGAATCGTTCGATCCATTGCCCTTTATGGGGTGCTAGTGTAGGCACCGTCGCTGCGTCAGGCACGTCGCTCGAAGGCCCAGCTGAACGCATGCCAGAGGGTCATGGCAATACTGATGGTGCGGGGATACGGCACGGTTTTCTGCGAAGCGGCGAGCCTCCTCGCTGGCCTGCCACCATGGGATTTGGAGACAACCGTCCTTGCACGATTTGCGCGTGGTGATGTAACGCCGGGGCGAAAGTCCGCTGCCGCAACAGGTCGCAGCATAGCGGACAGAGCTCCGGCGGGATCTCATGGTGAAATGCCGTCAGTGACTATCGCAACTTAGTGCTGGACATGCCATAATTATGGCGGTAAGTCCCCTCTTTGAGGCGTGGCTGGTAAGACCTCACGACGTCCTCACCTTCCGCATGACGCGGGTCCTCACCGGACAGTGCAAGTTCGGGAGATTCCTGCACCGGATTCGTATGGAAGTGATGCCCGGGTGTCGCCACTGCGGAACGCTTGGAGGACACGGTGGAGCACACAGTAGAGGTGTGCTCCGCTTGGGCAGAGCATCGCTGTGCCCTCGTGAGGGCGATCGGCAGCGGCGATCTCTCGCGCCGGGTCTTGCTACAGGCCATGGTCCGGAGCGAGGAGAAGTGGCAGGCGGTCGCTTGTCTCTGCGAAGCAGTAATGCTAGCAAAGGAGGTAGTCGACCGCATCAGGCAACGGCGTCGATCCCGATTTTGTCGATCCCCGAGCAGTGGGTAGCTCGCTGTCCGACCGTCCGATAACTGTCCGGGCCGGTTTGCCAGGGATGTGGACGCCGCCATGCGCGGTCACGTACTGTCGCTCTCCCTGTACCTATCGTCAGACACGGCATATCACCGGCCGGTGCGGCTGGCGGCTGCCTGCATCCCATCGGACTGGGTTGCGCCTCCTCCATCTTGTCAGGATCTAGAGAAAATAGTCAATGACAGTCACAGTACAGTCAGGCGGGTATTGCCACCCGATAGCAATCGGCGTGCGCCGAGCTGACACGCGCTTGGTTTGTACGTCACTGAGGGAACCTTCCCAGATGCGTGGAAGAACTATAGGCTCATTGTCTTGCCGTCGCTTGTCGAAGCCTACTGGAGCCAGGGTTAGTCCGAAAGGTGGCTCAAGCCCCGGTACGAAAGGCAACGCAAGAACAAGAGTGGGTTTTTGTCAGTAAAAGTCACACTATTTCCCGCTCCTCCCAGGAGCAAGGACGTCATTGAATGATTTTCCCACCGCTAAAAAAAAAAGCCGCCCAAGATAAAGACAGCTTTATCCTCGTGTTGGATACTCTATTTAGTTGAAAAATCAAATACCTATGCAGCTAGCCGTCCGGCTGATCGCAGAATGCGGTTGCAAATGCGGCCAGCCGGATCGCGGGCAGCCGCATTCGTAACCGCAACGTGCGGTTGAAAAACCGTTGCGGTTTGCGGTTATATCGAGCCATTTAAAAGTTATATTCTATCGGAAAACTGGTAATTTGATGTTCCAAATTGCTGGCCGACTCTGGATTTCGATGATAAACTTTTCGGTATCGAATTCCATTTTACCAGACGTATCACGTGCGCATACTCACTCAATGGCGGGCAGCCGCAGACTGAGCCGCACAGTGCGTATAGCAACCGTCCGGGTGGCCGTCACTCGGGCCGCAGCCCGCCGAGCGACCGGAGCGGTCTGCGGGTAGCCGCATCGCAGTGCGCATAGAAATGAATATTACGTACATAATTGTGCTTGCGGTCAGTCGCATGTCTAGCCGCATTGCGGGTAACCGCATAGTGCGTATGAACCCTTAGAGAAATATAAGTATTATATTTACAAGTTAATCAAACAAACAAAATTCACTACTCCAAGATTCTATAGTTTCAATTTTCTATAACGCTCCTTCATTAAGCACGGTTTATTCTGTTTTATTTTGTTCGTGGCCAGTTAGAATTTTGTATAAACTTTTTATGCGCCTATACATTTTAATTCATATAAGTTGACGATTTTTGATGTCCCAAATTCAAATTTAATTATTCTCTAGGGATCGCCCATACTGCATTATCGCCCTAGGGACAGAATGACTTGCTTTAAGTGATGTTTGCATGACGTATAAAACGGCATTATCGAGCAGGTGGTGTAAATATATATTTGCATACTCTGGTGTTTGTAAAACATAAGACTTGTTAAACGCGTAGTTTTAATAATTGCCCGTCCCGGCTTCGCACGGGCAATAAATATAGCCTATGTTACTCAGGCACTCAGGGTGTGTGGCTTTCCAATGGTGAAAGAATTTTTTCATTACTCATACTCTGAAAGTAGGTAATTGCCTGAAAAGCGGTTTGAAAGTAGTACTCTTCATCCCTAGGAATGAATTTTTTCTTACTTTCAACTGACAGCTGTCAAATTATTAAAAAAAAAAACTAGTTCTATCTTCACATTTCTATTGAACCATGTTCCAACAGCCAGTCAATTAGACTGGCTGTATAGCAAGTAAAAAATTGAAATAAAGTGTAGGTATTAAAATAGAGTATTAATTACATAATATTATATTTTTAAGTCCTATGTCCAGCGGTGGACGTCTTTCAGGTGATATGATGATAATTTTAAGTAACTTATTTTTTCAATTATTTCTTTACGATACTTTATTTTATTTTATTAAGTGAATTGGTGTTTAGCAATTCGCTTGCCTTAGCTATATTTTATACTATCTTTCCGCCCGCGGCTTCGCCCGCGTGGACTACAGTTTATATCGCGCGGGCAGAGACCCGTGCTCAGCAGTGGAATTATAGGTAGCCTATGTGTTATTCAAGTGTCTCTTCTACCTACCTACCAAATTTGATCTAAATCCGTTCAGTAGTTTTTGCGTGAAAGCGTAACAGACAGACAGACTGAGAGACAGAGTTACTTTCGTATTTAATATATTAGTAGGGATAATAAGTAATATCAATACTGCCTCCGTTAGTAAAAAAGACGCTTCTAATTTTTTTTTTCTGATTTGAGTTATATAAATTGCCGGAATCAGGAAAACAAGGCGCATCTGCGTTTATTTTTTATATTTTCCTATTTTTCTCCAGTGCGATTTTAACACAAGAAAAAAAGGCCCGATTTTCCGTTTCATTCACTAGAACATTTTTTTATACGTTTTCGTTTTTGTTAGATACGTCTTTTTAACTGCAAAAACACAGGAAATGGTTGTTTGAGAAGTCTTATGAAAAAACAGACAAACTACTTTTTCATTACTCATACTCTGAAAGTAGGTCTGAAGTTGCCTGAGGAGCGGGCTGAAAAGTATCACACTTTTCATCCCTAGGGAGTTTTACTTTCAACTAACTGCTGTCAAATTATAAAAAAAAAAAACTAGGTCTATTAATTCTTGTATTCGTAATGAAAAGCACAGTGCTTACCTCGGGGTTAAAGTTATTTATTTAGTCCCTCGAATTAGCGACCTCGCTACGCTCGGCCGCCAACTCTTTCTCGGGACGAAATAAGTAACTTTCACCCCTAGTGTAACAATGTACTATTCCCGTATGCCTAAGTTAGATGTCCCCTCATTCAAATACACAAACTAACACGCCATAACTTAAATTCTCACATTTTTGGACACTCCACAGTCGGTTCCTAAAACGTGTGACATATTTATCATTACTTAGTTTTATTTATTTTAATTTTTAAATTTCATTTTAGTATATTGTTAAACATGTTACTGGTAAAAAAGGATCGCTTGTATTTTTAACCGACTTCGAAAAGGAGGAGGTTCTATGTTCGGCTGAATGTATGTTTTTTTTTTTTGTTTATTTGTTCACCGATATTTCGGTCAATTGTGGACCGATTTTGAAATTATTTTTTATTGAAAGTTTATGCTTCCAAGTTGGTCCCATAGAAATATTGTTATGATCTGATCATGAATTTCGAAATATGGAATAGAACTCCTCATAGAATCATAGCAGAATTGTCGTAACAAGTAAAATTGCTTTGTTTATACGTGTAGTCGATGACTGACTGAAAGAAAAGGGGGAGGGGATGTATCGAACTGATCTGGTGATAAAGCCGGAAGGTAAATTCATGTAATATAACCGTATTTGGGATTATTAGAATCGTTGAGTTGCACTCCGGCTATAAGTTAATTTATGTTTAGCTGAAGGGTAGGTACTTTTTAGTGGTGCTACCATAACTAAAAAGTGAAAAATAAAAAACTTTTTACTAAAAAAAACCGACTTCAAAAAGTACAAAATAATTTTAATTTCGGAAGTCGGAGTTAAATAACGAAGAGACAAAATCAGGTATCTATTATAGAAACACCGACTTCCGAAATTAAAATTATTTTGTACTTTTCAGTGTTTTGTACATTGAAGTCGGTTAATTTTTATTTTTTTAAACTTCATTTTAGTATGTTGTTAAACATGTGAAAACAGATTGCTTGTATTTTTGTTATTACTTTCATGGAATCACTGGCCCCCAAGTCGCAGCCTATAAACCTAGTTTGGGGACCAGGAGATAATCCTTCAAGCAAATTTTATTGTATCCTATTATTGAACATTTGTGAACAATTATAGAAATAAAGTTAAAATTAATAAAAAATAAAACATTTTTTATTGTATTATTTTGTATGCTCAGTCCACAATGTCTTTCGGATGATCCTCGCTACGGTGATACCACAGAACAATAAATACTAGTAGAAGTGAACTAGTAGTTATGTTTGTAATTTGTAGCTAATCATATTACTGTTTTTTATGTGTGTAATGGACAATTTGATACGCAAATGTGTGAGTTTGGCGACACTGGTTCCCGTGCTTAGCCACGTTAGGGTCACTTCTACCTATATTTTCTGTTCTGTGATACCCAAGTGCTTCTGAAATAAGTGTGTTCGGTGAGGACCTGCGTCTGGAGTCACTCCTCAAACAAGAGACTCCTGCCGCAACCGACTAGTGGCATGCTCGGCGCCGGTGCGCATAGCAATATTTCTCCGTACTGTTGTCAGTCATTGTTATCGACATTTCTTTTGCTGCACTCGTGTTATGACCCCCCCTCCTTCCCCCCTTAGCTTAGACTGTCCTTCAAGTTCGTGGCTGGCTTGCCAGCCTCACCTGTTAAGCAGGGGGCGTAGCTACCGCCGTATCAATGATAAGGGGCCCCGACCTATGCCTAAATTTGTAACATGTTATCCGCAATCTTAAATTCTCATATTGATAAAAGGCTAGGAGCGAGTTTATAATGACTATATGATACTCTGTAAATAGTTATTAGCACGCTTCGCTCGTTTTGGAATAACATATAAGACGACAATAAAAACTAGCCACCTACCTTACCTTCTGAAAGATCCTTTCAAAAATATTTGATATGGGGCCCCATTAGGACTAGCTACGCTACATGTTGGGTGAGCGCCTTTGATTTGTGCAGAAAAACCGGCACCGCTCCGAAGTGAGGCAAGTGATCGCGAGCGGCTGCGAGTTGTGACAAGCTACGCCAAATGAGGTCTATACACGTTGGCGCTTGTCTTTACTCGACCAACTAGGCGAGCGACACCGAGCATAGCAAGACAAGGCAAATGTACTGTCTACTCTAGACGTTGGTATTGGTCTACACTCGGCAACGCTCGGTCAACGTGTATTTTTAACCGACTTCAAAAAGGTTCTATGTTCGGCTGAATATGTTTGTTTTTTTAGAGCTTTACGGTAAATGTTAACGTATTGTAAACGGTTAAGACTGGCCTGTTGGTCTTGTGGTCAGTGGCCCTGACTGCTATGCCGGAGGACGTGGGTTCGATTCCCACTCAAGACCAACTTTTTTTGTACAGTACCTATGTGCCTACGTATTTGGTAATAATTTGTCTAAGTACCTACGCATACAAAGACATTAAACATATACTACCAATCTATTTAATCTCTTTGTACGCATACCACAAGCTTAGTTTGGGACTTGACGGCGTTGAGTGAGAGTTGTGAACAAACGACATTGTCACGCCAATGTCGTCTGAGGCCCGTGGCAAAATCATTGGATGGGCCCGAAAAAATGTCACATTGTAATTTAACTTGGATAAATCACAGGTACAAACATAAAATGATTCTTTATTATTAATCAATCAGCAAGTTCCTAGAAGACTTCTGTTTCATCTCGAATGGTGGGTTTCTCAGTAGCATAACTATAGAGTAAGCTGGCATGGGAAATTGATCGCTTTTATACAACGTGTAACGTTAAATACGCAAAACATCAGACACCCCAATTGATTTTGAATTCAATTGGCCTAAAAATGTGACAAAAAAAATAATTAAAGTTTTATGTGCATTTTTAGTTTGTTTAAAATTCATATCTGCATTGAAATAAGAACTTTTATTATCCCGTGTATGAGAAAATTTGATTGGATTACAACTATTTGTGTTTGTTTACCTATTTCAGCGGGTTTGCGCACGTGATGGCTTGACCTATTCATAAATAGACAGGTCGAAGTTTTTAATGAAGATTTTTTTGAAAAATGTAACCTATATTAATTCATGAATCCCCAAGCGACCACCGGTGGCCGCGCTATTGTGTCTCTCTTGACGGTATCTGAAGGGTTAAAAAGTGGTTTAATTGATTCTGCTCGTTATTCTGATCAAACTAATTTCAGGTTTTGCGCATTTAACGTTACACTTTGTATTATTAACATTGAGGAAGGAGAGGAGACTCTTGTTTAAGACCCGTTCTAATATTTTTGACATAGCAGAGAGGACCGAGATAGGTCTGTAATTATCAACAACATCTCTGCGTCCCGATTTATGAATAGGGTGAACCACTGCCCGCTTAAAGACCGCTGGGAATGGCTAGATTGCAAACATACGTAATGATGGGGACCGAGGCCCTAAATATGTTAATAGGGATGCCGTCCCAACCAGTAGCGGAATCGAGTTTGAGTGTCATGACTGCCTTCGACGTCCATTTCTGTAGTTTCTAGGAGAACCATAGGTCCACTTGATTTTGAAGACGCAACAGAAGGAGTAGGAAAAATAGGCTTTATTTTGGATGCAAGAATTTTACCGATACCAGCAAAGTAGTCATTAACTAAGTTAAGGTGAATGCTCCAACCAGCCCGCGAAATTCAAATTTTCTTACTTTTTTTGCAATTTGCAGGCCAGTGACATGTTGTAACTTTACCAAAATATGATTCGCGGCAATAACAAGTATAATTTTAAATACAAGAATGATCAAAACATTCGCTCCATCAGCTTTCACATAGAAAAGTTGCATGTAAGTTAGATTTCGGAGATTTTAACAATTTACACCATTTCTATGTGGAGCGAATGTTTTGATCATTCTTATATTTAAAATTATACTTGTTATTGCCGCGAATCATATTTTGGTAAAGTTACAACATGTCACTGGCCTGCAAATTGCAAAAAAAGTAAGAAAATTTGAATTTTGCGGGCTGGTTGGAGCATTCACCTTAAGTGAGAGTCGTGGAAAATCGGAAAGATGTAACAATTCGACTGGAGAAGTGGCTTTTTAGCTTTAGAGAATTCTTCTTTCTCATATATGGCTTGTTAAAACTTTTTTTGAGCGACATTGCTCTAACAAAGTATCTCACTTGTGTAATTTTTGAGCGACATTGCTCTAACAAAGTATCTCACTTGTATAATTTTTTGAGCGACATTGCTCTAACAAAGTATCTCACTTGTGTAATTTTTGAGCGACATTGCTCTAACAAAGTATCTCACTTGTATAATTTTTGAGCGACATTGCTCTAACAAAGTATCTCACTTGTATAATTTTTGAGCGACATTGCTCTAATAAAGTATCTCACTTGTATAATTGTTTGAGCGACATTGCTCTAACAAAGTATCTCACTTGTATAATTTTTTGAGCGACATTGCTCTAACAAAGTATCTCACTTGTATAGTTTTTGAGCGGCATTGCTCTAACAAAGTATCTCACTTGTATAATTTTTGAGCGACATTGCTCTAACAAAGTATCTCACTTGTATAATTTTTGAGCGACATTGCTCTAACAAAGTATCTCACTTGTATAATTTTTGAGCGACATTGCTCTAACAAAGTATCTCACTTGTATAATTTTTGAGCGACATTGCTCTAACAAAGTATCTCACTTGTATAATTGTTCACCAGCGTGCTTATGGCGAATATGTTTAATTAAAGTAGACTTTTGAGTACAACAAAACTGACATTTTTTACACTTGTAAGGTTTCTCGCCAGTGTGCTTACGAATGTGAAGTATTAAATTATTTTTATTTCTAAGACACTTCTGACATTATTCACATTGGAATGGTTTTTCGCCAGTGTGCGTACCAATATGAGTTGTTAAAGTACTTTTAAGACTAAAACATTTCTGACAATGTTCACATTGGAATGGTTTTTCGCCAGTGTGCATACGAGTATGAAGTATTAAACTACTTTTACATCTAAAACACCTCTGACAATATTTACATTGGAATGGTTTTTCGCCAGTGTGCGTTCGAATATGAAGTACTAAAGCACTTTTACTACTAAAACACCTCTGACAATAATCACATTGGAATGGTTTTTCGCCAGTGTGCATACGAGTATGAAGTATTAAACTACTTTTACATCTAAAACACCTCTGACAATATTTACATTGGAATGGTTTTTCGCCAGTGTGCGTTCGAATATGAAGTACTAAAGCACTTTTAATACTAAAACACCTCTGACAATAATCACATTGGAATGGTTTTTCGCCAGTGTGCGTTCGAATATGAGTTGTTAAAGTACTTTTAAGACTAAAACATTTCTGACAGTATTCACATTGGAATGGTTTCTCACCAGTGTGCTTAGGGCGAAAATGTTTTGTTACATTAAACTGTCGATTGTTCAAAAGCTGAGATTTTTTATCCTTGTATGGTTTTTCACCAGTGTGTTTACGAATGTGATTAACTAAAACATACTTCCGACTAAAACAACGCTGACATTGTTCACACTGGTAAGGTTTCTCGCCAGTGTGCGTACGAATGTGTGTTGTTAAAGTACCTTTATTACAAAAACTCTTCTGACAATATAAATATTCACATTGGAATGGTTTTTCGCCAGTGTGTGTGCGAATATGTCTTATTAAATCTGTCTTCTTCTTACAACTGTACTGACAAATGTCACACTTGTGAGGTCCTCCACTAGTGCGTACACGAGTGTGGTCTGTTAGATTATGTTTTATAATATTACTAGAACAATTCGTGTCTGAAGTAATATCAATAACAGTAATATCAACTCGAGGTGTTGCATTAGTTAAAGGTTCTTGGAATCCCGGAATATGTGTAGACGTAAGTTTTTGAGTGTTCTGGGTAACTTCAGTGACGGGATCTTCTTTCTTCTTTAGATTTTCTGTAATTATGTCTTCTATTATTTTTCCTAGCTGTGTTTGTTTCTTCGCAATGGCCGCGCCTGTGATTTTAAATCAAATAAGCGCCATATTCAAAACACAATCAAATAAAAGGAAAATTAATGATTCTCTTTAGAGCCAAATGAAGAGTTGTTTTCGCAGGTTTTCGAAATTAATAAAAAGAAAAATATTTAACCCTTTCAACGCTACGGTTTTACTCAAAAATGCCTCGTTGATAGTGTTGCGAACATGAACATATCGATGCTATGGTAAATATCGCGTATTTTCAAATAAATATAAATATTACGTAGTATATTTAATTCTTTTGTACTATTTGATTTGATTCCTGGAAATATTTAAAACATAAACCAAAAATGCAAGCGCCCGTTGAACATATTAAGAAAGAAAAAAAAGGCCAGTCAATTTTGCATCACTAGTTGTCTGATGTATGTATGTGACTTTGGCTCTTTGCTAATATTATTGAGCACTAATTTCATTTAGTTTTACGATTTGGCGGCAAATTGAAATTGGTCAGTGTCACGCCAGTATGAATTTAACGCAAGAAAATTTTCGTACTAGGATTTTTTATGACTTTCGGTGTCATTTAAGTCAACAAGAATGTTATGACAGACTTCGATTGGCCTTTCGCGATGAAGCCCCTTCTCGAGCCACTGTTTATAATTGGTTTAATCAGTTTAAACGTGGTCGCACCAATCTCAACGATGCTCTGCGTGAAGGAGGGCCTTCTACGGCGACGACTGAAGATAACATTAGTGTTGTGCGGTGTATGATAGAGACTGGTCCAAGAGTAACCTATCAGCAGACACGGACAAGCTTAGGCATCGGTATGAGTAAGTGCACAAAACCCTCCACAAACATTTAGCCGTTAGGAAGCTTTGTGTCCGGTGGGGACCTCATTATTTGACCGAGGCCCAAAATTTCCGTCGTGTTGACTGGTGCCTTGAAATGATACAAAGATTTAACGGAGCTGACTCAAAAGCTGTGACGAGAGACCTACGGGTGACGAGAGCTGGATTTATTGCTACAATCCGGAAACTAAAAGACAATCTGCTCAGTGGGTGTTTCCTTCCGAGGAGTTGCCAACTAAATTGAAGAGAGGCCGAAGTGTAGGAAAAAGGAAGGTGGCCTCATTCTTCGGAAGGAACGGTCATTATGCGTCATTTGATTTAGAAGATCAAAAGTCAGTTACTGCAGAGTGGTATACTAACAAATGTTTGCCACTTCTCTTGGAAAAAGTTCAAGAGAAACGACCTCGCAGTAGGATCCTCCTTCACCACGACAACGCCTCCTCGCACACCGCCGGGCGAACGATCGACTACTTGGCGTCGTCAGACGTGGAATCGCTAGGTCACCCGCCATATAGCCCCGACCTCGCAGCTTGCGATTTTTATTTATTCCCGAAAATAAAAGAAAAACTTCGAGTAAATCATTTTATGGACGCCAAGGAAGCAGTGGCTGCGACGGCGTTGAGCACGAGTGGGCAAAGTGCTTCTCTCGGTGGTTCTATCGAATGCAGCGGTGTACTGATGTGAATGGAAACTATTTTGAAATAATATAATAAAAATAAAAACTTGCTAGTTTGCTCAGTTATTGACTTTGTAAGAACTGTCAGTGTCACCCTCGTATATGCTACTTCAGAGTGTAGAAGCCAGAAGTTGTCTTGCTAAGTTCACGTTGACAAGCCAACGCTTCGCTCACACAATGACTCACTAACTAACACTCACGTGTCGCGTCACTAGCTCTTCTTTCCTTCCTCGGTACTTCTTGCACTTCTGCTTTGACTTGTGTTAAAGGCACATCGTCTTCTGAGTTTGATTCATAATTACGGAGAGCTGGTGTATTTTCTACATTTGAATAGTCCACATACACATTTTCCAGTTTAAGATCTGTAATTTAAAAAGAAAAAAAGCTCAAAGTTCAGCTCATGGGAAAAGAACTCTCTACGCCAAGCCCTTTAGTGGTGATTAAACACGTACGAAATGCTAGTGAATGAATACTACACTAATGGAGATGACATTTTTTAAATTATTTTTCCCCGTTTTCTGTATTTTCAAATTCAAATGCAACTCTAGCACATCTATTTGTTGCTTAAGGGCTCCTATTAGCCGATGACCTTGAGCGTTTCGCTACCCCTCTTCCGCTCCTCACTTCTTCATAATGATGTGGTTTTTTTACTGCCCTCTGGAGATATTTACGAAGACAGACGATATCAAACAAAAATTGGCACAAGTGGCACATGTCAAATCCCATAGAGCAAAAACATGATAGATGCGGCAATGTAGAAAATATTGAACTAGTTTTGTCCGACTACGGCCACGCCAAAAGTAGGGTTATGACTTTAATACAGATTCATGTTACATGCATAATGTATGTTAAATTAGACAGTTTTCCTATAATAACTAAACCCACTGTGAATCTAGAAACCGACCTAAGAGCTAAATCGACCCAGCACTATACCGAAGATATCTCAGACGTCAGCCTGTACGAGATTAGGATGGCTCTGAAGCAGCTCAATACTAGTGGTTAATATAACGTATAGCGTCAAAATATAACACGCTATTTATTCATAGCGCATAGCGTTTGTTAAATCGACTCTGCCTCCGCACTATAATGTAACGTCTTGTTCAACAAAACGCCAACAGGGGGCCAAAACGGGATAGCAACATAGCGCCCCGGCCGTAGCACGTCGGGTAAACTCGGACTGCATTCGGCTCCCGTCGTGCGTGATTGTTGCGCCCGTTTAGCGCGTTGTCGAGTTTTGTTATAACGTGTTATAATTATAGCGTGTAAAATAGTGCGCTATAAAATTTATTCAAGTCTATAGCGTGTCTATAGTTTATAGCGGAATTGAACATCACTATAGCTTAATAACAACAAGCTGACGACGGAATCCCGGCCGAATTTCTGAAGACGAGTGGGACACCGATCTTTAAGGCCCTTCAGAAGCTGTTTGATACTGTTATACTCGCGGGAAAACACCACAGGTATGGAGCCGGAGGTGTGGTGATACTTCTTCAAGGTCATGTTCAAGAATCATTAGGCCCATCTCACTTTTGAGCCATGTCTACAAGCTGATAGCCAGAGTCATCACAAACCGTCTCGCGCGCAGGTATGACGACTTCCAGCCGTGACCATGGCCATGGACGTGAGGAGGAGTGGCAGGCGGTCTCCTCCTCCAGCAAAGCAGTAATGCTAGCAAAGGAGGAGGCCGCACGCGCGTGACAATGGCCCTCGAGGCTCAGCTACCGGGATTGCTATCCCGTTTTCCAGCCACCGTAGGCGCGGGCTCGCGGAAGTATTCCATGGTTATCTCCGAAGTTCTTCAGATCGTCACCAAGTTTGAATAGGACTACCTGGCAGACACAGTCCTTGAAACAAAAAGATATATCGAAACAGTGCCAGCGTAAGGGCCACTGACACCCCGGGCGAAAATATTGAGGCGCCCACTTAAGGTGGTGCATCATGACTCACATTTTCACTGTGTTTCATACAACCGTTCATAACTGATTATGACGTTATTACACATTTTTCATTAGATATTTTGGAAACACAGTATCTTGTGGATATTATCTAGGTTTCTAAAGAAACCAATTTCTAAATTTGTGTAAAACTAATCCAGTAAAAACCTCTGAAAATGTCCTATTTTGTATGAACTTTGACACTTCATAATTTGCCTTAAAAATTAAAAAAGTCAAAAAAATAATTCTCTAGAGACCTTGCAAATTTTATTAAGATTCGAAACGACGACAATTTTTTCCAAAAACTTTGATGGGTTTAAAAAAAAAACTATTTCCTGGAGCAAGTTTTGTGAAATTTTCGAGTAAATCTCGGAATTACCGAATACTAACAGCGTTTCCAGGCGTTATCTCTTTTTTTTTGCCCCAGTAGGCTTCGACCCAGCTGGGCAGCCCCTCCTGTTGTTGACAACTTAATGAGGTGCGCGGGAACAGTGCGCGCCGTCGACGTCTTGGGCTCGGTCCGAACAGTTACCGGACGGTCAGACAGCATGCTACGTAGGTGGCCGTTGCCTGATGCGGTCGGCCTCCTCCTCTGCTAGCATTACTGCTTCGCAGAAGGAGGTGATCGCCTGCCACTCCTCGTTCCGTACCATAGCCTGAGCCTGAAAAAGTAAGGCCCGGCGCGAGAGGTCTCCGCCGCCGATCGCCTCCACGAGGGCACGGCGGTGCCCCGCCCAGGCAGGGCACACCTCGACTGTGTACCACCGTGCTCCACCGTGTCCTCCGGGCGTTGCGCACAGTGGCGACACCCGGGCGTCTCTTCCGCTTTAATCCGGTGCAGGAACCTCCCGAACTTGCCATGTCCGGTGAGCACCTGCATCATGCGGAAGGTAAGGACGCCGTGAGGTCTTTCCAGCCACGCCTCGAAGAGGCGACTTAGCGCCATAATCGTGGCGTGCCCAATATCTTTATGCCCTGCTACCGGGCATTTATTGGGCAAATAAAATTAATAATTAGGTACATAAAAATATCTGATCTTAAAAACATACCATCACTGTGATGTTCCTCCTCTGGCTCAATGTCATCATCTAGTCTCTCACAAACAGCTGGTAATTCTTCTTTGACAGCATTGCTTTCAATATGGCTGACATCAACTATACTGATGTTCTCTACAGGAGTTAATGTAAGCCCACATGCTAGCTGACCTCGGTTTACACAAGGGTTCGGCTGCAAAAAGTGATTACATATTAGGTAATTCTGATATTCTTTATTGTACACAAACACAACTAGTACAAACAATTTTCATTGGTCACTCAAAACGGCCACAGCCCGTGAACTACAGCTTTCTGGTCAATGTTTGATGGATCGAACTCAGGGCTTGCCTCTTGATTTTCATGATGGAGCAGAACTATATGAATAAAAGACTGCTCAAACAAGAAAACTCATTCAATTCTGAACTATAGTTGTAATGAAATACAAGGAATGCTATTTTAATAGAAGGATGCATTGGTTTCCTATTTTTTGTCAATATAACCTCAGCATCAACTATAGTTACGTAGTTTTAATCATAATGAGACGTATGTGTGATGGTATGTATGAGGTAAGTACTGAAGGGAAGGACTTTCATAGCTGTGTGCTTCTGTGCGGTTGCCGCTTGTCAGTGTCCGTGGTCGACTGACTGATGGCTCACCGTTGACCTGTCGTCTCATTTTTCAGGACCCACCACATCCAAACTGGCGTCTGGCACCAGTAGGTCGTGACCCATAGTTTGGGAACAACTGCTCTAGATAACATCAATAGACATCACTTCTACACTTACTATTAGCTCAACAACTCACCTCATTCATCATCTGATCAAACAGCTCCTCGGCTTCCAGACATTTTCTCTGCAGTTGGCAGCATTGCTTTAGTTTAGCATAGCACAAGAAACAAGCGAGCATCGGTCTGCTGTCTTCAGTTACAAACTGCAACATAACATAATACCATTTGACTTATGAAATAGAATACTTCCCATAAAATATACCATTGTTATTCTGTCTGAGCAATATTGACTATATGTGGTGAAAGATGATATTATAAGGTATAACTTACTGGAATATCAGTCAGCGTTTCATACAGTTCATGCAAGACCTTGTCGACAACTATGTGCATGCGAACGTTCTCTACTAAACATATTCTGCACATTCCTTCCATCTTCAAACTTAAAACAATAACAATGTCGAAAGATAAACTCAATAAATATCGTGTGATCGTATACATTTCTTTCATGGAACTCTTGACAGCTGGACCGATAAGCTGTATATTTCTGGCCTATTATAAAAGTAATTTTAATAATTTTAATTCAAAGTCCTTAGAATTAATAAATAAACATTACAAAATCAAACAACAGAAGATATTCACGTCAATGTCAAGTATGACAATACCTCCCTGCGTTCTGAATTGCGTCAAAAGCGATTATATCGCGAATCCGACCAAAAAATGTTGGCCAAATTGCAATCATATATGCCATGAAACAATCCACTGTTTTTTACGGTTTTAAAAATACCAAGAAATATCATCGGTAGCAACGATAGCTGTCAACAGTTCATCGATGATTTTTAATATTATTTATTCAATATAAAATCTTTTCTATAGACTTATAATAAGTCTGCAGAAGTGAAAATTTTGTACATTAAAAATATCCAAAAAAATTAATGGCAGGGGGTGTTACTAGACCGACACCGATCCAAAAAATGTGATTAAAAAAATGTTGTCTGTCTGTCTATTTGTTCAGGCATCACGCAAAAACTATCCCGATCCTAGACCCGATTACTGTATGTACCAACCGAAAATAATAAGTTTTTCGTAGGTTAAAACTTGAAAAGTAATAATTACGTCAATAGACATCAGGCACTGAATGACATAATATTTGATAGGGATGTCAGCAGTGAAGAAATATATCGATGTATGTGTGTGTATTTGTAAAAAATACCAATATCGTCCTTGATATATAGAAAAAATTAATAATATATCAGTTCAAATCAGTCTAGTTCATTTTTTAATGATAATAAACTAGAGCTTTACTGTGATCCCACCTGATGGTAAGAAGTGATGCAAGTTTATTAGGAACCTACTTACTCTAGTCTTAAAGACTCCCAAATTATAATCGAATGGGAAGACCGCTTCAGGCAACTTCTTCCAGTGTTTCAATGTACGCGGTATAAACGACGATGCGAAATGCTTAGTCCGGATCATAGAGGTTACAACATCGTAAGGGTGGATACTCACCGTACGTCAGGTTATCCGATAGTAGAAATAAGATGAATATTATTATTAGTTATTAGTGCAGTGAACAATTTATAATTTTTTTTTTTTGTTATAACTAATTTGTAACTGCATAAATAAAGTGCTTTCTGAATCAATACCTAGCTCACTAAGGAGTTCTCATCATAGCAAACCTTTAAATTAATGTGTGGAAAATGTTGTTTACATTGATTTTCTTTGTATACATATTAACATGTGTAATATATAATGTAATATCGTTATTTTTCCCAAATAGAATAAAATAAAATGTTTGACATAGGCCTCCCCCAAATGTCGCCACAATGATCGATCCCGTGCATCCCGCATCCAATGCGGAACTAAGTTATTCAATTCACACTTTTGACGCAATTCGGAATGCGTTTGACGTTCATTTTTATAATCTGTGCTAAACCCTGAAATTGACAACGAGAGTACAGGGCGTTTCACTTAAGAAGTTCCTTTAGCGTAATGTTGGCTCCCCTGTCTGTCTACATCAAAAAGAAGGGAAAATAGGAAAGAGTTGCCTACTCTACCAAAATTGTTCCCCGAAATGCGAAACGAAATCGATTTTAGTTGCAGCACTTTTTTGAGAATTATGAGGAGAATGAGATTTTTTTTAAAAAAAGCAGGTCTAAAAGGACGTTGTTATAGAAAGATACGATATTGTGGCATGGCATTTTCGGTATTTGAAAGAATTGCAAGACAATCGGAATGGAGCCCAGCGCCCTATACTTTATTAAAAAATAGTAAAAAGAAAAACAAAAAAAAACGCAATTGTTAAAAGTAACGAAATAGAAGTTAATCTCCCTAATATTAAGTAATTTAATTACTAAAAATATTGCAACACTGTTTTTCCGTATTGCCAACATTATGGCAAAGGAACGTCTTAAGTGAAACGTTTTTTTTATTTTTTTTTATTAACATACATATATACATCTTAATTATTAAATATTATAAACTAATAGGTATGTATACAAACTTAAAGAAAAAATATATACAAACGAGTAAAAAACAAAAGGAACTTATAGGGCATCAAAAAATTCGTCCACATCGATGTCAATGGGAAATGTGCCCAGAACGCTGGCAGCATTGCCACGCTGGATGGCAATGCTGATTCGTTGACCGAAGAAAAGCCCAGCCCTCTGGTCACGCGAAGAGTCGACCAACTGTTTGCTAATATCTCGAACAACTCGATGAGCGCTCGGACCCCATGGCCCTAGTGTTTCAACCCCAAACGGCTCAAACATATAACTTCCGATGAGGTTATTATATTTACGCCGTTTGAGGTTTTCTGCACCTGCAGCAGCCGCACCAGCACAGCCCGCCGTACTGAGAAGATGGGATGGCGCAAGGGTGTCGACACATGTTGCATCCCACACCAAAGGCCTACCCAACTTCCAAGGCATTATGGTCATCCCGTCTGGCCTCTTCCCATCGTCGCGTGCCAAGCCATTGGGTTCTAAAACAGCTGGCACCCTGGCGGCGACAAGAGCTCGACGGATGATGTCATTAATACTGGCATGTCGTGCTATCCGACCGGCGCTTCTACTGCAGGATAGGCCATGGTGTCCGAGGCGGTCGACTGCTTCGCCGCACTGACAACGATGTGGAGCTCCACTAGGAGCACCCAGACGTAGGCATGTAGCGATCCGGAAGGTGGTGTCACTCAACATAGTACCTATGTTAGGTGAAGGTAGAGCCTGTAGCCAGAGACCCGACTCCCATTCACCCACAGCCAGTAGGCGGGCACGCTCAGCAGTATTGGTGGACGTATTTATGAGATTATTCCGTACCAACCTGCAGAGTGGCTCATCCCACTGTCTCTGGGAAAATGGACTCTCGGGCAACGCCTTATCCGGGCAAGCCACTTTCCAGGCGTCCACGGCGTCGGTCAAGCACGGCACCTCATAGTTGACCAATGATGGAGTTAAGATTTTTTTGGTTAACTGTTGAGTGCTGTGAACCGAAGACAGGAACGCCGGTAGACTTATACTAGAAATTTTGCGAATGCCGAGCCCACCAAAACGGATGGGTAGCGTGGCTTGTATCCACGCTCGGTCATTCAGGGCCACATTTAAAATGGACGTTAATGCGTATCGAATAGTTTGATCAATTTTGTCCAAAAGATGTGGTTGTTTCCATAAAGGAGATGAGCGAAGAAAATACATAAAATTTGGTGCAAAACAACAATATCGTATGAGGGTGAAAGCCGAATGTAGGTTAATTTTGGAAAGTCTTTCCGAAATGTAGTTAAAACGTTCAATTTTGTCGTTAATGAATATAGAAAAACTGTCTTCCAAAATTGGAGAACCTAGGAGGTGCAGTGAACTTTTATCTAAAATTTTGATTTCTGGAGCTATTGCAAAAAATTTTTGTAGAGTCAATTGTCTGTCAGTACTGTCAGAGATAAAAATTTCACATTTTGTATGGTTAAGGTCAAGGCCAATAAATTTGAATTGTTCTTTGAGAAATTTGAAATCTTCTAAAACGGTTTTTACGTCACCTCCCAGTGTTCCATCATCTAAATACCACACGTTAAATTTGGAATTTAACCTTTGGATGATTGGATGAATAGCCAAGCTGAAAATGACTGGCCCGAGAGGGTCACCTTGTTGGCACCCTACTGCAGATTCCAAAACATTATCTTTATATAATAATTTTGAGGGATGCCTATAGCATTGCCATAAAAAGCCGAAAATTTCAGGTAGTTCTTTTTTTGCTTCAGCCAACAAAGTGTCCCTGTTAATAGAATTAAAGGCGTTTTTAACGTCAACCTTTAGGATGACCTCACCCTTATTAGAATTTAGGAATGTAGCGAGGGCATGTACGGCAGCCTCACAGCCTCCTCTTGAACCAAAGCCAAGCTGAAGGGGCTGGAATTTGTCTGTTAAAGAGCGGCTGTATATTTTACAACAGATTTTGGCTGCCGTACGCCTATAAGTGCATCCGACAGCGATGGGACGAATGCCGCCGTCCTTCTTGCGCAGGGCACATAAATTTGCCCCGTACAAGACATCGATGACGGCATCGTTCACGCCGCCGGAGAGCATAAGAGTAACAAGAGCCACAAGTTCCTTCAAAAGCGACTCACCAGCTTCCCCGGCGCCTGAGCTTAAGAGATCCTTTAAATGTTGAGGAGTCAGGCCGTCGAGGCCACCGGCGGAACCGCTCCTGAAGGAGCTCACGGCTGCAAGTAACTGTGGTGCTGAAATTTGCAAAAAAGATGAATCCGAATCAGGGGTGTCAGGAGGGTCAGGGAAGGTGAGGTCGTCCGCAGGCGCTGGGTGTTTACTCTCCAGGGCTGAAAGTGTATCTGGAGAGTAAGGCGCCACCACATCACTGCTGAACAGTAGCCTAGCCGCTCCCCTAATGTCACCCTCACCTAATTTGGATTCCACATGAAAGCACACATCTTTCTTAGAAATGTTATTGAAAGCGGGTAAATTTTGATCTAAAATGTTAGTCGAATTGTGGCAGTTATCTTTAATCTGGGTTGTTAATGATTTTTTTGTAGCCAAACTTTTTTGAACATGCAGAATCCTATAAGGGAAGGTAAGCAATTCCTCCCAAGCACTTTGAGTATTCTCCTGAGTTGCAAGACGGACACATTGCGCTAAATTCAGCGCCACGGACCGTCTCGCGCCTCGGGGAACTCTCTTTAGGATGGGTGTAGAATTTTTTAATTTTGATAGGGTTTGCCAAAGTGATTCCGAATATGTGGATGTTTGGGAAGTGGCTGGGGGACACAAAGGTACACTATGTGGTTTGTGAACCTTACCATAGTGAATCTTCAGTCCCCGTTCACCTTTAAAATAACGTGCTTGGGAGCAGTGGGGGCATTTGACCAACTGAGCGTCGAGAGATGTGGCAGGTTGACTGCTACAGGCACCGGTATCGCTGCAGCCGGCATTTATCATTAAAAAATATATATTGTACTTACCACTATAATAAAATAATACTAACACTAAAACAAAATGATTATACAAAAATAAATATTATGAAAAGTCAAGTCAAACTGACGGCTTAACGTGACGGCCGTGGCGCAGCCGCACTACGGGCCTAGGGCGCCCCAACTCACATGATATTTGTTTTTTGAACTGAACTGAATTTGCCGAATGTGAAAAAGATTACGTAGAAATTCGCGTCATAGTAATTAACATCTGAATCTGAAATAATCAGCGATGCCGTCCACTGTGATGATGCCAAGGACTGACTCCTCGCCAGAAAACACGTCTCGTCGGTTTATGTTCTCATCATCTAACTCATCCACCACAAACAGAGGCGACACCCTCAGCAGCATTTGCACTAGTCCCAGTGCCTTGAAGGCACCTCAACGATATTATTCATTTATATAGACCTTTGCACACGTTACACTGAAATGTGCCAGCACTGCACTGGCTTACAATGTAAACTTTCACGGGATGCTTTGATTGATTTATTTCGTATCTTTAAAAACTTATGAAGTCACCAATAATAATGGGAAAAGTCAATCCATCTTATAGTCAATTTTTAGTTATTATTTTTGTATTTTCTACCTCAATGTTTTTTTAGACAAGAATCACATAAATAAAAAAAAGCATTGTTTGATGTTTTATACATGTATATGTATTATTCATTGAACTTGCGGATAACTTAGATAAACCCCGATAAACATTATTACTTTTACGTATGAAATTATTTTAATTCATGAATCCCCAAGCGACACCCGGTGGCCGCGCATCTATTGTCTTACTATTGTGTCTCTAATTGACGGTATCTGAAGGGTTAATATGAAAACGGAACGTTAACTGGTGCGTTCGGAACATCAGAACTAAATAATTTCCAACAATAGTTGAAATCAAGAAGAAATCAGAAAAAAAGATTTCTATTTTTGGTGGCTTCATAGCGAAATATTTCTTGATTTTAGTCAAACAGTAAAAAATAATGGTTTTTTTATGTATATGGCATATATGGTCGCCATCAGGTATGATTTGGCCAACATTCTGTGGTCGGGTTCGCGATCTAAACACTTTTGACGCAATTCGGGAGTTCGGAACGTAATGTTTATGTTGACTATACAATAGTATAGCTATACAATAGTACTCTGTGACTAATATTTGGTATATTGGTAATTCTAATTTTTAAGATTATAACAATAAATAATTCCTAGAATAGGCCAGAAATATACAGCTTACAGCTTATCGATCCGGCTGTCACAAGAGTTCCACGAAAGAAATGCATACGATATTTATTGAGTTTATCTTTCGACATTGTTATTGTTTTAAGTTTGAAGATGGAAGGAATGTGCAGAATATGTTTAGTAGAGAACGTTCGCATGCACATAGTTGTCGACAAGGTCTTGCATGAACTGTATGAAACGCTGACTGATATTCCAGTAAGTTATACCTTATAATATCATCTTTCACCACATATAGTCAATATTGCTCAGACAGAATAACAATGGTATATTTTATGGGAAGTATTCTATTTCATTAGTCAAATGGTATTATGTTATGTTGCAATTTGTAACTGAAGACAGTAGACCGATGCTCGCTTGTTTCTTGTGCTATGCTAAACTAAAGCAATGCTGCCAACTGCAGAGAAAATGTCTGAAAGCAGAAGAGCTGTTTGATCAGATGATGAATGAGGTGAGTTGTTGAGCTCATAGTAAGTGTATGTTAGTAAGTATAAAAGTGATACCTAGTGATGTTATCTAGAGCAGTTGTTCCCAAACTATGGGTCACGACCTACTGGTGCCAGACGCCAGTTTGGACGTGGTGGGTCCTCAAAAATGAGACGACAGGTCAACGGTGAGCCATCAGTCAGTCGACCACGGACACTGACAAGCGGCAACCGCACAGAAGCACACAGCTATGAAAGTCCTTCCCTTCAGTACTTACCTCATACATCCTATCACACATACGTCTCATTATGATTAAAACTATGTAACTATTGTTGATGCCGAGGTTAAATTGACAAAAAAAGAAAACCAATGCATCCTTCTATTAAAATAGCATTCCTTGTATTTCATTACAACTATAGTTCAGAATTGAATGAGTTTTCTTGTTTGAGCAGTCTTTTATTCATATAGTTCTGCTCCATCATGAAAATCAAGAGGCGAGTCCCGAGTTTGATCCATCAAACATTCACCAGAAAGCTGTAGTTCACGGGCTGCTCAGGATGTGTTGAGCTTCTTATGTATTACCATTTGTGAGGCCGTTTTGAGTGACCAATGAAAACTGTTTGTACTTGTTTGTGTTTGTGCACAATAAAGAACATCAGAATTTCCTAATCCCTACTAATATTATAAATGCGAAAGTAAGTCTGTCTGTCTGTCTGTTACGCTTTCACGCAAAAACTACTGAACGGATTTAATCAAATTTGGTAGGTAGGTAAAAGAGACACTGGAATAACACTTAGGCTACCTATAATTCCACTGCTGAGCACAGGTCTCTGCCCGCGCGATATAAACTGTAGTCCACGCGGGCGAAGCCGCGGACGGAAAACTAGTATGTAATAACTTTTTGCAGCCGAACCCTTCAGTAAACCAAGGTCAGCTAGCATGTACCAATGGGCTTACAGTGACTCCTGTAGAGAACATCAGTATAGTTGATGTCGGCCATATTGAAAGCATTGCTGTCAAAGAAGAATTACCAGCTGTTTGTGAGAGACTAGATGATGTCATTGAGCCAGAGGAGGAACATTACAGTGATGGTATGTTTTTAAGATCAGTTATTTTTCTTATGAGACCAAAATAACAAATTATATTTCTGAAAATATATTGTTGTGTTTAATTTAACCCTTTAATTGCCAACAATGTGTTTAACGTTTTGAATATCGTAATCAGAGATATAATAGACAGGCAGTGACAGAGCGAACGCTGGCGTTCATTTGGGGTTCAATGTATTAAGGAGCTCCTTTAGAAAATATGCATTATTCAACTTGTATGAAGTACCTTAAAATTGCATTTAAATAAAAATCTAAAGATACCTACATGTATGCAATAGGTTGATTTATGATTTTAAATTTTGTATAGATATATTTTTTTTTTCATAAATTGTTTAATAAATGAAATAATTGCAAACGATAGATAAAATCTCTATTTTGACTGGCCTGTTGGTCTAGTGGTTAGTGACCCTGACTGCTATGCCGGAAGTCGTGGGTTCGATTCCTACCCAGGACAAAAGTTTGTGTGATGAGCATAATCATTTGTTCTGTGTCTGGGTGTAATTTCTCGCGGGCAAAAGCTAGTTATCTATAACTAGCTTTTGCCCGCGCGGCTTCGCTCCCGCTCTTCCCTACTCTACCCTACTCTACTCTACCCTACTCTACTCTACTCTACCGTATCCTATGTCCGTCACCTGGCTCTAAGCTACCTACCCACCAATTTTCAGCCATTTCTGTACAGCCATTCTTGAGTTATAAGTGTTGTAACAAACACGACTTTCTTTTATATATAGATATGTATGTATTTAGAAATATATAAGTATGTTTATCAGTTGTCTAGTACTCATAACACAAGCTCTGCTTAGCTTGGGACTAGACGGCGTTGTGTGATAGTAGTGGAATATTATTATACAGGGTGTCTGGCGGCAGATTTATATTTTCAAAAATTAATAAAAAAATAACTATTTGACATATCGTTTAGGTAAAAGTAAAGGTAGATAGTGTAAAAGTACGGATTTTATTTTTTAAAGATAACATCATCCAGATGTCTTCCATTGAGTTGCACGCAATGTTCAAAACGGAGCCTAATGTTCCGCGCCACACGCTGTAGTAAGCTCGGTTCAATTACGCCGATTTCTCGAAGAATGTTTTCTTTTAAATCCGCAATATTTTGCGGATTGTTAGTGTATACTCTCTCTTTGAGGTATCCACGTGTGTGATGAGAACGATGGATGAGCTCGCAGGTTCGGCAAAAAAAACTCCGTTATCATGCGTCCATAATTCTCACTATTGACATTTGTCGCCTGGCCCCGGGCATTTTCAAAGAAAAAAGGTCCAATTATCCCATTCGTGGATAAAGCGCACCAAACAGTTGGGGCAGTGCAATGGTTTTTGGTGTTTCAGTCGAGGGTTACGGGTTCTTGGGGACCAGTAACGGCAATTTTGCTTGTTAACGTGCCCGTTTAAATGGAAATGAGCCTCGTCACTCCAAAAAATGAAATTCACCGTGTGAAAACGCTCCAATATCGTTTCACAAAAAAAATGCGACTAATAAAGTCACTTTCTTTCAATTCTTGAACAATTTGAATTTTAAAAGGATGGAACTTCAGTTCCTTTTTCAAAATTTCGTGAATTATGGCTCTTGGAAGTCCCAATGAAGCCGCCCTTTTCCGTATTGAAAGTCGTGGATTTTCATGTAAACTCCGTTCCACCAGTTCAATGCTATCGGGGGTCCTTGAAGTTCGACTAGGCCCTGGCCGTGGGGTGTTCAAAGCGGAAGCAGTTGCGCGGAACCTCTGTACCCAGGAACGAATTAAATTCACACTCAGTCCGTCACTTATCCGCCGAATACCGAAGCGTGAGCAAAATTGTCGACGAGCAATCACGTAAGAATCGTTACTCTTGAAAAATGCCTCGATGGCAAATGCGCGGTGCTCACCTGACCAATGTGCCATTGTGATTGAGAAATCCGCACAATCTGTGATTCTAATGACGCCACCCTCCCTTCGCACAATTTTTTACTTTTTGAAATAATCCTATTTAAAAACATAAATCTGCCGCCAGACACCCTGTATTTGCGTTTTGTTTGTTATTTGCTGTGTATCGTTTGTAATGTAACTTTCTTACCTAAGCAGTAAGCAACATGTAATTTTTGCCCATCTATAGAGAATATAATTATTGTAAATATTGTAGTGATGTAACAAATGTCAGTTTTTTCACATTCGCGCACGCGAATGTGGTTTAATAACCACTAAAGGGCTTGGCGTAGAGAGCTCACTTTCCATGAGCTGAACTTTGAGCTTTTTTTCTTCTTAAATTATAGATCTTAAACTGGAAAATGTGTATGTGGACTATTCAAATGTAGAAAATACACCAGCTCTCCGTTATTATGAATCAAACTCAGAAGATGATGTGCCTTTAACACAAGTCAAAGCAGAAGTGCAAGAAGTACCGAGGAAGGAAAGAAGAGCCAGTGACGCGACACGTGAGTGTTAGTTAGTGAGTCATTGTGTGAGCGAAGCGTTGGCTTGTCAACGTGAACTTAGCAAGACAACTTCTGGCTTCTACACTCTGAAGTAGCACATACGAGGGAGACACTGAAAGTTCTTAAATACTGAACATGTTCGGACAAATGGAAAAATCGTGTAATGAAACACTTGGACGTAAGAAGACATAGTTACTGTAAAGTAAATTGAAGGTAATGAATGTGGTAGAGTTGTGTTGTGTCACTGACCTAGCGCAACGTGATCACTAACACTAGAACCTAGCACACACTAACATGCACACACTAACATACACACACACACACCATCACAGTTTTTAAGTTGTGTGTCCCTGTACTCTGACCAACCATAGACTTGGTCAGAAATATCAAGATTTTTGTACCCTATAACCGCCAAACTCTGATATATGTGACAAATCAATTTCGTGCCCACAACGCCACGGTCTGATATACAGGTAGCGTTGCCAGGCGTCCGGATAAAGCCGGACATAATCAGGCTTTTTAGTTGCGTGTTCGGCCAAATTTGAGCATTTTTGGCTTTTGTTAGGCTTTTTAAAGACCATTTTATTTAGAATTGTCATAGAGTTTTGCCTTACCTTGTATCGCTAGCACAAGTAGAGCGGACATACAATAGTCTAGCAATAATATCACTTAATTTTATTGATTTTTTCTTTAGAATTCAAAAAGATTTTATGAATTTTATATCTATTTTCATCTCTTTTACTATATCTTTTATATCTATATATCTAAATAGGATAGATTGTCCGGCTTTTCAGTTTCAGGACCTGGCAACCCTATATACAGGGTGTGCGTAAATAATGGATAACCCTGAAACTGTCGATTGGCCAGATTATCATCCATCATTTACCCCACTTATATCACCATATGCCCATGGATGTCCAAATTATTGATATTTTAAATATGTTTCTTTTTATTAATATTCGAAAACCTGCGAAAACAATTCTTCCTTCAGCTCTAAAGAGAATCATTCATTTTCATTTTATTTGATTGTGTTTTGAATATGGAGCTTACTTGATTTAAAATCACAGGCGCGGCCGTGGTGAAGAAACAAACACAGCCCACGCCAGGAAAAATACTAGAAGATATAATTACAGAAAATAAAAAGAAGAAAGAAGATTCCGTCGCTGAAGTTACCCAGAACACTCAAAAACTTCCGTCTAAACATATTCCGGAATTCCAAGAACCTTTAACTAATACAACACCTCGAGTTGATATTACTGTTATTGATACTACGTCAGACACAAATGGTTCTAGTAATATTACAAAACATAATCTAACAGAGCACACTCGCATACGCACTAGTGGAGGATCTCACAAGTGTGACATTTGTCAGTACACTTTTAAAAATAAGACAGATTTATTAAAACATATATGTTTTGAAAAACCATTCCAATGTGAATATTGTCAGAGGGGTTTTATTCGTAAAAGTAGTTTAAAACAACATATTCGTAAACACACTGGAGAAAAACCCTTCAAGGATGACGAATGTCAGAATTTGTTTAATCGACAGTTTAATTTCATAAAACAATTCCGCCGTAAACTTCCTGAAACTCGTAAAGAACCATTGTCGTGTGAATATTGTCAGAAAAGCTTTAGTTATAAAAGTAATTTAACAACACACATTCGTACGCACTCTGGCGAAAAACCTTACCAGTGTGAAGAATGTCAGCTACGTTTTACTCAAAAGGCTCATTTAGAAAGTCATATTCTTATACACACTGGCGAAAAACCATTCAAGTGTGAAGAATGTCAGCGTTGTTTTATTAAAAAGTTTAATTTATTAATGCATATTCGCCGTAACCACGCTGGTGAAAAATTATACAAGTGAGATACTTTGTTAGAGCAATTTTACAAAAAAACAGTTTTAACAAGCCATATACAGGGTTATTTGTTTAACCCTTCAGATACCGTCAATTAGAGACACAATAGTAAGACAATAGATGCGCGGCCACCGGTGGTCGCTTGGGGATTCATGAATTAACACTGGCAACCTCAGGAATATGGTAATAACATCTTTTGTTCTATGACTTTAAAAAAAAAAACATTTTATTTCATCAGATTTTCATACTAAAATAAAAATATTTAAATGGAACGTTCTAAATGTTAAGAAGTCTATGCGAAACAAGCGAAGTACAATAGCGGAGGGGAGCGGTCAATACGAGAACAGTGCGCGGGAGGCGTAGGTAGCTACGGCAGTACAGGGTTGCATGTTGTTAGATAGATAAACGAAATCTTGAATGTTTGTAGTAAATGTATTATGTTTTGTCAGAACAAAAGTTGTTGTTTATGATGTTCTTAACTAGCACCTAAGAGGTTGCTAGTGTTTTACAAATAACCCTGTATAATAATCTTGGTTAAAGATAAATAAAAACTGAATTATTGTTATTTTTATACTAAGTTAAAAAATATAGTCAGAGAAATGTCTCTATTTATTTTACACCTGAAATCCTATTTTTTTTTACATATTTTGCTTTTAGAAATATAAAAAAATATATGTCCATCCCTACATCGAAGTTAAAAGTAATCATATCAGGCAGCCGTCAGCGAGTATTTGCCTCGATACCTTCAAGTGAAGTTTCTTTTTCTCCCGTTCCAATGACAGGAGATAATGGCTCGTCACTCTACTGCATCCGCCAGCGTCGAGTTATTTCGGTAGCGCCACTACTTGATTAGAAGTAATAATAGTATAAAATAAATTTACGACGGTTTAATGTTTTTTTGAAAAAAGTTTTTTTATTTTTCACTTTTTAGTTATGGTACCGCCACTAAAAAGTACCAACCCATCAGCCAAACATAAATGCCTTATAGCCAGAGTGCATTTCATAACGATTCTAATAATCCCAAATACGGTTATATTACATTGATTTACCTTCCGGCTTTATCACCAGATCAGTTCGATACATCCCCTCCCCCTTTTCTTTCAGTCAGTCATCGACTACACGTATAAACAAAGCAATTTGACTTGTTACGACAATTCTGCTATGATTCTATGAGGAGTTCTGTTCCATATCTTCGAAGTTCATGATCAGATCATAACAAAATTTCTATGGGACCAACTTGGAAGCATAACCTATCAATCAAAAAAAAATAATTCAAAATCGGTCCACAATTGACTGAGATATCGGTGAACATACATACAAAAAAAAAAACATACATTCAACCGAACATAGAACCTCCTCCTTTTCGAAGTCGGTTAAATAGTCGTGGCGCTGGAGGACACATCGCGTATTATATAGATGGGCGTCGAAAAGGATAATGAGCAATGGCATAATTTACTACGAATAGACCACTTTACTTTACGATATCCGATTTTAGGACTTTTTAATGGAAAAGTGAAATAAAACATACCAATCTTTAGTGTATTAATGCAACTACTCATATCTGAATTTTCAGTTCATTACGTTAAATAAATAAAGAGATATAATAAAATTACCAAAACAACTACAAAACTCGGATTAACCGACCAAGTTTGAATGGGCACAAAAACGCGGCCGTGCAGTACATAGACCTAACGTTCTAAAATTTTCAGTATAATATAGTGTAATAGCTTCGTACAGATGGTTCTTAACGTAATTTGAATTCTAACGAACTAAAAAATCCAGAACAAGTTTTTTTTGTGTTTTACGTAAAAACGCGCATTTACGAAACAATAATACCCCACGGCGCACGGAGATTTCCTAATACAATCAACAAAAACTTTTGTCAACTAGAAAAATTATCTCACGGGACAACCCGTGATATAAAGTCTCCGCCTATGTTCTTTGTGTTGCATGAAGATTAGATAAATAAATGAATAAAATGGATATTTGTGCTAATCCTGGTCACGATCTACATGTGTGCCAATTTTATCAAAGTCCATAGCGAAAGCGCGATGAAATAACAAACGTACCTACATACAAACTGTCACCATTATAATATTAGTGTGATCTACACGATGACGAGCATGAACGCGCGTGACGACCGCTCTCTGTTAGGAGTCAGTAGTTCGTACCTCCCAGTAACGCGATACCAACATAATTAGTCGTTGCTGAAGGAGTCGTTTGAAACTCAGTATCGTCGTTATTGTTTATGGACGCTGAACGGTCTATTGTTCGGAGGGAGGTGTCGTGTTTTCGCCAGGATGTTGACATTCTCCGCATCGAGACATGACACCGCACGCAGCACTACCACCAGACGCGGCGCGACGTCGTGAGGCGCCGGAGACCGCCGGCCGAGATGTAAGTACAGACTGGTCACTGCGACCTAAAAGATCTATTGTGACCTTGTTAGAGTAACTCTTTTAGCCCGGAGGCTTCCAGGAAGTCTAGAATACTCCTAGCTTTAAGAGTTTTAATCTCCTCCGGGCGAATAATGTGTCGGCCCAGATGAATACTCCGTTTGTGGATAAGGGGCCCGCATTCACACAAAAGGTGCTTAGGCGTCTCCCTCTCCTGATTACAGTACCGGAAACATCAGTGTCACTCAGTTTCATATGAAATTGGTGCCTAGCTCAAGAAGCTCGACAGTTCGTTTCTGTGAGTAGCCTTCTATAAGAGATTTGGCGTGTTGCAGTCCTGGTTGTAACAACCAGTGCTTCTTTGAATCGCCTACATAGTACCTATACCAAGTTTCACGTATACGGTTTGTTGCAGTTTGAAACTGAAGACAGTAGACCGATGCTCGCTTGTTTCATCTGCTGCACTAAACTAGAGCAACCCTGCCGACCGCGGAGTAAACGCCTGCAAGCCGAAGAGCTGCTCACTCAGATGATGAATGAGGATTATGAGGTGAGGTATTCTTCAGCAGACATGAATATATTCATGTAACGCGCCCCGACCCATGGAACCCACTCTCCTAACACTATCGTTATCTTTCCACAGCCAACTTCTAAAACAAGCCAAGACCTCTTAGAGTTTTGCAATGGAGCTATTCAATCATCTATGGAGCTGGAGCACTTATGTATAGTTGATGAATGTCAAACAGGAAGCGATGCTGTCAAAGAAGAATTACGAGCTGTTTGTGAGAGACTGGATGATGTCGAGTCTAAGTACATGAGGATAATGAAATTACTTGTGTTTCTGTCTTATTTTGATTCTAAATTAATGAAACACACTAACATATGATAATTTCAATGACCAGTTTAAGGTACTTTTCAACCAAAGTTGTGTCTAGTTGCGAGGCGGAGCGAGGACGCGGAGTGAAGCACATTCCTCACCCGCATCTATCGCACACATTCCTCACCCGCATCTCTCGCACATATTCCTCACCCGCATCTCTCACACACATTCCTCACCCGCATCTCTTGCACACATTCCTCGCCCACATCTCGCGGTCTTGCCCATTTTCTTGGAAAATCATTGAAATTCACGTTGTATATTACATCGCCATCTTGTCCTCATCCTAACACACGTGCTGCGGGCGCATCTTGTCTTCCTCGCCATATTTATACTTCTCCACTATTCCTCAGCTCCGTAGTCACGCATTTTAAATTTATGTACTTACCTATTTGTTACAATATGTTTTCATGTACCTACCTATGTATGTAGCTACCTACATTAGTCGATATTATAGTGATTAACCCTTCAGATACCGTCAATTAGAGACACAATAGTAAGACAATAGATGCGCGGCCACCGGTGGTCGCTTGGGGATTCATGAATTAGGATTGTTATTCACGTGTGATTTGAAGAACAGTAGGTACTTAATTTACTTAAATGAATATTATTATTATACGTAATCAGAAATAAATAAATGGAACGAGTACAATTTTTGTTTATAAAATCTTAAAGAACCTGCCTTTTGAAACATTGATTTCTAGCATACTATATGATAGGTATACTTACTTAGTTCTTTTTCTTCTTGCCCTTATCGGGTCAGAGCAACACGTTTTTTTCTTCCATTCTGTCCTGTCACTCGTCACGCTATCATCAACTCCTTTTTCTTTTATATCACTTCTCACACTATCAATCCATCTTTTCTTTTGCCTCCCTCTCCCCTTCCATCCATCCACATGTAAATTCATAGCTTTTTTTAGCAATATGCGTTTTATCTCTCCTTTTACATGTCCATACTAAGACAAACGATTCCCGTTCAACTTTTCAATCACTGGTGCCATTTTCAAACTTCCCTTATACTCATTTCTCACTTTATCCATTCTCGTCAAACCACACATCTATCTCAACATTCTCACCTCAGCTACATGCAATCTTTTTAACCGACTTCGAAAAGGAGGAGGTTCTATGTTCGGCTGAATGTATGTTTATTTGTTTGAAAGGTTATGCTTCCAAGTTGGTCCCATAGAAATATTGTTATGATCTGATCATGAACTTCGAAGATATGGAACAGTACTCCTGATAGAATCATAGCAGAATTGTCGTAACAAGTAAAATTGCTTTGTTTATACGTGTAGTCGATGACTGACTCAAAGAAAAGGGGGAGGGGGTAAATTCATGTAATATTTACCGTATTTGGGATTATAAGAATCGTTATGAGATGCACTCTGGCTATAAGGTAATTTATGTTTAGCTGAAGGGTAGGTACTTTTTAGTGGTGCTACCATAACTAAAAAGTGAAAAATATTTTTTTTTTTTACAAAAAAAAATTAAACCGACTTCAAAAAGCACAAAATAACTTTAATTTCGGAAGTCGGTGTTAAATAACGAAGAGACAAGATTAGGTATCTATTATAGAAACACCGACTTCCGAAATTAAAGTTATTTTGTGCTTTTTGAAGTCGGTTTAATTTTTTTTGTAAAAAGTTTTTTTTCATCCGTCTTTTTCACAGCCCAACATTCTGATCCATACAGTATGACAGGCCTTATCACAGACTTACCTGCTTAGTTGCTGCCTCAAATACTAGTACTTTAGTTTTAAATTATTTTACTCAACTTTAGATTAAAACAAATATGATTGAATGTTGGGCTGTGAAAAAGATGGATGAAAAAAGATTACATGTAGCAGAGATGAGAATGTTAAGATGGATGTGTGGTGTGACAAGAATGGATAAAGTGAGAAATGAGTTTATTAGGGGAAGTTTGAAAGTGGCGCCAGTGACTGAAAAGTTGAAAGGAAATCGTTTGTCTTGGTATGGTCATGTGAAAAGGAGGGACGAAACGCATGTTGCTAAAAAAGTTATGAGTATACATGTGGATGGACGGCGGGGGAGAAGGAGGCCAAAGAAAAGATGGATGGATTGTGTTAGAAGTGATATGAAAGAAAAGGGAGTTAGTGATAGCGTGACGAGTGACAGGACAGAATGGAAGAAAAAAACGTGTTGCGCCGACCCCAAATAAAACGGGACAAGGGCAGGAAGATGATGATGATGAGATTAAAACAAATAAAACCTCGTGAAAGCTGCGCAAAAGACGCAAATAAGATATTGACTTAGCACACGAATCTGTCGACATGTGGTATTAGATTCCGCTGTCAGTGTGCCGACATCGTTATTCCTTGGTAGAATATTTTACAGGCCCCGCGCTGCCATAATCCGCCACTGTGTCCTGTGAGACAGTGCATGCAGGTCTGCTGGTTTACAAACAGATTTCAAAGCTTGAATGATCCGAGTCCCCGCGCCGCACCTCGCACTCCAACTTGTAGCGACCCTGCATAATAATTTTGTTGTTAATCCATAACAATCTGGTTGTTATTCCAATACTTGAGCATAGCAATGAGATCGCTTGAAAGGCTATAGTAGATAGTTTCCTCCAGGAGTAGTTTTGGAAACTGTGGTGTATTGGCTATGTGGGTAGTCTCAAGCATAGTGACACGATGTATTTATTTGACACCAGTCAGTGGCTATCGAGCAGTAATTGACGGTAGCGGATTTTTGTGCGAATCTATAGATGTCGCTGTGTTGGTGAGTCGTAAAATACTCCAATAAGCAAGGCCACGACGATAAAATGAGTTAGTATAGCATAGTCGACCTTATAATGTTCCCACTGTTGTGACTCAGGCCTTCTCTCTAGGAGAGGGAATGGGCCGTAATCCACGACGCGGGCCCAGTGCGGGTTGGTGGATTTCACAAGTCTTCGAATTTTTGGTTCTAGGAAATGTCAATCCTTAATCATCTATATCAATATATATTATATATCTATCTTTCTATATTATAAAAATGAAACCCGTTTTCCGTTGTCACGACATAGCATGAAAACGGCTTGACCAATTTGGCAGATTTTTTTTTGTTGTGATTGTTATTGTGAGGAAAAGGTTCTTATGGAAAAAAAAAAATAGGGTAGTGAAGGGTAGAGTAGAGCGTAGAGTACAGTAGGGTAGATTAGGGTAGAGTAGGGTAGTGTAGGGTAGAGTAGGGCAGAGTACGATAGAGTAATGTAGAGTAGGGTAGGGTAGAGTTGGGTATAGTAGGGTGGAGTAGGGAAGAGCGGGAGCGAAGCCGCGCGGGCAAAAGCTAGTAATATTATAAAAGCGAAAGTGAGTTTGTTTGTTACGTCTTCACGCCTAAATGACAAAACCGATTTTGATGAAACTTGGAACACGCATACACCATGTCCTGGAATAGGGCATAGGATACTTTTTATCCCGAAAGTATGTTCCCTTGGGATAATTTTCTACTATCACGCGGGCGAAGCCGCTGGGAGCAGCTAGTCATATTTAAAAAAAGGAGAAATGGTTAAATAGTTAGGTGAACAAGGTAAAGTTTGTTAATTAACGAAGTCACTTCTCAGGGTACCTGTAAAATCATGGACCGATTGTTTTAAACGTTAAGAGGGTCCTTTTCCACTCGCCTTTCGTAAATATCGAAAATGGTTTAAAAGCTTTTTACTTCATTTAATGCAAACCAACGCGATGTTTGACGAAAAGGCAATGCAAAAAAAGAGGGATAATGCCTGTAAACTCTGTTAGTATTCGGTAATTCCGAGATTTACTCGAAAATTTCACAAAACTTGCTCCAGGAAATAGCTGTTTTTTTTTTAAACCTTTAAGTTTTTGGAAAAAGTTGTCATCATTTAGAATCTAAATAAAATTTGCAAGGTCTCTAGAGATTACTTTTTTTTTACTTCTTTAATTTTTAGGCAAATTATGAAGTGTCAAAGTTCATACAAAATAGGAGATTTTCAAAAGTTTTTACTGGATTAGTTTTATACAAATTTAGAAATTAGTTTCTATGGAAACCTAGATAATATTCACAAGATACTGTGTTTCCAAAATATCTAATGAAAAATGTGTAATAACGTCATAATCAGTTATAATTGGTACTAACACAGTTACATCTCAGCGTATCAAACAATTGTAGAATATTCTACCTATATCGCTGTCAGCGATAAGACCGCCATTGTACCCATAGATTTAAGTTTCTGTGAAATTGTTACTATTTTTGGTGCACAATAAAGTTTATTCTATTCTATTCTATGATAGGTACTAGTATGACAAATTGTAAATATTATTTGTGTGGTGGACTTAACCCCAGTGAGGAGGTCAGCACTGTAGCGGCTTCTAACCAAACGGCTACCGAGTCCTCGGGAGAGTTCAACCCCATATTTGATGTGCGCTGCCTTCCTGGTTCACTGGTAGAGTTGTAAAAGTAACGAAATAAACCGTACCCGTATGTATTCGTTACTATGATAATGAATACTCGTTACTTTCGTATCGTTACGTTACTCGTTACTACCGATACCGCATTCCATATGAGCAACGAATCAAGTCGTACGCGTACAGTACGATTTAAAATCAACAAGTCGGTGTCGAAGATTATTTATTGACAATAAAATTTAAACATTTTAACGATAAAACAGTATAGAAATTGTTTTGCTTAAAATACAATCAAACCTAAAAAATGAAACCAAAGAATTTTATTAACTTAGTAAACAAATCGGTCTTTGTAACGAATGTTTTTGAAGTCACCGCGCACGCGTAAAACATACGACCAGCTAATGTTTCAATACGCATCAACGGAACTTGCATGAACTGAAACAGTGTCGGTACCCATAATACGAAACATGCGAGTAACGAAATGCTTTCCTGAATAACGTTTCGTTACTAGGTACTAGATAGAGCACCCGTTACTTAGTAATGAATACATACCTACGGTTTATTACAGCTCTATTCACTGGTCACGTACGCCACCACGCGCCCCTGAATGCGTAATACAGCCTGGCGAAACTCCCATACAAAAAACCGATGTATGAAGCGTACGTCCTTTTTAATGGCGGCTATAATCCGTCAAATTCAAGATAACCATTGAGGACTTTGGGTCTATATCGGCCAATTACCCTATATTATATAATATTGTAGTCTTTGCGGCCAATGACTCTTCAACACGTACTTGGATTACACCTCCATTTTGACCACAGAATATTAATATCTTACAGGATTTTGACAATTGACAGTCCCTAACGTTTGACAGTTGGTTAAAGTTGGTTTGTTATGGTTTCCATAAGATAGATTTCCATCTATAATATTGTTCAAAGTATATTAATAAACATTTTGTGGGAAGAAATTAGTTCTCTATTTATCGTAGAGTATTTCTATATATCAATATGAAGAAAGAATGGTGCGAAATTTGTGGTATTCGATCATGCCGGGTTGATGATAGCAAACGTCTTTTTATGGCAAGATTTCCAATAGATGTAGACCGGTAAGCATAATTAGTTATTTATTTCTTTAAATAAGTCAATTCAAGTACAATCTTTACACGTTTAATGCATTTTAACAGAAAAAGAAACTTGTACAAAATATACCTAGTGTTGGGTAAAATTAACCAGGATTTATCGACATCGATAAATCCCGAAATAACCAGAGAAGCCTATGTTTAGCAAAGAACATCTTATAGGTTTATATTTTAGATAATGATATCAGGAAGTTAAATCATTGATTTCGTAATTAGTATGTTTTGTTATGATACATTTCCTTGCATGTAATGTTATAGTAGGTTGATTGAAAGGTTAAAATAAATTAATTGAAAAAATTTTGCTCGTTATGTATGTTATTTTGTTACATTTTATAATACATAATTATGTAATTTATAAGTAAAAATAACTCATCACCCAATTTTAAGGTGTAAACAATGGGTCAAAATGACGGAATAAATGTAAGAACCTTTACGTATTTTACTTATATACTTCACGAATGACTTTTCCTTTTTTTTAACATTTTAACCTGTTGTTACAGTACCCTCTACATCGATGTCTGACCCTAATCTGATTTCCCCAAATAGAAGATTTTGCAGCCCTAGTGAGTATTGTATACATTTTATTTAGGATTACGAGTACTTAATAATTAATTTTTAACACCGACTTTTTTATGTTTCAGAACCATTAGTATCACCAAGAAAACATCAAGAGAGACATGGTGTTCCAATGACACTTCGAAAGCGAAAGTTAATTAAGATACTTAAATCAAGTCGAACTATTAAAAAACTTTCAACAGAAAGTTTACAAGATAGAAAATATAACATCACCTGTCTGGAAAAGTGCAAACATCAGTGCAAGTTGCATTAAAATTGGTGTAGTATTTTTTGAGATGAGTTAAATAATGTGTTAACCACTAGACAACTTGTTGTTGACTTAAGTTATTATTTACTAGCTTTTGCCAGCGGCTTCGCCCGCGTACATGAAATATAGCCTATGTCACTCAGGAATAAAGCAGCTTTCTATCGGGGAAAAATTTTAGCAATCGGACCAGTAATCTCTGGAAGTATCCAGAGATTACCCCCTACATACAAACTTACAAACTTGCAAATTTTACCTCTTTATAATATTAGTATAGATTACCATTTTTGTGTAACTATTTGTTTTCTTAAACTTACCAAATAAATAAATAGCGTGGGTAAATTTAATTCGTGTAATAATATGTTTCGAATTTTTATATTTCTTGAAAATATAAAGAAATCTCGTTAAGAAAAATTACCGATATCGATAAAAAAAATTGCGCACCCAGTACATCACTAGTAATGTCATTATGTTGGCAGTATGTACTCCGCCATAGTTGTGTATTTCTGTTATGTTGGTATTGATCGAGTACGCACGTTTCATACATCGGTTTTTTCTATGGGAGTTCCGCCTCTTACTTTACATTCTCTTTGGCGTAATATGACAACGGAGTAGGTAGGTCGAAGGACCTCAGAGTGGGATCTAAGAGAAATAAAACACAATCTTCAGACTTTAAAAGGTTCATCAGAGTTCGACTTCGGCTTCCTTTTATTATGTTCTTACCTCTTCAATAGCTAGCTTGCGACTGACATCGAACCGAAAATCGGCTCATCTATACTAATATTATAAAGAGGTAAAATTTGTAAGTTTGTAAGTTTGTAAGTTTGTATGTTTGTAAGTTTGTATGTAGGGGGTAATCTCTGGAAGTACTGGTCCGATTGCTAAAATTTTTTCACCGATAGAAAGCTGCTTTATTCCTGAGTGACATAGGCTATATTTTATGTACGCGGGCGAAGCCGCTGGCAAAAGCTAGTCTTTTATAACCCGTCAATTTACATCATAGTAAACTGCGCATTTTAAGACAATTTTAACCGACTTCGAAAAGGAGGAGGTTCTATGTTCGGCCGAATGTATGTTTTTTTTTGTATGTATGTTCACCGATATCTCGGTCAATTGTGGACCGATTATGAAAAGTATTTTTTTGATTGAAAGGTTATGCTTCCAAGTTGGTCCCATAGAAATATTGTTATGATCTGATCATGAACTTCGAAGATATGGGACAGAACTCTTCACAGGATCAATTGACAAGTAAAATTGCGTTGTTTTAAATACGTGTAGTCGATGACTGAGTGAAAGAAAAAAACTTTTTAAGAAAAAAAATAACCGACTTCAAAAAAAGCAGAGTACTACTGTACTAAAAGCCAAACCAAAAAACACTTCTGCAATAAAAAGTTAAAATTTAAAAGTAAAAAAATGGAAAAAGAAAAAACTTTTTAAGAAAAAAAATAACCGACTTCAAAAAAAGCAGAGTTCTACTGTACTAAAAGCCAAACCAAAAAACACTTCTGCAATAAAAAGTTAAAATTTAAAAGTAAAAATAAAGCACTTACTGTACTAAAAAAAAAAAAACAAAAAAAAAATCGAACTAGATATTAATTAATCCAAAAGAATGCTCAGAAAAGTATTATAATGGATGTCTAATTTTTACACTATATTCGTTTTTCAAATCAATGCTAGCTATTAACTTAAATAAATAAAATACTATTATAATCATGGGCTAAGTACCTACTCATCTGTTTGAAGTCGATGCCAAGCCAAGTAAAGAGGATTGACAGACTGCGTGCGTACCGCGAAACTCTTACCCTCTGGCCATAGCTAACCGCGGCGCGAATTGCGGCGCGGTGTGAGGCGCGGCAAGCGGTGAGCGGCGAAAACAAATTAATGGTCGAAAACCTATGAAGTGTGCCACAGCTACCGGCGTAGCGAATTGCGGTGCGACTTGCGGCGCGGTGAGAGACGCGCGGGGCGCGGCGGCTCGGGCGGCGCGTTGTGCGAGTGAAACAAATGCACTAGCGAGTATCGAGGTGGCCACAGCTCAGAGCGGCGCGCGCGGCGGCATCGGTGGACGGATTCGGTCATCGCGCGACCGAAACAAATATTTTTGTTTTTAACGCGCGTTCTTATAATTGAAAATGGATACAGAAGAATTCATTGCTGAAATACTGTGTAGACCAGCAATATGGATGTCTAAACATCCACATCATAAGTATAGGCACATAATTAAAAAAATGTGGGAAGAAATAAATCATATTACCTATTTTTTACAAGTAGGCAATTTAATTAGATAAGTATGGCATTTTAACACAATGAATTTAATTTCGTAGATATTTACGGTTTCATTGATTGATACCTACGAGTTATTTGTGTATTCATGTATGAGAATTAGGTATTAGGTATGTAGGTACTTTAGCTATAGTCTACAGATTATTGAAATAATGTTTGAATTGATAGGGCCATTTTAATAGTTCGGCCGTTCTCTAAATACGTCCACCGCTGATGCCGTAGAGATGAGACGTATATACTGGTAGAGGTATATATACCAAGTATGTGCTTCCCAGTACACAGACCGGGTACGGACCGAAATACTGGGTAAATACCTTGAAGGTATGACGTCAGACGCATAGTACGATACGAACCGCTGCCACAAGGTAGCGCCCAGTTTGTGCGGTATCGGTAGTTCGGTACGCCGAAGCCACCCGAAGCTACCCGACAGCTTACGAAGGGACCCGAAACGTCATTCGTGCTTTATGAACATTCGGATGATTTAATTTAGTTAGAAAAAATGTGTACTTATTTTTACGTACCTAAGGAACATAATTGCATAATTACATTTTTTGTCACGAAGTGAAAGAGTTCCTTAGTTTGTTTATGTTAGGGAATATTATTACGTGTTTGAATGTTTACGTTGTCTAGTGTAGGTACTGTTGGTACGTACTTAGAAACGTCGTACCTACATTATATTGGAGGCATACCATACTTATCGCATACGTTTACTTATCGAAATCCTACCACACCCAAATACTTAGAAGTATTTTGATACCTGGTATTTGTACCAGGTATTTAGTGATACCCATACCTTAAAGGCCGGGTATGGAGAATGGCAGGTATATCTCATCTCTATGATGCCGCCGCGGTCGCAACTAGTCGAGCTGTGACATACCACCGCAAGTCGCGCCGCCCGCCGCGCCTCCCGCCGCGCCGTGCGCCGCACCGCCTGAAGCTGTGGCCAGGCCGTAACCCTCTGGCCACAGCTAACCGCGGCGCGAATTGCGGCGCGAATTGCGGCGCGGTGTGAGGCGCGGCAAGCGGTGAGCGGCGAAAACAAATGGTCGAAAACCTATGAAGTGTGCCACAGCTACCGGCGTAGCGAATTGCGGTGCGACTTGCGGCGCGGTGAGAGACGCGCGGAGCGCGGCGGCTCGGGCGGCGCGCTGTGCGAGTGAAACAAATGCACTAGCGAGTATCGAGGTGGCCACAGCTCAGAGCGGCGCGCGCGGCGGCATCGGTGGACGGATTCGGTCATCGCGCGACCGAAACAAATAATTTTGTTTTTAACGCGCGTTCTTATAATTGAAAATGGATACAGAAGAATTCATTGCTGAAATACTGTGTAGACCAGCAATATGGATGTCTAAACATCCACATCATAAGTATAGGCACATAATTAAAAAAATGTGGGAAGAAATAAATCATAAATTTCCTGGTAATAGTAGTAAGTATTTATTACCTATTTTTTACAAGTAGGCAATTTAATTAGATAAGTATGGCATTTTAACACAATGAATTTAATTTCGTAGATATTTACGGGTTCATTGATTGATACCTACGAGTTATTTGTGTATTCATGTATGAGAATTAGGTATTAGGTATGTAGGTACTTTAGCTATAGTCAACAGATTATTGAAATAATGTTTGAATTGATAGGGCCATTTTAATAGTTCGGCCGTTCTCTAAATACATCCACCGCTGACGCCGCCGCGGTCGCAACTAGTCGAGCTGTGACATACCACCGCAAGTCGCGCCGCCCGCCGCGCCTCCCGCCGCGCCGTGCGCCGCACCGCCTGAAGCTGTGGCCAGGCCGTAACGCCGAGGTCGCCGCGGAATGTGAAACGTGGAGGTGCGCGCCTCGCGTCTAGAGAACCAACCCAAACGGGCAGACTCGTGCGGGCAGACGTCATTGACGGTCGTCTTAAATGTAATTAAATTTTTGATGCGCATTTTAACAGATTTAATTCTTTTAGGTCAGATTCACACGGCATTGTACATAAATTGGTTTTTGTAGGAGACCAGTGAAACGACCGAATGCTGAGCAAATACTGAATATATTTTATAATAAAGAATCAATATAAAGAGTCTTAATACTAAGTACATAATAGATTAGTCTATCCACATCTCATCTCCTCCGCAAATAGAAAATAAAATAAATGACAAATTTATTTTATTTTAAGTACTTAACCCTAATTTAATTAAAAAAAGATGTATGCTTCTTACATTAAAATGGTTAAATACATTTTAGGGGATTACATTTTTATTATTGTTATTTTTTATCTTTTAAGTATATATTTTCATTACATTTCCTTACCCAAGTATGATTATGTCAATATTGTCAATCTATATTTGTTTATAAACTAATTAGAATACTACACAATCTACGATTATTATTTTAACAATAAAGAAACAGGTGGTAAATACATTTTTGTCCTGTTCTTATGTACTAAGTAAGGTTTATTATTTTTCATAATTTCCACATTTGGTGAACATTCTTTAATTACATTGTATGGACCTGAGTAGATGCTTTGGAATTTATTTCCTGTTTCATTTTTTAACAAAATTAAATCGTTTGGTTTATAAGTTACTGGGTTAATGTCACGATCGTACCGAATTTTTCTATTAACCTTGCTAGCAATAAGATTATCTCGTGCCTCTTTTCCTGATGTCTGTATTCTAAATCTGAGTTCTAAAGGATAACTATCGAAGTTATATATGGGATCAATTTTATTTGAATTTAAATTTGATGGTAGGTTGCATCTTTTTCCAAAAACAAGCTCAAATGGAGTAAATTTTGTCTCGGTATGCACCGAAGTGTTATAAGAGAAGCACCAGAAAGGAAGCCAAGTGCTCCATGCTTCAGAATGATTTTCAGTTTGAATTCTTAAATAGTTACCCAAATGTTTGTGTGAGTTTTCCAAAGCGCCGATTGTCTGGTGATGGTACGCCGTCGACTGTAATTGACTTATGTGTAAAAGTTTACATACCTCTTTCATAGTGTTTGATGTAAATTCAGCTCCCATGTCAGATGCAATAGCACGTGGAATTCCGTATCTAAGAATAAAGTTATTAACAAAATTTCTAGCAACCTCATTTGATGTTTTGGAAAATAATGGATATGCCTCCACATATTTACTCAGTTCGCATTGTATTGTGAGAATGTAGGTATAATTATTATAATCTCTATCCAACGGCCCCACCAAGTCTAAATAGACTTTGTCAAATGCTGATGTTGCTGTGGTGGTAATGACCATTGGTTCTTTTGTATGATGTGTCGAATGTTTTTGTTTTTGACACTTATCGCATCTTTTGACAAATTCCGTAACATCGTGTTCTAGACCTGGCCAAAAATAATATTTTTTAATATTATTTACCATCCGTCTTATGCCTGCGTGGCCACTTGTAGGCAAAAGATGGAAGTCATTTAAAATTACACGTCGGTCGTCTTCTTCATCAATTCTTTTTATATCTTTTAAAATACACAATCGTGGTCCGGACCATGTACCTATATTCTGTATCTCTTTTATCACCTTTTCTATAAAAATATTATTATTCTTATTCTTTACAAAATATATTTCTGTTATTTTACATTTTTCGCAAAATCTATTCAGCTCCCTCACAAATTCGCCTGGCGATAGTTGCGATCGAGACGCTGGATTAATAAAAATTGTATTAATTGTTGGCACCAAACAAAAACATTTATTTTCATATTTTATTTCTCTTAATTCACGATATCGTTTTAGTTCCTTGTCAGTAGTAAAGCGTAACTCCGTTAAATATTTTGGCTTACTTAGCATATCTACAACTTTCGGGTGATCAGGCCGATCGTCGTGAGATATTGTAGCATCTTGTGCTTGCTTTGCTTTTTGATGTCGCGTCATTACGTTAACAACTCTCTCACTCATCTCTTTCAACTCTTCCGATGTAATATATAACCGTGATAGTGCATCAGCTGCCGAATTATTTTTACCTTTTAAATACTCTACTATAAAGTCATATTCCTCTAAAATTATCCTAAATTTCGTCAATCTACTCGAGGGATCGCGCATTCCAAATAAAGCTATGAGTGGTTTATGATCCGTTTGAACTTTGAACCTACGACCATACAAATACGGTCTAAAGTGTTTAACTCCCCACACAATCGCAAGCAACTCCTTTTCGATTGTTGGATACCTTTTTTCTGCTTTATTCAAACTCCTGCTGGCATATGCTACCGGTCTTCCGTCACCATTACACAACACTGCACCAATAGCATACCCAGATGCATCAGTTTGCAAAATGAACTGGTTACTTTCTGAAAAATCTGGATATTGTAATACAGGGTGAGAAATGATACTTTGTTTTAATGAGTTAAATGACTTTTGACATTCATCGTCCCATTTAAATGTTGCATTTTTCTTACATAAACTATTTAGTGGATAAGCTTTCGTTGCAAAATTTGGAATAAACTTTCGATAATAGTTAACAAAAGCTACGAATCGCTTAACTTCGTCAATTTTTGTGGGAACAGGATAATTCTCTACAACATTTATTTTACTAGGGTCTGGTACTACACCTTCTGATGACACAATATGTCCCAGAAAGAGTAATTCCTTTTGTAAAAACTCACATTTTATTGGATTAAGTTTTAATTTAACTTTACGAAAACGCTCAAAAATATCTTGAAGATTTTTTATATGCGATGGTAAGTCCCTACTGAAGCAAACCAGATCATCTTGGTAAACCAAACACTTTTCATACGTTAAACCTGTCATCGCAATCGTCATCATCCTTGCAAAAGAACTAGGACTAGTCTTCAGCCCCATTGGCATTCGGGTCATTTGATATCTGCCCGAATCAAATGCAGTGTACTTACGACTTTCTGTGTCTAAATTAACATTATAGTATCCCTGGTATAGATCCAAATGTGAAAAGTACATGCATCCAGACAAAGAATCCAATATTTCTACAATATTTGGGAGTGGAAACTTATCATCTTGTATGGTGTTATTTAGTTTCCTATAATCGATGACTAACCGCCATTTTTTATTCTCATTGCTGTCAGACTTCTTCGGCACAAGTAATAAAGGACTAGACCACTCGCTTTGACATGGCTCTATAATACCTTCTTTTAACATGTGTTTAATTTGGTTATTTACTTCACTTTTTAAAGAATAAGGTAAGCGGTAAGGTTTCGAATAAATTGGTTGAGTTTCTTGTTTTAATTTAATGGAATGATTGTAAATGTTTGTAGTTGATAACCGATCTCCTTCTAAGTAAAATATATCGGAATATTTGGCGCACAAACTTTCTATACTTGTTCTTTCTTCCTTGTTTAGTTTACTTAAATTTAATTTAGAAAATAATCGTTTAACTCGATCTGCATTGTTAACAATTTTGTCAAACAAACGGATATCATATTCTTTTGAACTCTCTATCTCTAGATTTATTTCTGATAATGTGACATCATTCGCTGTTGTATTTAAAACACGTATTGGTATTTTACCATTAACCGGAACTGCTAAACTACTTGCGACAAAAATTCCCTCACAAATTTCCTTCGTACATACTACACACTCATCCGTTAAGTTTGTAGCTATATAGTGTATCGATTCTGACCTAGCGGGTAGTGTTATTATATAATCTTTTATATTAAATAACTTTAATATGATGTTATTGTTATTAATGCATAACGATAATGTGTTTTGTTTAAAGTTGATAGTTGATCCGAACTTACTAAAAAAGTCCTGGCCAAGAATTCCATGGGCCTTACAAGGCAGTGACTCGAATACATAAAACTTATGGACAATGTTTTGTGCATGTGTTGTTAACTCTAAACAAACGTATCCAACAGCGTGGACTTTGCCACCAATGCCATTTATGATTATGTTTTCTTTACGAATTGGGATGTTGAACTCTAACACATGTTTATATTTTAATGCCGATATGGATGCGCCTGTATCAAGTAACAGACTAAGTGATTGACTGTTGTTTACATTAAACCTTACACAATAACTACTCTCACTGGCTAAAATATTATGACTTTTAGGAACGAAAAAAAATATTTTCGCGTATGTCCTTCGCATCTTGCTGTGTGGATGTACTAGGTTGAGGTTGAGGATCATCGGTTAGTATGCGAACATGCCCTCGAAACGATTTATTTCCTCTGTAATTAGAATTGTAAAAGTTACCTTGATATCTCCCTCTACCTCGAGGTCGCTGATACTCGAATCTGCTGTGCTGTGAACCTCGGCCACGGTACTGGTAATCACGACTGTGCCCACGTTGCTGGGACCCGCGGTTATACGCACCTCTGTTGTAGCCTTTATGATTGTTTTGCTGGAACGGCGGCCTGGAATTGGTTTTATAATAGGTGTTACCGTTATTCCGTTTCATCGTAAAGATTTGAGCACTAGCGTTTGCCGTCGAGCTATCCTCATCTAATGCAGCTTGAACGGCGTCCTTGAGACAATCAAATTTTTGAGCAGAAATAATTGTACTAATCCTGCGATTTTTCAATCCGTCGCTAAATTGTTTTATTGCTTGTTTTTCGTTAATTGTCTTTAAAATATCATATTTTGTTGAATTCCCTTCTGATTGCGAAATAGTAAGATCGACAAACATTTCCGCCAATTTTTTACCATAATCATCAATCGATAGCTCATCTTGTCGTAAATTGAGCAGTTGTTTTTGCAGAGAGTTTGCGGATTTTTGTGGCAACAAAATCCTTTTCATTTCAGTTAGTAACTGAGCCACACTATCGTAATTGGATGCAAGCTTTAATTTTGCGCCTTGGGACAATCTGCTTTTTAAAACAAAATTAATCAATTTAGAATGATATTTAGTGTCAGTAACTGTACTATAATAATCTATTCCGTCAATTAACTGTCTTGTATTGGCAATTTCATCATTCATAACAGGTAGTAAATTCAAAGCAACTTTCAGGTCAAAATCCATTTTTAAAGTATCACTTAAAGTATTTTTAGATTGACACAACTTTAATATTTCTGAATACAAGCTATTCAATTTCTCACAATATTCTGTTATAATATTTTCTTCCTCCTCATCTGTCCTCTTAACCTTTGTTATATTTTCTAAATAAGTGTTATACTGATTAATTATCGTCTTAGCTTCATTTAACTTTATTACCAAAACATCACCTTTCCTACGCGATGGTCCTATCTTAATTAAATATTTTCTTATCTCTAACAATTCATTATACAATTCCTTTAAAAATCCTGCCATTAAATGTAACACATCCTGTTATTATTACCATTACTACCTAATTATCGATCAAACAGAATACATACGTACCATAATAGTTATTTTACCATAATCACATCAGATTTGTTGACGTCGTTTAATAAGTCCAATGTTCATTGCAGAGAAACCGTATTTCACCATTATTATTTTGCACAGATTAAGCTGTAGGACCGATTTTATGCGCACTTTCACTGACTCTATAACCACTTTTACACTCTGGCTTCTTCATTGATCACGTCGGGTCGAATCTGACGTCGCCGCAAAAACGAACCTCTGTTTGCGTTATTCTGGAACTCCTCTCGAATCCACTGCATATGGCACCTCCGATAAATACGAAATGCCAAATATATCATGCCAAGTACCGCAAAAGTCACGAAAATCGTCAGTATGATATTTGTAGACGTAATATGGAAATTCAGATCTTCCAAGTTTAGTTCGTTTCGTCCTCCTGCCGCATTTTGAGCAATTACAACTTCCTTGCTTTGTGATTTTCCCATTTTAGAATAATCTGAGTGTAGTCGTTACTGGTCGTAATAATATTAATTTTTAACATGATTAGTTAGTGCACGAACACTTCAATGTTTATGAATCACGGTCCTTATTTGGTAGATACCGGATCAGATTCACCACGGCACGCGTTACCCATACGGGATAGGCAGGGTCGCCATGTAAGGTTGTAACTTGGATCTCAAAATAATAAAAGTATTTAGTTTCACTAGAATTTATTTTTTCGTCTTTAATTTTATCTTGTTTTTTTTGTTTGATTTAATTTTGTTTTGTGTTGTTTTTATTTGTTCTTTTATTTTGTCTTGGTTTCTTTTATAATTAAGGAAGTATTGTAGTTTTTATTGCTTCTTATTATTTTTGGGCTTGGCACCGACTTCAAACAGATGAGTAGGTACTTAGCCCATAATTATAATAGTATTTTATTTATTTAAGTTAATAGCTAGCATTGATTTGAAAAACGAATATAGTGTAAAAAATTAGACATCCATTATAATACTTTTCTGAGCATTCTTTTGGATTCAATATCTAGTTCAGTTTTTTTTTTGTTTTTTTTTTAGTACAGTAAGTGCTTTATTTTTACTTTTAAATTTTACCTTTTTATTGCAGAAGTGTTTTTTGGTTTGGCTTTTAGTACAGTAGTACTCTGCTTTTTTGAAGTCGTTTAATTTTTTTCTTAAAAAGTTTTTTTTTATTTTTCCATTTTTTGTGTAATTAGAATTTTTGCCTTTGTTAAGAATCACTATGGGAAGACCAACTAAAGAGGCCGCCCGCATGAGGGCAAACAGTATTAAAGAAACTAATACTGTTAATAAGGAACGATTAACTAAGTGTCGCGAACGGAGGGCTATGTCCCGTTCCCAAGAATCAGAGTTAGCTCGTCACGCTAGGATATCTCAGATGAGAAATTACAGACGTTCTCAATTATCACAAGAGTCACCAAATGATAGGATCTGTCGACTCAATCGTATACAAGACAGATTGAGTGACGGGTCGTCTGAACAACGAGAACATTGACTCGGAGTTATACGAAAACGGTTGAGCAATGAGACTCTCGATCAACGTGATCACCGACTCGGTGTTATACGAAAACGGTTGAGCAATGAGACTCCCGATCAACGTGATCACCGACTCGGTGTTATACAAGAACGGTTGAGTAATGAGACTCCTGAACAATGTGATCACCGACTCTGTGTTATACGCGAACGGTTGAGCAATGAGACTCCCGAACAACGTGATCACCGACTCGGTGTTATACGAAAACGGTTGAGCAATGAGACTCCCGATCAACGTGATCACCGACTCGGTGTTATACAAGAACGGTTGAGTAATGAGACTTCCGAACAACGTGATCACCGACTCGGTGTTATACGAAAACGGTTGAGCAATGAGACTCCCGAACAACGTGATCACCGACTCGGTGTTATACGAAAACGGTTGAGCAATGAGACTCCCGATCAACGTGATCACCGACTCGGTGTTATACGAAAACGGTTGAGCAATGAGACTCCCGATCAACGTGATTACCGACTCGGTGTTATACGAGAACGGTTGAGTAATGAGACTCCCGAACAACGTGATCACCGACTCGGTGTTATACGAAAACGGTTGAGCAATGAGACTCCCGATCAACGTGATCACCGACTCTGTGTTATACAAGAACGGTTGAGTAATGAGACTCCTAAACAACGTGATCACCGACTCGGTGTTATACGAGAACGGTTGAGCAATGAGACTCCCGAACAACGTGATCACCGACTCGGTGTTATACGAAAACGGTTGAGCAATGAGACTCCCGATCAACGTGATCACCGACTCGGTGTTATACAAGAACGGTTGAGTAATGAGACTCCCGAACAACGTGATCACCGACTCGGTGTTATACGAAAACGGTTGAGCAATGAGACTCCCGATCAACGTGATCACCGACTCGGTGTTATACAAGAACGGTTGAGCAATGAGACTCCCGAACAACGTGATCACCGACTCGGTGTTATACGAGAACGGTTGAGTAATGAGACTCCCGACAAACGTGATCACCGACTCGGTGTTATACGAAAACGGTTGAGCAATGAGACTCCCGATCAACGTGATCACCGACTCGGTGTTATACAAGAACGGTTGAGTAATGAGACTCCCGAACAACGTGATCACCGACTCGGTGTTATACGAAAACGGTTGAGCAATGAGACTCCCGATCAACGTGATCACCGACTCGGTGTTATACGAAAACGGTTGAGCAATGAGACTCCCGATAAACGTGATCACCGACTCGGTGTTATACAAGAACGGTTGAGTAATGAGACTCCTGAACAACGTGATTACCGACTCGGTGTTATACGAGAACGGTTGAGCAATGAGACTCCCGATCAACGTGATCACCGACTCGGTGTTATACAAGAACGGTTGAGTAATGAGACTCCCGACAAACGTGATCACCGACTCGGTGTTATACGAAAACGGTTGAGCAATCAGACTCCCGATCAACGTGATCACCGACTCGGTGTTATACAAGAACGGTTGAGTAATGAGACTCCCGAACAACGTGATCACCGACTCGGTGTTATACAAGAACGGTTGAGTAATGAGACTCCCGACAAACGTGATCACCAACTCGGTGTTATACAAGAACGGTTGAGTAATGAGACTCCTGAACAATGTGATCACCGACTCGGTGTTATACGAGAACGGTTGAGTAATGAGACTCCCGAACAACGTGATCACCGACTCGATGTTATCCATCAACGACGAACAACTGAACCTGCCGATCAACGGATCCTAAGACTGACGGCAATGAGAGAGCGTAACTGAATCAATGCAAATTGAAAATGAGGAACATAGACGTAATCGCTTGGAGAGACAGAGGGATGCATGTCGTAGAAATCGCTCTATTGGAGAGGATTCTTTTCAATCAGCCATTAACGTTTTTGCAGATGTAGCATGTAGCATCTGTAAAAAAATATTGTACCCTATGCAAAGGTGCAATCTACAAACTGCGTGTAGTCGAGATTTACTACCCAATGAATTGATGGAAATGCATAAAATTGTTACATGTTCTAGATGCTTAACCAATCTGAGAAAACGTAAAGTTCCTGCCCAAGCATACTGGAACAAAATGGATGTAGCACCGGTACCACCAGAGTTAGCTTGCTTGTCAGAGGTAGAGCAACGTCTTCTTAGTCGAATGATTCCTTTTCTTAAAATTATCTAAGTGCACAATAGGTTTAGCCAAAGCTGGTGCAAAGGTCAAGTGGTTTTATTTGCACAAGACGTAGTTGAAGTAGCTGAACAATTACCACTTCCTATTTCTAGTGCTGGCTTGGTTATTGTAGTGGAATCAAGAGAGAACTTAGAACAGCAAAGACAGTTCAATGTTAATACCGAAAGAGTGAAAACTGCTCTAAAATGGCTATTAAGACACAACAGATTGTATCACGACGTCATACCAAATTTTGAAAGTGTCTTGGAATACGATATCTCACAAATAATTCATGTTGCTGACATTCAAGAGTGTACCAATAACCAAGTGCAGGTTGATGATTCTGAACAAATACTCGAACAACAAGGTTATCAATCCAGTACTTTTAGAGATATAAATAGTGATGTAGCAATTTTGCATGGTACCTTTCATCAAGGAAATGACCGATTTGACGAAGATTCCCGGGGAAAACAATGTACAGCTGTCGCAGCAGTTGCGTGTACAGCGTTTGCTTTATCGAATGCACAGAGATGGACAGTGAGTGATATTGATTATATCGTAATTATTGGAGATTCTTTTTACCGCCAATGCATTGAAGCAAGAGCAAATCCTGACGGTGGAGAACTAAATGCTGAATATTTAGCAGCAAGAGAAATTTTACCACGTCTACAATATAATGGACGATGGATAAATTTAGACATTCAGAGCAATAGTTCGATAGACGGTCATATCGACAGAGATCAGAGTGAAGAAGGATTCCCGAATTTAGAAAACGGCTTAATTACTTTTTTTACAAATTATCATTGTGGAATCCTTACAAGCAATTCAGTTTCCATCGCAATAGCATGCCATCAAATATCTGGTAATACATATTATTGGCTATTTGATTTCCATGCCAGGGGTCCAAAGGGTAACAAGGCGTCGACTAGAGGCAAAGCATGTTGCATGCGCTTTGTGAATACGAGTCAATTATTCGCAATTCTACGGCGTAATTTAAGGGTAAATACAGGTAATGAAAACTTTTTGAACACCTATTCCATTACACCCGTTTCTATTACGATCGAAGAGGCAAACCATTTACAATATGTTGATTCTCAAACAGCGCACTCTGAATTACTGAATACTGAACCTTTCAACGCAGAAAAGGTAGTCACTCAGGAGTCACTTGTTTACACTTGTTCCTATAAAGGTAAACCCAATACGAGTATACTAACATCTAATCGTCTTACAGATCCTCCACCAGATACCTCTCTCCCTAGGTCACCACCATATTTTAACTCCAGTATGTCGCATGATTCCACAACACCAATAAATTTTATACAAGGTACAAATAATTTAGAAAGAAGAGTTATTTTATCAACAAGTTTGCTGTATTCTATTGACGAAGATGTACCAGAGAATGTTGTTAATACGAATAATGAAAATCAATTAAACGATCAGGTCAGAGTTGTCGATATCCAAAGGAAGACTGCACCACCAATTAACATAGAGAGGGAAAGAAGAATGGAAGAGCTATGCTGGTATTTTCTTTTCCCTGATGGAAAAAACGGGTTTGGGGAAATTAGAAATATTGCTATAACTGCTCTTGATTATTTCCAGGCTCGAATCATGGGCAAAGATAACCGATTTAAAAGAAACGATTATTTATTTTTTGCATTATCGGTTGTAGAATATTTTAAAGCCAAAGCAAGTGTTTCCGTCTCGTGCCGAATGAAGCAAAGAAAGAAAGAAAGAAAGAAAGAAAAATAATTTATTTGATACAGCAAGGCCAAACACAAATACAAGAAAATAAAAAAATAAAGTGATGTGTGCCTCATAGCTGCACCAAAATAGGTCCAGTTCAGCATGATTGCCAGACAACTAGTGCCTGACGCTGGTTTTCAACTGAACCTGTGGTTGTGACGTAACGGAACAAAAAAAGCAAGGTGAACATACTCCTCAAGGTCTTGTCGACAATATGCACTTGACGATGAGAAACATCAGAGGATCCGCTGCATATTTGAAAAGATGTTGCGCTGAGCTAATTGCCATGGTACGGAGTCTTGGCCTTCCAACATGGTTCGTAACATTTTCATGCAATGACCTCAATTGGCCAGATATGATTAAGGCGTTACTGATTGCAGACGGACGTCCTGATGCAATGCCGGATGTTGTTGAAGACCTACCATTCGATGAAAGACTTGAACTTGTACAAAAATACCCAGTAGTTGTGGCTAGACAGTTCACAGTTAGGGTGAATGCACTAATGAGATTTTTAAAATTAAATCCTGACTGTTTAGGAGGAGCCATTAATGACTATTGGTACAGAATAGAGTTCCAGAACCGAGGTAGCCCACATTTACATATGCTTTTGTGGTGCAACTCTATTCCCGATTTTCAGACTACTGAAGGACTTAGAATAGTCGATCAGGTCGTGTCATGCTCACTTGGAGGCAATAATTCGGAGCAGGTTAAAAGGTTACAAACCCATAAACACTCCACAACATGCTACAAGGACAGGAACGCTGATTGCTGTCGTTTTGGATTCCCAAGGGCTATAAGTGCGACGACAAAATGTTTAGAACCAGATGATGCCCTCCGTAACAATGGACGATTTTGTGAAATACAAAGAAACGCAGAAGAAGTTATGATTAATAACTATAATACCACTCTTCTAAAAATTTGGGAAGCAAATATGGACGTACAGCCTTGTGGGACTATAACAGCTGTGGCGTATTATATTGCTAAATATGCCAGCAAATGCGAGCCCAATGATTGTGGAGATGTTGTTAGAGAAGCAGTCCAAAAAGCAAAACGCCATAGTAATGATGTGTGGAAGCAGTTGTTTGCTGTTTCCATGGCAATTCTCGGTCAACGATTAGTTGGTGCCCCAGAAGCGGCGTACCGTCTCTGTCATTTACTAAAGATGTGTTCTAGAAAAACTGTTTTTGTAAATAGTTGTCGTCCGGAGCAACGATACAGACTTTTGCGATTTATTGAAAACGAAACATCGGTTTTTAACAATATATTAGATCGTTACCAATTAAGACCAGATGATTTAGAAGGCATAAGTCTGGCCGAATTCGCAGTTCGGTACGAAACTGTTTCAAGTACGTTTTGGAATGACGATGACGGTGACATTGATCTAAGAGACCACGAGATTGAGAGCGCTAGATAGGTACATCCAATTACGTGATAATTCAAGAATGCGAATCAAAAATCAGGCAGCAGTTTTACGAACTCTATATTACACTTTGAATAGTGACCGAGAAGGATTTTACTATAGTTTAATTGTATGTCACATTCCTTTTCGCTGTGAAAGTGAGCTTATTCTAGAAGACGAAACAGCTGAAGCTTGTTTCCTACGCCGGCAGTCAGAATTAAGGCCTCTTCTACCTAACTTATCCGTAGAACAATTTGCCCACGCCGAACAAGTCATTCAGCAAGCTTTGGTTCAGGCTGTAGCACTCGACACAGTGAACCAGAATGATAATCCTACAGAACATAATGTGAACATCTACGCCGGAGACCAAATCAATGTATACAGTCATGACGATTGCATTGATGAAAATAATGATCCTACAGCTATGCCTGATGAAGTTTTCGTAAGCGGAATCAGAAGCCTAAATATTCAACAAAAGGATTTGTTGAAACAAGTGTCGGATGCCATTGAGCGCGACATCAGGTGCAATGATGAACTACAGCCTTTGTTATTATTTATTACGGGTGGAGCAGGCAGCGGCAAATCGTTCTTATTAAAACTAATTGTAGAACATATCAGGCGTTGCTACGCCCCAACGGTGGATATTTTGTTGAAACCAATTTTTGTGGAAGTGGCTTCTTTGACAGGCGTAGCGGCACGGCAAATTTCTGGTAGGACCCTTCATTCGGTTTTTCCCTTCCTATAGAAAAAGGTTCCACAATGACCTATCGTAAAATGAGTGGACAGCCGCTAGAACGCGAAAGGCGTAAGTGGCGTTATATCAAATGGCTAGTAGTAGATGAAATATCCGTGGTTTACTACGAAAACTTACGTATAATTCATTTACGCCTACAGGAGTTCAAGAACAATAATTTGCTATTTGGTGGTATAAATATATTGTTACTAGCTTTTGCCCACACGGCTTCGCTCCCGCTCTACCTTACTATACCCTACTCTACCCTACTCTACACTACTCTACCCTACTCTACCCTATTCTACCCTACTCTACACTACTCTACCCTACTATACCCTACTCTACCCTATTCTACCCTACTCTACCCTACACTACTCTACACTACTCTACACTACTCTACCCTACTCTACCCTACTATACCCTACCAAACTTCACATAAACCATCTACTAAATAGTCCGAACAAAGCCTAAAAATTTGATTTGGATAGGTGAGCCCGTTCTTGAGTTATAAAATAACAACGAAAAGTGGCATTGATTTTTATAATATTTGGCGATATAATGCAATTACCACCAGTTAAAGGGCATTGGTGTTTCGAACAACCCCCGTGGTCAAATGCAGAAATACATTTGTGGCAAGAGTTCTCTTTTTGCGAACTCACCATCAATATGCGTCAAAGTACTGATGTGGAATTTGTTGATTTGCTGAATAATTTACGGTTTTGTGAGCTCACACTCTCACAACTACAACTTTTGTGTGAAAGACGGCAAGTTGAACAGAGTGGTGAATTTGCGGATGGTGCAGCAGTAATATTTCCAACTCTCAAATTGGTAGAAAGCTATAACTCTAAAATGACGGACCAACTGCATCAATCAAGTCGCATTTACACCTTACGAGCTATCGATGAGTCACGAGAAGCAGCAACCTACGGCAAACAACCACCATCAAATGTTATTCCAGCTGACGTAAACAACTGTGGTGGATTGATGCACGAGTTAAAACTGGGAATAGGTTCTAGAGTTATGTTGAGGCGCAACATTTCTGTGACTGAGGGTCTGGTGAATGGAGCAATGGGGATCGTATCGAAGTTTAAGTGGCCTGCCCTTCGCCGCGATCAAATTGAATTTGGCGAGATACCAGATTTAGTTTTTATAAAATTTGACGATAGTACTATCGGCATAAATGTGAAAGACAGTGAGGGGTTAGTTGCCATAGCGCCTGTGTCAGCAACTTATCAGGCAACTAAAGGCTATGGGGATGTGGAAAGACGGATGCTGCCGCTTATACTTAGTTTGGCTGTAACGGTGCATAAACTCCAGGGCACCACCTTAAACAAAGCCGTAATAGACTTAGGCAAGAAAAATTTGTGTGCAGTGAGCAGTGGTGGCCGAGTGGTAATGGCCCCGACTTACGAGTTGTAGGTCGCAGGTTCGAACCCAGCCAGGCGCATTACTTTGTGTAATTTATTTCATCACCACTGCTCTCAAAACGGTGAAGGAAAACATCGTGAGGAAACCGGCATGTCCTAGAACCAAAAATTCGAAGACATGTGACATCTACCAACACGCACTGGGCCCGCGTGGTGGATTACGGCCCATTCCCTCTCCTAGAGAGGAGGCCTGAGTCCCAGCAGTGGGAACTTTAAAAAGGCTGATGATGATGATGAAGAAAAATTTTGCTAAGGGCCAAGTTTATGTTGCGCTTAGTCGTGTAAAGGCGCTGGATGGCATTGTATTATGCGACTTGGAACCTACCAAATTGCTAAATAGACCACATGACGAAAAATCATTGCGTGAAATGCAACGATTGAGACTTTTATAAATCATCATCAGCCTATTGCAGTTCACACTGCTGGACGTAGACCTCCCTAAGTTTGCGCCAACGTTCCCTGTCCTTCGCTTCTCTCATCCAGATTCTACCGGCAACCTTTGTTAGGATAATTATACAGAAGAAAAACTCGCAAAAGTATTTCACTTTAAGAAGTATTTATTAGTTTTAAGACTAGATGCTAATAATCTTGGCTGCAGCATCAGGCCGGATTTATGCCAACATTGCATTGAACTTAAAATTTAGTTCTAAATGAGCCCAAACACGACTACGGTGCGGTAATTTCAAGGTTTGTAGTTTTCTGATGCTCCTGGCTTCAGCATCAGGTCTCTATGTACTTTGGTGTTCTATAATAGCAGTATGTTTATCCACACATCGAGCCCTTTCCAATGAGCCAAAACTCGATATATCTACTGTTAGTTGTCGAGGAGTTAGGTACTCTGCAGACTATCCTGACTACAGCATCAGGTCATGACTTGATGATCATGAGACCAAATGTGGCAAATGCCCTATTGAACATCAAAACAATTTACTATAAAACAGTCCTTGCCTGTTCGAGTAACTTCTTACTGTTAAGGAGTTGTACCTTCCATCATCAGCCCAGCTACCTTAGCTGGTGACAACTATACGAAAATTCACGAGATAATTCATAAAATATGCGAAAAAAATAACAATAAGTAAGCCTATAAAATTTGAGGGTTGCCCTCAATTTCTCCAAGATCCCATCATCAGATCCTAATTTGGTGACAATGGGACCACCTCAGAACTATCTACTTTCGAACAAAAAAAGAATTTTGAAAATCCGCCCACATTTGGCGGAGTATTCGACGATCAAACATACAAAAAAAAAAACATACAAACAGTCGAACGTAGTACCTCCTCCTTTTTGTGAAGTCGGTAAAAAGGGGGAGGGGATGTATCGAACTGATCTAGTGATAAAGCTGAAAGGTAAATTAATGTAATATAACCGTATTTGGGATTATTAGAATCGTTATGAGATGCACTCTGGCTATAAGGTAATTGTTTTGCAGAAGGGTAGGTACTTTTTAGTGGTGGTACCGTAACTAAAAAGTGAAAAATAAAAAAACTTATTACCAAAAAAAAAAGACTTCAATGTACCTAAATAAATACTGAAAAGTACAAAATAACTTTAATTTTGGAAGTCGGTGTTAAATAACCAAGACAAAATTAGGTATCTAAGTATTATAGAAACACCGACTTCCGAAATTAAAGTTATTTTGTTTTTTCAGTGTTTATTTACATTGAAGTAAGTAGGTGCTTAGGTTTATTTTTTTTTGTAAAAAGTTTTTTGTTCATGTTTAATTTCGCGCCAGCCGAACCCTTTCTGACGCCTTTATTTATTGATTCCTTTACGTAATCATGACAATATACATATCAAAAAGTTTCTTTCGGTCCATAATTTATATTAAAACAATAACAATTGGCATAGATTTACATACAAAAAGGTTTCTATAAAATGAACATTGTTAAAAATATTAGATCGACTGCATTCGTCAACACACAACTTACAACAATGGATTCTAACTGTTTTAACATCACTTTCTAGTTAATTCCTAACTAAAACCACAAAGATTTAAACGCCAATTACTTGTAAGTATACAAGTTCGAGATTTTCGTGCCCTCAGCGCCACTACTTGATTAGAAGTAATAATAGTATAAAATAAAACGACCTTTTATTTTGTTTTTATGGAAAATTGCCCTGTTGTAAGCCATATTTTTTAACTTTTTCACACATAATAAGTTCTTGTTTGTTTTATATTCAATAGAAATATTTGTTAGTTAGTTTAACATAGAAACAATTTGTTGCGTGGCGCTGGAGGACACATCGCGTATTATATAGATGGGCGTCGAAAAGGTTAAATTAAAGATCACATTGTCAAAATGTAATTGCGTAACAAACGTCGCGAACACTTCAGATTGTCGTCCTTTTCTAAATTCTCGCAAAATAAAATCTAATGTTAGGTACTAACATAACGGTTTCTATTAAACTTTAAAACACTAGTCAACGTCATTAAAAATTATCAACAACTGATAACAGTGAGATAATCAAGTAAACAAACAATCCAACAAATTCTTATTGTATCGTTATCCTACACCTTAATAATTCATTTACAAACTAATTGATGTCAGGATCTCTGTTACCCTGTCCTGGTTCATATTCTGCCCACCTAGCCAAGTTACAACCTTTTCGCTTGCGTCGAACGTTTCGAGTTGACCTTGCCGCCAATTCTTTTGTTCTGACCACGTGACTGAGCGTTGAGACGACGTCGTTCCCGTACATTTGAAGCTTTCTACAAGCGTTAACTATTGCAGATTCGCAACTTGGCTAGGGGTACTGTTTATACCTTACGAAAACGATAAATCTTCACAAATGGTTGAAATTCTACTTATTTACAAAGTGTTCTATACCTACTTCACACACACATCATCACGCCCAGTAAGAGCATCCCGCAGTCGTCTACCGCCACGATACTTGAATCGCTAGTAACGTCTTGGTGTATGCGCGTTGGAAATTTTGATTGTTACCTAAGCAATTTACCCTGTTAGACAAATATCCCTCATAAAAGTTATTCTATCTAAAATCAGTCTTTAATAACTAAACCTAAAGGTGAGTATAGACTACAACATTTTCTGGAGCATGTATATAATACAGGCAAAAGCTCAGTTTCCTAAACATTTCCATGTAATGTAACGTTCCTGCGAATGCTCGGCGCTATGTTACGGGTAAATGCTCACAGCGAGTGTGCATTTACCAACATTTCGTTGTACCTTGCGTTCATTCTTTTTTTAAATGTCACCCCGCAACCGCGCATCGCCCACACTTGTGACTCGACGAAATGTTACACCAATACGTTCGACGAAATGTTACACCAATATGTTCGTTGGTTTGTAACAAAGAGGCGAGCGTGCTCGACGTTTAGTTCGTAAAAGGACGATACACTAGAACATATCATAGAGCGGCTCGTTGTTCTGTTACAAGTAAATGTTGTAGTTTATACTCACCTTAATGAAACACATTTTTCTTAACCTAATTAATCAGAATTCTTATAAGACAAAGTTTTTATTTTAAACTTATGAACATAACTAAACTCTACATGCGTATAAGGTGGTCCCGGACGCTACTGGTGCCCTGGAAAACAGACAGTAGTTGACAGTAAACTGGACAGTAGTTTTGAACGAATAGTTCACTGCTAAGAATACAATAAGCTAGTTGCCTTAAAAAATGTAATTAGTCCGTCTTTTAGATTATTCAAAAATAAGGGAAACGTAATTTTTTATTTGTAAATTAAACCAAAAATGACAAAGATATAGCCCATTGAAGTTACGTGTAACGTCACGCCGTGCTGCATTTTTTCGTGTCCAATATTTTTTTATAATCTAAAATACGGACTAAACAAAATATAATTATTTTGACCCTGGAAACTACCCTATTGCTAAGCAAAGTTTCTGTTAACACGGATGCGTCAAAATTTTAACAAATTAAATAACAATAAAATACTTGAGTATAGGAGTGTAATCCACGAGTATTTTTTTTTTTTATTTATTACGGCACTCCAACGATAAGTTCACCAAAACATTTACAAAGGAATAATCTTATCAATTAACAATTATCACAGCGAATTCTCCACTTAAAGGTGTGCACAGCACTTACAAAATTTGGTAGACTAATATTATTGTATCCCTAATTCCCTACTAATATTATAAATGCGAAAGTAACTCTGTCTGTCTGTCTGTCTGTTACACTTTCAAGCAAAAACTACTGAACGGATTTAGATCAAATTTGGTAGGTAGGTAGAAGAGACACTGGAATAACACATAGGCTACCTATAATTCCACTGCTGAGCACGGGTCTCTGCCCGCGCGATATAAACTGTAGTCCACGCGGGCGAAGCCGCGGGCGGAAAGCTAGTTTTAAATAAATTGATCATTTACATTTAAGAAATAATAACAAGATGGTAATAATAATAAGGGACAAACTATAGCAAAGAAAAAAGAATTAATAAAATACGGAAGAAGGAATTATTACACTCGTAGATCAATCAATTAAATAAATTATGTCAGAAAAAATTAAATTACATTAATATACACAAAGTAATTTTGTGTATATTAATGTAATTTTAATTAGAATACACACAATTACATTTAATGTAATTGTGTGTATTCTAATACGATTCGATTTTATACGATTCTATACGCAAGATTACAATAAAATAAATAAAATTTGATTAAATTACATTACATTAAATTGCAATAAATTACACAAAATTAAATAGGTGAGTAATATACTGTTTTGTCATTGATCTACGAGCTGGTGCAAAAGATGCTTCCGAAACTGAGCCAAAGTATTTTTTTTATAGTTTTGATAAAATACACGCGATTTCATGTACCTTCGTTAGTTAACTGAGGAGCTAACTGTCGCAGCAGGAGCAGGGGCGCCTGGGTCTACAGCTTGCTGTCATGTACTCCACCAGCTACTCCATCTATGATTGCATCATACATGATAGCGCTGTTCTATGATTTCAAAAAATGCGAATACCAATAAGCTCACAGCCGAAGATGATTATCAAAAGTTCACAATCTTAAAATCTATAAGGTTTGCCGCCAGTGTGCGTACCAATCTTTTTTATTAAGAGGGTCCTTTTCCACTCGCCTATCGTAAACATCGAAAATGGTTTAAAAGCTTGTTACTTCATTTAATGCAATCCAACGCGATGTTTGACGAAAAGGCAACGCAAAAAAAGAGATAACGCCTGGAAACTGTTAGTATTCGGTAATTCCGAGATTTACTCGAAAATTTCTCAAAACTTGCTCCAGGAAATAGCAGTTTTTTTTAAACCCTTAAAAGTTTTTGGAAAAATTTGTCGTCATTTAGAATCTTAATAAAATTTGCAAGGTCTCTAGAGGATTATTTTTTTGACTTTTTTAATTTTTAGGCAAATTATGAAGTGTCAAAGTTCATACAAAATAGGACATTTTCAAAAGTTTTTACTGGATTAGTTTTACACAAATTTAGAAATTGGTTTCTTTAGAAACCTAGATAATATCCACAAGATGCTGTGTTTCCATAATATCTAAGTAATGAAAAATGTGTAATAACGTCATAATCAGTTATGAGTGGTTGTATGAAAAACAGTGAAAATGTGAGTCGTGATGCACCACCTCAAAGAAGCCTCCTGACTAAAACAAAGATGGCATTTGTAAGGTTATTCGCCAGCGTGCGTACGAATATGTTGTGTTAAATAATCTTTCCGACAAAAACTAATCTGACATATTTCACATTTGTAAGGTTTCTCGCCAGTGTGCGTTCGAATATGCTGTGTTAAATGATTCTTCCGTTTGAAACAAAGGTGACATTCGTCACATTTGTAAGGTTTTTCGCCAGTGTGCGTACGAATATGTAGTGTTAAAATACTCCTCTGACTAAAACAGGTCTGACATTCTTCACATTTGTAGGGTTTCTCACCAGTGTGCGTACGAATGTGATTTTTCAACGTACTCATATGACTAAAACATAGGTGACATTTATCACATTTGTAAGGTTTCTTGCCAGTGTGCGTACGAAAATGGCATGTTAAAATACTTCTCTGGCTAAAACAAAGCTGACATTCTTCACATTTGTAAGGTTTTTCGCCAGTGTGCGTACGAATGTGTTTTGTTAAATTACCCTTGTCCCTAAAACAAACCTGACATTCTTCACATTTAAACGGTTTCTCGCCAGTGTGCGTACGAATGTGTCTTGTTAAATGATGCTTCTTACTAAAACGACTCTGACAGACATCACATTTGAAACGTTTTTCCGCAGTGTGTACAAGAATATGTTTTAATAAATCTCTCCTGGTATTACAACACCGCTGACAAATGTCGCACTTGTGTGGTGCTCCACCAGTGCGTATACTGGTGCGTTTTGTAAAATTACGTTTGTTAATATTAGTAAGACTATTTGTGTTTTTGTCATTAACACTAATATCAACTCGAGGTGTTGTATTAGTTAAAGGTTCTTTGAATTTCGGAATAAGTTTGGACGTACAACTTGACGTGTAGCGGCTAACTTTTGTGTTGGCCTCTTCATTTTCCTTTTGATTTTCTGTGATTACGTCTTCTAGTTTTTTTCCTCGTATGTGCAGTTTTTGTTTCTTCGCAACGGCCGCTCCTGTGTTTTTAAATCAAGTAAGCGTTAAATTCAAAACACAATCTAATTAAAGAAAATCGAATGGTTCTCATTAGAGTCGAAGAATTAGTTTTGCAGCTTTTTAGATATTAATGATCAAGTTGCGCTAGATATGGCGGTAAGTCCCCTCTTTGAGGCGTGGCTGGAAAGACCTCACGGCGTCCTTACCTACCGCATGACGCAGGTCCTCACCAGACATGGCACGTTCGGAAGGTTCCTGCACCGGATTCAAGCGGAAGAGACGCCCGGGTGTCGCCACTGTGCGGAACGCCCGGAGGACACGGTGGAGCACACAGTTGAGGTGTGCCCTGCTTGGGCGGAGGATCGCCTTGCCCTCGTGGGGGCGATCGGCGGGGAGACCTCTCGGCCTTGGTTCGGAGCGAGGAGGAGTGCCAGGTGGTCGCCTCCTTCTGCGAAGCAGTAATTGCTAGCAAAGGAGGAGACCGACCGCATCAGGCAACGGAGCTCTCGCCGCCGCCGCCGGGATTCCGATCCCGATTTCCGGCCACCGTAGACGCGGGCTTGCGGACGACGAGCCAAAGGTTTTTTTTTTTCGATGGGGAAAATCATCTTATGACAAAACCCGCTCTTGGGCGGAGCGGGAGATAATGTCAGACTCTTACTGACTTTGCAGATAACCCTGGCCCCAGTAGGCTTCAACCCAGCTGGGCTCCTGCTGTTGCTGACAACTCCTTGAGGCGCGCGGGAACAGTGCGCGCCGTCGACGTCTTGGGCTCGGTCCATTACCGGACGTTCGGACAGCGAGCTACCCATGGCTCGCCACCTGCGAGCCCGCGTCTACGGTGGCCGGAAATCGGGATCGGAATCCCGGCGGCGGAGGCGAGGGTACCGTAGCCTAATGCGGTCGGCCTCCTCCTTTACTAGCATTACTGCTTCGCAGAAGGAGGCGACCGCCTGGCATTCCTCCTCGGTCCGGACCATGGCCTCGACCAGGGCCGGCGCGAGAGGTCTCCGCCGCCGATCGCCCCCACGAGGGCACGGCGATGCTCCGCCCAGGCAGGGCACACCTCGACTGTGTGCTCCACCGTATCCTCCGGGCGTTCCGCACAGTAGCGACACCCGGGCGTCTGTACCGACTTTATCTGAAACAGGAACCTCCCGAACGTGCCATGTCCGGTGAGGACCTGCGTCATGCGGTAGGTAAGGACGCCGTGAGGTCTTTATATTATAACTTTATCTGAGAATATCTATTATATTTTTATCTGAACTTGTATACACACTTTATTTCATCAAAAATGCTTATTTCTTTATATATTTATTTGTTATAGTACCTAGTACCTAATCTTTGAAACCGTTTGTTCCGTCACATATCACTAAAGGTTCATTGGAAGACCAGCGTCAGTCAGTATTTTTCTGTCTGGCAACATTGCTGAAATGAACCAGTTGGCGCGGCCATGAGGCACACACAATGATATTGTTTTTATTTACTTTTTACATATTTATTTTTTTGTTTTTTATTTAAGTTGTGTGATCCTGGTGAGGCCAAATCAATATTTTTTCTTTCTTTCTTTTTCTTTCTTTCCAGCCACTACACACAGGCCTGCTGTGTGGTGTCTGCAACCAGTGGTAGTAGTTAGTACTTAAGCAGGTGTGCTGTGAGACATTAGGAGAGTGCTCTCCAGCGAGAGCAACTACTCAAGATGTAGCAGTGTGTTTGTGGTACTCAAGAGTGTACCGACAGGACGCCAGAACTTGTCTTGCTAAGTTCATGTTGTCAACCCAGCCGGCCTGTTCGCTCACACAATAATTCACTACTAATACTCACGTGTTGTGTCACTGGCTCTTGGCTTCTTCCTTAATACTTCTTGTTCCTCTTCTACTCCTGTTTTCAATTCCATCAAAGGCACATCATCTTCTGACTCAGACCAACGGAGTGCTGGTGTGTCATCTACATCTGAATAGCCGATGGACACATTTTCCAGTTCAACATCTGTAAAAAAATGACTTGCTTAAAAATAATTGACGTTTTGTTAGTTGAATAGGTAATGAACGTAAAACATTTCATTTTGATCTCATAATCATCATCGGTATTCTCTATTCTCAAAAACGTACCATCACTGTGATGTTTCTCCTCTGGCTCAATGACGTCATCTACTCTCTCACAAACAGTTATACTGATATTCTCTACAGAAGTTACTGTAAGCCCACTGGAATGTTCTCGTTGACCTCGGTTTCGTAAAGGATTTCGCTGTCAAATGTTATTAAATTATTAGGTAAAGACATCTACTATATAAAAATAAATCGGGCATTCCTTCCTGACGCTATAACTCCAGAACGCACGAACCGATTTCCACGGTTTTGCATTCGTTGGAAAGGTCTCAGGCTCCGTGAGGTTTATAGCAAAGAAAATTTAAAGTAGGGTAGAGTAGGGTAGGTAGAGTAGGGTAGGTAGAGTAGGGTAGGTAGAGTAGGGTAGAGTAGTGTAGAGTAGGGTAGAGTAGTGTAGAGTAGGGTAGAGTAGTGTAGAGTAGGGTAGAATAGGGTAGGGTAGAATAGGGTAGGGTAGAGTAGGGTAAGGTAGAGTAGGGTAAGGTAGAGTAGGGTAGGGTAGAGTAGGGTAGAATAGGGTAGGGTAGAATAGGGTAGGGTAGAGTAGGGTAAGGTAGAGTAGGGTAAGGTAGAGTAGGGTAGGGTAGAGTAGGGTAGAATAGGGTAGGGTAGAGTAGGGTAGAATAGGGTAGGGTAGATTAGGGTAGGGTAAGGTAGAGTAAGGTAGGGTAGAGTAGGGTAGAGTTGGGTAGAGTAGGGTAGAATAGGGTAGAGCAGGGTTAGAGTTGAGTATAGTAGGGTGCAGTAGGGAAGAGCGGGAGCGAAGCCGCGCGGGCAAAAGCTAGTTGTTGTATATAAATAAGCACAAACAATATTCACTGATATGTAGTCACTCAAACAAGCCTCTTCAAATTGTAATAATTATGAAAGTAGTGGGAACCAGACACTCTAGGCACAAAATAGATAGGTACAGAAGACAATCTCATGTATGTACTTCACTTTTTATACCTACGCTCGGTGAACGCACACTAATGAGTGTTTGCGCCAGAACTGTTTGACAAGCGGGCCGAGACGCTATCAAGACATCATGTCTGTGAGCGGTGTTTAAGTGGGTATTGCTTGAGCGCACTTTGTATGTATATGACAGACTAGACTTCTGTACTTAAATATTTTGTGTTCTAGGTATGAGCTCGAGTTTCTAGGCCCGAATTAATGCTCAACTCCATCCTTAACCCTTCAGATACCGTCAATTAGAGACACAATAGTAAGACAATAGATGCGCGGCCACCGGTGGTCGCTTGGGGATTCATGAATTAAGTGTAATATCATTTGATTCCCGATTTATAATATGATATCAAAAGCTGAGGCTTCAGATCATTGCTAATGAATAAACGTATGAGTACAGAAATTTAAAATAAAATTCTTCATATTAGGTTACTGCGACATCGTAGGGGGCAAATCCGCTACCTGATGGGTGCCTTTACAGGGCACTTTGGAACCAACGACATGCTCATGAAAATGGGTCTAGCCGCGACTCCCATGTGCAGGATGTGTGAGGAACATACAGAACGCATAGAGCACCTGCTGTGCACATGCGATGCTTTGGCTAATAAGCGAATGAGTCTGCTAGGGGTAGGATATCTAAGACCAGAGGATTACAGGCTCTTATCCCCGCATCTCGTTGTGAAACTTATGAAGGAGATTTTCAGCGAGGTTGGGGAGGAGTAAGCTATATAGGGGACCACAAAAGATCCATATAGGTCGAAGTGTCCGAGTTGTTTCTCGGCCCCTCAACAAGATAAGATAAGATACTGCTACTTCGTAAGATTACCTTCACAAATAACAATACGCAATGTAGTTAGACATCAGTGTCAAAATCAAAGCTCAGGTTACAAAAAAAACCAAAACGTCTGTTTGGTTACCCCTCACGAACATCTCGTTCACCTTTTAACCTTTCAATCGTGATCATTAGCCACAATAGAAAGATAATGCTGCCCCCGTTAGTAAAAAAGACGCATCTAAAATTTTTTCCAGATTTGAGTTCTATACAGTGGCGCCGGTGACTGAAAAGTTGAAAGGGAATCGTTTGTCTTGGTATGGTCATGTAAAAAGGAGAGATGAAACGCATATTGCTAAAAGAGTTATGAATTTACATGTGGATGGATGGAGAGGGAGAGGGAGGCCAAAGAAAAGATGGATGGATTGTGTGAGAAGTGATATGAATGAAAAGGGAGTTAGTGATAGCGTGACGAGTAACAGGACAGAATGGAAGAAAAAAACGTGTTGCGCCGACCCCAAATAAAACGGAATAAGGGCAGGAAGATGATGATGATGAGTTATATACATTGCCGGAATCAGGAAAAATAGGAGCATCTGCCAGTATTTTTAATATTGCTAACTTTCCCCAATGTGGTTTTAACACAAGGAAAAAGGCCCAATTTCCCGTTTCATTCATTAATTCATGAATCCCCAAGCGACCACCGGTGGCCGCGCATCTATTGTCTTACTATTGTGTCTCTAATTGACGGTATCTGAAGGGTTAAAACATTGATTTATCTGTTTTGGTTTTTGTTAGATATGTCTTTTTAACTATCAGGGGCAGAATGGGTGTGCCAATGTTCTCTTGCATTTAATGAGTTGATATGTTTTAATTTTAAATGAAAATGGATAGCAGGAAGCACATCAGCCAGTATAGTAACTACTTTGACTCAAAATATTTACAACACCATGTTTCACACTGCTAATTACAACATCATCATCACCAATATATATAATAATAATATATAATATCATTTATACACACTGTGTCTACGTTTCTTATCCAACTGTCCAGTCACAGGTCTGCTGGAAGAAATTTCGTTAGAGATAAGCAGATCCTTTGTACTCTTCTATTCTTATTTGTTCTTTTCTTGTCTTGTGTTTGTGTGTACATAAATAAAAACATTAAATCAAATCCCGGTCAGTCTACACACTTGCGGGGTTACCATGACGTTCAAAGTAAGATTGTTTCAATATTGTTTCGATGTGGCTAAGAGATGGCGCTAGACAACCTGTATAGCTCTGTCTCTTACCCACACTGAAACAATATTAAAACAATCTTACTTTGAATGTCATGGTCTAGGTCCTGATCTGGATCTCAAGTATACCGATCATTGTAAACTTAACTGTCAAGTTTTATTTAATAATCAGTCAACAATCAGCTGATGACTTAAATCTAAGCCTAAACTCAAGAGTGAGTTTGTGAACCTCGTTTATTAACCCTTCAGATACCGTCAATTAGAAACACAATAGTAAGACAACAGATGCGCGGCCACCGGTGGTCGCTTGGGGATTCATGAATTAATAAGATCAGAATCTCAAGCTCGGTATCAAGTAAGAGATTATGGGCTGAAGAACTTTTATTACTATGGGCCTAACACGTGCAGAATGCTCTTATAAGTGGAACCTCACCTCATTCATCATCTGAGCAAACAGCTCCTCGGCTTCCAGACATTTTCTCTGCAGTTGGCAGCATTGCTTTAGTTTAGCAAAGCACAAGAAACAAGCGAGCATCGGTCTTCTGTCTTCAGTTACAAACTGCAACATGACATCATAGCATTTGACTTTGGAACAGAATACTTCCCATACTATTGTTATGCTATCCCAGCAACCATAGGTATAGTTAAGTAATGATGATATAAGGTACTTACTGGAATGACAGTCAGCGTTTCATACAGTGCATGCAAGTCCTTGTCGACAACTATGTACATGCGAACGTTCTCTACTAAACATACTCGGCACATTGGCATTCTTTCCATCTTTGAACTTTAAGGAATAACTTAGTTAACCTATAAATCGGACAAACAATGTCGGACATCCGCTGCGGGCGCGGCTTATCATTCCACGAGATATCAGTAGGTAAGTGGAACGTGAATGTGTTATCGTAACATTGACCTCTACTTAATAATTACAAAGAGGTCGGTGTATCGTATGTGAGATCTTATGTACGAACTTCTTTCATGGAACTCTTGTAACAGCCGATCTCTCGTACAGTCCTGGCAGTCCAGGAGTTAGCTACGAATTTTCTTAATAATCTTTATTCAATATATTCAAGTTCATTCAAGTTCATTTTTTAATTCGGCAAAAGGAAAACAAAACATAAACAACATTTGACTGACATGACAATTGACAGCTACACAAATGTCAATTTATTGTCAAGAAATTTAATTTAATTGTAATATAGACTACGTCACTCATTTAATTGTTGCCAGAAAAATGATATCTTTTACTTCAAACAAGTTTTGCCAAGAAGGTTGACTTGTAAAGCTGCCAAATGCTACAAAAACATTAAAATGTGTTCTTCTATACGAAGACATCACTTAAAACATTAAGTATCCAAGTCTAAAACTTAAAAAGTAATAATTAGAGATGGGCGATGGGTAAAAACCCATCGGGTATTTACCGGGTAAATATCCAATTTAGGTATAAACAGGGTTTTTACCCGGTAAATACCCAAAGCCATGGATATATACCTACATATACCTTTAACACTTTTTGGGACGATTTATTAAATAAAGTTTAATTGAATTTTAGATCGTTTACATGTTTTGAACACCTCCATGTTATAAATTCGGCTCCTTTTGTATATTTTTACGTTTCAACGCCAGATTATTATTTTTGTTAAATGAAGTTTGACTGTAACTTTTGCATAAATGTAAAATTTGAACTGATTTTCAAGTTTGTAACAATAAATAAATTGTACAGTGTTTTTTTATTATTTTTTGTTTTTTATTTTATCTTAACCCTTCAGATACCGTCAATTAGAGACACAATAGTAAGACAATAGATGCGCGGCCACCGGTGGTCGCTTGGGGATTCATGAATTAAAAGTGGATTTAATAGCATTATATGTATATTTATATATAAATTCAGTTATCGTTTCCTGTGTGAACAGTTCCTATAATAATATAAGCTATCACTGAAACATTAGGATGGATAATTATTTAACCCTTCAGATACCGTCAATTAGAGACACAAAAGTAAGACAATAGATGCGCGGCCACCGGTGGTCGCTTCGGGATTCATGAATTAAACATAAACAAAAAATCAAATAAATTGTTTAATTTTAGTATTAAATAGTTAAAATAACAGTCTATTATTAACAATAACATTAATTACAATTAAAAAGATGCTGATTGCATATCCCAAGCATAGATTTCTATGGAGAAGAATTTGCAAGAAACTCCAAGGACATTTTCAATACTGTGTTATTATTAGACCTTATCTGCTATTTCATCCTTTAAAAACTGTTGTAGGAGAGTTTTCATTTCTGCCTTTTCATTTTGTGACTGAAACAATTAAGTTTGTTAGAAAAATATACCTATATAATTTAAAGTTTAAAAGAAGACAAGCTTTATACATGTAAATAGTATATAAGATATGCTTTCTAAATTATATACCTCTCCATCTGTATTGTTTTATTTGTTTATCTAAAATCAATTCCCAAGTTGATCAAAAGTTATAGATATTGTATTCATTATAGCTTGCTAAACATAAAAACATTGGCCGATTGTATAGTTATATTTTCATCAGCGATGTTCTCCATCGTAACCCTTTTCAAATTCGAAAAGGCAGTGTAAAGCTGTTTTTGAGTTCTATGCACCTCAGCGGTACTATTTTATTCGCTAATTAGACATGCCCAAGCTTGTTTTTTTTTTTATATAATTGAGATCGTATTTGATGCTTTATTTTCTATAATGTTTTTCTATCTAGAAAAACATCGAGAATATATATCTGTTTATTACTAACAAAGACATTAAACATAAATTACTAATACTAATATGTAGGTGTTTCTTCACTTATGTAAAATTTGTAATTTATTCGTGGCGTACTTACTTGTGAACTAGTTCAAATAGTTTGCACTTTTCTCTTTCTGTGAAATCTTTCCCTCGTGAAGCTATTTTAAGAATAAATATTATTATAATAAACACAATTATTTGAAATTAACGCGGGTTTTGACATATTTATTTGTTTTGTTGTGAAGGATGACGCAGGTTAATTTTTTTTACGGTTTTTACAAGATTTTATGGTATTTTTTGACAGTTGAGAATAAACTATTAAATGAAAACCTGAAATATTCAACCTTTGTGACCATAATTTAAAAAAATCCATATCACAAATCAAAATGATCATAGATTAGGTAATTTTTCGCTAATCATCCTTTCAGCAACATAAATTGATTTGATTTAACAGATGATTAGTTAATTTTGATTTTGATCGGGCTCTCGAAAACTGGGTGTAAGTGTCCCAAATACAATACAGACGTAGAATATTTAAAAAAAACGGACGTGCGATTTTTCCATGATTTGTAGAGTAGAAAACTATTCTTTGCCGATACCATGTACGAGTACATTACATACATAAAACATATTTGATGAACATTTTTTTATTATAAAAATGTATAAAAAATAAAAAATTTCCAAAAAGTAAATACCCACCATTTGTGTATTTAGCTGGTTAAAAACCCTGCGTTTGGGTATTTTGGGTATTTACCCGGTATGTACCGGGTAGAAACCATTCTCTAGTAATAATACGCCAACAGACGCAAATTTAGACCTCTTTGAGTAGACGTCAGGCAATGAATAACACAATGACACAATGTTTGATGGGGATGTCAACAGTGAAGAAATATCGATTTATCGATATTTGTATAAATATCATTAGATAAAATTCAATAAAATAATGTATGATTTTAACAACGGAAATTCGAGAAGATTTACGTAGGTATTCAAAATGAGATAGTAACTGATGATACAATCTAACACACAGACCTATTTTAAAAGGTCTGTAATCTAACTTGTATCATCAGCTAGTAATATTAATAATACTATTTCACAACTATCACACATCTACGTCTAGTACCAAGCTAGGCAGAGTTTGTCTTATGGGTAATAAACAACTGATAAACATTCATACTACATATTTCTAAATACATACATATTTTAGATAAATTAGACCCATACACGGAACAGCACATTTCTGACATGTAATCAAAGATAGTTTTTAATCTTCCACATTTTTTTCATGATTACATGATTTTTTCTTTTTAATTTCTTCCCTTTATTATATTTATAGCTATTATTAAATAATTAGAAAAAATTAAGAAGTGAATTTACTGTTTTCAATTCAGTATTAATTAACAGTTTTCATCAACATTCTATCTATGGTTTTACTCTTAGGGTTGGCAACACTGTTTTTGACGTTATTCGGAACGCAGGGATTGTCTTGTCACATTTGTCATTGAATGTCGAAATTGTGATGAATTGGTTTTGTAATGTTTATTTTGATTAATATTTGGTCATTCTAATTCTAATTTTCGTTTTTACCGGTAAATATTTGCAGGATTTTGCTTTAAGATTATTAAAATAATTCCTATAATATTCCTGGACGGCCAGAAATATACGGCTTATCAGTCCGGCTGTCACGAGAGTTCCACGAAAAAATTGTATACGATCACACGATATATTTCTATTTGTTGAGTTTATCCTTCGACATTCGACATTGTTCTTTAACTAAGTTATTTTTTCAGGTTTAAAGATGGAAAGAATGTGCAGAATATGTTTAGTAGAGAATGTTCGCATGCACATAGTCGTCGACAAGGTCTTGCATGAACTATATGAAACGCTGACTGATATTCCAGTAAGTTATACCTTATAGTTATCATCTTATTACTTAACACCATCTATAGTCAATATTGCTCAGACAGAATAACAATGGTGTATTTTATGGGAAGTATTTATTCTATTTCTTAAGTCAAATGTATGTTATGTTGCAGTTTGTAACTGAAGACAGTAGACCGATGCTCGCTTGTTTCTTGTGCTATGCTAAACTAAAGCAATGCTGCCAACTGCAGAGAAAATGTCTGAAAGCAGAAGAGCTGTTTGATCAGATTATGAATGAGGTGAGTTGTTGAGCTTATAGTAAGGCTATGTTAGTAAGTGTAGAAGTGATACCTAGTGATATTATCTAGAGCAGTTGTTCCCAAACTATGGGTCACGACCTACTGGTGCCAGAGGCCAGTTTGGACGTGATGGGTCCTGAATAATGAGACGACAGGTCAACGGTGAGCCATCAGTCAGTCGACCACGGACACTGAAAGTCTCATTATGATTAAAACTATGTAACTATAGTTGATGCTGAGGTTATATTGACAAAAAATAGGAAACCAATGCATCCTTCTATTAAAATAGCATTCCTTGTATTTCATTACAACTATAGTTCAGAACCAAATGTGTTTTTCTTGTTTGAGCAGTATTTTATTCATATAGTTCTGCTCCTAAATGAAAATCAAGAGGCGAGCCCTGAGTTCGATCCATCAAACATTGACCAGAAAGCTGTAGTTCACGGGCTGTTGCCGTTTTGAGTGACCAATGAAAATTGTTTGTACTTGTTTGTGTTTGTGCACAATAAAGAATATCAGAATTACCTAATATGTAATCACTTTTTGCAGCCGAACCCTTGTGTAAACCGAGGTCAGCTAGCATGTGGGCTTACATTAACTCCTGTAGAGAACATCAGTATAGTTTATGTCGGCCATATTGAAAGCAATGCTGTCAGAGAAGAATTACCAGCTGTTTGTGAGAGACTAGACGATGTCATTGAGCTAGAGGAGGAACTTCACAGTGATGGTATGTTTTTAAGATCAGATATTTTTCTTATGAGAACAAAATAACAAAAATAACATAAATTATTTTTCACACCACCTGCTCGATAATGTCAAATTATATGTCAAGCAACCTTAACCTAAAGTGAGTCATTAGTGGCCGGGGGTACAGCCGGTCAATAATGTTTTCATTATGACCCGCTGGTCAATAATGTGACTATTATTTTCTCACAGTAGGTGTAAAAAGTAGAGTATCCTCCTCTGGGCTAAAGGTGCCTTTGCCTTGGGCTAGCTTGAATCCCTCGCTGCATTCAGGATTCTTGTATTAACTCCCTCGCTTTGCTCGTGAGTTAAATCCCGAATCTTTCATTGCGCTCTAGATTCAATATGACGCCCGTGTGATAAGACACAACTTTAGCCCCTTGGTGCATAATCTACTATTATACTTCTGAAAAAATATTGTTGTGTTTAATTTAACCCTTTAAATGCCATCAATGTATTTAACGTTTTGAATATCGTAATCAGAGACATAATAGACAGACAATGACAGAGCGAACGCTGGCGTTTATTTGGGGTTCAATGTATTAAGGGACCCTCTTAATACATTGAACCCCAAATAAACGCCAGCGTCTTCTCCACTCGCTTATCGTAAACATCGAAAATGGTTTAAAAGCTTGTTACTTCATTTAATGCAATCCAACGCGATGTTTGATGAAAAGGCAACGCAAAAAAGAGAGATAACGCCTGGAAACTCTGTTAGTATTCGGTGATTCCGAGATTTACTCGAAAATTTCACAAAACTTGCTCAGGAAATAGCTGTTTTTTTTTATAACCCTTATAAGTCTTTGGAAAAAGTTGTCATCATTTAGAATCTTAATAAAATTTGCAAGGTCTCTAGAGGATTACTTTTTTGACTTTTTTAATTTTTAGGCAAATTATGAAGTGTCAAAGTTCATACAAAATAGGAGATTTTCAGAGGTTTTTACTGGATTAGTTTTACCCAAATTTAGAAATTGATTTCTTTAGAAACCTAGATAATATCCCCAAGATACTGTGTTTCCAAAATATCTAATGAAAAGTGTGTAATAACGTCATAATCAGTCATGAGCGGTTGTATGAAAAACAGTGAAAATGTGAGTCGTGATTACGGAGTTAGTATAGAAGAAGAGATGTTGTAATAAGATTTCCCTAGGTAAAAAAGCGTGACATTTTGCGGGGTGAGGGGGTGTTAGACTCCGCCCATTTTTTTATTTGCCATCTGCCGGTCAATAGCAAAACTACTTGCTCGTTCTGTTGATTTTATTTTGAAGTTACGTAACTATCTCACACTAGATGTCATTAAGTGCAGGATGCAACAGGGTCGCACTCAGAATTACCAGGGATATTTGTTTTTTAAATTAATTGTGTAAGTGTAAACCATCCGATACGTATATTTTTCATTGAAATAGTTATACTATTATTTGATGAATGACGAATGAAGATCATTCGAAATTCATCATAAACCTTTTTATTGTATTTTTTTTTTAAATTCATTTTTTTTAGGTAAGAATGATCAAGATTGATTAAAAAGCTAGTTTTAAAAAAAAACACGTGTTAACGTCCGAAACCATTCAATAATAGTAAATTATGTGACTAGGGGATAAAGCAGTGTCTTAAGGTCGCGGGCGGCATGTTGAATTCCGAACGAAACGAAGGTTGCTGATTTTAATCCCGAACGTTAGTTAGGGATTTATATAATTCACTCCCGAGCATTGAGAGGGAGATTATAAAGAAACCAGAGTGAAGTGAGGAATTCAAGCCGCCCAAGACAAAGACAGCGTTATCCCCGTGTTGTATACTCTACTTTTTACACCAAATGTGAGGTAATTAAAAAACAGTTTGGTCGACCAAATCATATATTAAAGAAATATAAGTATTATAGGTACTCGTATTTACAAGTTCATAAGCCGTGGGACATTCGGTAAAATAATTGACTTCTAAATACTGCCCTGTATTTTTGCTATTTGACGATAGATGGCGACCTGTTTACAAAATTATATAAAAACTACAAAAATAATATTTTGGTGATTAAAGGACCTTTAGGAATGAATGTTGATAAAATTTCAGTACGTATGATTATTAAAATATATTAATACTGAGCTCTACGTGCCTAAATATATTTAGTTCCCATGACACAAAGTGTCGCCATCTAATGTCGAGTAGAATTATATTTGGAAATGCTGACTTTAAAAGATATTTCTAGAAGTATTTTAATAAATTATGCCTAAAATTACTTACAAATGAAATGTGATGGCATCCATAGCATCAGAACGTCTATCCAAGTAGTTTTTACAAGATAAAATACAACACTTAATTTTTTTTGTTTTTCTATCGCGAATATGATGCCAAATAAGTAGGTTTACGAAGTTGTGCACAGGACGAACGCCAACAATACACTGATTTAAGCCACGCCCACCGTGATGACGTCAGGACTCAGTTGAGAGTCACAGTGCACAGTTGTATAGGCCGCCTCCTCTTCTATACTAACTCCGTGGTCGTGATGCACCACCTTAAAGGGAGTTTTCACGAGAAAAATTAAGGAACTCTCTTATTAACATGACATATATATATATATGTGTATAAGTATTTATTTATTATATATATTATGTTTATGTATAGGGTGCTCTGCACATATAAGCCGTAGCATATAATTTGTGGACGTCTGTCAATTGTCACAGACTAGTTTTGTGTCAGTATCAATTGTTAAAATATCACGATTGTGTTTCTGCCCGGCGGGGAAATATAGTAACTTCTCGCCATTTAGGGCATTTATTTATGTTTGCCCGATAAATGCCCGAATGCCCATATAAATATGGGGATAGTTAAACGTGGTTTAATAGTTTTTCATTTATAATAGTATTTATCATAGTAATAAAAGAAGTAATATCAATGATTGAACATATTCTTAACCGACGTCCAAAAAGGGAGAAGGTTCTCAAGTCATGTAAATGTTTTTGTTTGTTTTCAAAAGCTCAGTGTTATCTTTGTCCAATATTAACCAATTTCGATGTTTCTTTTCGTTTCAAAGACTGTGTTTGGCAGGTGGTCCTATTCAAACTTAGTGACGATCTGAAGAACTTCGGAGATAACCATGGAATACTTCCGCGAGCCCGCTCCTTCGGTGGCCGGTAAACGGGATCGCAATCCCATTGCCACGCACGTGCGGCCGCCTCCTTTGCCAGCATTACTGCTTCGCTGGAGGAGGTGCCGCCTGCCACTCCTCCTCACTTCCATGTTCATTCAGGTTGTTCGGGAGGCTGGAAGTCGTCATACTTGCGCGCGAGACGGTTTGTGATGACTCGGGAAATCAGCTTGTAGACATGGCTCAAAAGTGAGATGGGCCTAATGATTCTTGACCATGACCTTCTTAAAAAAGAGTACCACCGCACCTCCGCTCCATGCCTGTGGTGTTTTTCCCGCGAGCATGTCAGAATCATACAGCTTCTGAGGGGCCTTAAGGATCGGTGTCCCACCCGCCTTCAGGAATTCGGCTGGCAGGCTGACGTCTGAGATATCTTCGGTATAGTGTTGGGTCAATTTAGCCCTTAGGTCGTTTGCTGGATTCACAGTGGGTTTAGTGATTATAGGAAAACTGTCTAATTTAACATATATATTATGCATGTAACATGAATACGTATTAAAGTCATAACCCTACTTTTGGCGTGGCCGTAGTCGGACAAAACTAGTTCAATATTTTCTACATTGCCGCATCTATCATGTTTTTGCTCTATGGGATCTGACATGTGACAATTTTTATTTGATATCTTCTGTCTTCGTAAATATCACCAGGGGGTGGTAAAAAAAACCACGTCATTGTCATCGTCACGCTCAAGGTCATTGTCACGCTCAAGGTCATCGGCTGATAGCAGCCCCTAAGCAACAAATAGATGTGCTAGAGTTGCATTTGAATTTGAAAATACAGAAAATGGGTAAAAATAATTTAAAAGAATGTCATCTCACTTAGTGTAGTATTCATTCACTAGCATTTCGTACGTGTTTAGTCCCTACTAATATTATAAATGCGAAAGTAACTCTGTCTGTCTGTCTGTCTGTTACGTTTTCACGCAAAAACTACTGAACGGATTTAGATCAAATTTGGTAGGTAGGTAGAAGAGACACTGGAATAACACATAGGCTACCTATAATTCCACTGCTGAGCACGGGTCTCTGCCCGCGCGATATAAACTGTAGTCCACGCGGGCGAAGCCGCGGGCGGAAAGCTAGTAACCAATAAAGGGCTTGGCGTAGAGAGCTCACTTCCCATGAGCTGAACTTTGAACTTTTTTTCTTCTTAAATTACAGATCTTAAACTGGAAAATGTGTATGTAAATGTAGAAAATACACCAGCTCTCCATAATTATGAATCAAACTCAGAAGACGATGTGCCTTTTACACAAGTCAAAGCAGAAGTGCAAGAAGTACCGAGGAAGGAAAGAAGAGCCAGTGACACGACACGTGAGTGTTAGTTAGTGAGTCATTGTGTGAGCGAAGCGTTGGGTGGTCAACGTGAACTTAGCAAGACAACTTCAGGCTTCTACACTCTGAAGTAGCACATACGAGGGTGACACTGAGAGTTCTTACAAAGTCAATAACTGAGCAAACTAGCAAGTTATTATTTTTATTATATCTTTTCAAAATAGTTTCCATTCACATCAGTACACCGCTGCATTCGATAGAACCACCGAGAGAAGCACTTTGCCCACTCGTCCTCAGGGGTCTCGTCGACGGTCTTCTGGGACGTAGCCACGGCTTCCTTGGCGTCCATAAAATGTTTTCCTCGAAGTGTTTCTTTTATTTTCGGGAATAAATAAAAATCGCAAGGTGCGAGGTCGCGGCTAAATGGCGGGTGACCCAGCGATTCCACTTCTGACGACGCCAAGTAGTCGATCGTTCGCCCGGCGGTGTGCGAGGAGGCGTTGTTGTGGTGAAGGAGGATCCTACTGCGAGGTCGTTTCTCTTGAACTTTGTCCAAGACAAGTGGCAAACATTTGTTAGTATACCACTCTGCAGTAACTGACTTTTGATCTTCTAAATCAAATGACGCATAATGACCGTTCCTTCCGAAGAATGAGGCCACCTTCTTTTTTCCTACACTAACTAAAGTCATCATCTTCCTGCCCTTGTCCCGTTTTATTTGGGGTCGGCGCAACACGTTTTTTTCTTCCATTCTGTCCTGTCACTCGTCATGCTATCACTAACTCCCTTTTCTTTCATATCACTTCTCACACAATCCATCCATCTTTTCTTTGGCCTCCCCACACTAACTAAAGTGTGAAATAAAAACTTTTTGCAAAACGGAATAACCGACTTCACTAAAAAAATACGCTAACACGATCAAAATAATTTCAACTCCGGAAGTCGGTGTTTCTTGGTATTGTTTGTTTCTTGTCACAGACTTATATTTTTTGGGTGAAGTCGGTTTTTTTTTTTGTAAAGTTTTTATTTTTTAAGTAGGAAATCATTCAACTTCTCTGGCTCTAGAGTGGAGTGAAAGGACGTGTTAGACTTTTACTCACTAACACCTGTCCATGTTCTTTCTTTGTTCTTGTCTGGCCTGTGGTCTAGTGGTTAGTGACCCTTATATTATTATTTTTGAAGAAAAGCGGCTATGCATCTCCCATAGTGTAGGAGATGTAGTCACTGCGACCTAAAAGATCTATTGTGACTCGCCACCTTGTTAGAGTAACTCTTTTAGCCGGGAGGCTTCCAGGAAGTCTAGAATACTCCTAGCTTTGAGAGTTTTAATCTCCTCCGGGCGAATAATGTGTCGACCCAGATGGATACTCCGTTTGTGGATAAGGGGCCCACATTCACACAACAGGTGCTTAGGCGTCTCCCTCTCCTGATTACAGTACCTGCAAACATCAGTGTCACTCAGTTTCATGTGAAATTGGTGCCTGTTTAATTTGCAGTGCCCGGTTAAGGCGCGGGCTATCGCACAAATGTTCGTCCTGCTAAGCTCAAGAAGCTCGGCAGTTCGTTTTTGTGAGTAGCCTTCTATTAGAGATTTGGCGTGTAGCAGTCCTGGTTGTAACAACCAGTGCTTTTTTGAATCGCCAAATAGGTTGCCCTTAAGGGTCTGCATGGCCTGGTTCTTTGAGATACCACAGAAAGGTTCTGGTCCTATCTGATGACCCTGAGCCCCAGTCCTTGCAAGTTCGTCGGCTTTTTCATTGCCAGTAATTCCAGAATGACCCGGTAGTGACCCTTACTGCTATGCCAGAAGTCGTGGGTTCGATTCCCACCCAGGGCAAATATTTGTGTGATGAGCATGATCATTTGTTCTCTCTGGATGTAATTTATGTATAATATGTATGTATTTAGAAATATATAAGTATGTTTATCAGCTGTTGTCTAGTTCTCATAACACAAGCTCTGCTTAGCTTGGGATTAGACGGCGTTGTTTGATAGTAGTGGAATATTATATTTGTGGAATATTCTCTCTAACAATCCCGCAGATCCATTCTATTTACCGCTCACTCCCTGATTTATATCAATTACTTTAATGGTGAGCATTTGAATGAATAAAACCGTAGCGTTGAAAGGGTTAAATATTTTTCTTCTTATTAATATTCGAAAACCTGCTAAAACAACCCTTCGGCTCTAAAGAGAATCATTCATTTTCCTTTTATTTAATTGTGCTTTGAATATGGCGCTTATTTGATTTAAAATCACAGGCGCGGCCATTGCGAAGAAACAAACACAGCTAGGAAAAATAATAGAAGACATAATTACAGAAAATCTAAAGAAGAAAGAAGATCCCGTCACTGAAGTTACCCAGAACACTCAAAAACTTCCGTCTACACATATTCCGGGATTCCAAGAACCTTTAACTAATGCAACACCTCGAGTTGATATTACTGTTATTGATATTACTTCAGACACGAATTGTTCTAGTAATATTATAAAACATAATCTAACAGACCACACTCGCATACGCACTAGTGGAGGACCTCACAAGTGTGACATTTGTCAGTACAGTTGTAAGAAGAAGACAGATTTAATAAGACATATTCGCACACACACTGGCGAAAAACCATTCCAATGTGAATATTTATATTGTCAGAAGAGTTTTAGTAGTAAAGGTAGTTTAACAGTTCATACTCGTATACACACTGGCGAGAAACCTTACGAGTGTGAACAATGTCAGCTTTGTTTTAGTCGGAAGTATGAATTACTACAACACATTCGTAAACACACTGGTGAGAAACCGTTCAAGGATGAAGAATCTCAGCTTTTGAATAATCACACTGGTGAAAAACCATTCCAATGTGAATATTGTCAGAAGTGTTTTGGTAGTAGAAGTGGTTTAACAATACATATTCGTACGCACACTGGCGATAAACCTTACAAGTGTGAAGAATGTCAGCTTTGTTTTAGTGAGAAGACTTCTTTACTAAGCCATAATTGTACGCACGCTGGCGATAAACCAGACAACGATAAAGAATCTCAGCTTTTGATTAATCGACAGTTTAATATAATAAAAAATTTTCGCCCCAACACTGGTAAAAGACCATACAAATGTAAATACTGTCAGAAGTGTTTTAATTTTAAAAGTACTTTAACAACTCACATTCGTACGCACACTGGTGAAAAACCTTACAAGTGTGGACAATGTCAGGTTTCTTTTAGTCAGAAGAGTCCTTTAGTAAGGCACATTCGTACGCACACTGGCGAAAAACCTTACAAGTGTGAAAAATGTCAGCTTTGTTTTATTCAAAAGTTTAATTTATTAATACATAATCGCCGTAACCACGCTGGTGAACAATTATACAAGTGAGATACTTTGTTAAAGCAATTTTACTCAAACAAAGTGTTAACAAGCCATATTTACGACGTTGGTGAAATGTTATCGGAGTCGTCAAGGAGAGAAGTTGTCTTAAGAGAGTTAATGTTAAGAGTCTTGCGGGTCAGAAAAAAAATATAACTCTATTTACTACACGACGAAAAAATGGATATTTTATTGTGAGAATTCAGTATACGTTAGAGCACGCAGCGCTGCGCCTCGGTCAGCGTCAGGATGGCTGGACCAAACGAGATATGTCCTTGAGACCATGTGCACTATTTAATACCTATTTGCTACTATTTACTACCTATAGTTAAATATTTGCTACCTTTTCGTTAAGAAATCTATCAAAAAAATAAAGTGGTCAGCCAATCTGACGTCAGGTTGGCTGACCACTTTCAAGTTCTCGTAGTTGTAGGTAGTTTTAAATAAAAATAATCTAAGAAGTCAATTAATTATTATCAAATATTGTATCCTAATTTAATAAAGATCAGTTTAATAAATCCCCAAGTAGGTACATACACACTTATAACTTAAATGCGATATGTTAATAATTATAAAATTATCCAGAAACAAGTTGTTCATAAGCCACTAAGCGCCTACAAAAACTTTGTTAGCAATTGTTCTGAGAGAAAAAAACATGTCAATAATTAATGTACAGGCGTTCAAATGGTTTTTATTAATAACTTTTTATAGGAGCTTCTTAGAGTTGGGGAAAACATATATGTTAAGGTAGTAATCAGGTAATAAATATTTACATTAACAGCGCGGTTAATACAGCGCTAAAACTATGACCACTTTATTTCTTTGATAAATTTCTTAACGAAAAGGTAGCAAATATTTAACTATAGGTAGTAAATAGTAGCAAATAGGTATTAAATAGTGCACATGGTCTCAAGGACATATCTCGTTTGGTCCAGCCATCCTGACGCTGACGCGCCTCGAGGTTCCTCGCGGCGTAGAGCGACGCAGCGGTGCATCGCCGGTGCGCGGGACGGGGCGACTTGTCTTTACTTTCAGACTTAGGGAAGAACTGTTGCAGTGCGGTCGAGTGGTCGACTGACAATTATAATGATAGACTGAGATCTTGTTATAGTCGGACTTGTTGCAGACGAAGTGGAAGAATACTTTAATAAAATTAATATACTCTTCTTTTTAAAGTCTAATAAAAAAAAGCTATCACAGGAAATGCGCAAAACCTCAGACACTCATAATGATTTTTAATTCGATTGACCTTATTTATTATGTGAGATTTTTTTTTTAATAAAAATTGAAGGCTTTTATTATTCCGTGTATGAGAAAATTTGATTGGACTACAACCATTTGAATGAAGATTTTTTTTTAAATGTAACCTATATTAACCCTTCAGATACCGTAAATTAGAGACACAATAGTAAGACAATAGATGCGCGGCCACCGGTGGTCGCTTGGGGATTCATGAATTAAAAAGTGGTTTAATTGATTCTACTCTTTATTCTGATAAAACTATTTTCAGGTTTTGCGCATTTAACGTTACACGTTGTATAGCAGATTTGGTTGCCAGTTGTACTGTGGGTTTTTATTGTATTGGACACCTTGCAGTATATGATGGATCTTATAGAGCCGTTTTAGGGTTTTTTTTAGTCAAATCATCTAATGACACCCTCCATCCTCTTGAGTGGAGCGGGAGATAGTGTCAGAATTTACTGACTAAAAATCCACTCAAGTTCCTTCGTTGCTTTTCGTACCGGCCGGAGCTGAGCTACCTTTCGGAGCTAACCCTGGCCCCAGTAGGGTTCGGTCCATCTTGGCCCCTGGCGTTGCTGGCAACTCCTTGAGGCGCGGACTTGGCCTCGGTCCATTACAGTTACAGGACGGTCGGACAGCGAGCATTGCTCGCCGTTTGCAAGCCTGCGCGCCTACGCTGGCCGAAAATCGGGACCGGAATCCCGGCGGTGACTGGGGCGCTGTGAGCGCCGTAGTATTACTGCTTCGAAGAAGCACGGTGGGCACGGCGACGCTGTGCCCAAGCGGGGCACACCTCCACTGTGTGCTCCACCGTGTCCTCCGGGCGTTCCGCACAGTGGCGACACCAGGGCGTCACTTCCGTAAAAATCCGATGCAGGAACCTCCCGAATTTTTCATGTCCGGTGAGAACCTGCGTCATGCGGAAGGTGAGGACGCCATGAGGTCTTTCCAGACACGCCTCAAAGAGAGGGGACTTACCGCCATCAGCATTGCTACCCAACGTGGCAGCGCTGCCAGCGTTTTGGGCACCGGCGCGCACTGTTACCTCGCGCCTCAAGGAGTTGTCAGCAGCAGAGGGGCCCAGCTGGGCCGAAGCCTACTGGGGACAGGGTTGTCCGAAAGGAGCTCGTGCCCCGGTATGAAAGCTAGAAGGAACGGCGCCGGGTTTTTAGCCAGTAAAAGTATGACTATCTCCCGCTCCACCCAAGAGCGGGTTTTGTCATAAGATGATTTTCCCCGTCGACAAAAAAAAAGCGTTTTGGGCACTTTTCCCATTGACAATGATGTAGATGAATTTTTTGATGTCTAATAACTTCTTTTTTATGTACCCGTTTGTAAATATAATTATTTTTTGTTTGTTTGTAATAATATTTAATAATCTTGGTTAAAGATAAATAAAAACCGAATTATTGATTTTTTATACTATTTCAATTAAAAAATATATTCGGAGTAATGTCTCAATTTATTTTACACCTGAAATCCTATTTTTTACCGACTTCCCAAAAAGGAGGAGGTACTACGTTCGGCTGTTTGTATGTTTTTTTTTTTTTTTTTTGTATGTTTGTTCGTCGAATACTCCCCCAAATGTGGACGGATTTTCAAAATTCTTTTTTTGTTCGAAAGTAGATAGTTCTGAGGTGGTCCCATTATCACCAAATTAGGATCTGATGATGGGATCTTGGAGAAATTGAGGGCAACCTTCAAATTTTATAGGCTCACTTATTGATTTTCGCATATTTTATGAAGTATCTTGTGTATTTGCGTATGGTCGTCACCATCTCAGGTAGCTGGGCTGATGATGGAAGGTACAACTCCTTAACAGTAAGAAGTTACTCGAACAGGCAAGGACTGTTTTAGTAAATTGTTTTGATGTTTGATAGGGCATTTGCCACATTTGGTCTCATGATCATCAAGTCATGACCTGATGCTGCAGTCAGGATAGTCTGCAGAGTACCTAAGTCCTCGACAACAAACAGCAGATATATCGAGTTTAGGCTCATTGAAAACGGCTCGATGTGTGGATAAACGTACTGCTAATAAAGAACACCGAACCGAACAGGAAAAGTACAAACCTTGAAATTACAGCACCGTAGTCGTGTTTGGGCTCATTTTAAACAGGACTAAATTTTAAGTTCATTGCAATGTTGACATAAATCTGGCCTGATGCTACAGCCGGGAATATCAGCATCTAGTCTAATGACTGATTGAAAGATTTACCTTTCGGCTTCATCATCAGATCAGTTCGATATATCCTTTCCCTCTCCAGCATCTAGTCTAATGACTGTTTGAAAGAAGAGGGGGAGAGGATATATCGAACTGATCTGATGATGAAGCCGAAAGGTACCTAAATTAATGTAATCTAACCGTGTTTGGGATTATTAGAACCGTTATGAGATGCGCTCTGACTATAAGGTATTTAAGTTTGACTGAGGGGTAGTTTTTAGTGGTGGTACCATAACTAAAAAGTGTAAAATAAAAAAAAAAAATTTACAAAAAAAATATAACCGACTTCAATGATAAAAAACACTGAAAAGTATCAAATAACTTTAATTTTGGAAGTCGGTGTTAAATAACGAAGAGACTAAACTATTATAGAAACACCGACTTCCAAAATTAAAGTTATTTGATACTTTTCAGTGTTTTTTATCATTGAAGTCGGTTATATTTTTTTTGTAAAAAGTTTTTTTTACTTATTTTGCTTTTACAATTGAAAAAAAAAAATATACCCATCCCTACATCCATGTTAAAAACAATTGTATCAGGCAGCCGTTAGTGAGTTTTTGGCGGGATTCCTTCGAGTGAAGTATTTTTCTCCCGTTCCAATGACAGGAGATAATGGCTCTGCACTCTAGTGCATCCGCCAGCGTCAAGTTATTTCGGTAGGAGTTTGAAGAAAAAGGCAGGGAAACATAACGCGAAATGGAAAGGTAAAGGAATTTGGAACAAAATGGATACAGGATCAGGAATTTATAATAGTACATTGTTACACTAAGGGTGAAAGTTACTTATTTTGTCCCGAGAAGGAGTTGGCGGCCGAGCGCAGCGAGGTCGCTAATTCGAAGGACTAATAAAACTTTAATCCCGAGGTAAGCATTGTGCTTTTCATTACGAATACAAGAAGATAGAACTAATTTTTTTTTTAAATAATTTGACAGCTGTTAGGTGAAAGTAAAACTCCCTAGGGATGAAAAGTGTACTAAAGTACTTTTCAGCCCGCTCCTCAGGCAACTTCAAGCCTACTTTCAGAGTATGAGTAATGAAATAGTACATTGTTACCCTATGAGGTTTGGATGGATGGGTTTTTACTCACCGCCCATCTCTAGTAGTATAAGGGAGTGACCCGCATTATGGTAAACGAATGAGTTTTTTTTACGAATACACGGCTCAAAAAACTAAGTATCCAAGCAAAAACCCATTAACAAAATAAAAAAAAAATGCCGTCAGCTGGCAGCCTGGCAATGTTTGAGTTTGAAATTGACAAATTGACATGTTTGTTTGTTAAAAATCCACTGTTTTTTGTACAAAGAAAATATTTATTACCTATTTAAATAAAATAAACATTTTTGATTGATATCTAATAATTAGTAAAAAAAAATGGAAAAGCTACCAATGTGTCGGCTATGTTTAGCGGAGAACGTTCGCATGTATGTCGTGGTAAACAAAGACTTGCATGAACTGTATGAGAGGCTGACTGACAATCCGGTGAGTTTTATCCTATACTTGTATTAATAAGATATAGTTATATAATTGATCTACCACAATCAATAAACATCTCTTACGCCGCGTACAGAACGAGCAGTTTAAACCACTTCCTGTTGTCCTGAACGGCGTCATTCTCTTGCACATAATACAATAATAATAATAATAATAATATATTTATTTGCTAAAAAACATGGTATAAAAGGTGGTAAAAAAGGTACATATAAGAACAAACATGTTTCGCTATGTAATAGCATGCAAATGTTAGGTAGGTAAGTAAATTACATTAACATTTTTTTATCAAGAAAGTCTTTAACACAATAAATATTATTGATTAATAACCAATCATATAACTTTTTCTTAAATAAATTAATATTTAGAGTTTTGAGATCGTTTGGTAGCTTATTATATAAGCGCACGCACATTGCGACGCAGCTTTTATTATATTTGGTTAATCTTGGGATATTGCTAAGTACGAGCCTGTTGGAGTCTCGTCTGTTTCGAACATTAATGTCGTCTGCCTTAACAAATAAATTCAGGTGCTTCCTAACAAATATACATATTTCGTAGATGTAGAGAGCCGGTAGCGGTAATAGACCAAGTTTTTTGAAAACAAGTCTACATGATTCATCTGGTTGCAGGCCGAAAATTGCTCTAATGCACTTTTTTTGCGCAACGAATGCTCTATTGTGGTCAGTACTGTTACCCCACATTATAAGACCATATCGTAACAAGGATTCCACATAAGCGTGATATGATATTATCGCCGTTTTTATATTAGTTATATTTCTAACTTGTTTGAGGGCATACACAAACTTGTTAATTTTTTTAGACACAATATCAGTATGGGTTTTCCAATTGATATCTTGGTCTATGGTAACACCTAGAAATTTTGTTTGTGTCACTTCTTCAATTTTATGTATATTTAGTTTTATATTATGTTTAGGATTATTTGATTTATTAAATTGTATGTATACGGACTTATTTAAACTGATTGACAAATTATTTTTGTTTAACCATTCAATTAGTTTATCAATAGTGTTATTAATTTCAGATTCATGATCATTAACTGTGTTATTTTTTCTATCGGATGTAACAATAATGGATATATCATCTGCGAATAATATACATCTATGCTTTGCAATGTATTGTTACGTCGTTAAATTTCAACACGTCATATCTCCGACAAAATAAAGAGTGGCAACGAATAATTAAAACGCATTGCTGTTCGAAAGCTCTCTAGAACCAAAGTACCTACCTAGCCTGGCAAGATCTGGAACATTCCTTCATAAGTACTTGTTGTACCTACTATTTAGTAGGTATTGCAGCATTATCATGTTGCTTAATTCGTTTAGCTGAATAAAAACTTTTTCGTTCGCGTTAGTTTACCTTTTTCTAATATTATATTTTTTTGATTTGAACTTAGAATAGGAAAATTTGTTTGTTTGACAAGGAAAAATTATATTTGTCATTCGGCGACGAAATTTTCTGAGAAAAAGTGCTTGATGAACACGAATTAAAAAGCAAATGTGATTATAAGTAATGATCTAACTGCGAAATGTTTTGCGAAACTCGGTAGTAAATAAAAAAAACCGATTTGTGTTTGTGAATATAAAGAACCGGTATGTATTTTAAATATTTTAAGTTTTGGCTGCTTTGAGGGTTCAGTTTCGTGTCTCATAGTGATAATTTTCCTTTTCTTCTCACGATAGATTATTTATCAATCGGTTCTTCGAGTATTCTCGGAGTATTCTTGGAGCATTCTGGATATAGAGATAGAAATTCACAGAAGTGGACAGTACAGCCCACTGCAATTCATAAATGCGTGCGCCAACTAGCGCATGACGATACTAGAGAAAACCCCGGTGGACATCGTGACGTCACTCCACGTGAAGTTTTCATGATCCCTATTTTTCCTTATTCTATAGCAGTAGTAGCAAGTAATATTTGAGTAGTTTTTTTTTACGCCATCTGTTTTATATGTATAATCACAGCAATTCGTGTAAAAAGGTTGCGGAATGAACCGATTTCTTTGATAGCTTACGAGTCCGCGTCTGAGGTCCCGTGATTGCAATCCCGTACCTATAGGCACAACTTCCAAATTATAAATTTTTATTTTTTTTATATATCCATCTCGCCACCTTACTTAAACCCTATTTTTATATATATAGAGTCGCCGAATTTTTTTATTTCCTTTTATAATTTTTTCTATGTTGTTTTTTTTTTTTAAATGCAATATTATACGTGTACAAGTGGTGATTTTTTTTTTTTAACGCTACAGTATGTAATCTCTAGGTATCTGTAGGTGGATAAGGGAAATGGTACTTTCCGCCATTAACAATAGAGTCGAAATTCGCGTGAGTGACTCGCGAAGGACATTGTAATAAAATTGATTTATGGCTCTGCGACGCGACTCTATTGTTCTGGATCTATCCCGAGACGTCAGTATCTAGTATTTTCTTTGCTCCGCGTATAAATACGAGCCCCCGAACGGAAGTGAGTCAGTTTTGATTTCGACTGCGAACGAGAGCGATCTACCTAAGTGTGCGAAGTGATCTTATCTAACGACCGAGGTGATAGTATAACGGAACTCTAGTGCTAACTGTGATTTGGATTATTGTTGACTGGACTAATTATTTATTGTTTGTGGTAAATAAAGTTCTTTATTAGTAAATCGGCATTTAGTTACCCACGTACGTAACAGTATTTTTTTGTGTTGTGCGCAACATATCGTGTACATTTCTGTGGCAGCTTCGAAGTGGGGACTTTTTGATGCTAATCTCTAAATTAGTCTTCATTGCGGCATCCCCGACTTTTTTAAGGTAATATCACCTTTCTCACAGTCCATTCATAATTTCTGTGGTTGTCTCCTTCTCTCGTAACTGTCCACCTTCACATAGTGTGAAGGTGGACAGTTACTTATGTTAGCTTATGTTAGTGGGGCAACTTAAGTCTCACCTGTAGATATCACAAGAAATGTAGTTTATTTGTATTTGAATAAAATATAAGTTTACTTAAAAGTTTATTTCATTCATCAAGGCATGAATAAACCTAGGAACACAGGTTAATGAAACAAATAGCTACAAGCTCAGTTCTATTAAGTTAAAGGTTTTTCTAACAACTTATGACTTCTTTGACATTTGAATGTTTGAAGACAACAACAGTTGAACACAAGTTTTGTTGCAGTTTGTAACTGAAGACAGTAGGCCGATGCTCGCTTGTTTCATCTGCTGCACTAAACTGAAGCAATGCTGCCAACTGCAGAGACAATGTCTGGAAGCTGAAGAGCTGCTCACTCAGATGATGAATGAGAATTATGAGGTGAGGTGTTTTTAACAGGTATACTTCCAGACGAAACTGATGGATTCCAAGACGCACAGGTTTGTTCGTTGTGGCGACGCTTGGAGGAGGCCTATGTCCAACAGTGGATGTCTATCGGCTTAAATGATGATACCTCCAGGTTTGATTTTCGAGTTGGAATAGTAAGGGCATGTATCTTAACCTTAACAGCGTTAGGAACATTCCCAGGAGACTTCCCTGAACTTGAGTAATTTGTTAATTGTTTTCATAGAATTGGAAATATAATTAAAGTCAAAAAAAGAAATTAGGTATTTGACTCAAAAACTGTTTCATGCCATCCCCTGCTCATCTCTAAGACTACCTTGTATGTATAGATGAGATGCGAGACCTACAGCTTCGTTTCTACTGAGGTTCAGATGAGGCTTGGTATGTAATGATCTTGACTTATCTCATACTTATCTTTTTGCAGCTAAATCCCGCTAGAAACCAAGACGACTTCGGGTGTTTTAATGAGTTGATTATATCGCCCATGGTGCATGTAAGCATAGATTCTGATGATGATTGTCAAACAGAATGCGATGCTATCAAAGAAGAATTACCAGATGTTTGTGAGAGACTAGATGATGTCATTGAGCCAGAGGAGGAACATCAAAGTGATGGTATGTATGTAAGAACTAGTCCAATGATCTATCTTTACCAATATAAAGGTAATAATAATAATAATAATAATCGATTGATATTAATGAGATTGTTCAGGCAGGGGCCATAGTCTTAAGATAGTTCCATGTTACCAGTTCACTTATGACTCCAAAAACCATAGCCCTATTATTTTGTTTTCCATATTATGTCGCAATAGTTTTTTAAACTGGGTGTTATCCTTGGATGCACTAGCATAGCACGTACAGAGATAATCACCAGTTGATACCATATTCCATTAAACGCACAAAAAAGGCCTCTTCGAGCTGGTTTCGGCCCCTCGTACGGCTCCCAAAGGTCCAGGACCTCAGGGTCCTGAGATAAATAAACGTATAAAAATAATAATAATAATCCTTTATTATCAGGCAACTAAGGCCCATAGATAAAATACACAATAAAATAATAACCAACAATAATAAGCAAAGAGCAATGAGCTCCAGACCAGTTAGTAGGTATAGGTATATAGGCGGGACTCCGAGGTCACGGGCTTTCAGAGTGGGGACTCTGTCCGCCCACCAAGTGACTTCAGGTAAGACGGTGGCACAGTGATCACGTGCTGCCGTGCACAACGAGGCTCAGAGGAGACTCCTCGCAGACTCCACAGGGATGTGCCCTAACAGGCGTTGTACAGAGAGGGTTCCAGGGTGGTCTTTTAAGAGGTCACGGAGCTCTCTTCCATGTGCTGAGGGTGATCACCGGGGTGGTTTTAGTGAGGTAAGAATCCCACACACCCTGGTCTTTTCCCCCAAAAGACCAGAAGCTTTTTGAAGGTTTCCCCCCAAAAACTAAAAAATAGGTATGACGGGCTGTTGTCCGCAACTCCACGACTAAGGCGCGTATTTTGTGTACGGATGGGACAGATGAGTCACTCGATCCACCCCAGCTCCTTGAGAAAGGCCAGCAGTGCCTTGGTGTCGCTGACCATTTCACGAAGGTTACCTGGGTTACCGAAGTACTTAGCCCTGTATCCAGCGACAACAGGCTGTAGAAGCAGGTTAGCTGCTGTCTCGCCCTCCTCCATGCAGGCTCTGCAGAGTGGACTGTCCGTAACTTCTATGAGAGAAAGGTGGTTGTACCAGTTAGTAACACCGGGTGCCGCCACTGTGCGGAACGCCCGGAGGATACGGTGGAGCACACAGTCGAGGTGTGCCCTGCTTGGGCGGAGCACCGCCGTGCCCTCGTAGGGGCGTGAGGCGGCGGAGACCTCTTGCGCCGGGCCCTGGTCGAGGCCATGGTCCGGAGCAAGGAGGAATGGTAGGCGGTCGCCTCCTTCTGCGAAGAAGTAATGCTAGTAAAGGAGGAGGTCGACTGCATCAGGCTACGGCGCCCTCGCCGCCGCCGCCGGGATTCCGATCCCGATTTCCGGCCACCGTAGACGCGGGCTCGCGGACGGTGAGCCATGGGTAGCTCGCTGTCCGACCTTCCGGTAATGGCCCGAGTCCAAGACGTCAACGGCGCGCACTGTTCCCGCGCGCTTCAAGGAGTTGTCAGCAGCAGGAAAGGCCCAGCTGGGTCAAAGCTTACTGGGGACAGGGTTGTCCGAAAGGAAGCTCGTGCCCCGGTATGAAGGCTAGAAGGAACAGCGCGGGGTTTTTAGTCAGTCTGACACTATCTCCCGCTCCACCCAAGAGCGGATTTTGTCATAAGATGATTTTCCCAGTCGACAAAAAAAAAGACCTATCAATAAGAAACGTTAAAGAACGCGTAAGCGGAGCCGTGCGTTGAGCCGTGCAGCGGCTGAGTGGTGTGGCGTGCCTGGGAGGAGCCGAGGAGGAGGCGGCGGCCGCCGCCCCCGCGCCCCGCACACTCCGCCGCCCCTGCCGCAAGCCGACGCTACGTCGAGAGCAGTCTCAACAGTAAGCCTTGTGACGTTGCTTCATCAGTCTGTAGGACTGCTGGATATTCCAGAAGCTACCGCCATAGACTTGACATTTTATTGAATACTAGCTTTTGCCCGCGGCTTCACCCGGGTACATAATCCCAGGATAAAAAGTATCCTATGTGTTATTCTGGGATATGGTCTACTCGTGTACCAAGTTTCAACGAGATCCGTTCAGTAGTTTTTGCGTGAAAGAGTAACAAACATCTACATCCATCCTTACATACAAACTTTCGCATTTATAACATTTCCACAGTTATCCTTTACAAACTCTTTTATTGTTGCTTACTTGCAGAGCTAGAACTAGAAAATGTATACAATCGCTGTTCAGAAGCAGAAGATATACCAGCAGGAGATTCAGAAGATGATGTGCCTCTAATGGAAATTAAAATTCAAACAGAAGTGGAAGAAGAACAAGAAGTACCGAGGAAGAAGCGAAGAGCCAGTGACGCGACACGTGAGTGTTAGTTAGTGAGTCATTGTGTGAGCGAACAGGCCGGCGGGGTCGACAACATGAACTTAACAAGACAAGTTCAGGCGTCCTGTCTGCACACTCTTGAGTAGCACAAGCACTCTACACCTCGAGTAGTTGTTCTCGCTGGAGAGCGCACTCCTACTGCCAGTTGTGTCACAGCACATCAGAGTCAGAAACATTTATTTCAAATAGATCAATTACAGGCACTTTTGAATTGTCAAAATATCGGACAGTCGAAAAAAAATAGTGAAGCTAAATTGATCAGCTTAAAGTACTGAAAACTGATTGCAGATAACCTTTTTAACCTTTTGAACGCCAATCACTTGTATACTTCGATCAATAATAGTACTAGATACACAATCCGATGCAAAAGTTCACTTCAAAACTGGCACCAATCGTATTTACCTCATCCTAGTTGAAAAAAATATGCATTAATGTAAATTCAACCTTAAATACAATAACTTAAAGTTATGTTTACAAAGCCATGCAAAAAAAAACAATAAATTTTTACGACCGAAGCTCGCTGGTCAACATACAGCAAAAGAAATTCAACCTTACACGCATGATTTAAGGTCAGATTTCCAGAATAGTCGATGTTTGTTACAATAATAATAATAATAATAACACTCCACTTATGACTCCAAAACTCATAGCCCTATTATTTTGTTTTCCAATTTAAGTCGCAATAGTTTTTCAAACCGGGGGTTGTCGTTTGATGCACTAGCATTTCGCGTACAGGGATCACCGGTTGATACCACGTTCCACTAAACGCATCTAAAGGGGCCTCTGCGAGTTGGTTTCGGCCCCTCGTACGCCTCCCAAAGGTCCAGGACCTCAGGGTCCTGAGATAAATAAATATATATAAATAATAATAATAATAATAATAACGCGGCAACACCAACAACGTCAAGTGCCAAAAAAATCTCTGAACCATTTTCAACAAATTAAAATTTTACATAGCAATTTATCAAACCCCAAGTACAATAGCCAACAATAAAATAAATCAAGATCCACATAAAATATAGATCATGACAAAATACAGATTTTATACTAATAAAACCAAGAAAAAAGTGAGTGACAACTGCTGTCACATGCCGTTTACAATACTGAAAATGGGAAATTGAGAAAGACGTTGACGAGAGCCGCAGCTCGAAGAGCACGCCCACCATCTCCGGCCTCGTCGCTCAGCTTCGCCTCGCCGCCGCCGGAACCCAGCCCCATCGTGAGTGCTGTGACATCGGCCGCGGCAGTTGCGTCGAGCTCCAGCGACGAGTACTTCTCTCCGCCGACGACTCCACCACCTGCGCGTCGACGGGGAGGACGCCGGCCGCCGAGCGGCTTAGGACCTCGAGGCCCACCGGCCTCTGACAGGGTCCCAGCTCCCGGCGGAAGTGTGCAGCGCATGCGATGGACGAGATCTATCAACGAGAACGTCATGCGCTCATACTATGGGGCTACAGAGGGAGGGAACAACCTGACTGCGTACCGTGTTCGGATGCTCTCTTTGTTTCAGGTGCTTGAGCCAGCCGTCAACGTTTCGGCCCAACGACTGTCGGATCAGGTGCGGGTCATCCAGCGTAATCATATGTTGGACGATACCGTGCTTGATCGCCTCCGAACGGAAATGGGTAGCCATGCCATTGCCTCCTCGTCGCAGACGGTGTTGTTACCTTTACTGGTATCACAGTCCAACCATCTCCCCAACCACGCTGACGAGGAGAGCACTGACATGGTTACACATGTAAGTACCCAATATAACAATGAATTGAGGAGTGCTTTGGAGTGTGCTATTCACGAGTATCGCAATATGCCGCTTGAACTTAGACCGCGTTTACCTCGTTTGCCCATGCATAATAAGAATAAGGCGCTGGTGGCTGCTCTGGATTCGCAGTTATCAAACTATTTTGATAACTGCGAAGATCTCGCCGATACACACTCGATCATGTACTGCGCGGCTGTAGCGGCATGTCGTGTAGCTCACGTCAAATTTCCAAACAGTGACGTAGCTACACGACCAAAACCAGCTGTGCCGGCCTGGCAGTGCAGGATCGAGCGTCGTATTGGTGGGTCCAGAGCACTCATCGGCAAGCTGATCTGCTTCAGGGAGGGCAACACTCGCCCACGAGTGATGCGCTTTGTGAGACGGGCATTTTCGGGGACTGACATCAGCCCCCGAGACTATATGTCACGTGTCAAAGAGCGCATCGACTTCCTGAAGCAGAAGGTGTATGCATGGGCAAACCGTATACGAAGGTATAAGCGGCGGGTTGAGCGGTACATCCAGAACAGCACATTCCGGAGTAATGAAAGGTGGGTATACAGCCCAAGCCCTGTATACCCACCTTGCCACCCAGCAACCGGACCAAGGTGTGACTGACACGTGCCTACCGGATGATGACGCCATGTGTTCGTTCTGGCGCAACATCTGGTCGGTGCCTGTCAGTCATACTGAAGGTGGTTGGACTCGAGAGGTCGAACGAGCGTGCGAATCGATACCAGAAATGGGGGCAATCACAATCAGCCCTCAAGATGTGGCCCATGCAGTCCGTCCGTTGCCTAATTGGAAATCTCCAGGGCCGGACAGACTGCACAACTTTTGGATAAAGTGGCTTCAAAGGTCGCACGCTCGTTTGGCATCTCAGTATCAGACCGCCTTAGAGTCTGGTTCGCTACCCGAGTTTCTTACAACAGGAGTTACCCACCTGCTCCACAAATCTGGTAGCACCGCGGAACCCAAAAACTATCGGCCGATTACGTGTTTGCCGACAGTTTACAAGGGTCTTACATCCATTTTGAGAGAAAAAATTAACCAACATGTAGATAATAACACCATCATGTCTGCCTCTCAAAATGGATGTAGGAAGGGGTCCCGCTGTACTAAGGAGCTACTCCTCATTGATATGGCCATTAGCCAACAGGTTCGGCGTTCCCGAAAGGATCTGTCGACATGTTGGATAGACTATAAGAAGGCCTACAAGGTTCCTCATACATGGCTCATGAGGGTGCTGGAGTTGTATAAAGTTGATGCAACTTTTCGCACCTTCCTGATGTCATGTATAAGGCAATGGAGGACGGTCCTTCGCTATCCAGGATGTCGACATACCCAGAGGAACAACGAAGCGATAAGGATTGAGCGAGGCATATTCCAGGGTCACAGTTTGAGTCCGCTTTGGTTCTGCCTAGCCTTGAATCCTCTGAGCATACTGCTGGAGAACTCAGGCCTAGGCTATAGGTTGAAGAGAGGTGGTCAGGTTATATCTCACCTCCTTTATATGGATGACTTAAAGCTTTTTGCCCCCAACCACGGAGTAAGTATAGAAGAGGAGGTGGCCTAAACAACTGTGCACTGTGACTCTCAACTGAGTCCTGACGTCATCACGGTGGGCGTGGCTTAAATCAGTGTATTGTTGGCGTTCGTCCTGTGCACAACTTCGTAAACCTACTTATTTGGCATTATATTCGCGATAGAAAAACATAAAAATTAAATGTTATATTTTATCTTGTAAAAACTACTTGGATAGACGTTCTGATGCTATGGATGCCATCACATTTCATTCGTAAGTAATTTTAGGCATAATTTATTAAAATATTTCTAGAACAATCTCTTAAAGTCAGCATTTCCAAATATAATTCTACTCGACATTAGATGGCGACACTTTGTGTCATGGGAACTAAATATATTTAGGCACGTAGAGCTCAGTATTAATATATTTTAATAATTATACGTACTGAAATTTGATCAACATTCACTCCTAAAGGTCTTTTAATCGCCAAAATATTATTTTTGTAGTTTTTATATAATTTTGTAAACAGGTCGCCATCTATCGTCAAATAGCAAAAATACAGGGCAGTATTTAGAAGCCAATTATTTTACCGAATGTCCCACGGCTTATGAACTTGTAAATACGAGTATAATACTTATATTTCTTTAATATATGATTTGGTCGACCAAATTGTTTTTTAATTACCTCACATTTGGTGTAAAAAGTAGAGTATGCAACACGGGGATAACGCTGTCTTTGTCTTGGGTGGCTTGAATTCCTCACTTCACTCTGGTTTCTTTATAATCTCCCTCTCAATGCTCGGGAGTTAATTATATAAATCCCTCACTAACGTTCGGGATTAAAATCAGCAACCTTCGTTTCGTTCGGAATTCAACATGCCGCCCGCGACTTTAAGACACTGCTTTATCCCCTAGTCACATAATTTACTATTATTGAATGGTTTCGGACGTTAACACGTGTTTTTTTTTTAAACTAGCTTTTTAATCAATCTTGATCATTCTTTCTATCAAAATAAGTCTTTAAAAAAGTAAAACCTAATAAAAATAGAATTTAAAAAAATGTTACAATAAAAAGGTTTTTGATGAATTTCGAATGATCTTCATTCGTCATTCATCAAATAATAGTATAACTATTTCAATGAAAAATATACGTATCGGATGGTTTACACTTACACAATTAATTTAAAAAACAAATATCCCTGGTAATTCTGAGTGCGACCCTGTTGCATCCTGCACTTAATGACATCTAGTGTGAGATAGTTACGTAACTACAAAATAAAATCAACAGAACGAGCAAGTAGTTTTGCTATTGACCGGCAGATGGCAAATAAAAAAATGGGCGGAGTCTAACACCCCTCACCCCGCAAAATGTCACGCTTTTTTACTTAGGGAAATCTTATTACAACATCTCCTCTTTGTACTTGCTTCGTGCCCCCAACAATCTGCAACTGATGGAGCTACTGAAGGTAACTGAAACCTTCAGTAGTGCCGTCAGGATGGAGTTTGGTGTGGACAAATGTGCGGTCATGCATATAAAGCGTGGGGAGATAGTGGAATCCGTGGGTACCCAACTCTGTGATTCCATAAACCTGAGATCCCTCTCTCCAACTGAAACCTACAAGTATTTGGGTATGTCGGAAGCGTTAGGCATCAATGCCACTGACATGAAGCAATCGTTGAAGGATCGCTTCTTTGGCCGCCTGAAGAAGGTACTTAAAAGCCTTCTGTCAGGTGGTAACAAGGTGCGTGCCTTCAACGGGTCATGCCGGTATTGATGTACGCTTTCGGTGTAATCAAATGGACTCAAACGGAACTTGATGCCCTGGATAGGAGGGTTTGTACACTGCTGACTGCATACCGAATGCATCACCCTCGGTCGTCGGTAATGAGACTGTATATCCCGCGGAAGTGTGGGGGTCGAGGCTTTTTAAATGCTAAGACCCTGCACAATCGCGAGGTATGCAGTCTTAGGAACTTCACGGACGCTTTTTCCGGGCCCTTCATGAGCCCGATGTAGACCACCTAGCGTCCGTAGCCTGGCTGCGCGTCGGTGACATCTTTGGGGAAACCGAAGGTTTTGTCTGTGCAATTATGGACGAAGTTATCATGACGAATAACTACCGGAGATTTATTGTGAAGGACGGCACGGTTGACATCTGTCGGGCATGTCACCGACCGGGTGAATCAATCCGCCACATTATCTCTGGTTGTTCTCGTCTAGCTAACGGGGAATACTTGCATAGACATAACCTTGTAGCCAGGATTATCCATCAGCAACTTGCTCTGAAGTATTCTCTTGTGGAATCGGAGGTGCCATACTACAGGTATGTGCCCGACCCAGTTCTCGATAATGGCGATATCACGTTGTACTGGGACCGGTCCATCATCACTGACAGGACTATTGTAGCCAATAAGCCTGATATAGTGGTGGTGGACCGAAGCGAGAGGCGTGCAATGATTGTTGACATATCCGTTCCGCATGACGAGAACCTCGTGAAAGCCGAGAAAGATAAACAAATCAAGTATATTGACTTGGCTCGCGAGGTTGTCGACATGTGGGAAGTGGATTCAGCGATTATTGTACCGATAGTCGTTTCAGCCAATGGCTTAATAGCCAAGAGCCTCGACCAACACCTCAGGATGCTCTCGTTAGGCGGCTGGATCAAGGGCTTGATTCAGAAAGCGGTACTCCTGGACAAGGCTCGTATAGTCAGGAGGTTCCTTTCCCTGCAGCCCTGACCGCCGGTAGCTTGGACCCTGTTCCCGAAACCGGTGGGACACAATTTTTTATATTTTTAAATGTTTTTTATTTTTTATTTAAATATTTAAAAATATAATTTATATGTTTGTACAATGAATAAAGGAAATAATAATAATAACCGCAGGGCAGTTTTGTGGCGAACTGTTGGGTATTAGCGACCCCACGGACCCGATCTCCCGGGAGAATTCCTGTTCTTCATCTCTGGCTTGCCTTTATTGGCCGGCCGTAGTGAACACTGATGAGGAACAGAGCTCCCACCCTTCTCTTGCCTTTATTGGCTGGCTTGAGTAGGGAGTTGCAGGAGCAAACATGCTCGGGAGATGGATGCATAATCCAGTAAGGTGCTGGTAGGGGTCTTGACCGTACTTCCGGGATTGTCCTGATAGCCGTGGTATGCCTCTCCACTCCTCAAGCGCCTCAGGATATGTTGCCCTCTTGTTGCTACATCACTTCGTGCTAGCGGCCTTTTTTGGGGGCCCATTTATTGAGTGTGCAAGTCACCTCCTGCCTTTTATCGATGGATATTAATGACATTGTTCAGGCAGGGGCATAGTCTTAACATAGTTCCATGTTATCAGTCCACTTAAGACTCCAAAAACCATAGCCCTATTATTTAGTTTTCCATATTATATCGCAATAGTTTTTCAAGCCGGGGTTTATCTTTGGGTGTACTTGTATAGCGCGTACAGGGATGAGCGTCGGTTGGTATCAAGTTTCATTAGAAAAACCTATAGGGCCTTTGCGAGTTGGCTTCAGCCCCTTGTATGCCTCTCAAAGGCCCAGGACCTCAGGGTCCTGTGATAAATAAAGAAATGAAAATAATAATAATAATGTTTTATTGACATAAATAGGTTGATACATCAATTGAAACCCTGGCTCCTGAGCTAGGTGGCACCTGTGTTACAGGAGTCAGTGTCTTCACTCGTTTGTGTAACGTTAAAAATTTATGCAACAAAATTAAAACTAAAATGAAGTTAAACAATCAGTGCTAACTTGCTCTCATGTGCTAAGATTGTGTACATGTTTGTGTATGTAAGCATGTGTAAATGTGATGGCGTGTATGTGTGATGTTGTGATATGAAACGTGCGTGTTTTTCTAGTTGGCGCGTTGTAGCAAACATTGGTCAAACAATCATAATATTTGCTAAGACTAATATTTACTATTTAATTCAGTTTTTATGTTATGATAAAGACATATTGATATAAACTTACCGAAAAAAAGATATTCCTTCCAAAATCTTGGTGTTACGGTGATTATTTACACAACTTTTGAACGCGCACTGCGGCTTTTTGACGTCTTAACGTTGGCTATGATTGGACCGTACTAATCACTACATAGTATAAAACAAAGTCGCTATCCGCCGTCTGTCTGTCCCTACGTATGCTTAAATCTTTAAAACTACGCAACGGATTTTGATGCGGTTTTTTTTAATAAATAGAGTGATTCTTAAGGAAGGTTTATATACATGCATAATATAGTACAGAAACACTGATAAATTTAAAGGTTTCTAATGTGATGTCGTAAATAAGCACTTTTTTCGCGCTTATATTGCAAACGCTGGCTGTACCCTAAGAGATAGACCAAAATAATGTACTACCTTAAAAAGTTTAACAAAAAAGTCCGCGATGGTATATGTCTATCTCTTAGGGATAACCCACCATAACCATTTTTTATCCTTTACAAAAAAATGGTTATTTACGAAGTTATTTTAAACAATTTAGCATTAATCCTTATCCAATTAAGTACTTTAAATAAATTGTGCATTTATTATAGATCAATATGCTTTTTACAGCATGTAATTTAAGTGAATATTTCCGAAGATATTACAAATTTAAAATGCACGGACAGATCGGTTAAGCAGACGACAACCTCATAGGTTGACTTGCGAGAGGCCACTCACAAAAAAAAAAAACAAAACGCGCTTCGTCCTAAAGCATTATTTTTTGTTTTTTTTTTTGTCGGCGGGGAAAATCGTCTTTGACAAAACCCGCTCTTGGGTGGAGCGGGAGATAGTGTCAGACTCTTACTTACTAAAAACCCCGCGCCGTTCCGTCTAGCCTTCATACCGGGGCACGAGCTACCTTTCGGACAACCCTGTCCCCGGTAGGCTTCGACCCAGCTGGGCCCCTCCTGCTGCTGACAACTCCTTGAGGCGAACTTGAAGTAGGTTGGAAGGTGGCACATAAAATTCTCAACCTGCCAAGCGGGAACAGTGCACGCCGACGTCTTGGACTCGGTCCATTACCGGACGATCGAACAGCGAGCTTCCCATGGCTCGCCGTCCGCGAGCCCGCGTCTACGGTGGCCGGAAATTGGGATCGGAATCCCGGCGACAGCGGCGAGGGCGCCGTTGCCTGATGCGGCCGGCCTCCTCCTTTGCAAGCATTACTGCTTCGCAGAAGGAGGCGACCGCCTGCCATTCCTCCTCGCTCTGAACCAAGGCCTCGACCAGGGCCCGGCACGAGAGGTCTCCGGGCGTTGCGCACAGTGGCGACACCCGTGCATCTCTTCCGCTTGAATCTGATGCAGGAACCTCCCGATCTTGCCATGTCCAGTGAGGACCTGCGTCATGCGGAAGGTAAGGACGCCGTGAAGTCTTTCCAGCCACGCCTCAAAGAGGGGACTTACCGCCATAATCGTGGCGTGCCCAGCACTGGGTTGTATCCCTACCAATGTTATAATCCCTACTTCCCTACTATAATATTATAAATGCGAAAGTAACTCTGTCTGTCTGTCTGTCTGTTACGCTTTCACGCAAAAACTACTGAACGGATTTAGATCAAATTTGGTAGGTAGGTAGAAGAAACACTGGAATAACACATAGGCTACCTATAAGTCCACTGCTGAGCACGGGTCTTTGCCCGCGCGATATAAACTGTAGTCCACGCGGGCGAAGCCGCGGGCGGAAAGTTAGCTTGAAATAAGAGCACAACAGTATTTGTGCTCTTATTTTTCTGGCCGTTTTTAAAGCGCTTATCGGGAATCTACGAATCTCTAATACGAGGGCGGGTCAATAAGTCCGTGACTTTTTAAATGAAACACAAATTTTTAGATAAAAAGTTAGTTTTATTTTTCAACGTAGTCTCCTTTGAGCTCTATACACTTAGCCCAACGTTTCTCCAATTTTTTTATCCCTTCCGAAAAATATGATTTGTCGAGGTCTTTAAAATAGGCATTTGTTTGTGAGATGACTTCGTCGTTGGAAGCAAGTCTCTTTCCACCGAGCCATTTCTTTAAGTTTGGGAACAAGAAGTAGTCACAAGGGGCTAGATCGGGAGAATAGGCTGGATGAGGGAGCAATTCGTAGCCCAATTCATGGATTTTTGCCATAGAAACTGCACATGTGTGCACCCGTGCACTGTCCTGATGGAAAAGGACTTTTTTCTTGGCCAAGTGCGGTCGCTTTTCTTTCAATGCCTCATCGAATCGACCCAATAAGTTGCTGTAATATTCGCCATTGATTGTTTTTCCTTTTTGAAGGTAGTCAATGTGGATAATACCGCGTGCATCCCAAAAAACAGTCGCCATGACTTTATTGGCTGACAAACCCACCTTTGCCTTCTTTGGCGCCGATTCACCCCGAGAAACCCACTGTTTTGACTGCTGTTTGGTCTCCGGTGTGTTGTGGTGGATCCACATTTCGTCCACGGTTACGAAACGGCGCAAAAACTCGTTCATATTGCGATTGAACAACGCCAAACATTCCTGCGAAATTGTCACACGTTTGCGTTTGTGGTCGATTGTGAGCAAACGCGGCGCCCATCTTGCGGAAAGCTTTCTCATACCCAAATGATCGTTTAAAATTGAAACCACTGAGCCATGCGAGATGCCTATGGCTTCCACAATCTCTCTCACTTTTAATCGCCGATCGGCTAAAACCATATCGTGGATTTTTTCAACTGTTTCGGATGTGGAGACCTCAACTGGGCGTCCAGAACGTTCGGCATTTTCCGTGCTGGTACGGCCACATCAGAATTCAGTAAACCACTTTTTTACCATGGAAATGAATGGTGCAGAGTCCCCATAATATTTATCAAGTTTAGCCTTGGTTTGCGTAATGGATTTTTTCCGCAAAAAATAATGCTTAATGAGCACACGAAATTTCACTTCTTTCCATTTTCTTCTCAGTCAACGCGGTAGTCTGATATTAACGGCTGTCAAAAACAAACTAAATGTCACAGCTTGTTCAATTTTTGACAGGAGTCATCTGACAGAACTGTTGACGGGAGCAGTGTTGCCATTTCAATTAAGAGGCGGAAAAATCAAAAAGTCACGGACTTATTGACCCGCCCTCGTAATTGATCGAAGCTTGTATACAAGTTCGAGATTTTCGTGCCCTCAGCGCCACTACTTGATTAGAAGTAATAATAGTATAAAATAAAACGACTTTTACCTAAGACCTTTTATTTGGTTTTTATGGAAAATTGCCCTGTTGTAAGCCATATTTTTTAACTTTTTCACACATAATAAGTTCTTGTTTGTTTTATAATTCAATAGAAAGAAAAACGCCAGAAAATATATTGTTGCGTGGCGCTGGAGCGGATGGGCGTCGAAAAGGTTAATGTACCCACTACTGAGACTCAGACCTCCTCTCTAGGAGAGGGAATGGGCCGTAATTCACCACGCGGGCCCAGTGCGGGTTTGTTGAATGTCACGTCTTCGAATTTTTGGTTCTAGGACATGTCGGTTTCCTCACGATGTTTTCCTTCACCGTTTTGAGAGCAGTGGTGATGAAGTAAATTACACAAAGTACAGCTGAGTTACAGCTTATTTTGTTAAATCCTTTGATTACGTTTGATAATCATCAATAATTCGTGTGATAATCACTACATAGTATAAAACAAAGTCGCTTTTTCTGTCCCTATATCCCTATGTATGCTTAAATCTTTAAAACTACGCAACGGATTTTGATGCGGTTTTTTTTTTAATAGATAGAGTGATTCAAGAGGAAGGTTTATATCAGCATTGCACCCGAGCGAAGCCGGGGTGGGTCGCTAGTCATCAATAATATACGAAAACCTGCAACAAACAAATCTTCCGCTGTAATGAGGACCGGTCGGTTTCCTTTCATTTAATTGTGTTTTGAATTTGGCGCTTACTAGTTTAATAATTACAGGGCTGGCCGTTGCGAAGAAACACAAACTGTTCATACGAGGAAACAAACTAGAAGACGTAATCACAGAAAGTCAAAAGAAGATTACAGAGTCGGATACAATAGTTACGCGGACCACGTCGAAGTGTACGTCCAAACCAGAACACATCCGCACGCACACTGGCACTAAACCTTACAGGTGTGAAGTATGTCAGCGTTGTTATAGTCATAAATATACTTTAACACAACACATGCGTACGCACACTGGCGTAAAACCTAACAAATGTGAAGAATGTCAGCGTTGTTTTAGTCATAAATGTAATTTAACAAAACACATTCGTTTGCACACTGGTGTAAAACCTTACAAATGTGAAGAATGTCAGCGTTGTTTTAATCAGAAGAGCCATTTGACTCAACATATTCTCACGCACACTGGCGAAAAACCTTACAAATGTGAAGAGTGTCAGCGTTGTTTTAGTGTGAAGACTCTTTTAACACAACACATACGTACGCACACTGGCGAGAAACCGTACACATGTGACGTATGTCAGAGTTGTTTTAGTATGAAAAGTTTTTTAACACAACACATTCGTACGCACACTGGCGTACGTGGCGTTCCGTATGGTGTTCGGACGTAAAGAATATCACCATCCCATCTCTTCCCGTGGGTGTCGTAAGAGGCGACTAAGGGACATTTCGTGACCATGCGTAATATAAAGCACTGGAGGTCACCGCATGGTGGTGCGTTAACCACCAACAATAGCGTTCCCAAGGAGGGTTGGTGTCAGGCTGGCGGCCGACTATAAAACCGTTGCCAAATCTTACGTAACATGTTTGGAAACCATAGAATGCGCGATAGGATTAGGGCGTACCCCACAGGCGACGCGCAGGGGCAGCACCCGGCTCCTGTGGGAAATGGACTAGGGTTGTTGCACCATCCCGGGCGGGTGCAACGTAAGAAGTTAGCTCAGGAAATGAGATTGAGGTATGCTAGTTGGAATGTTGGGACCATGACTGGAAGGGCGAGAGAGTTAGCGGATGTATTAAAAAGAAGACGGATAAATGTAGCATGTTTGCAGGAGACTAAATGGAGAGGAACAAAAGCGAGAGAAATTGGTGAGGGATACAAGTTTTATTATTGTGGAAGTGATGGAAAAAGAAATGGCGTAGGAATAGTTCTAGATTGTAAGTTGAAAGAAAGTGTGATGGAAGTAAAAAGGATTAATGATAGATTTATAGTTGTAAAAGTTATGTTAGAGAATGTGATGTTGAATATAGTTAGTGTGTATGCGCCACAAGTAGGATGCGATGAAATAGTGAAAGAGAAGTTTTGGGAGGATTTTGATAGAGCTCTAATGGCCATCCCTGTGCATGAGGAATTGATTGTTGGAGGCGACTTTAATGGACATGTGGGAAGAATGAAAGGTATTTATGAAAGAGTACATGGAGGATGGGGTTTTGGAAGTCTGAATAATGAGGGAGAGATGCTGCTGCAATCCGCTACCGCTTTTGACTTGGCAGTAGCCAACACTTGGTTTGAAAAAAATGAGGAACATCTTATTTCATACAAAAGCGGTCACCACAGGACCCAAATCGACTACTTTTTAGTTAGGCGCAATAACTTAAAGCACGTCAAAGATTGTAAAGTGCTGCCAGGAGAAGATCTAGTATCACAGCATCGACTCCTGGTTATGGAAGCAATAGTCGAAATAAAACGCAACAAACGCAAAGAGCGTCCCCCCCCTAAAATAAAGTGGCATATGTTAGAGAAGAATGATTGTGCGAAGAAGTTCAGAGAGCGAGTGGTTGACAAAATGATAGAGATGGGTGACATAAATGATCGAAGCATAAATGAAAGCTGGAATGAGATTGCAGAGTGTATTAGACATGCAGCGAAAGATATTTTGGGAGAAACGAGAGGAAAGGGCACAATTGATAGGGATACATGGTGGTGGTCGATAGAAATTCAGAATGTGTTGAAAGAGAAGAAAAGAAAATTTAAGGAATGGCAGCGTGTAGAAGCGGGAAATAGTAGTCTGAAAGCGGAAAAGAAGAGTGAGTATGATCTTTTGAAGAAGAAAGCTAAGAAAGCCGTGGCATTAGCTAAAGCAAAAGCCCAGGAAAAACTGTACCACACACTGGACAGTCCTGCAGGCCAAAAAGACCTCTATAGACTTGCAAAAACAAGAGAGAGAATGACGAGGGATGTTTGTCAGGTAAGATGTATACGGAATGAAGCTGGAATGGTCTTATCAGATGATGAAAAAATTAAAGAGAGGTGGAAGGACTATTTTGAAAGACTGATGAATGAGGAAAATAATTGGAATGGAATTTTAGAGAGTAAACCAGTGAATGTAGGGTTAGTGAGAACGGTTAGTATGGATGAAGTCAGAATAGCAGTGAATGGAATGAAGAATGGTAAAGCTATTGGTCCAGATGGAATACCAGTTGAAGTGTGGAAGTTATTGCGAGTGGATGGTTGGATGTGGTTAGCTTTGTTCTTCAATAAGTTGTTGCAGGAAGAGGCCATACCTGATGATTGGTGCAGCAGTTCTTTGGTGCCCATCTTTAAAAATAAAGGTGATGTGCTTGAGTGCAACAATTATAGAGGAATAAAGCTAATGTCACATACTATGAAAGCCTGGGAGAAAGTTATTGAAAGGCGACTGAGAGAAGAGAGTGAAATTTCGCAGAACCAATTCGGTTTTATGCCGGGTCGGGGTACGACGGAGGCCATTTTTGCTATACGCCAACTATGTGAGAAATACAGAAGTGCGCATAAAAACTTGCACATGGTATTCATCGACCTCGAAAAGGCATACGACCGGGTACCTCGTGAGGTTCTGTGGTGGGCCCTTAAGGAGAAAGGTGTGCCTGGGAAGTATGTGCGGTTGGTCCGAGCGATGTACAGCCGATGTAATACCCGGGTCCGGTCTACAGTTGGCACCACGGACTGCTTCAATGTGGCTGTCGGCTTACATCAGGGGTCGGCTCTCAGCCCTTACCTCTTCCTGATGATAATGGACGCTCTGACGTCGGACATCCAGGAAGAGGCTCCCTGGTGTATGTTGTTTGCCGATGACATTGTTCTGGTTGCCGAGAGTGGCCTAGAGGTCCAGAACAGATTGGAGGTGTGGGGGCACAGACTGGAGAGTGTTGGCCTGAAATTGAGCAGAACCAAAACAGAGTACTTGTTCTGCGATTTCGGCGGTCTCTCCAATCCTGTGCCTTTATCTCTCGCCGGAACGCCCATACCGATCTGTTCCCACTTTAGGTACCTAGGGTCGCTCGTCCAAGGGGATGGTGAGGTAGACCGGGACGTAACACATCGGATCAACGCAGGATGGATGAAATGGCGACAGGTCACGGGAACCACTTGTGACCCACGGATGCCCCTCAAGTTAAAGGGTAAAATCTACAAGTCCGTGATAAGGCCTGTCGTACTGTATGGATCAGAATGTTGGGCTGTGAAAAAGATGGATGAAAAAAGATTACATGTAGCAGAGATGAGAATGTTAAGATGGATGTGTGGTGTGACAAGAATGGATAAAGTGAGAAATGAGTATATTAGGGGAAGTTTGAAAGTGGCGCCAGTGACTGAAAAGTTGAAAGGAAATCGTTTGTCTTGGTATGGTCATGTGAAAAGGAGGGACGAAACGCATGTTGCTAAAAAAGTTATGAGTTTACATGTGGATGGACGGCGGGGGAGAGGGAGGCCAAAGAAAAGATGGATGGATTGTGTGAGAAGTGATATGAAAGAAAAGGGAGTTAGTGATAGCGTGACGAGTGACAGGACAGAATGGAAGAAAAAAACGTGTTGCGCCGACCCCAAATAAAACGGGACAAGGGCAGGAAGATGATGATTCGTACGCACACTGGCGTGAAACCTTACAAGTGTAAAGAATGTCACCGCTGTTTTATTCAGAAAAGTAGTTTAATAACACACATGCGTACGCACACTGGCGAGAAACCGTACAGATGTGACGTATGTCAGCGTTGTTTTAATCAGAAGAGCCATTTGACTCAACATATTCGATTGCACTCTGGCGAGAAACCTTACAAGTGTGACGAATGTCAGTGTTGTTTTAGGAAGAAGACTCTTTTAACACAACACATTCGTACGCACACTGGTGAGAAACGTTACATGTGTGACGAATGTCAGTGTGGTTTCATTCGAAAGCATGATTTAACAAGGCACATTCGTACGCACACTGGTGAGAAACGTTACAAGTGTGACGAATGTCAGTGTGGTTTTATTCGAAAGTATGGTTTAATAAGGCACATTCGTACGCACACTGGTGAGAAACCTTACAAGTGTGACGAATGTCAGCGTTGTTTTATTCAGAAGAGCCATTTGACTCAACATATTCGATCGCACACTGGCGAGAAACCTTACAAGTGTGACGAATGTCAGTGTTGTTTTAGGAAGAAGACTCTTTTATCACAACACATACGTACGCACACTAAATATGCACGCCATAGTCGGAAAACCCAACATAAAAAAATAACAATGTAAGCTATTAGTAGTTTTAATGGAAGTTAAATTACAGTCATCTTCCTGCCCTTGTCCCGTTTTATTTGGGGTCGGCGCAACACGTTTTTTTCTTCCATTCTGTCCTGTCACTCGTCACGCTATCACTAACTCCCTTTTCTTTCATATGTATCACTTCTCACACAATCCATCCATCTTTTCTTTGACCTCCCTCTCCCCCGCCGTCTATCCACATGTAAACTCATAACTTTTTTAGCAACATGCGTTTCGTCCCTCCTTTTCACATGACCATACCAAGACAAACGATTTCCTTTCAACTTTTCAGTCACTGGCGCCACTTTCAAACTTCCCCTAATATACTCATTTCTCACTTTATCCATTCTTGTCACACCACACATCCGTCTTAACATTCTCATCTCTGCTACATGTAATCTGTTTTCATCCATCTTTTTCACAGCCCAACATTCTGATCCATACAGTACGACAGGCCTTATCACGGACTTGTAGATTTTACCCTTTAACTTGAGGGGCATCCGTGGGTCACAAATGGTTCCCGTGACCTGTCGCCATTTCATCCATCCTGCGTTGATCCGATGTGTTACGTCCCGGTCTACCTCACCATCCCCTTGGACGAGCGACCCTAGGTACCTAAAGTCGGAAGAGATGGGCGTTCCGGCGAGAGATAAAGGCAAACCAGAACAATGTCATCGGCAAACAACATACGCCTCTTCCTGGATGTCCGACGTCAGAGCGTCCATTATCATCAGGAAGAGGTAAGGGCTGAGAGCCGACCCCTGATGTAAGCCGACAGCCACATTGAAGCAGTCCGTGGTGCCAACTGTAGACCGGACCCGGGTATTACATCGGCTGTACATCGCTCGGACCAACTGCACATACTTCCCAGGCACACCTTTCTCTTTAAGGGCTCACCACAAAACCTCACGAGGTACCCGGTCGTATGCCTTTTAGAGGTCAACGAATACCATGTGCAAGTTTTTATGCGCACTTCTGTATTTCTTCTGTGTTTTTCGAGGTTAAATTACAGTATTAACTTATAATAAAGTGAGTGATCATGTTTTATGTATTTTAATAGCAAAACCATGTCCATTGGGCACGTGACGGTGCGCCGCACTTTGTGGACATTGAGACACAACCAAACCGTTCACAGATCTACAACTTTCGTGTTTTATAGTTAACCACTCAACTGACCTAGTTTGGTTTGTTGAAAATTAATATCTGCATTGAAATAAGAACTTTTATTATCCCGCGTATCAGAAAATTTGATTGGACTACAACCATTTGTGTTTGTTTATCTATTTGGGCGGATTTTGTGCACGTGATGGCTTGACCTATTCATAAATAGACTGGGCGAAAGTTTTGATAAAGATTTCAGGCTTTGCGCATTTAATGCTACACGTTGTATAATATAAATATTCACATTTTCGTACAAGAACACTAATCGCAAAACGAGTTGTAACAAGAATCAAAGAGCATCTAAACATGACAAGAATGGCGAATTTTAATATTTTTTTTCTCCGTTTTGTTGCCGTTCCACAGGTAAAAATAGTGTATTAGACGATAAATCTAATAGAGCGCTCTCTTATATTCTTTCCTTGTACTAGTAACAGATGGATTTAGAGTTAGACGCGTGTAAACTGAACGATACCTAAGAGAGGTCGATTGATGATTATCACCGGGTCCGTTATGAAATGAATCATTGTGATGACTCTTTTCACCATAGACAATAGAGGTAGAGTGGAACAGCTGATTTCTTAATTGAATTTAAATATGTCATAAAATGTATTAATATATATTGTCACTAATAATAAAAATAAATATATACCTATTGAAAAGTCATCACAAAGAATAATGCCCACATTAGTTTGGAGCTTATTTTACCCAGCAAAGTTGCTGTCACATTAGTTATTCACTAGATACTTGTACTACTCTGTCAAGAAAGTACCGGGAAAAGATCAATAATACACAAAATGTCTGTTATTCATCCAAATTTATTTTATCACCTTCAAAGTATGCTCCTTTACAAACGATACACTTGCGCCAATGAATAATCCATTCATCAAAACATTTTTTAAACGCTGCTTCCTGAATTGAGTTCAGTTCTCGCCGCGAATTCTCCTTTATGTCTTCTATCGATTGAAAACGGGTGCCACGAAGTGGTAATTTGAGTTTAGGAAAAAGAAAAAAGTCAGCAGGAGCCATATCTGGTGAATATGGTGGTTGTTGGATGGTATTTGTTGAGTGTTTGGTCAAAAATTCGTTCACAATGATAGCCTTGTGCGAAGGCGCATTGTCGTGGTGCAAAATCCAAGAATTTTCTTTCCACAAATCTGGCCTTTTTCGTCGAATTTGCTCTCTTAAACGCCGCATAACGCTCAAATAATATTCTTTATTTAGCGTTAGACCTTCCGGTAAGAATTCAGAGTGCACAACACCGCGATAGTCAAAGAAAACAGTCAACATGACTTTGACTTTTGATCGACTTTGGCGTGGTTTTTTCGGTTTCGGATCAGTTGGAAGGCGCCACTCCGAAGCTTGTTGACTAGTTTGCATGTCAAACTCGTAAACCCACGTCTCGTCACCAGTAACAATGCGTCTCATGAATGTTGGGTCCGAACTGACTCGTTCTAGCATGTCCTCAGCGACTTTCATGCGATTGCGTTTTTGGAGAAAATTCAGATCTTTTGGGACTAGCCGAGCAGCAACATGTTTCATACCCAAATGATTAGTTAAAAAACTTTTTACAAAAAAAATATAACAGACTTCAATGATAAAAAACACTGAAAAGTATCAAATAACTTTAATTTTGGAAGTCGGTGTTTCTATAATAGTTTAGTCTCTTCGTTATTTAACACCGACTTCCAAAATTAAAGTTATTTGATACTTTTCAGTGTTTTTTATCATTGAAGTCGGTTATATTTTTTTTGTAAAAAGTTTTTTATTTTACACTTTTTAGTTATGGTACCACCACTAAAAAGTACCCCTCAGTCAAACTTAAATACCTTATAGTCAGAGCGCATCTCATAACGGTTCTAATAATCCCAAACACGGTTAGATTACATTAATTTACCTTTCGGCTTCATCATCAGATCAGTTCGATATATCCTCTCCCCCTCTTCTTTTAAACAGTCATTAGACTAGATGCTGGAGAGGGAAAGGATATATCGAACTGATCTGATGATGAAGCCGAGAGGTAAATCTTTCAATCAGTCATTAGACTAGATGCTGATAATCCCGGCTGTAGCATCAGGCCAGATTTATGTCAACATTGCAATGAACTTAAAATTTAGTCCTGTTTAAAATGAGCCCAAACACGACTACGGTGCTGTAATTTCAAGGTTTGTACTTTTCCTGATGCTCCTGGCTTCAGCATCAGGTCTCTATGTACTTCGGTGTTCTTTATTAGCAGTACGTTTATCCACACATCGAGCCGTTTTCAATGAGCCTAAACTCGATATATCTGCTGTTTGTTGTCGAGGACTTAGGTACTCTGCAGACTATCCTGACTGCAGCATCAGGTCATGACTTGATGATCATGAGACCAAATGTGGCAAATGCCCTATCAAACATCAAAACAATTTACTAAAACAGTCCTTGCCTGTTCGAGTAACTTCTTACTGTTAAGGAGTTGTACCTTCCATCATCAGCCCAGCTACCTGAGATGGTGACGACCATACGCAAATACACAAGATACTTCATAAAATATGCGAAAATCAATAAGTGAGCCTATAAAATTTGAAGGTTGCCCTCGATTTCTCCAAGATCCCATCATCAGATCCTAATTTGGTGATAATGGGACCACCTCAGAACTATCTACTTTCGAACAAAAAAAGAATTTTGAAAATCCGTCCACATTTGGGGGAGTATTCGACGAACAAACATACAAAAAAAAAAAAAACATACAAACAGCCGAACGTAGTACCTCCTCCTTTTTGGGAAGTCGGTAAAAATGGTACGGATCGACTCGTGAGATACAGAAAGTTCGGCGGCTATCTCTCTCAGAGTTGAATGGGGATTTTCAGTCACTATTTCCTTCACTTTTGCGATGTTAACTTCAGTTGTAGACGTTGACGGCATACCAGAGCGAGGCAAATCTTCCATCACATCTCGACCGCTTTTGAACGCTTTGAACCACTCATAAGCACGAGTTTTTGATAAAGTCGATTCACCGTAAGCCTTCTGTAACATTTTCAGTGACTCCGAACACGAAATTCCATTGGCGATGCAAAATTTAAGACAAACTCTTTGTTCGATATTTTTGTCCATTTTGAAATACACACTATATATGATATTACTAAAACCAGCACTGTATTTAATATAAATAACAGATGCAACTCAAACTCCGCGCCAAAATGGAAAACAGTTGTGCCAATCTAACAACTACAAAAAAACAAAAATTTGAATTTGGAACCATAAACAAATCATCCATTCCCGATACTTTTTTGACTGAATGTATAGATTCGACCCCTTCGGCGCCACCGTGAAGAACACATTATTAGTTGTCTCTTTCTTTCATATAATAATTTGTATCTACATGTTGTTACTACATTGTGTGTATCTATGAGTGTTTATGCCAAATAAAATAGTTTTTCTTTCTTTCTTTCTCTATGTCCCCAACTCTGTTGCAATTGATGACGAGGAAGTCGGGTAAATATACGAAAAAGTAATATATGAACATAAAAAACTCTTGTAAAAAATGTAGGGGTTAGGTAACACATACATTCACACCACACACTAATAGCACGTAAGTGTATACATAAGTAACCGCGAAGCGCGCGCCGCTCACTCGTTGCCTGTACACCCAAGTGACAATAAACATCAGTATAGTCCAGTGACCATCTTTTATTTACATCCACCACATTACCTAAAATAATATGAAGAGTTTTTGAAATTGGAGAATCTATTCGGCATAGATGCTAACACGAGATAATGCTGCCTGCCAAATACTACGCAAATATTAGAATGGCTACATCCATTTTCTTATGATAAATTAATTACCATTCATAAACGAACACATAGCTTAAAGAACTTAGTATCCAAATCAAGAACATAAACAAAATACAAAGAACTGTCAAAATTGTTTCATGTTCATATCCTTAGGGATATAAAATGAATGGACAAGAATCGATTTAATAAAAAGCGACTTTTCTTTACTCAGAATCAGAATCTTTATTAAAATGATGATGTGTCAATAATTTTTTTTCTATTTTTAAAATGCTACCTGCTTATTGGCTTATTCCAATAAGAAATCTAAGTGACAAGAGCGCGACGGATATTTTGAAGGTTTGTTTTAGTGTAAAATAAAAAACAATCAGATAAAAATCAAATAAAATAATATGAATAAAAAAATAACCAATTCTATTGTGAAAATGTCAACTTAGATATTCGTTTGTTGGGAAGTATGTGCAGTTGATACGAGCGATGTACAGTCGGTGCAGTAGGTACCTTTACACATCGCACACTCGCGCGGACCGCGCTTGATTGCTCGGCCTCAAACTTTTATTATTACCAGTGTTCGTAGCGACGTAACTATGAGTAGATTGTTTTTTGTTATTTATTTGTTCACTACCTTTTTTTTTCGGTGTATACGGGGTCTCAACCAACACCTATCGGGACCCAAGCCAGCCTCACCTGCACGTGGTGCACCCTGCTGACGAACAAACGAGGCTCTGGCGACCCGCCAACACGTATTGGACCAGCGCGGCGGGTTAACGTCCTAACCCCCCTAAATGCAGAGAAGTACAAAAAACAGGCCCCAAGTGCTCGGCGACTCCAGCGGTAGTGCTAGCGTGGACGGGCGTGAGCGCGGCCCTGGGGTCCGGGGTGCTAAGAATCTCCGGGCGGGATCGATAAACCGTCAACGACTGGACCTAGCAACGTACAACACGCGTACACTCAGGTCCGACGAGAAGATAACCGAACTCGAAGAGGAGTTGAGCAGGTTACGCTGGAGTATTGTGGGGTTATCCGAAGTCCGAAGACAGGGGGAGGACACGATAATCCTAAGATCTAGTAACCTGCTCTATTTCCGGGAAGGGGACCGGCTGTCTCAGGGTGGTGTCGGGTTTATCGTCCACAGGTCCCTTGTGAACAATGTGGTGAGGATCGAGAGTGTGTCGACCAGGGTAGCGTACCTTATACTCAGAATATGAGCAAGATATTCGTTGAAGGTCATACAGGTTTACGCTCCGAAAGAAGGAATCGTATAGAGAGACTTTACATGGTTGTGTTGCAATAGCCGTAGGTTATTGTACCGATGTTCTAGAAGCTCCCATGCGTGAGTGTAGTTGTCGGCCGTAAACTCCAATGCACTAATTACCTGCGATGCATGATTCGTTAGGGAAGATCGTAAATAATGAAATTTTTGAATGCAATCTGAGTCCTCACGCTCGTGGATCATACTACAATAAGAACTCTTTAACTCCAACCAGCTATCGTACGAACCGTCAAATATAGGTATTTAAATGTCCGGTAATTTTACACACATTTAACCGACTTCGAAAAGGAGGAGGTTCTATGTTCGGCTGAATGTATGTTTTTTTTTTATGTATGTTCACCGATATTTCGGTCAATTGTGGACCGATTTTGAATTTTTTTTTTTATTGAAAGGTTGTGCCTTCAAGTTGGTCCCATAGAAATATTGTTTTGATCTGATCATGAACTTCGAAGATATGGAACAGAACTCCTCATAGAATCATAGGAGAATTGTCGTAACAAGTAAAATTGCTTTGTTTATACGTGTAGTCGATGACTGACTAAAAGAAAAGGGGAAGGGGAAAGGGGGAGGGGGTAAATTCATGTAATATTATATACCGTATTTGGGATTATAAGAATCGTTATGAGATGCACTCTGGCTATAAGGTAATTTATGTTTAGCTGAAGGGTAGGTACTTTTTAGTGGTGCTACCATAACTAAAAAGTGAAAAATAAAAAACTTTTTACAAAAAATAATTAAACCGACTTCAAAAAGTACAAAATAACTTTAATTTCAGAAGTCGGTGTTAAATAACGAAGAGACAAGATTAGGTATCTATTATAGAAACACTGACTTCCGAAATTGAAGTTATTTTGTACTTTTTGAAGTCGGTTTAATTTTTTTTTTGTAAAAAGTTTTTTATTACGACTACATTACTGTTATTTACGGGTGCCTCCTTCTGCAGCAAGAGTTTGGCAGAAGCTATTGTCCTAAAGTACTGCTCTTCGAAACGGTCTCGGTCTTCCAAATGTCTTGGAAGGTCGAGCTCGTCCGTGCTTTCTTCAATTAAACTTTGTAACTCGGTGAAATAACCTAATAAACTCGAACTGTTATCAAGGCGTAACTGTAACTCTAATATCTGTTGTTCATCTAATGGGCATTTACATCTTTTAATATAATTTTCAAATAGGGTTAACCGACCCTTGGCTACTGCTCTTTTCTTAACGAGTTCCGACATCTTAGCTTCACTCGTTTTAAGGGAAAATAAGAACGCGAGAGTACTCACTGTAATCTTTCCTGTGTGATGTGGACTTGCGCCACGCCACGTGCCGCCCGCACAAACCCGCGAGATTACAACTCACGGAGTCGGGTTATCACACCGGCTGGGCACCGCCGCTCAACAACTAGGAACACAACACGAATATAAAGAACAGATCAAGATAGGATGGGTAATGGGTAGGAAAATCAGACCTGCCACTCCTCTAGTCCACTCGAAGTCCGGTGTTGTAGGTAGGTACTTGTTGAAATGGCGGGTGGGTGAATTTCTTCGTAATAAATAATAATGCGACAAATTATTGAATCTTCACTTGCTCGCTCTCAATAATTTGGCTCGAAGGACCATATGTTGGAGCGTCTACTTGGAGTTGGTGATGATGAAATTAAATGCGGATGATATTTCTATATGTGTTTACTCCAAGGACTTCTTCGGTACAGTGTAGAATTCAAAATTTTATTCGTAAATCACAATTTCACAAACGAACGATTGAACATGGATTAGAAGACCGAGACCGTTTCGAAGAGCAGCCAATGAGTTGCCGCGTCGGTCCGGAAGATGGCGTTGTGGGTAGCGAACACTACGCTTAACGAATGTGTTTCCAAAACGCTTTGTACGTATGGGTGGGATGTCGTCCACCCTGTACCGGTGGCGCAACGCCGAACGTCTTGTGGTCCGATGATGAAACTGACTTGGCGGAATTAAATTGCGTAACTCCAGTGTACACTCCCCGAAATGTAAACAATGGAAAACTGACAGGCTAGCAACTCGGCGTCAATGCTCAAGATTGAGTTTTGAATTCACAAGTGCATCATTGCCTATGATCTTGGCACGCTTTTCAATCGACTCTAGTGCATCAAGCTGGTATTTGGCTGACTCATCCCAAAGATGAGCGCAGTACTCCATACACGATCGAACTTGCTCTTCATAGAGATTGAGCAGCTGTTCCGGCATGAAATACCGTCTCACCTTTGGAAGATCCCCATTTTTTTGGCAGCTAGTTAGGCTTTTGCCTCGATGTCGAAGTCGAAATTGAGGCTAGACGATAGCGTTACCCCAAGAAGCTCAAGGTGGTCGGTAATTGGCTCGGTTACACCCCGGAAAGATGGAGCTGGGTGGATTTTGCTCCTTTTAGCGGAGAAAAGACACGCCTGGGTTTTCGTCGCATTGAACTTGACCAGATTGGCATCGCCCCATTCAAGACTGCCTAAGGACAACGCCAAGCGTTCAGCACCAGTGCTGTCGTCTGCATGCCCAAAAGTTCCGTGTTTAAGTAGGTCATTTATGTGCAGCAAAAACAGTGTTGCCGAGAGTACCGACCCCTGCGGGACTTCGGCATTAATATCCATTTGACCCGACGAGCAGCCATCAATTACCACTCGAATGAATCGATCCTTCAAGAAGTCTGCGATCCAATCACACAGACCAGTTGGTAGACCAAAGGAGTTCCTGCCTTTCCCAACTAAAGTTTCTTTTGCTCAGTCTCTTCTACCTCTTCTTGACTACGCTGATGTGTGCTTCCTTGATGCGACTGAGAAACTTCTTTTTTAGCCTTTGGAAGTACCATATCTCGGAATTCCGAAGGCAATTGAAGCGGCTACCTATTCGGCAGCGTCGAGATTGCCACACCCTTTCTTTTCCTTTTCCTTCATAATGCCAATTCCCCACTTTATCTTCGGGAACGCTTTGAGTATCCTGTTCCGAGAGAAAAACCTTGTCGCTCATCATCCTCTCTTCTTCGCTTTCCTCCCCTCTCTTCAAGTCGCTACATTGGATCTTTTACCGTTCGTGCTGTGCGCCTATGGAATTCTCTTCCGCATTCATTGAGGGCTAGTCCTTTGTTGGAAGTTTTCAGGAGTAAAATTTAAGAACATTTCCTGTCAACGTGACCAATATTTGTGTATGTTTATAAGAATTTATTTATAGAGTCTGTCTAATGAAAGAGTAACCAGGAGTTTTTTTTTTAAATTAAAGTGGCAACATTATTTGCCGCCAAAATCACGTCTAAGTCTATGATTGCAATTGTCAGTTTTTTTGAAACAGATATTTATTTATCAACAATAACTGCTTTATCATGGGTAAAACAATATAAAGTTATGTGCGAAAGCTGTTACACACTATCATCAGTGAGTTTAAACAATAACAAGAAGAGAAAGAAGTTGTTTTCTAAGAAAAACAACAATGTTTATACACGATCTTGGATTTTTAAGTTAGTGTGACACTATAATCTTGATCATTGTTGACTGACCACTAGATATTTTTACGGTATGAATGATGATGACTATTTTATTTGACTATCGCAGTTTTGTGCTCTTGGTATTCTTGTCGGAAGGCCAAAATGCCAAATTGTAAATAAAGAATATTATATACGGCATTTTAGACAACAGATAAAATAAATTTGGAATAATAATTAACATTTTGTGTATTATTAACCTTTACCATACATCTACCAATAAATAAATCTACACAATTTTAAGTTCTTATACAACTATTGTACAATCGTCATATATAAAAAAATACTCAAGTACCAAAACTTTTTTCTCCTACTATTTCAATAATACCATATTCAAATTTTTGGGTTTCAACCTCCTTTTCTCAGGTCACGCTTTCAGTAGACGGACTCTAATAGGTATATATTATGTTTATATATAGGGTGCTGTGCACATATCTGTTTAGTATATTTTTAGTTTTAAGTTAGATTTAATTTAAGTGTTTAATTTTTATTTTATTGCTATTGGTTTTTTTACTGTACATTTTAAGTTCCATTTGTGGGTTAGGTAAGAAGAAAGAAAGAAAGAAAGAAAACATGTTTATTCCGCCTAATTAGACGCACAAATCATTACAGAAAAACAAAAACAAAAACAAAAAAAATGCCTGCCAGGCCATGCATACAGGGATTAAATGTATTAAGTAACAATTTTATTTACTCTGTGATTGCACCTACACCATAGACAAAAAAGAGTTGTGCAGGTTATCTATTGCAACTACTCTTTGTTGTCTTTGACGTTTTGACGCTGGCTTCAACAGAGACAAACGTAACAAAATAAAGAGTGAAAAAAAAAAAAAACATAAAAATAAACGAAAAAAACACAATTTTACCATTAAAATCTAAGAATCCAAGTTGTGCGTCGAATCTTAGCAAGAATAGGTCATTGCTCAGCATATACCGTGACGCCAGGCAAGTCTAGACATCTACGGCGCTGGTTTTCAGCAACCACCGTTCGAGTGACAAAATTTTGGCGTCTATTCTGAGTGTAAACATTCATCCAGGGCAGGTTAGTACCTCTAGACAAATCCTTTACATGAATACATATCCATTGATAAACATTTTACATACAATACAATTAAACAAAACACCAACATTATAAACACTGTAAACAATACTAAATTTTAACTATTTTTACACAAATATACACATTAATACATTCCTGCAATAACAAAAATAAACCAAAACTGGATCAATAACAAATTATTTCTCTTGCAGCCATCAATTTTTTTTTTTGTAACAATGGTAGATTCAATGAACCGAAAATTGCACCATATTATATTATGGGGAGGTGGCATCAAGATGGCAACTCGCATAAAAAAAAAAAAGACATTTCAAGAGCAAACCTCTCCAGAAAACAGGAAATATCCTCCCATAGTAAAGTTATGCATTAAAATTAAAATGAATTAAAAAAGAATAATAACAATTTAAGAAGAACAATGTGTTTACAATATGTGAGATGAGGAGTGTACACTAATTTCACCCAAGCAATGCCAAGAAGCCAAATAGATTGTGAATCATATAAAACAAAATATTGATAGAAGCGTTGAATGTCTCATTACCCCCAAAATGCATATCCCACCACAAAGTCAGTGATCAAAGGGTGTAGGATCAAAATAAAGACTATCACCACTGTGGAAGACCATATCCATTGCTTGAAGTCCATACCCGAACAGGTAAAAGCTAAAAATACTTAATATAATTAGATTATAATGACTCAAGTTATGTGGATTGCTGAATGTGCATGAAATATTTTTTTAAAATGTTAATGAAATGTTTTTTTGTCTTCAGGACTCTAACTGGAGGGGGAATGTCATTCCAACAGTGGGTCGCGGTATACTTGAAGCTACCCCTGAATGCAGCGGTTCTGTGATGTGGTGTACAAAGAGGATATGTGGAGGAACGTGGTTCATATTTGCTTTGTCTCCAAATTAGTTTGTCGAATAGGTATTTTGGTTTCTGAGTAGTGACAATACCAAACAGTAAACCAGCTAAATGCAACTTTCTCCTTGCTGCCATTTTCATTATATTATTGTCATTGATATATGGAGTCACGTGACTTCTATGTGGTACATTAACACAAAACCTTACACATGCATTTTGAATACGCTGTATTAACTTTTCTGTTCTGGCTAACAGGCATGGTCCATACACCGTGTCACAATAGTTCAGACGTGATAATATTAAGCTATCTACCAGTTGTTTGCGAAGATCAACACTCAGATGGGCTCTAATTTTATAAAGAAGCTTTAACCTATAAAAGCAGTTTCGCATGGCATTGCTGATGTGCTTCTCAAATCTCAGTTCAGGGTCCATAGTCAAACCCAGATTGCAGGCCAGATCCACCCTGTCTATTTTATTCCCCTTGATAAAAAGCTCCGGATTGGCTGACAGTATTGCTTTAATCATTTTTCTACTTCCCAAAACCATGAATTTAGACTTCAGTGGGTTTAAAACTAGCGAGTTAGCATCCGACCATTCTACCACTCTATTAAGATCTGCATTAATTTTGTCCACTGCTTCCTTTAGATCTGCTGGCTTAAAACAAGTATATAACTGTATGTCATCGGCATACATGTGATACTTGCAATGCTGGAAGGAATTAACAATATCTGCACTGTAGAGGATATATAAAAGAGGCCCCAAAATTGATCCCTGGGGCACACCACGTGACACATTTTGAGGAGAGGAAGAGCTAGATGATCCATCTCCCCTCTGGATCTCCACGAGCTGTGACCTATTCTGTAAGTAGCTTTTGAACCACTCTATTGTTTCCGTCGTAAAACCATAATAGGCTAACTTGGAAAGTAATAGAGTGGTGTTAATTGCATCGAAGGCACGTGAAAAATCAAGAAGAGCAAGTATGGTCCCCTCCCCCCTGTCACGTGCCTCCAAGATATTACCTATCACATCCGAAAGGGCTGTAGCCGTCCCACGACCTTTTCTAAAACCAGACTGCAGGTCAGGAAGCATGTTGTTAGCTTCCAGATACTCCAGCATCTGGTTATAGACTACTCTCTCCAAGACTTTGGATAAACATGGGAGTATGCTTACTGGGCGTAGGTCTTTAACAGTACCAGGGTTGCTGGTCTTAGGTAATGGACGCACTATAGCACATTTCCATGAGTCAGGGAAAGTGTTAGTATCAATAGACTTATTTACTATTGTTGTGATGGCATGGAGGGTGGTTGGTAATGTGAGCATTATCATATCAAGACTCAATCTGTCTATTCCCTTTGCATTTGACCCCAAACTCTTGATAATTTTGAAAATTTCTGCCTCACTAACATTATGCAGCTCAAAATGAGTGTCCCCATAACGATTTGAGGCAAAATATGACACTTGTGATGTTGACAAAATGTTCTGACCAGGCACATCAAGAAATGCCCTGTTTATTTCATCTGGGTCATTGAATTGTTCGGGTAGCATGCCATCACTATGATCTGCAAGCACATCGGACTTGAGATTTTTCCATAGCTTTTTAGGGTTTCTCAACTGATTATTAATGTGCCCGTCAAAGTACACCTTCTTTTCCTGCATTAGTGCAGCACAAACTTGTTTTTTTAAATCTAAATAATATTGCTTAGAGGAGTCTTGTTTGTTCTTATTATAATTATTTTTTGCCTCATTTCTTAACTTAATCATTAGTTTTATATTTTCCGTTATCCAAGGTGTAGGACGATCTCTGACTATTTTACTTTTTAAGGGTACATGTAAATTAAATAATAGGTTTAAGTGGTAGTTAAAAAAATGTACCATGCTATCCACATCTGGCAGTGAGCTTATTTCTAACCATGGCATTGATTCCAAATCTGCTGCAAAGTAGTTATCTAAAATATCTCTTAAAGGACGATATGTAACCAGCCTAGGCTTGCTCTTTAATTTCTTTACCACCGTATCACACACAATAAACGAATGATGGCCAAGCTCGCTGATATGATTGACCTGTACATTGCGAACTCCTATATCAGTACAGATGATATCTATCAGGGTACTACTATCACCTACAAAATGGGTTGGCGACAGAACCACCTGATTTAGACTAGAGTAATTTAGGAATTCTACTAACTCCTTAGTCTTTCCACTATTTGTATCCAATACATTTACATTGAAATCCCCCAACACTACTAAATGATCGTATGGAGCCAATGCACTAATACTGTCAGTTATCCCATCCAAAAATCTAGACAGTTCGAACCATGGTGGCCTATATGCTGTGCCTATCAATAACTTTTTACCATTGATAGTTAGGCTTAACCACATTTGTTCAACGTCAGAGTTTTCGGAGTGTGGTCGTACGCGAGCCCTTATTCCCGTTTTAATGTAAAAAGCTACACCCCCACCTCGACCCGCTCGTATAGACGCAGGGCGTGGCACATGTTTCAGCCTATACCCCGGGACCTTGGGCGCGCGACCTTCTTCTCCAGGTTTCAGCCACGTTTCGTTAATTGCCATGATATCTACTGAGTGTTGTGACATGGCAATCAGGAACTCATCTTGATTAGTTGCCAGCGAGCCAGCATTAAATAAACCAAACTTTAATAATGTCGATTTAGTCATTATATGTATTGTTCAAAACGTGTATAAGGTTCATTACAGAAGAAGAACTATGTTGGTCAAGTCGTAACAATATGTTTGTTTCAAATTTATATAAATATGTCTTGTATGTATTCTCAGTGTCTGCAAATAGATTATGTTTTTGTGTCATTAGAGCAAAATACTCACTTACATTAGCCCACCTCCCCATATCATGATAGATACGACGCACAGACTTGATAAACCGGAAACTTTGACTAATACTAATAAAGCTATAATTAAATAATATTACTATATTAAAATGAACTGCACCAAACAATCGATTATTATTTATTTGAGACTGAAAACGGTCCAATAAACTTTTGGATGTCATCCACAGACGTAATCCTGAGGGTGGGTTCTCCGGGCTTGCTACGGACCAAGACGCGACCACGCTTCGACCAGACGAAGCGCCAGCCGTGCACCCCCGCAGCAATCTTTGTATGGCGAAATAACAGTTGGTTCTGTTTGGTCAGTCGCTCGTTCACATAAAAGCGAACCGGCTTCCCCGCGAGACCGAGGTTCTCCGTTGTGGCGCCTCTCCGCACGCGAGCACCATTAATTAAGGCGTCCCGCTGGTCACGTCGAGCTAGGCGCACTATGATAGGGCGAGGGTGGGGCTCTGTTGACGTTGAAGGGCTGGACGCCTTTATGTGTCTGCCACCCGCTCGCTCTGCGCACATGATATCACGATCCTCCAACGAGACTCCCAGCTTCGCGGCAATAAGCTGGAGGAGATGCGAGGGGTTCTCTCCTTGGGCCTCAGGCACGTTAGCTACGACTACGTCATTAGCCATGAGCTCCTGATCCCTATCGTTCAGGTCCCGTTTCAGCTGCTCCACAATGCTCTCCACTACCGAAGCCGCCGACGAAGCACAGCCTTCAGACTGCTGTTTCTCGAGCAACTCCAACCTTGACTCGATCCCGTCCATGCGAATGTGGCATGATTCGTTGGACGCCTTCAAATCAGCCACATCTCTACGGAGCTCCAAGACCTCATATCTTAAGGTGCGTAGTTCCTCCACAACTAATTTCAACGCCGAGCCCACGTCCTGCGGGAACTCGTGAAGCGACGCTGCCACTGACAGGCGACGCCGGTTGACCCGGTTGTGTTGTACCCACAGGTGTCACGGGCGTCGACGCTGGAATCGATGGCGGCGTTGACAAGAGCACATCAGCTGGCTCCTCGCTTTGCATCACAGCTAGCAACCCCCGCACCGGTGTCTCGGCTTTATTGTCCCGGCGGACATTTTTCTTGCACTCAGGGCACTGCCCTATAGTGGCTGCGGGACCTTTCGCAGGGAGGCCGACACACGTACGGTGATACACACTGCTACATTTCGTGCACTTTGTGGAGTCGCTTGCCGACACAAACTTGCCGCATCCACCACACTTTGCCGGCATTGTTTAGGTTCAATGAACTTTGAGTAAATAATCAAAATAAACGAACTGTCAAAGTGGAATGTTGACAAAATTTATTAAAAGTGCTTGAGGGTATGTGAATATTTTTCAATGATGATCAGCTGTTTCTTTATATTATATTTATACACGTTAGGGGCAAATATGAGATTTCACCACACTTTATGTCGAGTACAATGTTGCTACGCACTCTAATAAAAACTTTTTGATCACTTTATCGCTGTTTTTTATTTTTAAATCCGAAATTAGTGAGACACCAATATCACCAGAACAAACGTCAAAACGTCACGTAAAGGTACGCCTATGTACATAACCTGTAAATATAACTGTATGTTTATATTGTGTGTATAATAAAGAATAAAGAACTACAGTGGGCACACTAACAGCGGAATCGTGTGCTGTGTCAATATCTGATTTGCGTCTTTTTCTCAGCTTTCACGTGGTTTTATTTGCTCTTAAAACTCATAAACCAAATAACGAGTATTTGAGGCAGCAACTAAGTAAGTATAAATCTTATAGTATGCTAGAAATCGATGTTTTAAAAGGCAGGTTCTTTAAGGCCGGACGCACACATTCGGTTTCCGTATTAGGTTTCCCGATCAGGAATTTAGATTCGGAAACCTAGATGCTCTTCTTTCATACAAAATGTTCGGAAAAGCGCACACGTTCTTACTTTTTCCGAACGGAAAAAAACCTGACATCCGTTTCGAAATTTTCTCCGTGCGTTCGGATAGTCAGAAAGGAAAAAACGTAATGACGTCATTCCGAATGCAGCGCTCGCAAACAATTTGGTTCGGCCGCCGCACACAAACGGAAATTGTCGTACTGGTCTTATAAATTCCGAATACAAAAAACCGGAACGTCTGCGCTAGTGTCACGGAATCCCGAATCTGTATTCCTGATCGGGAAACCTAATCCTCGTACAAGCAAGACTCGTACAAGCAAGACCAAGAGGCTCACTGATCAAACTCTTGAGCTCATGAAGAAGAGGCGTGAAATGACTTTGCAGTCTTCAGATGATGCGTGCACGTACCGGCAGCTCAATAAACGGATCTCGAAATCTCTGAAACGCGACCTTCGCAGATTTAATACCGAGAGGATTAAAGACGCGATTGAGCGGAATAAGGGCTCCAAGGTGTTTGCGCGAGATCTGTCTATTGGGCAGAGCTAGCTCACGAAATTGAAGACCGACGATGGCAGAGTCGTATCCGCCAAATCGGAGCTACTGAGAGAGATCGAGGCTTTTTATGGACAGTTATACACGTCAATCTCCAAACCCGCTGCAAATCTAGCAAACGACCCAAGAGCTAGATTGACTCGACACTACACTGAAGATATCCCGGACGTCAGCCTGTACGAGATTCGGATGGCTCTGAAACAGTTGAAAAACAACAAGGCGTCGGGTGAGGACGGAATTACGGCTGAGCTCCTGAAGGCGGGTGGAAAATCGGTCCTAAAGGCCCTTCAGAAGTTATTCGATTCCGTCATACTCGAGGGAAAAACGCCACAGGCATGGAGCGGAGGTGTGGTGGTACTCTTCTTTAAGAAGGGCGACAAGACCCTGCTCAAGAATTATAGACCCATCTCACTTCTGAGCCATGTCTACAAGCTGTTTTCCAGAGTCATCACGAATCGTCTCGCGCGCAGGTTCGATGATTTCCAGCCTCCCGAACAAGCCGGATTCCGAAAAGGCTTTAGCACCATAGACCACATACATACGCTACGGCAGGTTATACAGAAGACCGAGGAGTATAATCTGCCTCTCTGTCTAGCGTTTGTGGACTATGAGAAAGCCTTTGATTCGATCGAGACATGGGCTGTGCTACAGTCTCTCCAACGGTGCCAGATAGACTATCGGTACATCGAGGTGCTGAAGTGTTTGTACAAAAACGCCACTATGTCAGTCCGACTTCAGGACCAGACCTCGAAACCTATCCTTCTGCAGCGGGGCGTGAGGCAGGGAGACGTCATTTCTCCGAAACTGTTCACGGTCGCAATGGAGGATGTCTTCAAGGTTCTGAACTGGAGTGGACTAGGCATCAATGTTAATGGCGAGTACATCACTCACCTTCGGTTTGCCGACGACATAGTAGTCATGGCCGAGACTACGGAGGAGCTCAGCACAATGCTCAATGACCTCAGTAGAGCTTCCGAAAGAGTGGGTCTTAAAATGAACATGGACAAAACTAAAGTCATGATAAACAACCATGTAGCACCCACTCCTATCAAGGTCGGAGACTCTATACTCGAAGTAGTGGACGATTACGTCTACCTCGGACAGACAATCCAGTTGGGTAGAGCTAATTTCGAGAAAGAGGTCAACCGTCGAATCCGACTCGGCTGGGCGGCGTTCGGGAGACTGCGCGGTATCTTCTCGTCCAATATACCACAGTGTCTCAAGACGAAAGTCTATGACCAGTGCGTGTTGCCAGTGATGACATATGGTGCCGAAACGTGGTCGCTCACAATGGGCCTCATCAGAAGGCTCAAAGTCACCCAGAGGGCAATGGAAAGGGCTATGCTCGGAGTTTCCTTGCGGGATCGAATCAGAAATGAAGATATCCGCAGGAGAACCAAGGTTGCCGACATAGCCCGAAGAATCGCCAAACTTAAGTGGCAATGGGCAGGGCACATTGCTCGCAGAACAGATGGCCGTTGGGGCCGAAAGGTTCTGGAGTGGCGACCTCGTACTGGAAGACGCAGCGTCGGAAGGCCTCCTGCAAGGTGGACCGATGACCTGGTGAAGGTTGCGGGAAACCGATGGATGCGAGACGCGCAGGATCGATCATTGTGGCGACACTTAGGGGAGGCCTATGTCCAACAGTGGACGTCTGTCGGCTGAAATGATGATGATGATGATGAAACCTAATCCAGAAACCGAATGTGTGCGTCCGGCCTAAGATTTTAAAAACAAAAACTGAAATAGTTCCATTTATTTATTTCTGATTATAACAATTATATTTTTTTAAATTAAGTACCTACTTCTTCAAGTTCTTCACATCACACATGAAGAACAATCTTAATCACTATAATGTCGACTAATGTAGTACATACGTAGGTAAGTAGGTACATGAAAATATATTGTAAAAAAAAGGTACTTATATTTTAAACCAAACGATGGCTGGACTGTGTGATAGATAGCCGAGGACTAGTGCAGAAGTATGGCGAGGAAGACATGATGCGCCCGCAGCACGTGTGTAACGATGAGGACAAGATAGCGATGTAATATCCAACGTGAACTTCGATGATTTTCCAAGAAAATGGGCAAGATTGCAAGGTGTGGACGAGGAATGTGTGTGAGAGATGCGGGTGAGAAATGTGTATGAGAGATGCGGGCGAAGAATATGTGTGAGAGATGCGGGTGAGGAATGTGTGTGAGAGATGCGGGTGAGGAATATGTGCGAGAGATGCGGGCGAAGTATGTGCTTCACTCCGCATCCTCGCAACTAGACACAACTTTGGTTGAAAAGTACCCTAAACTGGTCATTGAAATTATCATATGTTAGTGTGTTTCATTAATTTAGAATCAAAATAAGACAGAAACACAAGTAATTTCATTATCCTCATGTACTTAGACTCGACATCATCCAGTCTCTCACAAACAGCTCGTAATTCTTCTTTGACAGCATCGCTTTCAGTTTGACATTCATCAACTATACATAAGTGCTCCAGCTCCATATATGATTGAATAACGCAATTGCAAAACTCTAAGAGGTCTTGGCTCGGTACAGAAGTTGGCTGTGGAAAGATAACGATAGTGTTAGGAGAGTGGGTTCCATGAGTCGGGGCGCGTTACATGAATATATTCATGTCTGCTGAAGAATACCTCACCTCATAATCCTCATTCATCATCTGAGTGAGCAGCTCTTCGGCTTGCAGGCGTTTACTCCGCGGTCGGCAGAGTTGCTCTAGTTTAGTGCAGCAGATGAAACAAGCGAGCATCGGTCTACTGTCTTCAGTTACAAACTGCAACAAACCGTATCATGTACTATTCTAAGCTTTTAGTTAACTAGCTATGTTTGTAAGTCTGTTTGTTTATTGTAAATCATACAAATGGAATTTGAAACAGTTACCCCTGATAATCTAATTTTGTATAGGTACTACGTAATCTGGATAACAATGCATTAACCAGTTCGGCAAACAAATGTACTGTTCAGTAGATTTTTTTCACGATTTTAGGTTTGGTTCCATAGTAAAAGTTGTTATAATGACTACAATCACGTGTTTAAGTATCGGTCACTAATTACCAGTCATCCTATAGGTATAATCATCTCATTAGATTCAAAATCAGTTACATTGTTTTAAAAAAAAAATCAACAGAACTTCATTTTTAATACTGGTACTCTGGTAGCTACTTATGTATAGAATAACAATATTTACTGGCCTGAAAGCTATTAATACAATCAGGTTTCCGTTATTATTTGAGCTAAAATATTCTAAAGAAAGTACTTTTCAAACGATTATAACAGCGCATGGAATGGCTTTATAGATTTGGTCTCATAGTAAAAAATGAAGAAAATAACCTATTCTTCCAGAATGTAGTTTTTATTTTTATTACTAGCTTTGCCCGCGCGGCTTCGCTCCCGCTCTTCCCTACTCCACCCTACTATACCCTATTCTACCCTACTACTCTACCCTACTCTACCCTATTTTTTTTTTCATAAGAACCTTCTCCTCACAATAACAATCACAACAAAAAAAAATCAGCCAAATCGGTCAAGCCGTTTTCATGCCAAGTCGTGACAACGGAAAACAGGGGTCATTTTTATATATATAGATTTGGTACTGATATAAATATTTAACCCAAAAGGAGTCGTATTTAGTAGATATTTGATGTTTAAAGAGCCCCAAGTCTTATTTATAACGTTTTTTTTTAGAGATACTCATGAGAGCCGTAGCGAAGACAGCGACCATGAGATTGACGAAGCAAATGTGGGAGAAGAACCGGGGGACGAAGATTGGACCCTACACAATCGTGCGTCTCATCCTCCACAATTTACTTCCCAGGAAGAAGTACGGGTGAACGACATCACGTCACCCTTTGATTTTTTCAAATTATTATTTCAAAATGATTTTTTAGAATCTATAGTAGACTCGACGAATGAGTGCGCGCGGCAAATTTTAAATTCGACAACCGCACCTCGAGCAAGAATTAAGAGCTGGAAGCCTTTAACTGTCCAAACCCTTACTGTTTTTTTGGGTATTTTGTTCCACATGGGAACAATCAAAGTAAACAGGTACTCCGAATATTGGAGAAAACATTATTTGTTTAATTTATTCCCAAGCCAATTTATGGCCAAAAATACATTTTTATTAATTTTTAGATGTTTACGGTTTGGCCAGCATAATTTGGAATCATTAATTGCCTATTTTAATAATAGAATGGCGGAATTGTACAGTCCCGGCGAAGAACTCTCAATAGACGAAAGTTTAATTTTAAGCCGTGGACGTAGCGGAATCCGCCAATACATACAAGGCAAGCGCCACAAATATGGCATCAAACTGTACATGCTGGCCACACCGAGCGGCCTTTCCCTCAAAATCCATGTTTACAGAGGTAAAAGAGACCAAGATGTTGGAGGGAAAGGCCACACTGAAAAGGTGGTGGTAAAACTTCTAGAAAATTATTTAGGCACAGGGCGCCATGTGTACATGGATAATTATTATAACAGTGTTGGTCTCTCAGAGTTCCTGTTGCGTAATGGAACAAATGTAACTGGAACTCTGAGAGCAAACCGTAAAGGAAACCCAGCAGTGGTGAAGACCAAATTGCAGAAAGGTGGTAGCATTTTTAGGTATAACAAAAATGGTGTTTGTGTTTGCAAGTGGCGTGACCAACGCGACGTCTTGACTATCAGCACCAAACATTCACCTGAATTAAAGCCTGTAACCAACAAAAGAGGCGTTCATTTATTAAAACCCGAAATGGTTTTAAAATATAACCAATTCATGAGTGGTGTTGATAGGCAAGACCAAATGTTGGCCTACTACACTTGCGAACACAAATCAATGCGTTGGTACAAGAAAGTAGGCATTCACATCTTCCAAATGATGATGCTGAATGCCTACTACTTGTACCAAATTAAAATTAAAAAAAAAATTGATTATTATAAATTTCGCGAAGAAGTTATTACCAAAATGCTACCACCTGCTCCAAATGATGCTCAATGCTCAAGTAAACAGGCAAACGGATATATACATTTGCCTGTTCACTTGAGCAAAGACGCTAAAGGTAATACAAAAAGAAGGAGGTGCAAACACTGCTGGGATACAAAAAAAAAACGGGTCAACACACTGTGCTATTGTCCTACTTGCCACAATGAACCCGGCTTGTGCCTAGAGTGTTTTCGGGCATACCATAATTATTAGATTAAGTTACTGTATATGTTATTAGTGTTAGATAGTTTAAGTTTAGTATTATATAATTGTCATTAGTGTTAAAGTTACGGTTAAGATTAGTATTATATAATTGTCATTAGTGTTAGTTTAGGTTACGGTTAAAATTAGTATTACATGTATATTTTTCTTTAGTAATAGTTTGAGTTGTGGTTAAGATTAGTATTACATAATTGTCAATAGTGTTAGTTTAAGTTACGGTTGAAATTAGTATTACATATATATTTTTCATTAGTATTAGTTTGAGTTGTGGTTAAGATTAGTATTATAAAACTTCCAATAGCATTATTTAAATTATTAGGTTAAGTTTATGTTATGGTTAAAATTGGTACTATATAGTTAGTTAGTATTATTTTATCCTGAGTAAATTATAAAGATTGATCGCGTATTTTCGTAGTTTTATTTGAAACAGTATATAGTATGTACACACCTAATATATTTATGCATTCAAACTAATACAGAAATTCGAAAGTAATTCTGTCAGTTTGGTGATCTCTCGACAACCAATGCAGTTACTATTTGTCGATATGATGGAGTTTGTCTGCCAGATGCATTTTCGTCGCAATCCATCTGGAATTATGAGCACACTTTAGTGAAGAAAAAACCGGCACGTGAAAAAAAAAGTGCGAGTCGGACTCAACTCTATAGTAAAAAAAAAACTGTATACTAACATCAAAATTGTAAAAACTGCTCTAGGTAAAAAACTCAAAAGAACTGATGGTATAGAAATTAATTTTATTTGATCTGTTTACAAAGCACAGAATTCACATTCATCTGGTAGATAATGTTCATATACCGCATATTTGCAATTTTGACACCAAAAGTTTTCAGTGCTCAACAATAATTCCATGGCGACAGCACTAGTTAGAAGAATAAAATGAGGAGGAGCTTCTGTGCATGTGGGCATATAACATATGAAGCACCTAAGCCGCTTTATAAAATGAGTAATTTCCCATGGCCAAACATAATCATATAAACATAAGCGGTAGTGCTCTTGATGCAAGTAATCATCCACGTCCATGAAGACTACCCGATTAGATGAAAAAATCATTTTTTTTCTTCTGTCGTGTTTGCTCAGTAACTAAAAAAAAAGAAAGATTCCTATTAGATTCGTGAGCTGTGTCTTTCGTCTCATTTATGTACGAAAATACTATTTATTTGACACCCATTTCGATTCGCCTCTGTTGTCGTATTAGTACCTACCTATTCGAAAAAAAAACCTATACCTATCCCATATTGTATACCACTTCGAGTCCGACACAAATCTAAGGTCACATCAAATAAAAATTGTTATGTAGGTACTCGTACATACCTACTTACATACAAGAAACCATTACTCTCCTTTTTCCAATATTATAGTAATGCGTGTACCTACTAAATACAAATATGATTGAATGCGCAGATATGCGTTCCGGTTCCTAGTACATCAAAATAAACTTGAACATCCTGTGAACGCATCGTAACTACCTACCTACTACCATGACTAACAGAAATAGCATTTTTACTCTACTGATATGCAGATATATTACACAGAAAATGTATTTCTAAATGGCATAAGCAATGCACATGTGAAAATATGGAACAATAAGATAAATCGAAGTTGAAAACTATGGATCCATCATCATGCTTGTAACCAACTTTTGTAAACCTATCAAACATGTTGAAATCTTGCTACCGTTGGCAGTTTATATTACAATTTCATCAAACACTTATCAAATTATCGAAAAAACAAAGATATACTCACGATTTCTCTTTTTATTCAATAAATATCACACAAAAAACACAGAGCAAATTACGCGGCACAGGTACCTACCTATTCGAAAAAAAAACCTATACCTATCCCATATTGTATACCACTTCGAGTCCGACACAAATCTAAGGTCACATCAAATAAAAATGGTTATGTAGGTACTCGTACATACCTACTTACATACAAGAAACCATTACTCTCCTTTTTCCAATATTATAGTAATGCGTGTACCTACTAAATACAAATATGATTGAATGCGCAGATATGCGTTCCGGTTCCTAGTACATCAAAATAAACTTGAACATCCTGTGAACGCATCGTAACTACCTACCTACTACCATGACTAACAGAAATAGCATTTTTACTCTACTGATATGCAGATATATTACACAGAAAATGTATTTCTAAATGGCATAAGCAATGCACATGTGAAAATATGGAACAATAAGATAAATCGAAGTTGAAAACTATGGATCCATCATCATGCTTGTAACCAACTTTTGTAAACCTATCAAACATGTTGAAATCTTGCTACCGTTGGCAGTTTATATTACAATTTCATCAAACACTTATCAAATTATCGAAAAAACAAAGATATACTCACGATTTCTCTTTTTATTCAATAAATATCACACAAAAAACACAGAGCAAATTACGCGGCACAGGTAGGGTAAATACGCCAAATGTCAGCCCCCCTTAGCGATTTTCTGACTGCCGATCGCTCTAGCACCTTCAGTTTCCAACGAAAGATAGCTTCTTATGCGGTTTTGGATAGTTTAACTAATCTATTTTATGTTTATAGGCATAAGATCGACATTTCTACTAAAAGAAAAAAGTAATAAGGTTTAGATGCGTCGAGAACAGAAAAACCCTAAAGTCGGCCATTCATGGCCCATGGTCGGTCGCGTTTTTCCCAAATGTCGGCCGGGTATAGGGTGTTTTAAATTAAGACAGTGACCAATATTATTAATGTGATTTATTTTGGCAGGATTCTAATATAACACTTTGTTTAATAGTTAAATATATGTATTTTTATTTCCCCTCATCAATATTAGATAAGTACTAAAATTATAACAAATTAAAACATCAAAATGAAATAAAACAAGAATTAATAACTTTAGTATGTGATAAAAATATTTTTTAAACCAAAAATAAAATAGAATTTTAAATAAGTCTAAAAAATTAAAATAATACTTCAAAAGTAATTGTTTGATAAACTTTTAACGTCTTCGGAACAATATTTATTAATTATTTTTCAAACAAGTCGGTAAACATTTAAAAAATTCGTAACCGCATAATTTTCTTTGATTCCGTGAAGGCTTTAGATCTTCCTGTTTTGTCATTGTGGTACCTACCTTAAATTAAAATCACTAAGTGAAAACAAACTTAGTACTTATCTAAGGGCCGCTTTTTGGTACAACAAAGATTCTCGACCAACCATTTATATGTTTTAAGCTAATAAGAAGTGTTTAGGTAATAGATAGCAAGTTCCAAAGAGAAATTCATATTATTTATATCTTAAATTCCAAAACCATAAAGCTACCATAAAATAATGTTTTCTTTAAATAAGTTTGATAAACAGATAAAAAATCACTACCCAATCAATGAAGAAATACAAAAGCATTTTTTCATCAACCTGTATAGTGGCCCTCGAATTCGAGGCTGGTCGACATTACGATCTTTAATGTTTCTAATGTCGGCCCGTATTCCTTGTACCTTATTTCTCGAGATTCGATTAAATATCACCCCGGCCGTTATTTGGCGATTAAACGTAAAATAGATTTATTTATCTAGAAGCTTTGCAAATTCTCTTATTAAGCCAATGGAATTGGTACAATTGGAATTTATAAAACAGACTGCATTTACTTTAAGTCGGCCACGGCCGAGAATCAGGTTTTAAGTCAAAACTGTTACCCTAATGGCGGCCTCCTATTTTGCCCTGAAAAATATACGCAAAACGCTGAAAAAACTATCTCAAAATATAGTAAAAATAACCCTTTAGTGATAATAAAGCTTAAAACAACAATAAAGAAATGTCTTATCGTTGTAATATCAATCCCCGAAGTGTGAGTATTCACATCAAGTAAGCTACTTTTAATGCAAACTTGACGCTTCAACGACGCAATCCCTGCTGACGCTCAGTGTGCGAAAAGCAAGTGACTTAATCAGATAATAATGGTTTGTACATATAGAGTATGAACTAAAGTTGCAATTCGAGAGGTAAAATTGTCACTTAATTACTATTTGAATGAATGCAAGCTGAAATCGTGCAGACGGCTGACAATTGGGGGGAGGCCGACGTTTGGCGTATTTACCCTACTAACAAGTTGAATCTTTGTTCAATTTTATTTTACTATTTTGACGTTGAATGAAAGTTTTTAACGGCTGTTTTATATTGTTTGATTAGTTCACTCGATCTTTCCGGCACTTTCACGCTATTATAGGCCGTTTACATATTGTAATTAAATGATTTTTCGAGTACAGTTAATATCGCGCAGATCTACGTTCCGAAGTTCCGAATTTTGAAGCTACGTATACGAAGCTTCAAAAATCTGGAGCGCAGACCTGCGTTCTGGCATACGAAAGGTTAACTCAAGTTAGGCATAACTGTTAAATTTAAGTAGGTACTTTTACTTTCAAGTGAAATAATCTTTCATAACTCGTGGCAAGTCATTGATCTTGCCACCATTCCGGTAATTTCACGGATAGTATGGGTCATCGCAATTGTTGTTTATGTAAACAACAATTGCGATGAAATATCATGTAGGTGTTTGTTAACACGCGGTCATGCCTCGATTCGACGGACCAGAACCGTCGTACCAAGGTCTCGGTCCGTCCGACAAACAGTGTTAGCACTAATTAGTATGCTTGACCTTGGCACGACTGACCAAAATCGTCGTACCAAGTTCGAGCGTGTGTATTGTGTAATACTATCAATAAACCTTTTGGATGTTTAGATACACAGAGTACTATTTTTAGATAGAAAGGGCAAGTGTCATGATTTATGGAGCAGAACAGGAACTAAAAACAAGTCTTATAGTTTTAAAATTTTATTATAAAATTTACATACTTAGTTCATTAAATTTGGGAGCTCTATACCGAGTCCGATTGACAAATCATAATTATAGGTCTTGTCAAGCTTCTTGGTTGTCCATGCTAGCAGCAGCACCACCCACAGGACGACCAAGAAGCTTGACGAGACTTATAATTACAATTTAGGAGCTCGGTAAGAGCTCCCTAACCGCGCATCTGCGAGGACGGCGGGCCTCTCCCGTATCCATGCCGAGACCTCGAGGGCGGCGCGCCTCCCCGGCGATCACCGCCCTCCGCCAGTTTTCTTTCAGCTCGCGGAGTTCCTCCGCCCGGAGGCGCCGCCGCTGCCGGCGGAGCTCCTGCTCCTCGAGGCGCTGATCCGGGCGGATCAGCGCCTCTTCTGGGCTATCAGCGCGTCGCGAAGCAGTAGTCTCAGCCGGCGTTCCTCGTCTCTCCTTCTGTAAAATATAATTATATTTAGTACAGATTCAGAAATGGTCTGATACCGCGAAAAATAGCAACTCGTCTTTTTCTTTGCATTTAGCATTTTATATCTATAATCAACCCCAACATTAGGTTCATTGTTACAACCAAAAGACATCCACTGTTGGACATAGGCCTGTCCCAAGTATCGCCATAATGATCGGTCCTGTGCGTCACCCATCCATGGGACTCCCGCGCTCCTCACCATGTCATCGGTCCAACATTACATTATTAATTGCTACCGACCCGCCCCAGCTTCGCGCGAGTGCAATGGTGATATTAAATATACTATGCATGTAATATAGGTACATAACCTTCTTCTTGAATCACTATTTATTAGAAAAAGCACAACAAAATCCGTTGCGTAGTTTTAATGATCTGAGCATACATAAGGACAGAAAGCGGGAAGCGACTTTGTTTTATACTATGTACCTAGTGATAATTTCAAGTCAGCTCATATCATGACCAGAACAAGTAAACAAAAAGATCCTCTATGAAAGTTCATTTATAAGTATTCATTTGTTAAATGAAGCTGAAAATTGAATAGTTTACAACTAGATCTAGGTAAGTACTTACTCGTCATCCGCGGTCGCGGCACGGAGCGGCGTCGTGCTGCGAGTACTGCCGTCCTCCCGGGCGCGGCCACAGCAATCAGCAATTCTAAAAAAAAGGATATTCAAACCATGCAAGAACTAGATTACATGCAGACACATTCACAGCAAAATATCAATCAACACAAACAAGCTTTTTCATTAGTATGCCCAAAGCCCAAAATATTCCACGTTTTTTTGCCACACCATGTTAGTATAACACTTCGCCATAACACAGTAATAAGGTTGCAAGCATCGTCATACCGCCACAGACCGCCGTAATCTCTCATCATCATCGTATGGCCATGATAAGTCTGTACATAAAATAAGAACCACTTGAATTGCCATATTTTTACGTAAATACCACCGTGAATTGCAGTTTATAATTCAATGTAATTTGCTGCACCTCGTTTTAAAACTTTGGTACCAATGATTGTACTTACCGGTTCGCAACGTTGCCCATGGTCTGATTGAATCTGATTTTTGTTCTGCAAAAAACAATAAACATTTTAATTCAACAATAAAACAACAACAGTAGTCGCTCAAAATTCAAAACACTAAAGAAATGTAGAATTTATACTTACATAATTTTTAATACAGCCAGAGCCACGTGCCACGTGCCCAGTTTTAAAGTTTTGACGACGACAGATAGTTTGGCTGTACCAACATTCACTAAAAACGCGTATTGTACGTTTCTACACTTTTATATATTTAATAAATTTATTCACTTACCGATGGGCTAGTAATTTACATATTTTTTTAGATTATTTTATTTATTCAAAAAATATTATAATTATATCGGTAAAATAAATAAAAAGTCAAACACACAAAGACGAAATTAGAGTGTGCCAATATTTAAAAAGTAACTTATCGGGAAAGTTTGTTTTCTGGAACTTAATAAAATAAGATTTGCTTGGGAAGTCCTCACGTAATATATGTTAACTCGGTTTACGAATATTTAAAAAAGAGGTTTTAATTCATTCAAATATTACACTATTGAAAAGTAAATTTTAAGTGCGTCAAATTGTTCGATCCCATTCATAAACTAAGAATGTTACCATTGCACAAATGTTTGCACTGGTATTCTCTTTCGTTGTTTATAAAATTTGTAAACATGCAGAATTTGATGATAATGTAATTTTAATTGTTTTAGTAATCGTAATTTATTATTAGAAATATTTTGAAATGATGTACACCTCTAAGTAATTGTTTTATAAAAACAGATTTTATAAAAGTACGTAATAACGATATCGTCATTTTAGTATGAGCTTTTGCTACAAGTAAATCTTAGTTCAAATAAACCTCAGTAGATGGCGTCTATAACAACTTACATTTAACACGGAACGTAACACGATTTCTGTTTATTTACAAATTTATTACTGGAATGTCCAGAACACACGCCCAATGATCGTTTTCTACTAAAGAATTAATATTTATATGGACATTTTATATAAACAGATGTTTCATTAATTAATATTATTATGATAATGCAATGTTATGACAAACTATCATTTTAGTAATCGTAATTTATTATCAGAAATGTTTTTAATAATTAATAGTTTTGTAAAAACTGAGACTTATTTTAGTATCTATTATAAAATAATATCTATAATATCGTCATTGCCCTAGTAGCAGTATTGGAATGAGTTTTCGTTATGAACAAGTAAATCTTGGTTCAAATAAACCTCAATAGATGGCAGCTATAACAACTTATATATTTAATACGGAACGTTTTATGATTTTGGTTTACTTACTGGAATGTCCGTAAGACATACCAATGACCCTTTTTTAAACCAAAGAATGAATATTTCTATGGACATTTTTACAACAGATTTTTTATTAAAAAAAATAGTCGACAACCCTTATAGCACAGCACACACGCACACGCGCGCGCACTTGGATTTGGACTCGCTAGCCGGGTTCTCGGCATGACGACAAGTCAACAATAGCTACGTATAATGACGACTCGGGAGGCGGGTTGTCGGCACATGAACGAATTATTGTACGACCCGGCTCCCGGGTTCTTAGCAGCGAAAGTGTTAACCCTTCAGATACCGTCAATTAAAGACACAATAGTAAGACAATAGATGCGCGGCCACCGGTGGTCGCTTGGGGATTCATGAATTAATATGGTTTTTTTTTTGTCGACGGGGAAAATCATCTTTGACGAAACCCGCTCTTGGGTGGAGCGGGAGACAGTGTCAGACTCTTACTGACTAAAAACCCCGCGCCGTTCCTTCTAGCCTTCATATCGGGGCACGAGCTCCCTTTCGGACAACCCTGTCCCCAGTAGGCTTCGACCCAGCTGGGCCCCTCCTGCTGCTGACAACTCCTTGAGGCGCGCGGGAACAGTGCGCGCCGTCGACGTTTTGGACTCGATTATTATGCATTAATATGGATGAATTATGAACCATGGAGCTGGTCTCGGATGGGCCACAGGATCTCTGGTATGGTCTTGATGAGTACCTACTGTACCGCGGGATAAAAACATGTTTTAAAAAAAAACAATACACTAACTCAAAAACTCGCGCTTATTCCTACCGCTTTTGGCACACAATTTACTATTTTCCGCACTAGTACTTTTTTTTTCAGTGGAAATATCATCTAATGACTTCCCCCGCTGTTGGGCGGAGGGGGAGATAGTGTCAGACTTTTACTGACTAAAAACCTACTTTTCAGAAGCGAAAAGCTACTTTTCAGAGCTAACCCTGGCCCCAGTAGGCTTCGACCCAGCTGGGCCCCAGTTGTTTCTAACAACTCCTTGAGGCGCGCAGGAACAGTGCGCGCCGTCTACGACTTGGGCTCAGTCCGGACAGTCACCGAACGGTCGGACAGCGAGCTACCGTGGCCGGAAATCGGGATCGGAATCCCGGCGGCGGCTGGGGCGCTACGAGCGCCGTTGCCTGATACAGTCGGCCTCCTCCTTTGCTAGCATTAGGTACTGCTTCGCAGAAAAAGGTGGCCGCCTGCCGCCCGCTCCGGACTATGGCCTGTACTAAGACCCGGCGCGAGAGATCGCTGCCGCTGATCGCCCCCACGTGGGCACTGCGATGCTCTGCCCAAGCGGGGGCACTGTGTGCTCCACCCTGTCCTCCGGGCGTTCCGCACAGTGGCGTCACTTCAGCGCGAATCCGGTGCAGGAACTTCCCGAAGTTACCATGTCCAGTGAGAACCTGCGTCATGCGGAAGGTGAGGACGCCAAGAGGTCGTTCCAGCCACGCGTCGAAGAGGGGACTTACCACCATAATTGTGACGTGTCCGACGGTGCTATTCTCTAAGAAAACAGCTTTCAACGCAGTGCTGGCCGCAGCGAAGAGTCCACCAACGAGTATATTGGATTAACAACCTAATCCATTGAATTGTTAATCCTTTGTACGTATTTGGATTTCTTCGCTGGGGCCAGCGCTGCGCTCAAGGCTGATTTCTTAGAGAATAGCAGGCCAGCACTGGGTTGCGATAGTCGCTGACGCCATTTCACCATGAGATCCCGCCGGAGCTCTGCCCGCCATGACGTGACCTGTCGCGGCAGCGGACTTCCGCCCCGGTGTTGCTTTTCCACGCGCAAATCGTGCGTGTGTGCAAGGACTGTTGCCTCCAGATCCCATGATGGCAGGCCAGCAAGGAGACTCCGCGGGAAACCGTGCGGTATCCCCGCACCATTCCGCACTAGTGCTGATAAGTGTTGGCGCTCGCCCTCGCCACAACTTATTATATTTATCTTATCAAGTTGTGCACTAAGCCCCACGATAAAACAACTATACTGAATGTACGAAGAACAAAATGAACAATTTCGCTCGGGAAGGCCTTGGCCCTATAGCGGGATAGTAAGGCTTGGACTCGCACTCTGAGGGTTCCGTGCATGCTATACCTAATTCCCAAATGGAGTCTCATAGAAGTCTCAGAACAACGCTGCCTGTAGGGTTGCCAGGTCCTGAAACTGAAAAGCCGGACAATCTATCCTATTTAGCCGGACATTTAATCAAAAAGGCCGATTTTTTTTAAGTCTAATAAAATTCATAAAATCTTTTTGAATTCTAAAGAAAAAACAATAAAATTAAGTGATATTATTGCTAGACTATTGCATGTCCGCTCTACTTGTGCTAGCGATACAAGGTAAGGCAAAACTCTAATGACAATCTATATATATAAAAATGACCCCCGTTTTCCGTTGTCACGACTTGGCATGAAAACGGCTTGACCGATTTGGCTGATTTTTTTTTTGTTGTGATTGTTATTGTGAGGAGAAGGTTCTTATGGAAAAAACAATTAGGGTAGTGTAGGGTAGGGTAGGGTAGAGTAGGGTAGAGTAGGGTAGGGTAGGGTAGAGTTGGGTATAGTAGGGAAGAGCGGGAGCGACGCCGCGCGGGCAAAGCTAGTTCTAAATAAAATGGTCTTTAAACAGCCTAACAAAAGCCAAAAATGCTCAAATTTGGCCGGACACGCAACTAAAACAGCCTATGTCCGCCTTTATCCGGACGCATGGCAACGCTAGCTGCTTGTATTGTGAGCGCGTTCAGTGCGCGGCAAGTGCGAGTTGTTTATACGTTAACGCGATCAAAACGTTTACTGCGCTTAGCTGTCTGACTGGTGAGCCTGGGGCGGGACAATCGGAACGCCGAAAGTAATGAACGTGCCGATTGCGTTAACGTACAACAAGCTGCCACTCGGGACTCTTTGTAGGCACAACATAGTGGCGTAACTATAGGGTGGCAAGGCTGGCAAAATGCCACGGGCCGCCGGCCCGGTGGGACCCCCGGTCCGAGAAGCCTTGAGTTCAGAAGAAGTAAATATACAAATTCAAGTAAATTATTAAGATTAAACGCATTCATAATAAAAGCAGGATTAATTTCCCGTGGAGTTTTGTCTGCTTGACCACCTTATAGATCAGATAGGTACGCCACTAGGAAGCCCACCTTCAGAGACGAAATATAATATTGGATTTATTTACGACTAGCTGCTCCTAGCGGCTTTGCCCGCGTGTTATTAAAAAAAAACTATTATTAAAACTCACTTTCGCTTTTATAATATTAGTGAGGATTAGAGACCTGCCGATTTATTAATCAGAATGAATATTTTAGGTACGTCTGTACTTCAGTGATCTGTCCAACTTTGTAATTTATTACAAAGTTGATGCTTTGCCTGTGGCCCCACCTAATAATTTTGTCACGGGCCTCGGATGGTATAGTTACCTACTACGCCACTGGCACACCATGATACACTGGGTGTCTTAGAAAAGACTCACTTCTGTAGAGTAGAGAAGAGTAGGGTACAACAGTAATCCATCGACTTTAACCGAATTGAAGGAAAACAATTCTGAAGCATTTACAAAAGTGAGTTTGTCTCGTGACCAGTCTGTACTTACAGCTCAGCCGGCGGTCTCCGGCGCCTCACGTCGCGCCTCGTCTGGTGGTAGTGCTGCGTGCGGTGTCATGTCTCGCTGCGGACAATGTCAACATCCTGGCGCACACACGACACCTCCCTCCGAACAATAGACCGTTCAGCGTCCATAAACAATAACGACGATACCGAGTTTCAAACGACTCCTTCAGCAACGACTAATTAAGTAGGTATCTCGTTACTGGGAGGTACGAACTACTGACTCCTAACAGAGAGCGGTCGTCACGCGCGTGCGTGCTCTTCATCGTGTAGATCACACTAATATTATAATGGTGATAGTTTGTAGGTTGGTACGTTTGTTATTTCATCGCGCTTTCGCTATGGACGTTGATAAAATTGGCACACATGTAGATCGTGACCAGGATTAGCACAAATATCCATTTTATTTAATACTAGCTTTTGCCCGTCTTCCCTACTCCACCCTACTATACCCAACTCTACCCTACTCTACCTTACTCTACCCTACTCTACCGTACTCTACCCTAATCTACCCTACTCTACTCAACCCTACACCACCCTAATTTTTTTTTTTTCATAAGAACCTTCTCCTCACAATAACAATCACAACAAAAAAAAAAAACAGCCAAATCGGTCAAGCCGTTTTCACGCCATGTCGTGACAACGGAAAACGGGGCTCATTTTTATAATATAGAATAGATTTATTCATCTAATCTTCATGCAACACAAAGTACATAGGCGGAGACTTTACATCACGGGATTATTGTCCTAAGAGATAATATCTCTAGTTCCACGCGGACGGAACCGCTGGTGGCAGCTAGCAGCCCTTCGGGAGACGAACGGGAATTTCTTATTTTTATTGAAAACTAGCTTTAGCCCGCGCGGCTTCGCTCCCGCTCTTCTCTACTCTACCCTACCCTACTCTACTCTACCCTAGACTACCCTAATTTAATTTTTTTTCCATAAGAACCTTTTCCTCGCATTAACAATCACAACAAAAGCTCTTCTTTACTTATTTCTGCACTGCAATGTCTACATCTCTTTTAATCTTTCCTTTCGCAGGTCTGCTGGAAGAAATTTCTTTGTGAAATAAGCAGTACCTTTGTACAAAGTTTTATAATTATGTTATCTTCTTCTGTATGTTGTGTGTACATAAATTATAAAATTAAAATAAACAAAAAAGAATTAGCGAAATCGGTCCAGGCGTTGTTGAGTTATGCGCTTACCAACACATTTTGCGATTCATTTTTATATTATAGACTAGCTTTCCGCCCGCGTGGACTAAGGTTTATATCGCGCGGGCAGAGACCCGTGCTCAGCAGTGGAATTATAGGTAGCCTATGAGTTATTCCAGTGTCTCTTCTACCTACCTACCAAATTTGATCTAAATCCGTTCAGTAGTTTTTGCGTGAAAGCGTAACAGACAGACAGAGTTACTTTCGCATTTATAATATTAAATAGTAGGTATTAACTCACTGATTTTGTTGTGGAACGAACGATTTTCTTTTTTTAGTCCAGTTGGTCCAAACAAACAATTTGAAATTGATTTTGATTAATGTTAAAAAAAAAACATATTTTATTATTTTAATCATTTAATAAGAATAAATAAACACAGTTCGAGTCACACCCTCAGCAGCTTTACGTACCTACTCAGTTATACAACACAAATAAAATAATAATTTCTTCCTAAAACTAAGTCATAATTTAAAATTAATTGTACAGAGCTTTTTTTTATTGATGGGGAAAATCATCTTATGACAAAACCCGGAGCGGTGGAGCGGGCGATAGTGTCAGACTCTTACTGACTGAAAACCCCGCGCCGTTCCTTCTAGCCTTCATACCGGGGCTCTAGTTTCCTTTCGGATAACCCCGACCCCGGTAGGCTTCGACCCAGCTGGGCCCCTCCTGTTGCTGACAACTCCTTGAGGCGCGCGGGAACAGTGCGCGCCGTCGACGTCTTGGCTCGGTCCGGACAGTTACCGGACGATCGGATAGCGAGCTACCCATGGCTCGCCGTCCGCGAGCCTTCTGGCTGGCCTACCACCGTGGGATCTAGAGGCAACAGTCCTAGCACACATGCACGATATGCGCGTGGAGATGCAACGCCGCGCGCCGGGGTGAAAGTCTGCTGCCCCTACAGGTCAAGGTATGGCGGACAGAGCTCCGGCGGGATCTCATGGTGAAATGGCGTCAGCGACTATCACAACCCAGTGCTAGACACAACACAATTATGGCGGTAAGTCCCCTCTTTGAGGCGTGGACATGAATATGGCTAAAACTACTTTTTGAGTAAAATTTTGCGTTTCTCACCAGCATGTACACATCGAATATGCTTTGTTAAATTACCCTTCAGACTAAAAAAAAGCTGACATTCTTTGCATTTGTAAGGTTTCTCACCAGTGTGTGTACGAATATGATTTATCAAATTATTCTTTTGACTGAAACAACGCTGACATTCTTCACATTTGTAAGGTTTCTCGCCCTTGTGCATATCCATGTGCCTTGTTAAATGACCCTTCTGACTAAAACTAAGCAGACATTCTGTACACTTGTATGGTTTTTCGCCAGTGTGCGTACGAATGTGAATTGTTAAAGTAGTCTTATGATTAAAATAAAGATCACATTGTTCACACTTGTAAGGTTTCTCGCCAGTGTGCGTGCGAATGTGTTCTGTTAAATGATTCTTCTGAATAAAACATAGCCGACATTCTTTACACTTGAAAGGTTTCTCGCCAGTGTGCGTGCGGATGTGTCGTGTCAAATGACACTTTTCTTTAAAACATAACTGACATTGTTCACATTTGTAAGGTTTCTCGCCAGTGTGCGTACGAATGTGACGTGTTAAAACATCCTTTCGACTAAAACAGCTCTGACAGATTTCACATTTGAATGGTTTTTCTCCCGTGTGTCCGCGAACACGCTTCATTGAATTACGTTTTTTAATATTATTATGACAATTCGTGTCTAAAGTAGTATCAATAACATTAATATAACCTCGAGATGTTGTATTAGCTATAAGTTCGTAGGTTTTCAGATCAAGTTTGGACGTACAAGTTTGAGTGTTCTGGGTAACTTTTGTGACTGATTCCTCATTCTTTTGATTTTCTTTAATTGCATCTTCTAGTTTGTTTCCTTGTATGAGCAGATTTCGTTTCAATGTAATGGCCGCTCCTGCAACGAATAGTTAAGGGAATGCAGTTCGACATACATTTTCACAATTTTTCATACAACTGAATCCGATTATGACGATATTACGAGTGAATTTCAACAAACGCCATTTTTTTTATCATATCGGTGAACTCTTTCATTTATTTATATTTGTATATTTTTCAGGTTTTATGTAATCTTTAGGTACGTTGATGATATTACATTGTGGGATATTTAATATCCTATCTGTCTAGCAACTTGCAAAAAGAACTGAAATCCCACCAAAAACATTTCATGTAAAATGTTGCCAAGACGACCACATAAGGTTTACCCTGTGAAAAAGATATCAGGGGCCCGAGTCTGCTATTTTTATAAATTTGTCATTTCAACACGATCCCATTGTCATTTTACTAAAAGTTCGTAATCTGCTAAATCATAATGATCGATCATTGATCGGTCAATGGTCTCGTAATAGAGTGGTGGTAATATCGAGAGTGGTGGTAATATCGAGCTTATTAAAACCAATAACTGCACAATAACGTTCTAATGGTAGGTCACTGATCAAAACAACTGTCAAAAGTTTTGCAAATTACCGCATACGCCAGATATTCATTTGTCATTATGTACGAGATTACCATTTTAAGACACTTCTTTCAATGAAGTGTCAGTGGTTGATCATTGGAAAGTCATTATGACGCCATTATATTAGTAGATTACAAAAACTTGTCAAAATCAACCATTATGAAGTCAATGATAGACCATTCTGACACTATTGTAATAGCAGACTTGAGGCCCAGATCTCATGTAGAGCCAAGCTTCTGAATCTACATGGCTGAACTCTACCGACCCCAAACTTCACAAATTTTATCAGTAAAAATGTATGGCTTGGCTGTTTCATTACTTACTTCAAAAACTAAATATTCGCATCACCTCAACGACGGAAGCGAAACGGCGAAGCCATACATTTTTACTGATATGTAGAATTTGTGAAGTTTGGGTCGGTAGAGTTAGGCCGTGTAGATTCAGAAGCTTGGCTCTACATAAGATCTGATATCTTTTTCACAGGGTAAACTTTATGGTGGTCGTCTTGGCAACATTTTACATGAAATGTTTATAGTGGTGTAGCGACGACAATGCACCACATGTAGTTTTTGCAACGTTGCATTTGTGCAACGTAAAGAGTCACGGGCTTGTCGGGTTGCGAGCGAGTCGCATGTGTGAATATTCTAAGTTGGTACTAAATATAACTCTGATCGGAACGTATTTGATTTACAACCCGTACCCGTGTCTCAACAGTGGGATCTCATTTTTTCAATCTACCACAACTGTCAAACGACATTTCTTAGATTTGTAGATACTAACTAAATTGTTCGCTCACACAATGACTCACTAACTATTACTCACGTGTCGCGTCACTGGATCTTCGCTTCCCCGACACTAGTTGTTCTTCTTCCACCTCCGTTTTGATCTCTATTAAGGGCACATCGTATCCTGGATCAGGTTTAGACTGTTGTGCTGCTATATCTTCTACGTCTGAACAGCTATTGTTTAGAAGTTCCAGTTCTAGTTCTGTAAGCAAAAACAGTGAAGAGCTACTTGTTAATACATGCGCAGGATGGATCCGAAGTCCGGTTATGACAAGATCCCAGTCTGACATTATAATTTTCACTCGAGCAGTTGACTGAACTTCATCAATTCTATATGAAGACAAGTCGCCACGTCGCGCGTAGATCCGTCAGATGATCCTCTGGATAAACCGGTTTCTGAACCTTAGCAGAGTTGAAATCGGTCTTCGCCCATGAAAAGGATTCTGCTCGTGATGTGGATGGATTCCAATACTCCTTCATATCTAGAGCTGGGGATAAAACCCACCAGTATTACCTAGATCTGGCCAATTTTTGTTTTTCCTCCGATTCTGATCCTCCTGATTGGAAGGCTCAAGCTATTATCCCTTTATTAGAACCTGGGAAAGATCCCAGTGGCCATTCTTCCTACAGACTGATTGGTCTATCGTCCGTACTTATGAAGCTCTTGGAAAACCTCGTTAAAAACCTTCTGCAATGGATTGTGGAGACCAGGAGACTGGTGCCAGTGACTCAATTTGGCTTTAGGAAAGGATTGGGATCATCTGATAGTGTGGGAACCCTCACGTCAGAAATCCGACGGCTAAGCTAACCCAATTAAGGAGAGCGACAGATTTGCCAGGTAAGTTCGAAGCTCAAGGGAGCTTAATAGCATCTAGACTGACATACAGTGGAAACCTTAGTTTTTTAAACTATTGGACGCCCCACACGCGATGTGTCCTCAGGCGCCACGCAACAAATGTAAAAAAATATTTTCTGGCCTTTTTATTTCTATTGAATATAAAAAAAAACAAGAACTTATTATGTGTGAAAAAGTAAAGAAATATGGCTTATAACAGGGCAATTTTCCATAAATACAAAATAAAATGTTTTGTAAAAGTCGTAAATTATTTTATACTATTATTACTTCTAATCAAGTAGTGGCGCTGAGGGCACGAAAATCTCGAACTTGTATTCAAGTGATTGGCGTTTAAAAGGTTAAATGTCCCAAACTGTCCAAAAGAATGGTCGGAGACTTGGCAACTGACAAATTCACAAAATTAAAATTCCTCTCCCTAATAACTTCAATTCCCTTTTGATTCTCATAAATATTATTATAATGTGAAATGGTGCTTACAGGATAAAAATATAGATATTGACATACAGTAGCGATAGTTTAGTGATATTGAATAAAAGATGGAAAAAAATGTGTGATATGTACAGTGCGTTTCACTTAGGAAGTTCCTTTGCCGTAATGTTGGCAATACGGAAAAACAGTGTTGCAATATTTTTAGCAATTAAATTACTTAATATTAGGGAGATTAACTGATATTTCGTTACTTTTAACAAATGCTTTTTTTTCTTTTTTTTTTAATATTTTTGAATAAAGTATAGGACGCTGGGCCCCATTCCGATTGTCCTGTAATTATTTCAAATACCGAAAACGCCACTCCACAATATCGTACCTCTCTATTAACAACTTCCTTTTAAACCTGCTTTTTTTTAAATAAAATCCCATTCCCCTCATAATTCTTCAAAAAGTGTTGCAACCTTTAAAATCGATTTCGTTTCGCATTTCGGGAAACAAGTTTGGTGGAGTAGGCAACTCTTTCCTTTTTCCCTTCTTTTTGTGTAGATAGACAGGGGAGCCAACATTACACCGAAGGAACTTCTTAAGTGAAACGCACTGTAATTTAATTTGACATCACTATTTGGATCAATATCTTATTCATTTGACTGCTAAGTTGAAGACATACACACAAAGACATCTTATGACTCATCTGACATTAGTTTTAACCCTTCAGATACCGTCAATTAGAGACACAATAGTAAGACAATAGATGCGCGGCCACCGGTGGTCGCTTGGGGATTCATGAATTAATTTTAAATCTTTGACATTTGTGATATTCGGAAGCTATTTAATTTGACATGTATTTCTTTCTTTTGTTTTTTTTTGTAATTTTGCAATGTAATTATAATAATTATGTATGTAATGACATTACATACGTACATTAAACAGGCACCAATTTCACATGAAACTGAGTGACACTGATGTTTGCCGGTACTGTAATCAGGAGAGGGAGACGCCTAAGCACCTATTGTGTGAATGCGGGCCCCTTATCTACAAACGGAGTATCCATCTGGGCCGACATATTATTCAACCGGACGAGATTAAAACTCTTAAAGCTAGGAGCATTCTAGACTTCCTGGAAGCCTCCGGGCTAAAAGAGTTACTCTAACAAGGTGGCGAGTCACAATAGATCTTTTAGATCGCAGTGTGGAGCTCCTTCACAGGATATGTGTCATCTCCTTTCCTGCCCGGCATGCAACCTGCTCCCTAAATGATCTGAACGAGGCCAACGACAGAGCTGTCCAGGTGGCTAAGTATTGGTCGGACAAAATCTGAGACGAATCGACACGAGAAGAAGAAGAAGAAGGTCGCAGTGACTACATCTCCTACACTACGGGAAGTGCATAGCCCCTTATCTTCAAAATAATAACTAATAATGACATTAACATTTGCACACCTTACTAGGTAATAATACAGTGTTTCTCTATATTTATTTGTAACATCTGTTTAACCGTATTATGCAAATAAATGATTTGATTTAATCTCTTCTCTCCTAAACTTGTCCTAAATTTTTAAATGACTAGCTTTTGCCCGCGTGGCTTCGCTCCCGCTCTTGCCTACTCCACCCTACTATACCCAACTCTACCCTACACTACCCTAATTTTATTTTTTTTCCATAAGAACCTTATCCTCACAATAACAATCACAACAAAAAAAAAAACAGCCAAAGCGGTCAAGCCGTTTTCATGCCATGTCGTGACAACGAAAAACGGGGTTCATTTTTATAATATAGACTAGCTTTTGCCCGCGCGGCTTCGCTCCCGCTCTTCCCTATTCCACCCTACTATACCTACCCAACTCTACCCTACTCTACCCTACACTACCCTAATTTTTTTTTTCCATAAGAACCTTCTCCTCACAATAACAATCACAACAAAAAAAAAAACAGCCAAATCGGTCAAGCCGTTTTCATGCCAAGTCGTGACAACGGAAAACGGGGGTCATTTTTATATATATAGATAGAAGATAAGATAAGATAGATAATAATGGTATTTATATGTAACCTGGTGTGTAATTTATTTTAATCCGTAAATATTAATAATTATTTGTGATGTCACATTATATCGCCGTCCCCAGCGAATAATATTGTAACTAAAAACACCAAATTTTACAGGAAAATTAAAAAACCGTTTTTTGATTTTAACTTCTTAACAGGTTTACATAGCGAGATCGTTGAATAAATTTGTAATTACAGTTTACTGGGAATGGGAAATTTGTGAGGAGTCAGTATTAATCTATTGTGATGATATTCGTCATACAAAAAAGTTTTTATTCAGAGGCAAATAGTACAGATAAATTCATTACAAAATGTCTAATTCGAAAAGTAATAGCACGAATCACGTGAAAAAAATTCACAGGGTGTAATCACACCTCTAGAACAATAATTCCTCATAAAAGCACTTCTATCGCAATAGTCGATTACGGTATTATTCGCTGGGGACAGCGATATATTCTGTTTAAATCTATGTTTACTAACAAGCATTGTATTGTCGTTGCAGATCTACCACAAAATGCAAAGTTGGACGGTTCATCTACCGACGCTACCGTCAGCACATGACTCTGGCAGTCTAGTCGACCCGGGCAGTAGACAAAGAAGAAACAAACTAAACCAAATTAACACTCACGTGTCGCGTCACTGGCTCTTCGCTTCTTCCTCGATACTTCTTGTTCTTCTTCCACTTCCTCTACTTTGATCTCTATTAAGGGCACATTGCATTCTGGATCAGGTTTGGACTGTTGTGCCGGTATATCTTCTGCGTCTGAACAGCTATTGTTTAGGGGTTCCAGTTCTAGTTCTGTAAGCAAAAACAGTGAAGAGCTTCTTATTAATACATGCGCAGGATGGATCCGAAGTCCGGTTATAAGATCTCAATCTATCATCGATGATCGTAAAGGCAAGTCGCGCGCACCGGCGATGCACCGCTGCGTCGCTCTACGCCGCGAGGCATCTCGAGGCGCAGCGCTGCGGGGTGCAACGTATTCTGAATTATCACAGAGGAATATGCACCGTGCGTTCCAAATGAGAATAGGATCGATTTTTGTTGTGACGTCACGATTTACTGTCAAATCTAAGAAATTTGGTCAATATGGAGGAATTTGGGGATTAGTAAAATTGAAGAACTGAATTCTGATTAAACTTTGTTCGTTCACAGTTCGTAAATAAATTAAATTTTTCGTAAACTAGTTAAAGTTTCAAAATTTCTTTCCTCGATTTGACAGTAAATCGTGACGTCACAACAAAAATCGATCCTGTTCTCATTTGGAACGCATTGTACCTTTTCATGTACCTACTCGTAGTAAATAATAAAATGGGTTGTACTATGTATTTAAAACACGAGATCTAGATACTTGTTCCAATTATTATATTTTTTTTTATTGTTGATAGGTTTGCGCTTGACCGTTATCTCACCTGATGGAAAGCGACGATGCGGTCGACGATGGAACGCGCTTACCTAGAAGAAACCTATTCACTCTCGACTTAAAGATTCCCGGGTTGTAGCTATCTGGAAACACAGATTCCGGCAAGGGATTCCATTCCTTATTACTTATTGAATGTGGTCATGGTGCACGTACTTATCCCTTTGATCCATACTATGACTCGACTCGACATATACGGGGTTATTTGTAAAACACTAGCAACCTCTCAGGAATCTGGTATTAACATCATAAATAACAACTTTAGTTCTATGACTTTTTACAAAACATAAAACACAATAACACTTAGTCCTTCAAAATGGTTAAGTTAGTAGATAGATATTACTATACTTATATGTATTCGTCAATCAGTACCTACTAAAAACCGACATGCAGCGCAGTAGACGGTATGTTTTTCTTCATCAAGGTTTTGACTGTGGCGGTGACTGGCAGCAAAACCTACCGTGTAATTCTGCCCCCGTTAGTAAAAAAGACGCATCTAACATTTTATCCAGATTTTTTTTTTCTATGGGGAAAGCACGGAATAAAGAAAAGTAGAAGTGCCTCTTAGATATCGCGCGTGTGTCAACAGCAGACGAGATTCGCCTATTACATGTGCAGGTGAATATGGCATCTATTTCAAAGGCACTAGCGTTCTGAATAGAATAAATTGGTTAAAGCGCCATCTAGCGTTGAGTAGCCGAACTCGTTGTAAATTGGTTAAAACTTCTTTATTGTTCGTGTCATGTCAAATAATAACAACGTTCTTACGTTGTAATAAGACCTAATTTATGAAAGCAATAAGAATATGATTTGTAAAAGTTAAGTTTGTAATTCGTAGCTTCGTAGCCAATCATATTACTGTTTTTTATGTGTGTAATGTACAATTTGATACGCAAATGTGTGAGTTTGGCGACACTGGTTCCCGTGCTTAACCACGTTAGGGGCACTTCTACCTATATTTTCTGTTCTGTGGGGGAAAGTCATCTTATGACAAAACCCGCTCTTGGGCAGAGCGGGAGATAGTGTCAGACTCTTACTGACCAAAAACCCCATCCCGTTCCTTCTAGCCTTCATACCGGGGCACGAGCTCCCTTTGATTTGAGTTTTTTACACTGCCGGAATCAGGAAAAACAGGCACATCTGCCAGTATTTTTAATATTTTGCTAACTTTCTCCAGTGTGGTTTTAACACAAGGAAAAAAGGCCCGATTTCCTGTTTAATTCATTAAAACATTTTTTATCCGTTTTGGTTTTTGTTAGATACGTCTTTTTAACTATCAGAGGCAGAATGTTAGCCTTAGTGCTATGAGGTCTAAGAGCAGTAGGGTATCGGAATACTTCATGATACTAGGTACTGTCAAAGTGAGAGTAGGTGCCGCTCAGTATCGACATTTAACGATTCTTCGGACCTGTTTTAATAAATACCACCCATGTCTAGTAAATATCGGCGGCGGAGACCTCTCGCACCGGGCCCTGGTCGAGGCCATGGTCCGAGGCGAGGAGGAATGGCAGGCGGTCGCCTCCTTCTGCGAAGCAGTAATGCTTGCAAAGGAGGAGGCCGACCGCATCAGGCTACGGCGCCCTCGCCGCCGCCGCCGGGATTTCGATCCCGATTTCTGGCAACCGTAGACGCGGGCTCGCGGACGACGAGCCATGGGAAGCTCGCTGTCCGATCGTCCGGTAATGGACCGAGTCCAAGACGTCGACGGCACGCACTGTTCCCGCGCGCCTCAAGGAGTTGTCAGCAGCAGGACTCAGCTCGCCCAGCTGCCCAGCTGGGTCGAAGCCTACTGGGGACAGGGTTGTCCGAAAGGGAGCTCGTGTCTCAGTATGAAGGCTAGAAGGAACGGGGTGGGGTTTTTAGTCAGTAAGAGTCTGACACTGGCACGAGCTCCCTTTCGGACAACCCTGTCCCCAGTAGGCTTCGACCCAGCTGGGCCCCTCCTGCTGCTGACAACTCCTTGAGGCGCGCGGGAGCAGTGCGCGCCGTCGACGTCTTGGACTCGGTCCATTACCGGACGATCGGACAGCGAGCTACCCATGGCTCGCCGTCCGCGAGCCCGCGTCTACGGTAGCCGGAAATCGGGATCGGAATCCCGGCGACGGCGACGAGGGCACCGTTGCCTGATGCGGTCGGCCTCCTCCTTTGCAAGCATTACTGCTTCGCAGAAGGAGGCGACCGCCTGCCATTCCTCCTCGCTCCGGACCATGGCCTCGACCAGGGCCCGGCGCGAGAGGTCTCCGCCGCCGATCGCCCCCACGAGGGCACGGCGATGCTCCGCCCAGGCACCTACTTCAAGTTGTATAGTGGAAATATTTAAGCCTTAAGACTTGACTTGATTTGTATGGTTTTAGGTACCTATGTAAAGGACGGCAAAAATGTCTTTGCTCGGAGCGGCTAAATAGCTAGATCGGGCCCTGTTGACAAGTACAGCTTGATCATTAGATTACTGTTTTTAAAAACATACCATATTTCAAATGTTCCTCCTCTGGCTCAATGACATCATCGAGTCTCTCACAAACAGCTGGTAATTCTTCTTTGACAGCAATGCTTTCAATATGGCTGACATCAACTATACTGATGTTCTCTACAGGAGTCACTATCAGCCCACTGGAATACTTTAGCTGTAATCTGTTTACTGAAAGGTTCGGCTGCAAAAGGTTATTACAGTATTAGGTAATCCTGATGTTCTTTATTGCACACAAACAAGGATAAAAAAAAACTTTGTTACATTCACTGCACAAAAGCTTCATAAGTAGATTTTTCCACAAGATTTTTTTTTAATTATTATTGATAGGCTTGCGTTTGACTACCATCTCACCTGATGGTAAGCGACGATGTGGTTGACGATGGAACACACTTGCCTAGAAGTAACCTATTCACTCTTGACTTAAAGACCCCTAAGTTGTAGCTATCAGGAAACACAGACTCCGGCAGGGAATTCCACTCCTTGGCTGTACGCACAATAAATGTGATAGGTACATAAAGAACAGATGTGCATTAACGTCATAGTCAGGTAAATGCAACCAAATGTAAAATACAGTGGAGCCCCGGTAATCCGGCCCCTGGTTAATGCGGCGCTCCCTATAATCCGACATCATCTATTACATACAAGTATTCGCTAATTCATGATTGAACAAGTTACAACTTGTACGCACCATCACTACTGTGCTCGACGCGTAGAGTATTGTTTTTATTCTGATTGCTTACTTTGACTCCATACATTTTTTGATTTAGAGGCTTCAGTGCACTCTGGGTGACTATGCCAGCCTCATGGGATCAATCCTATTGTAGCATAGTGGGCATCCTGCAAGCTGCAATAGCAGACTGCAAGTCACCCATTACTCTACTCTATCGCCTACTCACTTCTTCAAAAATAGTTCCTCACTCTATCCTCATATTCTCTGCCCCTCTCTACCCTTTATTTATTATTTATTTATTTATTTGATCTTCATGCAACACAAAGTACATAGGCGGACTCTGCCAGTCAACCTAGGGTGGTGAAGAGACATTATGGTAGGCGCATATAAAAAAAAATTTTATTTGAGTAAGAGCAAAAATAAAACATATATTTAAAATAAACATTTAAGATACTCTGTGCTTCTTCAGACATTGGCCGGCTCAAAATCATATTGATTCCACCCACGGAATAAAGAAAAGTAGAGGAAGTGCCTCTTAGATATCGCGCGTTTGTCAACAGCAGGCGAGATTCGCCTATTACATGTGCAGGTGAATATGGCATCTATTTCAAAGGCACTAGCGTTCTGAATAGAATAAATTGGTTACAGCGCCATCTAGCGTTGAGTAGCCGAACTCGTTGTAAATTGGTTAAAACTTCTTTATTGTTTGTGTCATGTCAAATAATAACAACTTTCTTACGTTATAATAAGACCTAATTTATGAAAGCAATAAGAATATGATTTGTAAAAGTGTTTTTTATGTGTGCAATGTACAATTTGATACGCAAATGTGTGAGTTTGGCGACACTGGTTCCCGTGCTTAGCCACGTTAGGGGCACTTCTACCTATATTTTCTGTTCTGTGATTCCACCATTGTGGAGATCAATATTTGGTAACAGGCTCCTCCTCAGTTCGCGGTACTGGTCACACTCCACCATATTCCATACATAATTGCGAGAGGATAGCGTCCCGGCCTAGCGTGTGTCCATTGTTTGCTGTTTATTAATTGTGTATTACGTAAACTTACCTAGCAATGTCGTCACAAGTTCAGAAGCGAAAGCACAAAACACTGACAATTAAAGAAAAATGTGATATTTTCTTAGACTCTATAATCTGACAAATTCGATAGTTCGACACTGCCCTGCAAAATGTTTGCCGGACTACCGGGGCTCCACTGTAGTGAAAATATATCTTGTGTCGCAGACTAAAGAATTTCACTTGATCCTGAGCAGTCCGTGACTTTAGATAGTATCACTAGGCATCACTTCTGCACTTACTAAATACCCTCACTAGTAGCAGAACACCTCACCTCATTCATCATCTGAGCAAACAGCTTTTCTGCTTCCAGACATTTCCTCTGCAGTTGGCAGCATTGCTTTAGTTTGGTGCAGCAGATGAAACAAGCGAGCATCGGCCTACTGTCTTCAGTTACAAACTGCAACATAACAAATAGCATTTGACTTAGGAATAGGATACTTCCCATACAGTACATACATTGTTATGCTGTCCAAGCAATATTGGACACAGTTGATGTTAAGTGTGGCTGATAGTACACCTCTCATACAGAGAAACATCTTAGGGGGCAAATAGTGGGCGATGCCTACTAACGCGCAGGTAGATTTTATGTTCTTTACGATTAGAATAGGATGTTTTTTATTTGATAAGTGTTTACTTTTTAGGTTTAGGAACTTAGGTCTTGATAGAATAGTGTTCATAGACTGAGTTACTATTGGAATAACATGTAAATAAGATTCTAATAAGAATATGTAAGTTTTAATGTGAATACTTGGTAATTTGTTTGTTGACTATTTTTAAATAGAGTTTATTTTAATAGTCTGTTCCTAATGAAGATTCTATGTGTTCAATTAGTGTTTTTAAGTGTAATATGTGATATTAGAAACGTTAGAATCGAGATAGAGTAATTTGAAAATTATCGAAGTTTGTAATTTCAGTTACGTAAGTTGAATCGTTTGTTTACCTTTTTTGTGTTAGGTCCGATACCCACCTACATTGTGTTTCTAGATAGAATCTAATTAGAAAATGATTATGTAACAGTTAGATTTCAAATTAACGAAGTTTTGAGAAAGATATCGAATTGTTGGTGTCTGGCAATATTGTAAACAATGTGTTTTGATAAGTTAATGTTCTGGAAACTTTTTTGTATGCAATGATATGTGCAATATTGTTATTTTATAAGATAGTACATATTATTACGAGTATTTATGTGTGCATATTGTCATGTTTTCTTAAAGAAATAAATAAATACGGCGTCAGAAAGGGCTCGGCTGAAGTGAAAGTTGAAGTAAATTTAGAGTCAAAATACGCGGTCCCTGAGAACGTACAGTTTCGCGGTATAAAAGACGGGGCGATTTTGAGTCCGATGTCAGTCGAACACGAGCCACCGAAGAGGCAACATCTCAAGGGAAATACTTCAAGCCGAACCCCGAAGACCCCACTTGTCGAAAAACGGTCGAAAAACGTATTCTTATTTCTACTCCTTCCCCCCCCCTCAATCTGTGGTACACTCCACCGTTGCCCCTAGGCTCCAAAATCTACGCATTCAGGAGTGCGTGGTGGCGTACGTGACCCGCGCAACAAGCAACGTGCGCCAAACATCGGGTTTGAACTGTCCCGAGGGCTCGGTAGCCACAAGGGTTCCGCCTGCTACCGTCACCGCCTCTTAGCAGGGGCTAGTCCGCCACAGCTTCTAAAGAATCATTCTGGGGCACTGTACATGGGCCACCCTCACCCTGTATATAGTTAGCTGTGAGCAGCCTGTTGAAGTAATACAGTTGAATAAGGTACAACTTACTGGAATATCAGTCAGCTTTTCATACAGTTGTTGTAAATCCTTGTCGTTAATGATGTACATGCGAACATTCTCTACTAAACATATTCGGCACATTGGCATTTTATTCATCTTAAACTTAACGAAAGAACTTGGTTGACATAATATATTAGAAAAACTATGGTGAATGTCTGCTGCTGGCGCGGCTTTAACACTTCACGAGATGAACTCAGTAAAATACATCGTGTGATCGATGGCTTCTTTCGCGGAACTCTTGTGATACCTAGCTGAACCGTTAAGCCGTATATTCCTGGCGGGCCAACAAGTTTATAGGAATTATTTTAATAATCTCAAATCAAAATCCTTCAAATTATAATTATTTAGAATGACGATGACCAATTTAATCAAAACAAACATTACAAAATCATTTCACAATTTGTTTGGGTTTTGACACCTGTCTGACAGTAAATGACAATGACATTGACATGACAGTAGTATAAACAAAGTCGCTTTTTCTGTCACTATATCCTACGCAACGAATTTTGATGCTTTTTTAAGAGGAAGAAGGAGGAAGGTTTATATGTATAATATTGCACCCAAGCGAAGCCGGGGCGGGTCGCTAGTATTTAATATTTTCTGGTTCTTTGTTATCTTTTTTTTCCGTCGTTTATTTCTGTATTTAGATACTAAGTTCTTTAATCAACGTCTTCATAATTTAAACCCTTAAAATAAGGATGTACATATTTCAATTTTTTTTCAATTTTAGCCGTTTGGGGTCGAAACGCTTGGTTCATGGGGTCCGAGTGCGCGTCTCCTTTTCAAGGATATTTCACGCCGACTGATCGACACTTTACGTGACCAGAGGGCTGGCTCGTTCTTTGCCCAAAGAATTAGCATTGCCATTCAACGTGGCAATGCTGCCAGTCTTCTGGGCACATTTCCGGATGACCGCGATGTGGAGGAGTACTTTGACGCCTGAGCGTGCTTTGTCTTTTTGTATCATATTTATGTACATAGTTAGGTTTTAGTTTAAATAGTTTATTTAGTATTTAAGTTTTTATTTTATGTATATATGTAATAAATTTTTAGTAGATATATGTTAAATTAACTTTCAATATTTTTATATGAGTTCACATGACCTCTCTTGGAAACGTTCAATTCCCAGTTAGTCAAATTCCTTTTAAAAGCAGGCCTGCTTCTAAATCACTAAAAATAGTACCATGACAGTTCTAAAGTTGAACGACTTTTGTACCACGGAGTTAGTATAGAAGAGGAAGCGGCCTAAACAACTGTGCACTGTGACTCTCAACTGAGTCCTGACGTCATCACGGTGGGCGTGGTTTGAATCAGTGTATTGTTGGCGTTCGTCCTGAGCACAACTTCGTAAACCCAATTATTTGGCATCATATTCGCGATAGAAAACCAAAAAAATTAAGTGTTGTATTTTATCTTGTAAAAATTACTCGGATAGACGTTCTGATGCTATGGATGCCATCGCATTTCATTTGTAAGTTATTTTATATGCATAATTTATTAAAATACTTCTAGAAAAATCTTAACTTCAGCATTTCCAAATATAATTCTACTCGACATTAGATGGCGACACTTATGTCATGGGAACTAAATATATTTAGGTACGTAGAGCTCACTATTAATATATTTTAATAATCATACGTATTGAAATTTGATCAACATTCATTCCTAAAGGTCCTTTAATCGCCATAATATTATTTTTGTAGTATTTATATAATTTTGTAAACAAGTCGTCATCTATCGTCAAATAGCAAAAATACAGGGCAGTAATTAGAAGCCAATTATTTTACCGAATATCCCCAGGCTACAGAACTTGTAAATATAATACTTATATTTCTCTAATATATGATTTGGTCGATCAAATTGTTTTTAATTACCTCACATTTGGTGTAAAAAGTAGAGTATGCAACACAGGGATAAAGCTGTCTTTGTCTTGGGCGGCTTGAATTCCTCACTTCACTCTGGTTTCTTTATAATCTCCCACTCAATGCTCGGGAGCTAATTATATAAAACCTTCACTGACGTTCGGGATTAAAATAGCAACCTTCGTTTCGTTCGGAATTCAACATGCCGCCCGCGACTTAACTTATGCTAAAGAGAACTTAGTATCTAAACGAAAAACATACCTAAAAAAAAAACAAAAATCCGGGAAAATATAACATAATTATGTCATTGTCATTGACTGTCAGTGTCAGATGTCCAAATTGTGGATTCTCTTTGGATAGATTTTGTTTGTTTTGATTAAAAAGCCATTAATTAAGAATTGAAGTTAGTTTAGTTATTTTAGTACAGGAAGGATTATTAAAATAATTCCTGTAAACTTCTTGGCCAGCCAGGAATATGCGGCCTATCGGTTAAGCTGTCACAAGAGTTCCGCGAAAGAAGTGCATCGATCACACGTCCACACGATATATTTTACTGAGTTCATCTCGTGGAGTGTTAAAGCCGCGCCAGCAGCGGACATTCAACATAGTTTTTCTAATATATTATGTCAACCAAGTTCTTTCGTTAAGTTTAAGATGAATAAAATGCCAATGTGCCGAATATGTTTAGTAGAGAATGTTCGCATGTACATAGTTAACGACAAGGATTTACAACAACTGTATGAAAAGCTGACTGATGTTCCAGTAAGTTGTACCTCATTCAAATGTATTACTTATATAGGCTGCTCACAGCTCACTATATACAAGGTGGCCTATGTACAGTGCCCCAGAATGATTCTTTAGAAGCTCTAGGATGTTTCTCTGTATGAGAGGTGTACTATCAGCCACACTTAACATCAACTGTGTTCAGTATTGCTTAGACAGCATAACAATGTATGTACTGTATGGGAAGTATCCTATTCTAAGTCAAATACTGTATCTATGTCATGTTGCAGTTTGTAACTGAAGACAGAAGACCGGTGCTTGCTTGTTTCTTGTGCTTTTCTAAATTAAAGCAATGCTGCCAACTGCAGAGACAATGTCTGGAAGCTGAGGAGCTGTTTGCTCAGATGATGAATGAGGTGAGGTGTTCTGCAACTAGTAAGGGTATTTAGTAAGTGAAGAAGTGATGCCTGGTCAGACTGCTCAGACTGAAGTGAAATTCTTTAAATCTTGGGTTGAAGACCCATAGTCATAATATATGTCTACTTACATCCTGCCAGAGGGTCTATACAGGAACCGCTTGGCCATGGCCCTTCATGGGGCGGGGTATGGGCGCTATCCAAAAAAAAAAAAGATCTGGTGAAAAAATCTATTTATGCGGCTCTTTTGAAGCTAAAAGTATCAAAAATTGTTGTAGTTGTTGTGTTGTTGGTTCTTGTTACAAAAGAGAACATCAGGATCACCTAATACTGTAATAACCTCTTGCAGCCGAACCTTTCAGTAAACCGAGGACAGCTAAAATGTCCCAGTGGGCTGATAGTAACTCCTGTAGCGAACATCAGTATAGTTGATGTCAGCCATGTTGAAAGCATTGCTGTCAGAGAAGAATTACCAGCTGTTTGTGAGAGACTCGCTGTTATTCAGCCAAAAGTGGAACATTTGGAATTTGGTATGTTTTTAAGAACAGTAATTAAGTGATCAATCTATACTTTGTCAAGATATCTATACAAACATTATGTATGTTAGAAAGAATCACCACCTTTTTAATGAACGGGGGCTGACGGAATGAGGAGGAGACATAAATCGCCGTCCCCTGCGAATAATATTGTAACTAAAAAAAAACAAATTTTACAGGAAAAATAAAAACCCGTGTTTTGATTATAACTTCTTAACAGGTTTACATAGCGAGATCGTTGAATAAATTTGTAATTACAGTTCACTGGGAATGGGAAATTTGTGAGGAGTCAGTATTAATATATTGTGATGATATTCATCATACAAAAAAGTTTTTATTTAGAGGCGAATAGTACAGGTAAATTCATTACAAAATGTCTAACTCGAAAAGTAATAGCACGAATCACGTGAAAAAAATTCACAGGGTGTAATCGCGCCTCTACAACCACAGAACAGAAAATATAGGTAGAAGTGCCCCTAACATGGCTAAGCACGGGAACCAGTGTCGCCAAACTCACACATTTGCGTATAAAATTGTACATTACACACATAAAAAACAGTAATATGATTGGGTACGAAGCTACGAATTACAAACTTAACTTTTACAAATCATATTCTTATTGCTTTCATAAATTAGGTCTTATTACAACGTAAGAAAGTTGTTATTATTTGACATGACACAAACAATAAAGAAGTTTTAACCAATTTACAACGAGTTCGGCTACTCAACGCTAGATGGCGCTGTAACCAATTTATTCTATTCAGAACGCTAGTGCCTTTGAAATAGATGCACCTGCACTAGTATATAATATGTAATAGGCGAATTTCGCCATTGGAAATTCATTACAAAATGTGTAACTCGAAAACTAATAACACGAATCACGTGAAAAAAATTCAGTGTGTAATCGCACCTCTAGAACAATAATTCCTCATAAAAGCACTTCTATCGCAAAAGTCGATTACGATATTATTCACTGGGGACAGCGAATTATGTTACTAGAAACAGGGACTGATTAGTGTCAGTTCACAACTTCACACTGAGACAAACAATTTAATATATAGTTTTATTTACTACACAAACAGATACATATCCCTCTGTGAGAATTCAGAATAGGTTGCACCATGCAGCGCTGCGCCTCCAGATTTGTGGTGGTGAATCTATATATAGAAAAGAAAGTCGTGTTAGTTACACTATTTATAACTCAAGAACTGTACTGATATGGCTGGAAATTGGTGGGCATGTAGCTTAGAGCCAGGTGACGGACATAGGATACTGTAGAGTAGGGAAGAGTAGGGTAGAGTAGGAAAGAGCGGGAGCGAAGCCCCGCGCGGCTACTAGCTTTTGCCCGCGCGCAAAAGCTAGTATAACATATAGCGTCAAAGTATAACACGCTAATTGTTCATAGCGCATAGCGTTTGTTAAATCGACTCTGCCTGTGCGCTATAATATAACGCCTTGTTCAACTAAACGCCAACAGCGGGGCCAAAACGGGATACCAACATAGCGCGATAGCGCCCCGTCCGTAGCGCGTCGGATGAACTCGGACTGCAGTCGACTCGCGTCGTGCGTGATTGTTGCGCCCGTTTAGCGCGTTGCCGATTAAAATGATAACGTCTCCGCGTTCAGACTATTGTCGAGTTTTATTATAACGTTTTATAATTATAGCGTATAAAATAGCGCGCTATAAAAATATATTCAATAGTCTATAGCGCGTCTATAGTTTATAGCGGAATTTAACTCGAGATGTCTCATGCGTATTTCCCTTTCCGTGTTCAACTGGCGACACCGGTCTCGCGAAATCCACACGCTTTTGTTTTACTACGGAATCCTACGATCCCGTGTTCAATTCGCGTCAACTGAGCACGCCTTTGTGATCAAGTGGCGTTGGGTAAGGTTTAACAAAATCGTGTGCAGTTGAACTGAACACTTTTTTTACTTGACTCTTAGACTGATAAAAAATAATTTGAAAATAAATATGACTAAAACAAATATCATACAATTTCAGACATACAATTCAAACATAAATAAACTTGACATTCAATATAAAAATTCTCACTTGACAGCTATTGATAATTGTGTATTTTTGGGTATAACAATCGACAAAAATTGCAACTGGAAAGCACATATAGATAAAATTCTTTCAAAAATAGATCGTTTTATATATGTCTTAAAAAGAATTAGACAAACGGTAAACCATGATACTGCAATGCTGGCTTACCATGGTTATGTATCATCCGTACTAAGATACGGTATTATAATATGGGGTAACTCAGTAGATTTTGACAGAGTTTTTAAAGCTCAAAAAAAATGTATTCGTGCCGTTTGTGGAGCTCACTTTTTAGACAGCTGTAAGCCACTATTTCAAAAACTTAAAATTCTACCTTTGCCTTGTTTATATATTTTTGAAATATGTGTTTTCGTCAAGAAAAACTCAAATTTATTCGAAACGAACATTGACAGGCCAAATAGCCGAACACGGCATAAAGACAGACTTCGACTGCCACCAATTAGGCTAAAATTATTTAAAAAAAATGTTTATTGCATGTCGATTATTATTTTTAATCATTTACCAAATAGTTTACAAGAACTACCATTGACAATGTTTAAAAAAATACTGTTTAATCTGTTATTAATAAAAAAATATTATACTGTAAAAGAATATTTAGAAGACAAGTCAATAGAACCTGTAATGTGCAAGTTAGATTAATTGACGACACTGACTGAATATATTTGCACGCCATGTAATGGCAGGATATGCTGAAACAAATTCACTGTAACACCTTATATATGTACCATATTCTAGCAAATAAATGATTTGATTTGATTTGACTGTTTGAGTCTTCAAAAGCGTGTAGAATCAGCGACGGTATTATTCTATAGTAGATAGTAGGTTGTATTATTAACTCAATATGATTTCAATGAAATATTACATACAATACAATTAATGAAACATTTATTATCAGCACAAAAATAACAAAAAAACACCGACAAGACAACTATTTTGCGGAACGTTCGTTTTGGTCTATGTTCACAGCGGTATTGTGTGCACGTTTCTTTTTAACAGGACGGCCGGACTGAATTCTACCACTGCTGGGTAATTGTTTTTGATGCCGTCTCAAAATAGATGTAGGTTGGACCTTTATTTTTCGTGAACGTCGTATTTTCTTATTATGCATGTATGAAACAATAGAGGAAGGAGTCTGCAATCGAGATAGTTCAGATGAATATTTTTTCAGTATTTGTGTGTTTATTGGATTTGGTTCTTCTTTAACCCTTCAGATACCGTCAATTAGAGACACAATAGTAAGACAATAGATGCGCGGCCACCGGTGGTCGCTTGGGGATTCATGAATTAAAGTACTTTGATTATTCTAATAAACTCAGACTCAATTGCGTCTACAGTAACAACAGCAAATGCAGTAACAACAGTATTATTTTCTGTGTTATCGGCAGTAACAAACAAATAACAAATTGCAATGAGAAGCGCGCGAATCCAACTTCGAGCGCTCTCGCCTGCTTCGGCCCGCACGATTTATCCCGAACATTTACGAACGTGCTAAATCAGTACGGATTTGTTTCGAATAAACAGGTTTAAAAAGCCGTGTTCAATTCAATTACACACTGTTTTGTAAAACTTCTTTTAACGTTGCTTGATCGCAAAAGCGTGCTCAGTTGACGCGAATTGAACACGGGGTCGTAGGATTCCGTAGTAAAACAAAAGCGTGTTGATTTTGCGAGACCGGTGTCGCCAGTTGAACACGGAAAGGGAAATACGCATGCCTCATGGCGTAGAGCGACGCAGCGGTGCATCGTGTAGAATTGATGCAGTTTGGTGGAGTGTTCAAGTGGCAATTATAATGTTACACTGGGATCTTGTCATAACCGGACTTCGGATCCATCCTGCGCATGTATTAACAAGTAGCTCTTCACTGGTTTTGCTTACAGAACTAGAACTGGAACCTCTAAACAATAGCTGTTCAGACGCAGAAGATATACCGGCACAACAGACTAAGCCTAGGTCAGAAGGTGATGTGCCCTTGATAAAGATCAAAACGGAAGTGGAAGAAGAACGAGAAGTGTCGAGCAAGAAGCGAAGAGCCAGTGACACGACACGTGAGTATTAGTTAGTGAGTCATTGTGAGAGCGAACACGCCGGCTGGGTTTTATTTTTATTTTTTAGCGGTGGGAAAATCATCCATTGATATCCCCGCTCTTGGAGCGGGAGATATTGCCAGACTATTTTTGACTAAAAACCCACTCCTGTTCCTTCGATGCCTTTCGTACCGGGGGCTAAGCTACCTTTCGGACTAACCCTGACAGACCCCTGCCGTTCTTGATAGCTCCTTGAGGCGCGCGAGAACAGTGCGCGCTGTCGATGTCTTGGCTCAGTCAGGACAGTTAACGGACGATCGGACAGCGAGCTACCCACGGCTCGCTGTCCGCAAGCCCGTGCCTACGGTGACCGGACCCGATTTCCGGTCGGATCAGGCAACGGCGCTCTCGGCACCACCGCCGGGATTTCGATCCGGAATTCCGGCCACCGTTGACGCGCCAAGACGTCGACGGCGCGCACTGTTCCCGCGTGCCTCAAGGAGTTGTCATCAAAAGCAGCCCAGCTGGGTCGAAGCCTACTGGGGCCAGGGTTATTCGAAAGGGAGCTCGATCCCCGCTATGAAGGCTAGAAGGAATGTGGTGGGTTTCTAGTCAGTATGAGTCTGACATTATCTCTCGTTCCGCCGGACAGCGGGGGTTATCATTGGATAATTTTCCCCGTCATAAAAGAAAATAAATAAAAAGATGGCCCTAAGGTAGTCGTGTTATGTTGTTAAATCCTTTGAGCATGTTTGATCTTGATGATACGGATAAAACAACTCTTTGGCTCTAATAAGAACCATGTATTTCTTTTGATTGTGTTTTGAATGTAACGCTAACTAGATCAGTATTCACAGGGCCGGCCGTTGCGAAGAAACGAAATCTGCACATTCGAGGGAAAAAACTAGAAGACGTAATTACAGAAATTCAAAAGAAGAATGAAAAGTCGGACACAAAAGTTACCCAGAACACTCAGAGTGGTGAACCACTCTCAGTTCTCAGTTTGGCTGAAGCCACACTTATTCCGAAATTCCAAGAACCTTTAACTAATACAACACCTCAAATTAGTAGTAGTAGTGGTAATGATATTAAAAAATGTAATGTAACAAAACACATCCGTTCACAAACTTGTGAAAAACCTTTCAAATGTGAAGAATGTCCGCGTTCTTTTACTCTTAAGGTTTATTTGACAAAACACCTTCGTACACATACTGGCGAAAATCCTTACAAATGTGACGAGTGTCAGCTTAGTTTTAGTCAGAAGGTTCATTATACAAGTCACATTCGTGCCCACGCTGGCGAAAAACCTTACAAATGTAAAGAATGCCAGCGTTGTTTTAGTCAGAAAATTAGTTTGAAAAGGCATATTCTTACCCATACTGGCGAAAAACCTTTTAAATGTCAAAAATGTCAGGTTTGTTTTAGTCTTAAGACTACTCTATTAAGTCACATTCGTACGCACACCGGCGAGAAACCTTACAAGTGTGACGAATGTCAGCTTTGCTTTAGTCAGAGGACTACTTTATTACGGCACGTTCGTACGCACACTGGCGAAAAACCTTACAAATGTGAAAAGTGTGAGCGATGTTTTAGGTGTAAGCAACAATTAACTAGACACATTGTTAGGCACACTGACGAAAAACCTATCAAATGTTAGTGTAACTATAGTCACTAGGGTTCTTTCACAAACATACAATAAAAAATATTTGTCGATATAAGCTGGTGAAAATGTCGTCTTACAGTGCACGCATTTACAACGCTCTAAAATAATTAATTGTTTTATATACAGGGTTATTTGTAAAACACTCGTAATCTCTTAGGACTGTGTTATTAACATCATAAACAACCAGTTTTGCAAAAACATTATATTTTATTTCATCAGATTTAGAGAAAAAAAAGCTGGGAATCCTCGCAAAGGTCAGACAGGTCAAGGTCACGCCGGAACAGCTGCTCAAACTTTATCAAGCGCAAGTTCGATCGTGTATGGAGTATTGTTTTCATCTTTGGGACGGATCTGCCCGATACCAGCTTGATGCACTTGAGACAATTGAGAGGCGAGCCAGAAGGATAATTGGCGATGATACACTCGTCGATTCGAAGCTTCAAAGTCTTGAGCATCGACGCCGAGTTGCTAGCCTGTCGGTTTTCTACCGGTGTGAGTCGGAATTGCATAACCTGATTCCGCCTAGCCCGTTCCATCATCGGTCTACCAGACGTACGGCGATGCGGCACCGGTACATGGTGGACATCCCGCCTACACGCAAAAAACGTTTTGAAAACACATTCATTGTGCGTGCAGGGGTTTTTGTATATCAATGGCGTGCAGCTAAGGAATGGAATTCCTTACTGGAGTCTGTGTTTCCTGATAGCTACAACCCGGGAATCTTTAAGTCGAGAGTGAATAGGTTTCTTCTAGGTAAGCGCGTTCCATCGTCGACCGCATCGTCGCTTTCCATCAGGTGAGATAGCGGTCAAGCGCAAACCTATCAATAATAATAATAAAAAAAGATTTTCATACAAAAATAAAAATATTTAAATTGAACGTTCTAAATGTTGCGAAGTATCAGACGAAGTACACGAAAATGGTGCGAATGCTTGCTAGGTATATGTGATAACAATGTTTCGGAAGACTGCCTACTATTACTACGAGAACAGTGTGCACGAGGCGTGGGTAGGTACAGCAAAATACAGAGTTGAAATGTGTTAGATAGAACAACGAAATTTTGAAGGTTTGTTCTGTAGGGTTCACCCCTACCATATTATTAATTTATGTATGTTTACTATAAAATCACACAACACAATAACAGCAACACAATTATGTAATCACATTTATTAATATTTATTTGCATACACAAAAACGATCACATTTCGGAACGCATCGGTGGTGTCAAGGGATGTCGATGTGTGCGTGCACGCAGTGATCTACGCTGACCTTCAGTCCGCTACGAACTGCCGTGCGCGCCACTGATTGTTTCCGTTCGCATCCGTCATATTGTTACGCGAGTCTTTTACTGTTTCATGTGAACTATTGTTTTGTGCCGTGTCTGTATACTGTGTCTCCTTGTCTTTTCATCTTCTCCTTCTGTGTTGTTGTGTTTGTTGTGTGGCGAAGTAAACCGTGAGTACTTTGTAGCAGCGATTTTTATTTCCGCGCACCCGCGCTCACTGCCTACCCACATAAACTTTTCTCCAAAGTTCTTTAAATGTACCTATTATGTTTTGTAAAAAGTCATTGAACAAAAACGGTTGTTTATGATGTTCTTAACAAATGACCCTGTATATGTGTATCTTGTGGTAACAAAGTATTGGTGTTACTATAGTGTCTAGATTAGGCGACGAATTATTTAGTGCTTGACTGCGATCCTACCTGATGGTAAGTAGAGTTTGGCCATCGAAAGATGACACAACAAAAAGGAGGCCGAATTAAAAAACTTTGTAACTGTTCACCCCGACTATGTAAATGAAGTTGAAGAAACGTCAACGACACATTTTTGACCGTGTTTTTTTTTTAATGTTGCCATAATGGATTTCAATAAACAATTCACTGTCATCTTTCGTTGGCCAGACTATAGTGATGCAATCGTTGATAGTGAGGTGCACTAGTTTATTAATTCGTTAAATAGGCCGATTGCCGGCGTTCGCCTCTGTTGTGTCTCTGATTGACGGTATTCGAAAGTTTGAGAGACGGCGGCGTAACAAGTCTTTTATACGCCCGGTGCAAGCTTCTTTAACTGCGCCCCTAGAAAAAAGTACAATACGAACAAAAAGGACTATTAGAGATTTTTGCGCCCCTCCAGGGACTGCGCCCTGTGCCTGGGCACTGCTGGCACCGCCCTATTTACGCCACTGTTGAAAGCCTATTTATTTAGCCTTAAAGACACCTCAATTATAATCTGAGAATCTTGCAACTGCAATAATATCACTTAAGACTTTTCCCATTCGATTAAACGAAATATATAATTTCTTATTTTGAGTTATATGTTTTCTCGACTAAGAGGGCTCTTCAGCGCATGCTTGGAGAGGGGCCAGTACCCACTGCGCTGGAAGACGGGGAAACTCCTCCTCTTTCTGAAGCTGGGGAAACTGGCCCTCTTCCCGAAGCCGGGGCGACCTGCAGACTCTCTGTCCGCAGATCGGCACATTGTGCTACTCGACGAGGGGGCAAGCTCTTAGAAAGAGTAATTGCAAACCGTCTCGTCGCGCGCCTAGCACGGGTGGGGCCGGACCTTTCGGATGGCCAGTTCGGCTCTCGCAGGATGCTCTCCACGGTGGACGCCATCATCCGCGTGCGAGCCCTCACGACGGGGGATGAGGTGTCTCAGAGCAGGTGTGGTGGCAGTGTCCTTGGACATTACCAACGCCTTTAATTCCTTGACCTGGAGTACGATCCGGACTATATCTGTCAAAGTGTCGAGAGTGGTCGAGACATGAACGGGCATTCAGTCAGTAAGAGTCTGACACTATCTCCCGCTCCGCCCAAGGGCGGGGTGTGTCAGTTGGATGATTTCTACCCACCAAAAATAAGTTATAAGAAGAAATTATATTTTATGTTGTTATAAATAAATTTCAGGACTGACCATTGAACTTTGCACCCATTTAGATCTCACTTCTTTTGTCATTGAAGTCAGTAACCAAAGCATATATCATAACATTGAACTTGGCTCTCATTTCACATTTATGTTTTTGATGGGATCTCATATTCTACGACTAAAATCCACATGACTTACTAAAATAGGTCGTTAAGTATTTAGTAATTATTTAATATAGGTTCCTAAGTAAAATAATCACAATTAAACACTAATTTACGATTTAAATAGTTTTATTTCTACGAATTATCACTCTGTACTAACCCGAACCTTGTTTTAGAGGCCTAACCAACAATTCGACACTGTCGTGCACAGTTGCTTATTTCTTACTTAAAAAAAATACCTTTTTTTCCCCTATAACTTACTTTAAAATAGTAGATTATGCACCGAGGGGCTAAAGTTGTGTCTTATGTCACGGGCGTCATATTGCATCTAGAGCGCAATGAAGGATTCGGGATTTAACTCACGAGCAAAGCGAGGGAGTTAATATAAGAATCCTGAATGCAGCGAGGGATTCAAGCTAGCCCAAGGCAAAGACACCTTTAGCCCAGAGGAGGATACTCTACTTTTTATTTTATTTATTTATTTATTTAAACTTCATGTACAGTAGTGGTACATAGGCGGACTTAATGCAACAAGGCATTCTCTACCAGTCAATCTTTGGGTTAAAAAAAGACAACACTGTGGTAGGTTTGCACAATAAACAAATAACAGATACTACAAACGGAAAAATATAAAATAAGTTATTTATAATAATAAAATACATAAATACGCTATATTAATAAACTAATAAATACTATGAAAATTATCAAATCATTACGATAACTCAATAATAACAATTCTGACGAAGACCGAACTAAAGTTGAGAGGACTTCAAGTAGTAGTTCCGAATTTTACGTTTGAAGGATAATTTACTTTCAGATTTTTTGATGTCAAGGGGAAGCACATTCCAGAGTTTTATAGTGGAAATAGCGTAAGAGTTGGACAAAAAGCCAGTACGATGAGATGGAATATAAAGAAGCATGTTTTTGGATGCTCGAAGGTTAAGATTATGAGAACTGCCCAACACTTTAAAATATTGTTTTAAATAATCAGGAGCACAAGGATCGTTCATTATGGTGAAAAGCGTGCAGAGGGATCTGAGGGATCTCCTTTGACGTATAGGCAGCCATTTAAGCTGAGAACGGAAGGAAGAAATGTGATCATATTTACGAAGGCCAAATATGAAACGAATGCAGTTATTGAGAAGTCGATCCAATTTGTTAAGAAGTTCTTGGGAAAGATCAGAGTAACAAACATCAGCATAGTCAATTATAGGCAACACAAGCGACTGTACCAAAGTAGTTTTAGTGCTTGACGGGAGGAAATTTTTGAATCTATAGAGAGATCGCAGAGAAAAGGTGACTCTCTGGCTAACCTGAGCAATCTGTTTATTCCAGCTTAATCTATCGTCAATATACAAACCTAGGTCTTTGACGTGAGGCGAGAGAGGGATTACTGTATTGCCGAAAATAAGCGGCACCAGTCGGCTAGTGTCCAAACTCCGTAAAAAGTAAGGACTACCAATGAGGATAGCCTGGCATTTACTGACATTGACAGTAACTCCAAATCTGCTCGACCAATCAGCAATAGCCAGGAGATCAGCATTCAGTAGAGAGATGCATTCGTCAAGACTGTCAACGTCAGTTTGCGCGTAGAGCTGTAAGTCATCAGCATACAGATGGAAAGAGCATTTGAGAATAGCTGTGATAGAGTTTATAAATAAAGAAAATAAGAGAGGAATAGTATACCGCCTTGTGGAACGCCGGTTCGCAGCTCGCACCAATCAGAAAATTTCTGATCAGCACGTACAGCTTGCTGACGTCCACGAAGATAAGATGAAAACCAATCCCGTGCCAACGAAGAAACCCCAATTTGAGACAAGATCGCCAGAAGAATGTCGTGATCAACAGTATTAAATGCGTTGGAGAAATCTATTAAAACTAACACCGTTAACCTCGAGTTCTCCAGGCCATTCCTGACGTCTTCTGTGACTTTAAGCAAGGCTGTGGCTGTACTGTGGCCAGGTCGAAAACCAGATTGGAAAGGGGAAAGTAGGTTATTCCTAAACACGAAGGATGAAATCTGCTTAAGAGCAACTGCTTCTAGGATTTTAGACAGGAAAGGAAGAATGGAAATAGGTCTGAAGTGATTTGATAAAGTGGGGGTGGGAATTTTAGGAAGAGGGATAATGAAAGCCTTACGCCAACATGTAGGAAACACCCCAGTCTGGAGGGAGGAATTGATGATATGTGTGATAGAAGGGAGCAAATTTTCAATCAAGAGGGATAACATGGTTCTGCTGACCCCGTCACAGCCAACAGCCTTGGACTTAATCGCAGTGAAAATTTTGAGGATCTCCGAGTCGGTCACTGGGCAAAAAGAAAAAGATTTTTTTTTACACCTACTGTGAGAAAATAATAGTCACATATTATTGTTCAGCGGGTCATAATGAAATCCAGTACAACATTATTGACCGGCTGTGCTCCCGGCCCTATTAGTAGATTATGCACCAAGGGGCTAAAGTTGTGTCTTATGTCACGGGCGTCATATTGAATCTCGAGTGCAATGAAGGATTCGGGATTTAACTCACGAGCAAAGCGAGGGAGTTAATACAAGAATCCTGAATGCAGCGAGGGATTCAAGCTAGCCCAAGGCAAAGACACCTTTAGCCCAGAGGAGGATAGAGTCCGTCTACTGAAAGCGTGACCTGAGAAAAGGAGGTTGAAACCCAAAAATTTGAATATGGTATCATTGAAATAGTACGAGAAAAATGTTTTGATACATTTGTGTAGATTTATTTATTGGTAGATGTATGGTAAAGGTTAATAATACACAAAATGTTATTTATTATTCCAAATTTATTTTATCTGTTCTCTCAAATGCCGTATATAATATTCTTTATTTACAATTTGGCCTTCCAGCAAGAATACCAAGAGCATAACACCGCGACAGTCAAATAAAATAGTCAACATGATTTCAATTTCAGCACGTCTCGCCAACACTAATAATGTGCTTCAAGATTGTTGGATTGGAATCGATTCGTTTTAGCAGGGAAAAAAAATTAAATCTTTGGGAATTAGTCAAGTGGGAACATGTTTTATACTCAAGTAAATGTTTCAAATGATACGGATCGACTCGTGAGACACGAAAAGTTCAGCAGCTATCTCTCTCAAACTTGAACGAGGATTTTAGTTAATATTTTCTCGTTTTTACGCTACAGATGAAGACTTTGGTGGCCTACCAGACGGAGGCAAATCTTTCGTTTCATCACATCTCGACTGCTCATAAACGTATTGTAGCAATCTTCAGGACATCAGTGAAGATATAATGTATTTTCAGAACTTAGGTTAAAGACTTTTTCTCCATATTTCTCCAAATTTTTTTCGTCGAGTCCTTGCATATTTTTAAGATTATCTATAAACATAACAAGTATCATCATTCATACCGTAAAAATATCTAGTGGTCAGTCAATAATGATCAAGAATATAATGTCACACAAATCCAAGATCATATATAAACATTGTTGTTTTTCTTAGAAAACAACTTCTTTCTCTTCTTGTTTTTGTTTAGACTCATTGATGATAGTGTGTAGTAGCTTTCGCATATAACTTTATATTGTTTTACCCATGATAAAGCAGTTATTGTTGATAAATAAATATCTGTTTCAAAAAACTGACAATTGCAATCATAGACTTACACGTGACATTGGCGGCAAAATAATGTTGCCACTTTAATTTAAAAAAAAAAACTCCAGGTTACGCTTTCATTAGACAGACTCTACTCTACTTTTTCTACCTACTGTGAGAAAATTATAGTCACATATTATTGTTCAGCGGGTCATAATGAAATCCAGTACCTACAACATTATTGACCGGCTGTGCTCCCGGCCCATAGATATAATATATTTCTATGCCCTGGCCACTAATGACTCACTTCAGGGTAAGGTTGCTTGACATATAATTTGACATTTTCGAGCAGGTGGTGTGAAAAACTATTCAAAAAAAATCGGTAAGGTCTTTGAAAATCGATTTTACGGAAATTATAATCGATTGATTCTTACATCCCTAAAAGTGCTATTGAAACGTCAAACTCAAACAGGCGTCAAGTGTCAATGTCAATCCACTAACCTTTACATTCTCTTTGCCACTAACCAAACCACTTAAGTGGTTTGTGTGCGAGAATTTGGTTTGATTCATTAAAATTCATTTATTGTGTACGAGTTTAGATACAGTAAATACTGTGAGAATTTTGATTTAAGATTATAAAAATAATTTCTATTAACGTCCTAGGCGTCCAGAATTATACTGCTTATCGCCCGGCTGTCACAAACGTTCTACGGAAGCATTGCATACGATCAAACGATATTTAAAATTCATCTTTCGACATTCCACATTGTTCTATGTGTTAACTAACTTATTCTTTTAAGTTTAAATATGGATAGAATGCCAATGTGCCGAGTATGTTTAGTAGAGAACGTTCGCATGTACATAGTTGTCGACAAGGACTTGCATGAACTGTATGAAACGCTGACTGACATTCCAGTAAGTACCTTATATCATCATTACTTAACTATACCTGTGGTTGCTGGGACAGCTTAACAATGGTATGGGAAGTATTCTATTCCAAAGTCAAATGCTATGATGTCATGTTGCAGTTTGTAACTGAAGACAGAAGACCGATGCTCGCTTGTTTCTTGTGCTTTGCTAAACTAAAGCAATGCTGCCAACTGCAGAGAAAATGTCTGGAAGCTGAGGAGCTGTTTGCTCAGATGATGAATGAGGTGAGGTGTTCTGCTACTATAAGGGTATGTTAGTGAGTGTAGAAATGATGCGTGACCTGCTGCCAGGCGCCAGCATATACGTGGTGGGTCCTGACAAGTGAGAGGACAGATCAACGGATGGACAAACAGTCGGCCGACCACTGACAGTGAGGCAGCCATTGTGCAGAGATGAAGCTATGAAAGTTCTTCCCTTCAGTATTTACCTCATAACATAAACTGACGTCTCATTATGTTTCAACTACCTAACTATAGTTGATGTTGAGGTTACATACAAAAAATAGGAAACAATTGCATCCTTCTCATCTATATATATAAAAATGACCCCCGTTTTCCGTTGTCACGACTTGGCATGAAAACGGCTTGACCGCTTTTGGCTGATTTTTTTTTTGTTGTGATTGTTATTGTGAGGAGAAGGTTCTTATGGAAAAAAAAATTAGGGTAGAGTAGGGTAGAGTAGGGTAGGGTAGGGTAGAGTAGGGTAGAGTAGTAGGGTAGAGTAGGGTAGAGTAGGGTAGAATAGGGTAGAGTAGAGTAGGGTAGAGTAGGGTAGAGTAGGGTAGGGTAGAGTAGGGTAGAGTAGGGTAGAGTAGGGTAGAGTAGGGTAGAGTAGGGTAGACCAGGGTAGAGTAGGGTAGAGTTGGGTATAGTAGGGTGGAGTAGGGAAGAGCGGGAGCGAAGCCGCGCGGGCAAAGCTAGTCTAATATAAACATCAATGGCACTTTTCGTTGTAATTTTATAACTCAGAACGGGCTCACCTATTTAGTAGATAGTTTATGTGAAGTTTGGTAGGGTAGAGTAGTGTAGAGTAGGATAGGGTAGGGTAGAGTAGGTTGAAGAGTGGGCGCAAAAGCTAGTTAAATAATAATAATTTATTTTGTGAACTGACAACAAAGATCTATGACTAAAATAGCATTCCTTGTATTTAGTTACAACTATAGTTCAGAACTGAATGAGTTCCCTTGTTTGAGTAGTCTTTTATTCATATAGTTCTGCTCCATCATGAAAATCGAGAGGAGAGTCCCCAATTTGTTTTTCTTTGGTAGGTGAGTCGCGGGCCATGAAACATTCACCAGAAAGCTGTAGTTCGCAGGCTGCTCAGGATGTGTTGAGCTTCTTATGTTATACCATTTGTGAGGCCGTTTTGAGTGACCAATGAAAACTGTTTGTATTTGTTTGTGTTTTTGTGCAAACACAAACAAGTACATAAATAGTACAGATAAAGAACATCACGGTTACCCAGTATGTCATAACCTTTTGCAGCCGAGTCCTTCAGTAAACCTAGTTCAGCTAGACTATTCCAGTGGGCTTACAGTGACTCCTGTAGAGAACATCAGTATAGTTGATGTCAGCCATATTGAAAGCATTGCTGTCAAAGAAGAATTACCAGCTGTTTTTGAGAGACTAGATGATGTCGTTGAGCCAAAGAAGGAACTTCACAGTGATGGTATGTATTTGAGAGCATGTTTTTTGTTTTAAATATTTGTTTGTGTTGTTGGTGACTGAAGGTGAGTCGACATCCTAAACTCGACAACCAGTGACCGACGGTAGTTTATAACAAGTGGCGCGCGGCGAGGCAACTTGTCTTGCTGGCCTGGACGGCGAGCGGGACGGACGTGCTACTTGACCATTATCGTGTAGACACTGAGTACAAACGTTGCTTGTGTAAACTTTATTTGATCGATACTTACAGTGTTCCTCTTTATAGTTTTGTAATAGTACAAATTGAAGGAAATTAAATATTGTTTACTTTTAATCTGTTTCACTTCGGACCCCTAAAAGCATATATAAAAGGAGAAAGTGGCAGACTGACAAATGAATGCACAGCCGATACTACTGCGATTGTATTATAATTGCTTCGTCCGTCTGTCTGACACAGCGGTATATTCCAGAAACTCAAACACGTCTGTAGCGAAAAAAGTAGTTTCGCTATGGACGCGACATCACATTCTATATTTACACATATTTGTTGGTTTATCAAGTTATCCTTTCGCATCCTGTTAATACATTAACAACAAATCACTTCACTCTGTTTGCTTACAGAACTAGAACTGAAAAGTCTAAATAATAGCTATTCAGATACAGAAGATATACCAGCACAACAGTTGGAGTCTGATTCAGAAGATGTGCCTTTAATGGAAATTAAAATAGAAGTGGAACAAGAACAAGAAGTACCGAGGAAGAAGCGAAGAGCCAGTGACGCGACACGTGAGTATTAGTTAGTGAGTCATTGTGTGAGCGAACAGGCCGGCGGGGTCGACAACATGAACTTAACAAGACAAGTTCAGGCATCCTGTCTGCACACTCTTGAGTAGCACAAGCACTCTACACCTCGAGTAGTTGCTCTCGCTGGAGAGCGCACTCCTACTGCCAGTTGTGTCACAGCACATCAGAATCAGAAATATTTATTTCAAATAGATCAATTACAGGCACTTTTGAATTGTCAAAATATCGGACAGTCGAAAAAAAAATAGTGAAGCTAAATTGCTCAGCTTAAAGTACTGAAAACTGATTGCAGATACAACAGAACGTGTGGGTATCAGAACCCTTGCGTTGGGCTCTGTTGTATTCTGGTAGATCATCATCATCAGCCTTTTATGTATCCACTGCTGGGACTCGGGCCTCTCTAGGAGAGGGAATGTGCCGTAATTCACCACGCGGGCCCAGTGCGGGTTGGTGAATGTCACATGTCTTCGAATTTTTGGTTCTAGGACATGTTGGTTTCCTCACGAGGTTTTCCTTCACCGTTTTGAGAGCAGTGGTGATGAAATAAATTACACAAAGTACAGCTGAGTTACAGCTTATTTTGTTAAATCCTTTGATTACGTTTGATAATCATCAATAATACACCGTTAAATTTTAATCGTTTAAATCCTTTAACCCTGTGATTTCACTTATAAAAGAGTTTCTATTCAATAAGAAATGTATTATTTGCGGAGATTATAATGTCTACCTGCTTCTGGATAACAAGAAGCGTACTGAGTTTTTGAGTCTGAAATAACTCGTATTCCTGCTTGATAATATATAATAACTAATCTACATACCAGAAGAACAGGTATTGAATTGTGTAATTGACCATAATGGTCTGGGAGATGGACATGGAGCACAACTTGGTGAACTTTTACTAGAAGAACCAAATAAAAATAAAACTAATTCATATTTTGTTTTTAAAAAAAGAATATTTAATCGTAAAAATAATATAACATTTAAAAACAGACTTTTGCATAAAAACTGGTGTGAAATGGGCATTAATGCATTTTTGAGTAATTTTAATACTGTTTTTTGGAAAAGTTTTAAGAAACGGGAAATAAAGATAAATTTAAAGCGGGGATCACAGAATAAGTGGCTAACTAAGGGAATAAGAACGTCGAGTAAAATGAAAAGAGTCTTATGCACAAATACCAGTAAGCTTCTTCATGGAAGTATAATTAATTATAAAAAGACATACATTCGCATATATAGAAAAGTCATGATCATTGCCAAGAAAATTGCTATCTCGGAAAAAAAAAAATCTAAAAACGCAAGCAAAGACGTTTGTAAAATAGTCAATAACCGTAGAAACAGTCTAAAAAAAGTACAACAGGAGCCTCTTTTACTGAAAGTAAACAACCAAATCGTAGACTCGCATACTGCAGTAGCAAACATTTTGGCAGAACAGTTTACCCATAATGGTGTATTGGCTAAAACTAAGACGTAGGAAGCGTTATTATTACTTCAACAAAGTTGTGAAAGGGTTAGAAATGATATGTCACTTACTCCTACTACACCCAAAGAAATAATACAAATAATTAAAACTATGACAAACAAGCCCTCTAGTGGATATGATAAAATTCTTATCTCTATTCTTAAAGAGCACATAAAAATATTGGCTGGGCCACTGTCTAGTTTCTTTAATAACTGCCTTAAGCAAGGTATTTTTCCAGAACAACTAAAGATCACAAAGGTTGTGCCAGTTTACAAAAAAAGTTCAAAAACAGATCCTAAAAATTACAGACCAATTTCACTTTTACCAACAATTTCAAAAATCTTTGAGAAAATATTGAAATCTCGGCTATTGACTCATCTTCGTGTTAATAAGGTACTACATGACAGACAGTTCGGTTACCAGAAAGGAATTGGCACTGGAGGCGCAATTTATAAACTTTTAGATGATGTGATTGACAAACTAAATCATAAATTAAAGACAGCAGAGATTTTCCTAGATTTATCTTCCGCATTTGATACAATTGATCATAATCTACTTCTTGCCAAACTTAATTATTATGGTGTCAGAGGTACAGCCCTGCAATTATTTAGATCGTATTTAATAAACAGAAAAATGAATGTAGAAACCAGCACTATAGAACAGAACGGACTACGGAAAACATACCAATCATCCATGATGAATATTACCACGGGCGTGCCGCAGGGTTCCATATTAGGTCCCATTCTGTTTATAATTTTCACAAACGATTTGATAAATTATATTAAAAACATCATTCCAAACATTAAGAGCGTGTATTCGATTTAGCGTAGGTACAAAATTGCAAGAACGACGTAATATTGACACACACACAACGGTAAGTTAGTGTGCGTGAGCTCAGAATTAGGATCGAAACTTTTTGATACTTTTATTTTATAATGTATGATTTGAACATTTTAAATTGTATAATATTAATTAATTTCATTTTCGTTTTTCGAATGAGCGTATACGTAAAAATGCTTTTGTAAGTCTGTGTGTAGGTACAGTTATTTTTCTCTACAAATCGCATTTCGTAAAGTTTTGGAAGCAGGTTTGTCATTTATATTTGATCAACTTTTTCGATATGGGTCTTTTTCATTGTTTTCGAGGGTGTTGAATTCGATAGTACTGTCAAAAAGTAAATCCAAGATAGCGGCTGCAATAAATGATCAACTTTTTCGATATGGGTGTCTTTTTCATGGTTTTTGAGGGTGTTGAAACCGATATTGCTGTGCTTGCAGCCGCCATCTTGGATTTTCATTTAGACAGCAATATCCGTTTCAACACCCTCGAAAACCATTAAAAAGACACCCATATCGAAAAAGTTGATAATTTCTTGCAGGCGCCATCTTGGATTTACATTTTGACAGTACTATCGGTTTCAACACCCTCGAAAACCACGAAAAAGACACCCATGATGAAAAAGTTGATCATTTCTTGCAGCCGCCATCTTGGATTTTCATTTTGACCGCAATATTGGTTTCAACACCCTCGAAAACCATGAAAAAGATACTCATATCGAAAAAGTTGTTCATTTATTGCAGCCGCCATCTTGGTTTTACTTTTTGACAGTACTATCGGCTTCAACACCCTCGAAAACCATGAAACCGCATCAAAATCCGTCCATTCGTTTGGGCGCTACGATGCCACGGATAGACACACAGACAGACACGTCAAATTTATACTTATAATAATACAAACATCCCACTTTTCTGTCGCGTCGGGATTTAAAAAATGTAAATCGCCAAAGTATCAATATCATTATCGTGTGTCGCGCTACAAGTCGCCTACACTATAGATGTTTACGCGTGTAAGCGGCTGGCAGCGGAAAAAAGTGATACGTCCTGTCGCTGGGAGGGCCCGGCACGTACTGATCGGCAATCTTCGCAAGTCAACCTCTGAGGTTGTCGTCAACCGGACTTGCCTGTGGCGGCCCTGAATAGATTCAAAGCCTCCAGCCAGGGCTACTACTACTACTTACAATTTAAGCGACAACGCTAAGGGCACCCCCTGTGGGGTACGAGCCTCGGCTTAGGGCGTCGCTGGGAGAGGGCAGCAAAGGGACTGGATCGAGCAAAATAATATTTATTATTATTAGGGGAATTTAAAGCTACAGCTCAGCGGCGCGGGCTGGCTCGAGCAAAAGTCGGGGAACTGATCGGCAATCGATTGCGCGCGGGCATTTATAGTGTTTTTTAAAATAATCGTGTAAAATAAATGAGTACATAAAATGAACTAAAAAAAAAAACAAGATATTTAGCAATATATTTATTTTCTAAAATAATTATAATATTTATGTTTTTTAGTAAAACACTGTTTAAAAAAAAATGTTAAAGTTAAACGATTTTGTATGTTTTAACTTTTGTTTTTTAAATACTTATTCGCCATATTTTCGTAATTGCGCTCGATAATGCACTTTGAGACTACATATTCTATTGGACAAACGTATAAAATAAAATATTTAAGCTCATTACCAGGGTTGTATTCGTCCTGAAAGATAACTCTGACGTCTATTTTCGTAAAACACTGTCAGGGGATTGCCTTCTTTTTAAAAAAGTGTCAATTAAAATTTGTAGGGTGCAAATGTGGTTTATTGTACAAATTTCAAGTTGTACGGTACGACATGTACAAAACTTCAAACACATTATTAAATTAGGCTGACGTGTAATGCGTGGCGCAGTGATTTTTATTTAGAAAAAGTGTGTGAACGACAAGGAAGCGCTAGCCGGACTGCGCGGCGAAGCGCGGGGGTGGGGCGCGACGCTCGCGTACGCCGTTTTGCGCGGGAAGGCACAGACGCGTGCATGGTTTTATTAAGTTTAGTCCTACAAATTATATTTTTACACTGTAGTGCCCACTGCCCTAGATTAAGACTTAATCTTTTTAAAACCATAATATTTTGTGAAATAGTCTGCTCACATCGAAAAATAAATTCTCTTCTTCTCTTAATCTTGTAGTCTATGCTGTGGTAGGAGCGAAAAGTATTAGTGAACTGACAGAAGTGGTCAATTCAACATTGTCAGTGTTTCAGTCTTGGTCCGATGCGAATAGCTTAATAGTAAATATCAAAAAAACAAATATTATGTTGTTTAGAACCACGGCGGGCATATAGATAATATGGATGTAACCTTTAACAATGAAAAGATTGAATTAGTGAGAGACGTCAAATTTTTAGGTATCTATTTAGATGATTTGCTGAACTGGAAAAAAGAACTAGCACATATAGACTCCTCTATATCTTCTGCATGTTATGCATTAAGGACATTGAGAGATGAAATAAACGTGGACCAGTTAAAAATGGTATATTATGCTCTCGTCGAATCCAGACTTCGATACAGTGTTCAATTCTGGGGAAAGAGCTACGGTTACAACTCACAGCGAGCTTTCATTCTCCAAAAAAGGGCAATGCGTACAATTGTTAGAATCACACAAAGAGAAAGCTGTCGTTCTCATTTTCAGCGCTTAAATATCCTAACATTGCCCGGCCTATACGTACTAGTACTGTTAGTTAATTTTAAAAAATATGTCCATGAATACGAATCTGAAGATGAAAAAATAGCCAGGGAAAATACGCGTAGAAAGGACTTTAAAAATATAATTGTACCTAACATTAACATTGCCAAGCATAGTCCTCATTATCAAGCTGTACAAATCTATACTTATAATAAATCTGTAGAGAGGTCAATTCTGTACATGAAATATATTTCCAAAATAACTATCAGGGGGTGATTAGTGATCGATACTGATGCCAAAAATGCAAACAGTAAAATTTTTGTCTGTCTGTCTGTCTGTATGTTCTTTATAGAAAAAAAAACTACTCGATGGATTTTAACGAAACTTGGTACAATAATTCTTCATACTCCTGGGCAGGTTATAGTATACTTTTCATCACGCTACAATCAATAGGAGCAGAGCAGTGAAGGGAAATGTTGAGGAAACGGGAGAAATTACTCCATTTTTTAAGCTTCCGTCGCGTTTGCAGCCTTAATGGTTAAAGCTACACAGAAATCATGTATAACGGAAATGTTTTCTTTAAAATTATATAAAAAATATCCCAAAACAGCATATGTCTATCTTTTATGGTTGTCACAATAACACGTGTAACTTCCGATAGCTTAGCAGTTCGGAGCTTTTTGTTTATTTTTGTCTACTCTTACGTTTATAACACTCTCATTTATTCCTAATTAAAAAAAGTTAACATTATTATCTATTCAATAAAAAAAGAATCATAGAAATCGGTATAGAAACACCTAAGTTATACCCATTTATTAATTACATCAAATACGGAGACATTGGCTCCATGTCTAAGGTGTGTGCACACTGTCACGCGCGTAAGTGGAAGGGAGAGATCTGGAACGTCTCGAATCGTCTCGCGCATCACGTTGTTTTCCAGTCCCCGGGCTCTTAGAATTCGACATCAAACGTTTCAGATATTTGATTTTGACGACCCCGTTGTCGCTGGCATAAGCAACAGGATCCGCGTACGAAGTCGCTGGCAGAAGCTAGTATTTAATAAACTGCCAGCGGATTTAAAAGATTCATTGTATACTAGCTCTTTTAAGGCAAAGCTAAAAGCATTTCTGTTAGGGAGAAACTTGTACTCCTTAGATGAATTGTAATTTTAATATTATGTATTTCCAATGTTTCTATTTTATAAATATCTGTGTTATTTTTGTTATACGCATGTGTTAATGTTAATTTAATATTTTATCTCTTTTGTTGCATATTAATTTGAATTTTTAATTAGACAATTTTAATAATTATGATAGGCATATCAAATACAATGTATATTGTTCCTGATAAATAAATAAATAAAATACTATTCATCCAAATCTTGTAGAGCGGTGTAACTTTTGAAATAAAAAAACACAGCAAGTGATAAGATAAAACTCGCAAAATGGATGAAAAAAATAGTTGCGCCCACGAGTGTAGGTTTGTACTCCCACGTCCCGCGTCGGTCACGCGCGAGATGAACTCTCGCGATGACTCGCTCGCTCAGCTGATGCGGGAAAATAATTCCAAATTTACCTTCATACTTTTACAGACTTAGGACGGACTTAACTGATTTGATAATTTGATAATAATCTTCACATAGCCATTCCTTTGGATACATTATCTTGCACGTGTAACACAAACATTGCAAGTGGTTTGGTACTGTAGACGTCAAGCCGCCTGCGCATCAAGACCCGCGATTGCGTAAATTTGCATATGACAACGAAATCCATACACGTAATTCCAAGACGCTATTGTTTTCTCGCGACACACCGATAACGTCTTAATAGAAACTAAATTATTCCAGGACGTGTTGACTCCGCTCATAGCGCGCCGCCCGCATGGTCAATCAGTAGGGTTGGAGGCGGAGTTTGATCCTAGGATTGGCTATTTTTTGTGAGTCCGCGTTGACTAGGCGAACGCATGATTATTGTTATTCTGGAATGGTCCCTATTAATAGTTTGCATTATTTATTCACTCATGCGAGAATTGGTTCGAGTTATTAAAAAAAAGTATCTTATTATTTAATTTCATCTTTACAAATCGATAGTGTTTCATACCGGTTCGACCCTCCACGGGATTAAAACGATCAAAATTTAACGGTGTTTACGAAAACCTGCAACAAACAACTCTTCGACTGTAATGAGAACCATTCCATTTCCTTTCTTTTAATTCCGTTTTGAATTTGGCACTTACTAGTTTAAAAATTACAGGGCTGGCCGTTGCGAAGAAACAAAAACTGTTCATACGAGGAAACAAACTAGAAGACGTAATCACAGAAAATCAAAAGAAGATTACAGAGTCGGATACAATAGTTACGCGGACCACGTCGAAGTGTACGTCCAAACCAGAACACATCCGCACGCACACTGGCACTAAACGTTACAGGTGTGAAGTATGTCAGCGTTGTTATAGTCATAAATATACTTTAACACAACACATGCGTACGCACACTGGCGTAAAACCTAACAAATGTGAAGAATGTCAGCGTTGTTTTAGTCAGAAATGTAATTTAACAAAACACATTCGTTTGCACACTGGTGTAAAACCTTACAAATGTGAAGAATGTCAACGTTGTTTTAGTCATAAATGTAATTTAACAAAACACATTCGTTTGCACACTGGTGTAAAACCTTACAAATGTGAAGAATGTCAGCGTTGTTTTAATCAGAAGAACCTTTTGACTCAACATATTCTCATGCACACTGGCGAGAAACCTTACAAATGTGAAGAGTGTCAGCGTTGTTTTCGTGTGAAGACTCTTTTAACACAACACATACGTACGCACACTGGCGAGAAACCGTACAGATGTGACGTATGTCAGCGTTGTTTTAGTATGAAAAGTTTTTTAACACAACACATTCGTACGCACACTGGCGTGAAACCTTACAAGTGTAAAGAATGTCACCGCTGTTTTATTCGGAAAAGTATTTTAACACAACACATGCGTACGCACACTGGCGAGAAACCTTACAAGTGTGAAGAGTGTCAGCGTTGTTTTAGTGTGAAGACTCTTTTAAAACAACACATACGTACGCACACTGGTGAGAAACCGTACAGATGTGACGTATGTCAGCGTTGTTTTAATCAGAAGGGCCATTTGACTCAACATATTCGATCGCACACTGGTGAGAAACCTTACAAATGTGAAGAGTGTCAGCGTTGTTTTAGTGTGAAGGCTCATTTAACAGAACACATACGTACGCACACTGGCGAGAAACGTCACAAGTGTGAAGAATGTCAGCGTTGTTTTATTCGAAAGTATGATTTAACAAGGCACATTCGTACGCACACTGGCGAGAAACCTTACAAGTGTGACGAATGTCAGTGTTGTTTTAGTAAGAAGACTCTTTTATCACAACACATATGTACGCACACTAAATATGCACGCCATAGTCGGAAAACCCAACATAAAAAAATGTAAGCTATTAGTAGTTTTAATGAAGGTTAAATTACAGTATTAACTTATAATAAAGTGAGTGATCATGTTTTATGTATTTTAATAGCAAAACCATGTCCATTGGGCACGTGACGGTGCGCCGCACTTTGTGGACATTGAGACACAACCAAACCGTTCACAGATCTACAACTTTCGTGTTTTATAGTTAACCACTCAACTGACCGAAACGCACGCGCGACTACCGCCACCCGTGTCCGCGATCACACCTTCACTAACTCTTTAACGACCGCGTCAGTCTCTCTGTACAACGTGTAACGTTAAATGCGCAAAAATTTAAAGGTTTTATGTGCAGTTTTGGTTTGTTGAAAATTAATATCTGCATTGAAATAAGAACTATTATCCCGCGTATCAGAAAATTTGATTGGACTACAACCATTTGTGTTTGTTTATCTATTTGGGCGGGTTTGCGCACGTGATGGCTTGACCTATTCATAAATAGACTGGGCGAAAGTTTTGATAAAGATTTTTTTGAAAAATGTAACCTATATTATAATGTAGTTTAACCCTTCAGATATATATAAATAATAAGAATTATGCGGTTGGGTTACTGCTAGATATGAGTAAAGCCTATGATCGAGTATCATATAAAATTCTACTCAATAAACTGTACCAAATAGGTGTTAGAGGTATGGCGTATGAGTGGTTCTGCTCGTACCTAAAAAATCGTATATAGTACGTTGAAGTGGAATATTTTCACCCGGATACTGGCACAGTGACCCACGTGAGATCAGAAATGGAACATGTAAATATGTCTATACCACAAGGCAGTGTCTTAGGGTGCATTTTATTCCTAATTTATATCAACGATTTGCCGAAAGAAATAAATGTCCAGAGTGTCCTTTTTGCTGACGACATCTCAATAGTGTTTCCATGTGACGATGGTAGCAAATTAAATTTAATATTGGACGATATACTGACAAAAATAGTAAATTGACTAAAGGACCACAATTTGGAAATAAATTTTACTAAAACAAAACTTATGCAATACAGGCCTTATCAAAAACGCCCATTGAATATTAGCTACTCGTTCAATGACATACCGCTCCAGTGCGTCGATGAATTTAAACTCTTGGGTCTGACAGTTGACACTAATATAAATTGGAAGGCTCATATTAATGTTGTGTCAAACAAACTTGCAAGTTTTACGTATGCTTTGAATGAGTTAAAAAGATCAACCGAATTTAAAACAGCGATGACAGCATACTACGCACAGAACAGAAAATATAGGTAGAAGTGCCCCTAACGTGGCTAAGCACGGGAACCAGTGTCGCCAAACTCACACATTTGCGTATCAAATTGTACATTACACACATAAAAAACAGTAATATGATTGGCTACGAAGCTACGAATTACAAACTTAACTTTTACAAATCATACTCTTATTGCTTTCATAAATTAGGTCTTATTACAACGTAAGAAAGTTGTTATTATTTGACATGACACGAACAATAAAGAAGTTTTAACCAATTTACAACGAGTTCGGCTACTCAACGCTAGATGGCGCTGTAACCAATTTATTCTATTCAGAACGCTAGTGCCTTTGAAATAGATGCCATATTCACCTGCACTAGTATATAATATGTAATAGGCGAATTTCGCCTGCTGTTGACACACGCGCCATATTTAAGAGGCACTTCCTCTACTTTTCTTTATTCCGTGATACTACGCCTATGGGCACTCATTGTTAACCTATGGCATTGTAGTGTGGGGAAATTGCGTTGACGTGGAAAAACTCTTTATTTTGCAAAAAAGGTGTGTGAGAATTCTTGCAAATATAGACCAAATGCAGAGCTGTAAACCGTATTTTATTAAATACAAAATGCTCACCCTAACGAGCATTTACATCTTGGAAGTAAGCAAGTTTGTTAGGAAACATGCGTCGTTGTTCCCTGTAGCTAAGAATCAAAGGCCGCTGCAACGCTCCTTAAGAGTTAACAATGAATTAGCAATGCCGAGTTCAAAACTAGCGATGTTTCACTCAGGACCACTTGTAAGGTGCATAAAAATTTATAATAAACTACCGAATGACATTAAAGACATAGAATTTGACAATAAATTTGTAAACACACTTAAAATGCACCTAATACAAAAGTGTTATTATAGCCTAAATGAGTTCTTAACAAATTGACATTCTGTTATATTAATATTGAACATTGACGCAATTTAATAATGTAGAAATTTACTAATGACATCCGATAATAAATTAATTAATTATGAAAATAATAATGTAATAATATTTTTTTGTATTTATTTCTTTGAATAACTTTATATAATTATGCATGCAATAATACTTTAATTTATAATAATAAGAAACATAATGTTGCGATGTCCTAGCAGGGTTTATGTACGAAACTTATATTTAAACTAAGACCTTGTAAACGACATGAATGCAATAAATAAATAAATAAATACCGTCAATTAGAGACACAATAGTAAGACAATAGATGCGCGGCCACCGGTGGTCGCTTGGGGATTCATGAATTAATTGATTCTGCTCCTTATTCTGATCAAACTATTTTCAGGCTTTGCGCATTTAATGCTACACGTTGTATAATATAAATCTAATAGAGCGCCCTCTTGTATTTTTTTCCTTGTACTAGTAACAGATGGATTTAGAGTTAGACGCGTGTAAACTGAACGATACCTAAGAGAGGTCGATTGATGATTTATCACCGGGTCCGTTATGAAATAAATCATTGTGGTGACTCTTTTCACCATAGACAGTAGAGGTAGAGTGGAACAGCTGATTTCTTAATTCATGAATCACCAAGCGACCACCGGTGGCCGCGCATCTATTGTCTTACTATTGTGTTTCTAATTGACGGTATCTGAAGGGTTAATTGAATTTAAATATGTCATAAAATGTATTAATATATATTGTCACTAATAATAAAAATAAATATATACCTATTGAAAAGTCATCACAAAGAATAATGCCCACATTAGTTTGGAGCTTATTTTACCCAGCAAAGTTGCTGTCATATTAGTTATTCACTAGATACTTGTATAGATTCGACCCCTTTGGCGCCACCGTGAGGCACACATTGTTACATAGTTGTCTCTTTCTTTTATATAATAATTTGTATCTACATGTTGTTACTACATTGTGTGTATCTATGAGTGTTTATGCCAAATAAAATAGTTTTTCTTTCTTTCTTTCTCTACGTCCCCAACTCTGTTGCAATTGATGACGAGGAAGTCGGGTAAATATACGAAAAAGTAATATATGAACATAAAAAACTCTTGTAAAAAATGTAGGGGTTAGGTAACACATACATTCACACCACACACTAATAGCACGTAAGTGTATACATAAGTAACCGCGAAGCGCGCGCCGCTCACTCGTTGCCTGTACACCCAAGTGACAATAAACATCAGTGGACTATACTGAAATAACACATAGGCTACCTATATGTTATTTCAGTACCTATAGAAGAGACACTGGAATAACACATAGGCTACCTATAATTCCACTGCTGAGCACGGGTCTCTGCCTGCGCGATATAAACTGTAGTCCACGCGGGCGGAAAGCTAGTAGAATATAAAAAACTCTTAGATATAAAAAATGTAGGGGTTAGGTAACACATACATTCACACCACACACTAATAGCACGTAAGTGTATAAATAAGTAACCGCGAAGCGCGCGCCGCTCACTCATTGCCTGTACACCCAAGTGACAATAAACATCATCAGTATAGTCTAGTGACCATCTTTTATTATCCACCACATTACCTAAAATAATATGACGAGTTTTTGAAATTGGAGAAACTATTCGGCATAGATGCTAACACGAGATAATGCTGCCTGCCAAATACTACACAAATATTAGAATGGCTACATCCATTTTCTTATGATAAATTAATTACCATTCATAAACGAACACGTAGCTTAAAGAACTTAGTATCCAAATCAAGAACATAAACAAAATACACAGAACTGTCAAAATGGTGACATGTTCATTATGGGGACGTAAGATTAATGGAGAAAAGGCGGAAAACTTCGGTTGCGCGCGGCTGTTTAAAATTTTTGAAATTTAATTTTTTTTTTAATTTACAGTTGAGTCTTATCTTTGTATATAATATTGTATATTTGTAGTAGTGTTCGTAGGTGAATATTTGGTAAGTTTTTTTTATTTTTATTGTATGATTAGTCCCTAAGTCCGGGTCGTATGAACGACCCCCCTAATAACTTGCAGGGGGATTTAGGCGGCGGCCTAAATCCCCCCGAGGATGTCGCAAACTATGTGACTATCATGTCACGAAATGATTGTGTTGTGGATAAAAGTGGCATGGACACTGATGGTTCAATAGCCACTGACAGTAGTGAAAAATCCTCTCGAAAACGCAGGAAAATCTGTAAAGCATGTAAAATACGGAAACGCAGCAGAAAAGGTCATGGCCAGAATGAACTCGGTATCACGGATTGTAATTGTAATCCCCAAGAGACTGTTCTTGAAAATACCCATGGTAACCAAACTTCGTCCCAACTTGAGTCACAGTCAATGCCTAGTCAAGCAAGTTTTGAGCCGGTTGGTAGGAAGGAGTACATACATACTGATGTATCTCCTTATTTGATACATGTACAGCGCATCACTGACTTACCTAATAGTGGAACTGTATTACATCCCATTGCGTTTGGAAATTTTATGAAACGGGGAGGATTTAAAAATATAATTAATGGAAGCATTAAAAGGATAGGCCGCAATAAGTGTGCAGTTGCATTTTCGACTTTCCATGATGCAAATGAGTTTTTAAGCAGATATTCCTGCAATTTTGCTTTGCACTGAATTTTGGTACAATGGAATATTTTAAGTACTTTATTGAGTTGGTTATAAAGTTTTGTACTGATAAGATAATAGTGACGCTTAGCAAAAGAAGTTCTATGCTGCTCTTGAGGAAAGACTGTGTTTTTAATTCTGCCTGAAGGCTCTGAGGAAGGTCGAGTTGAGTGCTTACGAAGCATCGATTGTAAAACGTACAGCTGTCTGACAGTTAAAACTTTAGTGTCCGTGTAAAGTTGAAAAGTAGGAAATCTAATGGGCCGAAAGAGTATAACCTTCAGGACAGCTCTCTGTGCTCGTTCCAGACAAATAAAACGGCTCTCTGAAGCACCACCCCAAACTGGGATACAATAACTTAATATCGACTGGCATAGGGCAAGGTAAACGACCCTCAATGTATCCCCATCGGCAGACTTACGTAATTTTTTAAAAACAAAAATTAGTTTGCGAGTTCTTCCAGAGAGGGACTCAAGATGTTTATGCCAGTTTAAAAGTTGATCAATATGAACACCCAGGTACTTAACACACGAGGACTTAGAAATCTCCAAGCAGTTACAGATAGAGGAAGCAGTACATGAATGAGCTTTAAGTTTGAAGGTAGCCGGTGGGCACAAATTGGACCTTATGGCGAATGGCACAAAAACCGTTTTACTGACCTTTAGGGTGAGAAGATTATTACACAACCATTCCATAACACATCTCAGTGCTCTCTCAGCATTCTGATAGCACTGGGCCCAGTCTTCTCCATCTATAAGTAGGGAAGTATCGTCAGCGTATGTAAAAATCTTAGTTTTCGGTGGGAAGGTTACAGAGGTCAAGGACACATCTTGTGACCCACGGATGCCCCTCAAGTTGAAGGGTAAAATCTACAAGTCCATAATAAGGCCTGTCATACTGTATGGATCTGAATGTTGGGCTATGAAAAAGACGGATGAAAAAAGATTGCACTTAGAATGAATAACTTGCATTGGGAATGTTAAGACGGATGTGTGGTGTGACGAGAATGGATAAAGTGAGAAATGAGTATATAAGAGGAAGTCTGAATGTGGCTCCAGTGACTGAAAAGTTGAAAGGAAACCGTTTGTCTTGGTAGGGGAATGTAAAGAGGAGAAATGGAACGCATGTTGCTAAAAAAGTCATGAAGAGAGAGAGGGAGGCAAAAGAAAAGATTGATAGATTGGGTGAGAAGTGATATGAAAGAAAGAAGAGAATGGTAAATTCTTTAAACATACCAGCTCTAACCTCACATCGATCGGCTACAGATTTTTGTTACCTATTTATCAAACAATTCATAAAATGCACTTATAGGTCTGTAAACAAAACTAGTTACATTAATATTTGTTCTTTTTTAAACAATAATAATAGTTGATGTTACAATAATTATCATTATAAAATAATATGGTAATTCATGTTACCTGTGACAGTGGGATGTTCAAAGTTTGTGGTAATACTAAAAGTTTTTAATTCTTTTGAACAGTGCATGCATATCGCTTTGGTATTATCTTTCTTCGATAAAAAATACTTTCACCGGCCGCTTTTAGGTGTTTAACGGTTAGAAAACATTTTTATTGTCTACCTATATTAGGTAGGTATCTCAGATCTGTTACTACATTAGTAATAATGCTTCGAGTCTTTTCATTCGTTGTATAGATAGTGCTATTGGTGAAAATCAATTTAATTGCGTAATTTATTTGTTTGATTTCTTTAAGTATCGATTTATATAACTTTGAAAATCGATTTTGAAAAAAAAAAAAAAAAATATTTATCGATAAATAAACTATTTTTTACATCTCTACAGTTGTCATTAAAACGTCAGGTGTCAATCTAGGTTGCTTGTTCGATATTTTGTTTAGATTAATTAAAAATTAGTTTTTTTTTTTTTTTTTTTTTTTTTTTTTTTTTTTTTTTTTTTTTTTTTCGTTGGTAGTGGTGAAAAGTGTACACGTGCTTTTGTCATTGCTACGAATTTTTTCGATTTTAGTGAACTTTTAACTGAGTGAAACTCGATCGAGACGGTTCTTTGTGCTTGTTTTCTGGTTAAGGTTTGTTTTTATTTGTGATTGTCCCCTTTAATTTGTTTTTAAGCCACCATGAATACCAAAAAGCCGCCTGACCCCGACCCCCCTGATGAACCCTTTGATATTTCTCCCATTCTGACCATAACTTTACCTGGTGACACTGAAGTACCCCTACAACAGTCTAATATGGATACAGAGTCCACAAACCGTAAAAGAGTCGCTGGCTCGCCCCCTGCAGCTTCAATTATACCCCCTAAGGTCCCGAAAAATATTATCGGTAGACTTACGTATACCAAGAGTGACAATCCTCCCTATATCGTGCATGTATCTTTAAAAGACCAACAAACCTCAGGCACTGTGCTACAACCAATCAAGTTTGGTATGTTTTTGACGGTCAATAACGTCAGTAATGTACGTCTCGACGGGATCAAACGCATAGGCAGAAATCGTGTCTCAGTCGAATTTAAATCGTATCAAGATGCAAACAGCTTCCTTAACAACGCAATTCTGGACAAAAATAACTATGTAGCTGCCATCCCACAATTTAACATAACACGAATGGGCATAGTTAGAGACATACCGGTGGAGTGGTCGGAGGACGACACTATTAAAAATATCCAGGTCCCGGAGGGCTGTGGCCCTATTATCAAGGCCAGAAGGATGAGCCGTAGGGTGTCCTCTTCTGGAGTAACTGAGTGGAAACCTACACAAACTGTGGTACTAACTTTTGACGGACAAGTCCTACCCAAACGAGTGATCAGTTTTTACTCATCTCTTCCGGTTGAGAGATACACCTACCCGACCATCCTTTGTTATCATTGCTGTCGCTTTGGACATACACGCACCTTATGTCGTTCCAAACCAAGGTGTTTTAAGTGCGGTGGTGATCATCCAGGGGATGGATGTGAAACTACCCAGGAATTAAGCTTCTGTGTCTCGTGTACCGGCAATCATTTCGCGAACGACAGTGCTTGTCCTGAATTGGGCCGACAGAAGAGCATCAAAGCTTTGATGTCGGAGAAATCGATCTCATATGTGGAGGCCAGTCGGGTATTCCCACCTGTTTCTAGATCGTATGCTGATATATCCAAATCTTCTCCTCGTAACAAACTTAGGGTAAATGCTTCTCAATTCCAGTCCTCGAGTCCTATTCCAGTTACCCAAAAGTCATACCGTAAAACGGTCTTTTTAAAATCCAAACCCCACATCCCTCTCACACCTGGCTATAATACACAAGCTCACCAGGAGCTTATAAGAAACTACTCCTTCTCCCCATCTGGAAACGGATGTGCTCTTCCAACAGAAGTTGCAGAGCCAATTACTCCTAGACATGAGAATGACTCTTCAAATATTTTGAATTTCATAAGCAATATGTTAATGGCTGTACTTGCTAGTCCAACCAGATCAATACCTGACCACGTTGCCTCAAAATTGACCTCGATTTTAAACTATATCCAGGACGTTCCATCCCCTGACATTCCTTCAGTGGAACGTGAGGAGTATTACTCCCAGAAAGTCTGATCTTACCTTTTTAATTAATAAATTCAAACCATCAATCTGCGGCATTGCTGAGACATGGCTCTTGCCTGGAAGCAATTTCAGGTTGCCATGTTTTGGCTGTGTTCGTAATGATAGAATTGATGGATATGGGGGATGTGCTTTGCTCATCAATAGCAAAGTACCATACTCCCAGATTCCTCTAACCTTTGTTGGCGACAACATAAATGTTGTTGCTGTTAAGGCTGAGGATATAAATATTTTTTCTTTTTATATTGCGCACCCACAACTTGAACACCTTTCAGTAATAAAAAATCTGTTATGCAGTGTTAGCGGCCCAATACTTGTTATGGGTGACTTTAATTGCCATCATTATCGTTGGGGATCGGATACTTGCGATAACTTTGGCATAGGATTGCTGGATGTATTGGATGATCTAGATCTCTGTCTCATCAACGATGGCAGTGCTACACGCATGTCTGCACCTGGACAGAGCAATAGTTGTGTTGATTTGACGTTCTGTTCATCCAATATATCTAGCCTTCTCATTTGGCGACGCTTGGATATGACCTATGGAAGTGACCACTATCCCATCATAATTGAATTCCCTTCCAAAAATATTCCCTTTAAAGCTTCCCCTCCCCTTTTAAAATACCAACTTAATTCGGCAGACTGGAATTTATATTCAAAAATTTCAGATCTTAGAGTATCTTCTCTACCAAAAGTTGACAGTCATAATGCCCAAGAATGTTTCTCGTCTTTTTCCACCACTATTTCTTCCACAGCAGATGACTGCTTCCCAGTTAAAAAAACTCCCTCTGGTAAACTTCCTTCACCTCCATGGTGGGATAGGGAATGCACTGACATGATTAGGGCCAGAAATGAGGCGGAAAAGGCAGTTAATAGCGATATGAACCTGGAAAACCTCCTCTCCTTCAAGCAAATATTGGCTAAATCCAGGAAATTCTTTAAAAAGAAAAAACGTGAAGGTTGGTCAAAATTCTGTAGTTCGCTGAGTCCGTCCACGCCGGTCTCGACGGTCTGGCGAAAGGTGAGACACTTTAGGAGTAGTTTAGCACCTGTCTCCTCAAGCAACATCACGGAAGAACTGGGATACCAGTTTTTCTCAAAAATCGCTCCAGCCTATGTTCCAAGTGCAGAGGAAAGCAGTGTTGGCATTGATAATGTAGACAGCACTGCCGACCCAATGAACATGCCCTTTAGCCTGGAGGAATTAAAAACTGTGCTGTCCCATGTCAGAGACTCGGCTCCTGGGGTGGACGGATTCACCTACTCCTTTATTTCCAAAGCTGGTCCAAAAACTCACCAATATTACCTGGATTTGGCTAACTTCTGCTTTATTTCCGGATACATCCCCACAGAGTGGAAGGTTCAAGCTGTCATCCCGATTTTAAAACCAGGCAAGGATTCTAGTGATCATTGTTCATATAGACCTATTGCTTTATCGTCCATACTTATTAAACTTTTGGAACATTTAATCAAAAACCGTTTAGAGTGGTTGGTGGAAAACAGGAGACTGCTTCCGCCGACTCAGTTTGGCTTCAGGAAAGGTCTGGGCACAGCTGATAGTGTGGGTATCCTCACTTCAGAGGTCCGGCTGGCCCTCAGCAGGGATGGGTCTGCGGTTGTTGTCTTTCTGGACATATCGGCTGCCTATGATTCGGTCCTCCTCCCTAACCTCAGGCAAAAACTGCACGAGCTGAGAATCCCGGCTAGGATTTGTCGCATCATAGGTAGCATCTTTACTAACCGCACCATCCAATTAAGAATTCCTGGGGCGGACTCTGACCAAAGAACGGTCTGGAGAGGATTACCTCAGGGCTCTGTTCTTAGTCCCCCACTATATAACATATATACAGCCAATCTACCCTCTTGTCTCAATAACGACTGCAAAATCCTTCAGTATGCTGACGATATTGCACTCCTGGTTTCTGGCAGTTCCATTCAGGATGCCGCTCAATCAATGAATGTCTCTCTGTCGTCGCTAAATCAATGGCTTCTTGATCACGGTTTGTCATTAAGTGCGCCAAAGAGTACTGCGGTCATTTTTACCCGCAAGCGTTCTGTACCCTCAATAGATATTAATATCGATGGACAAACCATTCCAATCAAGACTAGGGCTAGATTTCTGGGAGTAACCTTGGACTCAAGGTTGTCTGGGGTCGACCACATTAACAACACGGTCAAGAAATGTGAACGATCTGTGTCGGTCCTTAAAGCGTTGGCCGGGGTGTGGTGGGGAGCTCACCCATACACCCTCAAATTAGTTTACAATGCGTTAGCCAGAAGTGCGATGGATTATTGCAGCTTCCTTATAGAGCCCTGTAACAAAAATGCGCTGAAAAGGTTGACCAGTACCCAGGCCAAATGCCTGAGAATTGTTATTGGGGCCATGAAATCATCTCCCATAAATGCGCTTCAAGTAGAATGTGCAGAACCGCCTCTACACCTTAGAAGACAGTATTTGGCAGACCGATTCCTGTCTAAAGTATTTTCCCTTTCATCCCATCCCTTACTCCCAATTTTAGAACAAATCGATCTCTCCTTTAATAATTCTCCTTATTGGAAACATAAAACAGTTCCTTTATTGATAAATAGGTACAGAGAACTTAAACAACTCTCCGCGCCGATTTGTCAATATCCAACTCTCCCAGTCTTCTCTACCGCATATGAGACGATTCATTTCGAACCTAAAGCCGTCTTGGGACTGGGGATATCGAGGAATACCCAAAACGCGAAAGACGACTTTGAGTTAGCTCTCAAGCGTTACTGGGTAGGATGGAACCTTTTTTACACTGATGCTTCAAAATTGACCGAAACAGGAAACACTGGTGTGGCAGTTTATTTCCAAAATTCTAGAATCGCTATTCTTTTTCAATGCCCACCAGAGACATCAGTGTTTACAGGAGAGTGCATTGGTATTCTAGAAGCCATACACTATATTAAATCACATCAAATAGCAAGATCAGTAATTTTTTCAGATTCACTTAGTAGTATTCAGGCCTTAAAACAAAATCAACTTCATAGTAAAATCCATAGTCAAATAATTGTAGATATTAAGAACTTGCTATTTGATTGTTCCCAAAACGGCTTGGACATCGAGATAGTCTGGATCCCCGGTCACTCGGGAATTGTTGGCAATGAGTGCGCTGATTCGTTAGCAAAGTATGCCACATCGAATCCAGTTGATCGAAAGCACTACGTAGTTCATAACTACGATTTGCGGAATGGTGCCAGACCCAAGTTATTTAACTCGTGGACTGAAACATGGAAGACGACCTCCAAAACCAAGGGTTCCTACTATGCAGCTATACAGCCCGAAATCCAACGTAGGCCTTGGTTCTTTAAATGCCCTAAATTGTCCAAGAGAACTGTGTCGTCGCTTTGTAGACTGAGACTCGGACATTGTTGTAGCCCAGTGTTCTTGAATAAGATCCATGTCCGAGATAGTTCTCTGTGCGAGTGTGGTCTTGCGGAGGGTACTTTAGACCATATCTTCTTCTCTTGCTCCCTAAACAATAAATCTTTTGACCTCTATCACAAAATTTCTAAATGTAAGATTCCTCTCCCAACCAATTTCCATTCCCTTCTCTCCCACTTCTCTCCCAAATTAGTTAATATTTTAGCAACTTTTTTAAATGAAAATGAATTAAAATTCTAATTGGTGCGTAATTATATGTGTATATACCTATATACTTATCTTTTTTGTATTTAGTAGTTTATGCGTTGTACATATCATATTGTAGATAAGTTTGTAAATTAGCTTACGTGTCTTTATTAACACTTGTGATTGTCTTTTCAGCTTACTAACAACTACCACGAAGGTAAAATCTCGACGGTGGTCCTCCTGATCGAGTCGCCGTCTCAACGCGACACTGGCAGAATAGTCGCAATCGGCTCAATTGCCATTAATTTAAAAAAAAAAAAAAAAAAAAAAAAAATTAAAAATTAATTTATTGTCTATTAGTTTAGATCTGTAATCTGTGGTTTAGATACAGTAAATAATGTCAGAATTTTGATTTAAGATTATAAAAAATAATTTCTATAAAGGACTTTCGTTGGTAGTGGTGAAAAGTGTACACGTGCTTTTGTCATTGCTACGAATTTTTTCGATTTTAGTGAACTTTTAACTGAGTGAAACTCGATCGAGACGGTTCTTTGTGCTTGGTTTCTGGTTAAGGTTTGTTTTTATTTGTGATTGTCCCCTTTAATTTGTTTTTAAGCCACCATGAATACCAAAAAGCCGCCTGACCCCGACCCCCCTGATGAACCCTTTGATATTTCTCCCATTCTGACCATAACTTTACCTCGTGACACTGAAGTACCCCTACAACAGTCTAATATGGATACAGAGTCCACAAACCGTAAAAGAGTCGCTGGCTCGCCCCCTGCAGCTTCAATTATACCCCCTAAGGTCTCAAAAAATATTATCGGTAGACTTACGTATACCAAGAGTGACAATCCTCCCTATATCGTGCATGTATCTTTAAAAGACCAACAAACCTCAGGCACTGTGCTACAACCAATCAAGTTTGGTATGTTTTTGACGGCCAATAACGTCAGTAATGTACGTCTCGACGGGATCAAACGCATAGGCAGAAATCGTGTCTCAGTCGAATTTAAATCGTATCAAGATGCAAACAGCTTCCTTAACAACACAATTCTGGACAAAAATAACTATGTAGCTGCCATCCCACAATTTAACATAACACGAATGGGCATAGTTAGAGACATACCGGTGGAGTGGTCGGAGGACGACACTATTAAAAATATCCAGGTCCCGGAGGGCTGTGGCCCTATTATCAAAGCCAGAAGGATGAGCCGTAGGGTGTCCTCTTCTGGAGTAACTGAGTGGAAACCTACACAAACTGTGGTACTAACTTTTGACGGACAAGTCCTACCCAAACGAGTGATCAGTTTTTACTCATCTCTTCCGGTTGAGAGATACACCTACCCGACCATCCTTTGTTATCATTGCTGTCGCTTTGGACATACACGCACCTTATGTCGTTCCAAACCAAGGTGTTTTAAGTGCGGTGGTGATCATCCAGGGGATGGATGTGAAACTACCCAGGAATTAAGCTTCTGTGTCTCGTGTACCGGCAATCATTTCGCAAATGACAGTGCTTGTCCTGAATTGGGCCGACAGAAGAGCATCAAAGCTTTGATGTCGGAGAAATCGATCTCATATGTGGAGGCCAGTCGGGTATTCCCACCTGTTTCTAGATCGTATGCTGATATATCCAAATCTTCTCCTCGTAACAAACTTAGGGTAAATGCTTCTCAATTCCAGTCCTCGAGTCCTATTCCAGTTACCCAAAAGTCATACCGTAAAACGGTCTTTTTAAAATCCAAACCCCACATCCCTCTCACACCTGGCTATAATACACAAGCTTACCAGGAGCTTATAAGAAACTACTCCTTCTCCCCATCTGGAAACGGATGTGCTCTTCCAACAGAAGTTGCAGAGCCAATTACTCCTAGACATGAGAATGACTCTTCAAATATTTTGAATTTCATAAGCAATATGTTAATGGCTGTACTTGCTAGTCCAACCAGATCAATACCTGACCACGTTGCCTCAAAATTGACCTCGATTTTAAACTATATCCAGGACGTTCCATCCCCTGACATTCCTTCAGTGGAACGTGAGGAGTATTGCTCCCAGAAAGTCTGATCTTACCTTTTTAATTAATAAATTCAAACCATCGATCTGCGGCATTGCTGAGACATGGCTCTTGCCTGGAAGCAATTTCAGGTTGCCATGTTTTGACTGTGTTCGTAATGATAGAATTGATGGATATGGGGGATGTGCTTTGCTCATCAATAGCAAAGTACCATACTCCCAGATTCCTCTAACCTTTGTTGGCGACAACATAAATGTTGTTGCTGTTAAGGCTGAGGATATAAATATTTTTTCATTTTATATTGCGCACCCACAACTTGAACACCTTTCGGTAATAAAAAATCTGTTATGCAGTGTTAGCGGCCCAATACTTGTTATGGGTGACTTTAATTGCCATCATTATCGTTGGGGATCAGATACTTGCGATAACTTTGGCACAGGCTTGCTGGATGTATTGGATGATCTAGATCTCTGTCTCATCAACGATGGCAGTGCTACACGCATGTCTGCACCTGGACAGAGCAATAGTTGTGTTGACTTGACGTTCTGTTCATCCAATATATCTAGCCTTCTCATTTGGCGACGCTTGGATATGACCTATGGAAGTGACCACTATCCCATCATAATTGAATTCCCTTCCAAAAATATTCCCTTTAAAGCTTCCCCTCCCCTTTTAAAATACCAACTTAATTCGGCAGACTGGAATTTATATTCAAAAATTTCAGACCTTAGAGTATCTTCTCTACCAAAAGTTGACAGTCATAATGCCCAAGAATGTTTCTCGTCTTTTTCCTCCACTATTTCTTCCACAGCAGATGACTGCTTCCCAGTTAAAAAAACTCCCTCTGGTAAACTTCCTTCACCTCCATGGTGGGATAGGGAATGCACTGACATGATTAGGGCCAGAAATGAGGCGGAAAAGGCAGTTAATAGCGATATGAACCTGGAAAACCTCCTCTCCTTCAAGCAAATATTGGTTAAGTCCAGGAAATTCTTTAAAAAGAAAAAACGTGAAGGTTGGTCAAAATTCTGTAGTTCGCTGAGTCCGTCCACGCCGGTCTCGACGGTCTGGCGAAAGGTGAGACACTTTAGGAGTAGTTTAGCACCTGCCTCCTCAAGCAACATCACGGAAGAACTGGGATACCAGTTTTTCTCTAAAATCGCTCCAGCCTATGTTCCAAGTGCAGAGGAAAGCAGTGTTGGCATTGATAATGTAGACAGCACTGCCGACCCAATGAACATGCCCTTTAGCCTGGAGGAATTAAAAACTGTGCTGTCCCATGTCAGAGACTCGGCTCCTGGGGTGGACGGATTCACCTACTCCTTTATTTCCAAAGCTGGTCCAAAAACTCACCAATATTACCTGGATTTGGCTAACTTCTGCTTTATTTCCGGATACATCCCCACAGAGTGGAAGGTTCAAGCTATCATCCCGATTTTAAAACCAGGCAAGGATTCTAGTGATCATTGTTCATATAGACCTATTGCTTTATCGTCCATACTTATTAAACTTTTGGAACATTTAATCAAAAACCGTTTAGAGTGGTTGGTGGAAAACAGGAGACTGCTCCCGCCGACTCAGTTTGGCTTCAGGAAAGGTCTGGGCACAGCTGATAGTGTGGGTATCCTCACTTCAGAGGTCCGGCTGGCCCTCAGCAGGGATGGGTCTGCCGTTGTTGTCTTTCTGGACATATCGGCTGCCTATGATTCGGTCCTCCTCCCTAACCTCAGGCAAAAACTGCACGAGCTGAGAATCCCGGCTAGGATTTGTCGCATCATAGGTAGCATCTTTACTAACCGCACCATCCAATTAAGAATTCCTGGGGCGGACTCTGACCAAAGAACGGTCTGGAGAGGATTACCTCAGGGCTCTGTTCTTAGTCCCCCACTATATAACATATATACAGCCAATCTACCCTCTTGTCTCAATAACGACTGCAAAATCCTTCAGTATGCTGACGATATTGCACTCCTGGTTTCTGGCAGTTCCATTCAGGATGCCGCTCAATCAATGAATGTCTCTCTGTCGTCGCTAAATCAATGGCTTCTTGATCACGGTTTGTCATTAAGTGCGCCAAAGAGTACTGCGGTCATTTTTACCCGCAAGCGTTCTGTACCCTCAATAGATATTAATATCGATGGACAAACCATTCCAATCAAGACTAGGGCTAGATTTCTGGGAGTAACCTTGGACTCAAGGTTGTCTGGGGTCGACCACATTAACAACACGGTCAAGAAATGTGAACGATCTGTGTCGGTCCTTAAAGCGTTGGCCGGGGTGTGGTGGGGAGCTCACCCATACACCCTCAAATTAGTTTACAATGCGTTAGCCAGAAGTGCGATGGATTATTGCAGCTTCCTTATAGAGCCCTGTAACAAAAATGCGCTGAAAAGGTTGACCAGTACCCAGGCCAAATGCCTGAGAATTGTTATTGGGGCCATGAAATCATCTCCCATAAATGCGCTTCAAGTAGAATGTGCAGAACCGCCTCTACACCTTAGAAGACAGTATTTGGCAGACCGATTCCTGTCTAAAGTATTTTCCCTCTCATCCCATCCCTTACTCCCAATTTTAGAACAAATCGATCTCTCCTTTAATAATTGTCCTTATTGGAAACATAAAACAGTTCCTTTATTGATAAATAGGTACAGAGAACTTAAACAACTCTCCGCGCCGATTTGCCAATATCCAACTCTCCCAGTCTTCTCTACCGCATATGAGACGATTCATTTCGAACCTAAAGCCGTCTTGGGACTGGGGATATCGAGGAATACCCAAAACGCGAAAGACGACTTTGAGTTAGCTCTCAAGCGTTACTGGGTAGGATGGAACCTTTTTTACACTGATGCTTCAAAATTGACCGAAACAGGAAACACTGGTGTGGCAGTTTATTTCCAAAATTCTAGAATCGCTATTCTTTTTCAATGCCCACCAGAGACATCAGTATTTACAGGAGAGTGCATTGGTATTCTAGAAGCCATACACTATATTAAATCACATCAAATAGCAAGATCAGTAATTTTTTCAGATTCACTTAGTAGTATTCAGGCCTTAAAACAAAATCAACTTCATAGTAAAATCCATAGTCAAATAATTGTAGATATTAAGAACTTGCTATTTGATTGTTCCCAAAACGGCTTGGACATCGAGATAGTCTGGATCCCCGGTCACTCGGGAATTGTTGGCAATGAGTGCGCTGATTCGTTAGCAAAGTATGCCACATCGAATCCAGTTGATCGAAAGCACTACGTAGTTCATAACTACGATTTGCGGAATGGTGCCAGACCCAAGTTATTTAACTCGTGGACTGAAACATGGAAGACGACCTCCAAAACCAAGGGTTCCTACTATGCAGCTATACAGCCCGAAATCCAACGTAGGCCTTGGTTCTTTAAATGCCCTAAATTGTCCAAGAGAACTGTGTCGTCGCTTTGTAGACTGAGACTCGGACATTGTTGTAGCCCAGTGTTCTTGAATAAGATCCATGTCCGAGATAGTTCTCTGTGCGAGTGTGGTCTTGCGGAGGGTACTTTAGACCATATCTTCTTCTCTTGCTCCCTAAACAATAAATCTTTTGACCTCTATCACAAAATTTCTAAATGTAAGATTCCTCTCCCAACCAATTTCCATTCCCTTCTCTCCCACTTCTCTCCCAAATTAGTTAATATTTTAGCAACTTTTTTAAATGAAAATGAATTAAAATTCTAATTGGTGCGTAATTATATGTGTATATATATACTTATCTTTTTTGTATTAAGTAGTTTATGCGTTGTACATATCATATTGTAGATAAGTTTGTAAATTAGCTTACGTGTCTTTATTAACACTTGTGATTGTCTTTTCAGCTTACTAACATCTACCACGAAGGTAAAATCTCGACGGTGGTCCTCCTTTTCGAGTCGCCGTCTCAACGCGACACTGGCAGAATAGTCGCAATCGGCTCAATTGCCATTAATTAAAAAAAAAAAAAAAAAAAATTTCTATAAACGTCCTGGGCGTCCAGAATTATACTGCTTATCGCCCGGCCGTCACAAACGTTCCACGGAAGTAGAGTATACGATCAAACGATATTTAAAATGTATCTTTCGACATTCCACATTGTTCTAGGTGTTAACTAACTTATTCTTTTAAGTTTAAATATGGAAAGAATGCCAATGTGCCGAGTATGTTTAGTAGAGAACGTTCGCATGTACATAGTTGTCGACAAGGACTTGCATGAACTGTATGAAACGCTGACTGACATTCCAGTAAGTACCTTATATCATCATTACTTAACTATACCTGTGGCTGCTGGGACAGCTTAACAATGGTGTATTGTATGGGAAGTATTCTATTCCAAAGTCAAATGCTATGATGTCATGTTGCAGTTTGTAACTGAAGACAGAAGACCGATGCTCGCTTGTTTCTTGTGCTTTGCTAAACTAAAGCAATGCTGCCAACTGCAGAGAAAATGTCTGGAAGCCGAGGAGCTGTTTGCTCAGATGATGAATGAGGTGAGGTGTTCTGCTACTATAAGGGTATGTTAGTGAGTGTAGAAGTGATGCGTGACCTGGTGCCAGGCGCCAGCATATACGTGGTGGGTCCTGAAAAGTGAGAGGACAGATCAACGGATGGACAAACAGTCGGCCGACCACTGACAGTGACTAATGTGACTAACTATAGTTGATGTTGAGGTTACAAACAAAAAATAGGAAACAATTGCATCCTTCTCATTAAATGATAATAATTTATTTCGTGAACAGACAACACAGACCTATGACTAAAATAGCATTCCTTATATTTAGTTACAACTATAGTTCAGAACTGAATGAGTTGTCTTGTTTGAGTAGTCTTTTATTCATTAGTTCTGCTCCATCATGAAAATCAAGAGGCGAGTCCCAAATTTGTTTTTTTTTTTTGTTAGGTGAGTTGCGGTACATGAAACATTCACCAGAAAGCTGTAGTTCACGGGCTGCTCAGGATGTGTTGAGCTTCTTATGTATGACCATTTGTGAGGCCGTTTTGAGTGACCAATGAAAACTGTTTGTACTTGTTTGTGTTTTTGTGCAAACACAAACAAGTACATAAATAGTACAGATAAAGAACATCACGGTTACCCATTATGTCATAACCTTTTGCAGCCGAGTCCTTCAGTAAACCTAGTTCAGCTAGACTATTCCAGTGGGCTTACAGTGACTCCTGTAGAGAACATCAGTATAGTTGATGTCAGCCATATTGAAAGCATTGCTGTCAAAGAAGAATTACCAGCTGTTTGTGAGAGACTAGATGATGTCATTGAGCCAGAGAAGGAACTTCACAGTGATGGTATGTATTTGAGAGCATGTTTTTTGTTTTAAATATTTGTTTGTGTTGTTGGTGACTGAAGGTGAGTCGACATCCTAAACTCGACAGCCAGTGACCGACGGTAGTTTATAACAAGTGGCGTGCGGCGAGGCAACTTGTCTTGCTGGCCTGGACGGCGAGCGGGACGGACGTGCTACTTGACCATTATCGTGTAGACACTGAGTACAAACGTTGCTTGTGTAAACTTTATTTGATCGATACTTACAGTGTTCCTCTTTATAGTTTTGTAATAGTACAAATTGAAGGAAATTAAATATTGTTTACTTTTAATCTGTTTCACTTCGGACCCCTAAAAGCATATATAAAAGGAGAAAGTGGCAGACTGACAAATCAATGCACAGCCGATACTACTGCGATTGTATTATAATTGCTTCGTCCGTCTGTCTGACACAGCGGTATATTCCAGAAACTCAAACATGTCTGTAGCGAAAAAAGTAGTTTCGCTATAGACGCGACATCACATTCTATATTTACACATATTTGTTGGTTTATCAAGTTATCCTTTCGCATCCTGTTAATACATTAACAACAAAACACTTCACTCTTTTTGCTTACAGAACTAGACCTGAAAAGTCAAAACAATAGCTATTCAGATACAGAAGATACACCAGCACAACAGTCGGAATCTGATTCAGAAGAAGATGTGCCTTTAATGGAAATTAAAATAGAAGCGGAAGAAGAACAAGAAGTACCGAGGAAGAAGCGAAGAGCCAGTGACGCGACATGTGAGTGTTAGTTAGTGAGTCATTGTGTGAGCGAACAGGCCGGCGGGGTCGACAACATGAACTTAACAAGACAAGTTCAGGCGTCCTGTCTGCACACTCTTGAGTAGCACAAGCACTCTACTTCCGAGTAGTTGCTCTCGCTGGAGAGCGCACTCCTACTGCCAGTTGTGTCACAGCACATCAGAATCAGAAATATTTATTTCAAATAAGGCACTTTTGAATTGTCAAAATATCGGACAGTCGAAAAAAAAATAGTGAAGCTAAATTGCTCAGCTTAAAGTACTGAAAACTGATTGCAGATACAACAGAACGTGTGGGTATCATAACCCTTTTTTTTTTTTTTTTTGTCGACTGGGAAAATCATCTTTGACGAAACCCGCTCTTGGGTGGAGCGGGAGACAGTGTCAGACTCTTACTGACTAAAAACCCCGCGCCGTTCCTTCTAGCCTTCATACCGGGGCACGAGCTCCCTTTCGGACAACCCTGTCCCCAGTAGGCTTCGACCCAGCTGGGCCCCTCCTGCTGCTGACAACTCCTTGAGGCGCGCGGGAACAGTGCGCGCCGTCGACGTCTTGGACTCGGTCCATTACCGGACGATCGGACAGCGAGCTACCCATGGCTTGCCGTCCGCGAGCCCGCGTCTACGGTGGCCGGAAATCGGGATCGGAATCCCGGCGACGGCGGCGAGGGCGCCGTTGCCTGGTATCATAACCCTTGCGTTGGGCTCTGTCGTATTCTGGTAGATCATCATCACCAGCCTTTTATGTATCCACTGCTGGGACTCGGGCCTCCTCTCTAGGAGAGGGAATGGGCCGTAATTCACCACGCGGGCCCAGTGCGGGTTGGTGAATGTCACATGTCTTCGAATTTTTGGTTCTAGGACATGTCGGTTTCCTCACGAGATTTTCCTTCACCGTTTTGAGAGCAGTGGTGATGAAATAAATTACACAAAGTACAGCCTAGTTACAGCTTATTTTGTTAAATCGTTTGATAATCATCAATAAATACACCGTTAAATTTTAATCGTTTAAATCCTTTAACCCTGTGGTTTCACTTATAAAAGAGTTTCTATTCAATAACAAATGTATTATTTGCGGAGATTATAATGTCAACCTGCTTCTGGATAACAAGAAGCGTACTGAGTTTTTGAGTCTGAAATAACTCGTATTCCTGCTTGATAATATATAATAACTAATCTACCTACCAGAAGAACAGGTATTGAATTGTGTAATTGACCATAATGGTCTGGGAGATGGACATGGAGCACAACTTGGTGAACTTTTACTAGAAGAACCAAATAAAAATAAAAGTAATTCATATTTTGTTTTTAAAAAAAGAATATTTAATCGTAAAAATAATATAACATTTAAGAACAGACTTTTGCATAAAAACTGGTGTGAAATGGGCATTAATGCATTTTTGAGTAATTTTAATACTGTTTTTTGGAAAAGTTTTAAGAAACGGGAAATAAAGATAAATTTAAAGCGGGGATCACAGAATAAGTGGCTAACTAAGGGAATAAGAACGTCGAGTAAAATGAAAAGAGTCTTATGCACAAATACCAGTAAGCTTCTTCATGGAAGTATAATTAATTATAAAAAGACATACATTCGCATATATAGAAAAGTCATGATCATTGCCAAGAAAATTGCTATCTCGGAAAAAAAAAAATCTAAAAACGCAAGCAAAGACGTTTGTAAAATAGTCAATAACCGTAGAAACAGTCTAAAAAAAGTACAACAGGAGCCTCTTTTACTGAAAGTAAACAACCAAATCGTAGACTCGCATACTGCAGTAGCAAACATTTTGGCAGAACAGTTTACCCATAATGGTGTATTGGCTAAAACTAAGACGTAGGAAGCGTTATTATTACTTCAACAAAGTTGTGAAAGGGTTATAAATGATATGTCACTTACTCCTACTACACCCAAAGAAATAATACAAATAATTAAAACTATGACAAACAAGCCCTCTAGTGGATACGATGAAATTCCTATCTCTATTCTTAAAGAGCACATAAAAATATTGGCTGGGCTACTGTCTAGTTTCTTTAATAACTGCCTTAAGCAAGGTATTTTTCCAGAACAACTAAAGATCGCAAAGGTTGTGCCAGTTTACAAAAAAGGTTCAAAAACAGATCCTAAAAATTACAGACCAATTTCACTTTTACCAACAATTTCAAAAATCTTTGAGAAAATATTGAAATCTGGGCTATTGACTCATCTTCGTGTTAATAAGGTACTACATGACAGACAGTTCGGTTACCAGAAAGGAATTGGCACTGGAGACGCAATTTATAAACTTTTAGATGATGTGATTGACAAACTAAATCATAAATTAAAGACAGCAGAGATTTTCCTAGATTTATCTTCCGCATTTGATACAATTGATCATAATCTACTTCTTGCCAAACTTAATTATTATGGTATATTATTATATTATTTAAGTTGATAATTTCTTGCAGCCGCCATCTTGGATTTACAAAATAATCGTGTAAAATAAATGAGTACATAAAATGAACTAAAAAAAAAAAACAAGATATTTAGCAATATATTTATTTTCTAAAATAATTATAATATTTATGTTTTTTAGTAAAACACTGTTAAAAAAAAATGTTAAAGTTAAACGATTTTGTATGTTTTAACTTTTGTTTTTTAAATACTTATTAGCCATATTTTCGTAATTGGGCTCGATAATGCACTTTGAGACTACATATTCTATTGGACAAACGTATAAAATAAAATATTTTAGCTCATTACCAGGGTTGTATTCGTCCTGAAAGATAACTCTGACGTCTATTTTCGTAAAACACTGTCAGGGGATTGCCTTCTTTTTAAAAAAGTGTCAATTAAAATTATATTTTTACACTGTAGTGCCCTAGATTAAGACTTAATCTTTTCAAAACCATAATATTTTGTGAAATAGTCTGCTCACATCATATCGATTTTGATCTCGAAAAATTTAAAAAAACGAAGTTTTCGTCGCGAATCGCAATACACGCTCTTAATCTTGTAGTCTATGCTGTGGTAGGAGCGAAAAGTATTAGTGAACTGACAGAAGTGGTCAATTCAACATTGTCAGTGTTTCATTCTTGGTTCGATGCGAATAGATTAATAGTAAATATCAAAAAAACACCACGGCGGGTAATATAGATAATATGGATGTAACCTTTAACAATGAAAAGATAGAATTAGTGAGAGACGTCAAATTTTTAGGTATCTATTTAGATGATTTGCTGAACTGGAAAAAAGAACTAGCACATATAGACTCCTCTATATCTTCTGCATGTTATGCATTAAGGACATTGAGAGATGAAATAAACGTGGACCAGTTAAAAATGGTATATTATGCTCTCGCCGAATCCAGACTTCGATACAGTGTTCAATTCTGGGGAAAGAGCTACGGTTACAACTCACAGCGAGCTTTCATTCTCCAAAAAAGGGCAATGCGTACAATTGTTAGAATCACACAAAGAGAAAGCTGTCGTTCTCATTTTCAGCGCTTAAATATCCTAACATTGCCCAGCCTATACGTACTAGTACTGTTAGTTAATTTTAAAAAATATGTCCATGAATACGAATCTGAAGATGAAAAAATAGCCAGGGAAAATACGCGTAGAAAGGACTTTAAAAATATAATTGTACCTAACATTAACATTGCCAAGCATAGTCCTCATTATCAAGCTGTACAAATCTATACTTATAATAAATCTGTAGAGAGGTCAATTCTGTACATGAAATATATTTCCAAAATAACTATCAGGGGGTGATTAGTGATCGATACTGATGCCAAAAATGCAAACAGTAAAATTTTTGTCTGTCTGTCTGTCTGTATGTTCTTTATAGAAAAAAAAACTACTCGATGGATTTTAACGAAACTTGGTACAATAATTCTTCATACTCCTGGGCAGGTTATAGTATACTTTTCATCACACTACAATCAATAGGAGCAGAGCAGTGAAGGGAAATGTTGGGGAAACGGGAGAAATTACTCCATTTTTTAAGCTTCCGTCGCGTTTGCAGCCTTAATGGTTAAAGCTACACAGAAATCATGTATAACGGAAATGTTATCTTTAAAATTATATAAAAAATATCCCAAAACAGCATATGTCTATCTTTTATGGTTGACTCACAATAACACGTGTAACTTCCGATAGCTTAGCAGTTCGGAGCTTTTTGTTTATTTTTGTCTACTCTTACGTTTATAACACTCTCATTTATTCCTAATTAAAAAAAGTTAACATTATTATCTATTCAATAAAAAAAGAATCATAGAAATCGGTATAGAAACACCTAAGTTATACCCATTTATTAATTACATCGAATACGGAGACATTGGCTCCATGTCTAAGGTGTGTGCACTGTCATGCGCGTAAGTGGAAGGGAGAGATCTGGGGGCCGATTCTCGATTTTAGAGATGGTGTCGAACTCGACAAAAATTTCTAATGACGTAATTTTTTCGACAAATTTTAAAAGTCGCTATTCTGGGGATGTCGAATTCGACATTTGTCGCAAGGATAACGTTAGAGTTCATGTCGAGTGCTTCTGAGCAGTAGAGATGTCATGTCGATTGTAGAGATATGTCAATTCTGAGTGAATTCGTTGAGTTTTGTTAGATTTTTAGTGCGTTGCACTGTGTTTTCTTTGTTTTAAAATATGGCTTGGGTCCTCATATTGGAATTTCGATTTGCTTTGTGATTTGTGGATCGTGTATTTTCTTGGAACAACGACCTTCGCGTACAATAACGGACTTGTAATTTGTATATCCACGATTGGACTCGAAACCACTAAAAAATAGACGAGTTTATTAACTTATTTATCTCGGTGTTGTTGTTAGTAGTGAGCAACTGGCACATACACGGCGACAACAGTCCACTTATCACGCGGTCGATGTTTACGACTTGAGCGAAACAGAAGTCAAATATTTTTTCCCCTCCATGTTTTTTAAAGTATAAAACACAGTACTTATTCTTATGGTATAAAACGCACAACAATAAACAGCACAGTTCACAAAATCAAAAGTTTTAAACCGCGAATTCTGACAATCAACTGTCAAACTAATTATTTTTGCACGAAACGTTCCGTTTTATACATAAAGAATTAGATCTAGTCAGCGTTTTTAAACCAAATCATTCATTCATTCATAACTATATAAAACGGAACGTCCGATTACACGAACTTAGTCTATGGTTCTTCCTAATGGTAACATTATCTTCACTCGACTCGACATTTTCGTGAAATTTATTTCTATTTTGACTGAGAATACGGAATTCTGCTCAATTCGACATTTTTTGGTAGAGATAGAGATATTTTTGATAGACAGAGATAGACTTGCAATCTCGAACTCGAGATAAATGGCGAATATCGAGAATTGGCCCCCTGGAACGTCTCGAAACGTCTCGCGCATCACGTTGTTTTCCAGTCCCCGGGCTCTTAGAATTCGACATCAGACGTTTCAGATATTTGATTTTGACGACCCCGTTGTCGCTGGCATAAGCAACAGGATCCGCGTACGAAGTCGCTGGCAGAAGCTAGTGTTTAATAAACTGCCAGCGGATTTAAAAGATTCATTGTATACTAGCTCTTTTAAGGCAAAGCTAAAAGCATTTCTGTTAGGGAGAAACTTGTATTCCTTAGATGAATTGTAATTTTAATATAATGTATTTCCAATGTTTCTATTTTATAAATATCTGTGTTATTTTTGTTTTACGCATGTGTTAATGTTAATTTAATATTTTATCTCTTTTGTTGCATATTAATTTGAATTTTTAATTAGACAATTTTAATAATTATGATAGGTATATCAAATACAATGTATATTGCTCCTGATAAATAAATAAATAAAATACTATTCATCCAAATCTTGTAGAGCGGTGTAACTTTTGAAATAAAAAAACACAGCAAGTGATAAGATAAAACTCGCAAAATGAATGAAAAAAATAGTTGCGCCCACGAGTGTAGGTTTGTACTCCCACGTCCCGCGTCGGTCACGCGCGAGATGAACTCTCGCGATGACTCGCTCGCTCAGCTGATGCGGGAAAATAATTCCAAATTTACCTTCATACTTTTACAGACTTAGGACGGACTTAACTGATTTGTGCCTAAGACATACCTAATAAAATAATTACTTATGTTTAAAGTGGTAGGTAGTTACATGTTAAAATAAATCCCTACAGGCCTGCTAGATGTGGCGTATTTAAAAATGTGGAATTATAATTATGTACAATGATTAAAAAAAAAATTGTTACATACCTAAATCGCCTTTGTATTTTGATTTATTTAACACTTAGCGAAATAGCGACACGCTAAAGTTGTTCATAAGTAGGTAACCTAATCAAAACTATTTACAACGATTAATAAGAGTTCTGGGTCAGTGGGCCGTCTTAGGGGCTGTTATAAACCTAATAATAATATACTCCACAACTATCACACAACGCTGTCCAGTCCCAAGCTAAGCAGAGCTTGTGTTATGAGTACTAGACAACTGACAAACATACTTATATATTTCTAAATACATAAATATTATAGATAAATTACACCCAGATACGGAACAAATGATTAAGCTCATCACACAAACATTTATCCTGGGTGGGAATCGAACCCACGACCTCCGGCATATCAGTCAGGATCACTAACCACTAAACCAACAGGCCAGTCACCACCTAACTAAACACCTCTAAATCATCACTGATTAGATAATCTTCACATAGCCATTCCTTTGGATACATTATCTTGCACGTGTAACACAAACATTGCAAGTGGTTTGGTACTGTAGACGTCAAGCCGCCTGCGCATTAAGACCCGCGATTGCGTAAAATTGCATATGACAACGAAATCCATACACGTAATTCCAAGACGCTATTGTTTTCTCGCGACACACCGATAACGTCTTAATAGAAACTAAATTATTCCAGGACGTGTTGACTCCGCTCATAGCGCGCCGCCCGCATGGTCAATCAGTAGGGTTGGAGGCGGAGTTTGATCCTAGGATTGGCTATTTTTTGTGAGTCCGCGTTGACTAGGCGAACGCATGATTATTGTTATTCTGGAATGGTCCCTATTAATAGTTTGCATTATTTATTCACTCATGCGAGAATTGGTTCGAGTTCATTGGTTTCATCTTTACAAATCGATAGTGTTTCATACCGGTTCGACCCTCCACGGCATTAAAACGATCAAAATTTAACGGTGTTTACGAAAACCTGCAACAAACAACTCTTCGGCTGTAATGAGAACCATTCGATTTTCTTTCTTTTAATTCCGTTTTGAATTTGGCGCTTACTAGTTTAAAAATTACAGGGCTGGCCGTTGCGAAGAAACAAAAACTGTTCATACGAGGAAACAAACTAGAAGACGTAATCACAGAAAATCAAAAGAAGATTACAGAGTCGGATACAATAGTTACGCGGACCACGTCGAAGTGTACGTCCAAACCAGAACACATCCGCACGCACACTGGCACTAAACGTTACAGGTGTGAAGTATGTCAGCATTGTTTTAGTCATAAATATACTTTAACACAACACATGCGTACGCACACTGGCGTAAAACCTAACAAATGTGAAGAATGTCAGCGTTGTTTTAGTCATAAATGTAATTTAACAAAACACATTCGTACGCACACTGGTGTAAAACCTTACAAATGTGAAGAATGTCAGCGTTGTTTTAGTCATAAATGTAATTTAACAAAACACATTCGTACGCACACTGGTGTAAAACCTTACAAATGTGAAGAATGTCAGCGTTGTTTTAGTCAGAAATGTAATTTAACAAAACACATTAGTTTGCACACTGGTGTAAAACCTTACAAATGTGAAGAATGTCAGCGTTGTTTTAATCAGAAGAACCTTTTGACTCAACATATTTTCACGCACACTGGCGAGAAACCTTACAAATGTGAAGAGTGTCAGCGTTGTTTTCGTGTGAAGACTCTTTTAACACAACACATACGTACGCACACTGGCGAGAAACCGTACAGATGTGACGTATGTCAGCGTTGTTTTAGTATGAAATGTTTTTTAACACAACACATTCGTACGCACACTGGCGTGAAACCTTACAAGTGTAAAGAATGTCGCCGCTGTTTTATTCGGAAAAGTAGTTTAACACAACACATACGTACGCACACCGGCGAGAAACCGTACGGATGTGACGTATGTCAGCGTTGTTTTAATCAGAAGGGCCATTTGACTCAACATATTCGATCGCACACTGGCGAGAAACCTTACAAATGTGAAGAGTGTCAGCGTTGTTTTAGTGTGAAGGCTCATTTAACAGAACACATACGTACGCACACTGGCGAGAAACCGTACAGATGTGACGTATGTCAGCGTTGTTTTAGTATGAAATGTTTTTTAACACAACACATTCGTACGCACACTGGCGTGAAACCTTACAAGTGTAAAGAATGTCGCCGCTGTTTTATTTGGAAAAGTAGTTTAACACAACACATACGTACGCACACCGGCGAGAAACCGTACAGATGTGACGTATGTCAGCGTTGTTTTAATCAGAAGGGCCATTTGACTCAACATATTCGATCGCACACTGGCGAGAAACCTTACAAATGTGAAGAGTGTCAGCGTTGTTTTAGTGTGAAGGCTCATTTAACAGAACACATACGTACGCACACTGGCGAGAAACGTCACAAGTGTGAAGAATGTCAGCGTTGTTTTATTCGAAAGTATGATTTAACAAGGCACATTCGTACGCACACTGGCGAGAAACCTTACAAGTGTGACAAATGTCAGTGTTGTTTTAGTAAGAAGACTCTTTTATCACAACACATACGTACGCACACTAAATATGCACGCCATAGTCGGAAAACCCAACATAAAAAAAAAGTAAGCTATTAGTAGTTTTAATGGAGGTTAAATTACAGTATTAACTTATAATAAAGTGAGTGATCATGTTTTATGTATTTTAATAGCAAAACCATGTCCATTGGGCACGTGACGGTGCGCCGCACTTTGTGGACATTGAGACACAACCAAACCGTTCACAGATCTACAACTTTCGTGTTTTATAGTTAACCACTCAACTGACCGAAACGCACGCGCGACAACCGCCACCCGTGTCCGCGATCACACCTTCACTAACTCTTTAACGACCGCGTCAGAGTCTCTCTGTACAACGTGTAACGTTAAATGCACAAAAATTTAAAGGTTTTATGTGCAGTTTTGGTTTGTTGAAAATTAATATCTGCATTGAAATAAGAACTTTTATTATCCCGCGTATCAGAAAATTTGATTGGACTACAACCATTTGTGTTTGTTTACCTATTTGGGCGGGTTTGCGCACGTGATGGCTTGACCTATTCATAAATAGACTGGGCGAAAGTTTTGATAAAGATTTTTTTGAAAAATTTAACCTATATTATAATGTAGTTTAATTGATTCTGCTGCTTATTCTGATCAAACTATTTTCAGGCTTTGCGCATTTAATGCTACACGTTGTATAATATAAATCTAATAGAGCGCCCTCTTGTATTTTTTCCTTGTACTAGTAACAGATGGATTTAGAGTTAGACGCGTGTAAACTGAGCGATACCTAAGAGAGGTCGATTGATGATTATCACCGGGTCCGTTATGAAATGAATCATTGTGGTGACTCTTTTCACCATAGACAGTAGAGGTAGAGTGGTACAGCTGATTTCTTAATTGAATTTAAATATGTCATAAAATGTATTAATATATATTGTCACAAATAATAAAAATAAATATATACCTATTGAAAAGTTATCACAAAGAATAATGCCCACATTAGTTTGGAGCTCATTTTACCCAGCAAAGTTGCTGTCATATTAGTTACTCACTAGATACTTGTATAGATTCGACCCCTTTGGCGCCACCGTGAGGCACATATTGTTACATAGTTGTCTCTTTCTTTTATATAATAATTTGTATCTACATGTTGTTACTACATTGTGTGTATCTATGAGTGTTTATGCCAAATAAAATAGTTTTTCTTTCTTTCTTTCTCTACGTCCCCAACTCTGTTGCAATTGATGACGAGGAAGTCGGGTAAATATACGAAAAAGTAATATATGAACATAAAAAACTCTTGTAAAAAATGTAGGGGTTAGGTAACACTTACATTCACACCACACACTAATAGCACGTAAGTGTATACATAAGTAACCGCGAAGCGCGCGCCGCTCACTCGTTGCCTATACACCCAAGTGACAATAAACATCAGTATAGTCCAGTGACCATCTTTTATTTACATCCACCACATTACCTAAAATAATATGACGAGTTTTTGAAATAGGAGAAACTATTCGGCATAGATGCTAACACGAGATAATGCTGCCTGCCAAATACTACACAAATATTAGAATGGCTACATCCATTTTCTTATGATAAATTAATTGCTATTCATATACGAACACGTAGCTTAAAGAACTTAGTATCCAAATCAAGAACATAAACAAAATACAAAGAACTGTCAAAATGGTGTCATGTTCATTATGGGGATGTAAGATTAATGGACAAGAATCGATTTATGTAATAAAAAGCGACTTTTCTTTTCTCAATATGAATGATGATGTGTCAATATTTTTTTTCTATTATTTAAAATGCTACCTGCTCATTGCCTTATTCCAATAAGAAATCTAAGTTAAAACACAACCATCTTCTGGAAAAAATGGACCAAATTATTCGAAATACTCTTTCATCAATTTTAAATGTGGCTTTGGACGACCAAGCTACCCTTCCAATCCGTATGGGAGGCCTCGGCGTCCGTAAAATTACCAGTATCAGTTTACCAGCTTTTATATCTTCGGTTTACGGCACTGAAAAATTAATCAGGAATATCCTATCTTCCTCACTGATTGATTTTGATGTGCCGTGCTTCACCGAGGCTATAGACGCTTGGAGACTCGCTTGCCCGAATTCTAAACAGCCCGACAACCTTTCTTCCCAAAGAAGGTGGGATGAGCCGCTTTGCAAAGTAGTACAAGAAAATCTGTTGGCAACATCAGTGACTACAGCAGAGCGTGCGCGCCTGCTAGCTGTGGGTGAATGGGAATCGGGACTCTGGCTTCACGCACTTCTGTCGTCGAAAATAGGCACCTTGCTCGATGATACTACCTTCCAACTCGCTACTGCCCTACGTCTTGGCGCTCCTTGTTGTTCTCCTCATCGCTGCCACTGTGGCGAAGTTGTCAACAGCCTCGGTCACCACGGTCTGTCATGCAGCCGAAGTGCAGGACGCAAAGCGCGGCACGCAAATATCAACGACATCATCCGTCGCGCTCTTGTCACCGTCGGCGTTCCGGCCATATTGGAACCTCATGGCCTGGCACGCGACGATGGCAAAAGACCGGACGGTATGTCTCTATTTCCATGGAAGATGGGTAGGCCTTTAGTGTGGGACGCTACTTGTGTCGATACTCTTGCGCCATCCCATCTTCCTAGCTCGTCGTGCTGTGCTGGTGCTGCTGCACCGGCTGCAGAGAACCTCAAGCGGCGGAAATATAATAACCTTGTTGGTAATTATGTTTTCGAGCCGTTTGGGGTTGAAACTCTTGGATCGTGCTCACAAATTATTTAAAGAACTTTCCAAACGCCTCGTGACCCAAAGGCTGGCTTTTACTTCGGTCAAAGGATAAGTATTGCCATTCAGCGTGGCAATGTTACCAGTCTTTTGGGTACATTACCATTCGACAGCGATGCGGCTGAATTTTTCGACGCCTTACTTTAAATTGGACCCCACGATCCGAAAGTTTCAAACCCAAATGGCTCGAAAATATAACTACCAACAAGCAGTGCCGCAACTAGGGCGGTGCCAGCGGTGCCCAGGCATAGGGCGCAGATAATGGAGGGGCGCAAATATCAAGGACATTTTGTAATTGCGACCGAGGCGGAATTCACCCGAGTTGTAGGCGACGGCCTGGGTTACGTCCTGGTAACGACTTTGGTGTTAGCGGAACGCGGCGCGGCGAGCGGCGTGGCATAGGTAAACGCGCGAGTTTTCGCTATGAGCGGTGTCTCGTGGCATGCTTCAAAAATGTTCATACTTTTGATCTTTTTTTCGCCGCCCCGTGCTTAGCTACCGCTCACAGTGGATAGGTCATGAACGGGCCATTATGGAGCCGAGTGGTGCAGTGTCTTATCTTGAATGGGCGCAGTTATAGAAACTCGCACCGGGTATCAAATGCTAAGTTACGGCACTGCCAACAAGGTTATTATATTTCCGCCGCTTGAGGTTCTCTGCAGCCGCTTCAGCAGCACCGGCACAGCACGACGAGCTAGGTAGATGAGATGGCGCAAAAGCATCCACACAAGTAGCATTCCATACTAAAGGCCTACCCATCTTCCATGGAAATAAAGGCATACCGTCTGGTCTTTTGCCATCGTCGCGTGCCAGGCCATGAGGTTCCAATACGGCTGGAACGCCGACGGTGACAAGAGCGCGACGGATATTTTGAAGGTTTGTTTTAGTGTAAAATAAAAAACAATCAGATAAAAATCAAATAAAATAATATGAATAAAAAAATAAACAATTCTATTGTGAAATGTCAACTTAGATATTCGTTTGTTGGGAAGTATGTGCAGTTGATACGAGCGATGTACAGTCGGTGCAGTACCCACGTTTGGTCTACAGTGGGCACTACTGGCAGCTTCAATGTGGCTATGTGTTCTAAGCCCTTACCTGTTCCTGATGATTATGGATGCTTTGACGTCGGATATTAAGGAAGAAGCTCCTTTGCAGTGGCGAAGCGTGAAATATTGAGAGAGGTAAGCCGGAGCAAGCAAAAAAATGCTTGCCTACTCCGAGCTCCGGGCACGCAGTCTTGAGTCCTTACCGAAAATCTGTGATTGGCATCCTGGCTTCAGTCTTGTATAGGCAGATGTATCTTCAGTCCACTTTTACTATACGTGTAAGCACTGAGATATTGAAACAGTGTCTTGCAAGTAGGGTTGCTAGGTCCTGGAACTGAAAAGCCGGACAATCTATCCTATTTAGCCGGATGTTTGGTCAAAAAGGCCGACATTTTTTTTTAGGCTAATAAAATTCATCTCTCAAAAACTTTTGACAAAAAAAAATATAACCGACTTCAATGATAAAAAAGTATCAAATAACTTTAATTTTGGAAGTCGGTGTTAAATAACGAAGAGACTAAACTATTATAGAAACACCGTATTCCAAAATTAAAGTTATTTGATACTTTTCAGTGTTTTTTATCATTGAAGTCGGTTATATTTTTTTTGTAAAAAGTTTTTTATTTTTCACTTTTTAGTTATGGTAGCACCACTAAAAAGTACCTACCCTTCAGCTAAACATAAATTACCTTATAGCCAGAGTGCATCTCATACCGATTCTTATAATCCCAAATACGGTTATATTACATGAATTTACCCCCTCCCCCTTTTCTTTCAGTCAGTCATCGACTACGCGTATAAACAAAGCAATTTTACTTGTTACGACAATTCTGCAATGATTCTATGAGGAGTTCTGTTCCATATCTTCGAAGTTCATGATTAGATCATAACAATATTTCTATGGAAGCATAAACTTTCAATCAAAAAAAAATAATTTCAAAATCGGTCCACAATTGACCGAAATATCGGTGAACATACATACAAATAAAAAAACACATTCAGCCGAAAATAGAACCTCCTCCTTTTCGAAGTCGGTTAAAAACAGTGAAAATGTGTGTCGTGATGCACCACCTTAAGCAGATATTCCTGCAATTTTGCTTTGCACTGAATTTTGGTACAATGGAATATTTTAATTACTTTATTCAGTTGGTTATAAAGTTTTGTACTGATAAGATAATAGTGACGCTTAGCAAAAGAAGTTCTATGCTGCTCTTGAGGAAAGACTGTGTTTTTAATTCTGCCTGAAGGCTCTGAGGAAGGTCGAGTTGAGTGCTTACGAAGCATCGATTGTAAAACGTACAGCTGTCTGACAGTTAACACGTTCGCTGTTCACTGAGCCACATTATGGTTCAGGAAACGCGCGCGTGAAAAGCACTAATACGCTTCTGAGCCATATGTGCGTCAGGAGACATATAGAAACTCTAAAGCGGATAATTCTACTGGACGTGCTAGAACTGTACTGTTTCTGTATTGGACGTGCTGGTACGATCATAAAGTAAAGAAAATCGCCGGGACATACGAAAAAATATTTTTATTTTTCTAAGAAATTACAAATTAATTCTGAACTATTTCTTGTTATGTTTGTTTTGGAAACAGCATAAACAAAACGTTTTTTTGCATTGCAAACACTCAGTATCCACTCGTTTTACTCTTTTTGCAGCAATTTGCCAGTTTGTACCTTCTTTTCGCAAGTCTTCGTAGCATCCATGGCATCGTTTTCTGACAATTTTGTTGTCCTCTTTCCGCGGAATTTTTGTCAGAAAGTGCTGACTTGCGATCGAGCTAGTAGACGGTCTTGGACTATTAGTCAATGTATTTGCACTCGCATCGGATGCATTGTTCAATTGCAAGAACTCCCTAATAATTTCTTGCTGCGTTTGTAGCACAGTTTTGCGTAGTTTTCTATTAGAAGTTGAATGTAGTTTCTGATACAAAAGCGTAGCGTTTGTTACTGATGCACAAATCAAAACATCTAAAGCGATCTTTTTGTACCATGCCAGAGACTTTCTTTTAGGGTCATAATAACTTGAAAGCTGGTCAGATACATCTATGCCCTTTTTTCGCTCATTGTAATAGAGCACGGCTTTCGGTTTCAATTTTGGTTGATATCCCGAAGACATTTGCATACTAGCGTCATGGCATGTAGAAATCATTGCAACGTCGCGTTTGTCTCTCCATTTCATCACTGTTATATTGTCCTTCTGACGAGCAATTACTTCACCTTTTTTAGGGCCCATTTTTTTCGACCTTATTGCCCATGGAAGTTCTTTTCTATTTACCCGTAGAGTGCCGCATAAGTCTGTCTTACGCTGCTGTAATAATTTTGCTAATCCTACGGTATTATAATAGTTGTCACACACAATTATTCGTCCAGCATCTAGAAGACCATCACATAACTGAACAACGACACTCCCTGGCTTATCCAAATCAGCGATCTCGGGGTCGCGACCTATTTAAATATCATAGTTCCAGACAAAACCCTCTTCTGTACAGAGTTTATAGATTTTCAAGCCGTATTTGTGAGCTTTTGATGGGTTGTATTGAAGGAATGATATCCTCCCTCTAAACGGCATCGACTCGTCAATGACGATACATTCATCAGGTGTTAGTAAGCTTTTCCAGTTGTTGATAACAAGGTCCAAAAGTGGTTTTATTTTGTACAGACGTTCGTTTCGATCCCTCGGAGCTTCATTATCAACAAAGTGCCAGCAACGTAATATTGATGAGAAGCGATTATACGACATGTTTACGTTGTGAAATATTTGATGGTAGTAAATCGGGTCTAGTTTCCAATATGATTCAAACGTCGGAAATTTCACAATACCCATCAACATATACAAGGCAATAAATTTCATCATTTCTTCGCGTGTAACGTCTGTCCACCGAGTCATGCGGCTATGAACTGACATGTTGACGTTCTGTTTCAGTTGAGAAGCGTACAGATTTGTGAATTTTGGCGAGTCTCTACCAAAGTCATTTTTTTTTTTTCTGTCGACGGGGAAAATCATCATTGACGAAACCCGCTCTTGGGTGGAGCGGGAGACAGTGTCAGAGTCTTACTGACTAAAAACCCCGCGCCGTTCCTTCTAGCCTTCATACCGGGGCTCTAGTTTCCTTTCGGATAACCCCGACCCCGGTAGGCTTCGACCCAGATGGGCCCCTCCTGTTGCTGACAACTCCTTGAGGCGCGCGGGAACAGTGCGCGCCGTCGACGCCTTGGCTTGGTCCGGACAGTTACCAGACGATCGGACAGCGAGCTACCCATGGCTCGCCGTCCGCGAGCCCGCGTCTACGGTGGCTGGAAATCGGGATCGGAATCCCGGCGGCGGCGGCGGGGGCGCCGTTGCCTGATGCGGTCTGCCTCCTCCTTTGCTAGCATTACTGCTTCGCAGAAGGAGGCGACCGCCTGCCACTCCTCCTCGCTCCGGACCATGGCCTGAACCAAGGCCCGGCGCGAGAGGTCTCCGCCGCCGATCGCCCCCACGAGGACACGGCGTTGCTCCGCCCAAGCAGGGCACACCTCAACTGTGTGCTCCACCGTGTCCTCCGGGCGTTCCGCACAGTGGCGGCACCCGGGCGTCTCTTCCGCTCGAATCCGATGCAGGAACCTCCCGAACTTGCCATGTCCGGTGAGGACCTGCGTCATGCGGAAGGTAAGGACGCCGTGAGGTCTTTCCAGCCACGCCTCAAAGAGGGGACTTACCGCCATAATTGTGGCGTGCCCAGCACTGGGTTGCGATAGTCGCTGACGCCATTTCACCGTGAGATCCCGCCGGAGCTCTGTCCGCCATACCTCGACCTGTCGCGGTAGTGGACTTTCACCCCGGCGTTGCATCTCCACGCGCTTATCGTGCATGTGTGCAAGGACTGTTGCCTCCAGATCCCACGGTGGTAGGCCAGCCAGAAGGCTCGCCGCTTCGCGGGAGATCGTGCGGTAACCCCGCACCATCCGTATTGCCATGACCCTCTGGCAGGCGTTCAGTATGGACGCCGGTCGCTTTGCCAGCGACGGCGCCCACACCGGCGCCCCGTAGAGAGCCATGGACCGAACGATCCCCGCGTAGAGCCTCCGGCAGGAGGCGTCTGGACCCCCAAGGTTGGGCAGGAGCCGCTTGAGAGCAGCCCCGGCCCGGTTGAGTTTGGGAGCCAAACGTCGGAAGTGTTCTCCGAAATTCCATCGGCTGTCGAGAACGAGTCCCAGGTACTTCATCGTCGACCCGACGCCGATGCGAACTCCTCCTACCGTAAGTTGGGAGTCTGGTGGTGGCGCATTCCGAGGGCCGTGGAAAAACATGGCCTCGGATTTGTGCAGCGCCACCTCGAGTCCCAACTCCTGGATCCTACCAACGACTATCGCAACCCCGCGTGTCGCTAGAGCGACCGCCGCCTGGTGCGACTCTCCCTGCGCTAGAACCAGCGTGTCGTCTGCGTAGCAGACCACGCTGACCCCGTCAGGGAGGTCGCTGCGCAGCACGTAGTCGTAGCTCTACCAAAGTCATCGGTTACCATGTTGGAACGGAAAATCTCACCTGGATCAAAATCAGGATCATCGACATCGTCATCAGCAAAAATACTAGGTTCTTGATCCGAAATATCAGAATCCTGCTCGTTATGTACATCGCTATTGCCGCCGTTTCTAATTCGTATCATCATCACTCAATTCAAAGTCACTTTCTTCCAGTACCTACACGTCGCAATTCCTCATTTGATAATTTGCGTGGCATTTTCAACAAAAATATCACTTACGATATTATAACCTTCAACAACCAACAGACAATCTTAGATTTTGAAACGATTTTTTTTTTTTTTTTTTTCTTCTTTGGCTTCGCACGGTTTGTGCATTCAGCCAATGTCACGTCAGGTTGTATTTCGTTATTATATGTACTTATTATAAATCAAAGTTAGGGAAACCAAAATATAAAAATAAAAATATTAAATTGAGCGGGATTTAGAAAAAGATATATAGGATCAGTTTTAACGGTGATAATAACATGTAGATAATGAGCAAATTACAATGACAAAAATTACAGTTTAATGTTATTTAGGATGATGAATGAGACTATACATTTATATACTGGAAAGCTATTTGTACAAAGTAAAGAAAGTATTGAGGTAGGAAAAGGGATACGAAGGGACAAGAGGTTACAGAGAAAGGAGGAATGATCAAGTAAAGGGCAGGAGAAAAATATGTGGTTTAAGTCACCGAGGTCTGTGCCACACGAGCAAATGGGGTCGTCTATGATGTGTAGTTTAGCAAGATGGACTGGAGAGCAAACATGGCCCAGTCTCAACCTTATTAAAATAGAGGTCTCCACCTTACCAAACTTTGCCTTGCCAAACCACGGTTTTTCCGGAATCTCAGGTTGAATAAGAGAAAAGTATCGGCCATTGGATTTGCTGCTGATATCCCAAGCTACCTTCCAAGTATCCCGAAGAAAATTCCTTGGCAACGTCTCAAGGTCATAGCCAAAGTTCTTATAAGGAACTAAGTCCCCACATTGCACCGCATCACCAGCGAGTGCATCAGCTACAACATTGCCATGGATTCCAGAATGGCCCGGAATCCAGGCAAATTGCAGTGTGTTACCCTCGGAAATGGTTCTGAACGCCAATTCTCTTATTGCATAAATTATAGGGGACTGTACTTTGTGTTCGAAAGGGGATTTATTTATGGCTAGAAGAGCACTCTGTGAATCGGTAAAAATTAAACATTTTTTGAGCTTAAAAATACGTGCATATTCTAAAGCTTTTAGAATTCCAAAACATTCGCCCGTAAAAACGGAAGTCTCCGGGGGCAGTTTTATTTTTTGAACGATGTTGTATTGAGTATGGTAGGTACCAATACCAACACAACTCGTCGAGGAATGCTTGGCAGCATCCGTAAAAATATGGTGGAAGTCTGAATGTTCAATCAGAAATATATTAAAACATAAATGGCAATCGGGATCTGATTTATTTACACAATTAAATTTAATATTGGGGATGAACAGTAAACTCTCATAACTATTATTAAAAAGGGGTAATTTATTTGAACGGTGAATTGGCGAAGAAATCGAGAGGAATTTTTTATAGCTTTCAACCAAACAAGGAGTACGTTTATGGGACTAGTAAGCTGAAGATTCAATTTGTAACATTAAAGATTCCAGTTTTGGAATGAGAGGGTGATTTGAGAACTGAAGAATCCGGAATAAATATTTGTCAGACAGGAATTGTCTTCTAAGGTTTAAAGGAGCTTCCCCGCATTCAATTTGCAGTGCATTAATAGGACTAGACTTCATGGCACCCGAAATAATGCGCAATGCTTTTGACTGGATCAGATCCAATTTTTTAAAAGCCATAACACTACCAGGTTCTAAAACGAACAATCCATAGTCCAGAGTGCTTCTGATGATTGCGTTGTAAATCAGTTTTAATGAAAAGGGATGTGCACCCCACCACACACCTGAGAGGCATCTGAGCATGTTTAAGTGATTTTCACATTTATTAACAATATAGTCACAATGAGGAACACAGCTTAATTTTGAGTCAAATATTACACCTAGATATTTGAATTTATCTTCAACTGGAATAAGTGTTCCCTTGTAGAATAGGTTAACTAAGGGAATATTTCTCTTCCTGGTGAATAAAACAGCCGCACTTTTAGACGCAGACAAGTCCAAACCGTTTAAATATAGCCATGACTCTAAAGTACACAAAGCAGAATTAATAACATCGCTAGCTTGTTCAATAGATTGACTTGAAGAATATAATAATAAATCGTCAGCGTATTGAAGAACCTTGACATGATTAGTTATAGAAGAGTCCAAATCAAAAGTGTAAATATTGTACAGAAGGGGACTAAGTACAGAACCCTGTGGCAGACCTCTCCATACAAGATGGGAGACATCACGATCTCCTATTAACATGTTAACAGAGCGTTCAGTCAGGATGTTAATAATGAAATTAGTTAAATTCAAGGGAACCCCTAAGGCTTTTAATTTATTTTGTAAAACTGATAATACGACATTATCATAAGCTGCATTAATATCTAGGAAGACTGCAATGGTGGATTGGTTATTAGAAAACGATAACCGAATATCGGATGAAAAAATACTTAAGCAGTCAGTGGTGCTTTTACCTTTTCTAAATCCATATTGTGATTCCGCCAAAAGACCCTTACTTTCAACATACCATTCTAGTCGATTCTTTATTAGGTGTTCAGCTAGTTTCATCAGAATTGAAGACAAAACTATGGGCCGGTACGAGGAAGCATCAGATGGAGTTTTATTTGGTTTAAGGAATGGCAACACCATTTGATGTTTCCATTCAACAGGGATGTTTCCTGTTTTCATAATAGAATTAATAAGATCTAAATAATAATTGAGGACATTGTCATTTAAATTAGCAAAAAAGGAATACGGGATGCCATCAATGCCCGGGGCAGAATCCTTTGTTCTATGAATAACACCCTTTAATTCAGTGAGAGAGAATGGGAGATCTAGCGTCGTATGTGTGTCTGAACTTGAAGTGACTTGGTTATTGGTTAAGGGAGATAGGTTAAGGTTAATAGCCTCAGGAACCCAAGGAGGAGCCAAATTGTCTAAAAATTCGCTTGCTAATGAGTCAGGAATAGGAGAAGAATTATGATAAATGGACCTAAATCTACGAATATTTCGCCAGACAATCGTAGGGTGAGTATTCGGTGAAATTGTTGAGCAAAAGTTACGCCAGGAATCAAATTTTTTCTTCTTAAATACTTTAGAAATTTCCTTATTTAAGTTAGTAAGGGTTACAAAATTAATATCCGACATATCACGGTTATAACTGAATTCAGCCTCTCTACGTTTTTTAATCAATTCTGTGCACTCAGAGTCCCACCATGGAGGCGAAGGAATTGTGCTCCTGCTGTTATTTTTTACAGGGAAAACTTCATCCGCTGCTGCAATTAATATGTGTGCTAAAGCTTCAGCACAACTATTTTCATTACCATCAGAAATAACAGGCAAGGAGCAAAGTTTACTGTCAACAATGTTTCTAAATTTGTCCCAGTCATTATTATTTCTATCAGGTAGTTTATGTTTTAAGTTTGATCTCCTTATTGGTGCCTTTGCATTGGAAAGAGGATAAGATATAACTATTGGGAAATGGTCACTACCATATGTAGAGGTTAGAATATCCCAAGTCAATGAAGAGGCTAAGCTTGGTGAACAGATAGATAGGTCAATCGCACTTTGGTTCTGATTGGGACCACAGCGACGTGTAGCAGTTCCTGTGTTTAAGATGCATAAATTATGAAAATCTATTATATCTAGTAATTCATCCCCATAATATGTAGAAGTTGAACAACCCCATGATTGGTGATGGCAATTAAGATCACCTAATATTAAAAGTGGCTTTGGAAGAAAGGAAAAAAGGTTTTTTATTTCTTGCAGAACTGGAGCAGAAGGGTGAGGAACATAAATGGAAACAAGGCAAATATGTTGAAGTTTAATGGCTACAATTGAAATTTCCTCACTGTGATGAGGCAACCTAATATTAGAAAATGGGATAGAATTCTTGATAAGTATAGCTACTCCACCATACCCATCAGATCTATCCTCTCGAATGGTTAAATAACCATTTATTTTAAAAATGTTACTTGGTTTGAGCCAAGTCTCTGCCAAGGCAAAGACAAATGGATCATATTTGTTTAGAAGATGTATAACTTCACTTTTTTTGTTAATGAGACTGCGGCAGTTCCACTGGATTATTTTGGTGTTGTCCATTATGTATTGATTGAGATGTATTGCAAGATGGGGCTGCGTTGGACGGTGAGAAATTAAACTGAGAGAGAAGATTATGTAGTGCGGAAAGAAAATCATTTACAGAAAAATTTGTGTCTTTAAAGTCATTATTATGATTGTTAGAAATAACACAACCATTTGATGGCTGGGGAATATTCCAATCTTTAATGATGGTATTATGAGCCTCTTTATTATAACCTTGTACAGATTTAGGAGGGGAATGAGGTTTGAGAAAGACAGTCTTTTTATAGCTACTTCGAACAGGTGTATTATTAGGCGAAGGAACTGGAGGAATATTAGCAGAGTTTTTGGAGGGAGAAGATAAAAGTGCATCAGCATATGATTTTGTTACTGGAGGATAAACTTTTGCAGCTTCAGCATATGAAACAGAACTTTGTGCCATGTATGTTTTAATTAATTTTTGCCTACAGAATTCTGGGCAAGACTTATTAATAGCAAAATGGGCCCCAGAGCAAAGGCAGCAAGATGTACTTTCTTGTTCTCTATCGCAACTGTCCCCAGTATGGCCTTGGCCACATTTATAGCAACAGGGTTTAGACCTGCACTGAATTCTAGTGTGACCAAACCTACAACAATTGAAGCACTGTATGGTAGGGAAAATATATAACTCTACAGGTAAAGCATTATAACACATAAAAATTCTTTTTGGTAAGACCTGCCCATCAAATGTAACAACTATGGATTGAGATGGTTTCCAAATAGTTGAACCATCAACAATGGTTTTAAAATTAAGACGTCTGACTTTTAAAATTGGACCGCAACCAATCGGTACTGTTATATTATCTAAAACTTCCTCCGGAGACCATTCTGCAGGAACACCACGTACTAGTCCCATCCTAGTAACGTTAAAAGTAGGTATAAAAGCTTTAAAGTTGTGTTTTTCTAGACTATTGTGTGTAATAAAAGAATTTGCGTCCAGGAAACTAGAAAAGGATAATGAAATCTTATTGCGTCCGATTTTTTTGACGCTACCATTAATAATATTTTGGAAGTTGTTGTGTTTTAAAAACTTCCCAAATGTGATTGGGTGCAATGTCGTACCATCATCTGGTGAAGTTATTATTTTTTGTACATGTATTACAAAAGGCGCGCTGTCCGTTTTATCGTAGGTTTTTCTACCAATCTGAGCGGGAATAACCATGGAAGGAGCAGGAATATCATTAGGCAATACATTAGACACATTTTCAGAATGGATAGGTGCAGATTCCACAGCTTGAGCAGAGTGTAACTCCATACAACCACAACCCGAAGACTCGGAACCATCGTGGTGTTTTCGGATACGACGACGCTTATTACAGTGCTTACAGACATGCATGCGACTTCTTTTTAAATTCCGAGATGAAGACGATCCATCAGTGTCCATACCTGATTCATTATTGGATTGAACTGTGACAAAAACGCTGGCCGGGGGAACAAAGTCCCCCGGGTCGGGCGGATCTTTCATCCTTAACGTTAAAAACTAAATAATTGAAGAAACTTACCACTACCGAAGAATGCACAAAACTAAATAGTAACTCTAAACTACTACTACTACTACTAATCTTATATATAAATTTAAAGTTTTTCCCAATAAATATTATAAAAATTTGTTTTGAGTTTTAAACCAAAAAATACGCGCCCGCCAAGTTGGAAGTTTCCCGCGCTTTTCCTTGAAACGATTTTATGAACAGAATTCAAAAATATGACAGTGACGTAAAATAATTGACACTGACAAGTCTATGGAAGTAAATTGTCTATGGATTATTTAGTTCAAAGTTCGGAAATGACGTGAAAATACCTAAATAATAATAATAAAGTATTGACACATACAAATACTTTTGAAAATCTAAAAAAAGTTCTCTGAACCGCATGTGTTTCATGAACGTGCAGAAGCAAAAATGTCTCCCTACGCTCATAAACCATATGTGTTTCAGGTAAGTAAAGCCTGCTTCCGGTCTTTTTTTTTTAATTATATTATTACTAAGGCTACCCTATGACTATAAAAATAAAAAAATATTAAAAGAAACCTATTGGACTTGTCGGTCAATTTTGCATTTTTGTATTGGGACAGGGAACGTGTTAAAACTTTAGTGTCCGTGTAAAGTTGAAAAGTAGGGCCGAAAGAGTATAACCTTCAGGACAGCTCTCTGTGCTCGTTCCAGACAAATAAAACGGCTCTCTGAAGCACCACCCCAAACTGGGATACAATAACTTAATATCGACTGGCATAGGGCAAGGTAAACGACCCTCAATGTCTCCCCATCGGCAGACTTACGTAATTTAAAAAAAAAAAATTAGTTTGCGAGTTCTTTCAGAGAGGGACTCAAGATGTTTATGCCAGTTTAAAAGTTGATCAATATGAACACCCAGGTACTTAACACACGAGGACTTAGAAATCTCCAAGCAGTTACAGATAGAGGAAGCAGTACATGAATGAGCTTTAAGTTTGAAGGTAGCCGGTGGGCACAAATTGGACCTTATGGCGAATGGCACAAAAACCGTTTTGCTGACATTTAGGGTGAGAAGATTATTACACAACCATTCCATAACACATCTCAGTGCTCTCTCAGCATTCTGATAGCACTGGGCCCAGTCTTCTCCATCTATATGTAGGGAAGTATCGTCAGCGTATGTAAAAATCTTAGTTTTCGGTGGGAAGGTTACAGAGGTCAAGGACACATCTTGTGACCCACGGATGCCCCTCAAGTTGAAGGGTAAAATCTACAAGTCCATAATAAGGCCTGTCATACTGTATGGATCTGAATGTTGGGCTATGAAAAAGACGGATGAAAAAAGATTGCACTTAGAATGAATAACTTGCATTGGGAATGTTAAGACGGATGTGTGGTGTGACGAGAATGGATAAAGTGAGAAATGAGTATATAAGAGGAAGTCTGAATGTGGCTCCAGTGACTGAAAAGTTGAAAGGAAACCGTTTGTCTTGGTAGGGGAATATAAAGAGGAGAAATGGAACGCATGTTGCTAAAAAAGTCATGAGTTTACATGTGAAAAGATGAAGAGGGAGAGGGAGGCAAAAGAAAATATTGATGGATTGGGTGAGAAGTGATATGAAAGAAAGAAGAGAATGGTAAATTCTTTAAACATACCAGCTCTAACCTGACATCGATCGGCTACAGATTTTTTTTACCTATTTATCAAACAATTCATAAAAAGCACTTATAGGTCTGTAAACAAAACTAGTTACATTAATATTTGTTCTTTTTTAAACAATAATAATAGTTGATGTTACAATAATTATCATTATAAAATAATATGGTAATTAATTCATGTTACCTGTGACAGTGGGATGTTCAAAGTTTGTGGTAATACTAAAAGTTTTTAATTCTTTTGAACAGTGCATGCATATCGCTTTGGTATTATCTTTCTTCGATAAAAAATACTTTCACCGGCCGCTTTTAGGTGTTTAACGGTTAGAAAACATTTTTATTGCCTACCTTTAATAGGTATCTCAGATCTGTTACTACATTAGTAATAATGCTTCGAGTCTTTTCATTCGTTGTATAGATAGTGCTATTGGTGAAAATCAATTTAATTGCGTAATTTATTTGTTTGATTTCTTTAAGTATCGATTTATATAACTTTGAAAATCGATTTTGAAAAAATATTTATCGATAATTAAACTATTTTTACATCTCTACAGTTGTCATTAAAACGTCAGGTGTCAATCTAGGTTGCTTGTTCGATATTTTGTTTAGATTAATTAAAATTAATTTATTGTCTATTAGTTTAGATCTGTAATCTGTGGTTTATATTTACAGTAAATAATGTGAGAATTTTGATTTAAGATTATAAAAAATAATTTCTATAAACGTCCTGGGCGTCCAGCATTATACTGCTTATCGCCCGGCTGTCACAAACGTTCCACGGAAGTAGAGTATACGATCAAACGATATTTAAAATGTATCTTTCGACATTCCACGTTGTTCTGTGTTAACTAAGTTATTCTTTGAAGTTTAAATATGGAAAGAATGCCAATGTGCCGAGTATGTTTAGTAGAGAACGTTCGCATGTACATAGTTGTCGACAAGGACTTGCATGAACTGTATGAAACGCTGACTGACATTCCAGTAAGTACCTTATATCATCATTACTTAACTATACCTGTGGTTGCTGGGACAGCTTAACAATGGTATGGGAAGTATTCTATTCCAAAGTCAAATGCTATGATGTCATGTTGCAGTTTGTAACTGAAGACAGAAGACCGATGCTCGCTTGTTTCTTGTGCTTTGCTAAACTAAAGCAATGCTGCCAACTGCAGAGAAAATGTCTGGAAGCCGAGGAGCTGTTTGCTCAGATGATGAATGAGGTGAGGTGTTCTGCTACTATAAGGGTATGTTAGTGAGTGTAGAAGTGATGCGTGACCTGGTGCCAGGCGCCAGCATATACGTGGTGGGTCCTGAAAAGTGAGAGGACAGATCAACGGATGGACAAACAGTCGGCCGACCACTGACAGTGACTAATGTGACTAACTATAGTTGATGTTGAGGTTACAAACAAAAAATAGGAAACAATTGCATCCTTCTCATTAAATGATAATAATTTATTTCGTGAACAGACAACACAGACCTATGACTAAAATAGCATTCCTTATATTTAGTTACAACTATAGTTCAGAACTGAATGAGTTGTCTTGTTTGAGTAGTCTTTTATTCATTAGTTCTGCTCCATCATGAAAATCAAGAGGCGAGTCCCAAATTTGTTTTTTTTTTTTGTTAGGTGAGTTGCGGTACATGAAACATTCACCAGAAAGCTGTAGTTCACGGGCTGCTCAGGATGTGTTGAGCTTCTTATGTATGACCATTTGTGAGGCCGTTTTGAGTGACCAATGAAAACTGTTTGTACTTGTTTGTGTTTTTGTGCAAACACAAACAAGTACATAAATAGTACAGATAAAGAACATCACGGTTACCCATTATGTCATAACCTTTTGCAGCCGAGTCCTTCAGTAAACCTAGTTCAGCTAGACTATTCCAGTGGGCTTACAGTGACTCCTGTAGAGAACATCAGTATAGTTGATGTCAGCCATATTGAAAGCATTGCTGTCAAAGAAGAATTACCAGCTGTTTGTGAGAGACTAGATGATGTCATTGAGCCAGAGAAGGAACTTCACAGTGATGGTATGTATTTGAGAGCATGTTTTTTGTTTTAAATATTTGTTTGTGTTGTTGGTGACTGAAGGTGAGTCGACATCCTAAACTCGACAGCCAGTGACCGACGGTAGTTTATAACAAGTGGCGTGCGGCGAGGCAACTTGTCTTGCTGGCCTGGACGGCGAGCGGGACGGACGTGCTACTTGACCATTATCGTGTAGACACTGAGTACAAACGTTGCTTGTGTAAACTTTATTTGATCGATACTTACAGTGTTCCTCTTTATAGTTTTGTAATAGTACAAATTGAAGGAAATTAAATATTGTTTACTTTTAATCTGTTTCACTTCGGACCCCTAAAAGCATATATAAAAGGAGAAAGTGGCAGACTGACAAATCAATGCACAGCCGATACTACTGCGATTGTATTATAATTGCTTCGTCCGTCTGTCTGACACAGCGGTATATTCCAGAAACTCAAACATGTCTGTAGCGAAAAAAGTAGTTTCGCTATAGACGCGACATCACATTCTATATTTACACATATTTGTTGGTTTATCAAGTTATCCTTTCGCATCCTGTTAATACATTAACAACAAAACACTTCACTCTTTTTGCTTACAGAACTAGAACTGAAAAGTCTAAACAATAGCTATTCAGATACAGAAGATACACCAGCACAACAGTCGGAATCTGATTCAGAAGAAGATGTGCCTTTAATGGAAATTAAAATAGAAGCGGAAGAAGAACAAGAAGTACCGAGGAAGAAGCGAAGAGCCAGTGACGCGACACGTGAGTGTTAGTTAGTGAGTCATTGTGTGAACGAACAGGCCGGCGGGTTCGACAACATGAACTTGACAAACACAAGTTCAGGCGTCCTGTCTGCACACTTTTGAGTAGCACAAGCACTCTACTTCCGAGTAGTTGCTCTCGCTGGAGAGCGCACTCCTACTGCCAGTTGTGTCACAGCACATCAGAATCAGAAATATTTATTTCAAATAAGGCACTTTTGAATTGTCAAAATATCGGACAGACGAAAAAAAAATAGTGAAGCTAAATTGCTCAGCTTAAAGTACTGAAAACTGATTGCAGATACAACAGAACGTGTGGGTATCATAACCCTTGCGTTGGGCTCTGTCGTATTCTGGTAGATCATCATCATCAGCCTTTTATGTATCCACTGCTGGGACTCTGGCCTCTCTAGGAGAGGGAATGGGCCGTAATTCACCACGCGGGCCCAGTGCGGGTTGGTGAATGTCACATGTCTTCGAATTTTTGGTTCTAGGACATGTTGGTTTCCTCACGAGGTTTTCCTTCACCGTTTTGAGAGCAGTGGTGATGAAATAAATTACACAAAGTACAGCCTAGTTACAGCTTATTTTGTTAAATCCTTTGATAACGTTTGATAATCATCAATAATACACCGTTAAATTTTAATCGTTTAAATCCTTTAACCCTGTGGTTTCACTTATAAAACAGTTTCTATTCAATAAGAAATGTATTATTTGCGGAGATTATAATGTCAACCTGCTTCTGGATAACAAGAAGCGTACTGAGTTTTTGAGTCTGAAATAACTCGTATTCCTGCTTGATAATATATAATAACTAATCTACCAGAAGAACAGGTATTGAATTGTGTAATTGACCATAATGGTCTGGGAGATGGACATGGAGCACAACTTGGTGAACTTTTACTAGAAGAACCAAATAAAAATAAAACTAATTCATATTTTGTTTTTAAAAAAAGAATATTTAATCGTAAAAATAATATAATATTTAAGAATAGACTTTTGCATAAAAACTGGTGTGAAATGGGCATTAATGCATTTTTGAGTAATTTTAATACTGTTTTTTGGAAAAGTTTTAAGAAACGGGAAATAAAGATAAATTTAAAGCGGGGATCACAGAATAAGTGGCTAACTAAGGGAATAAGAACGTCGAGTAAAATGAAAAGAGTCTTATGCACAAATACCAGTAAGCTTCTTCATGGAAGTATAATTAATTATAAAAAGACATACATTCGCATATATAGAAAAGTCATGATCATTGCCAAGAAAATTGCATTCTTGGAAAAAAAAAAATTCTAAAAATGCAAGCAAAGACGTTTGTAAAATAGTCAATAACCGTAGAAACAGTCTAAAAAAAGTACAACAGGAGCCTCTTTTACTGAAAGTAAACAACCAAATCGTAGACTCGCATACTGCAGTAGCAAACATTTTGGCAGAACAGTTTACCCATAATGGTGTATTGGCTAAAACTAAGACGTAGGAAGCGTTATTATTACTTCAACAAAGTTGTGAAAGGGTTATAAATGATATGTCACTTACTCCTACTATACCCAAAGAAATAATACAAATAATTAAAACTATGACAAACAAGCCCTCTAGTGGATACGATGAAATTCCTATCTCTATTCTTAAAGAGCACATAAAAATATTGGCTGGGCTACTGTCTAGTTTCTTTAATAACTGCCTTAAGCAAGGTATTTTTCCAGAACAACTAAAGATCGCAAAGGTTGTGCCAGTTTACAAAAAAGGTTCAAAAACAGATCCTAAAAATTACAGACCAATTTCACTTTTACCAACAATTTCAAAAATCTTTGAGAAAATATTGAAATCTGGGCTATTGACTCATCTTCGTGTTAATAAGGTACTACATGACAGACAGTTCGGTTACCAGAAAGGAATTGGCACTGGAGACGCAATTTATAAACTTTTAGATGATGTGATTGACAAACTAAATCATAAATTAAAGACAGCAGAGATTTTCCTAGATTTATCTTCCGCATTTGATACAATTGATCATAATCTACTTCTTGCCAAACTTAATTATTATGGTATATTATTATATTATTTAAGTTGATAATTTCTTGCAGCCGCCATCTTGGATTTACAAAATAATCGTGTAAAATAAATGAGTACATAAAATGAACTAAAAAAAAAAACAAGATATTTAGCAATATATTTATTTTCTAAAATAATTATAATATTTATGTTTTTTAGTAAAACACTGTTAAAAAAAAATGTTAAAGTTAAACGATTTTGTATGTTTTAACTTTTGTTTTTTAAATACTTATTCGCCATATTTTCGTAATTGCGCTCGATAATGCACTTTGAGACTACATATTCTATTGGACAAACGTATAAAATAAAATATTTTAGCTCATTACCAGGGTTGTATTCGTCCTGAAAGATAACTCTGACGTCTATTTTCGTAAAACACTGTCAGGGGATTGCCTTCTTTTTAAAAAAGTGTCAATTAAAATTATATTTTTACACTGTAGTGCCCTAGATTAAGACTTAATCTTTTCAAAACCATAATATTTTGTGAAATAGTCTGCTCACATCATATCGATTTTGATCTCGAAAAATTTAAAAAAACGAAGTTTTCGTCGCGAATCGCAATACACGCTCTTAATCTTGTAGTCTATGCTGTGGTAGGAGCGAAAAGTATTAGTGAACTGACAGAAGTGGTCAATTCAACATTGTCAGTGTTTCATTCTTGGTTCGATGCGAATAGATTAATAGTAAATATCAAAAAAACACCACGGCGGGTAATATAGATAATATGGATGTAACCTTTAACAATGAAAAGATAGAATTAGTGAGAGACGTCAAATTTTTAGGTATCTATTTAGATGATTTGCTGAACTGGAAAAAAGAACTAGCACATATAGACTCCTCTATATCTTCTGCATGTTATGCATTAAGGACATTGAGAGATGAAATAAACGTGGACCAGTTAAAAATGGTATATTATGCTCTCGCCGAATCCAGACTTCGATACAGTGTTCAATTCTGGGGAAAGAGCTACGGTTACAACTCACAGCGAGCTTTCATTCTCCAAAAAAGGGCAATGCGTACAATTGTTAGAATCACACAAAGAGAAAGCTGTCGTTCTCATTTTCAGCGCTTAAATATCCTAACATTGCCCAGCCTATACGTACTAGTACTGTTAGTTAATTTTAAAAAATATGTCCATGAATACGAATCTGAAGATGAAAAAATAGCCAGGGAAAATACGCGTAGAAAGGACTTTAAAAATATAATTGTACCTAACATTAACATTGCCAAGCATAGTCCTCATTATCAAGCTGTACAAATCTATACTTATAATAAATCTGTAGAGAGGTCAATTCTGTACATGAAATATATTTCCAAAATAACTATCAGGGGGTGATTAGTGATCGATACTGATGCCAAAAATGCAAACAGTAAAATTTTTGTCTGTCTGTCTGTCTGTATGTTCTTTATAGAAAAAAAAACTACTCGATGGATTTTAACGAAACTTGGTACAATAATTCTTCATACTCCTGGGCAGGTTATAGTATACTTTTCATCACACTACAATCAATAGGAGCAGAGCAGTGAAGGGAAATGTTGGGGAAACGGGAGAAATTACTCCATTTTTTAAGCTTCCGTCGCGTTTGCAGCCTTAATGGTTAAAGCTACACAGAAATCATGTATAACGGAAATGTTATCTTTAAAATTATATAAAAAATATCCCAAAACAGCATATGTCTATCTTTTATGGTTGACTCACAATAACACGTGTAACTTCCGATAGCTTAGCAGTTCGGAGCTTTTTGTTTATTTTTGTCTACTCTTACGTTTATAACACTCTCATTTATTCCTAATTAAAAAAAGTTAACATTATTATCTATTCAATAAAAAAAGAATCATAGAAATCGGTATAGAAACACCTAAGTTATACCCATTTATTAATTACATCGAATACGGAGACATTGGCTCCATGTCTAAGGTGTGTGCACTGTCATGCGCGTAAGTGGAAGGGAGAGATCTGGGGGCCGATTCTCGATTTTAGAGATGGTGTCGAACTCGACAAAAATTTCTAATGACGTAATTTTTTCGACAAATTTTAAAAGTCGCTATTCTGGGGATGTCGAATTCGACATTTGTCGCAAGGATAACGTTAGAGTTCATGTCGAGTGCTTCTGAGCAGTAGAGATGTCATGTCGATTGTAGAGATATGTCAATTCTGAGTGAATTCGTTGAGTTTTGTTAGATTTTTAGTGCGTTGCACTGTGTTTTCTTTGTTTTAAAATATGGCTTGGGTCCTCATATTGGAATTTCGATTTGCTTTGTGATTTGTGGATCGTGTATTTTCTTGGAACAACGACCTTCGCGTACAATAACGGACTTGTAATTTGTATATCCACGATTGGACTCGAAACCACTAAAAAATAGACGAGTTTATTAACTTATTTATCTCGGTGTTGTTGTTAGTAGTGAGCAACTGGCACATACACGGCGACAACAGTCCACTTATCACGCGGTCGATGTTTACGACTTGAGCGAAACAGAAGTCAAATATTTTTTCCCCTCCATGTTTTTTAAAGTATAAAACACAGTACTTATTCTTATGGTATAAAACGCACAACAATAAACAGCACAGTTCACAAAATCAAAAGTTTTAAACCGCGAATTCTGACAATCAACTGTCAAACTAATTATTTTTGCACGAAACGTTCCGTTTTATACATAAAGAATTAGATCTAGTCAGCGTTTTTAAACCAAATCATTCATTCATTCATAACTATATAAAACGGAACGTCCGATTACACGAACTTAGTCTATGGTTCTTCCTAATGGTAACATTATCTTCACTCGACTCGACATTTTCGTGAAATTTATTTCTATTTTGACTGAGAATACGGAATTCTGCTCAATTCGACATTTTTTGGTAGAGATAGAGATATTTTTGATAGACAGAGATAGACTTGCAATCTCGAACTCGAGATAAATGGCGAATATCGAGAATTGGCCCCCTGGAACGTCTCGAAACGTCTCGCGCATCACGTTGTTTTCCAGTCCCCGGGCTCTTAGAATTCGACATCAGACGTTTCAGATATTTGATTTTGACGACCCCGTTGTCGCTGGCATAAGCAACAGGATCCGCGTACGAAGTCGCTGGCAGAAGCTAGTGTTTAATAAACTGCCAGCGGATTTAAAAGATTCATTGTATACTAGCTCTTTTAAGGCAAAGCTAAAAGCATTTCTGTTAGGGAGAAACTTGTATTCCTTAGATGAATTGTAATTTTAATATAATGTATTTCCAATGTTTCTATTTTATAAATATCTGTGTTATTTTTGTTTTACGCATGTGTTAATGTTAATTTAATATTTTATCTCTTTTGTTGCATATTAATTTGAATTTTTAATTAGACAATTTTAATAATTATGATAGGTATATCAAATACAATGTATATTGCTCCTGATAAATAAATAAATAAAATACTATTCATCCAAATCTTGTAGAGCGGTGTAACTTTTGAAATAAAAAAACACAGCAAGTGATAAGATAAAACTCGCAAAATGAATGAAAAAAATAGTTACGCCCACGAGTGTAGGTTTGTACTCCCACGTCCCGCGTCGGTCACGCGCGAGATGAACTCTCGCGATGACTCGCTCGCTCAGCTGATGCGGGAAAATAATTCCAAATTTACCTTCATACTTTTACAGACTTAGGACGGACTTAACTGATTTGTGCCTAAGACATACCTAATAAAATAATTACTTATGCTTAAAGTGGTAGGTAGTTACATGTTAAAATAAATCCCTACAGGCCTGCTAGATGTGGCGTATTTAAAAATGTGGAATTATAATTATGTACAATGATTTAAAAAAAAAATGTTACATACCTAAATCGCCTTTGTATTTTGATTTATTTAACACTTAGCGAAATAGCGACACGCTAAAGTTGTTCATAAGTAGGTAACTTAATCAAAACTATTTACATTGATTAATAAGAGTTCTGGGTCAGTGGGCCGTCTTAGGGGCTGTTATAAACCTAATAATAATATACTCTACAACTATCACACAACGTTGTCCAGTCCCAAGCTAAGCAGAGCTTGTGTTATGAGTACTAGACAACTGACAAACATACTTATATATTTCTAAATACATACATATTATAGATAAATTACACCCAGACACGGAACAAATGATTAAGCTTATCACACAAACATTTATCCTGGGTGGGAATCGAACCCACGACCTCCGGCATATCAGTCAGGATCACTAACCACTAAACCAACAGGCCAGTCACCACCTAACTAAACACCTCTAAATCATCACTGATTAGATAATCTTCACATAGCCATTCCTTTGGATACATTATCTTGCACGTGTAACACAAACATTGCAAGTGGTTTGGTACTGTAGACGTCAAGCCGCCTGCGCATCAAGACCCGCGATTCCGTAAAATTGTATATGACAACGAAATCCATACACGTAATTCCAAGACGCTATTGTTTTCTCGCGACACACCGATAACGTCTTAATAGAAACTAAATTATTCCAGGACGTGTTGACTCCGCTCATAGCGCGCCGCCCGCATGGCCAATCAGTAGGGTTGGAGGCGGAGTTTGATCCTAGGATTGGCTATTTTTTGTGAGTCCGCGTTGACTAGGCGAACGCATGATTATTGTTATTCTGGAATGGTCCCTATTAATAGTTTGCATTATTTATTCACTCATGCGAGAATTGGTTCGAGTTATTAAAAAAAAGTATCTTATTATTTAATTTCATCTTTACAAATCGATAGTGTTTCATACCGGTTCGACCCTCCACGGGATTAAAACGATCAAAATTTAACGGTGTTTACGAAAACCTGCAACAAACAACTCTTCGGCTGTAATGAGAACCATTCGATTTTCTTTCTTTTAATTCCGTTTTGAATTTGGCGCTTACTAGTTTAATAATTACAGGGCTGGCCGTTGCGAAGAAACACAAACTGTTCATACGAGGAAACAAACTAGAAGACGTAATCACAGAAAATCAAAAGAAGATTACAGAGTCGGATACAATAGTTATGCGGACCACGTCGAAGTGTACGTCCAAACCAGAACACATCCGCACGCACACTGGCACTAAACGTTACAGGTGTGAAGTATGTCAGCGTTGTTATAGTCATAAATATACTTTAACACAACACATGCGTACGCACACTGGCGTAAAACCTAACAAATGTGAAGAATGTCAGCGTTGTTTTAGTCATAAATGTAATTTAACAAAACACATTCGTTTGCACACTGGTGTAAAACCTTACAAATGTGAAGAATGTCAGCGTTGTTTTAGTCAGAAATTTAATTTAACAAAACACATTCGTTTGCACACTGGTGTAAAACCTTACAAATGTGAAGAATGTCAGCGTTGTTTTAATCAGAAGAACCTTTTGACTAAACATATTCTCATGCACACTGGCGAGAAACCTTACAAATGTGAAGAGTGTCAGCGTTGTTTTCGTCTGAAGACTCTTTTAACACAACACATACGTACGCACACTGGCGAGAAACCGTACAGATGTGACGTATGTCAGCGTTGTTTTAGTACGAAAAGTTTTTTAACACAACACATTCGTACGCACACTGGCGTGAAACCTTACAAGTGTAAAGAATGTCACCGCTGTTTTATTCAGAAAAGTAGTTTAACAACACACTTGCGTACGCACACTGGCGAGAAACCGTACAGATGTGACTTATGTCAGCGTTGTTTTAATCAGAAGGGCCATTTGACTCAACATATTCGATCGCACACTGGTGAGAAACCTTACAAATGTGAAGAGTGTCAGCGTTGTTTTAGTATGAAGGCTCTTTTAACACAACACATACGTACGCACACTGGCGAGAAACGTCACAAGTGTGAAGAATGTCAGCGTTGTTTTATTCGAAAGTATGATTTAACAAGGCACATTCGTACGCACACTGGCGAGAAACGTTACAAGTGTGACAAATGTCAGTGTTGTTTTAGTAAGAAGACTCTTTTATCACAACACATATGTACGCACACTAAATATGCACGCCATAGTCGGAAAACCCAACATAAAAAAAAGTAAGCTATTAGTAGTTTTAATGGAGGTTAAATTACAGTATTAACTTATAATAAAGTGAGTGATCATGTTTTATGTATTTTAATAGCAAAACCATGTCCATTGGGCACGTGACGGTGCGCCGCACTTTGTGGACATTGAGACACAACCAAACCGTTCACAGATCTACAACTTTCGTGTTTTATAGTTAACCACTCAACTGACCGAAACGCACGCGCGACAACCGCCACCCGTGTCCGCGATCACACCTTCACTAACTCTTTAACGACCGCGTCAGTCTCTCTGTACAACGTGTAACGTTAAATGCACAAAAATTTAAAGGTTTTATGTGCAGTTTTGGTTTGTTGAAAATTAATATCTGCATTGAAATAAGAACTATTATTATCCCGCGTATCAGAAAATTTGATTGGACTACAACCATTTGTGTTTGTTTATCTATTTGGGCGGGTTTGCGCACGTGATGGCTTGACCTATTCATAAATAGACTGGGCGAAAGTTTTGATAAAGATTTTTTTGAAAAATTTAACCTATATTATAATGTAGTTTAATTGATTCTGCTGCTTATTCTGATCAAACTATTTTCAGGCTTTGCGCATTTAATGCTACACGTTGTATAATTTAAATCTAATAGAGCGCCCTCTTACATTTTTTCCTTGTACTAGTAACAGATGGATTTAGAGTTAGACGCGTGTAAACTGAACGATACCTAAGAGAGGTCGATTGATGATTATCACCGGGTCCGTTATGAAATGAATCATTGTGGTGACTCTTTTCACCATAGACAGTAGAGGTAGAGTGGTACAGCTGATTTCTTAATTGAATTTAAATATGTCATAAAATGTATTAATATATATTGTCACAAATAATAAAAATAAATATATACCTATTGAAAAGTTATCACAAAGAATAATGCCCACATTAGTTTGGAGCTCATTTTACCCAGCAAAGTTCCTGTCATATTATTTACTCACTAGATACTTGTATAGATTCGACCCCTTTGGCGCCACCGTGAGGCACATATTGTTACATAGTTGTCTCTTTCTTTTATATAATAATCTGTATCTACATGTTATAATAATAATAATAATCATTTATTTTGCAGAATATGAGTATAATAATTAGCTGGTAGTTTCAAACATTGTCCGTCATATTTAACCATAATCAGGTGTGCAAAAATTTCACATATTAAAGACTCAAACTCAATAAATCAAATTATATAAATTAAATGTCAAATTGTCAAAGTATAAATTATACAATTAAAATGTCAAAGTAGCCACAATACAATTAAAATGTCAACTGGTAAAAAATGTAATGATTAAAATGCCCAAATATCAAGATAGAAATCATACAACTAAAATGTCACAATACAATTAAAGATAAGATTAAAATGTCCAAATATTAAGTTAGAAATTATACAATTAAAAATGTCAAGGTAGTCAATTTATAACTAAAGATGTCAAATGGTAAAAAAAAAAATGTATATAATTAATATGTCAGTAAAAATTAAAAAAGAACTAACAATATTAAAACCAAGCAAGTACAATAATTCATATTATCTTCTCTGTCATATATTCAGAAATATTATAATATGCCTTTTCTACCAAAAAAGTTTTCAGCTGGTTTTTAAATTTATTAATGTTTAATTCCTTCATATGCCTTGGTAAATGGTTGTATATTATTGGCGCCATGCAAAATATACTTTTACGCATCAGTGCTGTGTTACATTTCACAACACGTAGTCCATTTTGATCATGTCGACTGCGCGTATTAGTTACAGTGTCAGATAGCTTCGGAAAAAGTTTAGGGTTAGTTTTAACGAATACAGCAATTTCGTATATGTACAGCGATGGAAAAGTCAGTATTTTATATTGTTTAAAGTAAGGCTTGCAACTTTCTATGCACTTTAAACCGAACATTGATCTGATGCATCTTTTCTGCGCCTTGAACACTAGTTCTCTATTCGTGGAGTTACCCCAGAATTTAGCTCCAAATCGTAGTAATGAGGCCACAATACCATGATACGCCGTGACAAGAGCGGCCTCGCCTATAATAGGTGCAAGTTTGTAAAGGGCATACGCGGACGAACTAATCCTTTTAATTAATTATTCTGTATGGGCTTTCCAATCCAGTCTATGGTCTATTATAATACCTAGAAATTTTGTCATATTTTCTTGATTAATCCTATGGTTATTATAGTCAATATTTATTTTATTACTTAAGCGTTGGCTAAATAGCATCAATTTGGTCTTGTCTAGATTTATTTTTAAATTATTATCTTCTAACCATTTTACTATGGAACTTAATGTTTTAGTGATTTCACTTTCGTCTATTTGTTTGTCCATACTGCTTATTGTGACTGTGCTGTCATCGGCAAATAGTGACATATGGTGATCAGTTACTTTTGGCAAGTCGTTTATGTATATGATAAACAAAAGCGGGCCCAGCACGCTGCCCTGTGGTACGCCATACTCAATTGTCCGATGATCAGATCTGTATATTTGTTCGTGTTTAGTCCTATGATCTACTTTGCGTATTTCGACATATTGTTTCCTATGTTTTAAATATGATTCAATTAACTGCAGGACGTTCCCTCTGATTCCGTAAGCGAATAATTTGTCAAGTAGGATGTCATGGTCAACATAGTCAAACGCCTGAGTCATATCACAGTAGATCGAACATACAGATAATCTTTTATCGACATTTGTGATGACTTTATTTATAAAATCATACACGGCCATATTAATGGTTTTATTTTTTCTAAATCCTTTTTGGTCTTGAGTTAAAATGTTTTGTTTTTCTAAATATTGGTATATTTGTGAATATATGTATTTCTCAAATACTTTTGAAAGTATTGGAATAAGTGCAATGGGTCTGTAAGATTCCATATCTTCTCTATTATTTTTTTTAAGCAAAGGTTTCACAATAGCAGTTTTAAGCTTACTTGGATACGTACCACTTGTAATGCATAAATTGATAATGTAGCTCAAATGTCCACTGATATTATCTGCTACCTGTTTAATCACTAGTGTTGACAAGCCATCGTTACCTACACTACTAGTATTTTTTAAGGATTTTATTATAGATGCTATGTCATTTTTTGAACTCGGAGCCATAAACATAGAATTATTGCGATTTTCTATAAATTTTGTCGTTTTGTTACTTTTATTGTTATTTGGCTTGATCTTTTCAATAAAGAAGTCATTGAAAGCTTTCGCTATGTCATGTGGATGTGTTAATTTCTTGTCTTTTGTGGCAATACACGAAATGTCATGCTTAGGCAAATTTGATTTTGAACGATTAATAATATCCCAAGTAGCCTTTGATTTATTAGTGGCCGACTTGATTTTGTAGATATTCTGGGCTCGTTGAGTTAGTTTAGTTATTCGTTTGTATATTGCAGAATACTTTTTAAAATCCACTTTATCTGTTTGCTTTCGTTGTAGGCGATAACGCCACAAAAGTGCCCTTTTCTTTTTGCTACATTTTTGAATGCCGCGGGACAACCACTGAGGTCGCTTGTGTGATCTCATTGTTATCTCCTTATACGGAAAACACAGTTTATAAAACAGAGAAAAAGTTTCCAAGAACAGATCGTAGGCATCATTTGGGTCTGCAGTTTCATATATTTCCGCAAAAGAAAGATTTTGCAAGCATTCTTTGAACTTTTTTATGTTATTTATGTTATAGTCGCGTCGTTTAACATACCACTGTTTAACCAGAAATGTCCTTTTTGTTGGACACTTAAGTATTTGGCAAGCGTGATCTGATAGAGCAAAATCTATTACGTCATGTGCACATTTTTTGCCTAGATTATGGGCAAAATTGTCAATACAAGTGTTACTGTTAGGTCTAGTCGGTTGTCTTATTGCTAAATTTAAATTATAGTTCAACAGTCGACACTCCAAATCTAATGATAGGTTGGTACGTTTTAAAATGTCAATGTTAAAGTCACCGCATATTATAATATTTCTTTTATATTTATTTGTAATATATTGTAGTAACTTTTCCAGGCGTTTAAAAAATATATTTAAATTACTTGAGGTTGGTACCCTATAGATACAGACTATAATGGTGCTAGTTTGTGTTAATTCGATAGCACAACATTCAAAAGCACCACTTATTGCCATGTTTTTTTACTTCGGGTATTTCCTTCCAGTAGTGGCCTTTTTTTACCAAAATGCAAGTTCCGCCTCTTTTACAGTCCCTTCTACTAAAACATGAGGCAAGTTCATAGTTGGGAATCGAGAGATAGTTTTCGTAACCATGCATCATGAAATGTTCGGAGATGCAGATGACGTCGATGTTAATTTTCTTTGTCAATAGTTCATGCAGACAAACACTAAGGGCGTCCGCTTTATTAAGTAACCCTGCAATATTTTGATGCAGTATGTTTACATAACTGTCATAGAAAAAACAGGCTTTCTTCTTTTCCGTTTAAGGATATTTGTTCTTTTAGGTTGTCACTTGTTAATGGTTGTAGGTCGTATTTTTGGATGCCATAAATAAAATCGTCTATGTCTTTGAAGATGGCATTCATGCCAAAGTTATTCAATAACCCTGTACGTTTGTTAAACATTTCGTAGTCAAGATTTTTATTTGAGTCCAGGAAGTATGCATGCTCATGTGTCATTATGTCAAGATAAAGCAAGTTTACGAAATTTTCGACTCTCCAGTTGTACATGTTTTTATAGTAGTCATATTTATAAGTCGGAGCGCATATGATAATATTTGTATTATTAATCTTTTGTAGAGTTGTCCTTATACTGTGTATTAACTGGAAGTAGTCTTGCGTTGTATAGAAATCTTGCTCACCTATCATAATAATGCAAAAATCGCTCATGGTAAAAGCCGCTAGTTTATTTTCTAAGTTACTCATTAACTGCTCAGTACTACAGTTCGGCAATAAATAATGGCATATGTTTTCTGAATGTTTGTGTAGGGTTTTTTCTGCGATGTTTCTGATTTTGTTTCTTTTATTTGTACTTATTATGCATATTTTACAGATATCTTTGTTTTGTCCTAAGGTTATCGGTCTGGAAGATGTTATGTTTTGTGTCACAGGTGATGCGATAGCTTCTTTCTGCTGTAGCGTTTCGCGTATCTCGTCAGATGTTTCTAAAGTGTCTGTTTGAGTGTGTTTAGTCTTTGTTTCATGTTTTTTGACCGGTGTATGAGTTTTAGATTTCTTAGCCGGGCTGTGGGCGATTTTTTTATAAAGGCTGTTTTTTTTCTGTAATTCTTCATTTATTTGCTTGATATTAATATTTTCTAGTGACAATATTTCGATTTCCTGGTGCGCACTACTTAATTCTAGCTTAAGTTCATTTATTTGTTCCAACAACTTTGCAATAATATTTTGTTGTGAGTCGTCTATCTCATCGCTAGACATATCGGGTAGACTGTTTGTTGTTTCATTTAGTGTGTCATTTTTCGATTCATTTATGACGGTATTATTTGAATCCGATTTTGTGCGGTTACGATTACGGAGAGTAACGTTCTCTAGGAAATCCATTTTTAATAGCTTGTTTAGTTATTTGAAAGTTATTAAACGCAATTAGAAAACTCAAAAAGTGCGTCCGATTTGTGAGACTCGAACCTGCGCCTTCTTTGAGTACAGCGCTGTACAGGTAGCGCGTTATCACGCCAAGCCAAGGTGGATTGTACAAGAATTGTTGAATTTTGTATTCCCTATATGAACAATGCAGATTTTAAAGCAAGATAGTCGTTAGTTATTACTCATAGCATAGGAATTTTTGTCCACATTCCAAACTCGGTTTGAAGAGCAGTTATTCACTTTTTTTAAGTTTTATCACTTAGTTGTTATCGATTGTCACTTTAAACTTAGTTTTTGTTTATAGTAATGGTTTTTGTTTACTTCTGTATACGATATTTATTTTCTGCACTTATTTTGTTATAATTGTTCCATAAAATGTATTTTTCACAGCACATACCTTCAACAGGGAGTTATGCACTGATTTGTAACGTTTAATTATAGAAAAAAGTCGTAGACATAATTTTAAATTTAAAAATAAACACAGAGCTTATTGATTTACTGTCACTCGCGTCGCTACGCGGGTAGCCTATGTTGTTACTACATTGTGTGTATCTATGAGTGTTTATGCCAAATAAAATAGTTTTTCTTTCTTTCTTTCTCTACGTCCCCAACTCTGTTGCAATTGATGACGAGGAAGTCGGGTAAATATACGAAAAAGTAATATATGAACATAAAAATCTCTTGTAAAAAATGTAGGGGTAACACATACATTCACACCACACACTAATAGCACGTAAGTGTATACATAAGTAACCGCGAAGCGCGCGCCGCTCACTCGTTGCCTGTACACCCAAGTGACAATAAACATCAGTATAGTCCAGTGACCACATTACCTACCTAAAATAATATGACGAGTTTTTGAAATAGGAGAAACTATTCGGCATAGATGCTAACACGAGATAACGCTGCCTGCCAAATACTACACAAATATTAGAATGGCTACATCCATTTTCTTATGATAAATTAATTGCTATTCATATACGAACACGTAGCTTAAAGAACTTAGTATCCAAATCAAGAACATAAACAAAATACAAAGAACTGTCAAAATGGTGTCATGTTCATTATGGGGATGTAAGATTAATGGACAAGTATCGATTTAATAAAAAGCGACTTTTCTTTTCTCAATATGAATGATGATGTGTCAATATTTTTTTTCTATTATTTAAAATGCTACCTGCTCATTGCCTTATTCCAATAAGAAATCTAAGTTAAAACACAACCATCTTCTGGAAAAAATGGACCAAATTATTCGAAATACTCTTTCATCAATTTTAAATGTGGCTTTGGACGACCAAGCTACCCTTCCAATCCGTATGGGAGGCCTCGGCGTCCGTAAAATTACCAGTATCAGTTTACCAGCTTTTATATCTTCGGTTTACGGCACTGAAAAATTAATCAGGAATATCCTATCTTCCTCACTGATTGATTTTGATGTGCCGTGCTTCACCGAGGCTATAGACGCTTGGAGACTCGCTTGCCCGAATCCTAAACAGCCCGACAACCTTTCTTCCCAAAGATGGTGGGATGAGCCGCTTTGCAAAGTAGTACAAGAAAATCTGTTGGCAACATCAGTGACTACAGCAGAGCGTGCGCTCCTGCTAGCTGTGGGTGAATGGGAATCGGGACTCTGGCTTCACGCACTTCCGTCGTCGAAAATAGGCACCTTGCTCGATGATACTACCTTCCGCCTCGCTACTGCCCTACGTCTTGGCGCTCCTTGTTGTTCTCCTCATCGCTGCCACTGTGGCGAAGTTGTCAACAGCCTCGGTCACCACGGTCTGTCATGCAGCCGAAGTGCAGGAGTTCCGGCCATATTGGAACCTCATGGCCTGGCACGCGACGATGGCAAAAGACCGGACGGTATGTCTCTATTTCCATGGAAGATGGGTAGGCCTTTAGTGTGGGACGCTACTTGTGTCGATACTCTTGCGCCATCCCATCTTCCTAGCTCGTCGTGCTGTGCTGGTGCTGCTGCACCGGCTGCAGAGAACCTCAAGCGGCGGAAATATAATAACCTTGTTGGTAATTATGTTTTCGAGCCGTTTGGGGTTGAAACTCTTGGATCGTGCTCACAAATTATTTAAAGAACTTTCCAAACGCCTCGTGGACACTTCGCGTGACCCAAAGGCTGGCTTTTACTTCGGTCAAAGGATAAGCATTGCCATTCAGCGTGGCAATGCCGCCAGCCTTTTGGGTACATTACCAGTCGACAGCGATGCGGAGGAATTTTTTAGAAATTATTATTTTATGGTTTGAAATAAGTAATAGAATAATTGAAGTTAAAACTAACTCAAAAAATAAAAATAAAAGCACTAAATAACTAAAAAAGAACAATTTAAAGTAAGGCGTCGAAAAATTCAGCCGCATCGCTGTCGAATGGTAATGTACCCAAAAGACTGGTAACATTGCCACGCTGAATGGCAATACTTATCCTTTGACCAAAGTAAAAGCCAGCCTTTGGGTCACGAGGCGTTTCGAAAGTTCTTTAAATAATTTGTGAGCACTCGGACCCCACGATCCGAAAGTTTCAACCCCAAATGGCTCGAAAATATAACTACCAACAAGCAGTGCCGCAACTAGGGCGGTGCCAGCGGTGCCCAGGCATAGGGCGCAGATAATGGAGGGGCGCAAATATCAAGGACATTTTGTAATTGCGACCGAGGCGGAATTCACCCGAGTTGTAGGCGACGGCCTGGGTTACGTCCTGGTAACGACTTTGGTGTTAGCGGAACGCGGCGCGGCGAGCGGCGTGGCATAGGTAAACGCGCGAGTTTTCGCTATGAGCGGTGTCTCGGCATGCTTCAAAAATTTTCATACTTTTGAATTTTTTTTCGCCGCCCCGTGCTTAGCTACCGCTCACAGTGGATAGGTCATGAACGGGCCATTATGGAGCCGAGTGGTGCAGTGTCTTATCTTGAATGGGCGCAGTTATAGAAACTCGCACCGGGTATCAAATGCTAAGTTACGGCACTGCCAACAAGGTTATTATATTTCCGCCGCTTGAGGTTCTCTGCAGCCGCTTCAGCAGCACCGGCACAGCACGACGAGCTAGGTAGATGAGATGGCGCAAAAGCATCCACACAAGTAGCATTCCATACTAAAGGCCTACCCATCTTCCATGGAAATAAAGGCATACCGTCTGGTCTTTTGCCATCGTCGCGTGCCAGGCCATGAGGTTCCAATACGGCTGGAACGCCGACGGTGACAAGAGCGCGACGGATATTTTGAAGGTTTGTTTTAGTGTAAAATAAAAAACAATCAGATAAAAATGTCAACTTAGATATTCGTTTGTTGGGAAGTATGTGCAGTTGATACGAGCGATGTACAGTCGGTGCAGTACCCACGTTTGGTCTACAGTGGGCACTACTGGCAGCTTCAATGTGGCTATGTGTTCTAAGCCCTTACCTGTTCCTGATGATTATGGATGCTTTGACGTCGGATATTAAGGAAGAAGCTCCTTTGCAGTGGCGAAGCGTGAAATATTGAGAGAGGTAAGCCGGAGCAAAAAAAAATGCTTGCCTACTCCGAGCTCCGGGCACGCAGTCTTGAGTCCTTACCGAAAATCTGTGATTGGCATCCTGGCTTCAGTCTTGTATAGGCAGATGTATCTTCAGTCCACTTTTACTATACGTGTAAGCACTGAGATATTGAAACAGTGTCTTGCAAGTAGGGTTGCCAGGTCCTGGAACTGAAAAGCCGGACAATCTATCCTATTTAGCCGGATGTTTGGTCAAAAAGGCCGACATTTTTTTTTAGGCTAATAAAATTCATCTCTCAAAAACTTTTTACAAAAAAAAATATAACCGACTTCAATGATAAAAAACACTGAAAAGTATCAAATAACTTTAATTTTGGAAGTCGGTGTTAAATAACGAAGAGACTAAACTATTATAGAAACACCATATTCCAAAATTAAAGTTATTTGATACTTTTCAGTGTTTTTTATCATTGAAGTCGGTTATATTTTTTTTGTAAAAAGTCTTTTATTTTTCACTTTTTAGTTATGGTAGCACCACTAAAAAGTACCTACCCTTCAGCTAAACATAAATTACCTTATAGCCAGAGTGCATCTCATACCGATTCTTATAATCCCAAATACGGTTATATTACATGAATTTACCCCCTCCCCCTTTTCTTTCAGTCAGTCATCGACTACACGTATAAACAAAGCAATTTTACTTGTTACGACAATTCTGCAATGATTCTATGAGGAGTTCTGTTCCATATCTTCGAAGTTCATGATTAGATCATAACAATATTTCTATGGGACCAACTTGGAAGCATAAACTTTCAATCAAAAAAAAAAAAATTTCAAAATCGGTCCACAATTGACCGAAATATCGGTGAACATACATACAAAAAAAAAACACACACATTCAGCCGAAAATAGAACCTCCTCCTTTTCGAAGTCGGTTAAAAACAGTGAAAATGTGTGTCGTGATGCACCACCTTAAGCAGATATTCCTGCAATTTTGCTTTGCACTGAATTTTGGTACAATGGAATATTTTAAGTACTTTATTGAGTTGGTTATAAAGTTTTGTACTGATAAGATAATAGTGACGCTTAGCAAAAGAAGTTCTATGCTGCTCTTGAGGAAAGACTGTGTTTTTAATTCTGCCTGAAGGCTCTGAGGAAGGTCGAGTTGAGTGCTTACGAAGCATCGATTGTAAAACGTACAGCTGTCTGACAGTTAAAACTTTAGTGTCCGTGTAAAGTTGAAAAGTAGGAAATCTAATGGGTCGAAAGAGTATAACCTTCAGGGGGCCAACCATAAGACCTTAAAGCAGTATTGTTTTAATCTTACTTAGGCTTTTCGTACCATGACGCCTTCAAAACAACCTTATTACAATCTTAAAACAAGCTTGTTTTCTTAACGGTTTTGTGACGTCAATCTTAAAAAGTTCATTCTTTTCGTACTCTGACGGCATTTTTGACCGCTAGCGGTATTGTTTTTACGTCAAATTAGCTGGAGTAAAAAAGTTGCTCGGACGCAGCGGATTTATTATTGTTTTCCAAATAAATACTATTTAAAGTGTTTTTCGTGACTTAAAAAGTATTTAAAACTTATTTTGATGCCTAAGGCCTCATTTACGGAGACGCGGGGCGTCGCGCGTTGCGTTGAGCGGCGCGGCCCGCACTGAATATAAATATATGGCGTTGAAGCGATTTTAGACGCGTTTGTTTGAATTAGGGAGTTTTTTGCGGCCGAGCCCGCGGATGGCACCGACGCGTCACGCTCGGCGTTTATCGCGGCGGCGCACGCAGCGGCAATTCTCGATGAAGCGACAACAGTCGACACGTGCGCTCCCATCTCTCGCCAACATAAAACTAGTCGATTTGATCGAGGCGAGCGTGCGCCGCCGCGATGCCTGCCGCGTGCTTCGCTACACGCTAGAGGATTCGCCGCGGGAGCCGCGGTGGGCACCGCCACGCTTCCCGTCTCGCTTCTCTATGAACATGGTCGTATATTGCTATAAGTTTGTGTTTACGCGTGCGATGATGCGTGCCGCTTCACGCGCCGCCCTACCGTAAACAGAAAAAACGTCCGACGCGCCGCGAGACGCCACGCCACACGCGACGCGAGACGCCCCGCGTCTCCGTAAATGAGGCCTAAAGATGTCCATTAGTGCACGAACAACAAGTTTAGTTCACTGGAATACACTGTTTAACTTTGTCTTGATTCTATGATGTCCATTTACAATAAGTTTTTTAGCTTATTCGCTTCGAACACCGACCACTTGAAGGCAGATTACTCTAAATATAAGCACTTGAAAACTATTTTAATAATTTAAAATCGGTTCGTACTCAAGAATAGGGATGAAACGTATTTACGCTACCAGGTTTTCATACCAGGTATTTACTTCCAAGTACGTACACCAGGTGCCGACCCGAAATACTTCCAAGACTTTAAAGTATTTTATACGGCTACTCGGATTCGGTCCGATCGGGGCTAGACGCGCGCCCGCCCGAGTCCCTGATTCGTGAGTCATGACGTAACTTCGAACGTTGCGCGTCGGCTCGCTTCGGCCGCGTTTGGGTCTCGATTACTCTCGAACGATTATGCTCCTTATTTGTAAGGTTTAGTAGTTTACTTTAATGGTTTGTCTTTGCAAGTATTTATTTGTATACGGGGTTGTGCCCCAAATTAAATTAAACGCTATGGCCTCTAGCGTGCCATGTGAACGATTGTTTTCTGTTGCCGGGAACATATTAACAGAGAGAAGATCCCGACTGGGAAGTCGCAAAGTAAAGCAACTCTTGTTTCTACAACAAAATAAAAATAATTAAAAAAATATATAAATCTTTTAACTACGCCTGCTAAGCCACACTACATTTTTAAACAAAATCATGACAAAATATCGTAAAAACTAAAACAATCGTAAAAATAATTCTCTTAGCAGCCAGTCCTAAGCCTGTGATTAAAGTAGGAAGGAAAGATTTCATTTTCATGTACAAAAGTATAAGAATGTCGTATGGTACGAACTAGAAATATACTGAAATACGCACTTGGGCTTACAATACTTTCAAGTATTTTAATACCTGGATTTCGTCCCTGGTTTTTTTACATACTCGTACTTGCAAGCCCTGGTATTGATACTTGCAAGTATATCTCATCCCTACTCAAGAAATCAACACTGACAAGAATCTTGTTATGTAAACGTACGTTCCGATTCAAACTAGCGTGCAACTAAATAAAATGTTAACGTAGTCCCCCGTAGCTATTTTAAATTGTTTTCCTACTTTATTAATGTAAATTTTTGAAAATTATTACTTCCTTTTTATAAAAGTTACTTAGATCCTTTTAAAAATATATTTTAACAAGACATTTTTTGAGTTAAATGTATTCTATTGGTTTACAATGAACTTGCGATACGGACAAACATCTGAAAGAAACAACGTTATACAGATCTATATAGCGCTTATCTTTTCTGTTTAGCAGGGAATAGACAAAATCTTTAAAATCGTTCGTTCTTTCCTAGCCCCTAGCAAGAATACAATCATACTGAGTGATTAAGTTCATGGTACGAAATGAAGTAATATTACTTTATTATGGAAACAAAACGTTCCTGCAATAAGATTGTTTTGTAAATCTTTATGGTCGGCCCCCAGGACAGCTCTCTGTGCTCGTTCCAGACAAATAAAACGGCTCTCTGAAGCACCACCCCAAACTGGGATACAATAACTTAATATCGACTGGCATAGGGCAAGGTAAACGACCCTCAATGTATCCCCATCGGCAGACTTACGTAATTTTTTAAAAACAAAAATTAGTTTGCGAGTTCTTCCAGAGAGGGACTCAAGATGTTTATGCCAGTTTAAAAGTTGATCAATATGAACACCCAGGTACTTAACACACGAGGACTTAGAAATCTCCAAGCAGTTACAGATGGAGGAAGCAGTACATGAATGAGCTTTAAGTTTGAAGGTAGCCGGTGGGCACAAATTGGACCTTATGGCGAATGGCACAAAAACCGTTTTGCTGACATTTAGGGTGAGAAGATTATTACACAACCATTCCATAACACATCTCAGTGCTCTCTCAGCATTCTGATAGCACTGGGCCCAGTCTTCTCCATCTATATGTAGGGAAGTATCGTCAGCGTATGTAAAAATCTTAGTTTTCGGTGGGAAGGTTACAGAGGTCAAGGACACATCTTGTGACCCACGGATGCCCCTCAAGTTGAAGGGTAAAATCTACAAGTCCATAATAAGGCCTGTCATACTGTATGGATCAGAATGTTGGGCTATGAAAAAGACGGATGAAAAAAGATTGCACTTAGAATGAATAACTTGCATTGGGAATGTTAAGACGGATGTGTGGTGTGACGAGAATGGATAAACTGAGAAATGAGTATATAAGAGGAAGTCTGAATGTTGTCGTTACGCCCCTACTCTAATATGTAAGTCATATGGGGTATGTAATATAGTTGTGCCTTGGGCTCGCTTACATAAGCAGGCGTACGAATATTATTATGATCATCATGGTAATATATACTTTGAGTATCGTACCTCGCTTTATTGCCCTCGTCCGTACTCCACTTCCTTCCACAGCTCTTGCACCTGTTCTGCCTCGCCTTCCTGCCAAGCTGCTAGCCACTGCCGTTCACCATCTGTGGGTGTTAATGCCCGTTGATACTAACTACTCCTGTACCACGGGCGGGGAGGAAGTAATGTCAGGGCGACATCTCCAGCCCATGACTATGCTACCTCTTCTAAGCTGTAAACATAACAAAGCATTAATACTATACTCATGCGTCATGTATGATCAGGTCATACATTCCCAACTCTAGGCAGTCGCTCAGGTCCAGACCCTCTTGGTCAACCCTCACACTCTTCTGCCTCTCTAGCTCTAGACGGTTGCTCAGGTCAGACCTTCTCTCAGTCGACCCTTGCACTCTTCCGCCTCTTTCTTTATGGCAAGTACGTTAGCCCACTCGTATATCAGTATGGCGGGAAAATCTTCGCCCATTCCCAACTCTAGGCAGTCGCTCAGGTCCAGACCCTCTTGGTCAACCCTCACACTCTTCTGCCTCTCTAGCTCTGGACGGTTGCTCAGGTCAGACCTTCTCTCAGTCGACCCTTGCACTCTTCCGCCTCTTTCTTTATGGCAAGTACGTTAGCCCACTCGTATATCAGTATGGCGGGAAATCTTCGCCCCTACTGATCTAGTATAGGTGCATTACCCCGTGACTGCCATCACCCGTAATGCACCTCTCTAGGGAACCATCATTAGGTTATATGATCTAGGGAATGAGTAAGCACATGCATGCTCCAGGTATAAGCTAATCTCGCGTCGCCGCCACGTGCTCACCCCCGTGGCCACGTAACCGGCTCGGCGCATACTCTATCATTATAGCGTCATATCTACAAGCACCAGCTAATTACTCTAACGCTATGCAACGTTACTTTACATTAGCAACTATAGCTACTTAGATTTACTTCCACATAAATCTTAGCATTTTCTACTCAGATTTCTACTTAGCTTTGTTATAACCGTTCCTTTTCCCGCCGGGACGCCAATCAAAATGGCAGACTTTAAAACGTTTCGTTCAGGAGTGAACTTACCATAGACAAACTTTCTATCTTCATCATAGAGTAGATCGATTTCTCGTTGTGATGATCAATTATTGGTTCAATCGAGTTGGTATTGCCATGTCGTTTCTGTTATTTACAATTATTTTATTTACATTCGCGTAACGACGCGACAAATGTGGCTCCAGTGACTGAAAAGTTGAAAGGAAACCGTTTGTCTTGGTAGGGGAATGTAAAGAGGAGAAATGGAACGCATGTTGCTAAAAAAGTCATAAGTTTACATGTGAAAAGATGAAGAGGGAGAGGGAGGCAAAAGAAAAGATTGATGGATTGGGTGAGAAGTGATATGAAAGAAAGAAGAGAATGGTAAATTCTTTAAACATACCAGCTCTAACCTCACATCGATAGGCTACAGATTTTTTTTACCTATTTATCAAACAATTCATAAAAAGCACTTATAGGTCTGTAAACAAAACTAGTTACATTAATATTTGTTCTTTTTTAAACAATAATAATAGTTGATGTTACAATAATTATCATTATAAAATAATATGGTAATTCATGTTACCTGTACACCAGACAGTGGGATGTTCAAAGTTTGTGGTAATACTAAAAGTTTTTATTTCTTTTGAACAGTGCATGCATATCGCTTTGGTATTATCTTTCTTCGATAAAAAATACTTTCACCGGCCGCTTTTAGGTGTTTAACGGTTAGAAAACATTTTTATTGTCTACCTATATTAGGTATCTCAGATCTGTTACTACATTAGTAATAATGCCTCGAGTCTTTTCATTCGTTGTATAGATAGTGCTATTGGTGAAAATCAATTTAATTGCGTAATTTATTTGTTTGATTTCTTTAAGTATCGATTTATATAACTATTTTTACATCTCTACAGGTGTCATTAAAACGTCAGGTGTCAATCTAGGTTGCTTGTTCGATATTTTGTTTAGATTAATTAAAATTAATTTATTGTCTATTAGTTTAGATCTGTAATCTGTGGTTTAGATACAGTAAATAATGTGAGAATTTTGATTTAAGATTATAAAAAATAATTTCTATAAACGTCCTGGGCGTCCAGAATTATACTGCTTATCGCCCGGCTGTCACAAACGTTCCACGGAAGTAGAGTATACGATCAAACGATATTTAAAATGTATCTTTCGACATTCCACGTTGTTCTGTGTTAACTAAGAATATGGAAAGAATGCCAATGTGTAGAATATTTTTTTTTTTTTTTTTTTGGTGTGGCACTAGTTATACTTTGTGCCATTTTCAGGTAAAAATTTGGGAAACAGGGAAATAAAAAACGGAACAGAAAGGATTACAATGATAGGAAATATGGATCAGGTAAGTCATTAATATAATATATATTATGTACAATATAATAAATAAACTAAAGTTTTATATGATTTTTATTCAGAAAGGAGGCAATTATATCATAATAAATTATTGGGTTATGTAATAAACAAATCATACGAGTGGGGAAAGGGGTTTTTAAACTAATAAGGGAATTAAGGAAGTCAGAACGGTCATGACGAGAACACGAAAAAAATATATGATCCAAGGTACCAACATCTTCCCCACATTCACACATGTTATCCTCTACGATACGGAGCTTAGCAAGATGGTAAGGAGTACATACATGACCCAAACGCATACGAATGATTTGACTAACAACCAATTTGGAGCACTTAGCCCTGAAAAACCACGGCTTAATAGGAACATGAGGTTGAATAAAGTAATAATATTTTCCTTTTGTTTGTGCACTCTCTCCCCATGAGGTATTCCAGGCATCGCGAAGGTATGACTTCGGTAAATTCATGATATCATGGGAAAAGTTTTTATAAGGAAAAGTGTCTCCATCATTGACGGCCTCCTTGGCTAAACCATCCGCTTTGTCATTTCCCTTTATGCCACAGTGGCTAGGAATCCAAACGAAACATACAGATTGGCCCTTCAACCTTAGTTTATATAATACATTTTTAATATCAAATACAACAGGATAGAAAGCCTTCATTTTAAATGGGAACTTCTCAATTGCCTGTAGCGCACTCCTAGAGTCGGAAAATATAACAGTATTTTGTAACTTAGCTAACAAAACATATTCTAGTGCCTTAAATATTCCAAAGCACTCCCCTGTAAAAACGGAAGACTCCGGAGGAAGTTTTATTTTTTGAATAAGCTTATACTGTGCATGATAAACTCCCACACCTACACAACTATCCAGCGTTTTAGAAGAATCTGTAAATATTAAGTGCCAGTCTTTCCATTTATCATCAATATAACTGATAAATTTAGAATTCGCTCCAGAATCAGTTTTGGCGATACCTATATCATATGTTATTTCAGGCTCTAAAAGTAGAGAGTCAAAAACGTTATCATTAAATATTGCTAGCTTTGGTGCATTATGCACTGGCGATTCAAGTAGCTTAAACTTCCTGTAACTAGTAATTAAACAAGGAACAGATTTGCATCTCCAATAGTTGGAGCTTTCAATCAAAGAATTTAGATTCTCTAGCCTAATGATCAATGGGTGATTGGAAAATTGCATGATTTTAAATACAAACCTATCAGCTAACAGTTGTCTTCTTAAATATAAAGGAGGTTCACCACACTCTACCTGCAACGCATTTAAAGGACTCGAACGCATTGCACCCGAAATTATTCTGAGGGCTTTAGATTGAATATTATCTAACTTTTTGAACCATTTTTTACTACCACCTTCTAATAAAAAGGTACCATAATCCAAAATACTTCGAATTATAGCATTGTATAACAATTTCTGGTTAAAAGGGTGAGCACCCCACCACACACCCGAGAGGCATCTCATAATATTCAATTGCTTTTCACATCTATCCACTATATAACTTAAATGAGATTTACCTGTCATTTTCTTATCCAAGATTAAACCCAAGAATTTAGCTTCCTCCCCAACATTTAGAGTATGATTGCAATAAGAAACTTTAGGTGGTGGAAAATCCCGTTTTCTAGAAAAAACTACTACAGAACTTTTGTTAGCTGATAAATCCAGTCCATTATTATCAAGCCAAACCTTTAATGAAGTGAGGGCTTCTGTTAATGAATTACATGCAGTTGGGATAGACATGTTTACTGAATAAATAAGTAGGTCGTCAGCGTATTGTAAAACATTAACGATACCATTTAAGGACGCCTCAAGATCATGTGTGTAGATGTTGTAAAGTATCGGGCTAAGTACAGACCCTTGAGGTAATCCTTTATAAACAGTTCGTGAAAGTCTTGAACCTTGGTTTGTTATTACAAATATAAAGCGAACAGATAAGATATTAATAATAAAATTAACTAAAATTGACGGCACCTGCAATTTTAATAGTTTATTTTTGAGCACTGATATGATTACATTGTCATAAGCTGCCGAAACGTCTAAAAATGCAGCAACCACCGATAAATTATTAGAAAATGCTAAATTGATGTCTGTGGTAAAAATACTTAAACTGTCCATGGTACTTTTAGATTTACGAAAACCGTATTGAGAATTCGAAAGCAAATTATTTCTTTCGATATGCCATTCAAGACGGTTCTTAACCAGGTGTTCTGCAATTTTAGCAATAACCAAAGATAAGGCTATAGGTCGATAAGCAGCCGGTTCATCTGGAGATTTTTTAGGCTTTAGTATAGGAACTATTTCTTGAGTTCTCCAAGAAGTAGGAATGTTTCCAGAAATCATTATGGAATTAATTATTTCTAAATAATATAAAAGTGAGGAATCTCCCATATTTGAAAAGAAAGCATAGGGTATTCCATCTTCTCCAGGACAAGAATCTTTAACACTCGACAATACCCCTTTAAGCTCGTATAAAGAAAAAGGCAAGTTTAAACTATTCGATTCTTTTATTCCAGGATATAATGCGCAACAAGGCATCAAAGAATTTTTTTCAGGAGCTGTTGCAGGGGCCAATCTGTCAAGAAAATCGTCAGCTAAAGCAGGAGACAACTGAACACCACAACGGTTTTGATTAAAAGCATTTCTAAAACGCTTTATGTTACTCCAGACCTCCGAAGGACAAGTTCTAGGAGAAAGGGAGGCACAAAATGATCTCCATCCCTCAAATTTCCTTTCCCTCAAAAAATCTCTAGTCTCATTAATTATACCAGTCAGTTTATTTAAATTTTCTTCCGACATATCCTCACTATACTCTCTTTCGGCTTCCTTTCTTCTTCGTACTGCATTTGAGCATTCAGTATTCCACCAAGGAGGCATAGGTAAATTGTTTGTGCGGGAACTTTTTACAGGGAAAATCTCATCCGCTACTTCAAGCATGCAAAGAGCTAAGGCTCGAGAGCAATCATCTTCTCCTCCATGAAGTATTTCAGGTAACTGTGACATTTTAACTTCAAGGACCTGTTTAAATTTTTCCCAATCAGCTTTACCTAATCTGTACTTTAATCGAGGGGGACGCTTTTCACTGATGGGATATTTGTCGGGGGATGCTATTACTAGGGGAAAATGATCACTGCCTAGTGTAGAAGAAGAGAAAACCGACCAAGTGAGTGATAAGGCCAAGCTAGGGGAACAAATCGACAAGTCCACAGCACTCGGCAATTCATTGGGCTTGGTACGTCTAGTCGGTGAACCATTATTTAATACACATAAATTATTGTCATCTAATATTTGTAGCAAACGTACACCATCACTTTTATTATCACCGCATCCCCACGTCTGATGATGACAATTAAAATCTCCCATTATCAAGACAGGGCTTTTCAATGAACAAAAAATATCACTCATCTCTTGTAGAGCAGCGCAGGAAGGCTTTGGAATATATACAGAGGCATAAGATACATTATTTACACGTACAGCAACGAAATCAACTAAAGAATACTGATTGGGAAATGTAATTTGAGAAAATGCAACATTGTTTTTGATTAAGATGGCAACACCACCGTAGCCATCAGATCTGTCATTACGAATGCAAACATAACCTGGAATACCAAATATTCGACCTTGTTTAAGCCATGTTTCACTCAATGCAACAATAAGTGGTTTATACCTGTTAACTAAATAGAAAAGATCAGTTTTTTTATTAATCACTGACCTGACGTTCCATTGAATAATCAAATCCATTATCGTATTTGTTTGTCAGTAATTTACAAATCAGGTCAGCGTTGTTCGGTTTTATGTATTTTTTATTTTGTAACATCTTAATAAGACTGTTAATTAGATCCATAATCTGTTCATGATCTTCTTTTTGTTCGGGTTTATTCTGTAGTGCACACCCATTACTGGGACTTGGTAAACTGAACTCATTTATTAATGCATTGTGTGCTGCTCTGTCATATCCAGACGCAGATTTATAAGGCGAACGTGGCTTTTTAAATACTGTTTTTTTATATGAAGTTGTCCTAGGACCATTATTCACATTATCATTAGTGTGGAAGTATGCGGGTTTGGAATCTGATTATTTGTCTGAATTGAATCTGATATTCATAAGACATAGAGGAAGATGGATGCAACTTACTGGCCTCCAAATAAGAAATACATGAATGAGCCATAGTGTTTTTGATATCTCTTTGTCTCTTAAACTCAGGGCATGCTTTATTTATAGCAAAGTGAAAACCAGAACAATTTATACAAGATGCACAATCCTCCTCAATGCTACAAGATTCAGCTGAATGATTTTGTCCGCATTTAAAACATCTCGGCTCTGCAGCCCTACATTGTAATTTTGTATGTCCGTACCTACAGCATTTGAAGCACTGAATGGTGGGGTACACATATGTATCAACATTTAATGCATTATAGCACATGAATATTCTCTTAGGAAGAATCTGTCCATCAAAAGTTATCACAATGGATTCTGAAGGTTTCCAAACTGGACTACCGTTAATCTGCACTTTATAATTTAACCTCCGAATTTTAATGACCTTTCCACACCCAACAGGTGTAGCAATATTTGCTTCAATTTCATCGAATGACCATTCTGAAGGAACACCACGCACAATACCCATTCTAGTTACATTGAATGTCGGGATAAAAGCTTTGAATCCATTAGTACCTAATAAGTTAGATTTTAAAAACTCATTTGCATCATGGAAAGTCAAAAATGCAACTGCACACTTATTGCGGCCTATCCTTTTAATGCTTCCATTAATTATATTTTTAAATCCTCCCCGTTTCATAAAATTTCCAAACGCAATGGGATGTAATACAGTTCCACTATTAGGTAAGTCAGTGATGCGCTGTACATGTATCAAATAAGGAGATACATCAGTATGTATGTACTCCTTCCTACCAACCGGCTCAAAACTTGCTTGACTAGGCATTGACTGTGACTCAAGTTGGGACGAAGCTTGGTTACCATGGATATTTTCAAGAACAGTCTCTTGGGGATTACAATTACATTTTGTCCATGACCTTTTCTGCTGCGTTTCCGTATTTTACATGCTTTACAGATTTTCCTGCGTTTTCGAGAGGATTTTTCACTACTGTCAGTGGCTATTGAACCATCAGTGTCCATGCCACTTTTATCCACAACACAATCATTTCGTGACATGATAGTCACATAGTTTGCGACATCCTCGGGGGGATTTAGGCCGCCGCCTAAATCCCCCTGCAAGTTATTAGGGGGGTCGTTCATACGACCCGGACTTAGGGACTAATCATACAATAAAAATAAAAAAACTTACCAAATATTCACCTACGAACACTACTACAAATATATACAATTAATATACAATATTATATACAAAGATAAGACTCAACTGATCCGTTTTACAATAAAAATTAAATTTCAAAAATTTTAAACAACCGCGCGCAACCGAAGTTTCCCGCCTTTTTTCAATCAATCATAGACTTAGACGTGATTTTGGCGGCAAAATAATGTTGCCATTTTAGTTTAAAAAAAAAACTCCAGGTAACGCTTTCATTAGACAGACTCTAATAGTACAAGGAAAAAATATAAGAGGGCGCTCTATTAGATTTATCGTCTAATGCACTATTTTTACCTGTGGAACGGCAACAAAACAGAGAAAAATATATTAATATTGATTTTTCGCCATTCTTGTCATGCTTACATGCTCTTTGATTCTTGTTACAACCCGTTTTGCGATTACTGTTCTTGTACGAAAATGTGAATATTTATATTATACAACGTGTAACGTTAAATGCGCAAAGCCTGAAAATAATTTGATCAGACTAAGGAGCAGAATCAATTAACTACATTATAATATAGGTTACATTTTTCAAAAAAATCTTTATTAAAACTTTCGCCCAGTCTATTTATGAATAGGTCAAGCCATCACGTGCGCAAACCCGCCCAAATAGGTAAACAAACACAAATGGTTGTAGTCCAATCAAATTTTCTGATACGCGGGATAGTAAAAGTTCTTATTTCAATGCAGATATTAATTTTCAACAAACCAAAACTGCACATAAAACCTTTAAATTTTTGCGCATTTAACGTTACACGTTGTACAGAGAGACTGACGCGGTCGTTAAAGAGTTAGTGAAGGTGTGATCGCGGACACGGGTGGCGGTTGTCGCGCGTGCGTTTCGGTCAGTTGAGTGGTTAACTATAAAACACGAAAGTTGTAGATCTGTGAACGGTTTGGTTGTGTCTCAATGTCCACAAAGTGCGGCGCACCGTCACGTGCCCAATGGACATGGTTTTGCTATTAAAATACATAAAACATGATCACTCACTTTATTATAAGTTAATACTGTAATTTAACCTCCATTAAAACTACTAATAGCTTACATTTTTTTATGTTGGGTTTTCCGACTATGGCGTGCATATTTAGTGTGCGTACATATGTGTTGTGATAAAAGAGTCTTCTTCCTAAAACAACACTGACATTTGTCACACTTGTAACGTTTCTCACCAGTGTGCGTACGAATGTGCCTTGTTAAATCATACTTTCTAATAAAACAACGCTGACATTCTTCACACTTGTGACGTTTCTCGCCAGTGTGCGTACGTATGTGTTGTGTTAAAAGAGCCTTCTTACTAAAACAACACTGACATTCGTCACACTTATAACGTTTCTCACCAGTGTGCGTACGAATGTGCCTTGCTACATCATACTTTCGAATAAAACAACGCTGACATTCTTCACATTTGTAAGGTTTCTCGCCAGTGTGCGTGAGAATATGTTGAGTCAAATTGCCCTTCTGAGTAAAACAACGCTGACATACGTCACATCTGTACGGTTTCTCGCCAGTGTGCGTACGTATGTGTTGTGTTAAAAGATTCTTCACACTAAAATAACGCTGACACTCTTCACACTTGTAAGGTTTCTCGCCAGTGTGCGTACGTATGTGTTGTGTTAAAAGATTCTTCACACTAAAACAACGCTGACACTCTTCACACTTGTAAGGTTTCTCGCCAGTGTGCGTACGCATGTGTTGTGTTAAACTACTTTTCATACTAAAACAATGCTGACATACGTCACATCTGTACGGTTTCTCGCCAGTGTGCGTACGTATGTGTTGTGTTAAAAGAGTCTTCACACTAAAACAACGCTGACATTCTTCACATTTGTAAGGTTTTACACCAGTGTGCAAACGAATGTGTTTTGTTAAATTAGATTTTTGACTAAAACAACGCTGACATTCTTCACATTTGTAAGGTTTCTCGCCAGTATGCGTGCGGATGTGTTCTGGTTTGGACGTACACTTCGACGTGGTCCGCGTAACTATTGTATCCGACTCTGTAATCTTCTTTTGATTTTCTGTGATTACGTCTTCTAGTTTGTTTCCTCGTGTGAACAGTTTGTGTTTCTTCGCAACGGCCAGCCCTGTAATTATTAAACTAGTAAGCGCCAAATTCAAAACGGAATTAAAAGAAAGGAAATCGAATGGTTTTCATTACAGCCGAAGATTTGTTTCTTGCAGGTTTTCGTATATTATTGATGACTAGCGACCCGCCCCGGCTTCGCTCGAGTGCAATGCTGATATAAATCTTCCTCTTGAATCACTCTATCTATTTAAAAAAAACCGCATCAAAATCCGTTGCGTAGTTTTAATTCATGAATCCCCAAGCGACACCCGGTGGCCGCGCATCTATTGTCTTACTATTGTGTCTCTAATTGACGGTATCTGAAGGGTTAAAGATTTAAGCGTACATAGGGATATAGGGACAGAAAAAGCGACTTTGTTTTATACTATGTAGTGATTATCACACGTATTATTGATGATTATCAAACGTAATCAAAGGCCATCACCACTGCTCTCAAAACGGTGAAGAAAAACATCGTGAGGAAACCGACATGTCCTAGAACCAAAAATTCGAAGACATGTGACATTCACCAACCCGCACTGGGCCCGCGTGGTGAATTACGGCCCATTCCCTCTCCTAGAGAGGCCCGAGTCCCAGCAGTGGATACATAAAAGGCTGATGATGATGATCTACCAGAATACGACAGAGCCCAACGCAAGGGTTATGATACCCACACGTTCTGTTGTATCTACAATCAGTTTTCAGTACTTTAAGCTGAGCAATTTAGCTTCACTATTATTTTTTCGACTGTCCGATATTTTGACAATTCAAAAGTGCCTGTAATTGATATATTTGAAATAAATGTTTCTGACTCTGATGTGCTGTGACACAACTAGCAGTAGGAGTGTGCTCTCCAGCGAGAGCAACTACTCGAGGTGTAGAGTGCTTGTGCTACTCAAGAGTGTGCAGACAGGACGCCTGAACTTGTCTTGTTAAGTTCATGTTGTCGACCCCGCCGGCCTGTTCGCTCACACAATGACTCACTAACTAACACTCACGTGTCGCGTCACTGGCTCTTCGCTTCTTCCTCGGTACTTCTTGTTCTTCTTCCACTTCTATTTTAATTTCCATTAAAGGCACATCTTCTTCTGAATCAGACTCCGACTGTTGTGCTGGTGTATCTTCTGTATCTGAATAGCTATTGTTTAGACCTTTCAGTTCTAGTTCTGTAAGCAAAAAGAGTGAAGTGTTTTGTTGTTAATGTATTAACAGGATGCGAAAGCAGGATGCGAATAACTTGATAAACCAACAACTATGTGTAAATATAGAATGTGATGTCGCGTCTATACCGAAACTACTTTTTTTCGCTACAGACGTGTTTGAGTTTCTGGAATACACCGCTGTGTCAGACAGACGGACGAAGCAATTATAATACAATCCCAGTAGTATCGGCTGTGCATTGATTGGTCAGTCTGTCACTTTCTCCTTTTATTTTATATTTTATGCTTTTAGGGGTCAGAAGTGAAACAGATTATAAGTAAACAATATTAAATTTCCTTCAATTTGTACTATTACAAAACTATAAAGAGGAACAAAGTCAAAGTCAAAATATTTTATTTCATATAGTCAAAATATTTATTTTATTTTTTGACATAGATCTAATTTTTCAATGAATCTGATAGTATTGACATTATAAATGTATGAAATTCATTATTATTGAAATTTACTTTTTTGACATACCTTTAATTACTCAAATGAATTGATAATAATAATTAAGTAATAATAATGTTTATTGCATGTTCATTAGGATAAATCAAAATTGCAATGCTTGTAAAAGGCTGCTAAGTCAAAAGTACTGACATGATAACAACAACACCATTGTACACTTAGTTCGCAATAAATGTTTTGACTTTGACTTTGACTTTGGCCTACAAGGGCACTTATAAAACGTCAGAAGCTAGTGCACGGTTCGAAATTGGTCGTTTCCTATGGAGAAGAACCGGCAAGTAACTCCATGGTTACTCTTTTAAAAAATGTGTTTATTACAATATTGATTGATTTATGTAAGAACAGTGTAGACCAGTCAACACTGTACACAAAAGCACAAAATTAATCATAATAAAATAAAAATATAGTAAGTTGTAATAGAAAGTTATCTAAGTGTTTGTGGATTATACAGTGTTCTCACATTCACATTCCAAAAAGACGCTATATAAATAATTACAACAATTTTTTTTAAATAATTACAATTTTTAACAAAATAAATTACTAACAAATTGAATGCAGTTGAAGTCTAAATGATAAAAAAAAAAAATATTGCAAAAGCAATTCGTTAAAGGAAAAATAAATATATGTATATTAAAACAAAAGTGGAGCAGTTAATAGACATTTGGGAGGGTATGCGGAACAGAGAGTAAAGCCCCACATACCTCCATTGAAAAGGGAGGATCCTCCGTCCAGACAAGGTGTTATAGTCTGGTGGGCGACTGCCCGATAGTTGATGTCGGGCTGTCGTATATGTTCAAATCGCGCGGAGAACTCTGATTGCGCGATGCAGGATTTCGTGTTTTCTTCGTAGTTCTCATGTGGCGTCATAGATGTCGCTACATCACTCCCCTCCGGAGATCGGAGACCGATGGTTCTTGATGCCTCTTGATGTGTGCCAGGCCAGCGGTAGGTTGGTTCCAGTGAGTCGGAACCGATGCCGCATAGTTCTCGGTGAGTCGGAACTGTCTGCGGTGATGCCCCAGTGAGTCGGGGTGTTGCTATCCCAGTGAGTCAGGATAATGCCCCAGTGAGTCGGGGTGATGATGTCCCAGTGAGTCGGGATGATGCTTGTGCGACGTTGGGCTTGATTGCTGGCGTTGACCAGGAGAGGTTCTTCATGGCTCTTCATATTACTGGCCGAAGGTGCGGTGTGCTAAGCCAAGGTCGCTGATGCGGCTGAGGTGATGACCAGGTATGCCCAGGTAGGCATATTGGTGGTCAGGATACCCTTAGCCGTGGGTGCTGGCTGTATGGCTCGTTGCTCGAAAGCGTAAGGAAGTGATGATGACGTCACGAAGTAGTAGCTGCACGAAGGCTGCGCTGACGTTCTTTGTCGAGGGTCACCAGTTTGGGAGAGTATGCGGAACAGAGAGTAAAGCCCCACATACCTCCATTGAAAAGGGAGGATCCTCCGTCCAGACAGGGTGTTATAGTTTGGTGGGCGACTGCCCGATAGTTGATGTCGGGCTGTCGTATATGTTCAAATCGCGCGGAGAACTCTGATTGCGCGATGCAGGATTTCTTGTTTTCTTCGTAGTTCTCATGTGGCGTCATAGATGTCGCTACAGACACAATATTGATGATTTACCAGGGGGCCACATGTGCAGAGGCAGTCATTGCCAAACAAGCGTGTCTTCGACATAGTCTTTAACCTTGTAAAATGCTTTTTTGGTTAGGACACGCTTAATATGAGTTTTGAATTTTCCCTCACTAAGTTCAGTTACCGCCTTTGGCAGCTTGTTGTAAAAGCGTATGCTGTTTACTAGGAATGACTTGCTGGTCTTGGCTAATCTCCATTTGGGTAATACAATTTCGTGTTTACTACGCGTATTTTTGTTGTGAAAATCGCTTCTAATTTTAAAGAGTCCTAAGTTTTTACGAACATACAAAATGCATTCTAAGACATAAAGAGAAGGCAGAGTGAGAATGTCGATTTCTTTGAATTTATTTCTGAGGGACTCGCGAGGACCCATCCTATAAATAGCCCGGATAGCTCTCTTTTGCAATATAAAAATTGAGTCTACATCAGCTGCAGATCCCCACAGTAAAATGCCATAAGACATAATACTGTGGAAATAAGCATAGTAAACTAACCTAGCTGTGGCTACATCTGTCAATTGCCTTATTTTTCTAACTGCATATGCAGCTGAGCTTAATCTTCCCGAGAGAGTTCTAATATGAGCGCCCCACTGTAGTTTAGAATCGATAGTTAAACCTAAGAACACAGTGTCCGCAATAACATCAAGTTTTTTTGCCATCAAGAATTAGACTGACGCCAACTTGAGGGACATTCGGTAATGAAAACTTTATACATTTAGTTTTATTCGCATTTAATAGGAGATTATTAGCTGCGAACCATTTCGAAAGAACAGCCAATCTTTCGTTAACACGCAAGACATCCCCATCTTTTCTATCTACTTTAAAAATAAGAGAGGTGTCATCAGCAAATAGAATTATATCGGATAAATTAGCCGTCATATAAGGAAGGTCATTAATATAAACCAGAAAAAGGAAAGGGCCAAGAATTGAACCCTGAGGCACGCCCATCTTATCAATGGATAAATTTGTTAATTATGGATATTTTTTTATTAATGGATACTTTTTGCTGCCTGTAAGATAAATAGGAAAAAACAAGATCAGCATCTCGTCCACGAATTCCGTAATGATGTAATTTACAGATCAGAGTATTATGGTCAACACAGTCAAATGCTTTAGAGAGGTCACAGAATATGCCAATAGCATCCTGAGATTTCTCCCAGGATTCCAAAATGTGACTGATGAGTTTCACTCCTGCGTCCGTTGTTGACCTTCCTTTCGTGAAGCCAAACTGATGACTATGCAAAATCCTATTAGAATTAAAATGAGACAACATCTGGTCGAGCATGATTTTTTCATAGATTTTACTCAATGCTGGAAGCACAGATATTGGTCTATAATTAGAAGGATCACTGGAACACTGTAAGTATCGATCAAATAAAGTTTACACAAGCAACGTTTGTACTCAGTGTCTACACGATAATGGTCAAGTAGCACGTCCGTCCCGCTCGCCGTCCAGGCCAGCAAGACAAGTTGCCTCGCCGCGCGCCACTTGTTATAAACTACCGTCGGTCACTGGCTGCAGGGACCGTTTTCGATTAAGGTATAAGGTTACGCTACCGGTATTGAAAACCGGTACCGCTTTATTTTAAAGGTTAAGGAAACCGGTTAATATTTGCGGTTACGCTACCGGTATAAAAATATAACTGTACCGCTATACCTTTATTTATTTCTTGTGAAAGTACCTACGACCTGCGACGTTGCCAGCTCTCGCGACAAGTGTATTGCCATCGGCATAGAGTACACTGCGCCGCACGTTATTATTACCGCCGCCATGCCGTTCTGCAGTAGGTAAAAAACTGAATTGATATAACGAATGCAGTGATGGGCGTAATTAATCTAATTACTTATGTAATCTAATTAATAATTCAATTACATAGTAATTGAATTACATAGTAATTGAATTGCAATGTAATTAAATACTATGTATTTACAATATAATTACATAGTATTTAATTATATTGTAATTATTGCTTTGAATATGAAATGTCGCATGCTTGCACCGCATGGTTACGATATTGGTACCTATTGCAAGTGCGGCCCGTACGACGTCATCGAGTAGTAGTAAGGACTTAGAAATAAAGACAAGGCTGGGTCATCACAGAATCTCTGATGGTAAGTAGTGATGCAATCTGATAGTGAGGCGCACTAGTTTATGAGACTATGTCCAACAGAGGACATCGGTCACTATAGCGAGGGGGAGGCCTATGTCCAACAGTGGACAGCAGTCATTATAGCGCCTAAATAGTGATACTTGGGGGAGGCTTATGTCCAAAAGTGGACATCGGCCATTATAGCGAGGGGCAGACTTTTGTCCAGCAGTGGGCATCAGTCATTATAGTGCCTAAATGGCGACACTCGGGGAGGTTTATGTCCAACAGTGGGCATCAGTCATAGTGCCTAATTGGCGACACTCGGGTAGGCTTGTGTCCAACAGTGGGCACAGGTCATTACAATGAGTAGGAGTCCTATGTCCAACAGTAGACATCGGTCACTATAGCGAGGGGGAGGCCTATGTCCAACTGTGGACAGCAGTCATTATAGTGCCTAAATGGCGACACTCGGGGAGGTTTATGTCCAACAGTGGGCATCAGTCATAGTGCCTAATTGGCGACACTCGGGTAGGCTTTTGTCCAACAGTGGGCACAGGTCATTACAATGAGTAGGAGTCCTATGTCCAACAGTAGACATCGGTCACTATAGCGAGGGGGAGGCCTATGTCCAACTGTGGACAGCAGTCATTATAGTGCCTAAATGGCGACACTCGGGTAGGCTTATGTCCAACAATGGGCACAGTTCATTACAATGAGTTGGAGTTCTATGTCCAACAGTGGACATCGGTCATTATAGCGAGGTGGAGGCCTTTGTCCAACAGTGGACATTGGCCGTTATAGTGAGGGGCAAACCTATGCCCAGCAGTGGGTATCAGTCATTTTAGCGCCTAAATGGCGACACTGGGGGAGGCTTATGTCCAACAGTGGACACAGGTCATTATGGGGAGGGGCAGAATTTTGTCCAACAGTGGGCATCAGACATTATAGTGCCTAAATGGCGACACTCGGAGGGGCTTATGTCCAACCGTGGGCACAGGTCATTACAATGAGATGGAGTCATATGTCCAACAGTGGACATCGGTCATTATAGCGAGGTGGAGGCCTTTGTCCAACAGTGGACATCGGTCATTATAGCGAGGGGCAGACTTATGCCCATCCACCAAATTAACCGAAACATTCGAAAGATTCCTGTTTTTTTTTAAGTTAAGTAATCCGTTACAAAGTATTTCAATTAAAAATTACAATGTAAAGCGCATGCCACACCGCCAGCTAGCGGGCGGGCGGGCTAGGCGGGCGAACATCGTTTCACCTCTTTACATACTTCGGTTCACACCGCGAGCTACCGACTAACCTAACGAGCTAAGCTAACGAAATATCCGACGATTCCAGCGAAGCTACTCGTTCACCTCGTTGGCGCGCCCGGTTCGTTCGCCCGTCCTCCCCGTTTCGAGTAGACTAGTCGACGCTCGTCTTTCGAATAGCAGTGTAGCATAGATATAAGTTATTTATATTTCTATGCAGTGTATTGTTTAGTTTGTGAACAATGAATATGTCATATATCGACGAAAGTCGCTCGTCTGTCCGTAGTTTTCGGTGTGAACCCCATAGTTTAGCTCGCCAATATTTCGCGTAGTTTGTATAGTTTCCTTCGTTCGCTTCGCCCACCCGCCTAGCCCGCCCGCCCGCTAGCTGGCGGTGTGGCCTGCGCTTTACTGTAATTTGTAATTGTTAATCTAATTACTTTTTGCCCATCACTGAACGAATGACGTTGTTCGAAATAAAACAAGTTAAGCCTGTCAAAATCATAACCCTCCTTTGGCTTTGCCGTTGTCGGGTAAAAAGAGTAACGCGCGCAATCGGCGCAACGAGTGAAAACTGGCAACGGGCAGCCAGCCGCAGTACGACGAGAGCGCGGTAGTGGGGGTTTCAACGGGTATCTTAATGTTAAAGGTTAAGGTAGCGTAAAAAATAAAGGTACCGTTATTTTTCGGTAGAGAAAAATTTCGATATCGTAATTTTTTGGTAATGAGAATTACCGGTACCGTTATTTTGAGGTATTGAAATAAAAAGGTATGACGTCATACCGTTAACCGTTATAACCGATATTTTTTCGGTATGCGGTCCCTGACTGGCTGTCGAGTTTAGGATGTCGACTCACCTTCAGTTACCAACAACACAAACAAATATTAAAAAAAAAAACATGCTCTCAAATACATACCAGCACTGTGAAGTTCCTTCTCTGGCTCAACGACATCATCTAGTCTCTCACAAACAGCTGGTAATTCTTCTTTGACAGCAATGCTTTCAATATGACTGACATCAACTATACTGATGTTCTCTACGGGAGTCACTGTAAGCCCACTGGAATAGTCTAGCTGAACTAGGTTTACTGAAGGACTCGGCTGCAAAAGGTTATGACATACTGGGTAACCGTGATGTTCTTTATCTGTACTATTTATGTACTTGTTTGTGTTTGCACAAAAACACAAACAAGTACAGACAGTTTTCATTGGTCACTCAAAACGGCCTCACAAATGGTAATACATAAGAAGCTCAACACATCCTGAGCAGCCCGTGAACTACAGCTTTCTGGTGAATGTTTGATGAACCGCAACCCACCTAACAAAAAAAACAAATTGGGGACTCGCCTCTCGATTTTCATGCTCCATCATTTATTTATTTATTTGTATATTCACAATAAGAAACCATATAATAGAAAACACACAATTGGCGGCCTTATCGCACCAGGCGATTTCTTCCAGGCAACCTAGAATGGACAGAGATTGCCTGGACACAAAATGGGGTTGCATTTGGTGCAAAAAATAAAAGTAAACAAAACAAAAACTTAATACTAAAATAGATACACACATACATACATACAAAATATATATATATATATATATATATATATATATAAGCAAGAGAGTGAGTGAAGAAACGAAGCCATGATCACAGTGCCAAGTAATGATCCTTCACAAGCCGTTTAAATAAAGGCAGTGTTTGCGCGCGCTTTATTTCCACAGGCAATGCATTCCATAGACGAGCGGCCTGAACAGTAAAGGACTTGTCCAGGAAAGTACTTGAATGCATTGGCATCTTAAGTTTCAAGTTATCTGATGACCTAAGAATTTTCATGTGGGAGTCGCATAGAAATTGGAACCGTTCTTTGAGGTAACGAGGAGTAAAAGGGGGAAAAGAGCATATTATATAAAAGAGAAAGAATATGAGCATTACGGCAAAGGCGAATTGGCAACCACTTGAGTTTAACACGAAATTCAGAAGCATGGTCATATTTACGCAAACCGAATATGAACCTTATACAAAAGTTTTGAAGTCGCTCAAGTTGCCATGCAAAACTTAAATTAATTAAAACTAACTTAAAAAATTAAAATAAAACCCTAGAGAACTAAAATAAAAAAAAAATGGCAATTTAATGTAAGGCGTCGAAAAATTCCTCCGCATCGCTGTCGACTGGTAATGTACCCAAAAGGCTGGCGGCATTGCCACGCTGAATGGCAATGCTTATCCTTTGACCGAAGTAAAAGCCAGCCTTTGGGTCACGCGAAGTGTCCACGAGGCGTTTCGAAAGTTCTTTAAATAATTTGTGAGCACTCGGACCCCATGATCCAAGAGTTTCAACCCCAAACGGCTCGAAAACATAATTACCAACAAGGTTATTATATTTTCGCCGCTTGAGGTTCTCTGCAGCCGCTGCAGCAGCACCAGCACAGCACGACGAGCTAGGAAGATGGGATGGCGCAAGAGTATCGACACAAGTAGCGTATCACACTAAAGGCCTACCCATCTTCCATGGAAATAAGAGACATACCGTCCGGTCTTTTGCCATCGTCGCGTGCCCGGCCATGAGGTTCCAATATGGCCGGAACGCCGACGGTGACAAGAGCGCGACGGATGATGTCGTTGATATTTGCGTGCCGCGCTATGCGTCCCGCACTTCGGCTGCATGACAGACCGTGGTGACCGAGGCTGTTGACAACTTCGCCACAGTGGCAGCGATGAGGAGAACAACAAGGAGCGCCAAGACGTAGGGCAGTAGCGAGTCGGAAGGTAGTATCATCGAGCAAGGTGCCTATGTTCGACGACGGAAGTGTGTGTTACCTAAAAAGGAACGCACAGAAAAAAGACTTAATCATGACACTGACAGTACCGAAACGTCACTCACAACAGTAAAATTTAGTGTCAATGTCAAATGTTCTTAAAAAACATTACAAGAAGTGAAAACAAAATCAAACATGACCCGGACATGCATCAACAATACGTCACGAGGAAGAATTTCACTTCTTAATAGTAGCAACACGCTTTAATCTTGCGGACTTCACAGCAGCAGCAGCAGCCGGAACAGCACCCTGCACGAATGATTTCGGTTCACCTGGCTGTGGCTCACTGGAAATCGGCGCGATCTTGTCCAGTTCAGCGAGGGACTCCACTCGGTGCCGAGTATCGTTGGCGCCAAGGACGTACACGCAGCCCGCATTAGTCCAGCTCTTGGAGACACCGCATCTTTGTCTCGCAGCCAAAAACACATCATGCCGCGCCTTTGTTAAGAATTCGGACATTGTGACTCCAGAAGCTCTTAATTTGGCCTTAGAAAACCAAACCTTATCCCGTACCGCAAGACTGCGAAGTTTAAACAATATAGGCTGTGTTTTATTGGCCACTGCTCGTCCCATTCTATGACATCAGCTGATGTCATCAACGGTAAAGTCACTCATCTGAAGTTTACTGCAGATCACCTTAACAATGAGCTTGGCAGTATCCTCCTTTTGCTCCTCATCAACACCATGCAACAACAGGATCTTCCTCCGTCCTCGCATTTCAAGCTGGTCGACACTTCCGGCAAGAAGCTCCACCTGCTGCTGAAGACTGTTCAGTGACTGCGCGATGAATGTACGGAACATTGTGAACTCCGCAGCCAAACTGGAACTTGTGGCAGGAGATGGAGGGGCCTTCTGCAGTTCCTTTTCGAAGACTGTCATCCTTGCGTGAAACAATTCCTTTAATTCGCCCAGGGTTGCTAGTCAGCGAATCCATAGTCAACAGTGATGAGAACAGTAGTTGATAGTGAAGAAATAGTGAAGTGATAACGCTACACCATCAGGAACAGACTATGAACTTCTTAAATATAGCATAAATAATTGAATAAAATGTTTTTTAATAAATTAATTAAATTTTTAAATTAGAGCTAAAATTTTTGTTGTGTTACTGTTACAACTACCCACAAGTAAAAACCAATCATCAGGACTATATGAATAAAAGACTACTCAAACAAGAAAACTCATTCAGTTCTGAACTATAGTTGTAACTAAATATAAGGAATGCTATTTTAGTCATAGATCTTTGTTGTGTGTTCACAAAATAAATTATTATTATTTAACTAGCTTTTGCGCCCACTCTTCAACCTACTCTACCCTACCCTATCCTACCCTATCCTACTCTACACTACTCTACCCTACCAAACTTCACATAAACTATCTACTAAATAGTCCGAACAAAGCCTAAACATTTGGTTTGGATAGGTGAGCCCGTTGTGAGTTATAAAATTACAACAAAAAGTGCCATTGATGTTTATATTAGACTAGCTTTCGCCCGCACGGCTTTGCTCCCGCTCTTCCCTACTCTACCCTACACTACTCTACACTACTCTACTCTACTCTACTCTAATCTACCCTACTATACCCTACTCTACCCTACCAAACTTCACATAAACCATCTACTAAACAGTCCGAACAAAGCCTAAAAATTTGGTTTGGATAAGTGAGCTCGTTCTTGAGTTATAAAATAACAATGAAAAGTGGCATTAATTTTTATATATATAGATGAGAAGGATGCAATTGTTTCCTATTTTTTGTATGTAACCTCAACATCAACTATAGTTAGGTAGTTTAAACATAATGAGACGTAAGTTTATATCATGAGGTAAGTACTGAAGGGAAGGACTTTCAAAGTTTTATGCTTCTGCACAATGGCTGCCTCACTGTCTGACTGTTTGTCTATCCGTTGATCTGTCCTCTCACTTGTCAGGACCCACCACGTATACGCTGGCGCCTGGCACCTGGTCACGCATCACTTCTACACTCACTAACATACCCTTATAGTTGCAGAACACCTCACCTCATTCATCATCTGAGCAAACAGCTCCTCAGCTTCCAGACATTTTCTCTGCAGTTGGCAGCATTGCTTTAGTTTAGCAAAGCACAAGAAACAAGCGAGCATCGGTCTTCTGTCTTCAGTTACAAACTGCAACATGACATCATAGCATTTGACTTTGGAATAAAATACTTCCCATACAATACACCATTGTTAAGCTGTCCCAGCAACCACAGGTATAGTTAAGTAATGATGATATAAGGTACTTACTGGAATGTCAGTCAGCGTTTCATACAGTTCATGGAAGTCCTTGTCGACAACTATGTACATGCGAACGTTCTCTACTAAACATACTCGGCACATTGGCATTCTTTCCATCTTTTAAACTTAAAAGAATAAGTTAGTTAACACATAGAACAATGTGGAATGTCGAAAGATAAATTTTAAATATCGTTTGATCGTATACTCTACTTCCGTGGAACGTTTGTGACAGCCGAGCGATAAGCAGTATAATTCTGGACGCCCAGGACGTTTATAGAAATTATTTTTATAATCATAAATCAAAATTATCACATTATTTACTGTATCTAAACTCATAGACAATAAATTAATTTTAATTAATCAAAACAAAATATCGAACTCGCATTGACACCAGACGTTTCAATGACACCTGTAGAGATGTAAAAATAGTTTATTTATCGATAATTATTTTTTCAAAATCGATTTTCAAAGTTATATAAATCGATACTTAAAGAAATCAAACAAATAAATTACCTCATGGCCTGGCACGCGACGATGGCAAAAGACCAGACGGTATGCCTTTATTTCCATGGAAGATGGGTAGGCCTTTAGTATGGAATGCTACTTGTGTGGATGCTTTTGCGCCATCTCATCTACCTAGCTCGTCGTGCTGTGCCGGTGCTGCTGAAGCGGCTGCAGAGAACCTCAAGCGGCGGAAATATAATAACCTTATTGGCAGTGCCGTAACTTAGCATTTGATACCCGGTGCGAGTTTCTATAACTGCGCCCATTCAAGATAAGACACTGCACCACTCGGCTCCATAACGGCCCGTTCATGACCTATCCACTGTCAGCGGTAGCTAAGCACGGGGCGGCGAAAAAAAGATCAAAAGTATGAAAATTTTTGAAGCATGCCACGAGACACCGCTCATAGCGAAAACCCGCGCGTTTACCTATGCCACGCCGCTCGCCGCGCCGCGTTCCGCTAACACCAAAGTCGTGACCAAGACGTAACCCAGGCCGTCGCCTACAACTCGGGTGAATTCCGCCTCGGTCGCAATTACAAAATGTCCTTGATATTTGCGCCCCTCCATTATCTGCGCCCTATGCCTGGGCACCGCTGGCACCGCCCTAGTTGCGGCACTGCTTGTTGGTAGTTATATTTTCAAGCCGTTTGGGGTTGAAACTTTCGGATCGTCGGGTCCGAGTGCTCACAAATTATTTAAATAACTTTCGAAACGCCTCGTGACCAAAAGGCTGGCTTTTACTTCGGTCAAAGAATAAGTATTGCCATTCAGCGTGGCAATGTCACCAGTCTTTTGGGTACATTACCATTCGACAGCGATGCGACTGAATTTTTCGACGCCTTACTTTAAATTGTTCTTTTTAGTTATTTAGTGCTTTTATTTTTATTTTTTGAGTTAGTTTTAACTTAGATTTCTTATTGGAATAAGGCAATGAGCAGGTAGCATTTTAATCCTTCAGATACCGTCAATTAGAGACACAATAGTAAGACAATAGATGCGCGGCCACCGGTGGTCGCTTGGGGATTCATGAATTAAATAATAGAAAAAAAATATTGAAACATCATCATTCATAATGAGAAAAGAAAAGTCGCTTTTTATTAAATCGATACTTGTCCATTAATCTTACATCCCCATATGTAATGATTTTTTTTTTTTTTTCGTTCGCCCGTAGAAAAGGCAGGCATCGATCTAGAGACCATAATCCCCATAATGAACATGACACAATTTTGACAGTTCTTTGTATTTTGTTTATGTTCTTGATTTGGATACTAAGTTCTTTAAGCTATGTGTTCGTTTATGAATAGAGATGGGTTTCTACCCGGTAAATACCGGGTAAATACCCAAAATACCCAAATGCAGGGTTTTTACCCGGGTAAATACTCAAATGGTGGTTATTTACTTTTTGTCTTTTTTTTGTTTTTTATACATTTTTAGCAATAAAAAAATGTTTATCAAATATGTTTTAAGCATGAAATGTACATGTGTCGGCAAAGAATAATTTTCTACTCTACAAATCATGTAAAAATTGCAAGAACGTATTTTTTTAAATTTTTACGTCTGTATTTTATTTGGGACGATTACACAGATTTACAAAATTAAGAAACAACATATAGAACACTTAAAATGAAATAAAAAATTAAAAACAAAAAAAGAATAAAAAAATCACTGTGTAAGTTATTTATTGTTACAAACTTGAAAATCAGTTGAAATTTTAATTCATGAATCCCCAAGCGACCACCGGTGGCCGCGCATCTATTGTCTTACTATTGTGTCTCTAATTGACGGTATCTGAAGGGTTAACACGGAGTTATTCAAAACATGTAAACGATCTAAAATTCAACTAAACTTTATTTAATAAATCATCCCAAAACGTGTTAAAGGTATATAGGTTATACCCATGGTTTTGGGTATTTATCGGGTAAAAACGCTGTTTATACCCAAATTGGGTATTTACCCTGTAAATACCCGATGGGTTTTTACCCACCGCCCATCTCTATATATGAATGAATTAATTTATCATAAGAAAATGGATATAGCCATTCTAATATTTGTGTAGCATTTGGCAGGCAGCATTATCTCGTGTTAGCATCTATGCCGAATAGTTTCTCCAATTTCAAAAACTCTTCATATTATTTTAGGTAATGTGGTGGATGTAAATAAAAGATGGTCACTGGACTATACTGATGTTAATTGTCACTTGGGTGTACAGGCAACAAAGATTTTATATATTCTACTAGAGTAGACGATATATAAAATCTTTGACAGGCAACGAGTGAGCGGCGCGGCGCGCGCTTCGCGGTTACATATTTATACACTTACGTGCTATTAGTGTGTGGTGTGAATGTATGTGTTACCTAACCCCTACATTTTTTATACCTAAGAGTTTTTTATATTCTACTAGCTTTCCGCCCGCGTGGACTGCGCGGTTAGAGACCCGTACTCAGCAGCGGAATTATAGGTAGCCCATGTGTTATTTCAGTGTCTCTTCTACCTATCTACCAAATTTGATCTAAATCCGTTCAGTAGTTTTTGCGTGAAAACGTAACAGACAGACAGAGTTACTTTCGCATTTATAATATTAGTAGGGATTGTACAATAGTTGTATAAGAACTTTAAGGACGCGTTTACGAATCTGACAAAAACAAGCAGTTTTCGGTGCATTTTGCGGCAAAATGATACAAAACCAAATGTAACTAATAATTACCACAGATAGATTACTCCTTAAACTTCAAATGGTAGCAATTTTTTATTCGAAAATTTTGGTTTATAATATTGTAAAAAATAATTTCCGTTACCTCTTCACACAAATTCGACGACATCGTACTGACTTTAGGTACATTTTTCTTTTATTTAATAACATAAATTTATGTATGTATTTAAAAATATTTTATGTAAGCAGACATGTTCAACTCAAAAAGGTAGCAAAAAAAACTATCAAAATGTTACAATACGCCACAGAAAAAAAATAAAATTAAGTCTTATTTTTCACATATTTAGCGGTAACATGTTATTCTTATAGGATTGAAATAAGGGTTATTTTACTGGTCACTGTCTTGATTTATTGCACAAAAAATTGTAATGAAATATTAGTCTGCGCTCGGCCGCCGTCGTGAGTGGACACTGTGACGGTTGCAAGCAGCTCCTCGTATTGGAAAAGATCGCTGTATGGATACAAAATATTTGACCTAATAAACTTGATCCTTCACGCATTCTGCACGGACTACGGACAACCAAGGTAAGATTTTATTCACAGTTTCTATGTACTTATAAATTTCATATTTAATTTCGGACTTGATGGAGTGACCTGAAATGTACTTCGAAGACTGCTACTGGAACTAATATACCAGTAGAGCTAGGTGTGCAGAGTTTGGGCTCGTTTTGTTAGTTATGTCGAGACCTTACCTCCGGACTTGATGGAGATACCTGCAGGTGTACTTCGAAGACTGCTACTGGAACTAATAGACGAGTAGACCTAGGTGTGTCGAGTTTGGGCTCGTTTTGTTAGTTATGTTGAGACCTTACCTCTGGACTTGATGGAGAGACCTGCAGAGGTACTCCGAAGACCGTTACTGAAACTAATAGACGAGTAGAGCTGGGTGTGCCGAGTTTGGGTTCGTTTTGTTAGTTATGTTGAGACCTTACCTCCGGAATTGATGGAGAAACCTGCAGGTGTACTTCGAAGACTGCTACTGGAACTATTATACCAGTAGAGATAGGTGTGCCGAGTTTGGGCTCGTTTTGTTAGTTATGTTGAGACCTTACCTCCGGACTTGATGGAGATACCTGCAGATGTACTTCGAAGACTGCTACTGGAACTAATAGACGAGTAGACCTAGGTGTGTCGAGTTTGGGCTCGTTTTGTTAGTTATGTCAAAGTCAAAGTCAAAATATTTTATTTCACATAGGCCTACATGGGCACTTATAAAACGTCAGAAGCTAGTGCACGGTTCCAAATTGGTCGTTTCTTATGGAGAAGAACCGGCAAGAAACTCCATGGTTACTCTTTTTAAAAAAAGTGGTAGGTGTTACAATATGATAGTATGTAAGAACAGTGTATATCAATACTGTACACAAAAGCAAAAAATAAAAAAAGTAATTCAAATAAAAAAGTAATTTAAATAGGAAGTAATCTAAAGGTTTGTAAGGTATACAGTGTTCTCACATTCACATTACAAAACGAAAAAGAGGCTATATAAAAAAAAAAAGCAATAGAAATATAGATAATTGCAACTATCAATAAATTGTTAACAAAATAAATTATCAACGAGTTTAAGGTAGTTGAAGTCTCAAAAATTAAAAAAAAAAAGTACTTATTGCAAAAGCAATGTCCAATAGAAAAAAAAAAATACAAATAAAAAATGTATATATATTAAAACAGAGGTGGAGCAGTTAACAGACACAATAACTGGTAACTCTTGGTAACTCACCAAGAGTTACCAGGGAGCCACATGTGCAGAGGTAGTCATTGCCAAAAAAGCGTGTCTTCGACATAGTCTTTAACCTTGTAATATGCTTTTTTGGTTAAGACACGCTTAATATGCGTTTTGAATTTTCCCTCACTAAGTTCAGTTACCGCCTTTGGTAGCTTGTTGTAAAAACGTATGCTGTTTACTAGGAATGACTTGCTGGTCTTAGCTAATCTCCATTTGGGTAATACAATTTCGTGTTTACTACGTGTATTTTTGTTGTGGAAATCGCTTCTAATTTTAAAGAGTCCTAAGTTTTTACGAACATATAAAATGCATTCCAAGATATAAAGAGAAGGCAGAGTCAGAATATCGATTTCTTTGAATTTATTTCTGAGGGACTCGCGAGGACCCATCCTATAAATAGCCCGGATAGCTCTCTTTTGCAATATGAAAATTGAGTCCACATCAGCTGCAGATCCCCACAATAAAATGCCATAAGACATAATACTGTGGAAATAAGCATAGTAAACCAACCTAGCCGTAGCTACATCTGTCAATTGCCTTATTTTTCGAACTGCATATGCAGCTGAGCTTAATCTTCCCGAGAGAGTTCTAATATGAGCGCCCCACTGCAGTTTAGAATCGATAGTCATACCCAAGAAGACAGTGTCCGCAATAACATCAAGTTTTTTGTCATCAAGAATTAGACTGACGCCAATGTTGAGACCTTACCTCCGGACTTGATGGAGAGACCTGCTGGTGTACTTCGAAGACTGCTACTGGAACTAATAGACGAGTAGAGTTAGGTGTGTGAGTGTGTCGAGTTTATTGGGCTCGTTTTGTTAGTTATGTTGAGACCTTACCTCCGGTCTTGATGGAGAGACCTGCAGGTGTACTTCGAAGACTGCTACTGGAACTAGTATACCAGTAGAGCTAGGTGTGCCGAGTTTGGGCTCGTTTTGTTAGTTATGTTGAGACCTTACCTCCGGACTTGATGGAGAGACCTGCAGGTCCAGGACCTGGAGGCTGCTATTGAAACTAATAGACGAGTAGAGCTAGCTGATAAGAGTGTGTATAGTTTATATCTTTTATAACACAATTTTTGTTTTAGATGCCAAGGCCTAAGACGAGATTCAAAAGAAATATGGAACTACGGGAACATTCATCATAATAATATAATTGTCATTGTCATAATAATATAATGAAAAATAAAAATTTATATTTTTTTTATGTCTTTCGTAAGTTTTATTCATTTCTTTTATCATTTACTAGCTCCTGACTCAGCTTCGTACGGCATCCTAATTACGTAACACACTTAGAATGGCAATCCATTCCAATTTGACAGATAAACAATATCTATTGGGTTGTTCTTGTTGTCATGCAAACGACTTTTTTTTTATGAAGCAATTAATAATGTTTGGAACCTAATCCTAACCTTGAAAGTGTAAGGAAACGTCTATAGAGAAACACTGAATAACCAATATAAATTTAATCAAATACTTTACATAAACACGTGTAACGGTATTCTAACCTCAAAACATAATCATAACATTATACTTATAAAATGTCAATTGAGGAGATGTTGCTCACACTGTATTCGCCCACCAAGTGAACGATCTCTAGTTTATTTAATGCCTAGGCTAGTGTCACCCCACCATTGCTCCGGAAGTTTTTCAACGGACCAATAGTAGCGCGACACCAGTGTTGCCAATCTAAATAAATATTGTATCTAAATTCAGACACAGGGCTTTTTAGCAAATAAATCGACTATTAACAAAATCATAATTCATGTACAAAAATGTACGTCCATCTTCGAAGCGACAACATCCGGCCGTCCTGCGCACGCATCCGTCCCCGGATAGCGTCCCAGTCTGGTGCAATTGCTGAGAACAAAGTATATACATGTATTAAGTCACATTTTATCAAGTGAAATTTGATTAACTAAAGTTATTTGAGTTGGGGATCTACTCCGCTATTCCATCAACGGCCAGCAGAAGAAAGACCCCAAATCAAAAGATTTGTTGACATGACATATATTGGTATTCCGATGTAATCTATAACTGTTCCATCAGCGGTCAGTTATTGAAATGTCTAGATTTTGCAGTTCACCCTAGGCGATGCCTTTGGCCAACCCTAGTTATTTTACTACAAAACCCAAACCCAATAGCAACAGATCTATTTTACACGAATAAATACTGTTGTTCAAAATACCAATACATGTTTGAAGCAAATGCACTAGACATCTCATCACAAGTTGTATAGTAGTAAAAGTTGATAATGTGGAGAAATAAATTCATTACTTAGATTAATAAATACCTGACAACATCTTAGGCCATTTCTATACCTTCAGGATCTAGGTCGGCCAATTTGATCCAAAGTTTCATATTTTCAGCACACGTGGTCCCCTCATAACACTTGGTTGTTCTTTCGGCTCCACGCATATCCTTTACTTTGTAGCGATCATGTCCTAGTACTTCAGTCACCTGGAAAGGTCCTTTAAACAGCGGTAATAATTTAGTACTCTGCCCGTCATTCGATTGACTGGGGATTTTTATAACTACCAAATCGTTAACATTATACTGATGTGCCTCTTTTCGTTTGGAATCGAAAGCCTGCTTTTGTTTGTCTGCATTGGCCTGAATGCGAGTGTTAACATTATTCCTTAATAAAGTGACATCAACAGACTGATCTTGTGTCAACATGTCAGCATCAGTTTGTAGTCGGTACCCAAAGAATACTTCACTGGGTATGGCTGAAGTAGTTTTATTAATGGTACTGTTTATCCCTTGTTGAATACTCGTAATATGCATATCCCATTTATCATAGCTAGTGTTAGCACCCATAGTTCTTAATGCGTCCAGTATGGTGCGATTAAAGCGCTCCACCTGACCGTTAGAGCGTGGGACAGCAGTAGCTATTACATGTTGTCGAATATTTTTGTCCTGGCAGTACTTGACAAATAATTTGGACGTGAAAGAACTTCCGGCATCGCATATCAGACGCTTCGGATTACCAAAAACTTTAAATATTTTATCCAATTCACTAATAACAGCTTTACTTTTAGTGTTACGAACAGGTGATATAAATACAAATTTGGTAAATGAATCGACAGTCACCAATAGGTAAGTGTTTTTACGTGTAGTCTTTACAAATGGACCTAGATGGTCAATGTGCAATGTGTGAAAAGGCTTGGCATACTTAGGTATAGGATACAGTTTTCCTTCCTTTTTGCCGTGGATATTTTTATAGTAAATACAGTTAATGCAATTTTTTATATATTTGGACACAACTTTCTTCATCTTGGGAAACCAATAACACGACTTTATTCTCTCAATTGTTTTGTCCACGGCAAAATGGCCAAGATCATCATGATTGGCTTTAACAATCTGCCAAATACATTGTTTAGGGACTAGCCATCGTCTACCATAGTCCGTCCGGCGGTAGACCTTATTACCTAACAGCTCATAGTCGTTATACACTTTCTTATTAAGCTCGGCCTGACCTGACTCTAATATTTCTCTAATTGCACAAATACTTGGGTCTTGTAACTGAACTGATAACAACCAATCTGCTTCAGTAATAACCAACACACTTTCATTGCATATGGGGGTAGAGTCTGAACCAACCGAATTCCGGCTCAAAGCATCAACATGTTGCATTTGAGCTCCTGGTTTGTGCATTATCTCAAACGTAAATTCCTGGGTAAGTAACACCCACCTACCAATTCTAGAATTAATTTCTTGTTTATTAATCGTATATTTAACAGCATTACAATCTGTATAAATTTTGAATATAGATCCTAATAAATAGTGCCGGAATTTTTGAAGCGCAACAACTATAGCTAAAAATTCTAATTCAAAGGAATGATACTTTTTTTCTTCATTAGAAGTCTGTCGACTATAAAAATGAATCGGTTTTTCACCTTTATCAGTCAACTGAACCAGAATGCATCCTACGCCATCACGACTAGCGTCTGTGTACAGAATAGTAGGTAATTTGGGATCGTAAATGTTTAACATGGCGTTCTGTAACAACTCTCCCTTTAATTTATCTACGGCTAAGACTTGTTCAGATCCCCATTCCCATGTGATGTCTTTCTTTAAGAGCTTTGTCAACGGTTTTGCTATAAGAGCGCAATTCTTTATGAATTTTCTAAAATAATTAATGAGGCCTAGAAATTGTCTCACTTGGTGCACATTTTTAGGTTCAGGATAATTCTCTACTGCCTTTAATTTCTTTTTGCCTGGACGTATACCGTCTTCAGATATGTCATATCCGAGAAAGTTAACAGAGCTCTGGAAGAAATGACATTTCTCTAAATTTATTGTCAAACCATTATTTTGCAAAATTTCTAATACTTCGTCTAATTGTTTAATATTCTCATCAACTGATTCTGTAGCTATTAAGAGGTCATCCATATAACAAATAACTTTATCAAAGCGTAGTTTACCCAAGACCGTGTTCATCAATCTTTGAAATATAGATGGTGCATTGCACAACCCAAACGGCATCCTTTTAAATTCGAAATGACCGTCAGGGGTAATAAATGCAGTTTTAGAAATGGAATTTTCATTTACATTAATTTGATAGTAGCCACTTTTTAAATCAATTGATGTGTAGCATTTACATCCTCGAAGTTTGTCTATAAGATCTTCCACGATGGGCATTGGATACTTCTCTTTTATAGTTATTTTGTTTAGAGCCCTGTAATCAATGCACATACGTTTTTCACCTGAAGGTTTATCGACTAATAAAACCGGACTGGCATAAGCGGAGTTACTCTCCCGAATAATGCCATTTTTCAATAATTCGTCAATAATTTCCCTAGTTGCTGCCTTCTCGGATTCAGACATACGGTAAGGTCTCTGGTACACGGGTTTGTTAGTTGTTACTTCAATTTCTAATTCGACACAAGATGTCCGTCCTAATGATTGTAAATCTTTTGAAACAACTCGAGGATATTTAGCAAAGATATCATTTAACAATGAGATGTGTTCAGCTGAATCAGAGTTAAACATAGATGGCTCGATTAAGGCCACGTGTTCATTGCTTATAGGGCAAAAAGAAAGGTTATTTCCTACACGTGCATACATAATTCTTTTGTCCTCCGTAAAGTTTCTACCAACTAAAATAGGACAGCCAGCTAATTCATCACAAATATATAAGACCACATTAAGCTCAGCTGTGTCGACCATAATGTCAACCTGTACCCCATGAGTGACATTGGAGCAGGAATCCGTTTTAAATCCAGTTAGTAAAACAGACTTATTTAACTGAAATATAGCAAGGTTTAACTCGCATGCCAAAGAAGACGTTATTAGAGAGCAACTACTACCCATATCAATGAATGCTTGTCGTTTGTATCCATTAATAACAACATCCTTATAAAATTTATCCTTTGAAGTAGGCTCAGCAATAAGCTTAACTTCACTTTCCTTTTCAGGTTTTACTCTAGGTTTAGATCTACAAGCAAGCTCCAAATGACCAAATCGATTGCACGAATTACATTTGACATTGTCTTTTTGACTACAGGTGGTCTTTTTATGCCCAGGTTCACCACAACGAAAACATGTAATATTTATGCCCGCACTAGAAACAGAACTATGTATTGGTACTCCATTAAAGCTTGAAGAGCTTTCTGCCTTTTTATCTACAATAGAATGCCCTGAGCGAACTAAATTTTTATTATTTAAGCTGCTGTGCTTCTGAGCGCACTTTTGTTCAGAGTCAGCATGAATTTTCCCGTGCAAGAATGAGGCCAGTTCATCACAGTATTTAAAATTACCAGCATCTGCCGCAGTGCTTATATTTTTATCGCCAATTGATCCTACAATAACCGAAATAATATCCTGTTCAGAAAACGACAACCTCATTTTGTCAATTTTGCCTTTTTGTACAAAATAGAACTCATATAATGATTGACCGTCCACAGGTTTGGTTTGGATCAAGTCTTTTAACAAACTATACATATTGCGTTTTATTTGAAAGGTATCTAACAGTGTATTTCGCCAATCCCTCCATTTCCAGGTCGTCCACTGTGTTTGGTTTTTTTGAAGAGAGTCGTACCAGGTTTTAGCAGTATTGCGTAATTTTTGCAACGCTTGATATTGTAAAACACGATCAGACCAACGGAAAGCACGAGCGTTGGCTTCCACTACATTAATCCACATTTCAATATCGTCCACTAATGGGTCAAACTCGGGGATCACAGATGATAAAATAACATTCTGACTTACTGCGGGAGACGCACGCCTGGTGCGTCTCCTTTTCTTACGCCTGTGTCCATCAGAGCTGCTCGACGAGGGTGAGCTAGATCTCGAAGACGAGCTATTCGTGCCACTCGTACTTGATACTTTTTTTCCTCGAGTGCGCTTACGGCGTCGCGGCATGTTTGGGCGCGTTTTCGTAACACTTCTGATGTAAGGAAACGTCTATAGAGAAACACTGAATAACCAATATAAATTTAATCAAATACTTTACATAAACACGTGTAACGGTATTCTAACCTCAAAACATAATCATAACATTATACTTATAAAATGTCAATTGAGGAGATGTTGCTCACACTGTATTCGCCCACCAAGTGAACGATCTCTAGTTTATTTAATGCCTAGGCTAGTGTCACCCCACCATTGCTCCGGAAGTTTTTCAACGGACCAATAGTAGCGCGACACCAGTGTTGCCAATCTAAATAAATATTGTATCTAAATTCAGACACAGGGCTTTTTAGCAAATAAATCGACTATTAACAAAATCATAATTCATGTACAAAAATGTACGTCCATCTTCGAAGCGACAACAAAAGTAATTGTAAGTACTTATCAGTATTATATGTATGTGCCAAATAAACGTATTTTCTTTCTAGTTTTCGAGAACCATTTGATACTATAACAAAATTATCTAGGTACCTAAAACTTTTTACTTGCTATGTGAATATCAGTGACAGGAAATTAAACATCATCAATTTCAAAATTTTATGAACTCTATGAACTTTGCTTGGGTAGGGCAAGCAAAGTTCATAAAATTTATATTGTACTACCCCTGGGGCATACATAGCTTATCCATTAAAAAACTACAGAATTTTGCAAATCCATCTAAACATACCTACATAAAAAAAAAATACTTAATCTAAATTAAGTCGGTTAATTAAATCAATTCATAAACAAAAAAGGTTGCCCGAATTTACTTGCAAGATTAAAGGTACCCCAATAACAACTTTGAGATAAATGACGGTGTGCCATGGTATACTGGACACATCTGCGTACCCCTTTAGAGGGTACAGGCATGATCTTATACTGTGTGATTACGCAAACAATGCATACATAATATGCGAAAGCAGCAATTGCGGTTGATTTGCTGGCATTTATTGAAGAGTTCCGTTGTCTGTCTCTGAAACTCTCCAATCCCACAACTCTTCGACCTCATCAGAAGGCCAATTCTCGTAATTAAAAACATTCAAAATCTATTCGCAGTCTCATCTCGGCAACAAACAAATGTCAAACAATTTTCAAAATGTAGGGAAATTAGAGGTATTTTTGACAGATTGAGACAGATTAGACTGTGAACGTTCTTAAAATTACGAGAATTGCCCGTCTGATCTTTACAAGGGACTATCTATACTTATAATAAATCTGTAGAGAGGTCAATTCTGTACATGAAATATATTTCCAAAATAACTATCAGGGGGTGATTAGTGATCGATACTGATGCTAAAAATGCAAACAGTATAATTTTTGTCTGTCTGTCTGTCTGTCTGTCTGTCTGTCTGTCTGTATGTTCTTTATAGAAACAAAAACTACTCGATGGATTTTAACGAAATTTGGTACAATCATTCTTCATACTCCTGGGCAGGTTATAGTATACTTTTCACCACGCTACGATCAATAGGAGCAGAGCAGTGAAGGGAAATGTTGGGAAAACGGGAGAAATTACTCCATTTTTTAAGCTTCCGTCGCGTTTGCAGCCTTAATGGTTAAAGCTACACAGAAAACATGTATAACGGAAATGTTCTCCTCAAAATTATATAAAAAATGTCCCACGACAGCATACGTCTATATTTTATGGTTAACTCACAATAACACGTGTAACTCCCGATAGCTTAGCAGTTCTGAGCTTTCTGTTTATTTTTGTCTACTCTTACGTTTATAACACTGAATGTCGCTGGCATAAGCAACAGGATCCGCGTACGAAGTCGCTGGCAGAAGCTAGTTTCGGAATAAACCTCTTTCGAACAAAAAAGAATTTTGCAAATCCGTCTATATTATGACGGAGTTATGCCCTAACATACCTACATAAAAAAATATATAAATATAAACATCCGAATTGAGAATATCCTCCTTTTTTGAAGTCGGTTAAAAATACTAAATACAGCAGATAAAATAAGCTTATGTTTTTATTTATTTGTTTTCAAAAAGCTTGTCGCGCAAATCGTAAATACATGGGTACTTTAGCAAGTACTTGCTTACCAGTCAATCACTGTCCAATGAAATTAAGTAAATGGTATCTACTTTTGTTACCATTTCACGTTACGAACTTTTTGAAAAATAATTAAAGTAAACTTAAAAAAAAACATGGCAAAAATTAAATAAAAGTAAGCTCAAGTATCAAGTCGTGTCAAGTTACTCATAATTTCGCCGCTTCGCGCATTTCGCTGTGTGTGTGAGCCGTGCACGTGTAGTAGTAAGACTCTATACCTAAAATTGATGCGCGTCAAATCGTAAACGCGTCCTTAATTTGTGTAGATTTATTTATTGGTAGACGTATGGTAAAGGTTAATAATACACAAAATGTTAGTTATTATTCCAAATTTATTTTATCTGTTCTCTCAAATGCCGTATATAATATTCTTTATTTACAATTTGAGCTTTCAAAATCAAAATCACTTTCAAAATCACTTTTATTTGTTGGTTAACATAGGTGTACAGATAGGCAGATCTTACATTTAATTAACGGAGCGCTATGTTATACCAAAAGGCGTACAAATATGGCATGCATTTTGCTAATAATTACAAATGAATGTTTCTAAGAAATTCAAATTAATTTATAGTTTTTAAGTCTTACCCATAATTAATGTCAATGAAATTAATAGCAAAATTAAATGAATAATTATCTAATAATGGAATGTAATTATTAGCAGAAAATAAAAAACTCAATTTTACTTTTATTGAATTATGTCAGACCTGAATAATAATTATTTCTTAAAAATTATTTTTGAATGTCGATCTGAGTGCCTTTGTCCAAATAAATAATATGTAAAAAAAAAACTCAATGCCTAGGTCAAACAATTAAAATGTCAGAAAAAATCCAATAGTTAAATTTCAAAAATCATTAGATGTCCATATCAACCATCAAATTAATTCATCATTTAAGTAGCATAGAAAAATTAAGTCAGAAAAATAAAATAAGACAGCAAAAAATTGTAATATAAAATTATACAAATTTATATTGACACATTACAATAATAAGAAACAGTGTTTATATTGAGCCGTCATTCAAAAATTCATCCAGTGTATAATAGCATTTGTCACTAAGCAACTTATGAAGTGCCTTTTTGAATTTTATTACTGGCATATTTTTTATGACATTGGGTATATAAATTTTTGGAGCATTGCCGAAAAAGCTTCTACGCATTAGGGATGTTTTACACTTAACATTGCAAAGTTTGTTAACATATTGATTACGCAATGGATTTCTTCTAACTTCAGATAAGCTGATAAATAAATGCGGATTTTTTTTCACAAATAATGCAGTTTCCATTATGTACATTGCTGGCAGTGTCAATATTTTTAGTTTTTTAAAATGTGGAATACAGCTATCTGTCGTTTTCAAACCACACATAGACCTCACACACCGTTTCTGCATCCTAAATACAACCTCCCTATTAGCCGACTGCCCCCAGAAGATAATACCGTACCGTAAAACAGAAGCTACAAGTCCATGGTATGCTGTTAGTAGTGTCTCAATATTAACCTTTTTCGAAAGTTAGAACAGTGCATATGCAGATTTACTTAATCGTTTACATATTATGTCAGTATGAATATTCCAAGTCAATTTATTATCAATAGTGATTCCCAAAAACTTTGCCCTATCAACTTCCTCCATTTTATGGCCTTTATAAGTAATATTAATGTCATTATTTTCACGACGTTGATGGTATTGCATGATGTTAGTTTTACTTAGATTAATCTTCAGTATATTATTATCAAGCCATTTTATTATTTTAGTCAGAGATTCATTAATGTCATTTTCATAATTATTTGTGTCATTGCATTCTATTATGGCTGTGCTGTCATCTGCAAAAAGAACCATCTTATGCTGAATTATTTTTGGAAGATCGTTAATGTAGATTAAAAATAGGGGTGGCGCTAACACGCCACCTTGGGGCACACCATATCTGATATATCTTTGTTCTGATAGATATATTGTTTCTACTTTGGTTTTTGGACATAGACGTGAGATTTCGGTGCATTGAACTCTATCAGATAAATACGATTCTATCAGTTTCAAAGCATTTCCCCTTATGCCGTAGACATATAACTTATTCAGCAATATCTCATAGTCAACATAGTCAAATGCTTTCGTCATATCAGTAAATATAGTACAAATTGGATTACCTTTATCAACTGATATCATAACACTACTGATTAAGTCAAATAGTGCCAAATTAATATTAATATTTTTGCGAAAACCCTTCTGTTCATTGCAAAACAGGTTATATTTTTCAAAATACGAGTATATTGGAGTTGACAACTTTCTCCAACATTTTGGAAAAAACGGAATTTTTTGCAATGGGCCTGTAGTTTTTTATTTCCGTTTTGTCCCCTTTTTTAAATAAAGGTTTAACAAAGACTTTGGGGGGGTGTATACGGGGCCCAACCAACATCTGTCGGGACCCAAGCCAACCTCACCTGCACGTGGTACACCCTGCTGAAAAACAGACGAGGCTATGGCGACCCGCCAACCCGCACTGGACCAGCGTGGCGGGTTATGGTCCAAACCCCCCCCAATGACTAGTAATATAAGGCACAGGCCCCAAGTGCCCGGCGACTCCACCGGTTGTGCTGACGTGGACGGGCGTAGGCGCAACCCTGGGGTCAGGGGTGCTAAAAATCTCCGGGCGAGAACGTCTAACCGTCGACGACTGGACCTGGCAACGTTTAACGTACGCACACTCAGGTCCGACGAGAAGATCACCGAACTGGAGGAAGAGTTGAGCGGGTTACGATGGAGTATTGTGGGATTATCTGAAGTCCGAAGACAGGGGGAGGACACGATAATCCTCGAATCCGGTAACCTGCTCTATTTCCGGGAGGGTGACCAGCAGTCCCAAGGTGGTGTCGGGTTTATTGTCCACAGGTCCCTCGTGAACAATGTGGTGAGGATCGAGAGTATGTCGGCCAGGGTGGCGTACCTTATACTCAGAATATCTTCAAGATATTCGCTGAAGGTCATACAGGTTTACGCCCCGACCTCGGCACACCCCGACGACGAAGTGGAGTCCATGTATGAGGATATATCCAGAGTCATGCATGGCTCTAAGACTCACTTCACCGTGGTCATGGGGGACTTTAATGCGAAACTGGGCAAACGAGACGGTGATGAGCTGCGAGTGGGGCAATTTGGATTTGGACATCGGAACCGCCGGGGACACCTACTGGCTAGTTTTATGGAGAAGGAGAGCCTCTACATGATGAACTCCTTCTTCAGAAAGCGTGAGCACAGGAAGTGGACGTGGCTAAGCCCTGATGGTGTAACTAAAAATGAGATTACCTTCATCATGTCGACGAAGAAGCAAATATTCAATGATGTCTCTGTGATCAATACGGTGAAAACCGGGAGTGATCACCGTATGGTAAGAGGCACATTGAATATTAATGTCAGGCTTGAAAGATCTCGACTGATGAAGTCTACGCTCCGTCCTGCACAGATCCAGATCCAAAACTCCGAGAGCTTTCAGCTCGAACTTCAAAATCGTTTCGATTGCCTAGAAAGCTCCGTGGACAAATATAATGATGGGTTCGTGGAAGCTGTCCATACAGTCGGGTCGCAGTTCTTTAAGACTCGTACAAGTAAGACCAAAAGGCTTACAGATCAAACTCTCGAGCTCATGAAGAAGAGGCGTGAAATAACTTTGCAGTCTTCAGATGACGTGTGCACGTACCGGCGGCTCAATAAACGGATCTCGAAGTCTCTGAAACGCGACCTTCGCAGATTTAATACCGAGAGGATTAAAGACGCGATTGAGCGGAATAAGGGCTCCAAAGTATTTGCACGGGATCTGTCTATTGGGCAGAGCCAGCTCACGAAACTGAAGACCGATGATGGCAGAGTTATATCCGCCAAATCGGAGCTTCTGGGAGAGATCGAGGCTTTTTATGGACAGTTATACACGTCAGTCTCCAAACCCGATACAAATCTAGCAAACGACCCAAGAGCTAGATTGACCCGACACTACACTGAAGATATCCCGGACGTCAGCCTGTACGAGATAAGGATGGCTCTGAAGCAGTTGAAGAACAACAAGGCGTCGGGTGAGGACGGAATTACGGCTGAGCTCCTGAAGGCGGGTGGAAAACCGGTCCTAAAGGCCCTTCAGAAGTTATTCAATTCCGTCATACTCGAGGGAAAAACGCCGCAGGCGTGGAGCAGGGGTGTAGTGGTACTTTTCTTCAAGAAGGGTGACAATACCCTGCTTAAGAATTACAGGCCCATCTCACTTCTGAGCCATGCCTACAAGCTGTTTTCAAGGGTCATCACGAACCGTCTCGCGCGCAGGTTTGACGACTTCCAGCCTCCCGAACAAGCCGGATTCCGAAAAGGTTTCAGCACCGTAGACCACATTCATACGCTGCGGCAGGTTATACAGAAGACCGAGGAGTATAACCTGCCTCTTTGCCTAGCGTTTGTGGACTACGAGAAAGCCTTTGATTCGATTGAGACTTGGGCGGTGCTGCAGTCTCTCCAACGGTGCCAAATTGACTATCGGTACATCGAGGTGCTGAAGTGTTTGTACGAAAACGCCACTATGTCAGTCCGACTACAGGACCAGATCTCGAAACCTATCCTTTTGCAGCGGGGTGTGAGGCAGGGAGACGTTATTTCTCCGAAACTGTTCACCGCCGCAATGGAAGATGTCTTCAAGGTTCTGGACTGGAGTGGACTAGGCATTAATGTCAATGGCGAGTACATCACTCACCTTCGGTTTGCTGACGACATAGTAGTCATGGCTGAGACTATGGAGGAGCTCAGCACAATGCTCAATGACCTCAGTAGAGCTTCCGAAAGAGTGGGTCTTAAAATGAACATGGATAAAACCAAAATCATGATTAACAACCATGTAGCGCCTACTCCTATCATGATCGGAGACTCTACACTCGAAGTTGTGGAAGATTACGTCTACCTCGGACAGACAGTCCAGTTAGGTAGGTCGAACTTCGAGAAAGAGGTCAACCGTCGAATCCAACTCGGCTGGGCGGCGTTCGGGAAGCTACGCGGTGTCTTCTCGTCCAATATACCACAGTGTCTCAAGACGAAAGTCTATGATCAGTGCGTGTTGCCAGTGATGACATATGGCTCCGAAACGTGGTCGCTCACAATGGGCCTCATCAGAAGGCTTAAAGTCACCCAAAGGGCAATGGAAAGGGCTATGCTCGGGGTTACCTTGCGTGATCGAATCAAAAATGAAGACATCCGCAGGAGAACTAAGGTTGCCGACATAGCGCAAAGAATTGCCAAACTTAAGTGGCAATGGGCAGGGCACATTGCTCGCAGAACAGATGGCCGTTGGGGCCGAAAGGTTCTGGAGTGGCGACCGCGTACCGGAAGACGCAACGTTGGAAGGCCTCCAACAAGGTGGTCTGATGACCTGGTGAAGGTTGCGGGAAGCCGATGGATGCGAGACGCGCAGGAGCGTTCGTTGTGGCGACGCTTGGGGGAGGCCTATGTCCAGCAGTGGACGTGTATCGGCTGAAATGATGATGAAAGACTTTTTTTAAGCTATTTGGAAATATGCCATCAGTAATGCATAGATTAATGATATGAGCTAATGGCTGTGCTATATTTTCCTTTACATACTTTAAGACTTTAGTACAAACGCCATCATAACCAACAGTATTCGTATTTTTAAGTTGAGATATTATTTTTATAATGTCAATGTTTGAAACCGGATACATAAATAAAGATTGTGCAGAAGGATTATCCAAAACATTACCATTAGTCGTATCAGAATTTATATTTATTTATTTAATGCTTTATGCACACAAAGTACAGAGGCGGACTTAATGCCTCAGATATTTTCTGCCAGTCAACCTTTGGGTGATGCAGAGAAAAAAAGTGGTAGGTGCAATAAATGAGAAAGAGAAAAGGAATACAAGAATTAACATAAGTACTAATAAACCATATAATATATGTAATACAATTATACAATATATACTCAAATTAATAAACTACATACCTAACTAATATAGTCAAACAATTGGTTCAGATCGACAATTGGAGAACATTAACGTTGTGATGATACTACTGCCAACTTCTTACGAATTAGCTCTCGAACTTTAGTTTTGAATGCTAATCGGCTTGTTGCCATCCTGATCTCCTGGGGGAGCGCATTCCACAGAGAAATAGATTTAACAAAGAAAGAATTGTGAAGAAAGTCAGTACGATGAGAGGGACATTGGAGTAGGCGGTTATGAGATGAGCGCAGATTTTTAGTGTGGTTTGCGCAAATGTATTGAAAATGAGGGGCTAAATAACTAGGGGAATTAGAAGAATCAAGAAAAGAAAATAAGGTAGTTAGCGCCCTTTGCTCTCTACGCTGACGTATGGGCAACCACTTCAGAAGCGACCGATGCTCTGAGACATGATCATATTTACGCAAATTGAATACAAATCGAATGCAGTAATTCAGAAGACGGTCAAGTTTATTGAGGAGATCTGCATTCAGGTCATAATAGCACATGTCACCATAATCGATAATTGGAAAAATTAAGGTCTGTACAAGCATTGCCTTCGTGCTCGATGGTAACAGGTTCTTCAATCGAAACAGAGCCCGCAGCGTTCCTGTAACCTTTTGACAAACACTAGCCACTTGTGTACGTCAGTTCATAGTACTGTCGATGCTCAAGCCCAGATCCTTAACATCTGTACTAAATGGGACGATCGTGCCATCGAACCGAACTGGCAGCAAAGTTGCACTGTCCACTTTAGCGATGCTGCGAGGACTCCCGATGATGATAGCCTGACATTTAATGGGGTTCACTGCAACACCAAATCTATCCGACCAGGCTTTTATGGCAGTTAAATCTCTATTTATTTGGTCGATAGCATCAGGTATATCCTCAATCCTCCCTTGACAGTACAACTGCAAGTCGTCTGCATACAGATGATACGAACACTGAAGTTCGGTAGTAATAAAATTAATAAAAATAGAAAACAGAAGAGGAAAGGATACCGCCTTGTGGAACGCCAGTTTCCAAACCACACCAGCGAGATGAAGAATCCCCGGCGTGGACCGACTGCTGACGTTCCTGAAGATAAGAAGTGAACCACTCCAGTGCATCGGGAGAGACCAAAATATAGGACAAAATGGCTAAGAGGATTTCGTGACTGACGGTATTAAAGGCGTTAGAGAAATCGACCAACACTAGCACAGTGACTTTGGTATCTTCCATTCCTGCCCTTATATCGCTAGTCACTTTGAGGAGAGCGGAAACAGTACTGTGCCCTGGCCTGAATCCAGATTGCAAAGGACTTATGAGTGAATTATGCTGCACAAAATTTGAGAGCTGTTTGTGGACACAGGCTTCAAGCACTTTGGATAGGAAGGGAAGGATAGAAATTGGGCGGAAGTGGGTTGGAAGTGTGGGATTGGAAACTTTAGGTATTGGACGAACATAGGCTTTACGCCACAAGGAAGGAAATACTCCGGAATACAAGGAAAAATTTACAATATGGGAGATAGCAGGTAGGAGGTGATCAAGGATCGTAACGATCATACCCCGAGAGATATTATCACATCCCACCGCCTTGGATTTGATGGAAAGAATGATTTTTTTTATCTCTTCCGGCTGAGCTGGATCGAAACGAAAAGAGTTAATTTGAGGACGCGTTAGACCCGATATTAGAGACAGAGTTTGTTGTTTAGTTAGATGATCTATGGTAGGCGCAGTGGAGAAATGACGGTTAAGATCATCTAAGTCAATAGAATTTGGAAGGTCTAAATGTCGCGATTTGCCGATACCTAGAGTTCCAAGGAATTTCCAAATATCGGCAGAAGAAGAAGAAGAAATATTATTAAGAATGTGGCGGCGCTTAGCATTGCGTATCATCTGGTTACATCTATTCCTTGCAGACTTAAACAGAATCCAGTTCTCCTCAGTACGAACCCTCTTATGTTTGCGAAAGGCGCGGTCCCTGCGTCGCATGGCCATCTGTATTTCTCTTGTCATCCAAGGCGCGGGAGGACGTTTCAATCTTACTTTTTTGACAGGAGCGTGGATGTTATAAAGGTTGACCACAATATCGTTAAAAATCAACACCTTATCGTCAACTGAAGTGGCCTCCTTCATCGGCTCCCAATCAACCATAGAAGCATCCTTCTGGAGTTTATCAACGTCCATCCTCGCAAAACAACGCCTGTACAGAACCTTGGGTTTAGGTTTAGGAGGCTTAAGGATATAGGAAAGGAAAATCATGTCGTGATGAGAGAAACCAGGAGCGTCATGTTGACCATGAAAAGAGACAAGGGAAGGATTTGAGGTGAGGATGAGGTCGAGCCAGGTGTCATCGCCTGCAGTGTTATGGTGAGTGGGTTGGAGCGGCAATACATGCAAACTCGCTGACTCTATAAGATGAAGGAGCTTACGGGACCGAGGGGAATTAGGGGTAAGGAGATTTGTGTTGAAGTCACCCATTATGATGTGATGTGCATACTCTGAACCCATTGATTCAAGAACTGACTCGAATTAAGTGAAGTAATCAACAGTGGGGGGACAATATACAACACCAATAATAGTTTTGGCTCCTCTGACGCAAACTTCGAGAAAGAGGAATTCAGCTGAGGCAGAATAGTCAGAAGAGGAAGAAGCTAGTACTTTGTACGGAAAATCGCTCCAAAGATATATGGCCACACCACCCCCTCCCTTACCAATCCGATCGTTACGTATAAGAACGAAACCAGTAAGGGGATATGTGGTGGAAAGAAGATGCGGTTTAAACCACGTTTCAGAAATCAGGATGGCATGAACGTTGCTGTTATTAAATGCGTCATATAACTCGCTGTAGTGACTGGCAGGATGGCGACTAGCCGATATTCTTTTAAAGTGAAGGCACGAGAGCATATTCGCAGGATGTTGGCAGAATCATCATCGCACTGATTTCTTTTTTTTCACTATAGCTCTGTTTATTTATATGTATGTATCTAAGTATGTATTTACATTTTTTTTTTCTCATTTGTTTTCTCATTTATTAAGTTGCACCTGCCATGTTATGTTTCTGCACCACCCTAAGGTCGACTGGCAGATAATGCCTAAGGCATTAACCCTTCAGATACCGTCAATTAGAGACACAATAGTAAGACAATAGATGCGCGGCCACCGGTGGTCGCTTGGGGATTCATGAATTAATGAATAAACATTATTATTATCATCCAGTTAGACATACCTCAGAATTATCTTCTGGTTCAATGTTCTCCACAAAATACTCCGAGTCCGATTCCACACCTTGCAAAATTTTAAGAAGTTCGTCCGAATCAAGTTCTTCACTCATTTTTCTATTTGTTATCAAGTAAAAGAAAGAAAGATGCGTGCGCGCGAATCCGATTTTGTGCTGCACTATGCCAAAGTGGCGCTCGGTGGCACACGGGGGCATAGACGACCAATTGTTTTGTAGAGATTGGAAAATAACTATCGACAAGAATTGGTAACAACTTTATAATTACGTATCGGCATCTACCTGAAGGTCGAAATTCATCTATTATCCTTTGTAATGAAGTAGATAACTAAGTTCATATTTTATGGACCTCAAATTGTTTTCGATATTCGTAACTTTCTGTATTTATAAATATTTCAATGGTGAAATCAACCTTTCACGGCACATCACTGGCCAACTTGATATGTAGTGATTGGCGTTCTAACAAAATTCGGAGTTTCTGTTTTTGCCGATTTTAGGACAAACTAGGGCTTATTTTGTGTAGAAAAGTAAAAAACAGGGTAGTAGACAGTGCTATCTTAAATAATAAAATGAAACAAAGCTTTTAATCACAGTAAATTTATTTTAATAAGATAGTTAAAATGAACAACTTCTATAGAAAATGTGGCGCTGGTAGCACGAAAATCCCGAACTTCTATAGAAGTGCTTGGCGGTGAAAAGGTTAATAAAATAATGGTCAACTGAAGTTCACTGCACTAATGAAATGTTTATATTATCGCGCGTAAGAATGTCAAGTGTAACGTTCCAATCTACGTCAAACGTCTCCAGATAATTTTCTTTTTTTAACACGTCTTAAATAAATATTTATCTTATTTTTACGTAAACAGACATATAATTTCAATAGTGTTTCAAACCATAATTACATTATACTGATATATTTCAAATAATTTATAGATATAGAAAATATTCATTCAAACAAGACTGCGTAAAACGAATACAAGACGTGACCTAAATTATTTTGTAACTGAGAACGTGCGGAGTACAATTTTTCTAGCAGGATGTTGCCATTATGTAAACATTTGAGGACTGCTTGCCTAGTCATGGTTTCAAATTGCTTGAGTGGCGTTTGTGTATAGCAGTTAAATTTAAGGGATGCATTTAGATGAGTTTGAGATTTGAGTGGCGTTTCAGTATTCGGCCGAAAGTCGCTTTTTCTGTCCCTATATCCCTATGTACGCTTAAATCTTTAAAATTATGCAACGGATTTTGATGCGGGTTTTCTAATAGATACGAGTGATTCAAGGGGAAGGTTTATATCAGCATTGCACCCGAGCGAAGCCGGGGCGGGTCGCTAGTCATCAATAATATACGAAAACCTGCAAGAAACAAATCTTCGGCTGCAATGAAAACTATTCGATTTCCTTTCTTTTAATTCCGTTTTGAATTTGGCGCTTACTAGTTTAATAATTACAGGGCTGGCCGTTGCGAAGAAACACAAACTGTTCACACGAGGAAACAAACTAGAAGACGTAATCACAGAAAATCAAAAGAAGATTACAGAGTCGGATACAATAGTTACGCGGACCACGTCGAAGTGTACGTCCAAACCAGAACACATCCGCACGCACACTGACACTAAACGTTACAGGTGTGAAGTGTGTCAGCGTCGTTTTTGTATGAAGAAAAATTTAAGAAGACACATTCTTACGCATACTGGCGAGAAACCTTACAAATGTGAAGAATGTCAGCGTTGTTTTAGTCAAAAGTTTAATTTAACAAAACACATTCGTTTGCACACTGGTGTAAAACCTTACAAATGTGAAGAATGTCAGCGTTGTTTTAAACTGAAGAACCATTTGGCTCAACATATTCTCACGCACACTGGCGAGAAACCTTACAAGTGTGAAGAGTGTCAGCGTTGTTTTAGTGTGAAGACTCTTTTAACACAACACATTCGTACGCACACTGGCGAGAAACCGTACAGATGTGACGTATGTCAGCGTTGTTTTAGTACGAAAAGTAGTTTAACACCACACATGCGTACGCACACTGGCGAGAAACCTTACAAGTGTGAAGACTGTCAGCGTTGTTTTAGTGTGAAGCATCTTTTAACACAACACATGCGTACGCACACTGGCGAGAAGCCGTACAGATGTGACGTATGTCAGCGTTGTTTTAGTGTGAAGAATCTTTTAACACAACACATGCGTACGCACACTGGCGAGAAACCGTACAGATGTGACGTATGTCAGCGTTGTTTTATTCAGAAGGGCCATTTGACTCGACATATTCGATCGCACACTGGCGAGAAACCTTACAAATGTGAAGAGTGTCAGCGTTGTTTTAGTGTGAAGGCTCTTTTAACACAACACATTCGTACCCACACTGGTGAGAAACCTTACAAGTGTGACGAATGTCAGTGTTGTTTTAGTAAAAAGACTCTTTTATCACAACACATACGTACGCACACTAAATAAGCACGCCATAGTCGGAAAACCCAACATAAAAAAATAACAATGTAAGCTATTAGTAGAGGTTAAATTACAGTATTAATAGATACCAAATATAAGAGTTATTAAATTTTTATTTAAACATAGAAGAACATGAAAAATAAAAACACTTAACTAATTAAAACTATATATTTACAATAAGATTTATTGAGTAATAATTGTGACGTTGCGCGTTGGTCGGATTTACGTTATAATCGCTTTTGACGCATTTCGGAACGCGTAGTGTTATTGTTTTTGTTTATAATTTTTACAATTAGATTTGCAACTTTTAAGTTAAATTAAGAAACTATAATTAAGTAATTAAAGTGTTAAAGTGTACAAGTGTAACATACTATTGTAAATAAACTAATACTTAGTAAAAAGTTTTTAATTTTTATTTAACGATGGCGGTGAGAAGAAAAACTAGTTTAATTTGGAACCATTTCTCTCAAAATAACGACAACAAAACGGTAGCCAAATGTAATTATTGTTTTGCTGAGATTACTATATCTGCTGGAAACACGGGAAACTTAACCAGACATTTAAAAAGAAAACACCCCGCTGTTCCAATCAGCCCCGTAGTACGCGAAGGCACGCCGAGTGAGCTTGCTAGTGCTACCTTGGAGAATATTGCTGCAGCAGTAGAGCCACAAATGTTACTGGAGCCTGGTTCAGCAGAAATACCTGAACCATTAACAGCACCATCGACGTCTGCAGCCGTTAATACTGGTAGGAAACGGAATTTTACTACAATAACGGATTTTGTACAAACAACTAAACCACTTCCGCCTTCTATAGCAGTGCAATTAGATCACCAAAATGGTAGCAAAGGAGTACCATCCTTTACGCTTAGTTGAATGTGAAGAATTTAAAAAATTTATACACATGCTCAATCCTAGATATGCACTTCCCACTAGGAAAACTTTAAGTCAAGTACTTGTTCCTCAACTGTATTTCAAAATATATAATGAAGTTAAGCAACAAATTAACATAGTACATGCTATATGTTTGACGACGGACGCCTGGACGTCGATAAATAATGAAAGCTTTGTTGCTTTAACGGCACATTATATTAACGAAAATGCCAAACTGTGCACCAATTTATTATGCTGTATCGAATACGAAGAGCGGCATACTAGCGATAATCTTGCTCTTTTCTTAAAAGCCGAAATGGACAAGTGGCAAATACATAATAAAGTAACAGCGATTGTGAGCGATAATGCTGCTAATATTACAGCAGCTATTCGAATCGGAGGTTGGCGTCATATCGGTTGTTTCGCGCATACTCTTAACCTGGTGGTTTTGGCCGGGATTTCAAATATCCAAGCAATTGTAGGAAAAATTAAACAGATTGTAGAATATTTTAAACGCAGCTCTCAAGCTCTGGTAAAATTACACGAAATTCAAAAGCAGATGAATCTGCCCACGCTTAAATTAAAACAAGATGTTGTGACCAGGTGGAATTCCACATATGATATGTTAAATCGCATGATAACCTGTAAAGAGGCTGTAATAGCAACTTTGGCGCTTACGAACCATGACACTATGAATTTAAAACCGGATGAATGGCAGATCGTGGAAGAGGTGGTACCCATCTTGAAAATATTTTACGAAGTAACCACAGAAATTTCCACCGAGAAGTATGTCAGCCTATCAAAAATAATTGTGTATTGTCGGCTTCTTAGGCAACATATTAATAATTATAGTACCAATACCTGTTCAACACAATCAGAAACTCGGAAATTCATAGAAACTTTGAATGAACAAATGTACAAAAGGTTTTATGAGAAAAATGATGTTGAATCTAATACGTTATACACCGAAGCAACCATATTGGACCCAAGATTTAAAAAGAAAGGGTTTGTGAACATTTCTAAATATGATAAAGCACTGTCAGCTCTTAAAAAAAAGGTCGGGCTTGACAGCGAAGGAAACCCAATAACAATGGGACCACCCCGGCCATCAACTTCAACTTCCACAACGACTTCGTCATCAATATGGCAGGATTTTGACAGAGAAGTTGCCGCACTAGTTCCTTGTAACCCAATTGCCGCTGGAATTGTGGAAATGGACAAATATTTACAGGAACCAATAATAAGTCGCAACGAAGATCCATTAACTTGGTGGCATGAGCGAAAACAAGTCTACCCAATTCTGTATAATTAAAAAGACTTCATGTGGTAGCTACATCAGTACCATGTGAACGAACATTTTCGAAGGCGGGTCTCATTATGACTGAAACACGCTCAAGGTTATCAGCAAAAAAATTGACAGAGCTGTTATTTATAGCGAGCAATATGAAGTAAATATATCGATGAATATAATGTAAATATTAGGAAAATGTAAAAAAAAGTTCCAAAAAATGTAAACATAAAAACATCCAAAACAAAGACAAAAAGAAACAAAACAAAACTAAAAAGAATACTCAAATGAATCATTGTACATAATAATTGATTTTTAAATACGCCTATGAAATGTTTTAATTTTATAGTCAGTCCTAAGCCTGCTAAGTATGAAGGGAAATCAATTATTACGATGTACCATTTCGTGGATATGTCACTCTTGACTACATTGGAATTATTTAGAATGCTTCATTCCTTGGATCTATTTATAAGTCGGAACTATCATATCCTATATCCTTCCTAAGTTCCTAGACCCTAACACATTCTCGCTCCATAAAGTTACTTCACTCCCGGATACGAGTATAGTAAGCGGATATGGATATATTAATTGGATATATATCTTTAGTCGGAGTGATATACTACATATCCAATCTTTTAACGGATATAGTTAGCCCATGCCTAGTGCATTAGACGATAAATCTAATAGAGCGCCCTCTTATATTTTTTCCTTGTACTATTAGAGTCTGTCTAATGAAAGCGTAACCTGGAGTTTTATTTTTAAACTAAAATGGCAACATTATTTTGCCGCCAAAATCACGTCTAAGTCTATGATTGCAATTGTCAGTTTTTTGAACCAGATATTTATTTATCAACAATAACTGCTTTATCATGGATAAAACAATACAAAGTTATGTGCGAAAGCTGCTACACACTATCATCAGTAAGAAAGAAGTAAAAAAGAAGTAAAAACAAGAAGAGAAAGAAGTTGTTTTCTAAGAAAAACAACAATGTTTATATACCTACGATCTTGGATTTTTAAGTTAGCGTGACATTATAATCTTGATCATTGTTGACTGACCGCTAGATATTTTAACGGTATGAATGATGATACTTCTTATAATTATAGATAATCTTAAAAATATGCAAGGACTCAACGGAAAAAAATTGGAGAAATATGGAGAAAAAGTCTTTAAACTAAGTTCTGAAAATACATATCTTCACTGATGTCCTGAAGATTGCTACAATACGTTTATGAGCAGTCGAGATGTGATGAAAGATTTGCCTCTGTCTGGTAGGCCATCAAAGTCTTCATCTGTAGCGTAAAAAAGAAGAAAATAGTAACTAAAATCCTCGTTCAAGTTTGAGAGAGATAGCTGCTGAACTTTCCGTGTCTCACGAGTCGATCCGTTTCATTTGAAACGTTTACTTGAGTATAAAATATGTTCCCACTAAACGAATTCCAAAACATTTGAATTTTTTCCCTGCTAAAACAAATCGATTCCAACCCAACAATCTTGAAGCACATTATTGGTGTTGGCGAGACGTGCTGAAGTATTTCAACAACATGTTGACTATTTTATTTGACTGTCGCGGTGTTATGCTCTTCGTATTCTTGCCGGAAGCTCTCAAGACTCAAAAAACTTTGTTCTGGAACGAATAAAAACATTATTCTTGCAGATTTTAATTCATGAATCCCCAAGCGACCACCGGTGGCCGCGCATCTATTGTCTTACTATTGTGTCTCTAATTGACGGTATCTGAAGGGTTAATATCGATGTAATAAAGAGAAATAAAATAACACTAGAATTTGAATATTTTCTCTTACAATATAATTTAAAATTAGCAATTAACAAACTGACAATACTTAGTAGTAACACCTGCATCGATAATTTTGCACATAATTACCAAAAGGGCGGCAAAGCTGAAATCATAGATCTAGCTCTCTCAGATCATACTGCTCAAATACTGAAAGTACCCATAAAAAAAATTTTCAAATTACAATCATGGACATGTAAAAGGAGAGATTATTCTGAGGAGAATTTAATTAAATTTAAAAACCTCTTAGGCAAACATGTCATTTGAAGCCTTTATGGAAGATTTTCTATTGCTATATAAATTATGCTTTTCAGAAAAAATAATAACTGTCAAATTAAATAGAAAAACCAAAGATTTTATATATCCTAGTACTAGATTGACTACGGCAACCTCAAAAGCGTACCTGAAAAGGAAAGTCAGAAAGAGTCCTGTCATCTCGTTCTACTAGTGTGTCCATACACTAGCTACATACTACGGGACAATTTTGCTCAAAAGTTAGTTAAAGATATTTTTGATACATCAAAATAGGCACTTACCAAAAGGGAACAGAGTTTTCTCTGTAATGACTAGGAAATTGCTGATGTCCGTATATTATTATAATAGCAATATCCTCTTATGCGAGTATGAAATAGCTACACTGATAAAAAAATGCCTAATGTGTGTGTACCTACGTAAGAAGATCACTTCTGAACAGCTACACCTATCAGAATAAGGTTTGTCTGAAAGAAAAAACTAGTTAGTTTATAATAAAACTAATATTATTCTTTTATTTTTACTTTATTAAAAATAGACTGATGCGTGACATAAAATTGTACATTTTTTATTACGTCAAATTGCACGTATTAACTAAAAAATAAATAATACATTAACGCGCCACAGGGAATTTCCGAAAGGGAAACCATGGTCCTGGAACACAAAGGGCTACTGAAGGACACGGGTAGATTTATTCAGTATAAACCTCAAATAACTTGTCCCGCTCTAGGTTGGAGCGTAAGGCGCTCTACCTTAGAGCAGGATAAGTTATTGGAGATTTTACCACATCAAAAAAAGTCTCCTACTATGTTCGTTTGTCTATATCTGTTTGCAATCAACTCAAAAACTACTGAATGGATTTTTAAAAACGGATGAACTTACAAAAGGGTATATAGATGGAATAGAATTACGTTTTAGTGTTGATTTAACTTTACATCTTCAGACTTAATGTGGCAACCATAAATAAAACTGTTGCTGAAAATAAAATGTTTAAATGTCACAACTTCAAAGCCACTGTTGGTGATGGTTCTCGTTTCTTGGAAATCTACAACAAAGCATAAAAATAATATATTTCTAGTAGTTAACGGTTAATTCATGAATCCCCAAGCGACCACCGGTGGCCGCGCATCTATTGTCTTACTATTGTGTCTCTAATTGACGGTATCGGAAGGGTTAAGCCACATACATGCAGCATTGCGTGCGGCATTTGTTAGGGACCTCCCTAAGGACTAAAGTTAAAGACTATGATTTAAAATGAATATAATTCTCGAATGTACTATATCGATGTGGAGAAGATTTTGGAGCGCACGCGCGTCGTTTTAAGAACTGGTCACAGATAACTATATACTGAATTGGGTCGAAGACACGTCCCGCATGCCGCACCTCTAGCCGCCGTTGCTCGCCGCTTTCCGTTGTGTCACGAGAGCAGCCGAAGATCGCCGAGCGGCCAAAGGCGCCCGATCAACAGAAAAGATAAAATTAGTAAAATTGGTAGGCGCTTGATTTATTAAAAAAAAAAATTGAGCCTTCTCAGATATTTAGAAATTTGCTTATAATAATATAAAACTTGAACAGTAGACAATCGAATTTTATAAAATTTTGCACCTAGTCAAAAAAAAAAATCAAAACGATGTTTGTTGTCACCCTACATAAATATTTTGTAAACAAAACAGAAAACTTACCAAAAAAAATTAAATTCCACAACCAGGATACCCATCGCTATTGCGAAACTTTACACAGCATCGTTTTGAACATCTTGCACACTTTATACTTTACTAAACATTGAGATAAAAACTTGTAACAATTAAAAATACAACTTTAGTCCTATGAAGCATCAGCCATATTGTTTATTGATGTCAAATTCTGTCAAATTGAAACCTCCTAAATGTTGCCTTTTATAATTTGAAAATTACTACGAATAGCTACTAAATCTAAATGAAATCATCATTAAATACAAGAAGAATGCGTATAAAATTTCAAGAAGCAATATTTAAAATAAAATATTTAGTTGCAATTCATTTTATGTTGCATAAACCTATCAAAATGCATGAACACGGACTATTTAACGATAACTGGAACAATCTAAAAACTACCATCTGTTTCTTCTTTTTTTCTGGTAGTATGTGCGAAAGGGACAGAGAGGATTTATCTCAGTGTCTTACTCCAGGCCATTTTTCCCTTTTGCGTGTCAATAACACACATGAACTTAATGCTAATGAGAATAAAGAACACTTTAGACAGTGTAATATTTCTTCGTAGTCAATCTAGTCTACTCTAGTAGGATATATAAAATCTTTGAGAAAAACTAAGTGGATTTCGCGAGGGATAAAGATATGCAGTCAGAAACAAAGACAGCTGCTTTGGAAATATTTATTTATTTATTTATTTAAATCTTTATGCACAAAGTTGTACAAAGGCGGACTTAAATCTTAACTTTACACGTACAACTCTTATTCATCGATATGACGATATCCCCATCACTACTGTTTACTGTAGGTATATTTCTACATTTATAGCTTGGCGCTGGGCGAGGCATTGCGTTTTGTGTACGTTGGCGGCGAAAAGGTTAATACAATCCTAAGAACTGATACACGATGGAGGATAAGAAGAATCGTGGATCTAATTATACACCTGCTGAGAAAGATAATGCTCTTGGAACTGATAAAAAAGTAAGTACTTACCCACATGGACAATGAAATACTTTATTCTTTACATATAGAGTAAATTAACCCTTCAGATACCGTCAATTAGAGACACAATAGTAAGACAATAGATGCGCGGCCACCGGTGGTCGCTTGGGGATTCATGAATTAAGTATTTACCCGTAAGGACCAGTCTGGTGCATGAACTACTTTGCTATTATGCACACTTATAACATACAGAGCCAGGGCAACTGTTGTTTGTAACTTGTGATAATGAATGTGTAACCCATGTGACCACTTTATCTTCTGAAAATCTCAACTTATAGATAGTTTATTTATTAGTACAAGTACTTTTTTTTCTACAAGGACCAATACAGACAGTGAGCATTCACTCATATTCAATCATTTACAAGATCCCAAGTTAAATTTTTCACTCTCCATGTTTAAAATTCTTTATTTTATTTCAGATATCAAAATATTATTGAGAATAAAGAGACCAACGCTCACATGATACTGAAGAAGCGACAAGCTTGGGACACAGTATGCCAGCAGTATAATGCTGTTGCTGTGAGTGGCTCCAGAACCTGGCAACAGCTCCGTCATCTCTATGAGAACCTCAAACAGAAGTCTAAAAAGAACATAGCCAAAGCAAATGTAGGCTTGATTTTATAAGGTATCTATTTTATTATATAACATACCTAATTATTAATTAATTTTTATTATATTTTTGAAGCGGCTTCATTACTATGAGACCACTGACAGCATGAGAGATGTGAAAACGAAGGCATCATTAGATAAGGTTTGTTTAAATTAAATATTTGTAAAGAAGTAGGACCTTACTGAATATTTCCTCATATTTTTTTTATTTTTAAAGAAAGAAATTTATCGTACTGGTGGTGGAGCATACAAAAGTGTATTGACAGAACAAGATGCACAAATTCTAGCCATGGTTGCTCCTCAAATTCAACCATTACCTAATCCCTATGATGATGCTGCAGCATATTTTGGTTTGTGTAATATATGCTTTAAAATCAAAGGAATTGGCATTATTGAAAGAAAAGAAACAAAATAATAATTATTATTTATTTATTATATTCTTTATTGTACACCACATAAACAAATACATAGGACAAACATTTTAAGAAAAAAGTGTACAATGGGCGGTCTTATCGCACATGGCGATCTCTTACAGACAACCTTTGGATGGACTGAAAGAAGGGAGATAGATTTAGGGTTGTCGGTGTACAAACATCAGAAATAATACTAATAAGATACATTAATACAAATACATACATACAACACAAAAAAAAAAAAAAAAAAAAATAAACTAATAAATATCAAATATATAGTTGAACCAGGAGAAGATGAAAAAAATATATATATATCAAAGAGAAAGGTAATGTTCCTTCACCATTTTTTTAAATGTTGGTAGCGTTTGAGCACGCCTCACCTCCAGGGGTAACGCATTCCACAAACGTGCAGCTTGAATTGTGAAAGATTTGTCAACGAAGGAGGTGGAATGCGTGCGAATACTTAATTTTAGGTTTTCCGATGATCTCAAGGACCTACTATGTGTGTCACTAAGAAACTGAAAACGTTCTTTGAGGTAAAACGGGGTACAAGGATTAAATAGCACATTATAGAGCAAAGAAAGTATATGGGCATTCCGGCGAAGGCGAATAGGAAGCCATTTGAGCTTAGTACGAAATTCAGAGACATGGTCATACTTGCGCAAGCCAAATATGAACCTGATACAAAGATTTTGAAGTCGCTCAAGCTTATCCAATTGGTCTTGGGTGAGATCAAGATAGCTGGTAGCAGCATAGTCCAGGATTGGAAGGAGAAGAGATTGGGCTAACGCAATTTTGGTAGTAATAGGAAGAAAATTACGAAGACGTCAATTATGTTCTTTTTTAATTCATGAATCCCCAAGCGACCACCGGTGGCCGCGCATCTATTGTCTTACTATTGTGTCTCTAATTGACGGTATCTGAAGGGTTAATTTATAGGAGATACAGAACCAGAAGTCACAACAGATAGTTATACAAAAAAACCTGATTGTGGAATTAAATCCTCTTCTGAAGTAGAAACAATCCACATCTTTGGTAAATGTAGTTTCTATTAAATTTTTTAATTTTTTTATGAATTGTATACTATAAGTACATATTATATTTTAGATGACAAAGACATAACCATGGCAAACAAGAATATAGCAGATGGAATTAAATCCTCTTCTGAAGTAGAAACAATCCACATCTTTGGTAAATGTAGTTTCTATTAAATTTTTTAATTTTTTTATGAATTGTATACTATAAGTACATATTATATTTTAGATGACAAAGACATAACCATGGCAAACAAGAATATAGCAGAAAATAATAATCCTTGTACACTTACATTAATAAATATAGCTGGTAATATTTTTGTGTTATTGTATAAGTAAAATGTTAAATCTATATATATAAAAATCAATGCAACTTTTCGTTGTTATTTTATAACTCAAGAACGGGCTCACCTATCTAAACCACATTTTTAGGCTTTGTTCGGACTATTTAGTAGATGGTTTATGTGAAGTTTGGTAGGGTAGAGTAGAGTATAGTAGGTTAGAGTAGGGTATAGTAGGGTAAAGTATAGTAGGGTAGAGTAAGGTAGAGTAGTGTAGTGTAGAGTAGAGTAGTGTAGAGTAGAGTAGAGTAGTGTAGAGTAGTGTAGAGTAGAGTAGTGTAGGGTAGAGTAGAGTAGAGTAGTGTAGGGTAAAGTAGAGTAGAGTAGTGTAGAGTAGAGTAGTGTAGGGTAGAGTAGGGTAGAGTAGAGTAGTGTAGAGTAGTGTAGAGTAGAGTAGTGCAGAGTAGAGTAGTGTAGAGTAGAGTAGTGTAGAGTAGAGTAGAGTAGTGTAGAGTAGAGTAGTGTAGAGTAGAGTAGTGTAGAGTAGAGTAGTGTAGGGTAGAGTAGAGTAGAGTAGTGTAGGGTAGAGTAGAGTAGAGTAGTGTAGGGTAGAGTAGGGTAGAGTATAGTAGTGTAGAGTAGTGTAGAGTAGAGTAGGGTAGAGTAGAGTAGTGTAGAGTAGAGTAGTGCAGAGTAGAGTAGTGTAGAGTAGTGTAGAGTAGTGTAGGGTAGAGTAGTGTAGAGTAGAGTAGTGTAGGGTAGAGTAGGGTAGAGTAGAGTAGTGTAGAGTAGAGTATAGTAGGGTAGAGCAGGGAAGAGCAGGAGCGAAGCCGTGCGGGCAAAAGCTAGTATGATATAATATTGAAACTAAGTATAATTTTATCTTAGTAATAGTTTATTTACTTGTAATTATTTTGATAAATGACCAACAAGCTGCGACAATCATCATACCCCAAGAAAAAAGCATGCATCCAACGTCATCCTCAGCTGGTAATTATCTAATTAATTGTTCTTTGCTAGTGGTATAAGAGTTTCAATAATTTCGCACTAATTACATTTTTCAGGACGATTGAAGATATTGAAACCTACACATACTTCAGTGAAACAGCAATATTTTCAGACAAAACTTAGAAATGCCAAATTAGAAACCAAACACCTCATGAACAAGAACAAAATGAAAATGAATCTGTACAAAATAAAAATGCAGTTTTGGAAATTGAGACTACAGAAACTTAAATCTAAATCTAAATAAAACTATAATTAAGTGGAAAAATGTGTATTTATTAAATTGGTCCTTACTATGAAGTTTTGATTGGTCTCAAGCCCTATAGGTTGTTGTAACATAGATTCTTCCTCAACATAGGGTAAGGAAAATATCCTCATCCAAAAGTTCATCCGATCGTGATAAGGCAATATTATGAAGCACTGCACATGCTACAATGACCGGTGGGATATTATTATTATTATTATACAACTTTATTGCACACCTTAACTTAGTAGAGGACAAACATATACACAACACATACATACACACATAACACACATATAACATATATTTTGTATTTTTAGGCCCATTCCATTTTGAAGGCAAGGAAATCTTTTCAGTACACCGAAGAGCCTCTCCACAGGATTTCTGGTGCTTATTTGGGACCGATTGTAAGCTTTTCCAGCAGCTGTCCTTGTATTTAATAATGGGGTTAGTAAATAAGGACGACACGGATAACCACTGTCCCCAAGAATAATACCTGTCCCAAAGTCCCCACGCTCTAATTGGGCACACAGTGGTGAATCATTAAATATGGTACTATCATGCACAGAACCTGGCCATCAAGCAATAACATTCCTAATGCGCAGTCTTGCATCACACACCATTTGCACGTTCAAAGAAAAATAGCCTTAAAAATAGCCTTTTCATAAATTTCAGATTGGGCCCCTCCTGAAAATAAATTATAGTTGTATTATGTGACAATAAAGCTAACTTTACTATGTATAGTGCTGTTAATGGTAATGTTACACAGACTTACCTGCTGTGTAATATTAGCATTATTAATCAGACATAACATTTGGGGATATAATTAACAGTGAAGTTGGCAAGCACATACCTGGAGAATTAATTTTGATATGAGTGCAGTCAACAGCTCCAACAACTCTAGGAAATCCTGCTATTGCGAAGAACTCATTGGCCACAACTGGATATTCTTCCTGTGTTGGCATATTTATAAACCTTGACTTCAAGCCGGCTATTTTGGTCGTCACTCTATACACTATTCTATGCACCGTTGGTTGTTCAACCTCAAAAATATCACCTATTACGCGTTGAAAGCTGCCTGTTGCTTAAATAACGGAGAGCTATTAGAATTTGGTCCACTGGCTGTATGGCTCGGTTTCTTTTTGTCAACGGCTTAATGGTACTACCAAAAACAGAGTCCAAATATAAAACTGTTTCTTTCGAGAGGCGAAACCGTGAAACAAACTCCATGTCGTGGTACTTTTCAAAAGTGTTCAACTTTTCTTCATTTCGGCGGCTTACAGTTGGTCTTTCGTGATTCGAAAGCGAAGACAATGACGATAAAGACATTTTAACACTTTTGTACACTAGGAATCCAAGTTTAAATAGATTTGTCTTGATTTGAGGACCTCGCGATCGTCGCTCTTAAATCTAAGGGCTGCTCAAATCAGTTTGACAGTTCATTTGACAATTATATAGCGTTGAGTAGCGGTCCTGTATACGACTTTTAAACTTAAGTGGTCTTTCAGCACAACTTAATTTATGGAGCACTTAAAAACAGATACTTAAAATTGACGTTTGAGAATACAAAACCAAAGTTTAATTCATGAATCCCCAAGCGACCACCGGTGGCCGCGCATCTATTGTCTTACTATTGTGTCTCTAATTGACGGTATCTGAAGGGTTAAGAGCTGCTCAAACGTTTAAGCAGCCCTTAAATATTTGAGTAGCGTTTCAGTATTCGGCCGTTTGTTTTATACTATGTAGTGATTATCACACGTATTATTGATGATTATCAAACGTAATCAAAGGATATAACAAAATAAGCTGTAACTAGGCTGTACTTTGTGTAATTTATTTCATCACCACTGCTCTCAAAACGGTGAAGGAAAACCTCGTGAGGAAACCGACATGTCCTAGAACCAAAAATTCGAAGACATTTGACATTCACCAACCCGCACTGGGCGTGCCGCCACTGTGCGGAACGCCCGGAGGACACGGTGGAGCACACAGTTGAGGTGTGCCCTGCTTGGGCGGAGCAACGCCGTGCCCTCGTGGGGGCGATCGGCGGAGACCTCTCGCGCCGGGCCTTGGTTCAGGCCATGGTCCGGAGCGAGGAGGACTGGCAGGCGGTCGCCTCCTTCTGCGAAGCAGTAATGCTAGCAAAGGAGGAGGCCGACCGCATCAGGCAACGGCGCCCTCACCGCCGCCGCCGCCGGGGTTCCAGCCACAATTTCCAGCCACCGTAGAGATGCAGGCTCGTGGACAGCGAGATATGGGTGGCTCGCTGTCCGATCGTCCGGTAACTGTCCGGACCGAGCCAAGGCGTCGACGGCGCGCACTGTTCCCGCGCGCCTCAAGGAGTTGTCAGCAACAGGAGGGGCCCATCTGGGTCAAAGCCTACCGGGGTCGGGGTTATCCGAAAGGAAACTAGAGCCCGGTATGAAGGCTAGAAGGAACGGCGCGGGGTTTTTAGTCAGTAAGACACTGTCTCCCGCTCCACCCAAGAGCGGGTTTCGTCAATGATGATTTTCCCCGTCGACAGAAAAAAAGAAAAAAAAAACCCGCACTGGGCCCGCGTGGTGAATTACGGCCCATTCCCTCTCCTAGAGAGGAGGTCGGAGTCTCAGTAGTGGGTACATTAACCTTTTCGACGCTTTTTTTTTTTTTTTCTTTCGACGGGGAAAATCATCATTGACGAAACCCGCTCTTGGGTGGAGCGGGAGACAGTGTCAGAGTCTTACTGACTAAAAACCCCGCGCCGTTCCTTCTAGCCTTCATACCGGGGCTCTAGTTTCCTTTCGGATAACCCCGACCCCGGTAGGCTTCGACCCAGATGGGCCCCTCCTGTTGCTGACAACTCCTTGAGGCGCGCGGGAACAGTGCGCGCCGTCGACGCCTTGGCTCGGTCCGGACAGTTACCAGACGATCGGACAGCGAGCTACCCATGGCTCGCCGTCTGCGAGCCCGCGTCTACGGTGGCCGGAAATCGGGATCGGAATCCCGGCGGCGGCGGCGGGGGCGCCGTTGCCTGATGCGGTCTGCCTCCTCCTTTGCTAGCATTACTGCTTCGCAGAAGGAGGCGACCGCCTGCCACTCCTCCTCGCTCCGGACCATGGCCTGAACCAAGGCCCGGCGCGAGAGGTCTCCGCCGCCGATCACCCCCACGAGGGCACGGCGTTGCTCCGCCCAAGCAGGGCACACCTCAACTGTGTGCTCCACCGTGTCCTCCGGGCGTTCCGCACAGTGGCGGCACCCGGGCGTCTCTTCCGCTCGAATCCGATGCAGGAACCTCCCGAACTTGCCATGTCCGGTGAGGACCTGCGTCATGCGGAAGGTAAGGACGCCGTGAGGTCTTTCCAGCCACGCCTCAAAGAGGGGACTTACCGCCATAATTGTGGCGTGCCCAGCACTGGGTTGCGATAGTCGCTGACGCCATTTCACCGTGAGATCCCGCCGGAGCTCTGTCTGCCATACCTCGACCTGTCGCGGTAGTGGACTTTCACCCCGGCGTTGCAAACCTTTTCGACGCCCATCTATATAATACGCGACCTGTCCTCCAGCGCCACGCAAAAATATTATTTTCTGGCGTTTTTGTTTCTATTGAATGAAAACAAATAAGAACTTGTTATGTGTGAAAAAGTTAAAAAATGTGGCTTATAACAGGGCATTATACTATTATTACTTCTAATCAAGCAGTGGCGCTGAGGGCACGAAAATCTCGAACTTGTACACAAGTGATTGGCGTTCAAAAGGTTAAAAAAGCTGATGATGATGCTGTAACTGCCAGAATACGACAGAGCCCAACGCAAGGGTTATGATACCCACACGTTCTGTTGTATCTGCAATCAGTTTTCAGTACTTTAAGCTGATCAATTTAGCTTTAAGTACTGTTCTTTTTTTTGACTGTCCGATATTTTGACAATCCAAAAGTCTAGTATGTCAAGACTCTGATGTGCTGTGACACATCTGGCAGTAGGAGTGTGCTCTCCAGCGAGAGCAACTACTCGAGGTGTAGAGTGCTTATGCTACTCAAGAGTGTGCAGACAGGACGCCTGAACTTGTCTTGTTAAGTTCATGTTGTCGACCCCGCCGGCCTGTTCGCTCACACAATGACTCACTAACTAACACTCACGTGTCGCGTCACTGGCTCTTCGCTTCTTCCTCGGTACTTCTTGTTCTTCTTCCACTTCCATTTTAATTTCCATTAAAGGCACATCTTCTTCTGAATCAGACTCCGACTGTTGTGCTGGTGTATCTTCTGTATCTGAATAGCTATTGTTTTGACTTTTCAGGTCTAGTTCTGTAAGCAAAAAGAGTGAAGTGTTTTGTTGTAACAGGATGCGAAAGGATAACTTGATAAACCAACAAATATGTGTAAATATAGAATGTGATGTCGCGTCTATAGTTAGTTAGTTAGTTAGTTAGCCCATTTATGTCCCACTGCTGGGCGAAGGCCTCCCTCTCCCTTTTCCACACACGTCTGTCTTCGGCCATTGCGGGCCAGTCCCTCCGGTACTTATCAAGCTCATCTCTCCACCTTCGCCTTGGTCTGCCGCGATGTCGCCTTGCATTCAATGGGACCCAATAAGTGGCTCTTTTAGCCCACCGCTCATCCGACATGCGGCAAACATGTCCGGCCCAATCCCACTTTAGAGTGGCAGCTTTTCGGGTAACATCTTTGAACTTAGTTTTGGCGCGCAGTTCTGTGTTCCTTACGCGGTCGGAAATTCGAACACCCAGGATACTGTGCTCCATGGCTCGCTGACAAACCTCGAGCCTGGACCTCTGCTGAAGCGTCAAAGACCAGGTTTGCGCTCCGTACGTAAGTATAGGGAGAATACACATGTCTATAATTTTTCGTTTTAGGCACAGCGGGAGATCTCCTTTGAGAAGATCTTTCATTGACCAAAAGCTCCTCCTAACTAACTAACTACTAACTACTTTTTTCGCTACAGACGCGTTTGAGTTTCTGGAATATACCGCTGTGTCAGACAGACGGACGAAGCAATTAGGGAATGCAATATCGATCTCGCGAGATGTCGGCCTTTTTTAGCGAGACTGATCTCGGACGAAAAAAGGGCGAGATCTCGCGAGATTAACGAGATTGTACTCGAGCATAAAAAGGTCTTATTTGAAGCGCGGATTGACACGGACGTTAAAAAATTGCAACAAATATATTGAAAAAATTCGTGAAAATAAATGTATATCTAATACATTTATTTTCACGAATTTTTTCAATAGACGAGTTGGGCTCGGTTCGGTCAGTTACCGGACGGTTCGACAGCAAACTACCCATTACTCGCCGTCCGTAAGCCCGCGCCTATGGTTATTTTATAATATTTATAATTTTTTTTTTTTTCTAATTTAATCAAATATTGTGGATATTTGCAAAAAAAGAGACAAATCTGCCAATCTCGCGAGATCTCGCTCGAGCCCCAATCTCGCGAGATTTGCATTCCCTAGAAGCAATTATAATACAATCCCAGTAGTATCGGCTGTGCATTCATTTGTCAGTCTGCCACTTTCTCCTTTTATATATGCTTTTAGGGGTCAGAAGTGAAACAGATTAAAAGTAAACAATATTCAATTTCCTTCAATTTGTACTATTACAAAACTATAAAGAGGAACACTGTAAGTATCGATCAAATAAAGTTTACACAAGCAACGTTTATATAATGGTCAAGTAGCACGTCCGTCCCGCTCGCCGTCCAGGCCAGCAAGACAAGTTGCCTCGCCGCGCGCCACTTGTTATAAACTACCGTCGGTCACTGGCTGTCGAGTTTAGGATGTCGACTCACCTTCAGTCACCAACAACACAAACAAATATTTAAAACAAAAAACATGCTCTCAAATACATACCATCACTGTGAAGTTCCTTCTTTGGCTCAATGACATCTGGTAATTCTTCTTTGACAGCAACTATACTGATGTTCTCTACGGGAGTCACTGTAAGCCCACTGGAATAGTCTAGCTGAACTAGGTTTACTGAAGGACTCGGCTGCAAAAGGTTATGACATACTGGGTAACCGTGATGTTCTTTATCTCAACTATTTATGTACTTGTTTGTGTTTGCACAAAAACACAAACAAGTACAAACAGTCTTCATTGGTCACTCAAAACGGCCTCACAAATGGTAATACATAAGAAGCTCAACACATCCTGAGCAGCCGTGAACTACAGCTTTCTGGTGAATGTTTCATGGACCGCAACTCACCTAACAAAAAAAAACAAATTGGGGACTCGCCTCTCGATTTTCATTTCCCATCATCAGAACTATATGAATAAAAGACTACTCAAACAAGAGAACTCATTCAGTTCTGAACTATAGTTGTAATTAAATACAAGGAATGCTATTTTAGTCATAGATCTTTGTTGTCTGTTCACAAAATAAATTATTATTATTTAACTAGCTTTTGCGCCCACTCTTCACCCTTCTCTACCCTACCCTATCCTACTCTACACTACTCTACCCTACCCTATCCTACTCCACACTACTCTAGCCTACCGAACTTCACATAAACTATCTACTTAATTCATGAATCCCCAAGCGACACCCGGTGGCCGCGCATCTATTGTCTTACTATTGTGTTTCTAATTGACGGTATCTGAAGGGTTAATAGTCTGAACAAAGCCTTAACATTTGGTTTGGATAGGTGATCCATTGATCTGTCCTCTCATTTGTCAGGACCCACCACGTATACGCTGGTGCCTGGCACCAGGTCACGCATCACTTCTACACTCACTAACATACCCTTATAGTTACAGAACACCTCACCTCGTTCATCATCTGAGCAAACAGCTCCTCGGCTTCCAGACATTTTCTCTGCAGTTGGCAGCATTGCTTTAGTTTAGCAAAGCACAAGAAACAAGCGAGCATCGGTCTTCTGTCTTCAGTTACAAACTGCAACATGACATCATAGCATTTGACTTTGGAATAGAATACTTCCCATACAATACACCATTGTTAAGCTGTCCCAGCAACCACAGGTATAGTTAAGTAATGATGATATAAGGTACTTACTGGAATGTCAGTCAGCGTTTCATATAGTTCATGCAAGTCCTTGTCGACAACTATGTACATGCGAACGTTCTCTACTAAACATACTCGGCACATTGGCATTCTTTCCATCTTTAAACTTAAAAGAATAAGTTAGTTAACACATAGAACAATGTGGAATGTCGAAAGATAAATTTTAAATATCGTTTGATCTTATACTCTACTTCCGTGGAACGTTTGTGACAGCCGAGCGATAAGCAGTATAATGCTGGACGCCCAGGACGTTTATAGGAATTATTTTTATAATCTTATATCAAAATTCTCACAGTATTTACTGTATCTAAAATTCTACTAAACTCGTAGACAATAAATTAATTTTAATAAATCTAAACAAACAAAGTATCGAACACGCAACCTAGATTCAGATTGACACCTGACGTTTCAATGACACATGTAGAGATGTAAAACAGTTTTTTTTATCGAAATTATTTTTCGATCTTCGATCGATTTTCAAAGTTAATTTTGATTTCTTAAAACATCGATTAATATAATCGATGTTTTAAGAAATCGAACAAATAAATTACGCGATATAATCGATTTTCACAAATAGCACCATCTATGCGCCGACTGAATAGTACGGGTTCCCTAGAACATTTTTTCCACTTGATTACTATAAAGCTAATTTTCCGTGAGTAGCTTAATTTTGATGAGACGCCCAACAATTTGCTATAACAAATTCTCGATTGTGGTAGCTAACAGAGATACCACTTTTTCGGCGGTAGGTGTAGAAAAAGATAAGACGCGTATTTTTGAACAGCTTTAATTAAAATTAATAATTAGTATTTTTAAGTAATTTCGTTATCATTAATAGTTAGATTATCAACTAAATCTGCTGTACTCACGTTGGTGAAACACTACATGCAACATAGTCCTTAAAACTGGACCACCTACCAGCTATCACTAGTACTTTACAAGTTCAACACTTAATTTTTAAAATGTCAACACTAGAGGAGATTCAGTCGGCTCAGAAGAACCTGGAGGAGTGCTTCTTAAAGAAGATGGATGAGCTCGAGGCACAAATCCAGTGTGCGGGGCCTGCCAAGGATACCGTGGCCAAAATTCGAGAGGAGTTCCGTTCATTCAGGGAACTGATGTTTGGAATGTTGGGACTTCTTCGAAAGCAAATCACAGAGTGCTCCAGAGTGGTTGATGGCATGGAGACACGGACTCGTCGGAAGGCTCTCATCTTCATGGGTTTTGCTGAAGCGGATAAGGAAGACTGCAGGGCTTTAGTGGTGGATATTCTGCACAGTAAACTGGCCCTGCCCAACATCACTGCGTCGTCCATCAAGGTGTGTCATAGGCTGGGCTTATCAAGCAGAGAACCCACATGCAGCCGACCAATCTTGGTAAGATTTTCCAATGTTGACCACAGGGCTGCTGTTTGGAAGGCAAAGTCTGGGTTGAAGGGCTCCACTGTCACGGTGAAAGAGTTCCTGACCAGGGTTAGACAGGCAGTATTCAGCAAAGCGCGTCTACACTTTGGGATGCCGGCATGCTGGACCCAGGACGGCGTTATTGTTATACGAGCCCCCGATGGAACACGGCACAAGATAACCACGTTAGAGGAACTTAATCCCTTGTTGATTAAGTATCCCAAGAAGGCTGGGCAGTCGTCATCTGGTGGCAGTGGCGCAGGGCGTAGAAGCTAAGTGTACCTATGAACCTAAAAATCACTTTCTGATCCTGTTTCATTTGTTGTTCTGTCATGGTTGTTCAATTATTTATTGTGCAATATTTGTCATACTTGTGAACCCGCTTACTATGCTAATTTTCGTCACTTAACTTTATTTATTTGGTGGCAGGTATTTGTTTAATTTTAAAATTGCGTCAGTAAATTTGTATTTCACCCACAGACGTATTTTTGACAAGTTTGACATGAATGTAAGTGTTGTCAATGTCATCTGTCAGTTGCATTCTCTTTTTATAATAACTTGGTATCTAGGCTTTTAGCATGGACACTAAGCAATTTGTTGTCAAGAATACGTTCTTTACTTTTTTATTTTTCTGTGTCTTTCAATGTCGTGTAAATTGCGTTTTGTTTTGCACATGTTTTGTTGTGTACCATTTTGTCCTTCGCTTGCTTTTGCTGCTTTGTGTTTGTTGTTTCCTTACTTTTTATTTTTCAATTTTGTTTAATTATGTGCTGGTGCTGCTGGTGGGTGGTGAACAGAAAGTAGTGTAAAGCCCATAAGCTTAGCCTTAGTTTATTTTTATTATTATTTATTTTATTTTTATATATTTTTATATGATTTCTGAAGACGACTCCTTTCACTCTGCAAATGAAACTTTTAATTCATCTGCTAATGCGAGCTTTAGCTCCGTGACAGACACCCTTGGTGACTTTGTGCGTCGTAGCTTCTCCCAACAAAAGCCTAATTTATTTAATATCTGCCACATTAATGCTCAAAGTGTGCCAAGTCACTACAGTGATTTGTATGATGCCTTTTCTAACGCCAATGTACATGCCGTCCTGGTTTCTGAGGGTTGGCTCAAACCTCATCTTCTCTCTACCACCTACCCTCTTCCCGGTTTCATTCTTATCCGTAATGATAGGATTGGAAAGGGAGGAGGTGGTGTTGCTATTTATCTTCGTAGCGATTTTCCTTTTAAAATTATTTCATCCTCTCCTTCATCATATAGTGGTTCCGTTGAGTATTTGTTTTTGGAGGTATACGTCAGAGGTGTCAGGACCTTACTTGGCGTTGTTTACTGTCCACCTGCTACTGACTATTTTTCCAATCTTGAGCTAGCACTGGAGTCAGTAGGGTCAGAGTATGCGCATTGTGTCATCATGGGTGATTTCAACACAGACCTCTCTCACCCATCCCCTCGTTCCCGTAAACTCCTTCATATCATCGATTCCGTTAGTCTCCATGTCCTTCCACTGCAACCTACTCACTTCAATACCTCAGGTGATGACACATGGCTCGACTTAATCCTTACGTCCACTCCCTCTCTGGTTTCCTCTCACGGCCAGTGCCCTGCACCTGGTTTTTCCCATCACGACCTCATTTTCCTATCCTATATCTTAAAACCACCTAAACTTCCTATTAAGGTTTTGCACATGCGTTGTTTTGCTCACATGGATGCTGATAGGCTGCGCCAGGATGCGTCGGAGCTTAATTGGGATCAGCTTGCGGCAGCGACATCTGTTGATGACAAACTGCATGTTTTCAATCGGACGGTCCTTGCGCTTTACGACAGACACGCTCCTGTCAAGAAGGTCAGGCTTAAACGTCAACCCGCCCCTTGGATGACGACAGGTGTTCGTATGGCGATGAGGCGCAGGGACCGGGCCTTTCGTAAATTTAGAAAGGATCGTAGTGTCGAAAACAGAGAACTTTTCAAAGCTGCAAGAAATCGGTGTAATCAGGTGATACGTAACGCTAAACGCCGCCATATTCTCGAAAATATATCTTCTTCTTCACCTGCTGATATCTGGAAGTTCCTTGGAACTCTCGGTATCGGTAGACCACATCATGTAGATTTCCCTAAAACAATCGTCCTGGATGATATCAACCGTCACTTCACAACCTCTTGTCATTTGGATTCCCAAATGTTGTCTCAGACGGTTGATTTCATTTCTGGCCTACCGGCTCCTATTATTGAACCATTCCACTTTTCTCCAGTTACCTTAGACGAAATAAAAAAGATCATCCTGTCCATTAAATCCAAAGCTGTGGGTCATGACGACATTAGTCGTCATATGATTACATTAATCCTTGACTTTCTTCTTCCACCGATTGCCCACATTATTAATTTTTCCCTTGATTCCGGCCAATTCCCATCCCTGTGGCGTATGGCTTACGTGCGTCCACTTCCTAAAATCTCTAATCCCTCCCTACCTAACCATTTTCGTCCAATTTCTATTCTTCCTTTCCTGTCCAAAGTGCTGGAGGCCTGCGTCCACAAGCAGTTTTCGGGATTTGTTCACAGGAACAATCTTGTTGATTCATTTCAATCTGGATTCAGGCCTGGTCACAGCACTGCCTCTGCTCTACTTAAAGTGACTGGTGACATTAGAGAAGCCATGGAGGACACCAAGGTTACTGTTTTGGTATTAATTGATTTCTCCAATGCCTTTAATGCTGTCAGTCACGATATTCTTCTATCTATCCTTTCCCATCTTATGGTTTCGTCTGAGGCGCTAGAATGGTTTTCGTCTTATCTTCGGGGACGTCAGCAGTCGGTTCGCGTTGACGAGAATTCGTCGAGTTGGCGTGATCTTGATTCTGGCGTTCCACAAGGTGGTATTCTTTCTCCATTGCTATTCTCAATCTTCATTAATTACATAACTCTCTGTCTTCGGTGTTCGTATCATCTTTACGCCGATGATCTTCAATTATATACAACTGCGCGGGTGGAGAGTTTGTCAGACGCTATCGGGGATGTGAACCGAGATTTGGACGCTATCAAGGATTGGTCTGATAGGTTTGGGGTGTCCGTAAACCCCTCAAAATGTCAGGCCATTATAATTGGAAGCTCGCGCATGATGGGTAAAGTGGTGTATAATACTCTTCCTCCAATTATTTTTAATGGTGCCATTATTCCCATCAGTCCTAGCGTAAAGGATCTCGGTTTACATCTTGACTCGACTCTTGGCTGGCAAAATCAGGTTTCCAGTGTCTGCCAAAGAGTCAACGGGACTTTACGGTGTCTGTATCGTCTGAGGAACTTTCTGCCTGCAAAGACAAAGACTACGCTTGTGCAAACTTTAATTTTCCCTGTAATCGACTATGGTGACGTGTGCTACTTTGACCTGAACGCTTTGTTGCTAGATAAACTTGACAGGCTCCTCAACAACTGCATCCGGTTCATATTCAACTTGAGGAAATATGACCATATATCAAGCTACAGATCTGAGCTCAAATGGATGCCCATTCGCCAGAGAAGGAGTTTGCGCGCTCTGACTACACTTTACTCTTTGCTCAACTCTCCCACTCCTCCTTCGTATCTCATATCTCGCTTTCAATATCTATGTTCTTCTCATACTAAAAATCTGCGTTCTTCTAACAATCTTTTACTGCTTTGTCCTTCTCATACTTCTGATTTTGTTCATTCTTCCTTTCATGTTCAGTCTATACTTCTGTGGAATGCGCTTCCTCTTGACATCAGGACGGCCACCAGTCTGTACGCATTTAAGCGGATGTTGCGGAATTATTTATTAAATAGATAGTGAAGTCGTCTCAAAACCTCTTTCTTGTACTTTATATATATATATATATATATATATATATATATATATATATATATATATATATATATATATATATATATATATATATATATATATATATATATATATATATATATATATATATATATATATATATATATATATATATATGTATATATAATAATATATTTTATATTAAATTATATATGTATGTTTATTTTGTATTTGTTTTTTGAGTCCTTTTTTTTCATAGTCTACTTTTATGTTAATTTTTTTTTTTTTTATGCACCTACCACGTTTTTCTCTTTACCACCCTAGGTAGACTGGTAGAGAATGCCTAAGGCATTAAGTCCGCCTTTGTACTTTTATGTTGCATGAAGTTTTAATAAATAAATAAATAAATAAATACCAAGGATACAATTTGTATGAGATGTTGACTCAAAAAAATTTATTACTAACAGGTTCTTTTATTGTTAAATCTCAAGATAATTATCTAAATGATTCGAAAACGTATTTGTCCTACAAAGAAAATGGTTTGATAAAAGAGTCCCCCTCTTCCAACATGTATCGAAAACGAGGTCAAAAAAAAATATTACTAACAAGCTGATTTTTTTTGTTACTTATTTTATATTCATATAATTCAACAGTCATATTGTCCTACAAATTGCGCAGTACGTTATCTCGGTCCTACGCTCAGAAGTTGTTAAAACCTCGAGACCATTTTTCTCATATTTCAAATATTACATAATAAGTTAGTGTGTTCTCTGCCCGAAGGAAACGATTTCCTACAAAAAAACAGGTATGTATCACTAGTTCGAAAAAAATTGTAATTTTTCCGTAAAAATTAGTCTATGTCCGTCTTCAGAGTCCCAACTATCTCTGTACCAAAATTCATCAATCGCCATTTAGGCGTAAAGACGTAACAAACAGACAAACTCACTTGCGCTTTTATAATATTAAAGTAAGGATGCGCAACAACGGGTTCCTTTACATTAAGCGGCTTCATTTCCATTCGCCTATCGTCAACATTAAGCATGGTTTAAAAGCTTGTTACTTCTTCTAACGTAATTATACGCTATGTTAGAAAACAAGGCAACGTGAAAAAAGAGAGATAACGCCAGAATACTCTGTAGCATTTGGTAATTCCGTGATTTACTTGAATTTTTTTACAAAGTTGTTCCAACATATACGAGTTTTTTAAACCCTTATTAGTTTTTTTAAATAAATTGTATCATTTAGAATCCTGATAAAATTTGCAAGGCTTCCATTGTTATAATTTTTTGACTTTTTCAATTCAATTTTTGAGTAAATTATGAAGTGTCAAAGTTAATGCAAAATAGCAGATTTTCAGAGGTTTATACTGGATTAGTTTTGCATGAATTTATGTTTTGATTTCTGTAGATGCTTAGATATCCACAAGATATCGTGTTTCAAAAATATGTAATGAAAATATAATTGCGGAACGGTTGTGTAAAAACAGTGAAAATACATGTCGAGTTGCATCCCCTTAAACACGATTGTTTAATGTAAAGGTTGTATGATTGATATTGTACTAGTTCTAAAATTTGGAACAAATAACTGTTTTTTTTTTTTGAGCCATGTACATAATTTACAACAAATAATAGACCGTTTAATAGACTTGGCTGAAATATTGTACGGGACTGACCGGAATTTGTGTAAAATAAATAAGGAGAAACGAGATTACTTCGCACTGAGTATAATTACGTGATCAAGTTGGTGGTGCTTGCAAGAGAATGACTGACAATATAACTTATATCTAATTCGCCTACTTAAACTAAACAAAACTTGTTGCGTCGTCACTCGTTGCTATGAAAAAGATATTAGGCTCAAAACTTGAAGGGTTTTAATAACTACAACAAAATATTAATGACTAAATTACTATTTTTTTGAAGAAAGTATCTATAACGCCATAGAGCTGTCTCCTGTCGGTGTTAATACTGTAATTTAACCTCCATTAAAACTACTAATAGCTTACATTGTTATTTTTTATGTTGGGTTTTCCGACTATGGCGTGCATATTTAGTGTGCGTACGTATGTGTTGTGATAAAAGAGTCTTCTTACTAAAACAACACTGACATTCGTCACACTTGTAACGTTTCTCACCAGTGTGCGTACGAATGTGCCTTGTTAAATCATACTTTCGAATAAAACAACGCTGACATTCTTCACATTTGTAAGGTTTTATACCAGTGTGCAAACGAATGTGTATTGTTAAATTAGATTTTTGACTAAAACAACGCTGACATTCTTCACATTTGTAAGGTTTCTCGCCAGTATGCGTAAGAATGTGTTGAGTCAATTGGCTCTTCTGATTAAAACAACGCTGACATTCGCCACACTTGTAACGTTTCTCACCAGTGTGCGTACGTATGTGTTGTGTTAAAAAAGTCTTCACACTAAAACAACGCTGACACTCTTCACACTTGTAAGGTTTCTCGCCAGTGTGCGTACGCATGTGTTGTGTTAAAAGATGCTTCACACTAAAACAACGCTGACAGTCTTCACACTTGTAAGGTTTCTCGCCAGTGTGCGTACGCATGTGTGGTGTTAAACTACTTTTCGTTCTAAAACAACGCTGACATACGTCACATCTGTACGGTCTCTCGCCAGTGTGCGTACGCATGTGTTGTGTTAAAAGAGTCTTCATACTAAAACAACGCTGACACTCTTCACATTTGTAAGGTTTCTCGCCAGTGTGCGTGAAAATATGTTGAGCCAAATGGTTCTTCTGATTAAAACAACGCTGACATTCTTCACATTTGTAAGGTTTTACACCAGTGTGCAAACGAATGTGTTTTGTTAAATTAGATTTTTGACTAAAACAACGCTGACATTCTTCACATTTGTAAGGTTTCTCGCCAGTATGCGTAAGAATATGTCTTCTTAAATCTTTCTTCATACCAAAACAACGCTGACACACTTCACACCTGTAACGTTTAGTGCCTGTGTGCGTGCGGATGTGTTCTGGTTTGGACGTACACTTCGACGTGGTCCGCGTAACTATTGTATCCGACTCTGTAATCTTCTTTTGATTTTCTGTGATTACGTCTTCTAGTTTGTTTCCTCGTGTGAACAGTTTGTGTTTCTTCGCAACGGCCAGCCCTGTAATTATTAAACTAGTAAGCGCCAAATTCAAAACGGAATTAAAAGAAAAGAAATCGAATGGTTTTCATTGCAGCCGAAGATTTGTTTCTTGCAGGTTTTCGTATATTATTGATGACTAGCTACCCGCCCCGGCTTCGCTCGGGTGCAATGCTGATATAAACCTTCCCCTTGAATCACTCGTATCTATTAGAAAACCCGCATCAAAATCCGTTGCGTAATTTTAAAGATTTAAGCGTACATAGGGATATAGGGACAGAAAAAGCGACTTTCGGCCGAATACTGAAACGCCACTCAAATCTCAAACTCATCTAAATGCTATTTAAAGTTAAGCATCCCTTAAATTTAACTGCTATACACAAACGCCACTCAAGCAATTTGAAACCATGATTAGGCAAGCAGTCCTCAAATGTTTACATAATGGCAACATGCTAGAAAAATTGTACTCCGCACGTTCTCAGTTACAAAATAATTTAGGTCACGTCTTGTATTCGTTTTACACAGTCTTGTTTGAATGAATATTTTCTATATCTATAAATTATTTGAAATATATCAGTATAATGTAATTATGGTTTGAATCACTATTGAAATTATATGTCTTTTTACGTAAAAATAAGATAAATATTTATTTAAGACGTGTTAAAAAAAGAAAATTATCTGGAGACGTTTGACGTAGATTGGAACGTTACACTTGACATTCTTACGCGCGATAATATAAACATTTCATTAGTGCAGTGAACTTCAGTTGACCATTATTTTATTAACCTTTTCACCGCCAAGCACTTCTATAGAAGTTCGGGATTTTCGTGCCACCAGCGCCACATTTTCTATAGAAGTTGATCATTTTAACTATCTTATTAAAATAAATTTACTGTGATTAAAAGCTTTGTTTCATTTTATTATTTAAGATAGCACTGTCTACTACCCTGTTTTTTACTTTTCTACACAAAATAAGCCCTAGTTTGTCCTAAAATCGGCAAAAACAGAAACTCCGAATTTTGTTACTTTCCTCAGAACGCCAATCATTTCATATCAAGTTGGCCAGTGATGTGCCGTGAAAGGTTGATTTCACCATTGATATATTTATAAATACAGAAAGTTACGAATATCGAAAACAATTTGAGGTCCATAAAATATGAACTTAGTTATCTACTTCATTACAAAGGATAGTAGATGAATTTCGACCTTCAGGTAGATGCCGATACGTAATTATAAAGTTGTTACCAATTCTTGTCGATAGTTATTTTCCCATCTCTACAAAACAATTGGTCGTCTATGCCCCTGTGTGCCACCGAGCGCCACTTTGGCATAGTGCAGCACAAAATCGGATTCGCGCGCACGCATCTTTCTTTCTTTCACTTGATAACAAATAGAAAAATGAGTGAAGAACTTGATTCGGACGAACTTCTTAAAATTTTGCAAGGTGTGGAATCGGACTCAGTTTGGTGAGCCCAGTATCTCCAGATGCACTGTAATTACAGTAGATCTATATACTGTTTTTGTATGTACTATGGACACTATTATCATTAGAAGAAAGAAAGACCATAGACCCAATCCCTGATCAGAATCGAATTCAACGTGCCCTCAGTGCCAATAACTTGATATGAAGTTAAAAAATGAGATCATGAAACAAATAGAGATGTACCCCATTCCTTATAGTTCTAATTGAGTTACCTAGTGCTAGTATATTTCTACATTTATAGCTTGGCGCTGGGCGAGGCATTGCGTTTTGTGTACGTTGGCGGCGAAAAGGTTAATAAAATCCTAAGAACTGATACACGATGGAGGATAAGAAGAATCGTGGATCTAATTATACACCTGCTGAGAAAGATAATGCTCTTGGAACTGATAAAAAAGTAAGTACTTACCCACATGGACAATGAAATACTTTATTCTTTACATATAGAGTAAATTAACCCTTCAGATACCGTCAATTAGAGACACAATAGTAAGACAATAGATGCGCGGCCACCGGTGGTCGCTTGGGGATTCATGAATTAAGTATTTACCCGTAAGGACCAGTCTGGTGCATGAACTATTATGCAAACTTATAACATACAGAGCCAGGGCAACTGTTGTTTGTAACTTGTGATAATGAATGTGTAACCCATGTGACCACTTTATCATCTGAAAATCTCAACTTATAGATAGTTTATTTATAAGTACAAGTACTTTTTTTTCTACAAGGACCAATACAGACAGTGAGCATTCACTCATATTCAATCATTTACAAGATCCCAAGTTAAATTTTTCACTCTCCATGTTTAAAATTCTTTATTTTATTTCAGATATCAAAATATTATTGAGAATAAAGAGACCAACGCTCACACAATACTGAAGAAGCGACAGGCTTGGGACACAGTATGCCAGCAGTATAATGCTGTTGCTGTGAGTGGCTCCAGAACCTGGCAACAGCTCCGTCATCTCTATGAGAACCTCAAACAGAAGTCTAAAAAGAACATAGCCAAAGCAAATGTAGGCTTGATTTTATAAGGTATCTATTTTATCATATAACATACCTAATTATTAATTAATTTTTATTATATTTTTGAAGCGGCTTCATTACTATGAGACCACTGACAGCATGAAAGATGTGAAAACAAAGGCATCATTAGATAAGGTTTGTTTAAATTAAATATTTGTAAAGAAGTAGCACCTTACTGAATATTTCCTCAATTTTTTTTTATTTTTATAGAAAGAAATTTATCGTACTGGTGGTGGAGCATACAAAAGTGTATTGACAGAACAAGATGCACAAATTCTAGCCATGGTTGCTCCTCAAATTCAACCATTACCTAATCCCTATGATGATGCTGCAGCATATTTTGGTTTGTGTAATATATGCTTTAAAATCAAAGGAATTGGCATTATTGAAAGAAAAGAAACAAAATAATAATTATGTTCTTTTTTAATTTATAGGAGATACAGAACCAGAAGTCACAACAGATAGTTATACAAAAAAACCTGATAGTGGAATTAAATCCTCTTCTGAAGTAGAAACAATCCACATCTTTGGTAAATGTAGTTTCTATTAAATTTTTTTATGAATTGTATATATTCTATATAATATGTATTCTATAAGTACATATTATATTTTAGATGACAAAGACATAACCATGGCAAACAAGAATATAGCAGAAAATAATAATCCTTGTACACTTACATTAATAAATATAGCTGGTAATATTTTTTTGTTATTGTATAAGTAAAATGTTAAATCTATATATATAAAAATCAATGCCACTTTTCATTGTTATTTTATAACTCAAGAACGGGCTCACCTATCTAAACCACATTTTTAGGCTTTGTTCGGACTATTTAGTAGATGGTTTATGTGAAGTTTGGTAGGGTAGAGTAGAGTATAGTAGGTTAGAGTAGGGTATAGTAGGGTAGAGTAAGGTAGAGTAGCGTAGTGTAGAGTAGAGTAGAGTAGTGTAGAGTAGAGTAGTGTAGAGTAGAGTAGTGTAGTGTAGAGTAGAGTAGAGTAGAGTAGAGTAGAGTAGAGTAGTGTAGAGTAGAGTAGTGTAGAGTAGAGTAGTGTAGAGTAGAGTAGTGTAGGGTAGAGTAGAGTAGAGTAGTGTAGGGTAAAGTAGAGTAGGGTAGAGTAGGGTAGAGTAGAGTAGTGTAGAGTAGTGTAGAGTAGTGTAGAGTAGAGTAGTGCAGAGTAGAGTAGTGTAGAGTAGAGTAGTGTAGAGTAGAGTAGAGTAGAGTAGTGTAGAGTAGTGTAGAGTAGAGTAGTGTAGAGTAGAGTAGTGTAGGGTAGAGTAGAGTAGAGTAGTGTAGGGTAGAGTAGAGTACAGTAGTGTAGAGTAGAGTAGAGTAGAGTAGAGTAGGGTAGAGTAGGGTAGAGTATAGTAGTGTAGAGTAGTGTAGAGTAGAGTAGGGTAGAGTAGAGTAGTGTAGAGTAGAGTAGTGCAGAGTAGAGTAGTGTAGAGTAGTGTAGAGTAGTGTAGGGTAGAGTAGTGTAGAGTAGAGTAGTGTAGGGTAGAGTAGGGTAGAGTAGAGTAGTGTAGAGTAGAGTATAGTAGGGTAGAGCAGGGAAGAGCAGGAGCGAAGCCGTGCGGGCAAAAGCTAGTATGATATAATATTGAAACTAAGTATAATTTTATCTTAGTAATAGTTTATTTACTTGTAATTATTTTGATAGATGACCAACAAGCTGCGACAATCATCATACCCCAAGAAAAAAGCATGCATCCAACGTCATCCTCAGCTGGTAATTATCTAATTAATTGTTCTTTGCTAGTGGTATAAGAGTTTCAATAATTTTGCACTAATTAAATTTTTCAGGACGATTGAAGATATTGAAACCTACACATACTTCAGTGAAACAGCAATATTTTTAGACAAAACTTAGAAATGCCAAATTAGAAACCAAACACCTCATAAACAAGAACAAAATGAAAATGAATCTGTATAAAATAAAAATGCAGTTTTGGAAATTGAGACTACAGAAACTTAAATCTAAATCTAAATAAAACTATAATTAAGTGGAAAAATGTGTATTTATTAAATTGGTCCTTACTACGAAGTTTTGATTGGTCTCAAGCCCTATAGGTTGTCGTACCATAGATTCCTCCTCAACATAGGGTAAGGAAATATCCTCATCCAAAACTTCATCCGATCGTGATAAGTCAATATTATGAAGCACTGCACATGCTACAATGACCGGTGGGATATTTTGTATTTTTAGGCCCATTCCATTTTGAAGGCAAGGAAATCTTCTTTTCAGTACACCGAAGAGCCTCTCCACAGGATTTCTGGTGCTTATTTGGGACCGATTGTAAGCTTCTTCAGCAGCTGTCCTTGTATTTAATAATGGGGTTAGTAAATAAGGACGACACGGATAACCACTGTCCCCAAGAATAATACCTGTCCCAAAGTCCCCACGCTCTAATTGGGCACACAGTGGTGAATCATTAAATATGGTACTATCATGCACAGAACCTGGCCATCAAGCAATAACATTCCTAATGCGCAGTCTTGCATCACACACCATTTGCACGTTCAAAGAAAAATAGCCTTAAAAATAGCCTTTTCATAAATTTCAGATTGGGCCCCTCCTGAAAATAAATTATAGTTGTATTATGTGACAATAAAGCTAACTTTACTATGTATAGTGCTGTTAATGGTAATGTTACACAGACTTACCTGCTGTGTAATATTAGCATTATTAATCAGACATAACATTTGGGGATATAATTAACAGTGAAGTTGGCAAGCACATACCTGGAGAATTAATTTTGATATGAGTGCAGTCAACAGCTCCAACAACTCTAGGAAATCCTGCTATTGCGAAGAACTCATTGGCCACAACTGGATATTCTTCCTGTGTTGGCATATTTATAAACCTTGACTTCAAGCCGGCTATTTTGGTCGTCACTCTATACACTATTCTATGCACCGTTGGTTGTTCAACCTCAAAAATATCACCTATTACGCGTTGAAAGCTGCCTGTTGCATAATAACGGAGAGCTATTAGAATTTGGTCCACTGGCTGTATGGCTCGGTTTCTTTTTGTCAACGGCTTAATGGTACTACCAAAAACAGAGTCCAAATATAAAACTGTTTCTTTCGAGAGGCGAAACCGTGAAACAAACTCCATGTCGTGGTACTTTTCAAAAGTGTTCAACTTTTCTTCATTTCGGCGGCTTACAGTTGGTCTTTCGTGATTCGAAAGCGAAGACAATGACGATAAAGACATTTTAACACTTTTGTACACTAGGAATCCAAGTTTAAATAGATTTGTCTTGATTTGAGGACCTCGCGATCGTCGCTCTTAAATCTAAGGGCTGCTCAAATCAGTTTGACAGTTCATTTGACAATTATATAGCGTTGAGTAGCGGTCCTGTATACGACTTTTAAACTTAAGTGGTCTTTCAGCACAACTTAATTTATGGAGCACTTAAAAACAGATACTTAAAATTGACGTTTGAGAATACAAAACCAAAGTTTAATTCATGAATCCCCAAGCGACCACCGGTGGCCGCGCATCTATTGTCTTACTATTGTGTCTCTAATTGACGGTATCTGAAGGGTTAAGAGCTGCTCAAACGTTTAAGCAGCCCTTAAATATTTGAGTAGCGTTTCAGTATTCGGCCGTTTGTTTTATACTATGTAGTGATTATCACACGTATTATTGATGATTATCAAACGTAATCAAAGGATATAACAAAATAAGCTGTAACTAGGCTGTACTTTGTGTAATTTATTTCATCACCACTGCTCTCAAAACGGTGAAGGAAAACCTCGTGAGGAAACCGACATGTCCTAGAACCAAAAATTCGAAGACATTTGACATTCACCAACCCGCACTGGGCGTGCCGCCACTGTGCGGAACGCCCGGAGGACACGGTGGAGCACACAGTTGAGGTGTGCCCTGCTTGGGCGGAGCAACGCCGTGCCCTCGTGGGGGCGATCGGCGGAGACCTCTCGCGCCGGGCCTTGGTTCAGGCCATGGTCCGGAGCGAGGAGGACTGGCAGGCGGTCGCCTCCTTCTGCGAAGCAGTAATGCTAGCAAAGGAGGAGGCCGACCGCATCAGGCAACGGCACCCTCACCGCCACCGCCGCCGGGGTTCCAGCCACAATTTCCAGCCACCGTAGAGACGCAGGCTCGTAGACAGCGAGATATGGGTGGCTCGCTGTCCGATCGTCCGGTAACTGTCCGGACCGAGCCAAGGCGTCGACGGCGCGCACTGTTCCCGCGCGCCTCAAGGAGTTGTCAGCAACAGGAGGGGCCCATCTGGGTCAAAGCCTACCGGGGTCGGGGTTATCCGAAAGGAAACTAGAGCCCGGTATGAAGGCTAGAAGGAACGGCGCGGGGTTTTTAGTCAGTAAGACACTGTCTCCCGCTCCACCCAAGAGCGGGTTTCGTCAATGATGATTTTCCCCGTCGACAGAAAAAAAGAAAAAAAAAAACCCGCACTGGGCCCGCGTGGTGAATTACGGCCCATTCCCTCTCCTAGAGAGGAGGTCGGAGTCTCAGTAGTGGGTACATTAACCTTTTCGACGCTTTTTTTTTTTTTTCTTTCGACGGGGAAAATCATCATTGACGAAACCCGCTCTTGGGTGGAGCGGGAGACAGTGTCAGAGTCTTACTGACTAAAAACCCCGCGCCGTTCCTTCTAGCCTTCATACCGGGGCTCTAGTTTCCTTTCGGATAACCCCGACCCCGGTAGGCTTCGACCCAGATGGGCCCCTCCTGTTGCTGACAACTCCTTGAGGCGCGCGGGAACAGTGCGCGCCGTCGACGCCTTGGCTCGGTCCGGACAGTTACCAGACGATCGGACAGCGAGCTACCCATGGCTCGCCGTCTGCGAGCCCGCGTCTACGGTGGCCGGAAATCGGGATCGGAATCCCGGCGGCGGCGGCGGGGGCGCCGTTGCCTGATGCGGTCTGCCTCCTCCTTTGCTAGCATTACTGCTTCGCAGAAGGAGGCGACCGCCTGCCACTCCTCCTCGCTCCGGACCATGGCCTGAACCAAGGCCCGGCGCGAGAGGTCTCCGCCGCCGATCACCCCCACGAGGGCACGGCGTTGCTCCGCCCAAGCAGGGCACACCTCAACTGTGTGCTCCACCGTGTCCTCCGGGCGTTCCGCACAGTGGCGGCACCCGGGCGTCTCTTCCGCTCGAATCCGATGCAGGAACCTCCCGAACTTGCCATGTCCGGTGAGGACCTGCGTCATGCGGAAGGTAAGGACGCCGTGAGGTCTTTCCAGCCACGCCTCAAAGAGGGGACTTACCGCCATAATTGTGGCGTGCCCAGCACTGGGTTGCGATAGTCGCTGACGCCATTTCACCGTGAGATCCCGCCGGAGCTCTGTCTGCCATACCTCGACCTGTCGCGGTAGTGGACTTTCACCCCGGCGTTGCAAACCTTTTCGACGCCCATCTATATAATACGCGACCTGTCCTCCAGCGCCACGCAAAAATATTATTTTCTGGCGTTTTTGTTTCTATTGAATGAAAACAAATAAGAACTTGTTATGTGTGAAAAAGTTAAAAAATGTGGCTTATAACAGGGCATTATACTATTATTACTTCTAATCAAGCAGTGGCGCTGAGGGCACGAAAATCTCGAACTTGTACACAAGTGATTGGCGTTCAAAAGGTTAAAAAAGCTGATGATGATGCTGTAACTGCCAGAATACGACAGAGCCCAACGCAAGGGTTATGATACCCACACGTTCTGTTGTATCTGCAATCAGTTTTCAGTACTTCAAGCTGATCAATTTAGCTTTAAGTACTGTTCTTTTTTTTGACTGTCCGATATTTTGACAATCCAAAAGTCTAGTATGTCAAGACTCTGATGTGCTGTGACACATCTGGCAGTAGGAGTGTGCTCTCCAGCGAGAGCAACTACTCGAGGTGTAGAGTGCTTATGCTACTCAAGAGTGTGCAGACAGGACGCCTGAACTTGTCTTGTTAAGTTCATGTTGTCGACCCCGCCGGCCTGTTCGCTCACACAATGACTCACTAACTAACACTCACGTGTCGCGTCACTGGCTCTTCGCTTCTTCCTCGGTACTTCTTGTTCTTCTTCCACTTCCATTTTAATTTCCATTAAAGGCACATCTTCTTCTGAATCAGACTCCGACTGTTGTGCTGGTGTATCTTCTGTATCTGAATAGCTATTGTTTTGACTTTTCAGGTCTAGTTCTGTAAGCAAAAAGAGTGAAGTGTTTTGTTGTAACAGGATGCGAAAGGATAACTTGATAAACCAACAAATATGTGTAAATATAGAATGTGATGTCGCGTCTATAGTTAGTTAGTTAGTTAGTTAGCCCATTTATGTCCCACTGCTGGGCGAAGGCCTCCCTCTCCCTTTTCCACACACGTCTGTCTTCGGCCATTGCGGGCCAGTCCCTCCGGTACTTATCAAGCTCATCTCTCCACCTTCGCCTTGGTCTGCCGCGATGTCGCCTTGCATTCAATGGGACCCAATAAGTGGCTCTTTTAGCCCACCGCTCATCCGACATGCGGCAAACATGTCCGGCCCAATCCCACTTTAGAGTGGCAGCTTTTCGGGTAACATCTTTGAACTTAGTTTTGGCGCGCAGTTCTGTGTTCCTTACGCGGTCGGAAATTCGAACACCCAGGATACTGCGCTCCATGGCTCGCTGACAAACCTCGAGCCTGGACCTCTGCTGAAGCGTCAAAGACCAGGTTTGCGCTCCGTACGTAAGTATAGGGAGAATGCACATGTCTATAATTTTTCGTTTTAGGCACAGCGGGAGATCTCCTTTGAGAAGATCTTTCATTGACCAAAAGCTCCTCCTAACTAACTAACTACTAACTACTTTTTTCGCTACAGACGCGTTTGAGTTTCTGGAATATACCGCTGTGTCAGACAGACGGACGAAGCAATTAGGGAATGCAATATCGATCTCGCGAGATGTCGGCCTTTTTTAGCGAGACTGATCTCGGACGAAAAAAGGGCGAGATCTCGCGAGATTAACGAGATTGTACTCGAGCATAAAAAGGTCTTATTTGAAGCGCGGATTGACACGGACGTTAAAAAATTGCAACAAATATATTGAAAAAATTCGTGAAAATAAATGTATATCTAATACATTTATTTTCACGAATTTTTTCAATAGACGAGTTGGGCTCGGTTCGGTCAGTTACCGGACGGTTCGACAGCAAACTACCCATTACTCGCCGTCCGTAAGCCCGCGCCTATGGTTATTTTATAATATTTATAATTTTTTTTTTTTTCTAATTTAATCAAATATTGTGGATATTTGCAAAAAAAGAGACAAATCTGCCAATCTCGCGAGATCTCGCTCGAGCCCCAATCTCGCGAGATTTGCATTCCCTAGAAGCAATTATAATACAATCCCAGTAGTATCGGCTGTGCATTCATTTGTCAGTCTGCCACTTTCTCCTTTTATATATGCTTTTAGGGGTCAGAAGTGAAACAGATTAAAAGTAAACAATATTCAATTTCCTTCAATTTGTACTATTACAAAACTATAAAGAGGAACACTGTAAGTATCGATCAAATAAAGTTTACACAAGCAACGTTTATATAATGGTCAAGTAGCACGTCCGTCCCGCTCGCCGTCCAGGCCAGCAAGACAAGTTGCCTCGCCGCGCGCCACTTGTTATAAACTACCGTCGGTCACTGGCTGTCGAGTTTAGGATGTCGACTCACCTTCAGTCACCAACAACACAAACAAATATTTAAAACAAAAAACATGCTCTCAAATACATACCATCACTGTGAAGTTCCTTCTTTGGCTCAATGACATCTGGTAATTCTTCTTTGACAGCAACTATACTGATGTTCTCTACGGGAGTCACTGTAAGCCCACTGGAATAGTCTAGCTGAACTAGGTTTACTGAAGGACTCGGCTGCAAAAGGTTATGACATACTGGGTAACCGTGATGTTCTTTATCTCAACTATTTATGTACTTGTTTGTGTTTGCACAAAAACACAAACAAGTACAAACAGTCTTCATTGGTCACTCAAAACGGCCTCACAAATGGTAATACATAAGAAGCTCAACACATCCTGAGCAGCCGTGAACTACAGCTTTCTGGTGAATGTTTCATGGACCGCAACTCACCTAACAAAAAAAAACAAATTGGGGACTCGCCTCTCGATTTTCATTTTCCATCATCAGAACTATATGAATAAAAGACTACTCAAACAAGAGAACTCATTCAGTTCTGAACTATAGTTGTAATTAAATACAAGGAATGCTATTTTAGTCATAGATCTTTGTTGTCTGTTCACAAAATAAATTATTATTATTTAACTAGCTTTTGCGCCCACTCTTCACCCTTCTCTACCCTACCCTATCCTACTCTACACTACTCTACCCTACCCTATCCTACTCTACACTACTCTACCCTACCCTATCCTACTCCACACTACTCTAGCCTACCGAACTTCACATAAACTATCTACTTAATTCATGAATCCCCAAGCGACACCCGGTGGCCGCGCATCTATTGTCTTACTATTGTGTTTCTAATTGACGGTATCTGAAGGGTTAATAGTCTGAACAAAGCCTTAACATTTGGTTTGGATAGGTGATCCATTGATCTGTCCTCTCATTTGTCAGGACCCACCACGTATACGCTGGTGCCTGGCACCAGGTCACGCATCACTTCTACACTCACTAACATACCCTTATAGTTACAGAACACCTCACCTCGTTCATCATCTGAGCAAACAGCTCCTCGGCTTCCAGACATTTTCTCTGCAGTTGGCAGCATTGCTTTAGTTTAGCAAAGCACAAGAAACAAGCGAGCATCGGTCTTCTGTCTTCAGTTACAAACTGCAACATGACATCATAGCATTTGACTTTGGAATAGAATACTTCCCATACAATACACCATTGTTAAGCTGTCCCAGCAACCACAGGTATAGTTAAGTAATGATGATATAAGGTACTTACTGGAATGTCAGTCAGCGTTTCATATAGTTCATGCAAGGCCTTGTCGACAACTATGTACATGCGAACGTTCTCTACTAAACATACTCGGCACATTGGCATTCTTTCCATCTTTAAACTTAAAAGAATAAGTTAGTTAACACATAGAACAATGTGGAATGTCGAAAGATAAATTTTAAATATCGTTTGATCTTATACTCTACTTCCGTGGAACGTTTGTGACAGCCGAGCGATAAGCAGTATAATGCTGGACGCCCAGGACGTTTATAGGAATTATTTTTATAATCTTATATCAAAATTCTCACAGTATTTACTGTATCTAAAATTCTACTAAACTCGTAGACAATAAATTAATTTTAATAAATCTAAACAAACAAAGTATCGAACACGCAACCTAGATTCAGATTGACACCTGACGTTTCAATGACACATGTAGAGATGTAAAACAGTTTTTTTTTATCGAAATTATTTTTCGATCTTCGATCGATTTTCAAAGTTAATTTTGATTTCTTAAAACATCGATTAATATAATCGATGTTTTAAGAAATCGAACAAATAAATTACGCGATATAATCGATTTTCACAAATAGCACCATCTATGCGCCGACTGAATAGTACGGGTTCCCTAGAACATTTTTTCCACTTGATTACTATAAAGCTAATTTTCCGTGAGTAGCTTAATTTTGATGAGACGCCCAACAATTTGCTATAACAAATTCTCGATTGTGGTAGCTAACAGAGATACCAAGGATACAATTTGTATGAGATGTTGACTCAAAAAAATTTATTACTAACAGGTTCTTTTATTGTTAAATCTCAAGATAATTATCTAAATGATTCGAAAACGTATTTGTCCTACAAAGAAAATGGTTTGATAAAAGAGTCCCCCTCTTCCAACATGTATCGAAAACGAGGTCAAAAAAAATTATTACTAACAAGCTGATTTTTTTTGTTACTTATTTTATATTCATATAATTCAACAGTCATATTGTCCTACAAATTGCGCAGTACGTTATCCCGGTCCTACGCTCAGAAGTTGTTAAAACCTCGAGACCATTTTTCTCATATTTCAAATATTACATAATAAGTTAGTGTGTTCTCTGCCCGAAGGAAACGATTTCCTACAAAAAAACAGGTATGTATCACTAGTCCGAAAAAAATTGTAATTTTTCCGTAAAAATTAGTCTATGTCCGTCTTCAGAGTCCCAACTATCTCTGTACCAAAATTCATCAATCGCCATTTAGGCGTAAAGACGTAACAAACAGACAAACTCACTTGCGCTTTTATAATATTAAAGTAAGGATGCGCAACAACGGGTTCCTTTACATTAAGCGGCTTCATTTCCATTCGCCTATCGTCAACATTAAGCATGGTTTAAAAGCTTGTTACTTCTTCTAACGTAATTATACGCTATGTTAGAAAACAAGGCAACGTGAAAAGAGAGATAACGCCAGAATACTCTGTAGCATTTGGTAATTCCGTGATTTACTTGAATTTTTTTACAAAGTTGTTCCAACATATACGAGTTTTTTAAACCCTTATTAGTTTTTTTAAATAAATTGTATCATTTAGAATCCTGATAAAATTTGCAAGGCTTCCATTGTTATAATTTTTTGACTTTTTCAATTCAATTTTTGAGTAAATTATGAAGTGTCAAAGTTAATGCAAAATAGCAGATTTTCAGAGGTTTATACTGGATTAGTTTTGCATGAATTTATGTTTTGATTTCTGTAGATGCTTAGATATCCACAAGATATCGTGTTTCAAAAATATGTAATGAAAATATAATTGCGGAACGGTTGTGTAAAAACAGTGAAAATACATGTCGAGTTGCATCCCCTTAAACACGATTGTTTAATGTAAAGGTTGTATGATTGATATTGTACTAGTTCTAAAATTTGGAACAAATAACTGTTTTTTTTTTTTGAGCCATGTACATAATTTACAACAAATAATAGACCGTTTAATAGACTTGGCTGAAATATTGTACGGGACTGACCGGAATTTGTGTAAAATAAATAAGGAGAAACGAGATTACTTCGCACTGAGTATAATTACGTGATCAAGTTGGTGGTGCTTGCAAGAGAATGACTGACAATATAAGTTATATCTAATTCGCCTACTTAAACTAAACAAAACTTGTTGCGTCGTCACTCGTTGCTATGAAAAAGATATTAGGCTCAAAACTTGAAGGGTTTTAATAACTACAACAAAATATTAATGACTAAATTACTATTTTTTTGAAGAAAGTATCTATAACGCCATAGAGCTGTCTCCTGTCGGTGTTAATACTGTAATTTAACCTCCATTAAAACTACTAATAGCTTACATTGTTATTTTTTATGTTGGGTTTTCCGACTATGGCGTGCATATTTAGTGTGCGTACGTATGTGTTGTGATAAAAGAGTCTTCTTACTAAAACAACACTGACATTCGTCACACTTGTAACGTTTCTCACCAGTGTGCGTACGAATGTGCCTTGTTAAATCATACTTTCGAATAAAACAACGCTGACATTCTTCACACTTATAAGGTTTCTCACCAGTGTGCGATTGAATATGTTGAGTAAATTGGCTCTTCTGATTAAAACAACGCTGACATTCGTCACACTTGTAACGTTTCTCACCAGTGTGCGTACGAATGTGTTGTGTTAAAAGAGTCTTCTTACTAAAACAACTCTGACACTCTTCACATTTGTAAGGTTTCTCGCCAGTGTGCGTACGCATGTGTTGTGTTAAAAGATTCTTCACACTAAAACAACGCTGACATTCTTCACACTTGTAAGGTTTCTCGCCAGTGTGCGTACGCATGTGTGGTGTTAAACTACTTTTCGTTCTAAACCAACGCTGACATACGTCACATCTGTACGGTCTCTCGCCAGTGTGCGTACGTATGTGTTGTGTTAAAAGAGTCTTCACACTAAAACAACGCTGACACTCTTCACATTTGTAAGGTTTCTCGACAGTATGCGTACGTATGTGTTGTGTTAAAAGAGTCTTCTGATTAAAACAACGCTGACATTCTTCACATTTGTAAGGTTTTATACCAGTGTGCAAACGAATGTGTATTGTTAAATTAGATTTTTGACTAAAACAACGCTGACATTCTTCACATTTGTAAGGTTTCTCGCCAGTATGCGTAAGAATGTGTCTTCTTAAATCTTTCTTCATACCAAAACAACGCTGACACACTTCACACCTGTAACGTTTAGTGCCAGTGTGCGTGCGGATGTGTTCTGGTTTGGACGTACACTTCGACGTGGTCCGCGTAACTATTGTATCCGACTCTGTAATCTTCTTTTGATTTTCTGTGATTACGTCTTCTAGTTTGTTTCCTCGTGTGAACAGTTTGTGTTTCTTCGCAACGGCCAGCCCTGTAATTATTAAACTAGTAAGCGCCAAATTCAAAACACAATTAAATGAAAGGAAACCGAACGGTCCTCATTACAGCGGAAGATTTGTTTCTTGCAGGTTTTCGTATATTATTGATGACTAGCGACCCGCCCCGGCTTCGCTCGGGTGCAATGCTGATATAAACCTTCCCCTTGAATCACTCGTATCTATTAGAAAACCCGCATCAAAATCCGTTGCGTAATTTTAAAGATTTAAGCGTACATAGGGATATAGGGACAGAAAAAGCGACTTTCGGCCGAATACTGAAACGCCACTCAAATCTCAAACTCATCTAAATGCTATTTAAAGTTAAGCATCCCTTAAATTTAACTGCTATACACAAACGCCACTCAAGCAATTTGAAACCATGATTAGGCAAGCAGTCCTCAAATGTTTACATAATGGCAACATGCTAGAAAAATTGTACTCCGCACGTTCTCAGTTACAAAATAATTTAGGTCACGTCTTGTATTCGTTTTACACAGTCTTGTTTGAATGAATATTTTCTATATCTATAAATTATTTGAAATATATCAGTATAATGTAATTATGGTTTGAATCACTATTGAAATTATATGTCTTTTTACGTAAAAATAAGATAAATATTTATTTAAGACGTGTTAAAAAATGAAAATTATCTGGAGACGTTTGACGTAGATTGGAACGTTACACTTGACATTCTTACGCGCGATAATATAAACATTTCATAAGTGCAGTGAACTTCAGTTGACCATTATTTTATTAACCTTTTCACCGCCAAGCACTTCTATAGAAGTTCGGGATTTTCGTGCCACCAGCGCCACATTTTCTATAGAAGTTGTTCATTTTAACTATCTTATTAAAATAAATTTACTGTGATTAAAAGCTTTGTTTCATTTTATTATTTAAAATAGCACTGTCTACTACCCTGTTTTTTACTTTTCTACACAAAATAAGCCCTAGTTTGTCCTAAAATCGGCAAAAACAGAAACTCCGAATTTTGTTACTTTCCTCAGAACGCCAATCACTTCATATCAAGTTGGCCAGTGATGTGCCGTGAAAGGTTGATTTCACCATTGAAATATTTATAAATACAGAAAGTTACGAATATCGAAAACAATTTGAGGTCCATAAAATATGAACTTAGTTATCTACTTCATTACAAAGGATAGTAGATGAATTTCGACCTTCAGGTAGATGCCGATACGTAATTATAAAGTTGTTACCAATTCTTGTCGATAGTTATTTTCCCATCTCTACAAAACAATTGGTCGTCTATGCCCCCGTGTGCCACCGAGCGCCACTTTGGCATAGTGCAGCACAAAATCGGATTCGCGCGCACGCATCTTTCTTTCTTTCACTAATTGATAACAAATATTTGATAACAAGTATTTTGTGGAGAACATTGAACCAGAAGATAATTCTGAGGTATGTCTAACTGGATGATAATAATAATGTTTCTTCATCAAAGAGTAGGAATTCAATAAGTAGGTATGTAAAATGTTTGGTGAGCCCAGTATCTCCAGATGCACTGTAATTACAGTAGATCTATATACTGTTTTTGTATGTACTATAGACACTATTATCATTAGAAGAAAGAAAGACCATAGACCCCATCCCTGATCAGAATCGAATTCAACGTGCCCTCAGTGCCAATAACTTGATATGAAGTTAAAAAATGAGATCATGAAACAAATAGAGATGTACCCCATTCCTTATAGTTCTAATCGAGTTACCTATGTATTAGTTTCTTTGATACTCATAATTTATACTATTTTTTCTTATTAACCCTTCAGATACCGTCAATTAGAGACACAATAGTAAGACAATAGATGCGCGGCCACCGGTGGTCGCTTGGGGATTCATGAATTAAGGATACTGTGAAATAAAACAAATCTGGAAATATTTAATCAGTTTTTATTTATATTCGTAAAATAAACTTTAAATCTTAACTTTACGCGTACAACTCTTATTCATCGATATGACGATATCCCCAGCACTACTGTTTACTGTATATTTCTACATTTATAGCTTGGCGCTGGGCGAGGCATTGCGTTTTGTGTACGTTGGCGGCGAAAAGGTTAATAAAATCCTAAGAACTGATACACGATGGAGGATAAGAAGAATCGTGGATCTAATTATACACCTGCTGAGAAAGATAATGCTCTTGGAACTGATAAAAAGTAAGTACTTACCCACATGGACAATGAAATACTTTATTCTTTACATATAGAGTAAATTAACCCTTCAGATACCGTCAATTAGAGACACAATAGTAAGACAATAGATGCGCGGCCACCGGTGGTCGCTTGGGGATTCATGAATTAAGTATTTACCCGTAAGGACCAGTCTGGTGCATGAACTACTTTGCTATTATGCACACTTATAACATACAGAGCCAGGGCAACTGTTGTTTGTAACTTGTGATAATGAATGTGTAACCCATGTGACCACTTTATCATCTGAAAATCTCAACTTATAGATAGTTTATTTATAAGTACAAGTACTTTTTTTTCTACAAGGACCAATACAGACAGTGAGCATTCACTCATATTCAATCATTTACAAGATCCCAAGTTAAATTTTTCACTCTCCATGTTTAAAATTCTTTATTTTATTTCAGATATCAAAATATTATTGAGAATAAAAAGACCAACGCTCACATGATACTGAAGAAGCAACAGGCTTGGGACACAGTATGCCAGCAGTATAATGCTGTTGCTGTGAGTGGCTCCAGAACCTGGCAACAGCTCCGTCATCTCTATGAGAACCTCAAACAGAAGTCTAAAAAGAACATAGCCAAAGCAAATGTAGGCTTGATTTTATAAGGTATCTATTTTATCATATAACATACCTAATTATTAATTAATTTTTATTATATTTTTGAAGCGGCTTCATTACTATGAGACCACTGACAGCATGAGAGATGTGAAAACGAAGGCATCATTAGATAAGGTTTGTTTAAATTAAATATTTGTAAAGAAGTAGGACCTTACTGAATATTTCCTCATATTTTTTTTATTTTTAAAGAAAGAAATTTATCGTACTGGTGGTGGAGCATACAAAAGTGTATTGACAGAACAAGATGCACAAATTCTAGCCATGGTTGCTCCTCAAATTCAACCATTACCTAATCCCTATGATGATGCTGCAGCATATTTTGGTTTGTGTAATATATGCTTTAAAATCAAAGGAATTGGCATTATTGAAAGAAAAGAAACAAAATAATAATTATGTTCTTTTTTAATTCATGAATCCCCAAGCGACCACCGGTGGCCGCGCATCTATTGTCTTACTATTGTGTCTCTAATTGACGGTATCTGAAGGGTTAATTTATAGGAGATACAGAACCAGAAGTCACAACAGATAGTTATACAAAAAAACCTGATAGTGGAATTAAATCCTCTTCTGAAGTAGAAACAATCCACATCTTTGGTAAATGTAGTTTCTATTAAATTTTTAAATTTTTTTATGAATTGTATACTATAAGTACATATTATATTTTAGATGACAAAGACATAACCATGGCAAACAAGAATATAGCAGAAAATAATAATCCTTGTACACTTACATTAATAAATATAGCTGGTAATATTTTTTTGTTATTGTATAAGTAAAATGTTAAATCTATATATATATAAAAATCAATGCCACTTTTCATTGTTATTTTATAACTCAAGAACGGGCTCACCTATCTAAACCACATTTTTAGGCTTTGTTCGGACTATTTAGTAGATGGTTTATGTGAAGTTTGGTAGGGTAGAGTAGAGTATAGTAGGTTAGAGTAGGGTATAGTAGGGTAGAGTAAGGTAGAGTAGCGTAGTGTAGAGTAGAGTAGAGTAGTGTAGAGTAGAGTAGTGTAGAGTAGTGTAGTGTAGAGTAGAGTAGAGTAGAGTAGAGTAGAGTAGAGTAGTGTAGAGTAGAGTAGTGTAGAGTAGAGTAGTGTAGAGTAGAGTAGTGTAGGGTAGAGTAGAGTAGAGTAGTGTAGGGTAAAGTAGAGTAGAGTAGTGTAGGGTAGAGTAGGGTAGAGTAGAGTAGTGTAGAGTAGAGTAGTGTAGGGTAGAGTAGAGTAGAGTAGTGTAGGGTAGAGTAGGGTAGAGTAGAGTAGTGTAGAGTAGTGTAGAGTAGAGTAGTGCAGAGTAGAGTAGTGTAGAGTAGAGTAGTGTAGAGTAGAGTAGAGTAGAGTAGTGTAGAGTAGTGTAGAGTAGAGTAGTGTAGAGTAGAGTAGTGTAGAGTAGAGTAGTGTAGGGTAGAGTAGAGTAGAGTAGTGTAGGGTAGAGTAGAGTACAGTAGTGTAGAGTAGAGTAGAGTAGAGTAGAGTAGGGTAGAGTAGGGTAGAGTATAGTAGTGTAGAGTAGTGTAGAGTAGAGTAGGGTAGAGTAGAGTAGTGTAGAGTAGAGTAGTGCAGAGTAGAGTAGTGTAGAGTAGTGTAGGGTAGAGTAGTGTAGAGTAGAGTAGTGTAGGGTAGAGTAGGGTAGAGTAGAGTAGTGTAGAGTAGAGTATAGTAGGGTAGAGCAGGGAAGAGCAGGAGCGAAGCCGTGCGGGCAAAAGCTAGTATGATATAATATTGAAACTAAGTATAATTTTATCTTAGTAATAGTTTATTTACTTGTAATTATTTTGATAGATGACCATCAAGCTGCGACAATCATCATACCCCAAGAAAAAAGCATGCATCCAACGTCATCCTCAGCTGGTAATTATCTAATTAATTGTTCTTTGCTAGTGGTATAAGAGTTTCAATAATTTTGCACTAATTAAATTTTTCAGGACGATTGAAGATATTGAAACCTACACATACTTCAGTGAAACAGCAATATTTTTAGACAAAACTTAGAAATGCCAAATTAGAAACCAAACACCTCATAAACAAGAACAAAATGAAAATGAATCTGTATAAAATAAAAATGCAGTTTTGGAAATTGAGACTACAGAAACTTAAATCTAAATCTAAATAAAACTATAATTAAGTGGAAAAATGTGTATTTATTAAATTGGTCCTTACTACGAAGTTTTGATTGGTCTCAAGCCCTATAGGTTGTCGTACCATAGATTCCTCCTCAACATAGGGTAAGGAAATATCCTCATCCAAAACTTCATCCGATCGTGATAAGTCAATATTATGAAGCACTGCACATGCTACAATGACCGGTGGGATATTTTGTATTTTTAGGCCCATTCCATTTTGAAGGCAAGGAAATCTTCTTTTCAGTACACCGAAGAGCCTCTCCACAGGATTTCTGGTGCTTATTTGGGACCGATTGTAAGCTTCTTCAGCAGCTGTCCTTGTATTTAATAATGGGGTTAGTAAATAAGGACGACACGGATAACCACTGTCCCCAAGAATAATACCTGTCCCAAAGTCCCCACGCTCTAATTGGGCACACAGTGGTGAATCATTAAATATGGTACTATCATGCACAGAACCTGGCCATCAAGCAATAACATTCCTAATGCGCAGTCTTGCATCACACACCATTTGCACGTTCAAAGAAAAATAGCCTTAAAAATAGCCTTTTCATAAATTTCAGATTGGGCCCCTCCTGAAAATAAATTATAGTTGTATTATGTGACAATAAAGCTAACTTTACTATGTATAGTGCTGTTAATGGTAATGTTACACAGACTTACCTGCTGTGTAATATTAGCATTATTAATCAGACATAACATTTGGGGATATAATTAACAGTGAAGTTGGCAAGCACATACCTGGAGAATTAATTTTGATATGAGTGCAGTCAACAGCTCCAACAACTCTAGGAAATCCTGCTATTGCGAAGAACTCATTGGCCACAACTGGATATTCTTCCTGTGTTGGCATATTTATAAACCTTGACTTCAAGCCGGCTATTTTGGTCGTCACTCTATACACTATTCTATGCACCGTTGGTTGTTCAACCTCAAAAATATCACCTATTACGCGTTGAAAGCTGCCTGTTGCATAATAACGGAGAGCTATTAGAATTTGGTCCACTGGCTGTATGGCTCGGTTTCTTTTTGTCAACGGCTTAATGGTACTACCAAAAACAGAGTCCAAATATAAAACTGTTTCTTTCGAGAGGCGAAACCGTGAAACAAACTCCATGTCGTGGTACTTTTCAAAAGCGTTCAACTTTTCTTCATTTCGGCGGCTTACAGTTGGTCTTTCGTGATCCGAAAGCGAAGACAATGACGATAAAGACATTTTAACACTTTTGTGCACTAGGAATCCAAGTTTAAATAGATTTGTCTTGATTTGAGGACCTCGCGATCGTCGCTCTTAAATCTAAGGGCTGCTCAAATCAGTTTGACAGTTCATTTGACAATTATAAAGCGTTGAGTAGCGGTCCTGTATACGACTTTTAAACTTAAGTGGTCTTTCAGCACAACTTAATTTATGGAGCACTTAAAAACAGATACTTAAAACAGGACTTTGTCGAAGTCGAAAAATCACAAGCGAATGGGTGTAAAAAAAACTTCAAGTCATCCATGCTCAATATTACAGCCGGTGTGCCACAAGGATCAATCTTGGGACCTTTATTGTTTATTTTATTCACTAACGATCTCATAAATTACGTCAATAAAATACTACCTGACATAAAACTAACAGTTTTTGCGGATGACACAAATGCAGTAGTATCAGCAAATGACATTCAAACGCTAAACGATGCCGTCAATGCGGCTCTAGCTGTTTTTCATTCCTGGTTTACTGTGAATAAACTTAAAATAAACGCGAATAAAACCAATGTAATGTTATTCAAAACGACTGCACGTAATAATGATAGTATGGAAATTGAATTGAATAAGGCTAAAATTGATCTTGTCAGGGAAGTAAAGTTTCTGGGAATATATATAGATAATCTATTGAATTGGAAAAAAGAATTAGTAGCACTGGATTCATCTATATCATCGGCGTGCTATGCTTTAAGAATTCTTAGGGATGAAGTTGGCTTGGACGCTCTAAAATTGGTATACTACGCGCTAGTAGAGTCAAGATTACGGTACAGCATACAATTTTGGGGTAAAAGCTACAATTATAACTTTCAAAGGGCGTTCATTCTCCAGAAAAGAGCAATCAGAACCATTGTTCGTATTCCCCAACAAGAAAGCTGTCAACCCTTTTTTAAAGAACTCGGCATCCTCACAGTACCTGGACTTTACGTGCTGGTACTTTTGTCAACCTTAAAAAAATACATTTATTACTTTGAAACTGATGAAGACAGACTTTTAAGAGAAAAAACTCGTAGAAAGGATTTAGACAGCAAACTTATTCCAATGCTTAACATTGCCAAACACTGTGCACTGTACCAGGCAGTTAAAATATTTAATAAGTTGCCACTTGAATTGAAAAGCACTTTGTATACAAGCTCTTTCAAAACAAGACTCAAGGCATTCTTGTTGGAAAAATGTCTTTACTCGGTAGACGATTTGTAGAATATAAGTTTAAATCTATTTATATGGTTAATTTCCTTTTGACATTGTTATTACTGTTTTCTATTATAATTATTATTGACATCATTAAGCGTAATTGTAATTTTTCTGACATTGTTATCACTCACTTATTGACGTTATTAATGGTAATTGTATTTTTTTTTCTGACATTGTTATCAATAATCCATTGACATTAATTGTAATAATTTTGACATTTTTATTTGGTATTTAATTATTGACATTATTGGTGGTGATTGCGATATTTTTGACATTGTTTGCTTTAATTTCATTTTTTTTTTTTTATTATTTGTGTTGTATGGTTTAAGGTTTAAGTAATGGTGCAATTCAACTCATTTCAACATTAGTTAAGTAATATTATTTTGTAATAGTTTTTAAGTATTTAATATTCGCATACAATGTTATTTGTTTCTTGAATAAATCAATCAATCAATCTTAAAATTGACGTTTGAGAATACGAAACCAAAGTTTAATTCATGAATCCCCAAGCGACCACCGGTGGCCGCGCATCTATTGTCTTACTATTGTGTCTCTAATTGACGGTATCTGAAGGGTTAAGAGCTGCTCAAACGTTTAAGCAGCCCTTAAATATTTGAGTAGCGTTTCAGTATTCGAACGTTTGTTTTATACTATGTAGTGATTATCACACGTATTATTGATGATTATCAAACGTAATCAAAGGATTTAACAAAATAAGCTGCAACTCAGCTGTACTTTGTGTAATTTATTTCATCACCACTGCTCTCAAAACGGTGAAGGAAAACCTCGTGAGGAAACCGACATGTCCTAGAACCAAAAATTCGAAGACATTTGACATTTACGAACGCCCGGAGGACACGGTGGAGCACACAGTTGAGGTGTGCCCTGCTTGGGCGGAGCAACGCCGTGCCTTCGTGGGGGCGATCGGCGGAGACCTCTCGCGCCGGGCCTTGGTTCAGGCCATGGTCCGGAGCGAGGAGGACTGGCAGGCGGTCGCCTCCTTCTGCGAAGCAGTAATGCTAGCAAAGGAGGAGGCCGACCGCATCAGGCAACGGCGCCCTCACCGCCGCCGCCGCCGGGGTTCCAGCCACAATTTCCAGCCACCGTAGAGACGCAGGCTCGTGGACAGCGAGATATGGGTGGCTCGCTGTCCGATCGTCCGGTAACTGTCCGGACCGATCCAAGGCGTCGACGGCGCGCACTGTTCCCGCGCGCCTCAAGGAGTTGTCAGCAACAGGAGGGGCCCATCTGGGTCAAAGCCTACCGGGGTCGGGGTTATCCGAAAGGAAACTAGAGCCCGGTATGAAGGCTAGAAGGAACGGCGCGGGGTTTTTAGTCAGTAAGACTCTGACACTGTCTCCCGCTCCACCCAAGAGCGGGTTTCGTCAATGATGATTTTCCCCGTCGACAGAAAAAAAGAAAAAAACCCGCACTGGGCCCGCGTGGTGAATTACGGCCCATTCCCTCTCCTAGAGAGGAGGTCTGAGTCTCAGTAGTGGGTACATTAACCTTTTCGACGCCCATCTATATAATACGCGACCTGTCCTCCAGCGCCACGCAACAATATTATTTTTTGGCGTTTTTGTTTCTATTGAATGAAAACAAATAAGAACTTGTTATGTGTGAAAAAGTTAAAAAATGTGGCTTATAACAGGGCAATCTTCCATAAAAACAAAATAAAAGGTCTTGTAAAAGTCGTTTTATTTTATACTATTACTAGCTTTTGCCCGCACGGCTTCGCTCCCGCTCTTCCCTACTCTACCTTACTCTACCCTACACTACTCTACACTACTCTACCATACTCTACCCTACTCTACCCTACTCTACCCTACTCTACCCTACTCTACCCTACACTACTCTACACTACTCTGCCATACTCTACCCTACTCTACCCTACTCTACCCTACTCTACCCTACTCTACCCTACTCTACCCTACTCTACCCTACTCTACCCTACTCTACCCTACTTTACCCTACACTACTCTACACTACACTACTCTACACTACTCTGCCATACTCTACCCTACTCTACCCTACTCTACCCTACTCTACCCTACTCTACCCTACACTACTCTACACTACTCTACGCTACACTACTCTACACTACTCTACCCTACTCTACCCCACTCTACCCTACTATACCCTACTATACCCTACTATACCCTACTCTACCCTACCAAACTTCACATAAACCATCTACTAAATGGTCCGAACAAAGCCTAAAAATTTGGTTTGGATAGGCGAGCCCGTTCTTGAGTTATAAAATAACAACGAAAAGTGGCATTGATTTTTATATATATAGATTACTTCTAATCAAGTAGTGGCGCTGAGGGCACGAAAATCTCAAACTTGTACACAAGTGATTAGCGTTCAAAAGGTTAAAAAAGCTGATGATGATGCTGTAACTGCCAGAATACGACAGAGCCCAACGCAAGGGTTATGATACCCACACGTTCTGTTGTATCTGCAATCAGTTTTCAGTACTTTAAGCTGATCAATTTAGCTTTAAGTACTGTTCTTTTTTTTGACTGTCCGATATTTTGACAATCCAAAAGTGCCTGTAATTGATCTATTAGAAATAAATGTTTCTGACTCTGATGTGCTGTGACACATCTGGCAGTAGGAGTGTGCTCTCCAGCGAGAGCAACTACTCGAGGTGTAGTGCTTGTGCTACTCAAGAGTGTGCAGACAGGACGCCTGAACTTGTCTTGTTAAGTTCATGTTGTCGACCCCGCCGGCCTGTTCGCTCACACAATGACTCACTAACTAACACTCACGTGTCGCGTCACTGGCTCTTCGCTTCTTCCTCGGTACTTCTTGTTCTTCTTCCACTTCCATTTTAATTTCCATTAAAGGCACATCTTCTTCTGAATCAGACTCCGACTGTTGTGCTGGTGTATCTTCTGTATCTGAATAGCTATTGTTTAGACTTTTCAGTTCTAGTTCTGTAAGCAAAAAGAGTGAAGTGTTTTGTTGTTAATGTATTAACAGGATGCGAAAGGATAACTTGATAAACCAACAAATATGTGTAAATATAGAATGTGATGTCGCGTCTATAGCGAAACTACTTTTTTCGCTACAGACGCGTTTGAGTTTCTGGAATATACCGCTGTGTCAGACAGACGGACGAAGCAATTAGGGAATGCAATATCGATCTCGCGAGATCTCGGCCTTTTTTAGCGAGACTGATCTCGGACGAAAAAAGGGCGAGATCTCGCGAGATTAACGAGATTGTACTCGAGCATAAAAAGGTCTTATTTGAAGCGCGGATTGACACGGACGTTAAAAAATTATAGACAGATACGTCAAACAATGTTTGATGCAACAAATATATTGAAAAAATTCGTGAAAATAAATGTATAAGATATACATTTATTTTCACGAATTTTTATAATAGACGAGTTGGGCTCGGTTCGGTCAGTTACCGGACGGTTCGACAGCAAACTACCCATTACTCGCCGTCCGTAAGCCCGCGCCTATGGTTATTTTATAATATTTATAATTTTTTTTTTTCCTAATTTAATCAAATATTGTGGATATTTGCAAAAAAAAAGACAAATCTGCCAATCTCGCGAGATCTCGCGATATTGTTATTCATAATCTCGCGAGATCTCGCTCGAGCCCCAATCTCGCGAGATTTGCATTCCCTAGAAGCAATTATAATACAATCCCAGTAGTATCGGCTGTGCATTGATTTGTCAGTCTGCCACTTTCTCCTTTTATATATGCTTGTAGGGGTCAGAAGTGAAACAGATTAAAAGTAAACAATATTCAATTTCCTTCAATTTGTACTATTACAAAACTATAAAGAGGAACACTGTAAGTATCAATCAAATAAAGTTTACACAAGCAACAGTGTCTACACGATAATGGTCAAGTAGCACGTCCGTCCCGCTCGCCGTCCAGGCCAGCAAGACAAGTTGCCTCGCCGCGCGCCACTTTTTATAAACTACCGTCGGTCACTGGCTGTCGAGTTTAGGATGTTGACTCACCTTCAGTCACCAACAACACAAACAAATATTTAAAACAAAAAACATGCTCTCAAATACATACCATCACTGTGAAGTTCCTTCTCTGGCTTAATGACATCTGGTAATTCTTCTTTGACAGCAACTATACTAATGTTCTCTACAGGAGTCACTGTAAGCCCACTGGAATAGTCTAGCTGAACTAGGTTTACTGAAGGACTCGGCTGCAAAAGGTTATGACATACTGGGTAACCGTGATGTTCTTTATCTGTACTATTTATGTACTTGTTTGTGTTTGCACAAAAACACAAACAAGTACAAACAGTTTTCATTGGTCACTCAAAATGGCCTCACAAATGGTAATACATAAGAAGCTCAACACATCCTGAGCAGCCCGTGAACTACAGCTTTCTGGTGAATGTTTCATGGCCCGCGACTCACCTAACAAAGAAAAACAAATTGGGGACTCTCCTCTCGATTTTCATGATGGAGCAGAACTATATGAATAAAAGACTACTCAAACAAGGGAACTCATTCAGTGCTGAATTATAGTTGTAATTAAATACAAGGAATGCTATTTTAGTCATAGATCTTTGTTGTCTGTTCACAAAATAAATTATTATTATTTAACTAGCTTTTGCGCCCACTCTTCACCCTTCTCTACCCTACCCTATCCTACTCTACACTACTCTACCCTACCGAACTTCACATAAACTATCTACTTAATAGTCTGAACAAAGCCTTAACATTTGGTTTGGATAGGTGATCCATTGATCTGTCCTCTCATTTGTCAGGACCCACCACGTATACGCTGGTGCCTGGCACCAGGTCACGCATCACTTCTACACTCACTAACATACCCTTATAGTTACAGAACACCTCACCTCGTTCATCATCTGAGCAAACAGCTCCTCGGCTTCCAGACATTTTCTCTGCAGTTGGCAGCATTGCTTTAGTTTAGCAAAGCACAAGAAACAAGCAAGCATCGGTCTTCTGTCTTCAGTTACAAACTGCAACATGACATCATAGCATTTGACTTTGGAATAGAATACTTCCCACACAATACACCAATGTTAAGCTGTCCCACAGGTATAGTTAAGTAATGATGATATAAGGTACTTACTGGAATGTCAGTCAGCGTTTCATACAGTTCATGCAAGTCCTTGTCGACAACTATGTACATGCGAACGTTCTCTACTAAACATACTCGGCACATTGGCATTCTTTCCATATTTAAACTTAAAAGAATAAGTTAGTTAACACATAGAACAATGTGGAATGTCGAAAGATAAATTTTAAATACCGTTTGATCGTATACTCTACTTCCGTGGAACGTTTGTGACAGCCGAGCGATAAGCAGTATAATGCTGGACGCCCAGGACGTTTATAGGAATTATTTTTATAATCTTATATCAAAATTCTCACAGTATTTACTGTATCTAAAATTCTACTAAACTCGTAGACAATAAATTAATTTTAATAAATCTAAACAAACAAAGTATCGAACACGCAACCTAGATTCAGATTGACACCTGACGTTTCAATGACACATGTAGAGATGTAAAACAGTTTTTTTTTTATCGAAATTATTTTTCCTAAATCGATTTTCAAAGTTAATTTTAATTTCTTAAAACATCGATTAATATAATCGATGTTTTAAGAAATCGAACAAACGACTTCGACGACGAAATCGACTGAATAGTACGGGTTCCCTAGAACATTTTTTCCACTTGATTACTATAAAGCTAATTTTCCGTGAGTAGCTTAATTTTGATGAGACGCCCAACAATTTGCTATAACAAACTCTCGATTGTGGTAGCTAACAGAGATACCAAGGATACAATTTGTATGAGATGTTGACTCTAAAAAATTTATTACTAACAGGTTCTTTTTTTGTTAAATCTCAAGATAATTATCTAAATGATTCGAAAACGTATTTGTCCTACAAAGAAAATGGTTTGATAAAAGAGTCCCCCTCTTCCAACATGTATCGAAAACGAGGTCAAAAAAATTTATTACTAACAAGCTGATTTTTTTTAGTTACTTAGTTTATATTCATATAATTCAACAGTCATATTGTCCTACAAATTGCGCAGTACGTTATCCCGGTCCTACGCTCAGAAGTTGTTAAAACCTCGAGACCATTTCTCTCATATTTCAAATATTACATAATAAGTTAGTGTGTTCTCTGCCCATAGGAAACGATTTCCTACAAAAAAACAGGTATGTATCACTAGTCCGAAAAGAATTGTAATTTTTCCGTAAAAATTAGTCTATGTCCGTCTTCAGAGTCCCAACTATCTCTATATCAAAATTCATCCATCGCCATTTAGGCGTAAAGACGTAACAAACAGACAAACTCACTTGCGCTTTTATAATATTAAAGTAAGGATGGGCAACAACGGGTTCCTTTACATTAAGTGGCTTCATTTCCATTCGCCTATCGTCAACATTAAGCATGGTTTAAAAGCTTGTTACTTCATCTAACGTAAAACGCCAGAATACTCTGTAGCATTTGGTAATTCCGTGATTTACTTGAATTTTTTTACAAAGTTGTTCCAACATATACGAGTTTTTTAAACCCTTATTAGTTTTTTTAAATAAATTGTATCATTTAGAATCCTGATAAAATTTGCAAGGCTTCCATTGTTATAATTTTTTGACTTTTTCAATTCAATTTTTGAGTAAATTATGAAGTGTCAAAGTTAATGCAAAATAGCAGATTTTCAGAGGTTTATACTGGATTAGTTTTGCATGAATTTATGTTTTGATTTCTGTAGATGCTTAGATATCCACAAGATATCGTGTTTCAAAAATATGTAATGAAAATATAATTGCGGAACGGTTGTGTAAAAACAGTGAAAATACATGTCGAGTTGCATCCCCTTAAACACGATTGTTTAATGTAAAGGTTCTATGATTGATATTGTACTAGTTCTAAAATTTGGAACAAATAACTGTTTTTTTTTTTTGAGCCATGTACATAATTTACAACAAATAATACACCGTTTAATAGACTTGGCTGAAATATTGTACGGGACTGACCGGAATTTGTGTAAAATAAATAAGGAGAAACGAGATTACTTCGCACTGAGTATAATTACGTGATCAAGTTGGTGGTGCTTGCAAGAGAATGACTGACAATATAACTTATATCTAATTCGCCTACTTAAACCAAACAAAACTTGTTGCGTCGTCACTCGTTGCTATGAAAAAAATATTAGGCTCAAAACTTGAAGGGTTTTAATAACTACAACAAATATTAATGACTAAATTACTATTTTTTTTAAGGAAGTATCTATAACGCCATAGAGCTGTCTCCTGTCGGTGTTAAATAACAAAGAGACAAAACTATTACAGAAACACCGACTTCCGAAAAGTTATTTTGTACTTTTCAGTGTATTCTTTTTGTGTAAAAAGTTTTATCTTTTACACTTCTTTTGTATACTAAAAAAATAAATTATTTAATTTAAAAAAAAAAAGAGATTTTCACTGTATCTTATGTTACAAATAGGAAAACGAAAAAATTATAATTCTTGTCGGACTAGTGATACATACCTGTTTTTGTGTAGGACATTGTTTCATTTGGGCAGAGAACACAATAACCTATTATGTAATATTGTTGTCCTACAGTTAGTAATAAGAAAAATGGTCTCGTGGTTTTAACAACTTCTGAGCGTAGGACTGGGATAACGTACCGCGCAATTTGTAGGACAATATGACTGTTGAATTATATGAATATAAACTAAGTAACAAAAAAAAAATCAGCTTGTTACCTTGTTAGTAATAATTTTTTTTGACCTCGTTTTCGATACATGTTGGAAGAGGGGGACTCTTTTAAGAAACCATTTTCTTTGTAGGACAAATACGTTTTCGAATCATTTAGATAATTATCATGAGATTTAACAAAAAAAGAACCTGTTAGTAATACATTTTTTAGAGTCAACATCTCATACAAATTGTATCCTTGGTATCTCTGTTAGCTACCACAATCGAGAGTTTTGTATAGGAAATTGTTGGGCGTCTCATCAAAATTAAGCTACTCACGGAAAATTAGCTTGATAGTTATCAAGTGGAAAAAATGTACTAGGGATCCCGTACTAGAAAGGACTCTAAGCATTACTACTTACAAATTGATTGTAAATGAGAGATATGTATGCGTAACAAGTTGTTTCAGTGTAGTGACTGAGATCTGAGATAATATAGGTAAACAATAAAAATGTTTTCTAACCGTTAAACACCTAAAAGCGGCCGGTGAGAGTATTTTTTATCGAAGAAAGATAATACTAAAGCGATATGCATGTACTGTTCAAAAGAATTAAAAACTTATAGTACATTCAGACTTCCTCTTATATACTCACTTCTCACTTTATCCATTCTCGTCACACCACACATCCGTCTTAACATTCCCAATGCAAGTTATTCATTCTAAGTGCAATCTTTTTTCATCAGTCTTTTTCATAGCCCAACATTCTGATCCATACAGTATGACAGGCCTTATTATGGACTTGTAGATTTTACCCTTCAACTTGAGGGGCATCCGTGGGTCACAAGTTGTGTCCGTGACCTGTCGCCATTCCACACATCCTGCGTTGATCCCATGTGTTACGTCCAGGTTTACCTCACCATCCCCTTGGACGAGCGACCCGAGGTACCGAAAGTCGGAACAGATCGGTATGGATGTTCCGGCGAGAGCTAAAGGCATTGGGTCGTAGACAAACAATTAGTATTCCGTTTTGGTTCTACTCAATTTCAGGCAAACACTCTCCAGTCTGTGCCACCACACCACCAATCTGTTGTGGACCTCTAGGCTACTATCAGCACCAGCACAATGTCGTCGGCAAACAACATACACCAAGGAGCTTCTTCCTGAATATCTGACGTCAAAGCATCCATAATCATCAGGAAGATGTTAGGGGTGAGAACAAACCCTTGGTGTAAGCCAACAGCCACATTGAAGCTGCCAGTAGTGCCCACTGTAGACCAAACTTTGGTACCTACTGCACCGACTGTACATCGCGACATCGCCCGGATCAACTGCACATACTTCCCAACAAACGAATATCTAAGTTGAAATTTTTATAATAGAATAGGTTATTTTTTTTATTCATGTAAGATAATTTATTGCCGTTTTAGGAATTGCAAAAATAAACATTTGCGTTGCTCTGAAAATGCAAAGTTTATTTTATAGTTACGCATACAATCATTGTAGGTACTATTCTATTTAACACATACACTACACTATCTTACCTGAAAATGCAAAGAAACGACAATTAACGTTATTATTTAAATTGTCAATTCCCTTCATATGTAATTTATAAAACAATCCAAAAATATTCAGGTTGTCAACAAGCTTTCTTAATCATCTTTTATTTGACAGCCATAGTTTCATTTTACCAGAACGAGAAAACTCCTTAGAGAAAATAACTAAAATTAAAGGAGGATTACATCTTTTACATTCATATTATTTTATTTGATTTTTATCTGATGGTTTTTTTATTTTACACTAAAAATAAACCTTCAAAACATCCGTCGCACTCTTGTCACCATCGGTGTCCCAGCCGTAATGGAACCTCATGGCCTCGCACGCGACGATGGCAAAAGACCAGACGGTATGCCTTTATTTCCATGGAAGATGGGTAGGCCTTTAGTGTGGGACGCTACTTGTGTCGATACTTTTGCGCCATCTCATCTTCCTAGCTCGTCGTGCGGTGCCGGTGCTGCTGAAGCGGCTGCAGAGAATCTCAAGCGGCGAAAATATAATAACCTTGTTAGCAGTGCCGTAACTTAGCATTTGATACCCGGTGCAAGTTTATATAACTCTCCATAATGGCCCGTTCATGACCTATTCACTGTGAGCGGTAGCTAAGCACGGGGCGGCGAAAAAAAGATCAAAAGTATGAAAATTTTTAAAGCATGCCACGAGACACCGCTCATAGCGAAAACCCGCGCGCTTACCTATGCCACGCCGCCTGTCGCGCCGCGTTCCGCTAACACCAAAGTCGTTACCAGGACGTAACCCAGGCCGTCGCCTACAACTCGGGTGAATTCCGCCTCGGTCACAATTACAAAATGTCCTTGATATTAGCGCCCCTCCATTATCTGCGCCCTTTGCCTGGGCACCGCTGGCACCGCCCTAGTTGCGGCACTGCTTGTTGGTAGTTATATTTTCGAGCCATTTGGGGTTGAAACTTTCGGATCGTGGGGTCCGAGTGCTCACAAATTATTTAAAGAACTTTCGAAACGCCTCGTGACCCAAAGGCTGGCTTTTACTTCGGTCAAAGGATAAGTATTGCCATTCAGCGTGGCAATATCACTAGTCTTTTGGGTACATTACCATTCGACAGCGATGCGACTGAATTTTTCGACGCCTTACTTTAAATTGTTCTTTTTTAGTTATTTAGTGCTTTTATTTTTAGTTTTTGAGTTAGTTTTAACTTAGATTTCTTATTGGAATAAGCCAATAAGCAGGTAGCATTTTAAAAATAGAAAAAAAAAATTATTGACACATCATCATTCATATTGAGTAAAGAAAAGTCGCAATCGCAGGTCGTAGCTTGTCCCGCTACGACCTGCTTATTGCCTTATTCCAATAAAAAATCTAAGTTAAAATTAACTCAAAAAAACTAAAAATAAAAGCCTTAAATAACTAAAAAAGAACAATTTAAAGTATTTTTCTTTTTTAGTTATTTATTGGAATAAGGCAGTAAGCAGGTAGCATTTTAAAAATAGAAAAAAAAATATTGACACATCATCATTCATATGGAGTCAAAGATTTTATATATTCTACTAGAGTAGACTAGATTGACTACGAAGAAATATGACAGTCTTTAAAGTGTTCTTTATTCTCATTAGCATTAAGTTCGTGTGTATTATTGACACGCAAAAGGGAAAAATGGCCTGGAGCAAGACACTAAGATAAATCCTCTCTGTCCCTTTCTCACATACTACCAGAAAAAAATAAGAAACAGATGGTAGGTTTTAGATTGTTCCAGTTATCGTTAAATAGTCCGTGTTCGTGCATTTTGATAGGTTTATGCAACATACAATGAATTGCAACTAAATGTTTTATTTCAAATAATGCTTCTTGAAATTTTATACGCATTCTTCTTGTATTTAATGATGATTTCATTTAGATATAGTAGCTATTCGTAGTAATTTTAAAATTATGAAAGGCAACATTTAGGAGGTTTCAATTTGACAGAATTTGACATCAATAACCAATATGGCTGATGCTTCATAGGGCCAAAGTTGTATTTTTAATTGTTACAAGTTTTTATCTCAATATTTAGTAAAGTATAAAGCGTGCAAGATGTTCAAAACGTTGCTGTGTAAAGTTTCGCAATAGTGATGGGTATCCTGGTTGTGGAATTTAGTTTTTTTTGGTAAGTTTTCTGTTTTGTTTACAAAATATTTATGTAGGGTGACAACAAACATCGTTTTGAATTTCATGCGGGAATTAAAACATATTAACTGCCTGTAAAAATACATAGAGAAGGGGCATCATAAACGATTCAGAAGACGGACTGGGTGCTAAATTTTATAAAATTTTGTTGTCTACTGTTCAAGTTTTATATTATTATAAGCAAATTTCTAAATATCTGAGGAGGCTCAATATTTTTTTTTTTTAATAAATCAAGCGCGTACCAATTTTACTAATTTTATCTTTTTTGTTGATCGGGCGCCTTTGGCCGCTCGGCAATCTTCGGCTGCTCTCGTGACACAACGAAAAGCGGCGAGCAGCGGCGGCCAGAGGTGCGGCATGCGGTACGTGTCTTCGGACCAATTCAGTATATAGTTATGTGTGACCAGTTCTTAAAACGACAAGCGTGCACTCCAAAATCTTCTCCACATCGATATAGTACATTCGAGAATTATATTCATTTTATAGTTTTATAGTTTTTTTTTTATAGTTTAGTCCTGAGGTAGGTCCCTAATAAATGCCGCACGCAATGCTGCACGTATGTGGCTTAACCGTTTACTACTAGTAATATATTATTTTTTATGTTTTGTTGTAGATTTCCAAGAAACGAGAACCATCGGCAACAATGGCTTTGAAGTTGTGCCATTAATTTTTTTTTTTCAGCAACAGTTTTATTTGTAGTCTGAAGATGTAATAGTTCATAAAGTTAAATCAACACTAAAACCTGATTCTATTCCATCTAGTTGTTAAAAATCCGTTCAGTAGTTTTTGAGTTGATTGCAAACAGATATAGATAAACAAACATAGTGGGAGACTTTTTTTGATGTGGTAAAATTTCCAATAACTTATCCTGCTCTAAGGTAGAGCGCCTTACGCTCCATCTTAGAGCGGGATAAGTTATTTGAGGTTTATACTGAATAAACCTACCCGTGTCCTTCAGTTGCCCTTTGTGTTCCAGGACCGTGGTATCCCTTTCGGAAATTCCCTGTGGCGCCAACGGGCATCGGCAATAATTAGTAGTAGTAGTAGTTATTATAAATAAATTTATAAACCAGTCGAGGATTATTTATTTAATGTATTATTTATTTTTTAGTTAATAAGTGCAATTTAACGTAATAAAAAAATGTCAAGCATCAGTCTATTTTTAATTTAGTTTTATTATAAACTAACTAGTTTTTTCTTTCAGACAAACCTTATTCTGATAGGTGCAGCCGTTCAGAAGTGATCGTCTTACGTAGGTACACACACATTAGGCATTTTTTTTATCAGTGTAGGTATTTCATACTCGCATAAGAGGATATTGCTATTATATATACTATACGGACATCAGCTATTTCCTAGTCATTACAGAGACAACTCACAGTTCCCTTTTGGTAGCTTATTATACATATTAATTGTTTTTGAACTTGCATGTCTATTTTAATGTATCAAAAATATCTTTAACTAACTTTTGAGCAAAATTGTCCCGTAGTATGTAGCTAGTGTATGGACACACTAGTAGAACGAGATGACAGGACTCTTTCTGACTTTCCTTATCAGGTACGCTTTTGAGGTTGTCGTAGTCAATCTAGTACTAGGATATATAAAATCTTTGTATGGAGTAAAGTCGCTTTTTTTTTTTTTTTTTTCTTCTTCTTTGGCTTCGCACGGTTTGTGCATTCAGCCAATGTCACGTCAGGTTGTATTTCGTTATTAAATGTACTTATTATAAATCAAAGTTAGGGAAACCAAAAAATAAAAATATTAAATTGAGCGGAATTTAGAAAAAGATATATAGGATCAGTTTTAACGGTGATAATAACATGTAGATAATGAGCAAATTACAATGACAAAAATTACAGTTTAATGTTATTTAGGATGATGAATGAGACTATACACTTATATACTGGAAAGCTATTTGTACAAAGTAAAGAAAGTATTGAGGTAGGAAAAGGGATACGAAGGGACAAGAGGTTACAGAGAAAGGAGGAATGGTCAAGTAAAGGGCAGGAGAAAAATATGTGGTTTAAGTCACCAAGGTCTGTGCCACACGAGCAAATGGGGTCGTCTATGATGTGTAGTTTGGCGAGATGGACTGGAGAGCAAACATGGCCCAGTCTCAACCTTATTAAAATAGAGGTCTCCACCTTACCAAACTTTGCCTTGCCAAACCACGGTTTTTCCGGAATCTCAGGTTGAATAAGTGAAAAGTATCGGCCCTTGGATTTGCTGCTGATATCCCAAGCTACCTTCCAAGTATCCCGAAGAAAATTCTTTGGCAACGTCTCAAGGTCTTAGCCAAAGTTCTTATAAGGAACTAAGTCCCCACATTGCACCGCATCACCAGCGAGTGCATCAGCTACAACATTGCCATGGATTCCAGAATGGCCCGGAATCCAGGCAAATTGCAGTGTGTTACCCTCGGAAATGGTTCTGAACGCCAATTCTCTTATTGCATAAATTATAGGAGACTGTACTTTGTGTTCGAAAGGGGATTTATTTATGGCTAGAAGAGCACTCTGTGAATCGGTAAAAGTTAAACATTTTTTGAGCTTTAAAATACGTGCATATTCTAAAGCTTTTAGAATTCCAAAACATTCGCCCGTAAAAACGGAAGTCTCCGGGGGCAGTTTTATTACCAATACCAACACAACTCGTCGGGGAATGCTTGGCAGCATCCGTAAAAATATGGTGGAAGTCTGAATGTTCAATCAGAAATATATTAAAACATAAATGGCAATCGGGATCTGATTTACTTACACAATTAAATTCAATATTGGGGATGAACAGTAAACTCTCATAACTATTATTAAAAAGGGGTAATTTATTTGAACGGTGAATTGGCGAAGATATCGAGAGGAATTTTTTATAGCTTTCAACCAAACAAGGAGTACGTTTATGGGACCAGTAAGCTGAAGATTCAATTTGTAACATTAAAGATTCCAGTTTTGGAATGAGAGGGTGATTTGAGAACTGAAGAATCCGGAATAATAATAATAATAATATAATAATAATATTCTACAACTATCACACAACACCGTCTAGTCCCAAGCTAAGCAGAGCTTGTGTTATGGGTACTAGACAACTGATAAACATACTTATATATTTCTAAATACATACATATTATAGATAAATTACACCCAGACACAGAACAAATGATCATGCTCATCACATAAACATTTGTCCTGGGTGGGAATCGAACCCACGACCTTCGGCATAGCAGTCAGGGTCACTAACCACTAGACCAACAGGACAGTCATATTTGTCATAATGAATAAATATTTGTCAGACAGGAATTGTCTTCTAAGGTTTAAAGGACAGTATCGAGGCGACACTCGTACGGAGTGATCGTGTTAGCGTCGTGTCCTGGACGAACTAGCTATCCGCGCGTCATACGTACGAGCCGCTCACTATACAGCTGGCGAGCGCACGCGCACCGCGTGGTGCGCTCCCTGCATTTTATGTTGTTATGCGACGAATGATTTGTTTTTATGATAATGTCTAATTGCGAGGGGGAGGAATGCGATCCAAATAGTAGTACAAGCGATCTTAACTTAGAAGAAGTCAGCATGGTGACAGAGACTGCCCAATACAACAATACACAAGAACAAAACTCGACTGAAGCACAACGTAATGATTTAGAAGTTCCGATATCAAGTAAACGTGGGCGAGAAGACGACGAAATGGAATGGACTGTAGTTAATCGAAGCGGAAAAAAGGCTAAAGGCGATAGTAATAAAATTGAGGTCTATGTATCAAGTACAGAAAAGCTGCCCAAACAATTTAGCTTAGCCAAGTTATTTCGCGAGCAAGGCATTTCTGACACAATAAAAATTAAATATATCAACCCTTACCGTATAAGAGTGGAATTTCACAATGACCTAAGTGCCGAGAGATTTATTTCCTGCGAGAAATTCGCAACTATGGGGTGGAGAATATTTAAGTCGCTGGAGGTTGGCTACTCTTACGGCATTATTAAAAATGTCGATATTGATCTAAATGAAGAACAGATACTAAACGATATTTCATGTCCTAGTCCAGCGGAACTTGTTTCTCTGAAGCGTCTAAACCGACGTGACGAAAATGGCGTGGGATGGATTCCGTGTGAAACTGTACGATTGTGCTTTAAGGGTCATTTTTTACCAGCATACGTTTTTGTGGGCAACCTCAAAATTAATATCGATAAATACGTATTCCCAGTAACACAATGTTCGCGTTGCTGGAAACTAGGCCACACCGCTAAAAGATGTGTTGGTAAAATAGTTTGCCCAAAATGTAGTGGAGATCATGCCAATTGCGACACAAGTACGTTGAAATGCCCAAACTGCTCAGAAAAACACATGGCGCTGTCCAAAGAATGCCCCTCCTATAAGAAAGAAAGAAAAATACGCCTTATTATGGCCGAGTTCAACTGTACGTATCGTAAGGCCCTGACAATGTACCCTTCTCCAGATTCTCCAACTGACGCATTACCACCTCAGGTACCCCATGTCTTCACCCAGCCATCCACATCAGCTGATAAGCCAAATAAATCTAACCAAACGTCGGTGATGATTGACTTTACAAAAGGAGCTCCACACCAGGGACAGCAATCTAAGCAGAAGACTACCTCTAAGAAAAAAGGAATTCCAAAACCCATAAATATCCCAGAAAAATACAACTTTAAAAATTGGGAAATCCCCCACTCCGACTCAGAATCTACAAATAGTGAAACGACAGGAAACAACTCAAAACCTAGAAGAACGTCTTCAAAACGAACCTCGCGTGGTAATGTAAAAATCCGAGATTTATTTAGGAGAATTGAAAAAGTATTTTCTACCGAAAGTGAAACTATTTATGGTAAATTTAAAAGTATCTTAAAAATATGTACAGAGTGGTTGATAGTGTGGTTAGCAAGTAATATCTCCCAGTGGCCTATACTTAAGAAATTATTTGAATTTTCAACAACAATAGATAATGGATCGTCACACTAAAAATAAATATTTAAATATTCTACAATGGAACTGCCAGAGTCTTAAACCTAAGTTGCTCAATTTTGAAAATCTTCTTGTACTTGAGAAAATCCACGTTGCTGCCCTTAGCGAAACTTGGTTAGACCCTGATTCGGAACTCATATTAAAAAATTATATTATTTATCGTAATGACCGACTCGATGGCTACGGAGGCGTAGCACTGATAGTTCATAAGTCTATAAATTCTAGCATTAGCTTAATTAACTGTCAAAATTTAGGTATACAAGCACTTAAAATTGATCTATTTAATTGTAACGACATCAAAGCTATTATAGCTATTTACTGTCCTTCTTCGGTGACGACATCTACGAGTGACTGGGATTTTCTGCTATCTCAACACAGTAATAAGACGTTAATACTTGGGGACTTCAATGGTCACCATAGTAATTGGTCGTATAAAACGGACCATCGCGGTAGTCAACTGTTTGATTCTTTATCGGATAATAATTTTGTCGTTTTAAATAATGGAAGCCCGACAAGAATAAAATTAGTAAATAACGCCGTTCAAAGTTCCTCTCCGGATTTATCGTTGGCATCGTCAGATATCGCTGTTAAGTTTGTCTGGTCAGTACTGAACGAATCGTTAGGAAGTGACCATTTTATGATAAAAATTAAGTCCAGTTTAGATACTAATCCCCGACAATGCCTTAAAAAGCTCAGAAATTATAAAGCGGTCGATTGGAATTCATACAAACAGTTGGCACAGACTTTATTTGATAGTTTTACGCACTCAGATGACCTACAAATGTCATACGACTTATTTGAAAAACTGATTAACACAGCTGCAGATAAACACATTCCATATTACAAAATATATTCCGGGCCTACCTCCACCTTTCATCCGAAACCATATTGGAACCCGTCTTTATCTAAATCAGTCGCTATTCGTCGCCGCGCACTTGCTGTCTTCCGTCGGAACCCTACAGACGCGAATTACCAAGATTTGAAAAATAAAATTAAGGAATCAGTAAAACTAATTAACTCCACCCGGCGATCGTCGTTTCGTGAATTTTGCTCGACATTGAATCACCAGACCACTGCGTCAGCAATGTGGTATAAATTGCGATGGATCAAGGGGTACGTCTCACCTAAGACTTACATCAATAAAACTAATGTGGAGAACCTCCTTACATCTTTGACTCCAGATTTTGTTAGTTTAGGCGATCAAACTTTTACATCATGCAACCCAAAACTAGATACTCTCTTTTCCAAACAAGAATTGTTTAAATCAATAAAAGATAGGAATACCACACCTGGCAAGGATAATATATCGTATAGTATGCTAAAACATTTGCCAGACAATGCTATGGATATCTTGTTATTTCTATTTAACCAATGCTTTAGTCGCGGGTTTGTCCCTAAACAATGGCGACAAATTAACATCGTACCTATTCCCAAACATAGTCAAACTGCCGCGGAACCCACGAAACTACGACCCATTTCTATGATCTCATGTATCTGTAAGACATTCCACTACATGATTTTAAACCGAATCGAATGGTATTTAGAACATAATAAAGTATTCTCCAACTGCACTGTAGGTTTTAGAAAATGCCGGTCTAGTTTGGACAGTCTGTCTAACTTTACTTCGAGAATACAGACGGGGTTTTCGGAGGGTCACTGTACCATAGGTTGCTTCATTGACATTGAAAACGCTTACAATAATATTGAAATCATTCCTTTACTGCAGTATATGAATAGTAAATTAAAAATTGGTTCAAAACTGTGCTCATATTTATGGAACTTTCTCCAAGAAAGACAATTGAGTATTTGTATAGACGATAATTTATCAATTAGTAGAAACACAGGGCGCGGGCTGGCTCAAGGTGACCCCTTATCCCCTTTATTGTTTAACATAGCTACTGTCCCTATTTGTACGACTATAAATAATGTTCATGTAGCACAATATGCAGATGATTTCGTTTTATATACCTCGTGCCAAAATTGCCACTTGGGTTCAGTAAAATTACAGATAGCTCTGGATAAATTCAATATTATCATTGCAGGTTTAGGCCTTAATATATCGCCGTCAAAAAGCAAGGTATGTGTTTTCAAAAGAGGATACAAAAGAGAAAATATTACACTGTATGTGAATGGTCGGCCCTTAGAAGTAGTTGACAATGTTAAATATTTGGGACTGTGGTTTGATTTTAGACTAATTTGGAGGAAGCATATCAATGAATTAAGGGAAAAACTTCTTAAGTTTGTAAATATTTTTAAAATGCTAGCTGGTTTTGGTTGGGGGGTGCACCCTTCACACCTGAGACGTGTGTATACAGCCACAGTAAGAAGCCGAATTGACTATGGGAGTGTTCTTTATGGTAATGCCAGTCGGACACACTTATTAAAAGTAGATAGAATACAGAATATTTGTTTACGTACAATAGGTGGTTTTGTGAAGAGTACGCCCATACATATTATGGAAAATGAACTGTGCATCGCGCCCCTTCATATCCGTCGGCAATTATTGGGGAGTAAGTTTTGGTTAAAATGCAAGTCTTTTAAAAATAATGTCACAGTTGATGAACTCGAGCGTCTGTCGGCGTTAGTTTGTTCGCATCGCTACTGGAGGAATAAACAAAGACCGGTTTTGGTCACAATTCATGACTCACTTAAGCACGGTCGCATCCACTGTAGTGAGAACGTAGATATGTTTAGTTTACCCACTTGGGTCAGCAACGTGGATCTAGATAGCAACATAATCTCAACAATTGAGGGTGTCGACCAAGCCAAAAAAGATTATAATGCGTGTCAATTAAAAGCTATTTGTGAGACATATTTACAAATAAAATATACGGGCCTATATACAATTTATACTGATGCATCAATTTGTAATAATGAAATAGGTGTTGCATTTTATGATTTATTTGTAAATTCATCGTTTAAATTTAAAGTTGATTGTGTGATTTCAATAATGCACGCTGAATTAATAGCTATTTTGGAGGCTTTGTCTTATATTGATTCAATTGCATGTTCCAAGTTCTTAATAATAAGTGACTGTCGCAGCGCGTTACAGGTATTAAGTCGATGTACTAAGCCCAATCGTGGGATCCCTATTGCATATGCTATACTAGACCAGATCTGTAAACTTAAAGCTAAGAACAAAAGTGTTGTATTACAATGGGTGCCCTCTCATATTGGCATTGTAGGTAATGAGATAGTCGACAAGCTAGCTAAAGAAGCAATAACAGACGGAGAAACATATTCTTGTTTACCGTACCATACAGAACGTTATTTTGAAGAAAAACAAAGGTGCTATGATAGGTGGCAAGAATATTTTAATGAAAGAAGTCGTAGTAAGGGCATATGGTATGCTACTATACAGCCAAACGTTTTTAAAAATACGTGGTTAGACAATGCCAATATGGGTAGACAAACGGCTGTGACAGCCCTTCGACTTCGCTCCGGACATATCCCTTTAAACAAATTTGCATATTTGATGGGTAAAGTAGAAACACCAAATTGTACAGAATGCAATTCAATTGAGGATGTATACCACATCATGATGGAGTGTGTCCGGAACGAAGCGGAAAGACGAGATCTTCTGTCGACCTTTAGTGATATTTGCGAGACTGGTGGTTGTAACATCGTTTTGGCTGCTCCTACTTCGGACGCGGCCAGGATGATGTACAAACTCGTAATAACTGGGATCAAACGCCGGGGGGCATCTTGATCTCTTAATAATATATACATTTTTAGCATGCCGAGTGAAGTGATTTGTAACGATGAGGGTGGCATAATCTGAATAGATTAAACCCTCTTTAATTTAATAAAGAAAAAAAAAAAAAAAAAAAGGTTTAAAGGAGCTTCCCCGCATTCAATTTGCAGTGCATTAATAGGACTAGACTTCATGGCACCCGAAATAATGCGCAATGCTTTTGACTGGATCAGATCCAATTTTTTAAAAGCCATAACACTACCAGGTTCTAAAATGAACAATCCATAGTCCAGAGTGCTTCTGATGATTGCATTGTAAATCAGTTTTAATGAAAAGGGATGTGCACCCCACCACACACCTGAGAGGCATCTGAGCATGTTTAAGTAATTTTCACATTTATTAACAATATAGTCACAATGAGGAACACAGCTTAATTTTGAGTCAAATATTACACCTAGATATTTGAATTTATCTTCAACTGGAATAAGTGTTCCCTTGTAGAATAGGTTAACTAAGAGAATATTTCTCTTCCTGGTGAATAAAACAGCCGCACTTTTAGACGCAGACAAGTCCAAACCGTTTAAATATAGCCATGACTCTAAAGTACACAAAGCAGAATTAATAACATCGCTAGCTTGTTCAATAGATTGACTTGAAGAATATAATAATAAATCGTCAGCGTATTGAAGAACCTTGACATGATTAGTTATAGAAGAGTCCAAATCAAAAGTGTAAATATTGTACTGAAGGGGACTAAGTACAGAACCCTGTGGCAGACCTCTCCATACAAGATGGGAGACATCACGATCTCCTATTAACATGTTAACAGAGCGTTCAGTCAGGATGTTAATAATGAAATTAGTTAAATTCAAGGGAACCCCTAAGGCTTTTAATTTATTTTGTAAAACTGATAATACGACATTATCATAAGCTGCATTAATATCTAGGAAGACTGCAATGGTGGATTGGTTATTAGAAAACGATAACCGAATATCGGATGAAAAAATATCGACAAGAATTGGTAACAACTTTATAATTACGTATCGGCATCTACCTGAAGATCGAAATTCATCTACTATCCTTTGTAATGAAGTAGATAACTAAGTTCATATTTTATTGACCTCAAATTGTTTTCGATATTCGTAACTTTCTGTATTTATAAATATTTCAACGGTGAAATCAACCTTTCACGGCACATCACTGGCCAACTTGATATGTAGTGATTGGCGTTCTGAGGAAGGTAAAAAAATTCAGAGTTTCTGTTTTTGCCGATTTTAGGACAAACTAGGGCTTATTTTGTGTAGAAAAATAAAAAAACAGGGTAGTAGACAGTGCTATCTTAAATAATAAAATGAAACAAAGCTTTTAATCACAGTAAATTTATTTTAATAAGATAGTTAAAATGAACAACTTCTATAGAAGTTGTGGCGCTGGTGGCACGAAAATCCCGAACTTCTATAGAAGTGCTTGGCGGTGAAAAGGTACTACATTATAATATAGGTTACATTTTTCAAAAAATCATTATTAAAACTTTTGCCAAGTCTATTCTATTTATGAATAGGTCAAGCCATCACGTGCGCAAACCCGCCCAAATAGGTAAACAAACACAAATGGTTGTAGTCCAATCAAATTTTCTGATACGCGGGATAATAAAAGTTCTTATTTCAATGCAGATATTAATTTTCAACAAACCAAAACTGCACATAAAACCTTTAAATTTTTGCGCATTTAACGTTACACTTTGTACAGAGAGACTCTGACGCGGTCGTTAAAGAGTTAGTGAAGGTGTGATCGCGGACACGGGTGGCGGTTGTCGCGCGTGCGTTTCGGTCAGTTGAGTGGTTAACTATAAAACACGAAAGTTGTAGATCTGTGAACGGTTTGGTTGTGTCTCAATGTCCACAAAGTGCGGCGCACCGTCACGTGCCCAATGGACATGGTTTTGCTATTAAAATACATAAAACATGATCACTCACTTTTTTATAAGTTAATACTGTAATTTAACCTCCATTAAAACTACTAATAGCTTACATTGTTATTTATGTTGGGTTTTCCGACTATGGCGTGCATATTTAGTGTGCGTACATATGTGTTGTGATAAAAGAGTCTTCTTACTAAAACAACACTGACATTCGTCACACTTGTAACGTTTCTCACCAGTGTGCGTACGAATGTGCCTTGTTAAATCATACTTTCGAATAAAACAACGCTGACATTCTTCACACTTATAAGGTTTCTCACCAGTGTGCGATTGAATATGTTGAATCAAATGGCTCTTCTGATTAAAACAACGCTGACATTCTTCACAATTATAACGTTTCTCACCAGTGTGCGTACGTATGTGTTGTGTTAAAAGAGTCTTCTTACTAAAACAACGCTGACACTCTTCACATTTGTAAGGTTTCTCGCCAGTGTGTGATCGAATATGTTGAGTCAAATGGCTCTTCTGATTAAAACAACGCTGACATACGTCACATGTGTACGGTTTCTCGCCAGTGTGCGTACGCATGTGTGGTGTTAAACTACTTTTCCGAATAAAACAGCGGTGACATTCTTTACACTTGTAAGGTTTCACGCCAGTGTGCGTACGAATGTGTTGTGTTAAAAAACTTTTCATACTAAAACAACTCTGACATACGTCACATCTGTACGGTTTCTCGCCAGTGTGCGTACGTATGTGTTGTGTTAAAAGAGTCTTCTTACTAAAACAACGCTGACACTCTTCACATTTGTAAGGTTTCTCGCCAGTGTGCGTGAGAATATGTTGAGTCAAATGGATCTTCTGATTAAAACAACGCTGACATTCTTCACATTTGTAAGGTTTTACACCAGTGTGCAAACGAATGTGTTTTGTTAAATTACATTTATGACTAAAACAACGCTGACATTCTTCACATTTGTTAGGTTTTACGCCAGTGTGCGTACGCATGTGTTGTGTTAAAGTATATTTATGACTATAACAACGCTGGCATACTTCACACCTGTAACGTTTAGTGCCAGTGTGCGTGCGGATGTGTTCTGGTTTGGACGTACACTTCGAAGTGGTCCGCGTAACTATTGTATCCGACTCTGTAATCTTCTTTTGATTTTCTGTGATTACGTCTTCTAGTTTGTTTCCTCGTATGAACAGTTTTTGTTTCTTCGCAACGGAAAGCCCTGTAATTATTAAACTAGTAAGTGCCAAATTCAAAACGGAATTAAAAGAAAGGAAATCGAATGGTTCTCATTACAGTCGAAGAGTTGTTTGTTGCAGGTTTTCGTAAACACCGTTAAATTTTGATCGTTTTAATCCCGTGGAGGGTCGAACCGGTATGAAACACTATCGATTTGTAAAGATGAAATTAAATAATAAGATACTTTTTTTTTAATAACTCGAAGAGACTAACAGAATTGGTTATTCTCGCATGAGTGAACAAATAATGCAAACTATTAATGGCACCATTCCAGAATAACAATAATCATGCGTTCGCCTAGTCAACGTGGACTCACAAAAAATAGCCAATCCTAGGATCAAACTCCGCCCTTAACCCTACTGATTGGCCATGCGGGCGGCGCGCATCTCACGCACTATGAGCGGAGTCAACACGTCCTGGAATAATTTAGTTACTCTTAAGACGTCATCGGTGTGTCGCGCGAAAACAATAGAGTCTTGGAATTACGTGTATGGATTTCGTTGTCATATGCAATTTTACGCAATCGCGGGTCTTGATGCGCAGGCGGCTTGACGTCTACAGTACCAAACCACTTGCAGTGTTTGTGTTACACGTGCAAGATAATGTATCCAAAGGAATGGCTTTGTGAAGTCTATCTAATCAGTGATGATTTAGAGGTGTTTAGTTAGGTGGTGACTGGCCTGTTGGTTTAGTGGTTGGTGATCCTGACTGCTATGCCGGAGGTCGTGGGTTCGATTTCCACCCAGGATAAATGTTTGCGTGATGAGTTTAATCATTTGTTCCGTGTCTGGGCGTAATTTATCTATAATATGTATGTATTTAGAAATATATAAGTATATTTATCAGTTACCCATAACACAAGCTCTGCTTAGCTTGGGACTGGACAGCGTTGTGTGATAGTTGTGGAGTATATTATTATTAGGTTTATAACAGCCCCTAAGACGGCCCACTGACCCAGAACTCTTATTAATCGTTGTAAATAGTTTTGATTAGGTTACCTACTTATGAACATACATAATTATGATTCCACATTTTTAAATACGCCACATCTAGCAGGCCTGTAGGGATTTATTTTAACATGTAACTACCTACCACTTTAAGCATAAGTAATTATTTTATTAACCGACTTCGAAAAGGAGGAGGTTCTATGTTCGGCTGAATGTATGTTTTTTTTGTATGTATGTTCACCGATATTTCGGTCAATTGTAGACCTATAAAAGAGCTAGTATACAATGAGTTTTTTAAATCCGCTGGCAGTTTATTAAATATTTATACAGCTTGATAATGAGGACTATGCTTGGCAATGTTAATGTTAGGTACAATTATATTTTTAAAGTCCTTTCTACGCGTATTTTCCCTGGCTATTTTTTCATCTTCAGATTCGTATTCATGGACATATTTTTTTTAAATTAACTAACAGTACTAGTACGTATAGGCTGGGCAATGTTAGGATATTTAAGCGCTGAAAATGAGAACGACAGCTTTCTCTTTGTGTGATTCTAACAATTGTACGCATTGCCCTTCTTTGGAGACTGAAAGCTCGCTGTGAGTTGTAACCGTAGCTCTTTCCCCAGAATTGAAAACTGTATCGAAGTCTGGATTCGACAAGAGCATAATATACCATTTTTAACTGGTCCACGTTTATTTCATCTCTCAATGTCCTTAATGCATAACATGCAGAAGATATAGAGGAGTCTATATGTGCTAGTTCTTTTTTCCAGTTCAGCAAATCATCTAAATAGATACCTTTTATTATCAATTTGACGTCTCTCACTAATTCTATCTTTTCATTGTTAAAGGTTACATCCATATTATCTATATTACCCGCCTTGGTTCTACACAACATGATATTTGTTTTTTTGATATTTACTATTAAGCTATTCGCATCGGACCAAGACTGAAACACTGACAATGTTGAATTGACCACTTCTGTCAGTTCACTAATACTTTTCGCTCCTACCACAGCATTAGTGTCATCAGCATAGACTACAAGATTAATGTTTGGAATGATGTTTTTAATATAATTTATCAAATCGTTTGTGAAAATAATAAACAGAATGGGACCTAATATGGAACCCTGCGGCACGCCAGTGGTAATATTCATCATGGATGATTGGTATGTTTTCCGTTGTCCGTTCTGTTCTATAGTGCTGGTTTCTACATACATTTTTCTGGTTTTTAAATACGATCTAAATAATTGCAGGGCTGTACCTCTGACACCATAATAATAAAGTTTGGCAAGAAGTAGATTATGATCAATTGTATCAAATGCGGAAGATAAATCTAGGAAAATCCCTGCTGTCTTTAATTTATGATTTAGTTTGTCAATCACATCATCTAAAAGTTTATAAATTGCGTCTCCAGTGCCAATTCCTTTCTGGTAACCGAACTGTCTGTCATGTAGTACCTTATTAACACGAAGATGAGTCAATAGCCGAGATTTCAATATTTTCTCAAAGATTTTTGAAATTGTTGGTAAAAGTGAAACTGATCTGTAATTTTTAGGATCTGTTTTTGAACCTTTTTTGTAAACTGGCACAACCTTTGCGATCTTTAGTTGTTCTGGTAAAATACCTTGCTTAAGGCAGTTATTAAAGAAACTAGACAGTAGCCCAGCCAATATTTTTATGTGCTCTTTAAGAATAGAGATAGGAATTTCATCGTATCCACTAGAGGGCTTGTTTGTCATAGTTTTAATTATTTGTATTATTTCTTTGGGTGTAGTAGGAGTAAGTGACATATCATTTATAACCCTTTCACAACTTTGTTGAAGTAATAATAACGCTTCCTCCGTCTTAGTTTTAGCCAATACACCATTATGGGTAAACTGTTCTGCCAAAATGTTTGCTACTGCAGTATGCGAGTCTACGATTTGGTTGTTTACTTTCAGTAAAAGAGGCTCCTGTTGTACTTTTTTTAGACTGTTTCTACGGTTATTGACTACTTTCCAAACGTCTTTGCTTGCGTTTTTAGAATTATTATTTTTTTCCGAGATAGCAATTTTCTTGGCAATGATCGTGACTTTTCTATATATGCGAATGTATGTCTTTTTATTATTAATTATACTTCCATGAAGAAGGTTACTGGTATTTGTGCATAAGACTCTTTTCATTTTACTCGACGTTCTTATTCCCTTAGTTAGCCACTTATTCTGTGATCCCCGCTTTAAATTTATCTTTATTTCCCGTTTCTTAAAACTTTTCCAAAAAACAGTATTAAAATTACTCAAAAATGCATTAATGCCCATTTCACACCAGTTTTTATGTAAAAGTCTATTCTTAAATGTTATATTATTTTTACGATTAAATATTCTTTTTTTTAAAAACAAAATATAAATTAGTTTTATTTTTATTCAGTTCTTCTAGTAAAAATTCACCCAGTTGTGCTCCATGTCCATCTCCCAGACCATTATGGTCAATTACACAATTCAATACCTGTTCTTCTGGTAGATTAGTTATTATATATTATCTAAGCAGGAATACGTGTTATTTCGAATAGAAGTGGGGCTATCAAAAAGACATCTAAAATTGTAACATGCCAGCATACTCAAAAACTCAGTACGTTTCTTATTATCCAGAAGCAGGTTGACGTTATAATCTCCGCAAATAATACATTTCTTATTGAAGAGAAACTCTCTTATAAGTGAAACCACAGGGTTAAAGGATTTAAACGATTAAAATTAAACGGTGTATTATTGATGATTATCAAACGTAATTAAAGGATTTAACAAAATAAGCTGTAACTCAGCTGTACTTTGTGTAATTTATTTCATCACCACTGCTCTCAAAACGGTGAAGGAAAACCTCGTGAGGAAACCGACATGTCCTAGAACCAAAAATTCGAAGACATGTGACATTCACCAACCCGCACTGGGCCCGCGTGGTGAATTACGGCCCATTCCCTCTCCTAGAGAGGCCCGACTCCCAGCAGTGGATACATAAAAAGCTGATGATGATGATCTACCAGAATACGACAGAGCCCAACGCAAGGGTTCTGATACCCACACGTTCTGTTGTATCTACAATCAGTTTTCAGTACTTTAAGCTGAGCAATTTAGCTTCACTATTATTTTTTCGACTGTCCGATATTTTGACAATTCAAAAGTGCCTGTAATTGATCTATTTGAAATAAACATTTCTGATTCTGATGTGCTGTGACACAACTGGCAGTAGGAGTGTGCTCTCCAGCGAGAGCAACTACTCAAGGTGTAGAGTGCTTGTGCTACTCAAGAGTGTGCAGACAGGACGCCTGAACTTGTCTTGTTAAGTTCATGTTGTCGACCCCGCCGGCCTGTTCGCTCACACAATGACTCACTAACTAACACTCACGTGTCGCGTCACTGGCTCTTCGCTTCTTCCTCGGTACTTCTTGTTCTTCTTCCACTTCTATTTTAATTTCCATTAAAGGCACATCTTCTTCTGAATCAGACTCCGACTGTTGTGCTGGTGTATCTTCTGTATCTGAATAGCTATTGTTTAGACTTTTCAGTTCTAATTCTGTAAGCAAAAAGAGTGAAGTGTTTTGTTGTTAATGTATTAACAGGATGCGAAAGGATAACTTGTTAAACCAACAAATATGTGTAAATATAGAATGTGATGTCGCGTCTATAGCGAAACTACTTTTTTCGCTACAGACGTGTTTGAGTTTCTGGAATATACCGCTGTGTCAGACAGACGGACGAAGCAATTATAATACAATCCCAGTAGTATCGGCTGTGCATTGATTTGTCAGTCTGCTTTTAGGGGTCAGAAGTGAAACAGATTAAAAGTAAACAATCTTTAGTTTCCTTCAATTTGTACTATTACAAAACTATAAAGAGGAACACTGTAAGTATCGATCAAATAAAGTTTACACAAGCAACGTTTGTACTCAGTGTCTACACGATAATGGTCAAGTAGCACGTCCGTCCCGCTCGCCGTCCAGGCCAGCAAGACAAGTTGCCTCGCCGCGCGCCACTTGTTATAAACTACCGTCGGTCACTGGCTGTCGAGTTTAGGATGTCGACTCACCTTCAGTCACCAACAACACAAACAAATATTTAAAACAAAAAACATGCTCTCAAATACATACCATCACTGTGAAGTTCCTTCTTTGGCTCAATGACATCATCTAGTCTCTCACAAACAGCTGGTAATTCTTCTTTGACAGCAATGCTTTCAATATGGCTGACATCAACTATACTGATGTTCTCTACAGGAGTCACTGTAAGCCCACTGGAATAGTCTAGCTGAACTAGGTTTACTGAAGGACTCGGCTGCAAAAGGTTATGACATACTGGGTAACCGTGATGTTCTTTATCTGTACTATTTATGTACTTGTTTGTGTTTGCACAAAAACACAAACAAGTACAAACAGTTTTCATTGGTCACTCAAAACGGCCTCACAAATGGTAATACATAAGAAGCTCAACACATCCTGAGCAGCCCGTGAACTACAGCTTTCTGGTGAATGTTTCATGGCCCGCGACTCACCTAACAAAGAAAAACAAATTGGGGACTCTCCTCTCGATTTTCATAATGGAGCAGAACTATATGAATAAAAGACTACTCAAACAAGGGAACTCATTCAGTGCTGAATTATAGTTGTAATTAAATACAAAGAATGCTATTTTAGTCATAGATCTTTGTTGTCTGTTCACAAAATAAATTATTATTATTTAACTAGCTTTTGCGCCCACTCTTCAACCTACTCTACCCTACCCTATCCTTCCCTACACTACTCTACCCTACCGAACTTTACATAAACTATCTACTAAACAGTACGAACAAAGCCTAAACATTTGGTTTGGATAGGTCAGCCCGTTCTGAGTTATATGATGTTTATATTAGATGAGAAGGATGCAATTGTTTCCTATTTTATGTATGTAACCTCGACATTAACTATAGTTAGGTAGTTTAAACATAATGAGACGTCAGTTTATGTTATGAGATAAGTACTGAAGGGAAGGACTTTCAAAGTTTCATGCTTCTGTACAATGGCTGCCTCACTGTCAGTGGTCGGCCGACTGTTTGTCCATCCGTTGATCTGTCCTCTCACTTGTCAGGACCCACCACGTATATGCTGGTGCCTGGCACCAGGTCACGCATCACTTCTACACTCACTAACATACCCTTATAGTTGCAGAACACCTCACCTCATTCATCATCTGAGCAAACAGCTCCTCGGCTTCCAGACATTTTCTCTGCAGTTGGCAGCATTGCTTTAGTTTAGCAAAGCACAAGAAACAAGCGAGCATCGGTCTTCTGTCTTCAGTTACAAACTGCAACATGACATCATAGCATTTGACTTTGGAATAGAATACTTCCCATACAATACACCATTGTTAAGCTGTCCCAGCAATACCGACCACAGGTGTTGTTAAGTAATGATGATATAAGGTACTTACTGGAATGTCAGTCAGCGTTTCATATAGTTCATGCAAGTCCTTGTCGACAACTATGTACATGCGAACGTTCTCTACTAAACATACTCGGCACATTGGCATTCTTTTCATATTTAAACTTAACCCTTCAGATACCGTCAATTAGAGACACAATAGTAAGACAATAGATGCGCGGCCACCGGTGGTCGCTTGGGGATTCATGAATTAAAAGAAAAAATAAGTTAGTTAACACATAGAACAATGTGGAATGTCGAAAGATACATTTTAAATATCGTTTGATCGTATCCTCTACTTCCGTGGAACGTTTGTGACAGCCGAGCGATAAGCAGTATAATTCTGGACGCCCAGGACGTTTATAGAAATTATTTTTATAATCTCAAATCAAAATTCTCACTGTATTTACTGTATCTAAACTCGTAGACAATAAATCAATTTTAATTAATCTAAACAAAATAGGTGTCGGTATTGACACTTGACGTTTCAATGACACCTGTAGAGATGTAAAAATATAATAAATATTTTTTCAAAATCGATTTTCAAAGTTTTATATATCGATACTTAAAGAAATCAAAGAAATAAATTACGCAATTAAATTGATTTTCACCAATAGCATTATCTATGCAACGAATGAAAAGAATCGATGCATTATTACTTACAAATTGATTGTAAACGAGAGATATGTATGCGTAACAAGTAGTTTCAATGTAATAACTGAGATCTGAGATACCTAATATAGGTAAACAATAAAAATGTTTTCTAACCGTTAAACACATAAAAGCGGCCGGTGAAAGTATTTTTTATCGAAGAAAGATATTACCAAAGCGATATGCATGTACTGTTCAAAAGAATTAAAAACTTTTAGTAATACCACAAACTTTGAACATCACATAGAACGAAAACATCCCACTGTCTTATTCTTAAAACGACGAGCGTGCACTCCAAAATCTTCTCCACATCGATATAGTACATTCGAGAATTATATTCATTTTAAATCATAGTCTACTGTCTTTAAGTTTAGTCCTGAGGTAGGTTCCTAATAAATGCCGCACGCAATGCTGCACGTATGTGGCTTCACCGTTAACTACTAGTAATATATTATTTTTTATGTTTTGTTGTAGATTTCCAAGAAACGAGAACCATCGGCAACAATGGCTTTGAAGTTGTGCCATAATTTTTTTTTTTTCAGCAACAGTTTTATTTGTAGTCTGTAGATGTAAAGTTTAATCAACACTAAAACCTATTCCATCTAGTTGTTAAAAATCTGTTCAGTAGTTTTTGAGTTGATTGCAAACAGATATAGATAAACAAATATAGTGGGAGACTTTTTTTGATGTGGTAAAATTTCCAATAACTTATCCTGCTCTAAGGTAGAGCGCCTTACGCTCCATCTTAGAGCAGGATAAGTTATTTGAGGTTTATACTGAATAAACCTACCCGTGTCCTTCAGTTGCCCTTTGTGTTCCAGGACCGTGGTATCCCTTTCGGAAATTCCCTGTGGCGCTAACGGGCATCGGCAATAATTAGTAGAAGTAGTAGTTATTATAAATAAATTTATAAACCAGTCGAGGATTATTTATTTAATGTATTATTTATTTGTTAGTTAATAAGTGCAATTTAACGTAATAAAAAAATGTCACGCATCAGTCTATTTTTAATTTAGTTTTATTATAAACTAACTAGTTTTTTCTTTCAGACAAACCTTATTCTGATAGGGGCAGCCGTTCAGAAGTGATCGTCTTACGTAGGTACACACACATTAGGCATTTTTTTTATCAGTGTAGGTATTTCATACTCGCATAAGAGGATATTGCTATTATATATACTATACGAACATCAGCTATTTCCTAGTCATTACAGAGACAACTCACAGTTCCCTTTTGGTAGCTTATTATACATATTAATTGTTTTTGAACTTGCATGTCTATTTTAATGTATCAAAAATATCTTTAACTAACTTTTGAGCAAAATTGTCCCGTAGTATATAGCTAGTGTATGGACACACTAGTAGAACGAGATGACAGGACTCTTTCTGACTTTCCTTATCAGGTACGCTTTTGAGGTTGTCGTAGTCGAATCTAGTACTAGGATATATAAAATCTTTGGAATTACCATATTATTTTATAATGATAATTATTGTAACATCAACTATTATTATTGTTTAAAAAAGAACAAATATTAATGTAACTAGTTTTGTTTACAGACCTATAAGTGCTTTTTATGAATTGTTTGATAAATAGGTAACAAAAATCTGTAGCCGATCGATGTGAGGTTAGAGCTATGCTATGTTTAAAGAATTTACCATTCTGTCCTGTTACTCGTCACGCTTACACTAACTCTTCTTTCTTTCATATCACTTCTCATCCAATCCATTAATCTTTTCTTTGGACTCCCTCTCCATCTTTTCACATGTAAACTCATGACTTTTTGAGCAACATGCGTTTCATTTCTCCTCTTTACATTCCCATACCAAGACAAACGGTTTCCTTTCAACTTTTCAGTCACTGGAGCCACATTCAGACTTCCTCTTATATACTCATTTCTCACTTTATCCATTCTCGTCACACCACACATCCGTCTTAACATTCCCAATGCAAGTTATTCATTCTAAGTGCAATCTTTTTTCATCCGTCTTTTTCATAGCCCAACATTCTGATCCATACAGTATGACAGGCCTTATTATGGACTTGTAGATTTTACCCTTAAACTTGAGCCGTGGAACATCCGTGGGTCACAAGATGTGTCCTTGATCTGTCGCCATTCCACACATCCCACGTTGATCCCATGTGTTACGTCCCGGTTTACCTCACCATTCCCTTGGACGAGTGACCCGAGGTACCGAAAGTCGGAACAGATCGGTATGGGTGTTCCGGCGAGAGCTAAAGGCATTGGGTCCTAGAGACCGTAAAAATCGCAGAACAAGTATTCCGTTTTGGTTCTACTCAATTTCAGGCCAACACTCTCGTGCCATATTGGAAAATTATTGTTTTACATTTTAACATATTAAAAAATAAGTATGTTTATCATATCAGTTGTCTAGTACTTATAAGTACACAAGCTCTGCTTAACTTGGGCCTAGACGACGTTCTGTGATAGTTGTGGAAGATAATTATTATTATTTCGTTAATTCATTTTCACAACACATAAATAATACAAATTTCATAAATGGCACCATTAAAAAAAAAAACAAACAAAAATGTGTCGTTGATGTTTCAAACTTCATTCATCTTGTGTTCTTATTTTCGTTTCTTTTGTTATAATAATGCGTAAACAATAAAATAAAATTTAAAAAATACGGAAAAAAATTATTATAAGCCTACCTTAGTCGACACTTTCTTATGTTGCAGACTGACCCTCGTTACCAGCGCCTGCACGAAATGTAACTGCAACTTTTAACATGACGTATTTTTGGTCGTCAAATTGTTCAGGCGCGTAAATGTCAAAAATAAGAAAAAAGATTTTGTAAAAAAACTAATAATATCTAAGTTACCTATTGTTGATTTTCGGAAGTACAAAATCGCGTACATAATACTAGTTTTATCAGAATGATGCAATTCGTTATCGTTTTAGCGTACAAGCTTAGTCCCGCCATTATAACGCGTTATAATGGCGGGACCAACAATATCGTGAAATTCCGCTTAAACCGTGTGAGGTACAAAAATTTCACGAAGCGTACAAAATCGTACTAAATATACATGCTAAAATTATTCTGTTACAAGATTTGGTCCCGCCATTATGATGTTTATGAATATCCGACGTCAAAGCATCCATAATCATCAGGAAGAAGTAAGGGCTGAGAACAAACGCTTGGTGTAAGCCGACAGCCACATTGAAGCTGCCAGTAGTGCCCACTGTAGACCAAACGTGGGTACTGCACCGACTGTACATAGCTCGTATCAACTGCACATACTTCCCAACAAACGAATATCTAAGTTGACATTTTTACAATAGAATTGGTTATTTTTTTATTCATATTATTTTATTTGATTTCCATCCGAATGTTTTTTTATTTTACACTAAAACAAACCTTCAAAATATCCGTCGCGCTCTTGTCACCGTCGGCGTTCCAGCCGTATTGGAACCTCATGGCCTGGCACGCGACGATGGCAAAAGACCAGACGGTATGCCTTTATTTCCATGGAAGATGAGTAGGCCTTTAGTGTGGGACGCTACTTGTGTCGAACTGTCGATACTCTTGCGCCATCTCATCTTCCTAGCTCGTCGTGCTGTGCCGGTGCTGCTGTTTTGTAGTTGTAGAATTTTTCGACGCCTTACTTTAAATTGTTCTTTTTTAGTTATTTAGTGCTTTTATTTTTATGTTTTGAGTTAGTTTTAACTTAGATTTCTTATTGGAATAAGGCAATGAGCAGGTAGCATTTAAAATAATAGAAAAAAAAATATTGACACATCATCATTATTTCGGCGGTCTCTCCACTTCAGTGCCTTTAGCTCTCGCCGGAACGCCCATACCGATCTGTTCCGACTTTTGGTACCTCGGGTCGCTTGTCCAAGGGGATGGTGAGGTAGACCGGGACGTAACACATAGGATCAATGCAGGATGGATGAAATGGCGACAGGTCACGGGAACAACTTGTGACCCACGGATGCCCCTCAAGTTGAAGGGTAAAATCTACAAGTCCGTGATAAGGCCTGTTGTATTGTATGGATCAGAATGTTGGGCTGTGAAAAAGACGGATGAAAAAAGATTGCATGTAGCGGAGATGAGAATGTTAAGATGGATGTGTGTTGTGACGAGAATGGATAAAGTGAGAAATGAGTATATTAGGGGAAGTTTGAAAGTGGCGCCGGTGACTGAAAAGTTGAAAGGGAATCGTTTGTCTTGGTATGGTCATGTAAAAAGGAGAGATGAAACGCATATTGCTAAAAGAGTTATGAATTTACATGTGGATGGATGGAGAGGGAAAGAGAGAGGCCAAAGAAAAGATGGATGGATTTTGTGAGAAGTGATATGAATGAAAAGAGAGTTATAGCGTGACGAGCGACAGGACAGAATGGAAGAAAAAAACGTGTTGCGTCGACCCCAAATAAAACGGGATAAGGGCAGGAAGATGATGATGATCATTCATATTGAGAAAAGAAAAGTCGCTTTTTATTAAATCGATTCTTGTCCATTAATCATCCACATAAATAACATGACACTAGAGGTTTGCACCGGAGCAGTGAGTACCGGACAATAACCGGTGATCTACCGGTAAAAGTACTCGATTGAAATAATCGATATTTAACCGATTGATCTCCGGTGATAGAGTCCGCCTACTGAAAGCGTGACCTGAGAAAAGGAGGTTGAAACCCAAAAATTTGAATATGGTATTATTGAAATAGTAGGAGAAAAAAGTTTTGGTACTTGAGTATTTTTTATATATGACGATTGTACAATAGTTGTATAAGAACTTAAAATTGTGTAGATTTATTTATTGGTAGATGTATGGTAAAGGTTAATAATACACAAAATGTTAGATATTATTCCAAATTTATTTTATCTGTTCTCTAAAATGCCGTATATAATATTCTTTATTTACAATTTGGCATTTTGGCCTTCCGACAAGAATACCAAGAGCACAAAACTGCGATAGTCAAATAAAATAGTCATCATCATTCATACCGTAAAAATATCTAGTGGTCAGTCAACAATGATCAAGATTATAGTGTCACACTAACTTAAAAAGCCAAGATCGTGTATTAACATTGTTGTTTTTCTTAGAAAAGAACTTCTTTCTCTTCTTGTTATTGTTTAAACTCACTGATGATAGTGTGTAGCAGCTTTCGCACATAACTTTATATTGTTTTACCCATGATAAAGCAGTTATTGTTGATAAATAAATATCGGTTTCAAAAAACTGACAATTGCAATCATAGACTTAGACGTGATTTTGGCGGCAAAATAATGTTGCGACTTTAATTAAAAAAAAAAACTCCAGGTTACGCTTTCATTAGACAGACTCTAGTCGCATCTATTTTTTTTATATAATAAAGTTAAAAGTTTACCAGGAAATAGTTTTTTTTTTAAGAAAAATTCAATTCCATTGAATGTTTACAAAAAAAAAACCCAAGTGATAATTTCAAGAAAACAAAAAAACAATCATTAAATCATTATCAGAAAAAAACCCAAGTAAGAATGAATAAAAACTAATCCATAAAAATTTTGTTTTTTATGTTCTATAACACGAGATAAACCTTTAACAGTAACTGCACTTGTATATTTACCAGACTTTCTCGTCATCAATTGCAATCGAATCAACAGAGTTGAGGAGTGTAGGGAGAGAAACAAAGAAAAACTATTTTATTTGGCATAAACACTCGTAGATACACACAACGTAGTAACAACATGTAGATACTAATTATTATATAAAAGAAAGAGACAACTAACAATCTGTGCCTCACGGTGGCGCCAAAGGGGTCGAATCTATACTATCTAGTGAATAACTAATGTGACAGCAACTTTGCTGGGTAAAATAAGCTCCCAACTAATGTGGGCATTATTCTTTGTGATGACTTTTCAATAGGTATATATTTATTTTTATTATTAGTGACAATATATAATAATACATTTTATGACATATTTAAATTCAATTAAGAAATCAGCTGTACCACTCTACCTCTACTGTCTATGGTGAAAACAGTCACCACAATGATTCACTTCATAACGGTCCCGGTGATAATCATCAATCGACCTCTCTTAGGGATACCTAGACGCGTGTAAACTGAACGATACCTAGTTCAATTTACACGCGTCTAACTCTAAATCCATCTGTTATTAGTACAAGGAAAAAATATAAGAGGGCGCTCTATTAGATTTGTCGTTTAATAAACTATTTTTACCTGTGGAACGGCAACAAAACAGAGAAAAAAATATTAAAATTGACTGTTCACCATTCTTGTCATGTTTACATGCTCTTTGATTCTTGTTAAAACTCGTTTTGCGATTTTTGGGAAGCTGTAGTAGCCCAGACGTTTGAGTGGCTAATGTTCTTGTACGAAAATGTGAGTATTTATATTATACAACGTGTAGCATTAAATGCGCAAAGCCTGGAAATAGTTTGATCAAGGAGCAGAATCAATTAACCCTTCAGATACCATCAATTAGAGACACAATAGTAAGACAATAGATGCGCGGCCACCGGTGGTCGCTTGGGGATTCATGAATACATTTTAAGTTACATTAAAAAAAAAAATCTTTATCAAACTTTCGCCCAGTCTATTTATGAATAGGTCAAGCCATCACGTGCGCAAACCCGCCCAAATAGGTAAACAAACACAAATGGTTGTAGTCCAATCAAATTTTCTGATACGCGGGATAATAAAAGTTCTTATTTCAATGCAGTAACGTTGCAGAAACGGAGAAAGAAACCATTAACGAAGACGAAGTGCTAAATGGTATTAAAGCACTAAAAACAGATAAAAGCCCAGGGTCTGACAAAATCACTAACGAAGCTATAAAATCAGGTTACATGTATCTAGTCAGACCTCTAACCAGACTGTTCAACATGATACTGAGTAGCAAAAACACTCCAAGTCAGTGGTCAGAGTCAGAAATAATCTTGCTCTACAAAAAGGGAGATCCAAACGACATTAGTAACTACAGGCCTATTAGCCTACTGCCTTCATTATATAAACTTTTTTCCTCCATAATAGAGAAAAAAATCAAAGAAACAACAGAAAAATTTCAACCGGTCGAACAGGCAGGCTTCAGGCGAGGTTACTCTACAGTTGATCATATACACACGCTGGAGATGATTATAGAAAAATTCCAAGAGTTCAATAGACCACTCTATGTTGTTTTTATTGACTATCAAAAAGCCTTTGATACTCTACTCCACACCTCGATCTGGGAAGCTCTACTCTCCCAAAAAGTTGAATTGGATTATATACAAGTCTTAAAAAATATATATGATAATAATACTAGCAGAGTGAAGTTGGGGACCACAGGGCCAGCAATACAAATAAAGAGAGGTGTTAGACAGGGAGACCCAATTTCCCCAACAATATTTATAGCGGTACTAGAGTCCATCATCCGTAACCTCAACTGGGAGAAAGCCGGCATAAATATAAACGGAAATTACCTGAGCCATCTTAGATTTGCTGATGACATGGTTCTGTTATCTGAAAACACTAGTCAATTACAATTGATGATAAATTCTTTACTCGAAGAAAGTCGTAAAGTAGGACTGGAAATCAACATTAACAAAACGAGTGTTATGACGAACCATACTAAAGTACCTATACACCTTGAAAATCTGCCCTTAACCTATGTTGATACCTACATTTATGTAGGAAAACAATTTTCATTCAACCGACACAACAACGAAAGAGAAGTAGAGAGAAGAGCAAACATCACGTGGAAAAAATTCTGGAGTCTAAAAGAAATTTTGAAAAGCGAAATGACCATAAAACTGAAAAGCAAAATCATGAACACCTGCCTACTACCCTCACTAACATACGCCTGTCAAACTTGGAAATTTACTAAGAAAACAAAAAATAAGATCATAACAACACAAATAAGCATGGAAAGAAACATTCTGAAGATCAGAAAAATCCAAAAAATCCGCCATACCAAAATCAGGCAAAAAACTAAAGTCATCGACGCTCTCAGTTATGCTCAGAAACAGAAATGGCGATGGGCTGGGCATGTGGCTAGACTTAACGACAATCGCTGGACTAAAATAGCAACATCATGGTTGGGACCATCGGGCCACAGAAAAAGGGGTAGACCAAATACACGCTGGACAGATGACATCACAAAAGTAGCAGGTACCCACTGGATGAGAGTAGCAGAAGACAGACAGCAGTGGTTGTCCCTGGAGGAGGCCTTCACCTTCTAATGAGAGGGGTTCTTGCAAGAAGAAGAAAAAAAAAAAAAAACTTTTTTTTTTTTATTATATTATGCACACTGTTTTTCTTTTTTCTTTATTATTTGTTAGTCTTTAGTAGCAAGAAATAAAAGGCTTTTTTATTTTTATTTATTTATTTTATTTTATTTCAATGCAGATATTAATTTTCAACAAACCTAAACTGCACATAAAACCTTTGAATTTTTGTGCAATTGACGTTACACATTGTAAAGAGAGACTCTGACGCGGTCGTTAAAGAGTTAGTGAAAGTGTCATCGCGGACACGGGTGGCGGTTGTCGCGCGTGCGTTTCGGTCAGTTGAGTGGTTAACTATAAAACACGAAAGTCGTAGATCTGTGAACGGTTTGGTTGTGTCTCAATGTCCACAAAGTGCGGCGCACCGTCACGTGCCCAATGGACATGGTTTTGCTGTTAAAATACATAAAACATGATCACTCACTTTATTATAAATTAATACTGTAATTTAACCTCCATTAAAACTACTAATAGCTTACATTGTTATTTTTTTATGTTGGGTTTTCCGACTATGGCGTGCATATTTAGTGTGCGTACGTATGTGTTGTGATAAAAGAGTCTTCTTACTAAAACAACACTGACATTTGTCACACTTGTAACGTTTCTCGCCAGTGTGCGTACGAATGTGCCTTGTTAAAACATACTTTCGAATAAAACAACTCTGACATACGTCACATCTGTACGGTTTCTCGCCAGTGTGCGTACGAATGTGTTGTGTTAAAAGAGTCTTCTTACTAAAACAACGCTGACACTCTTCGCATTTGTAAGGTTTCTCGCCAGTGTGCGATCGAATATGTTGAGTCAAATGGATCTTCTGATTAAAACAACGCTGACATACGTCACATCTGTACGGTTTCTCGCCAGTGTGCGTACGTATGTGTCGTGTTAAACTACTTTTCTGAATAAAACAGCGGTGACATTCTTTACACTTGTAAGGTTTTACGCAGGTGTGCAAACGAACGTGTTTTGTTAAATCACATTTTTTACTAAAACAACGCTGACCTTTTTCACATTTGTAAGATTTTACGCCAGTATGCGTACGAATGTGTCTTGTTAAATTACCTTTTTGACTAAAACAACGCTGACATTCTTCACATTTGTAAGGTTTTACGCCAGTGTGCGTACGAATGTGTTTTATTAAAGTATATTTACGACTAAAACAAAGATGACATTCTTCACATTTGTAAGGTTTCTCGCCAGTATGCGTACGAATGTGTGTTCTTAAATCTTTCTTTACACAAAAACAACGCTGACATACGTCACATCTGTACGGTTTCTCGCCAGTGTGCGTACGTATGTGTTGTGTTAAAAGAATCTTCTGATTAAAACAACGCTGACATTCTTCACATTTGTAAGGTTTTATACCAGTGTGCAAACGAATGTGTTTTGTTAAATTAGATTTTTGACTAAAACAACGCTGACATTCTTCACATTTGTAAGGTTTCTCGCCAGAATGCGTGCGGATGTGTTCTGGTTTGGACGTACACTTCGACGTGGTCCGCGTAACTATTGTATCCGACTCTGTAATCTTCTTTTGATGTTCTGTGATTACGTCTTCTAGTTTGTTTCCTCGTGTGAACAGTTTGTGTTTCTTCGCAACGGCCAGCCCTGTAATTATTAAACTAGTAAGCGCCAAATTCAAAACACAATTAAAAGAAAGGAAATCGAATGGTTTTCATTGCAGCCGAAGATTTGTTTCTTGCAGGTTTTCGTATATTATTGATGACTAGCGACCCGCCCCGGCTTCGCTCGAGTGCAATGCTGATATAAACCTTCCTCTTGAATCACTCTATCTATTTAAAAAAACCGCATCAAAATCCGTTGCGTAATTTTAAAGATTTAAGCAAACATAGGGATATAGGGACAGAAAAAGCGACTTTGTTTTATACTATGTAGTGATTATCACACGTATTATTGATGATTATCAAACGTAATCAAAGGATTTAACAAAATAAGCTGTAACTCAGCTGTACTTTGTGTAATTTATTTCATCACCACTGCTCTCAAAATGGTGAAGGAAAACCTCGTGAGGAAACCGACATGTCCTAGAACCAAAAATTCGAAGACATGTGACATTCACCAACCCGCACTGGGCCCGCGTGGTGAATTACGGCCCATTCCCTCTCCTAGAGAGGGGGCCCGAGTCCCAGCAGTGGATACATAAAAGGCTGATGATGATGATCTACCAGAATACGACAGAGCCCAACGCAAGGGTTATGATACCCACACGTTCTGTTGTATCTGCAATCAGTTTTCAGTACTTTAAGCTGAGCAATTTAGCTTCACTTTTATTTTTTCGACTGTCCGATATTTTGACAATTCAAAAGTGCCTGTAATTGATCTATTTGAAATAAATGTTTCTGATTCTGATGTGCTGTGACACAACTGGCAGTAGGAGTGCGCTCTCCAGCGAGAGCAACTACTCGTGGTTTAGAGTGTTTGTGCTACTCAAGGGTGTGCAGACAGGACGCCTGAACTTGTGTTTGTTAAGTTCATGTTGTCGACCCCGCCGGCCTGTTCGCTCACTAACTAACACTCACGTGTCGCGTCACTGGCTCTTCGCTTCTTCCTCGGTACTTCTTGTTCTTCTTCCACTTCTATTTTAATTTCCATTAAAGGCACATCTTCTTCTGAATCAGACTCCGACTGTTGTGCTGGTGTATCTTCTGTATCTGAATAGCTATTGTTTAGTTTTTTCAGTTCTAGTTCTGTAAGCAAAAAGAGTGAAGTGTTTTGTTGTTAATGTATTAACAGGATGCGAAAGGATAACTTGATAAACCAACAAATATGTGTAAACATAGAATGTGATGTAGCGTCTATAGCCATACTAATTTTTTCCGCTACAGACGCGTTTGAGTTTCTGGAATATACCACTGTGTCAGACAGACGGACGAAGCAATTATAATACAATCCCAGTAGTATCGGCTGTGCATTGATTTGTCAGTCTGCCACTTTCTCCTTTTGTATATGCTTGTAGGGGTCAGAAGTGAAACAGATTAAAAGTAAACAATATTTAATTTCCTTCAATTTGTACTATTACAAAACTATAAAGAGGAACACTATAAGTATCGATCAAATAAAGTTTACATAAGCAACGTTTGTACTCAGTGTCTACACCAGTCTTTCCCAAAGTGATAACGCCCCCTTGTGGGCGCTGCAGGTCTCAAGGGGGGCGAAAAGAGACCCAGAAAGAAAATGGAGGCGTTGTGTAGAGGGGGGGGGGTGATTTGTAATTTTATTTAGCTAGGAGGCCTCTTAAACAACGACTGCAAGAGCTCTCGACTCTCAACAACAACTTGTGAACATCAACTAATATGAATTAAAAGATTGCTCAAACTCGGTTCTATATTTCTCTCCGCGTAGTTCATATATCTGTCCTATTTTATTGAATATAGAAAAAATTTAAATCATGTCAATCGGTCGCTCCGTTTCGTAATGAAAGTAGACACAAACAAACATATAAAAAGGCAACAGACACACTTCCGCATTTTAATAGTTATTAGTACTCGTAAATATCTATCATGTTTTAACAAGTTTTTGTTAAATAACCCGAATTGTGCATTCCTGTATCAGTCGGCTGGTTCATTGAATACTTGTTCGGACTTGTTGAGTACGATTGAGCGTCGAATGAGATAAACGAGTTAAGCATGTTTGTTTTATTCCTGTCGGTGCGTGCTGCTTAAGCATTCCTATATAAACAATGTAATATTTATTTTATTTTCATTTGTGGTTTCGCGCGCAATAGATGAGCAGTACTTACGCCTCATCTACACTACTCGCGAAATTGAACGTATTTCTCAAAGCAAAACAATGTCGGAAGTAAACAGACGGCAATACTGTGCGGAATATATTAAATTCGGATTTATTGAAAATCCCACAAACCCATCGTCGCCTTTGTGTCTTCTATGTCTAAAAACATTTTCGAATGAAGCAATGAAGCCTTCAAGGCTGCAAGATCATTTGAATAAAATGCATCCAGATAAGAAAGACAAGAATGTAGCATATTTTCAAGACTTAGAGAAGAAGCATAATACTCAGCCAAGTGTAGCAAAACTATTTTCGGCGGCTGCTAAGCAAGATGACGACGGACTTCGAGCTTCGTACAATATCTCTTTGTAAATTGCTCAAAAAGGCAAACCACATAACATCGGAGAAGAGTTAATGTTGCCAGCAATAAATGAAGTAATAACTACTGTGCTTCATAAAACCGGCCGCAGATATTATCTGAAAAATTCCTTTGAGTAATAATTCTGTGCAAAGACGAATTGATGAAATGGCTGAAAACATTGAAGAATCATTGTGCGATCACCTGAGGACAAGTCAATTCTCAATTCAGCTCGATGAGTCCACTTTACCAACTAATGAAGCATTGTTGTTGTCTTACGTGAGGTTTATTAAAGATGAGAAAATATGTGAAGAACCATTATTTGCTAGAAATTTAGAGACCGATACAAAAGGTGAAACTATATTCAATACATTGGAAAAGTTTTGCGATGAGAAAGAGATTCCTTTGAAAAATATTATTTCAGTTGCTACGGATGGCGCTCCGGCTATGACAGGGTGCCATAAAGGCTTCATAGCGTACTTAAAAAATAAAATTCCAGATGTCCTTGGTGTACATTGCGTTATTTATAGACAACATTTAGTTGCTAGAAACTTAAGTGAAAAACTATTTCAATTACTGCAATATGTCATCAAAGCAGTCAATAAAATCCGCAACAGCTCTTTGAATGATAGATTATTTCATCAGCTTTGTGTTACTAATGACGAGGATTTCAACCGTTTGTTGTTTCATACTGAAGTTCGTTGGCTATCAAGAGGCAATTGTCTGACTCGATTTTACAACCTGTTTGACTCTGTTATAGAGTTCTTGGAAACTGAAGATACAGAATTGCACGAAAAGCTCATAACATCAAAGAATGATATAGCTTACATGACAAACCTGTATAAATTGTTCAACGACATGAATCTCAAACTGCAAGGCGATACACTAAATTTAATTAAAACAAAAAACGTCGTTGCTGCTTTCGCAGCCAAACTGCTTCTACACAAAAAGAATCTGGGCAGACGTGAGTTTCACAATTTTCCAAATTTATCAGTATCATGCAGTAACGACGAATTGTTTGCCTACTGCCAACATTTGGAAAACCTCCACATTGCCTTCACCGAACGATACCAGGACATTTTGAACTTGGAAATACCAGACTGGGTGTTAGATCCGTTTTCAAATGTCAACACAGCAATGTCACCTCAACTGGAAGAACTTATAGAATTGACAACAAACGAGGAAATAATAATCAAGTTCGAAAATGGTTACCAAGAATTTTGGCTACAAAAACCGATCCCGCAATTGTACCCTGGATTGTGGTCAATCGTTCAACGATTCCTGATAGCATTCCCATCGTCATATTTGTGTGAACGTGGATTTAGTGCTGTGACAACACTGCTTACTAAAAAGAGAAATCGTTTGCTTGTTACCGAACGTGGCGACTTGCGACTGTTCTTGAGTAAATTGGAACCTGATATCAACAAACTTATTAAACAGCATCAGATTCATCCTTCACATTAGTTTTTATATAAGGATTGACTATTTTAGTTATATTTTTAATAAAAGATACTCTGTTTTAATACTATAAAGTTGCGTTTCAATAATCATTCTTATTGGCAGGTGGAGCCCGTAAGAGTTAACTTGAGACCTAAGCGCCGTTGTATGTTACCTACTGCGCTCAGGTTTCAAGTTGCGGGTTATAGTAAAAGTTTCGTTTAGAATTCTCCGTTAATATACATAATATACATATCTAGGTCACAATAATTAATTAATTTAATTTGAAGTTATAGTGGTTTTTAAATAGGTGAAAAAATGGGGGCGCTAAAAAAATATTTATTCTCAAAGTGGGCAGTAGACAAAATAAGTTTGGGAACCCCTGGTCTACACGATAATGGTGAAGTAGCACGTGCGTCCCGCACGCCGTCCAGGCCAGCAAGACAAGTTGCCTCGCCGCGCGCCACTTGTTATAAACTACCGTCGGTCACTGGCTGTCGAGTTTAGGATGTCGACTCACCTTCAGTCACCAACAACACAAACAAATATTTAAAAAAAAAACATGCTCTCAAATACGTACCATCACTGTGAAGTTCCTTCTCTGGCTCAACGACATCATCTAGTCTCTCACAAACAGCTGGTAATTCTTCTTTGACAGCAATGCTTTCAATATGGCTGACATCAACTATACTGATGTTCTCTATAGGAGTCACTGTAAGCCCACTGGAATACTCTAGCTGAACTAGGTTTACTGAAGGACTCGGCTGCAAAAGGTTATGACATACTGGGTAACCGTGATGTTCTTTATCTCAACTATTTGCATACTTGTTTAAAAACACAAACAAGTACAAACAGTTTTCATTGGTCACTCAAAACGGCCTCACAAATGGTAATACATAAGAAGCTCAACACATCCTGAGCAGCCCGTGAACTACAGCTTTCTGGTGAATGTTTGATGGACGGCAACTCACCTAACAAAAAAAAAAATCAAATTTGGGACTCGCCTCTTGATTTTCATGATGGAGCAGGACTATATGAATAAAAGACTACTCAAACAAGGGAACTCATTCAGTTCTGAACTATAGTTGTAATTAAATACAAGGAATGCTATTTTAGTCATAGATCTTTGTTGTCTGTTCACAAAATAAATTATTATTATTTAACTAGCTTTTGCGCCCACTCTTCAACCTACTCTACCCTACCCTATCCTACTCTACACTTCTCTACCCTACCAAACTTCACATAAACTATCTACTAAACGGGTTCCCTACTTGTTTTCGAAAGTTGGTGATTCGATTTTTATTATATCGTAACGTAACATCTATAATGCAACATAAGATTATTAATTAAATGTCAAGGACAACACTAGGCGTTTTAAACCGACATACTTTAGAACTAATAAATTACCGAACAAATGAGCAATCATTGTAGGGTTTTTCGTAACAGGATTTTTCGCACAAACGTTACATCGCACCAATAACACATAGACGGAATAAAACATCGTACAACTGAATTATTGACACACCGTGTTCGATATAATAAAAATCGAATCATCAACTTTCGAAAACAAGAACGGAACCCCTACTAAACAGTCCGAACAAAGCCTAAACATTTGGTTTGGATAGGTCAGCACGTTCTGAGTTATATGATGTTTATATTAGATGAGAAGGATGCAATTGTTTCCTATTTTTTGTATGTAACCTCAACATCAACTATAGTTAGGTAGTTTAAACGTAATGAAGTTTATGTTATGAGGTAAGTACTGAAGAGAAGAACTTTCCTAGCTTCATGCTTCAGCACAATGGCTGCCTCACTGTTAGTGGTTGGCCAACTGTTTGTCCATCCGTTGATCTGTCCTCTCACTGTTCAGGACCCACCACGTATATGCTGGTGCCTGGCACCAGGTCACACATCACTTCTACACTCACTAACATACCCTTATAGTTGCAGAACACCTCACCTCATTCATCATCTGAGCAAACAGCTCCTCAGCTTCCAGACATTTTCTCTGCAGTTGGCAGCATTGCTTTAGTTTAGCAAAGCACAAGAAACAAGCGAGCATCGGTCTTCTGTCTTCAGTTACAAACTGCAACATGACATCATAGCATTTGACTTTGGAATAGAATACTTCCCATACAATACACCATTGTTAAGCTGTCCCAGCAACCACAGGTATAGTTAAGTAATGATGATATAAGGTACTTACTGGAATGTCAGTCAGCGTTTCATACAGTTCATGCAAGTCCTTGTCGACAACTATGTACATGCGAACGTTCTCTACTAAACATATTCTACACATTGGCATTCTTTCCATATTTAAACTTCAAAGAATAACTTAGTTAACACAGAACAACGTGGAATGTCGAAAGATAAATTTTAAATATCGTTTGATCGTATGCACTGCTTCTGTGGAACGTTTGTGACAGCCGGGAGATAAGCAGTATAATTCTGGACGCCTAGGACGTTAATAGAAATTATTTTTATAATCTTAAATCAAAATTCTCACAGTATTTACTGTATCTAAACTCGTACACAACACAAAAATTATCTTAACATACTTGACGTTTCAATGACTAGTGTTGCCAGTATGATTTCCTAAAAAAGGACGGTTGGCTTTCTGAAAAGGTACGGTTTTTAACTTCAAGGTACGGTTGGTTAAGGATATTTCTGCGAGAACTAGATCAGTTTTTTTTTCTTCGAGTTGGCTGACTGCGACCATAGGTTGGAGAAAAAGCGATAGGGAATCGTACATAAATATACCTCATTTCAGTATTCAAAGTTCTCGACAGGCGCTAGAGATGTCTTTTGAAATCTGATCATTGATGATCATTTTGAATTTGAAAATAATTTTAATATCAAAAGAGTACAAAAACATAACAAAACAGAGTATTTTTACAAAAACAGAGAAATTGTAAATGTTTCAAGAAGGTACAAATCGTTTTCATGTAACACAAGTAAATATATAAATTAGCAACGAAAATTGTATGAATTTACTCAAATTATTTATGAAGATTGATAATCTGTTTGAATATGTTCCAATTAGTAATCATTACTAACATTATAATTTAAATTTTTGATAATTAAGATAAGACAATGATAAAAACCTTTCCGTTGCCCTACCGTTCTCCTTTACAAAGAAACTCAGGTACGTAGTGTTAGAAAACTATACCTACTAAAAATCACTCTTCTTACCCATAAAGAAGTACTAAAATTACCAGACTATGAAAACATGGTGAGGAGGCGTGTGTTCAAGCTACTACTATCATTCCCGTCAAAACAGAATTCCCCAAAAGGTTCAGCATCTATATGAAAACCCTGGTTTACAATAACCATACCAAAATTCTTAGCTTAAGTAACCTATCGCTTCGTGACGCTAAAACTAAAATAACCAAAGAATTGATTGATTGGACATATGATAGAACAGAACTTTTTATAAGACAATTATTATAATAAGGAATGATCTCATAGTTTTAAAATAAATAATAAGCATTAAATGCCACTAGTTCTAAGATTTTGTTATTTATATCCTATAGATAATATTAGTAATTTGTTATGTATAGAAATCCTTTATGGTTACTCTCCAATAATTTAGCTTGTATCTATTCTAATTAGTATCTTTGTAATATCAGACAAAACAGACATATTACACCACTGTTTCACCTTGTTAATATGCGCATACATACTTATAATTTGTAACTCCAAAGAAAACTTGTATGCTTCCTGCGGGACAGGCCTAGCCTAGTGCAGGAAGTCTTCGGAAATTTATACTATGTTAATTGATTAATGAAAACAAAATGTTTAGCTATACCCACACCATGTAACCTCTTTTCATTAATAAAATTTTATTATATATTTGTTTAACTCAGGACCCTAAAGCCGAAACCAACTCGCAGAGGCCCTTTTAGATGCTTTTAATGAAGGATTGTGGTACCAAATTTTATTATTATTATTATTATATATTTATTTATCTCAGGACCCTAAGGTCCTGGACCTTTGGAAGGCGTACGAGGAGCCGAAACCAACTCGCAAAAGCCCTTTTAGAAGCTTTTAATGATGGATTGTGGTACCGGTATTGATTATTATTATTATTATTTCATTTACAAAGTCTTTTTAGATCTAAGAACATCAAGTTACATCTAAAATGTTTCAGAAGAAGGCGATTTTTTGGTGTTTTTTACCCTTTGTAGTTTGTAGTGAAAAACAAATCAATATAGTATAAAAAAAAGGTACGAAAAAAGTACGGTCTAAACTGAGGTACGGTTGTGTGAATTATAGTACGGAAAACCGTACTTTTTGGTACGGTCTGGCAACGCTGTCAATGACGCCTGTAGAGATGTGTAAATAGTTCATTTATCGAAAATCATTTTTTTTTAAATCGATTTTCAAAGTTATATTAATCGATACTTTAAGAATTCGAACAAATAAATTACGCAATTAAATTGATTTTCACCAATAGTACTATCTATGCGCCGAATGAAAAGACTCGAAGCATTATTACTTACAAATTGATTGTAAACGAGAGATATGTATACGTGTCAAGTAGTTTCAATGTAGTGACTGAGATAATATAGGTAAACAATAAAAATGTTTTGGCACCTAAAAGCGGCCGTTGAAAGTATTTTTTATCGAAGAAAGATAATATTAAAGCGATATGCATGTACTGTTCAAAAGAATTAAAAACATGTAGTAATACTAGTGATGCAACGGAACTGGCATAACGGAAGCAGAAACGGAAACAGATGTCAAAAGTAAATCTTAACGAAAGCGGAAATGGAAACGGAAGCGTTAACTAACACTATGAAAAAAAAGCACAATTTACATTAATTTTTTTTTAAAATTAAAATTGTACTTTAGTAGTAGTCAAAATTAAACAGCAGCAAGTTATATTTAGCGAGGGCGCCGTAGCCTGATGCGGTCGGCCTCCTCCTTTACAAGCATTACTGCTTCGCAAAAGGAGGCGACCGCCTGCTATTCCTCCTCGCTCTGGACCAGGGCCCGGCGCAAGAGGTCTCCGCCGCCGATCGCCCCCACGAGGGCACGGCGATGCTCCGCCCAGGCAGGGCACACCTCGACTGTGTGCTCCACCGTGTCGTGTCGTGGGCGTTGCGCACAGTGGCGACACCCGGGCGTTTCTTCCAACTTGATCTGAAACAGGTACTTCCCGAACGTGCCATGTCCGGTGAGGACCTGAGTCATGTGGTAGGTAATGCTTGTCACCATCGGCGTTCCAGCCGTATTGGAACCTCATGGCCTGGCACGCGATGATGGCAAAAGACCAGACGGTATGCCTTTATTTCCATGGAAGATGGGTAGGCCTTTTTAGGAGCGTACTTTTGCGCCATCTCATCTTCCTAGCTCGTCGTGCTGTGCCGGTGCTGCTGAAGCGGCTGCAAAGAACCTCAAGCGGCGGAAATATAACAACCTTGTTGGTAGTTATATTTTCCAACCGTTTGGGGTTGAAACTTTCGGATCGTGGGGTCCGAGTGCTCACAAATTATTTAAAGAACTTTCGAAACGCCTCGTGACCCAAAGGCTGGCTTTTACTTCGGTCAAAGGATAAGTATTGCCATTCAGCGTGGCAATGTCACCAGTCTTTTGGGTACATTACCATTCGACAGCGATGCGACTGAATTTTTCGACGCCTTACTTTAAATTGTTCTTTTTTAGTTATTTAGGGCTTTTATTTTTATTTTTAGAGTTAGTTTTAACTTAGATTTTTATTGGAATAAGGCAATAAGCAGGTAGCATTTTAAATAATAGAAAAAAAAATATTGACACATTCATCATTCATATTGAGAAAAGAAAAGTCGCTTATTATTAAATCGATTCTTGTCCATTAATCTTACATCCCTAAGCATATGAACATGACCAAAGATTTTATATATCCTAGACAGTTCTTTGTATTTTGTTTATGTTCTTGATTTGGATACTAAGTTCTTTAAGCTATGTGTTCGTATATGAATGGTAGAGTCCGTCTTCTGAAAGCGTGACGTGAGAAAAGGAGGTTGAAACCCAAAAATTTGAATATGGTATTATTGAAATAGTAAGAGAAAAAAGTTATGATACTTGAGTATTTTTTTTTATATATGACGATTGTACAAAAAATTAAACTGACATGACCTTAAAACAAAAATACCATTTCTTTATTTTCGTCTCCTGAGTTCAAATATATTTTTTTCATATTTTTTTATTTCTTCATATCTGAGGAAAAAAATTAAAATTACAAAACATGTGATGACGTCACATATACGGTTGAATGAAGTAGTTACCTTCGCCTAAGCATTTCATCGTTTTAGACATCAAGCGTCAATCGTCAATGTTATGTCACTGTCAACTAAGAAAAAAACATTATCTTTCTTCTACCTCTGTTGAAATGTCAGAAGTCTCATCAGAAATCTACACTAAAACTGTAATACAGACCCGGAGAAGCTTTACGCTTGACCTTATTAAAAAAAAAACCACAAAATTATATTGGCTTACCAAAGAATTATTACTGGTTAATTAACTATTTAGAAAGTAATCTGAATGTAAAGTCTTTTGATATAATAGTAACTTTGTATAAAATAAAAAATAATACCCCCTTCTACCAAATCTCAGATTTCTTTGAAGTATCATTAACCACATTATGGAGAATATTTTTCAGAACTTTGTGTTCTGTCTAAGTTCTTCAAACAATCGATTTATTCTCCTCAAGTATATGATGTCAAAAGAAACTTGCCAGCCTCCTTCAGGACCAACAAAGAATATTCAAATGTTTTTTGCATTATTGACTGTTTTGAGATAGAAATTGAAAAACCATCAAATCCTATTATCCAGTCTCTAACATGGTCACAGTACAAAAATGCTAATACATTAAAATACTTGATAGCTACAACACCTAGTGGTTTTGTCAACTTTGTATCTGTTGGTTTTGGGGGTCGTATCTCTGATGCCAATATTGTAGAAAACAGTGGTTTTCTGGATGTGCTGCCACCAAAGTGTACTGTATTGGCTGACAGAGGGTTTAAAAATGTTGATGCTTTACTAAGTAGAAATCAGAATAATCTACTTCGGCCACCCAGTGTTGCAAAAGATCAAAAATTGACAAAGCAGGATGCTATCAAAAGCAAGGTCATTGCCAGTCTGCGTATCCATGTTGAAAGGGTAATAAGAAGAGTAAGGCTTTATAAACTGTTGAAACCACACTCAGTAATAAATAATAAATTAATTCAACATGCAGATGATGCAGTTATTGTGGCATGCGGGTTGATAAATCTACATAGTTCTATTATTAAGAATGAATAAATCATTTTTTAAAATGTTGTATTTTAGTTAGATTATTTTTTTTTTTTTTTAGACTAAAATTAGATACATTAGTGTATATAGTATAGTTAGTTTAATGATTATTTGTTTGTAAGTTTTATTTTTATTGATTTAATTGTTTCATACTGTCCTAAATAAAAAATAAAAGACATAAAAAGTCAAAAGTTAAAATATTTTATTTCACATAGGCCTACATGGGCACTTATAAAACGTCAGAAGCTAGTGCACGGTTCCAAATTGGTCGTTTCCTATGGAGAAGAACCGGCAAGAAATTCCATGGTTACTCTTTTAAAAATATGGCTGTTATTAAAATAATAATGATAGATATTATGTAAGAACAGTGTAGCAATGAGCAGTGGTGGCCGAGTGGTAATGGCCCCGACTTACGAGTTGCAGGTCGCGGGTTCGAACCCAGCCAGGCGCATTACTTTGTGTAATTTATTTCATCACCACTGCTCTCAAAACGGTGAAGGAAAACATCGTGAGGAAACCGGCATGTCCTAGAACCAAAAATTCGAAGACATGTGACATTCACCAACCCGCACTGGGCCCGCGTGGTGGATTATGGCCCATTCCCTCTCCTAGAGAGGAGGCCTGAGTCCCTGCAGTGGGAACATTAAAAAGGCTGATGATGAAGAACAGTGTAGACTAGTCAATATTGTACACAAAAGTACAATAAAAATAATCATAAGAAAAAAAGTAAGTTGTAATAGAAATTAATCTAAGAGTTCGTGGAGTATAGTGTTCTCACATTTACATTACAAAAAAGAGGCTATATATAAAAAAAGCAGGAAAAATATAAATAACTAGCTGCTCCCAGCGGCTTCGCCTGCGTGATAGCAGAAAATTATCTCAAGGGAACATACTTCCAGGATAAAAATTCTATGTCCTATTCCAGGACATGGTCTATCCATGTACAGAGTTTCATCAAAATCGTTTTGCCATTTAGGCGTGAAGACGTAACAAACATACTTACTTTCGCTTTTATAACATCAGTAAGGATTACAACTATGTATCTATAAAATCATGACAAAATAAAATTAATTTAACTAATAAATTTAAGGCAGTTGAGTTGTTAATAATAAAAAAAAATATTGCAAAAGCAATTTGTTAGAGGAAAGAAAAATGTTTATATAAACAAAGATGGAGCAGTTAATAGACACAATATTGATGATATGCCAGGGAGCCACATGTGCAAAGGTAGTCTCAGATTGCCAAACAAGTGTCTTCGACATGTAATATGCTTATTTGGTTAGTACACGCTTATTATGAGTTTTGAATTTTCCCTCACTAAGTTCAGTAACCACCGTTGGCAGCTTGTTATATAGGCGTATGCTGTTTACTAAGAATGACTTGCTGGTCTTAGCTAGTCATAAATAAATACTATTTATATTGATTTTTATTATTTTGCACTTTGTAAAACAGTATTGAAAATAAATTGTTTCCAAAATTCTTCAGCTGAATCTAATAAACCTGTCACATATTTTTTATCATAATTTACCCAGTAGCATGCATTTGTATCATAATCTGAGCTTTGTGTTTTTCGTATAGTTCACCGTCTTTTACATAACTTTTCATTGTCTTATCACTTATAGGGCACTTTATTTCAATTACAAAATCCCTACAAATCCCATCAGGTGAAACTCCAATGATAGGGGATATTAAAATCAACCCTGTGTGTTGAATTGTTCCAAATTCTTTTTCTAACTCCTTGAGTACTGCCTTGAAGTACTCCTTGAGTGTAGCCTTAGGGGCGCTATGGCGCGGGACTTAGAAAATTTTTCGAAATTTTTTTTTTTTTTTCGATTTGGTACCATACGCTTATAGGCACCATGAGCCGTGCAGAAAACAAAAAAAAAAAAATTTTTGGGTTAAAAAAATTTTTGGGACTTTCTCAATACTTTTCACCTTGAGTACGGTTAGGGGCAAACACTTAGAAAATTTTTCGAAAATTTTTTTTTTTTTCGATTTTGTACCATACGCTTATAGGCACCATGAGCCGTGCAGAAAACAAAAAAAATTTTGGGTTAAAAAAATTTTTGGGACTTAAAAAATTTCTCTTTACTTTTCACCTTGAGTACGGTTAGGTTAAAGCGGAAAGCTATTTCACTTATTTTCTACGTCAACGCGTTGTTAGGAGGTTCTTCTTGAAGTTACTGAAAGGAGTGGTTCACTCACAGTCATCCCAAACTGGTGAAAAAAAAGTTTTTAAAAAGACCTCAGGACACATGTTGAAGCGCTAGAGGTGAGGTGAATGAAATAAAGGGGCGGCGTATTTCCGGTCGGCCCCAAGTGGCAAAAACCTACGCTACTCCACTGCAATGACTGTATCTTTTGTGAGGGTGAGAGGCATTGGCAGGACTAGGATTAGGGACAGCTTTAACATGGGCGTGCACTGTCAATATTTAGACTTTACTATGTGAACATGCAGTACCAGGCTACTTCAGTTTATCGACGGGGACAAGTAGGCCGACATCGGCAATTTCTAATTCTAATACCATTCCTTCCTAGTCCTGGGTATAGTCGGTGTATGTCACGCAGCAAACGGCGGAACCTAGCAGCGTCCGTGGGTAGGCTTCTTAAAATATTTTGCCGGTACATGTATTCGCCCATGTACCACTTTAACCGCCGCTGACTCCTACACGTGCGACATTGGCGTTTTAATTCTAGCCATTGCCGCTCTATGGTACTTGTGTGGACCACGCACCGAACGTTATTTGTGCCTGGTACTGGGTTCCCAAGGCTGGGATCCACAGGGATACTGACAGTCCCTGCCGTAAATTGTCGGCTGTGGTTGACACTGGAATGTCCACGCATACCCAGTCTCAAATGCACGCCCATGTATGATCGGTGCTGGTCAGACATAATATAAGAGTCAGGTCTAACATTTGCTTGGATAATTGGATCTAATGTGGTCCTATTTTTATTTTGTATAAGCTCCACGTGAATTTTTTTTGTTAACCGACTTATGCATCCGAAAGACCACGTTTGTCGCTGCAATAATCGGCCCCTGTGGTATTTGTTGGTATAAAGGTGGGTTTCGTCGACCTCTACAATGTCGTTGTCCCCGCCGATCATTTCGCGGTCATGAGCTTCGGCCACCTCGCACACCTCACGTAGGTAGTGGTATACCTGAATGGCTGTTTTGCGGGTTACTCCTACGTCTCTAGCAGCCTATGACACTTGGTCTTTTCTAAAAAAGTGCAGCAAAAGTCTCAACGTGTTCAAAATTGTCACATAGCTAAGTTCAAAAAAAGTCCCTTTTAATGGAGACGTAATGACATTGCAGCCTGCCCTTCTACAACGCCATCTGAACCCCAATTTGTAATTAGCATTGAATAACCCTCGACCACTTGAGGGTTAGTGTACTGGGGTTTGATTGAAAGAAGTTCACTTTCTATTCCAAACTGGTTTATTCTTCAGATGTAGTGATTACAACTGTGATTTAGTGGTTAACAAAAAAATATTTATGCTAAGACCTTAGCCTATTGCCGGAGAATCTTAACACCGCGATGTAGAAATCAAACAAAACGGTACAACGCCATCTAGTGACGCCTAAATAAACAAATTTTACTTAGTTGATACTACAATCGCGGTTTGTTTTGGATATTGTCCGTGTTCGGTTAAACAAGCATTACGTTCCGCATTCATCGGCCGCCTGCACGACGGGCAGCGCGGCGTTTGCGTTGGTATAAGCAGCCACTTTTTCGCCGCTTCAATGGCCCTTTCCTCTGTGGAAATATTGGCTGCATAATTCCAGAAACTAAAATTCCTATCCAAAATAAGCTGGAAAGGATCCATGGTTTTTGAAAATAAACAAATATAATAAACCAACTAATAAACTAACTAAAACTAAGAAAAACTAACTTAAAACTAACTGAAAACTAATAAGAAAATAAAAAAAACTAAGACAAAAAGCAAATTAAATCTTACTAACTAAAAAAACACGAAAAAAAATCAAATAAAAAAACCACTAAAACAAACTAAAATTAAAAACTAACAAAACGAAAATAAAAAGAAACAAAGTAAACACTAAATAATATCAAATTACAACAAACTACAACGAATTATCTAACGACAGCAAAAACTTTGGATCGCCCGAGTATTGAGAATTCCCAATAATTCGCGTAATTTTAGCATAGTTGAGGTAGGGTCGAAACTTTACCGTAACGAGAGCCACCTGTTATGGAAAAATTTTGCAAGTCCCAAAAAATTTTTTTTTTTTTGTTTTCTGCACGGCTCATGGTGCCTATAAGCGTATGGCATCAACTTCCAAAAAAATTTTTTTTGAAAATTTTTTAAGTGTTTGCCCCTAACCGTACTCAAGGTGAAAAGTAAGGAAAAATTTTTAAGTCCCAGAAATTTTTTTAACCCAAAAATTTTTTTTTTGTTTTCTGCACGGCTCATGGTGCCTATAAGCGTATGGTACCAAATCGAAAAAAAAAAAAATTTTCGAAAAATTTTCTAAGTCCCAAAAAGTTTTTCGTTTTCTTTGCTTCTCATAGCGCCCCTAAGGATATACTCCAACTCCTAAAAATCCGCCCCTAAGGCTACCCACTGACCCTTCTTTTTCTAGTGCCTTGCCCCTTTTGATAGCTTTAGTTTCTGGCACCTTGTAACCTCCACGAATGCTTTGTACTAAGGCATCATTCTCTGTGTTACAGTGAATAGCTTCATAGATCCTGGACCCTGTGACTCTCCCTTGGCGCATAGAATGCCACAGTTTAGAGTCTGCTTGAGCTTTTGTAGCTTTAGCAATAGTTTCAACTACATCTACATATAAAATGATTTAAAATTGTCATAGCAGTGATCATTTATTTGTTGTACAAACTGCAGCACTAAATTAAACACACTAAAGCCATTTAGAGTTGAGTCGTGAGGCTGTCGATTTCCACAGTAATTTAGAATCATTCCTGTTGTGACTTTACGTCTCTTGCATTCTTCGGAAAACATGGCAAGATTGACTCATGTCCACATTATCAGGAGCTCTTTTAATTTTACCAATGTTTTTTGCCAAGATGAACTTCTGGTCACCTACAGCTCCAGCAAGTTTTGGTTTAGTCCAATAACACAGAGTAGACGTCGTTGAAGGTTTGTCTGACCGTTTTATGAGCCAAATGGCAAAGAATATCGCGTGTTTGCAGCCTCCTGCAGAAGCTGCACAGTCGTTGCATTCTACTGTGATAATGTTCTCAACAGATTCATCGATTACAGCTGTAACCTGATATAACTTTGATTTAACTTTATGTTCAGGTGTTACCCTGCATTTAACGGTGCATAAGTTTCCTTCTCGCTTCACTTCTACATATCCTACAGCTGTGTCAACATATGCTTCACGTGATGCTAGTAGTGCCTTGGCACTACGTGTTTCTGCAATATTGTAGCATTCATTTTCGTGCATATATTGCAATACCATTAAATAGTCTACTTTCGGCAAGTTTCTGCTATCGGCAACTAGAAATCCTTCCGAAACTTTCATGGTGACTTAATAATAACAGAATAAGGATACACTTGTAAATAATAAAACTCACGAACATAATTTGGTAACAAACACAAACACAAGTTTAGGCGCCAACTTGTTTGACAAGTTGACGCACAAAGCATTTGACAGTGTTGCCAACAACACAGAGCATGTTACCGCCATTTTTCACGGCATGAGTAGCCTAAATTGGCCGAATTTTAACTACAGAAATTAATATTCGGCTACTTACTGCCTAAAGTACTCTTAAACAAAAAAAAAACTCTATAAATAAAATAAAACGCAGCTCTCTCTTGTCATTTGACACATCGGGGATTCATCTAGTATTATAGAAAAACTTTGATAACCAACTTCTTTAAAAAGTTCTGCGAGCATGGCAGTTTCGAGGACATTCTTTATAATGGTAGAATACTTCATTTTATGTAATTGAATTTTTTTCTAGAACAGTAGTTCTTGTCTCAAAGGTACAATAGCTAAGACAAATTTAAGGATTTCCCCGGAACTAGTTAAAATAGCTACCATCATACTTAAATGATTGTTATTAAAGAATTTTTTTTTGTGATTTGAGAATTTTAAATAGCTAGTCTCTGAAATAGTCTAAAAGGCGCCTAGTCGCCTTTCACATATTTTGTTTTGAGTAGCCTAAATGGCAACAAATCGCCTACGTTGGCCACACTGGCATTTGACATCTCTACCAATTTTTTTATGTTTTTTAGTAGTTACGGCGAAGCAAAGGTGTTATCCCCATTCCACCGAATGTATGACATCATTTGGTGCTTACGTCTATTTAGAATACACCGAATTTCAAAGTTGAAATTATGAATGAAAAGTACATCATTTCAAAAAATAAAAAAAATATGGGTGTCCTAGTTTTTGATTTACTTTTATATAATGTAATAATACATGCAGGTTAAAAATATGAAATGTTGTCAATTCCTGATTGAAAAAACCTTACCTTACCTACACGATTGACGAATACCTAACGGATAAATTCACTAGAAAATAGATTAAACACATTTTTTATTTTATATTTAACATTTTATTATGTAATTATTAATGACATATTTTTTTTGCATATTATTTTGTAATTATTAATGACATAATTTTTTTTTGACATATTATTTTGTAATTATTCCTCCTCCTTGCGTCGCATTCCTCAATGCTTCATCACTTTATCCCATATGATGTCTTTCCATCTGTTTCTGTCTCTGGCGATGTGAAGTGCACTGTACATCGTAGAGTCAAGAGCGGTGCGGATCTGGTCGGACCAGCGTATAGGGCTGCGCCCGCGGGGCCTTTTTCCATCCACTTTGCCGGTCACCATGAGCCTTTCGAGGTTGCCACCGTCTTTCCTTGCAATGTGACCGAAGTATTGTAGAACTTTGCGAAGGCACTCGGACGACAGTCGTGAGGAGATTTTCAGTTCTTGCAAAATGGATACGTTGGTCCGAAATGCTGTCCAAGGGATACGGAGCATCCTTCTCCAGCACCACATCTCAAAGGCGTCGATGCGTTTCCGGTCTGCAGCCTTTAGCGACCAAGTCTCAGCGCCATACGAAAAGATCGAGAACACTAGAGTCCGTATCAGTTTAGTTTTGGTCTTTACGGAAATGTTACGATCCCTCCAGACTTTATTAAGCTGAGACATAGCGCTCTTAGCTATTCCAATTCTCCTGCGAACTTCCCTCTCGCACGACCCATCACTGCTAATATTGGAGCCCAGGTAGATGAAGTTATCCACTGTTTGTAGGTCTAAAGCGCCAGTGAGCTCCAATTTTCCAGATCTATCTACCACCATGACTTTGGTTTTGGACCTGTTTACGGAAAGCCCCATCTCCTCGCTGATACGCTCCATTCGGGCTAGGAGTGCAACCATTTCTGTCTCATTTGCTGCAAGCAGAGTAGTGTCATCAGCGTAACGCAGGTTGGTAATTTTTACGCCACCAACGGTGATGCCTCCCTCCCAATTCTCGCAGGTAAGTCTCATGATGTATTCTCCGTAGATGTTGAATAGGATTGGTAACAAAATACATCCCGGTGAAATTTAAATGGTTTTGAAGTCGTTTTATCGACTCTTACGACTCCCTGGCTTGAGCCGTACAGCGTGCGAAGTAGAGCAATAAGATGATCCGGCACTCCCAGTTCGTGTAGGACCCTCCACAAGCAACCTCAGTTAACACAGTCAAAAGCTTTGCTGTAGTCGACGAAGCACATTATCACTGGCGTATCAAACTCGTAAGCCTTCTCAATAAGCTGTCTGACATTAAGAATCTGCTCTCGAGTGCCCTTGCCCTTAACGAAACCCGCTTGCTCCTGCCGGATTTGCCAGTCCAGATAGTAGCGGATGCGATTATTTAAAATATGGAGCAAAATTTTGCTGGCATGTGAGATGAGGGACAAGGTTCGATAATTACCGCAGCTCTTTGTTGACCCCTTCTTGTAATTATTAATGACATCATTTTTTTTTACATATTTTTTTTGTAATTATTAATGACATAGCAATTTTTTTTTGACATTACTTTGCACTTATTAATGACATCAGATTGTATTTTTTTTTGTTTTGTTACATATTTTTATATACTTATTAATGACATCAAATTATATTTTTTTATTTTTAGCTAATTATTTATTTTAATATTGAATGTGAACAATCTGACATCTAAAACTATAGAATCTACTCATAATAATAATAAGTAATTGGTTGAAATGAATTAAACAACATAATAGATATTCAGATAAGAAAATTAAATAGTTACGTATATTAGCGCTCTTCCTCCCTCCTACCATTATAATGTTGCTGTGCCCGACATGGTCCATGATTGTTTCAATTGTTTTATTATTTGTGACCTCTTATGTACATTATGGATTGCAATAAAGATTTGAGATTTGAGATAAATTACACAAAGTAATGCGCTTGGCTGGGTTCGAACCCGCGACCTACAACTCGTAAGTCGGGGCCATTACCACTCAGCCACCACTGCTCTAATTTAAATATATTTAATAGTATAAAACAAAGTGGCGTGTGAACTGAGGGACCACACGTTCTGCCGCGTCCCGCTGTCTGTCCCCGTGTATGCTTACATCTTTAGAATCAAGAGACAGGTTTGTAAGAGGGGCGGCTGATAAGTTCGCCGTCGAAGGTACTTAAGGACGCGTTTACGATTTGACGCGCATCAATTTTAGGTATAGAGTCTTACTACTACACGTGCACGGCTCACACACACAGCGAAATGCGCGAAGCGGCGAAATTATGAGTAACTTGACACGACTTGATACTTGAGCTTACTTTTATTTAATTTTTGCCATGTTTTTTTTTTAAGTTTACTTTAATTATTTTTCAAAAAGTTCGTAACGTGAAATGGTAACAAAAGTAGATACCAAGTACTTGCTAAAGTACATATGTATTTACAATTTGCGCGACAAGCTTTTTGAAAACAAATAATTAAAAACATAAGCTTATTTTATCTGCTGTATTTAGTATTTTTAACCGACTTCAAAAAAGGAGGATATTCTCAATTCTGATATTTATATATTTTTTTATGTAGGTATGTTAGGGCATAACTCCGTCATAATATAGACGGATTTGCAAAATTCTTTTTTGTTCGAAAGAGGTTTATTCCGAAATAGTCCCTTGTAAAGATCAGACGGGCAATTCTCGTAATTTTAAGAACGTTCACAGTCTAATCTGTCTCAATCTGTCAAAAATACCTCTAATTTCCCTACATTTTGAAAATTGTTTTGACATTTGTTTGTTGCCGAGATGAGACTGCGAATAGATTTTGAATGTTTTTAATTACGAGAATTGGCCTTCTCATGAGGTCGGAGAGTTGTGGGATTGGAGAGTTTCAGAGACAGACAACGGAACTCTTCAATAAATGCCAGCAAATCAACCGCAATTGCTGCTTTCGCATATTATGTATGCATTGTTTGCGTAATCACACAGTATAAGATCATGCCTGTACCCTCTAAAGGGGTACGCAGATGTGTTCAGTATACCACGGCACACCGTCATTTATCTCAAAGTTGTTATTGGGGTACCTTTAATCTTGCAAGTAAATTCGGGCAACCTTTTTTGTTTATGAATTGATTTAATTAACCGACTTAATTTAGATTAAGTATTTTTTTTAATGTAGGTATGTTTAGATGGATTTGCAAAATTCTGTAATTTTTTAATGGATAAGCTATGCATGCCCCAGGGGTAGTACAACATAAATTTTATGAACTTTGCTTGGCCTACCCAAGCAAAGTTCATAGAGTTCATAAAAATTTGAAATTGATGATGTTTAATTTCCTGTCACTGATATTCACATAGCAAGTAAAAAGTTTTAGGTACCTATATAATTTTGTTTTGGTATCAAATGGTTCTCAAAAACTAGAAAGAAAATACGTTTTTGGCACATACATATAATACTGATAAGTACTTACAATTACTTTCAAGGTTAGGATTAGGTTCCAAACATTATTAATTGCTTCATAAAAAAAAAGTCGTTTGCATGACAACAAGAACAACCCAATAGATATTGTTTATCTGTCAAATTGGAATGGATTGCCATTCTAAGTGTGTTACGTAATTAGGATGCCGTACGAAGCCGAGTCAGGAGCTAGTAAATGATAAAAGAAATGAATAAAACTTACGATAGACATAAAAAAATATCAATTTTTATTTTTCATTATATTATTATGACAATGACAATTATATTATTATGATGAATGTTCCCGTAGTTCCATATTTCTTTTGAATCTCGTCTTAGGCCTTGGCATCTAAAACAAAAATTGTGTTATAAAAGGTATAAACTATACACACTCTTATCAGCTAACTCTACTCGTCTATTAGTTTCAATAGCAGCCTCCAGGTCCTGGACCTGCAGGTCTCTCCATCAAGTCCGGAGGTAAGGTCTCAACATAACTAACAAAACGAGCCCAAACTCGGCACACCTAGCTCTACTGGTATAATAGTACCAGTAGCAGTCTTCGAAGTACACCTGCAGGTCTCTCCATCAAGACCGGAGGTAAGGTCTCAACATAACTAACAAAACGAGCCCAAAACTCGACACACCTAGGTCTACTCGTCTATTAGTTCCAGTAGCAGTCTTCGAAGTACACCTGCAGGTATCTCCATCAAGTCCGGAGGTAAGGTCTCAACATAACTAACAAAACGAGCCCAAACTCGGCACACCTAGCTCTACTGGTATAATAGTTCCAGTAGCAGTCTTCGAAGTACACCTGCAGGTTTCTCCATCAAGTCCGGAGGTAAAGTCTCAACATAACTAACAAAACGAGCCCAAACTCGACACACCTAGGTCTACTCGTCTATTAGTTCCAGTAGCAGTCTTCGAAGTACACCTGCAGGTATCTCCATCAAGTCCAGAGGTAAGGTCTCAACATAACTAACAAAACGAGCCCAAACTCGGCACATCTAGCTCTACTCGTCTATTAGTTCCAGTAGCAGTCTTCGAAGAACACCTGCAGGTCTCTCCATCAAGTCCGGAGGTAAGGTCTCAACATAACTAACAAAACGAGCCCAAACTCGACACACCTAGGTCTACTCGTCTATTAGTTCCAGTAGCAGTCTTCGAAGTACACCTGCAGGTATCTCCATCAAGTCCGGAGGTAAGGTCTCAACATAACTAACAAAACGAGCCCAAACTCGGCACATCTAGCTCTACTCGTCTATTAGTTCCAGTAGCAGTCTTCGAAGAACACCTGCAGGTCTCTCCATCAAGTCCGGAGGTAAGGTCTCAACATAACTAACAAAACGAGCCCAAACTCGACACACCTAGCTCTACTCGTCTATTAGTTCCAGTAGCAGTCTTCGAAGAACACCTGCAGGTATCTCCATCAAGTCCGGAGGTAAGGTCTCAACATAACTAACAAAACGAGCCCAAACTCGGCACACCTAGCTCTACTGGTATAATAGTACCAGTAGCAGTCTTCGAAGTACACCTGCAGGTCTCTCCATCAAGTCCGGAGGTAAGGTCTCAACATAACTAACAAAACGAGCCCAAACTCGACACACCTAGCTCTACTCGTCTATTAGTTCCAGTAGCAGTCTTCGAAGAACACCTGCAGGTATCTCCATCAAGTCCGGAGGTAAGGTCTCAACATAACTAACAAAACGAGCCCAAACTCGGCACACCTAGCTCTACTGGTATAATAGTTCCAGTAGCAGTCTTCGAAGTACACCTGCAGGTTTCTCCATCAAGTCCGGAGGTAAGGTCTCGACATAACTAACAAAACGAGCCCAAACTCGGCACACCTAGCTCTACTGGTATATTAGTTCCAGTAGCAGTCTTCGAAGTACATTTCAGGTCACTCCATCAAGTCCAAAATTGAATATGAAATTTGTAAGTACATAGAAACTGTGAATAAAATCTTACCTTGGTTGTCCGTAGTCCGTGCAGAATGCGTGAAGGATCAAGTTTATTAGGTCAAATATTTTGTATCCATACAGCGATCTTTTCCAATACGAGGAGCTGCTTGCAACCGTCACAGTGTCCACTCACGACGGCGGCCGAGCGCAGACTAATATTTCATTACAATTTTTTGTGCAATAAATCAAGACAGTGACCAGTAAAATAACCCTTATTTCAATACAATAAGAATTACATGTTACCGCTAAATATGTGAAAAAATAAGACTCAATTTTATTTTTTTTCTGTGGCGTATTGTAACATTTTGATAGTTTTTTTTGCTACCTTTTTGAGTTGAACATGTCTGCTTACATAAAATATTTTTAAATACATAAATTTATGTTATTAAATAAAAGAAAAACGTCCCTAAAGTCAGTACGATGTCGTCGAATTTGTGTGAAGAGGTAACGGAAATTATTTTTTACAATATTATAAACCAAAATTTTCGAATAAAAAATTGCTACCATTTGAAGATTAAGGAGTAATCTATCTGTGGTAATTATTAGTTACATTTGGTTTTGTATCATTTTGCCGCAAAATGCTCCGAAAACTGCTTATTTTTTTCAGATTCGTAAACGCGTCCTTAATGGAAGAAATATAATTTATATTTTTAATGTAATCCCCTCAAGTGTAATTCCCAATGTAAGGAGGGTTCATACGCACTTTGCGGTTACCCGCAATGCGGCTAGCCGTCCGGCTGACCGCAAGCACAATTATGTAGGTAATATTCATTTCTATGCGCACTGCGATGCGGCTACCCGCAGACCGCTCCGGTCGCTCGGAGGACTGCGGCCCGAGTGACGGCCACCCGGACGGTTGCTATACGCACTGTGCGGCTCAGTCTGCGGCTGCCCGCCATTGAGTGAGTGTGTGCACGTGGTACGTCTGGTAAAATGGAATTCGATACCGAAAAATTAATCATCGAAATCCAGAGTCTGCCAGCAATTTGGAACACCAAATTACCAGAGTATTCCGATAGAATATACTTTTAAATGGCTCGATATAACCGGAAATCGCAACGGTTCTTCAACCGGACGTTGCGGTTGCGAATGCGGCTGCCCGCGAGCCGGCTGGCCGCATTTGTAACCGCATTCTGCGATCAGCCGGACGGCTAGCCGCATTGCGGGTAACCGCATAGTGCGTATGAACCCTAACTACACTCACCGATGCAAAAGATACCATTTTTTACCTTTTGACCAGAGACGTGATGTTGTCGATGTGTGCTACTTGCTTAATATCGCAAATGGTTCAATTGACTGTCCTGAGCTTATCTAAAAATTGTTAATACGCACTAATCAGATGGGGCTGCGACAGCGACCACTTCTGCATGTACCTAATGCAGACAGTGGCGTAACTAGGGCGGTGCCAGCGGTGCCCAGGCACAGGGCTCAGTCCCTGGAGGGGCGCGAAAATCTCTAATAGTCCTTTTTGTTCGTATTGTACTTTTTTCTAGGGGCGCAGTTAAAGAAGCTTGCACCGGGCGTATAAAAGACTTGTTACGCCGCTGAATGGAGATACTAATTATAGGCGTCATGCACTTTTTCTGAGAGCCAGTCGCAGTTTTAATAAGATTTCATTGACCTCTTTTGCACGAAAGCGAGCACAGTTAGGAAGCATATAGCAAAGCCATTTTTTGAACAACCTGCACCTGTTTGCACTTGAATCACAGTATTAATATTTATGTTAAAATTATTCCGAGTGAACCAACTTTGTGTCTACCTGTTGTGGGACCAACTCTAGTTTTTGTGTGTAACTACTTGTGGAAGCTTGTAACTGGCAATTTAATGACCTACTATTGTCATTATGTAGTTATTAGTCTGTTAGCTTTCCTGAAATGTGAAAAATCCCTACTTAATGTTATAAATGCGAAAGTAACTCTGTCTGTCTGTCTGTTACGCTTTCACGCAAAAACTACTGAACGGATTTAGATCAAATTTGGTAGGTAGGTAGAAGAGACACTGGAATAACACATAGGCTACCTATAATTCCACTGCTGAGCACGGGTCTCTGCCCGCGCGATATAAACTGTAGTCCACGCGGGCGAAGCCGCGGGCGGAAAGCTAGTAAATAAATAAAGTAACTTTTCACAGCGCGATTTTCTAAATTGCGAGAATTTTCAGTTTCCATCGACATGGTGTTACTTGTCACAGTAATTTGTTTATGGAGAAAATTATAAAACACTCAATCACTATTGTTGCCGACTGTACCTAGTTCGACATCGGCCTCCTTGTTCGTTGTCACTTCTAACGTTGCACTAGATATATCATGATCCACGTTAACATTCTTGTTGTCTGACAGTTCGATATGTGCGCCAGCTCTGTAAAATAAACATATATATATAACAACTAGCTTTTGCCCGCGCGGCTTCGCTCCCGCTCTTCCCTACTGCACCCTACTATGCTTAACTCTACCCTACTCTACCCTATTTTACACTACTCTACCCAACTCTACCCTACCCTACTCTACCCTACTCTAAATTGTCTTTGCTATAAACCTCACGGAAATCGGTTCGTGCGTTCTGGAGTTATAGCGTCAGGAAGGAAAACCCGACTTATTTTTATATAGTAGATAAATGGTTACTATATCAGTCTGTCTACAAGGTGTAATGTTAAATGCGCAAAACCTGAAATTTGTTTGATCAAAATAACGAGCAGAATCAATTAAACCACTTTTTAATACAGGTTACATTTTTCAAAAAAATCTTCATTAAAAACTTCGACCTGTTTATTTACGAATAAGTCAAGCTATCACGTGCACAAACCCGCCGAAATAGGTAAACAAACATAAATGGTTGTAGTCCAATCAAATTTTCTCATACACGGGATAATAAAAGTTCTTATTTCAATGCAGATATGAATTTTAAACAAACTAAAACTGCTCATAAAACCTTTATTAATTTTTTTTTTCTCACATAGTTGGGTCGTCAATCGAATTAAAAATCATTTGGGATGTCTAAGGTTTTGCGCATTTAACGTTACACCTTTTACATGCCATCATCGTTCAATTTCACATGAAACTGAGGGACACTGATGTTTGCCGGTACTGTCATCAAGAGAGGGAGACGCCTAAGCACCTTTTGTGTGAATGCGGGCCTTTTATCCACAAATGCAGTATCCATCTGGGTCGACACATTATTCGCCCGAAGGAGATTAAAAGTCTTAAAGCCAGGAGTATTCTAGACTTCCTGGAAGCCTGCGGGCTAAAAGAGTTACTCTAAGGTGGTGGGGCACAATAGATGTTTTAGGTCGCTGTGACTTAGGGGATGTAGTCGCTACGGTAGATGCATATCCCCTTATCTTCAAAATAATAATAATATATGCCATCAAAAACACGATTTTGTCTTATAATAATATATGCCAGTAAAAAGTTGTGAGATCAATTGTAGTACAAATGTATGTTAAAATGTGTTAGATTGAACAACGAGATCGTGAAGGTTTGTTTTTGGTAAATGGATTATGTTTTGTAAAAAGTCATAGAAAAACAGTTGTTGTTTATGATGTTAGTAATGACAGTCCTGCAAGATTGTGAGTGTTACCGTTTCGTTTGCATCTATCTATATGTATAAAAGAAAGTCGTGTTAGTTACACTATTTATAACTCAAGAATGGCTGTACCGATATGGCTGAAAATTGGTGGGTAGGTAGCTTAGAGCCAGGTGACGGACATACTGTAGAGTAGAGTAGAGAAGGGCAGAGTAGGGTAGAGTTGGGTATAGTAGGGTGGAGTAGGGAAGAGCGGGAGCGAAGCCGCGCGGGCAAAAGCTAGTAAAATCCTACTAATATTATAAATGCGAAAGTTTGTATGTATGGATGGATGTTACTCTTTCACGCAAAAACTACTGAACGGATCTCGATGAAACTTGGTACACGAGTAGACCATATCCCAGAATAACACATAGGATACTTTTTATTCTGTGATTATGTACGCGGGTGAAGCCGCGGGCAAAAGCTAGTATATAATAAATAAGTACTTACACTTGATTTCTATTAACATTTTTGGGCCCACGCCTTTTCTTCCTTCGAGCCGAAAGACGTAAGCGAGCTTTGCGACCTTTCCGGTAATCCGTCTGAATGTTATCTGCAAACAGTAGGTATAATGTTGAATTGTTGCTGTTTGATGTAACCACATATGGTGGAATTCTGAGCTGAATTAGCCATGTATGCATTTCAAAGATGATAATGTTGTGCTAATTTTCCATTCAAAAGATTTGTAAATTCATTATATTATTGCCATTAACGAAGCTCACAAACATAAGTCGAAATGATGTTGGCACGAAAGAGCTATGTTTAACGCTTGATTTACTAAACATAATACACCCAAATTGACTTAAAAAAAATAACTGGCTACTACTAATACTATGGTTAAATATGTGCTATAATAATATTTCAAGTTGTTTCATTATTTTCTTCAAAAAAAGCATACAAAGATGCGCTATAATTTGCCGCGGGTGAATTTTTAAAAGACTGCAGCCTTAAACTAAATCTTACAACAGCAATGTCCGGTCAGTAAGAAGTCTTTAAGTAGGTAAGTTTCTCAGATCAAATAAAAAACTACAACGTAAAACCCAGCCCACAAAGAGCCTTCGGCCCTCGGCCGTGATGGCCTTAGCCGCCGGCACGGGACAGCTCACCGTAACGGCTCGCATGCCCGTGCTGTCATCACGGATGGTGCCCGCCCGGACCTGGTCGGTCGTGCACCCGCACACCCTGACAATGGCGGCCACCACTCCCTCCACCCTGACGGAGTCGTCCAGACCCATGATGCGCACGTCTATGCACTTGGTGGGTCTGGACACTCGGGCCACCTCGACGTCTAGGGACGCCCTGATCCTTTCAGCTAAGGCGTCAGCGGTTTGTCCACTGTCCGCACCTGGGACCTCCAGGATTCGGGTTCCGGTTGCAGTGCGCCTCATACGGAAGCCCCCGCAAGCTCCGTACTCGTCGAGGTGGCCCACCACCGCCTGTTGCGCCTTCTCCATCACCATGTCGTAATTCACGCCCTTCTTTTCCGCAGCTGGTTGTAGTGTGATCACTACAGCTGCGGAAGTCGGGGCGCGAAGTCTGGCGGCCATGGCGCGGTTTTTCCGCTCCCGTCGCCGCTTTCGCTTCTTGGCCGCCCTAGCCGCCTTGCTCGCCTTTTCTTTGGCGCCGACGACCGTCCACTCGGCGCCAGCCGAGGAGTCTTCGGGCGGAGGAGGCGGCAGGCGCGACCTAGTCACCGCCGCGGCAGGAGGGCGCGCCGGTTTGGTAGCAGCCGCCATCTTGCCCTTCGGGGGAGCGGCAGGCTTGCAGCGTAGCTTAGTGATGCACTGACATAAACGTCCGACCCAAAACAAAACAATTCTTACTACTGAATAAAATCTGAACTGCGCGCGTCGTTTCTTTATTGTGCGTCCGTATTAACCGATTTTTATTGCTTTAAACCGTTTAATCTGAAAAAACCTTTATATAAATACGAAGATAATAAAAAAAAAAAACGATTTAAAAAAACCGGTATATGCGAACGAAACCTAATGTAAAAGGTTTTGCGTCAAGTACATAATAACGGTTTGAAAATTTAACCGGTATCCGAGCCTTGGTTAAAACACATTATTACGGTTACAGTTTGAGTCAATGGCTGTATGACAACTGGCAGTAGGAGTGCGCTCTCAAGCGAGAGCAACTATTCGAGGTGTAGAGTGTGTTGGTGCTACTCCAGAGTGTGCAGACAGGACGCTTGAACTTGTCTTGTTAAGTTCATGTTGTGGAACCAGTTGGTCTGTTCGCTCACACAATGATTAACTAACCCAAACCGACCTCCCTGACGGGATCAGCGTGGTCTGCTACGCAGACGACACGCTGGTTCTAGCGCAGGGAGAGTCGCACCAGGCGGCGGTCGCTCTAGCGACACGCGGGGTTGCGATAGTCGTTGGTAGGATCCAGGAGTTGGGACTCGAGGTGGCGCTGCTCAAATCCGAGGCCATGTTTTTCACAGCTCTCGGAATGCGCCACCATTAGACTCCCAACTTACGGTAGGAGGAGTTCGCATCGGCGTCGGGTCGACGATGAAGTACCTGGGACTTGTTCTCGACAGCCGATGGAATTTCGGAGAACACTTCCGACGTTTGGCTCCCAAACTCAACCGGGCCGGGGCTGCTCTCAAGCGGCTCCTGCCCAACCTTGGGGGTCCAGACGCCTCCTGCCGGAGGCTCTACGCGGGGATCATTCGGTCCATGGCCCTCTACGGGGCGCCGGTGTGGGCGCCGTCGCTGGCAAAGCGACCGGCGTCCATACTGAACGCCTGCCAGAGGGTCATGGCAATACGGATGGTGCGGGGTTACCGCACGATCTCCCGTGAAGCGGCGAGCCGTCTGGCTGGCCTACCACCGTGGGATCTGGAGGCAACAGTCCTTGCACACATGCACGATAAGCGCGTGGAGATGCAACGCCGGGGTGAAAGTCCACTACCGCGACAGGTCGAGGTATGGCGGACAGAGCTCCGGCGGGATCTCACGGTGAAATGGCGTCAGCGACTATCGCAACCCAGTGCTGGGCACGCCACAATTTTGGCGGTAAGTCCCCTCTTTGAGGCGTGGCTTGAAAGACCTCACGGCGTCCTTACCTTCCGCATGACGCAGGTCCTCACCGGACATGGCAAGGTCGGGAGGTTCCTGCATCGGATTCGAGCGGAAGAGACGCCCGGGTGCCGCCACTGTGCGGAACGCCCGGAGGACACGGTGGAGCACACAGTTGAGGTGTGCCCTGCTTGGGCGGAGCAACGCCGTGCCCTCGTGGGGGCGATCGGCGGCGGAGACCTCTCGCGCCGGGCCTTGGTTCAGGCCATGGTCCGGAGCGAAGAGGAGTGGCAGGCGGTCGCTTCTTTCTGCGAAGCAGTAATGCTAGCAAAGGAGGAGGCCGACCGCATCAGGCAACGGCGCCCTCAGCGCCGCCGCCGCCGGGGTTCCAGCCACAGGCATGCCAGCGAGCCATGGGTAGCTTGCTGTCCGATCGTCCGGTAACTGTCCGGACCGAGCCAAGGCGTCTCGACGGCGCGCACTGTTCCCGCGCGCCTCAAGGAGTTGTCAGCAACAGGAGGGGCCCATCTGGGTCGAAGCCTACCGGGGTCGGGGTTATTCGAAAGAAAACTAGAGCCCCGGTATGAAGGCTAGAAGGAACGGCGCGGGGTTTTTAGTCAGTAAGACTCTGGACACTGTCTCCCGCTCCAAGAGCGGGTTTCGTTAATGATGATTTTCCCCGTCGACAGAAAAAAAAACCTACTTACCCAAAATATATAAATAGAACAATAAACGGAAAATAAAATAAACCTATAATAATAAACGAACTGATAACAGACGATGCCATCAGCGCCATATCTAGTAAAATTTTAATTGATGCATCCATGTTGTTTAGTTAACGTGCGATTGAGGATTACCCACATTTTGTTTTATTTATTTTTTATTTTTTCTCGCTATTTTGTTTTGTTGTATACGTACATCTGTGCGCTCTAATTATTACTAGTTTTATACAGTGTTTCTCAGAAAGTGAATTTGTATGAAATTCTTTATGAGAAATAAAGTTATTCTTAAACCTTATACTCACGTGTCGTGTCACTGGCTCTTCGCTTCTTCCTCGATACTTCTTGTTCTTCTTCCACTTCCGTTTTGATCTCTATTAAGGGCACATCGTATTCTGAATCAGACTGTTGTGCTGGTGTATCTTCAGTATCTGAACAGCTATCGTTTAGAGGATCCAGTTCTATTTCTGTAAGCAAAAACAGTGAAGAGCTACTTGTTAGTCCGTGCGCAGGATGGATCATAACTCTGGTTACAAGATTGTAGTCTGAAATTATAAGTTTCACTCGACCCAGGGGCGTAGCTACCGCCATATCTGCCATATCAATTATACGGGGCCCCCAAGCTACAGGGGCCCCGACTTAGGCCAAAATTTGTAACATGTTGTCCATAATCAAGTGTCCCCCAAGTTGGCGTCCGCGTCAGTCTAATTCTTGATGACAAAAGACTTGATGTTATTGCGGACACTGTGTTCTTGGGTATGACTATCGATTCTAAACTGCAGTGGGGCGCTCATATTAGAACTCTCTCGGGAAGATTAAGCTCAGCTGCATATGCAGTTAGAAAAATAAGGCAATTGACAGATATAGCTACAGCTAGGTTAGTTTACTATGCTTATTTCCACAGTATTATGTCTTATGGCATTTTATTGTGGGGATCTGCAGCTGATGTAGACTCAATTTTCATATTGCAAAAGAGAGCTATCCGGGCTATTTATAGGATGGGTGCTCGCGAATCCCTCAGAAATAAATTCAAAGAAATCGATATTCTGACTCTGCCTTCTCTTTATATCTTGGAATGCATTTTGTATGTTCGTAAAAACCTAGGACTCTTTAAAATTAGAAGCGATTTCCACAACAAAAATACACGTAGCAAACACGAAATTGTATTACCCAAATGGAGATTAGCTAAGACCAGCAAGTCATTCCTAGTAAACAGCATACGCTTTTACAACAAGCTACCAAAGGCGGTAACTGATCTTAGTGAGGGAAAATTCAAAACGCATATTAAGCGTGTCCTAACCAAAAAAGCATATTACAAGGTTAAAGACTATGTCGAAGACACGCTTGTTTGGTAATGACTACCTCTGCACATGTGGCTCCCTGGTAACTCACCAATATTGTGTCTATTAACTGCTCCACCTCTGTTTTAAAATATTTACATTTTTGTATTTTTTTTATTATTTTTTTCTATAGGATTGCTTTTGCAATACTTTTTTTTTTTTTTTTTTTTTTTATGAGACTTCAACTACCTTAAATTCGTTGATAATTTATTTTGTTAACAATTTATTGATAGTTGCAATTATCTATATTTTTCTTGCTTTTTTTTTATATACTTAGCCTCTTTTTCGTTTTGTAATGTGAATGTGAGAACACTGTATACCTTACAAACCTTTAGATTACTTCCTATTTAAATTACTTTTTTATTTGAATTACTTTTTTTATTTTTTGCTTTTGTACACCTACCACTTTTTTTTAAAAGAGTAACCATGGAGTTTCTTGCCGGTTCTTCCCATAGGAAACGACCAATTTAGAACCCTGCACTAGCTTCTGACGTTTTATAAGTGCCCTTGTAGGCCTATGTGAAATAAAATATTTTGACTTTGACTTTGAATCTTAAATTCTCATGGACAGGAATGAATCAATATTGAATAAGTACTCATAATATGATACTCTGTAAATAACTTTTAGCACGCTCCTTTCTTTTTAGCATTTTCTACATACAAGACGACAATAAAAACTCAACCAATTTCAGTATGTCCTAATAAGTGATCCATAAAATGAGTTCATTTTCAATTTTAAGGCCTCTCAAGGCACTATTTCTATATTAGTGGAAGCTATTACGTATAAAAAAACAAACTTTCAAATAAATTTGATACGGGGCCCCCGAGGCCCTAGCTACGCCACTGACTCAACCACTCGACCGAACTGCGTCAATTCTACATGAAGTCTGAACATAGAGCAAGGTCGCCTTGTCCCTCGCCTCGGCGATGCACCGCCGCGTCGCTCTACAGCGCTGGCGTGTCGAGGCACAGCGCTGCGGGGTGCAACGTATTTTAAATTCTCACAGAGGAATGTGAACCTTTTCGTGTAGTAAATAATATAATAATAATAATACACAACTATCACACAACGCCGTCTGGTCTCAAGCTAAGCAGAGCTTGTGTTATGGGTACTAGACAACTGATAAACACACTTGTATAATTCTTAATTCATACATATTATAGATAAATTATACCCAGACACAGAACAAATGATCATGCTCATCACATAAACATTTGTCCTTGGTGGGAATCGAACCCACGACCTCCGGCATAGCAGTCAGGGCCACTAACCACTAGACCAACAGGCCAGTCAAAACTATATTTTTAGTTTATGCGAAACCAAAATATAGTTTGTTCGGAATCTTTCTGAATCATGATTCTTTCTAAATAACGTACACAATGTTTGCATAAATATATTGACAAAGTAGAGATTGATCATTAAATTACTGTTCTTATACAGCGTTATTTGTAAAACACAAACAACCTTAAGGTGGTGCATCACGACTCACATTTTCACTGTTTTTCATACAACCGCTCATAACTGATTATGACGTTATTACACACTTTTCATTATATGTTTTGGAAACACAGTATCTTGTGGATATTATCTAGTTTTCTAAATAAACCAATTTCTAAATTTGTGTAAAACTAATCCAGTAAAAACCTCTAAAAATGTCCTATTTTGTATGAACATGACACTTCATAACTTGCCTAAAAAATAAAAAAAGTCAAAAAAGTAATTCTATAGGGACCTTGCAAATTTTATTAAGATTCTAAGTGACAACAACATTTTGCAAAAACTTTTAAGGGTTTAAAAAAAAACAGCTATTTCCTGGAGCAAGTTTTGTGAAATTTTCGAGTAAATCTCGGAATTACCGAATACTAACAGAGTTTCCAGGCGTTATTTCTCTTTTTTTGCGTTGCCTTTTCATCAAACATCGCGTTGGATTGCATTAAATGAAGTAACAAGCTTTTAAACCATTTTCGATGTTTACGATAAGCTAAGCTAAGCTAACTATTTTTTTTTGTCCTTCCAAAAACAAACCTTCATGAATACATTTTAACAACTTCTGTTCGACGAGACGCAAGCGCACCAAGCACCCCCGCACCCTGCTGTCCTACGCTTTCGTAATATTTAGAATGTTCAATTTTAATACAAAAGTTTTTGGTTTTTTATGTTGGTAATATAATCCTGAGAGGTTTCCAGTGTTTTAGAAACAACTCTATATGTAAACATACCATATTCTAAATGTTCCTTTTTTGGGTCAATGACATCATCTGGTTTCTCACAAACAGCTGGTAATTCTTCTCTTGCTGTTAGAGAATGGCTTTCAATATGGCCGACATCAACTGTACTGGTGTTCTCTACAGGAGTTACTATCAGCCCACTGGTACACTTCCGCTGTCCTCCGTTTACTGAAAGGTTTGGCTGCAAAAGGTTATTACAGTATTAGGTAATCCTGATGTTCTTTATTGCACACAAACAAGTACAAACAATTTTTATTACATTCACTGCACAAGAGCCTAATAAGTACTTAGATTTTTCCACAAGATACTTAGAGAACAGATATGCAATAATGCACAGTGTGTAAAAAACTCCATTTTTATTTCATTGTGTTTTTATTCAAGAAATCGATAGTTTGCATCATTTTTAGTGCTAGAGTTCAACTCCGGCTTTGATACGACTTTTAGTTTAATTTAAAAAAAAATGTCAAAGTTTCATAATATCCGCATCATGGAAAACGAAAAAAAAAAATATTTAAAAATCAACCGAACTATTTATTCTAGTTTTTGTTATTTCCATTAATTGTTCATACAATACCCTGTCTTTTCTCTCACTCCGGTTGCTCTAACATGAACTGGCCGCGAAATATGTCTTTTTTTTCTCATTTTTCGTTTTTATTTTTTTATTCAACTATAACAATGTATTAGCAAATCATTTCTACTTTAGAATATTGTTTATACTTAGTATTATATACAGGATTAAAACCATAAGCTAATTCCGTGTTATCTAGAAGTTATTGTTAATTTTGTATTTCCTTCAGAGCTAGCACTAAAAATGATGCAAACTATCGATTTCTTAAATAAAAACACGATGAAACAAAAATGGTTTTCAACACACTGTGTAATGTAATCAGGTAAGAGCAGTTAATGTCATAATCAGGTAAGAGCAGTTGTATGCAAAATAGTGAAAATATATCTTGTGTCACACACTAAAGAATTTCACTTGATCCTGAGCAGTCCATGACCTCTAGATAGTATCACTAGGCATCACTTCTGCACTTACTGAATACCCTTACTAGTTGCAAAACACCTCACCTCATCCATCATCTGAGCAAACTGCTCCTCAGCTTCCAGACATTTTCTCTGCAGTTGGCAGCATTGCTTTAGTTTATCAAAGCACAAGAAACAAGCGAGCATCGGTCTTCTGTCTTCAGTTACAAACTGCAACATTAGTCCAGTAATTATAGTAAGTAAAGAAAGAAGGAAAGAAAGAAAAAGAGAGAGTTTGTTTTTTTTTGTTGTAAGTTTGCCAATTGAACAAATTTGCCAGCTGCGGTCTTCCCGTCCGATTACAATTTAAGCGTTTCAAGACTAGAGTGAATAGGCTCTTAATAAACTAGCGCGCCTCACCATCAACGATTGCGTCACTGCTTACCATCAGGTGGGATCGCAGTCAGGTACTAGTTTATATCAGATAAAAAAAAAAAGTTCACCTCGGAATTCGAGATACCCAGCTGTAAGTCTGCAAATACTTGTATAATGACACCCTAAAAGTTGTCTCAAAATCTACATATGGTAGGGTGTGCCCAACTATTAAATTTCAAGGTCAAAGGTCATAAAAATAGGCCTTTTTTGTAAATATTTCATTTCCTATGGGGTTTTTGCTATTTTTATTAATAATCAATATTATAGAATACAATGTTTTTTTACAAATTTTGTCCAAATAAATTTTTTATACGGTGAACTTTTTACGAGATAGAGGGAGGAGAGTCACATCATCACTTCAGGTCAACCGGTGCCTTCAGTCGAAAACATGCCATATATAATTGATGAACTATCGATAAATCAATGATTATAAATATTAGTAAATTTTTATTAACTATTATATTAACAGTACATACATTGTTATGCTGTCCAAGCAATACTGAACACAGTTGATGTTAAGTGTGGCTGTTAGTAGACCTCTCATACGGAGAAACATCCTAGAGCTTCTAAAGAATCATTCTGGTGGACTGTACATGGGCCACCCTGTATATAGTGAGCTGTGAGCAGCCTATATAAGTAATACATTTGAATGAGGTACAACTTACTGGAATATCAGTCAGCTTTTCATACAGTTGTTGTAAATCCTTGTCGTTAACTATGTACATGCGAACATTCTCTACTAAACATATTCGGCACATTGGCATTTTATTCATCTTAAACTTGTAATAATAACCTAATATCTGCTGCTGGCACGGCTAGAACACTTCACGAGATATTTTATACTCAGTAAAACAGTAAATTATATCGTGTGATCGTATGATCTTTTTTCGCGGACCTCTTCTGACAGCCGGACCGATTAACCGTTTAAAGAAAGTTGTTTTTAATAATATTATTATTAGATCAAAATCTTTACAGTAACCGCCTATAAACCGGTAGTCATTAACAAATTATTATACCAAAACATTGAAATCAAAACAAATTCTTATCACAAATTCACAACTTGGTTTGACACCTGACTAGAGCTGTAATGATGATGATGAACCGTATGTATTCGCCTATTCGGTACCGAGTAACGGGTGAGCCATCTAATACCAAGTAACGAAACGTTACTCACGAAAGCATTTCGTTACTTGCATGTTTCGTATTATGGGTACCGACACTGTTTCAGTTCATGCAAGTTCCGTTGATGCGTATTGAAACGTTAGCTGGTCGCATGTTTTACGCGTGCACGGTGACTTCAAAAACATTCGTTACAAAGATTGATTCGTTTACTAAGTTAATATAAATAAGGGCTTATATAAGGTAATATAAGTCTAAGAAGAAAAAGTTGGTGTTTTTTAAATTTTGTTTAAAATTGTTTTGTTTTTTTTTAGGTTTGATTGTATTCTGAGCAAAACAATTTCTATGCTGATTCGTCGCCAAAATGTTGTTTTTTATCGTCAATAAATAATCTTCGACACCGACTTGTTGTTTTTATGTCGTAATATACGCGTACGACTTGATTCGTTGCTCATATATGACATGCGGTTTCAGTAGTATCGAGTAACGTAACGATACGAAAGTAACGAGTATTCATTGTTATAGGGTATATTTGTATACAAATACATACGGGTAGGTACGGTTTATTTTGTTACTTTTACAACTCTACACCTGAAAAAAGCGCGGGAAACTTCCAACTTGGCGGGCGCGTATTTTTTGGTTTAAAACTCAAAACAAATTTTTATAATATTTATTGGGAAAAACTTTAAATTTATATATAAGATTAGTAGTAGTAGTAGTAGTAGTTTAGAGTTAATATTTAGTTTTGTGCATTCTTCGGTAGTGGTAAGTTTCTTCAATTATTTAGTTTTTAACGTTAAGGATGAAAGATCCGCCCGACCCGGGGGACTTTGTTCCCCCGGCCAGCGTTTTTGTCACAGTTCAATCCAATAATGAATCAGGTATGGACACTGATGGATCGTCTTCATCTCGGAATTTAAAAAGAAGTCGCATGCATGTCTGTAAGCACTGTAATAAGCGTCGTCGTATCCGAAAACACCACGATGGTTCCGAGTCTTCGGGTTGTGGTTGTATGGAGTTACACTCTGCTCAAGCTGTGGAATCTGCACCTATCCATTCTGAAAATGTGTCTAATGTATTGCCTAATGATATTCCTGCTCCTTCCATGGTTATTCCCACTCAGATTGGTAGAAAAACCTACGATAAAACGGACAGCGCGCCTTTTGTAATACATGTACAAAAAATAATAACTTCACCAGATGATGGTACGACATTGCACCCAATCACATTTGGGAAGTTTTTAAAACACAACAACTTCCAAAATATTATTAATGGTAGCGTCAAAAAAATTGGACGCAATAAGATTTCATTATCCTTTTCTAGTTTCCTGGACGCGAATTCTTTTATTACACATAATAGTCTAGAAAAACACAACTTTAAAGCTTTTATACCTACTTTTAACGTTACTAGGATTTTTTTTTTTTTTTTTTTTTTTTTTTTTTTTCTCGACGGGGAAAATCATCATTGACGAAACCCGCTCTTGGGTGGAGCGGGAGACAGTGTCAGAGTCTTACTGACTAAAAACCCCGCGCCGTTCCTTCTAGCCTTCATACCGGGGCTCTAGTTTCCTTTCGGATAACCCCGACCCCGGTAGGCTTCGACCCAGATGGGCCCCTCCTGTTGCTGACAACTCCTTGAGGCGCGCGGGAACAGTGCGCGCCGTCGACGCCTTGGCTCGGTCCGGACAGTTACCGGACGATCGGACAGCGAGCTACCCATGGCTCGCCGTTCGCGAGCCCGCGTCTACGGTGGCCGGAAATCGGGATCGGAATCCCGGCGGCGGCGGCGGGGGCGCTGTTGCCTGATGCGGTCTGCCTCCTCCTTTGCTAGCATTACTGCTTCGCAGAAGGAGGCGACCGCCTGCCACTCCTCCTCGCTCCGGACCATGGCCTGAACCAAGGCCCGGCGCGAGAGGTCTCCGCCGCCGATCGCCCCCACGAGGACACGGCGTTGCTCCGCCCAAGCAGGGCACACCTCAACTGTGTGCTCCACCGTGTCCTCCGGGCGTTCCGCACAGTGGCGGCACCCGGGCGTCTCTTCCGCTCGAACGTTACTAGGATGGGACTAGTACGTGGTGTTCCTGCGGAATGGTCTCCGGAGGAAGTTTTAGATAATATAACAGTACCGATTGGTTGCGGTCCAATTTTAAAAGTCAGACGTCTTAATTTTAAAACCATTGTTGATGGTTCAACTATTTGGAAACCATCTCAATCCATAGTTGTTACATTTGATGGGCAGGTCTTACCAAAAAGAATTTTTATGTGTTATAATGCTTTACCTGTAGAGTTATATATTTTCCCTACCATACAGTGCTTCAATTGTTGTAGGTTTGGTCACACTAGAATTCAGTGCAGGTCTAAACCCCGATGCTATAAATGTGGCCAAGGCCATACTGGGGACAGTTGCGATAGAGAACAAGAAAGTACATCTTGCTGCCTTTGCTCTGGGGCCCATTTTGCTATTAATAAGTCTTGCCCAGAATTCTGTAGGCAAAAATTAATTAAAACATACATGGCACAAAGTTCTGTTTCATATGCTGAAGCTGCAAAAGTTTATCCTCCAGTAACAAAATCATATGCTGATGTACTTTTATCTTCTCCCTCCAAAAACTCTGCTAATATTCCTCCAGTCCCTTCACCTAATAATACACCTGTTCGAAGTAGCTATAAAAAGACTGTCTTTCTCAAACCTCATTCCCCTCCTAAATCTGTACAAGGTTATAATAAAGAGGCTCATAATACCATCATTAAAGATTGGAATATTCCCCAGCCATCAAATGGTTGTGTTATTTCTAACAATCATAATAATGACTTTAAAGACACAAATTTTTCTGTAAATGATTTTCTTTCCGCACTACATAATCTTCTCTCTCAGTTTAATTTCTCACCGTCCAACGCAGCCCCATCTTGCAATACATCTCAATCAATACATAATGGACAACACCAAAATAATCCAGTGGAACTGCCGCAGTCTCATTAACAAAAAAAGTGAAGTTATACATCTTCTAAACAAATATGATCCATTTGTCTTTGCCTTGGCAGAGACTTGGCTCAAACCAAGTAACATTTTTAAAATAAATGGTTATTTAACCATTCGAGAGGATAGATCTGATGGGTATGGTGGAGTAGCTATACTTATCAAGAATTCTATCCCATTTTCTAATATTAGGTTGCCTCATCACAGTGAGGATATTTCAATTGTAGCCATTAAACTTCAACATATATGCCTTGTTTCCATTTATGTTCCTCACCCTTCTGCTCCAGTTCTGCAAGAAATAAAAAACCTTTTTTCCTTTCTTCCAAAGCCACTTTTAATATTAGGTGATCTTAATTGCCATCACCAATCATGGGGTTGTTCAACTTCTACATATTATGGGGATGAATTACTAGATATAATAGATTTTCATAATTTATGCATCTTAAACACAGGAACTGCTACACGTCGCTGTGGTCCCAATCAGAACCAAAGTGCGATTGACCTATCTATCTGTTCACCAAGCTTAGCCTCTTCATTGACTTGGGATATTCTAACCTCCACATATGGTAGTGACCATTTCCCAATAGTTATATCTTATCCTCTTTCCAATGCAAAGGCACCAATAAGGAGATCAAACTTAAAACATAAACTACCTGATAGAAATAATAATGACTGGGACAAATTTAGAAACATTGTTGACAGTAAACTTTGCTCCTTGCCTGTTATTTCTGATGGTAATGAAAATAGTTGTGCTGAAGCTTTAGCACACATATTAATTGCAGCGGCGGATGAAGTTTTCCCTGTAAAAAATAACAACAGGAGCACAATTCCTTCGCCTCCATGGTGGGACTCTGAGTGCACAGAATTGATTAAAAAACGTAGAGAGGCTGAATTCAGTTATAACCGTGATATGTCGGATATTAATTTTGTAACCCTTACTAACTTAAATAAGGAAATTTCTAAAGTATTTAAGAAGAAAAAATTTGATTCCTGGCGTAACTTTTGCTCAACAATTTCACCGAATACTCACCCTACGATTGTCTGGCGCAATATTCGTAGATTTAGGTCCATTTATCATAATTCTTCTCCTATTCCTGACTCATTAGCAAGCGAATTTTTAGACAATTTGGCTCCTCCTTGGGTTCCTGAGGCTATTAACCTTAACCTGTCTCCCTTAACCAATAACCAAGTCACTTCAAGTTCAGACACACATATGACGCTAGATCTCCCATTCTCTCTCACTGAATTAAAGGGTGTTATTCATAGAACAAAGGATTCTGCCCCGGGTATTGATGGCATTCCGTATTCCTTTTTTGCTAATTTAAATGACAATGTCCTCAATTATTATTTAGATCTTATTAATTCTATTATGAAAACAGGAAACATCCCTGTTGAATGGAAACATCAAATGGTGTTGCCATTCCTTAAACCAAATAAAACTCCATCTGATGCTTCCTCGTACCGGCCCATAGTTTTGTCTTCAATTCTGATGAAACTAGCTGAACACCTAATAAAGAATCGACTAGAATGGTATGTTGAAAGTAAGGGTCTTTTGGCGGAATCACAATATGGCTTTAGAAAAGGTAAAAGCACCACTGACTGCTTAAGTATTTTTTCATCCGATATTCGGTTATCGTTTTCTAATAACCAATCCACCATTGCAGTCTTCCTAGATATTAATGCAGCTTATGATAATGTCGTATTATCAGTTTTACAAAATAAATTAAAAGCTTTAGGGGTTCCCTTGAATTTAACTAATTTCATTATTAACATCCTGACTGAACGCTCTGTTAACATGTTAATAGGAGATCGTGATGTCTCTCATCTTGTATGGAGAGGTCTGCCACAGGGTTCTGTACTTAGTCCCCTTCTGTACAATATTTACACTTTTGATTTGGACTCTTCTATAACTAATCATGTCAAGGTTCTTCAATACGCTGACGATTTATTATTATATTCTTCAAGTCAATCTATTGAACAAGCTAGCGATGTTATTAATTCTGCTTTGTGTACTTTAGAGTCATGGCTATATTTAAACGGTTTGGACTTGTCTGTGTCTAAAAGTGCGGCTGTTTTATTCACCAGGAAGAGAAATATTCCCTTAGTTAACCTATTCTACAAGGGAACACTTATTCCAGTTGAAGATAAATTCAAATATCTAGGTGTAATATTTGACTCAAAATTAAGCTGTGTTCCTCATTGTGACTATATTGTTAATAAATGTGAAAATCACTTAAACATGCTCAGATGCCTCTCAGGTGTGTGGTGGGGTGCACATCCCTTTTCATTAAAACTGATTTACAACGCAATCATTAGAAGCACTCTGGACTATGGATTGTTCGTTTTAGAACCTGTTAGTGTTATGGCTTTTAAAAAATTGGATCTGATCCAGTCAAAAGCATTGCGCATTATTTCGGGTGCCATGAAATCTAGTCCTATTAATGCACTGCAAATTGAATGCGGGGAAGCTCCTTTAAGCCTTAGAAGACAATTCCTGTCTGACAAATATTTATTCCGGATTCTTCAGTTCTCAAATCATCCTCTCATTCCAAAACTGGAATCTTTAATGTTACAAATTGAATCTTCAGCTTACTGGTCCCATAAACGTACTCCTTGTTTGGTTGAAAGCTATAAAAAATTCCTCTCGATTTCTTCGCCAATTCACCGTTCAAATAAATTACCCCTTTTTAATAATAGCTATGAGAGTTTACTGTTCATCCCCAATATTGAATTTAATTGTGTAAGTAAATCAGATCCCGATTGCCATTTATGTTTTAATATTTTTCTGATTGAACATTCAGACTTCCACCATATTTTTACGGATGCTGCCAAGCATTCCCCGACGAGTTGTGTTGGTATTGGTACCTACCATACTCAATACAACATCATTCAAAAAATAAAACTGCCCCCGGAGACTTCCGTTTTTACGGGCGAATGTTTTGGAATTCTAAAAGCTTTAGAATATGCACGTATTTTTAAGCTCAAAAAATGTTTAATTTTTACCGATTCACAGAGTGCTCTTCTAGCCATAAATAAATCCCCTTTCGAACACAAAGTACAGTCCCCTATAATTTTTGCAATAAGAGAATTGGCGTTCAGAACCATTTCCGAGGGTAACACACTGCAATTTGTCTGGATTCCGGGCCATTCTGGAATCCATGGCAATGTTGTAGCTGATGTACTCGCTGGTGATGCGGTGCAATGTGGGGACTTAGTTCCTTATAAGAACTTTGGCTATGACCTTGAGACGTTGCCAAGGAATTTTCTTCGGGATACTTGGAAGGTAGCTTGGGATATCAGCAGCAAATCCAAGGGCCGATACTTTTCTTTTATTCAACCTGAGATTCCGGAAAAACCGTGGTTTGGCAAGGCAAAGTTTGGTAAGGTGGAGACCTCTATTTTAATAAGGTTGAGACTGGGCCATGTTTGCTCTCCAGTCCATCTTGCCAAACTACACATCATAGACGACCCCATTTGCTCATGTGGCACAGACCTTGGTGACTTAAACCACATATTTTTCTCCTGCCCTTTACTTGACCATTCCTCCTTTCTCTGTAACCTCTTGTCCCTTCGTATCCCTTTTCCTACCTCAATACTTTCTTTACTTTGTACAAATAGCTTTCCAGTATATAAATGTATAGTCTCATTCATCATCCTAAATAACATTAAACTGTAATTTTTGTCATTGTAATTTGCTCATTATCTACATGTTATTATCACCGTTAAAACTGATCCTATATATCTTTTTCTAAATTCCGCTCAATTTAATATTTTTATTTTTATATTTTGGTTTCCCTAACTTTGATTTATAATAAGTACATAATATGTACTTATTATTATATTATAATAACGAAATACAACCTGACGTGACATTGGCTGAATGCACAAACCGTGCGAAGCCAAAGAAGAAGAAAAAAAAAAAAAAAAAAAAAAAACTCTACACCTGACCTAGCAATGTTTTTTTTTTGGATTTTTATGACCTGGTCACTTGAACCTTTAAGTCAAGTCTTGTTTTATTTTTCAAAACACTGCACTTTGTATGTATTCTCTTTGGTTTGTTGGATGGTTTTGATTGTTTTTAATAAATATTTGTGACATTTCAATGACACTGACACAATTTTGCTAGGGATGTTAAAAGTGAATCGATTTTTCTTTTAATCGATCATTATTTTCGTATTCTCGATTTTTAATAATCGAATTTCAAAGTCATATTACTCTATTTTTTATAAATCGATTAAATAAATAACACGATTAAATTGATATTCATAAAAAGCACCATCTATGCGCCAAAGGAAAAACTCGAAGAATTGTTACTTTAGAGTTGATTATTTAAAAAATGTAAGTGTATTAAGTACTTTCAGTGTGGTGAGGGAGATCTGAGATAACCTGGTTGTTGGGAAACAATAAAAAGGTCTTCTAACCATAAAACATTTAAAAGTGGCTATTTTTTTTGATTTGTTATTTTTTTTAACTTAAAGATTAACGAAGAATATTTTTGATTTTGAGACCCCTAAAGTCATAGTTTAGTTGTGTTTTATTTTAATACTAACTGAAATAATACTAACTGTCAAATGTAAAATAGGACTGGACATTAATGATTTTTTTTTTCAAGCTATTAATTTGGTTTTATTATTCAACCTTAAAAGTTATAGAACATTTGCTTTGTTTTTTATTTTCGAATTGGTTACTTTTTTATCATATTATTTTATTTTTAATGTGATTAATAAGAGTTTCTTAGGTTTATTATTGGTATATAAAAAGCATAAAAGATTTTAAATAATAGAAAAAATTGATTGTTTAGCAAAAATAGTTTTATTTCGCAAAAATCAATTATTTATTCTAATTTAAATGGATAATTGACAAATTGATAAAAATTACTAATATTATAAATGCGAAAGTTTGTATGTATGGATGGATGTATGAATGTTTGTTACTCTTTCACGCAAAAACTACTGAACGGATCTCGATGAAACTTGGTACACGAGTACACCATATCCCAGAATAACACATAGGATACTTTTATCCTGGGATTATGTACGCGGGTGAAGCCGCGGGCAAAAGCTAGGTAATATATATAATAATATAATATTATATTCCACAACTATCACACAACGCCGTCTAGTCCCAAACTAAGCAGAGCTTGTGGGTACAATTGTAGTACAATTATCGAATCATTCGATATATTTTTACAAACAGTTGCCTATCGCTACGCGCAATATGCGCTAACATTTGACGCAACAATCGAATAACTTCGATTGTTATTCGAATACATTCGAATAACCAGAACAATCGATTAATTTAATTATTTCTAGTAGTCAGTAGCTAACTGCCGCACTCAGAGACGTCATTTAACTTTAATGTCAATTAAAGCAAAACCTAAGGTACTTAACGTCATAAAGATATAGACTATTATTCAATGACAAAATTAGTAAATCAGAGATTAGCGTTAATGGGCGTCTCTGAGTGCGGCAGTAAGAGTAATAATTCTCTGGGCACACAGTCCTGTGAAGTAGCTATCTTTGGCCTAGCCTTTTAGGAAACCGGCTTATTTGGGAGGCCGGAGGTTGTCCTGCGCGCGAAACAGTTCGTGATGCTTTTGGACGGAGCGGGGATAAACAGACATGTACTGACTAAAAACCTTCTCCTGTTCCTTCGTTGCCTTACGTACCGGGCCCGAATCTTCTTTTCAGAAACAGATCCTTGGCCTCAGTAGGCTTCGGCCATGCTGGGCCCCTACGGTCTGCTGACAACTCCTTGAGGCGCGCGTGGAACAATCAGGGACCGTACAACCCCGAATATAAGTTGATTCTTTCGAAAGTGTTACAGGTTGTACGCCTACAGTAACGGAAAGTGTTACCTCTCGGTAGTGCTAGCCCTTTCATAACACTAACGTTAGGGTAACCCTATTGGGCACGCCACGATTATGGCGGTAAGTCCCCTCTTTGAGGCGTGGCTGGAAAGACCTCACGGCGTCCTTACCTTCCGCATGACGCAGGTCCTCACCGGACATGGCAAGTTCGGGAGGTTCCTGCATCGGATTCAAGCGGAAGAGACGCCCGGGTGTCGCCACTGTGCGCAACGCCCGGAGGACACGGTGGAGCACACCGTCGAGGTGTTCCGTAAGTTTTCTCAAAATAATGTTTTTTTTTTTAACCTGGCAGCTCTGATTTATCGTTGATTTAATCTGTATGGTCTTGGCGGGACGTACGTCAAGATGGATGGTGCGTACAGCGCTTTAGTTTGTCTATACATATAAAAATAATTTCTTGTTTCCCTTGGTCACGCCATCATGCGGGAATGGCTAATCCAATTTCGCATAAAAAAAAAATAGGGTAAGGTAGGGTAGATTAGAGTAGGGTTGTGTAGGGTACAGTAGGGTGGATTAGCGAAGAGCGGGAGCGAAGCCGCGGGCAAAAGCTAGTACGAAAATATTTTTTATAATACTATTGGAGACTACTTACCTTTGCCCAGTAACACGGATGAGGCAACATAAAAAAAAAACTACCGCAGGCGACGCGACGCTCCTTCTTTAACCGACTTCGAAAAGGAGTAGGTTCTATGTTCGGCTGAATGTATGTTTTTTTTTTTTGTATGTATGTTCACCGATATCTCGGTCAATTGTGGACCGATTTTGAAAATTTTTTTTTTTGATTGGAAGGTTATGCTTCCAAGTTGGTCCCATAGAAATATTGTTATGATCTGATCATGAACTTCGAAGATATGGAACAGAACTCCTCATAGAATCATAGCAGAATTGCCGTAACAAGTAAAATTCCTTTGTTTATACGTGTAGTCGATGACTGACTGATAGAAAAGGGGGAGGGGATGTATCAAACTGATCTGGTGATAAAGCCGGAAGGTAATTTCATGTAATATAACCGTATTTGGGATTATTAGAATCGTTATGAGAAGCACTCTGGCTATAAGGTAATTTATGTTTAGCTGAAAAATAAAAAAAAAATTACAAAAAAAAAATTAAACCGACTTCAAAAAGTACAAAATAATTTTAATTTCGGAAGTCGGTGTTAAATAACGAAGAGACAAAATTAGGTATCTATTATAGAAACACCGACTTCCGAAATTAAAGTTATTTTGTACTTTTTCAAGTCGGTTTAATTTTTTTTTTGTAAAAAGTTTTTTTGGTTTGGACTCGGTTGCGTGAAAAGCGCGGGAAAACGCTACCCGCCAGCTGTTCGGTGTGATCTGGTATTTCTGTATTTTTATTACTTTCTTGTTGATTTATTGATGACTCTGTTCCTCTGATCGTTATATTGCTAAATTTATTAATTATTCTTATGAAACTCATGTGTCTAGTATCTAGATTAAAAAATCTATATTTAAAAAAAAACAATGTAATTTTACTTCTGTGTTAATAATACATACTTACACATTTTTAACTTGGGAAACAATATTTTTCATTATTTGAACCGAAAAGATTTACAAAACAATACGTTTTACAATTTTATTATAATAATTTAATAAATATAACTTTTTACATAAAATATAGCCGATGTCACTCAGGAAGAAAGTAGCTTTCTATCAATGAGATTTTTTCTCCAATCGGACCAGTACTTTTAGAGATTAACTACTACAACAAAAAAAAATCTACCTCTTTATAATATAAGTGTACCTAAACTAAAGTTGTAAGTGTACGTAGTTTAAAGTGTAAATTATTTATAGAGCGTTGTGAATGCACAATATAAGTACATTTCACTTAAGAAGTTCCTTTGGCGTAATGTTGGCAATACGGAAAAACAGTGTTGCAATATTTTTAGCAATAAAATTACTTAATATTAGAGAAATTAACTTATATTTCGTTACTTTTAACAATTGCGTTCTTTTTGGGTTTTTTAAGACATTTTTAACCCCCGACAAAAAAGAGGGGTGTTATAAGTTTAGGGTGTCTGTGTGTCTGTCTGTGGCATCATAGCGCTTAAACGAATGGACCGATTTGGATGCGGTTTTTTTTATAAGAAAGCTGACGTTACCGAGATGGTTCTTAGATACAATTCATGAAGATCTGATCAGGCGTTCAAGGTCAGCAGCACATTTGTTGGCTGTGGCTGGGATCTTAAACGCTTTACGGATGTATACTTTACTAATAAATACTTATGTGTGACCTAATGTTTGAAATACTCGTATACATTTTTCATGATGACGAGGACTTGATGCTAGAACTGGGAGATAGCTGATGGAACCCTGGAATTCTTACTAGTAAAGCCGTCGAGTTTGGGCTCATTAGATTTGTCTTGACCAGTTTTAAATATTTTTCATGATGACGAGGACCTGATGCTAGAACTGGGAGGTAGCTGATGGAACCTTGGGATGCGAACTAGTAAACCCGTCGAGTTTGGCTCATTAGATTTGTCTTAACCAGTTCCAAACATTTTTCATAATGACGAGGACCTGATGCTAGAACTGGGAGGTAGCTGATGGAACCTTGGGATGCCTACTAGTAAACCCGTCTTGTTCGGGCTCATTAGATTTGTCTTAACAAGTTTCCAACATTTTTCATGATTATGAAAACTTGATGCTAGAACTAGGAGGTAGCTGATGGAACCCTGGAATGCCTACTAGTAAACTCGTCGAGTTTGGGCTCTTTAGATTCGGTTTAACCAGTTTTAAATATTTTTCATGATGACGAGGACCTGATGCTATAACTGGGAGATAGCTGATGGAACCCTGGAATTCTTACTAGTAAACCCGTCGAGTTTGGGCTCATTAGATTTGTCTTAACCAGTTCCAAACATTTTTCATCATGACGAGGACCTGATGCTAGAACTGGGAGGTAGCTGATGGAACCTTGGGATGCCTACTAGTAAACCCGTCGTGTTTGGGCTCACCAGATTTGTCTTAACAAGTATCAAACATTTTTCATGATTATGAAAACTTGATGCTAGAACTGGGAGGTACCTAGTTGATGAAACCCTGAAATGCCTACTAGTAAACTCGTCGAGTTTATGCTCATTAGATTCGTCTTAACCAGTTCTAAACATTGTTCATGATGCCGAGGACCTGATGCTATAACTGGGAGATAGCTAATGGAACTCTGGAATCAATATTATAAAATAGGAATGAAATTTAATTTAATGAAATTAATTAATTATTATTACTTAGAGGGAATTAATTTTCTAATTGTCTTGTCAATCAAGTTTTGAATATGAATGCCAAAGTTGTTTAAAGAAAAACCTTAATAAAAAGTACATCTAGCCAGTTTGCAAGTTAGTAGTATTAGTGTGGCCTTCATGATTGTTACAATATAGAAAAGATAATATCACAATAATGGATTCCTCGATTAATTTAAAAAATTTAAAATAAAACTAAAATTAAAAATTTTAAAAAACCCCCGACGCAAAAAGAACTATAAAAAGTAAAATGTGTCATTTTTAATTCGTTTAAGTAAAATAATAATTTTCATATTGCGGTCCCCCGACTTAGTGACACTCATCTTTTAAATATTTATAGATTCCTTTAATGACGTTAAAAGGTTGAAAGAGTAATTTACTAACTTATTTTTTTACTTTTTATAGTTCTTTTTGCGTCGGGGGTTTTTTAAAATTTTTAATTTTAGTTTTTTGAATAAAATATAGGGCGCTGGGCTCCATTCCGATTGTCCTGCAATTCTTTCAAATACCGAAAACGCTACGCCACAATATCGCTCCTCTCTATAACAATGTCCTTTTAGACCTTTTTTTTTTTTAAATAAAATCTAATTTCTCTCATAATTCTCTAAAAAGTGCTGCAACTACCATTAAAATTTATTAAGTTGCGAATTTCGGGGAACAATTTTGGTAGAGTAGGCAACTCATTCCTTTTTTCCCTTCTTGAAAGAGTTGCCTACTCTACCAAAATTTTTCCCCGAAATGCGCAACGAAATCGATTTTAACGGTAGTTTCAGCACTTTTTGGAGAATTATGAGAGGAATGGGACTTTATTTAAAAAAAGCAGGTCTCAAAGGACTTTGTTATAGAGAGATACGATATTGTGGCATGGCGTTTTCGGTATTTGAAAGAATTGCAAGACAATCGGAATGGAGCCCAGCGTCCTATAAATTTATTCAAGAATAGTAAAAAGAAAAACAAAAAAAAAAACGCAATTGTTAAAAGTAACAAAATATAAGTTAATTTCCCTAATACTAAGTAATTTAATTGCTAAAAATATTGCAACCCTGTTTTTCCGTATTGCCAACATTACGGCAAAGGAACGTCTTAAGTGAAACGCACTGTACCTACAATTTAAGACGGTGGGTATCTGACATTTTCACTGGCGTCTCTACAACGATACATATGTTTTGTGAAAGTTATTCTTATGACTAAAACTATACTGACATACTTCACATTTAAGATGTCTCGCCAGTGTGCGTACGAATGTGTCTTGTTAATTGTTGCTTACACTTAAAACACAGCTGACATTGTTCACATTTGTAAGGTTGTTCACCAGTGTGCGTACGAACGTGCCGTAATAAAGTATTCTTCTGACTGAAGCAAACCTGACATTCTTCACACTTGTAAGGCTTCTCGCCAGTGTGCGTACGAATGTGACTTAACAAAGTAGCCTTGACACTAAAGCAAAGCTGACATTGGTCACATTTGAAAGGCTTTTCGCCAGTATGCGTACGAATGTGTCTTGTTAAATGAACCTTTTGACTAAAACAAAGTTGACATTCTTCACATTTGAAAGGTTTTTCACCAGTATGCGTACGAATATGTCGTGTTAAATAATCCTTTTGACCAAAACACAGTTGACATTCTTCACATTTGTAAGGTTTTTCGCCAGTGTGCGTACGAATGTGTTTTGTTAAATCACCTTTCTGACTATAGCCAATCTGACATTCCTGACATTTGTAAGGCTTATCGCCCGTATGGGTACGCATGTGTCTTGTTAAATGCTCCTTCTGATAAAAACAATGTTGACATTCTTCACATTTGTAGGGTTTCTCGCCAGTGTGCGTGCGAATGTGTATTGATAAACAATCTTTTCGACTGAAACAAAGTTGACATTGTTCACATTTGTATGGTTTTATGCCAGTGTGCTTACGAAAATGATTTGTTAAATGAACCTTTTGAGTAAAACAAAGCTGACATATTTCACATCTGTAAGGTTTTTCGCCAGTGTGCGTACGAATGTGATTTGTTAAATGAACCTTCCGACTAAAAGAACGCGGGCATTCTTCACATCTGTAAGGTTTTTCACCAGTGCGTACATGAATATGTTCGGTAATATTATTATGAAAATTTGTGTCTAAACTAACACTAATATTGACTCGAGGGGTCGCATTAGTAGGTTTTTGGAGTTGTTGCATAAGTTTGGATGAACTACTCTGAGTGTTCTGGGTAACTTTTGTGTCCGACTCTTCATTCTTCTTTTGAATTTCTGTAATGATGTCTTCTAGTTTTGTTCCTCTCATGTGTGGGTTTTGTTTCTTCGCAACGGCCGGCCCTGTGATTATTAATCTTGTAAGTGTCAAATTCAAAACACAATCAGAAGGAATCGAATGGTTACTATTAGAGGCTAGGGGTTGCTTTTTGCAGGTTTTCAAATATCATCAAGATCAAGCATGATCAAAGGATTTATTCAAATACCATGAGACCTTGCTTTACACCAAATTTCAGGATTCTAGGTCAACGGAAAGTACCCTGTGAATTTTGATTCTTTGTGGAGTGTAGAAATAATAATAATATTCCACAACTATCACTCAACGCCGTCTAGTCCCAAGCTAAGCAGAGCTTGTGTTATTTATTTATTTATTTAAACTTCATGTACAGTAGTGGTACATAGGCGGACTTAATGCAACAAGGCATTCTCTACCAGTCAACCTTTGGGTTAAAAAAAGACAACACTGTGGTAGGTTACTTAAACGGCCCTATATTTTTTTCCTCTTTAACTCAGAAGTTTGATTTTTCACAGCTTCAAGGGACACCAGACCTGAGTATACGACTTTAATTTGAATTTGATACCTCCTCGCATTCACGAGATAAAGGGTCTTGACAGACAGACAGACAAAAAGACGGACAACGTTGTTATCCTCTGTGGGGTTCCGTTTTCTTTTTTGCTTTCGAGGTACGGAACCCTGAAAAATTTGAAAATAGGCCGCGGAAGTCCAAATAAGACCATAAATTATTAATGCAGGGATAGATTTGGTGTAGTGTTGCATCATTGAGCGGGCGTTTGTTGAGTAGATTTTAATAATTCGGCTTCCTACTGAAAACATACATCCTTCGTTACTGCTACACATAGAACTGTTCTGATGTGTCTGCAAGCAGTGCTCAGAACAGTGCTACCAACCCTACTGTTTTAACAGTAGATTTGCTGTTTTCACATTGATGTCCCTGTTTTCTGTTTCATTCCTAATTTTTACTGTTTTTTATCGACTGAGAAAAGTCCTCCTAAAAAGAAGAATGTGAAATATGAACAGAAATTTGTAAATTCGTGGTTAAAAGATGATAGGTTCAAAGGCTGGTTAAAGAAAAGCACTAGAGGTGAGACCTATTTTTTACCGACTTCCCAAAAAGGAGGAGAAAAAAAAAAACGTTCGGCTGTTTGTATGTTTTTTTTTTTTTTTTTTGTATGTTTGTTCGGCGAATACTCCCCCAAATGTGGACGGATTTTCAAAATTCTTTTTTTGTTCGAAAATAGATAGTTCTGAGGTGGTCCCATTATCACCAAATTAGGATCTGATGATGGGATCTTGGAGAAATCGAGGGCAACCTTCAAATTTTATAGGCTCACTTATTGATTTTCGCATATTTTATGAAGTATCTTGTGTATTTGCGTATGGTCGTCACCATCTCAGGTAGCTGGGCTGATGATGGAAGGTACAACTCCTTAACAGTAAGAAGTTACTCGAACAGGCAAGGACTGTTTTAGTAAATTGTTTTGATGTTTGATAGGGCATTTGCCACATTTGGTCTCATGATCATCAAGTCATGACCTGATGCTGCAGTCAGGATAGTATGCAGAGTACCTAAGTCCTCGATAACAAACAGCAGATATATCGAGTTTAGGCTCATTGAAAACGGCTCGATGTGTGGATAAACGTACTGCTAATAAAGAACACCGAAGTACATAGAGACCTGATGCTGAAGCCAGGAGCATCAGGAAAAGTACAAACCTTGAAATTACAGCACCGTAGTCGTGTTTGGGCTCATTTTAAACAGGACTAAATTTTAAGTTCATTGCAATGTTGACATAAATCTGGCCTGATGCTACAGCGGGGATTATCAGCATCTAGTCTAATGACTGATTGAAAGATTTACCTTTCGGCTTCATCATCAGATCAGTTCGATATATCCTTTCCCTTTCCAGCATCTAGTCTAATGACTGTTTGAAAGAAGAGGGGGAGAGGATATATCGAACTGATCTGATGATGAAGCCGAAAGGTAAATTAATGTAATCTAACCGTGTTTAGGATTATTAGAACCGTTATGAGATGCGCTCTGACTATAAGGTATTTAAGTTTGACTGAGGGGTACTTTTTAGTGGTGGTACCATAACTAAAAAGTGTAAAATAAAAAAAACTTTTTACAAAAAAAATATAACCGACTTCAATGATAAAAACACTGAAAAGTATCAAATAACTTTAATTTTGGAAGTCGGTGTTAAATAACGAAGAGACTAAACTATTATAGAAACACCGACTTCCAAAATTAAAGTTATTTGATACTTTTCAGTGTTTTTATCATTGAAGTCGGTTATATTTTTTTTGTAAAAAGTTTTTTTGTTCCGAGTGTAATTGCGACAGAAAATGTGGTATACATGAACTGTGAGAATTGGTATCCACCAAAGCGAAGAGGAGAGGAGACGAGAGGAGATGTGCCGCGAAGCTGGCTGGTTATTTCCATTAAAGCGGAGAAGAGATGTGTTGCGGAGAGGAGGCACACGCTTGCATTCAAAGCCAGTCAATCGAATGACGTTTCGGGACGTGCGAGGCGCGCGGAGAAGGCAGCGGAGTGAGGGGTGCGCGAGCACGTGCGCAGCCCGGCCGCCCGACTAGACACTTCTCCGCTCTGCCGTGTCGCTTACTCGCTCGCTGCACAAAATTCTATAGAAAAATGAGACATCTCCTCTCCTCTCCGCTTGACCCATTTCCACCAAAGCTAAGCGGAGAAGGGATATGGAAATAACGAAATCGGATTGGTTTATTCAAACACATCTCCTCTCGTCTCCTCTCCTCTCCGCTTTGGTGGATACCGGGCCTGACGACACAAAAATTCAACAAAACACGCGAAGAATAGTTTAAAATTACAAAAACAACAAAAACTGACATCAATGTAACTAAGACAATTGTTCATTGTTTTAATTATATGAGCAAAAGTATGAAATCTGCCTTTTTTTACTTTACCTATTGTTTTCTCCTGGTTTTTTTGCGAGCTGTTGTTTTTTAGTTTTTTGGGGTTGGTAACACTGGTTCAGAACTTTAAGCAGGTGTGCTGTGAGACATCTGGCAGTAGGAGGGTGCTCCCCAGCGAGAGCAACACCTCGAGGTGTACAGACAGAATGTTGTGCTTGTTGAGTTCATGTTGTCAACCCAGCCGGCCTGTTCGCTCACACAATGACTCACTAACTTAACTCACGTGTCGCGTCGCTGGCTCTTCGCTTCTTGCTCGGTACTTCTTGTTCTTCTTCCACCTCCTTTTTGATCTTTATCAAGGGCACATCACCTTCTGACCTAGACTTAGTCTGTTCTGCCGGTATATCTTCTGCGTCTGAATAGCTATCGTTTAGTGGCTCTAGTTGTATTTCTGTAAGCAAAAACAGAGACGAACTACTTGTTAATTCATGAATCCCCAAGCGACCACCGGTGGCCGCGCATCTATTGTCTTACTATTGTGTTTCTAATTGACGGTATCTGAAGGGTTAATACTTGCTAAGATCATCAGAGAACTTGCGACCTAAATTGCCAATCCATCCCACGGCTTTCTATGACAAATCTTTTACTGTCCAAGCTGCTCGTCTGTGGAATGGATTGCCAGACACAATTAAACGCGCTCAATCGTTGCCTGTTTTTAAAAGACTCGTTAGGGAACATTACCTGTCGCTGTGAATGTCGATAGTCGTCATTTATGTACATTATATTTCAGTCATCGTTTTTAATAATTAGGTATGTATTTATGTATCTATTATACAGCATATATATATATATATCTGTGTATCTATTATATTTTATTATGTTTAATTGGTTTGTCACACCTATGACAGCCCCATTCTTGTCCAGGCAATTACTGTCCATTCCAGGTTGCCTGGAAGAGATCGCGGAATGCGATAAGGCCGCCCATTGTATGTATGTGTTTTAGTTTTAAGTTTCCTTTTGTATGTGTAACGGTGTACAATAAAGTATATAATAAATAAATAAATAATAATAAATACATGCGCAGAAACTGGATAAACTTACAAGAAGGAGCCGTTCAAGTAATATGTAAGCAGTTTTTTTGCAAATATAAACTACGCCCTCCCCCTTGTCAGCAAAAGTAAGCCAAGCTCTCACCTCCTCCCCCCGCGTCCGGTAACTGTCCGGACCGAGCCAAGGCGTCGACGGCGCGCACTGTTCCCGCGCGCCTCAAGGAGTTGTCAGCAACAGGAGGGGCCCATCTGGGTCGAAGCCTACCGGGGTCGGGGTTATCCGAAAGGAAACTAGAGCCCCGGTATGAAGACTAGAAGGAACGGCGCGGGGTTTTTAGTCAGTAAGAGTCTGACACTATCTCCCGCTCCACCCAAGAGCGGGTTTTGTCAATGATAATTTTCCCCGTCGAGAGCGAGAAAAAAAAACCCCTCCCCCATGCTTACGTAAACATTGGTACAAGTATTTGTCAATGTGTTGACTTCGTTATTAATTTATGGGCACTAGTTGTAAATCTACAAACGAATAGGATTGAAATAAAGGAAAAAAACAAACTTCATTTAAAATTTCGACTTATTAATTTAAACTAACAGTCCTGAGTCCATGATACACGAATCCATGACTCTAAATGACATGACATGGATGTTTGCTGCTCAGTGAAGTGTATCTGCTCACTTTCTTGTGATTTTGGTACATCGAGATTGTTCTCTTAAAAAACTAAGAAAAATATATTGTTACGCCGTTAAACTTCAACACGTCATATCTCCGACAAAATAAAGAGTGGCAACGAATAATTAAAACGCATTGCTGTTCGAAAGCTCTAGAACCAAAGTACCTACCTAGCCTGGCAAGATCTGGAACATTCCGTCATAAGTACTCGTTGTACCTAGTATCTAGTAGGTATGTAATGTGTAGGTATCTGTTGGTGGATAAGGGAAATGGTACTTTCCGCCATTAACAATAGAGTCGAAATTCGCGTGAGTGACTCGTGAAGGACAAAGCAATAAAATTGATTTATGGCCCCGCGACGCGACTCTATTGTTCTGGAACTATCCTGAGACGTCAGTATCTAGAATTTTCTTTGCTCCGCGTATAAATACGAGCCCCCGAACGGAAGTGAGTCAGTCGCCAGCCGCGCCCCCCTAGGGGGGTAGCAGCGATTGCTCTACAAGCTGGGCGAAGCCCCGATCTCGCCAGCCGCGCCCCCCTAGGGGGGTAGCAGCGATTGCTCTACAAGTGAGTCAGTTCTGATTTCGACTGCGATCAAGAGCGATCTACCTAAGTGTGCGAAGTGATTTTATCTAACGACCGAGGCGATAGTATAACGGAACTCTAGTGCTAATTGTGATTTGGATTATTGTTGACTGGACTAATTATTTATTGTTTGTGGTAAATAAAGTTCTTTATTGGTAAATCGGCATTTAATTACCTACGTACGTAACAATATACTGCTGACGTAATCACCATCTAGACCCCCCCATCCCCCTTATCATTCCTACTAATATTATAAATGCGAAAGTAACTCTGTCTGTCTGTCTGTTACGCTTTCACGCAAAAACTACTGAACGGATTTAGATCAAAACTGGTAGGTAGGTAGAAGAGACACTGGAATAACACATAGGCTACCTATAATTCCACTGCTGAGCACGGGTCTCTGCCCGCGCGATATAAACTGTAGTCAACGCGGGCGAAGCCGCGGGCGGAAAGCTAGTTCTAGATAAAAATGCTTGGCTCAATGCTGGTCCAGCTATACTTCCACTAGGGTATACTAATTAATTGATTCGTTCGGAAACTAATATTATTTTTATTTTATTTTTTGTAATTTGAAAGACACAATAGCATTGTATTATTTAGAAGCACTTTTTTAAAATTTGTGAAAGTGAAGTACCATGGAGCATTTTTATTAGGTTATAACTTTTTATTTTTTATATTGACATTGCGAGCATGGCAGTTGAGAGTTTGTCATGCTCACTCAAATGTCTCGCTGTTGGTGGCGCGTGTTATTGGGTCATTCGGTTCCCTTCAAAATGGTTGAGCTGAGTAGGGCTGATGCACGCGTCATGCTCGTGAACGGGTGCCGTCAGTTGAGACTGGTCATCTCTTAGCTGCCAGTGGCTTAATTCAGTTTCTTCTCTCTCTTCTCTCTCTCTCTATCTTTTAATTATTATTATTATTTTTTATTTAATATCTACATTGTGCTCACATAATAGAAGCATCAAGAAATATGTAACCAAACATTATATGTAACACATATGATTTAAAAGAGTGTCCATGGAGTTTCTTGCACGTTCTCCATAGAGATCTACGCTTTGGAACATGCAATTTAGCTTCACTTTTCTTGGACTGACCGACAATTGACTATTTAAAAGTGCCTACAAATGGTCTATATGAAATAAATGCTTTGATTTTGATTTCTTTGTCAAGCCGCCGAGAGCAGCTAGTCTTAACCCTTCAGATACTGTCAATTAGAGACACAATAGTAAGACAATAGATGCGCGGCCACCGGTGGTCGCTTGGGGATTCATGAATTAAATAATCTTAAGTAGTACCTACACGTTAACGTAATCTTAATATAACATAAACATAATTAAATCACTTTTAGCAATAAGACGCCCAGTGTCGCCCTAATCCCATTTTATTTGGGGTCGGCGCAACACGTTTTTTTCTTCCATTCTGTCCTGTCACTCGTCACGCTATCATCAATTCCCTTTTCTTTCATATCACTTCTCACACAGTCCATCCATCTTTTCATTGGCCTCCCTCTCCCTCTCCATCCATCCACATTTATACTCATAACTTTTTTAGCAATATGCATCTCGTCTCTCCTTTTCACATGTCCATACCAAGACAAACGATTCCCTTTCAACTTTTTAATTTCTTTTTTATTTTTGGTGTATAATAAAGAATTTATCTATATATTTATTATGCCCATCGCCTCTTTTATTACAAGATGATGATTCTATCTAACAATCATGGTTTTGCAGATATAGATATATTGATAAAAAATATACATTGATCATTAGATCAATTTTTTTCAAGAATTTAAAAACATACCATATTCAAAATGCTCCCCTGTTGGCTCAATGACATCATCTAGTCTCTCACAAACAGCTGGTAATTCTTCTTTGATAACAATGGTTTCAAAATTGCCAATGTTCTCTACAGGAGTGACTGCAGGCGCACTGGAAAACTTTAGCTGACCTCGGTTTACTGAAGGGTTCGGCTGCAAAAAGTAATTATAGTGTTATATGATCCTGACGTTCTATATTGCACACAAACAAGTACAAACTATTTTCATGACATTCGGCTACAAAAGAGCCTCACAAATCGCTCATTTGGTGCAACAATCTGCCGTCCACTAACTAAAAGGCAGCTAAGTGCAAAAAGTATTTTTCGAGAAAACACAAAATTTAGCAAGTGATGTCTCTTTGAAAAGTATGCTACCTAGGAACAAGGTTACAAGTTATATATGTAGGCATAGTCTTTGTGCACAATATGTGATATATTTTATTCATTTATATTTATTATATTTTATTTAAATTAATTTTCTAACTTTTAGCTAAGCAATTTAAACACAGACATTGTGATTTAATGTTCTGTATCTCAAAAACTATCAGTCATAGAAAAATGAGTCTTAGACCAAAAGATAGAGCATCGAAAGTTGTATAAGACTACATTAAAAAGTGAAAAACTACCAACTATAGCTTAACGGCCTTTTAGTTAGTGTTAGTGGACAGCAGCAATGGTGTAATTACACTTTTAGAAATTTTACAGGAGATGCAGTCAAAGATTAATATTAATGGTTATGGCATTTTAGCGAAACTTATTACGATTCTAATCGTTGGTCAGTGGGTCGTCTTATTAAATAAAATCAACGTAAATGATGTTTACTTCCCGATGTAAATAGTCTTTCCGCACAATTTAACCCTTCAGATACCGTCAATTAGAGACACAATAGTAAGACAATAGATGCGCGGCCACCGGTGGTCGCTTGGGGATTCATGAATTAACATTATAAAACTTGTTTTGAAAAAAGTGTAATTATGCCGTTGTTGCACCAAATGAGCGAAATGTCTTTACATAAGTGTGTAAGTACCCTTACTAGTAGCAGAACACCTCACCTCATTCATCATCTGAGCAAACAGCTCTTCAGCTTCCCGACATTGTCTCTGCAGTTGGCAGCATTGCTTTAGTTTCTCAAAGCACAAGTAGCAAGCGAGCATCGGTCTTCTGTCTGCAGTTACAAACTGCAACATAATAAATATCATTTGACTCACAAATAGAATACTTTCCACACAATAAACACATTGTTTTGCTGTCTGCGCAATACTGAACACAGTTTATGTTGAGTGTGGCTGTTAGTATACCTCTCATACAGAGAAACATCCTAGAGCTTCTAAAGAATCATTCTGGGGCACTGTACATAGGCCACCTTGTATATAGTGAGCTGTGAGCAGCCTATAAAGTAATACATTTCAATAAGGTACAACTTACTGGAATATCAGTCAGCTTTTCATACAGCTCTTGTAAATCCTTGTCGCTAACTATGCCCATGCGAACGTTCTCTGTTAAGCATATCCTGCACATTGGCAGTTTTTCCATCTTTAATTAATATAAGTTTAATTTAGTGTACACATAAATTAGAAAAACAATGTCGAATGTGCTTCCACGAGATAACTCAGTAACGTGTGATCGTATGTTTATGTACGTCTTTATTGGAACTCTTGCGAAAGCCGTAGCGATAAATCAAATACTCCTGGACGTCCACGAAATCTAAAGGAATTCATTTTAATAACCGATAGGGACCAGTTAGATTACTATATTATATTCTAACTAAAATTATTAATATCAAAACACAACTTCACACAAGTTCAAGACCAGTGTTGCCAACAACAAAGAGCCTGATGTCGCCATTTTTCACAGTATACAGCCTAAAGTAGTCCAAAAATTAAAAATCGCTACAAATAAAATAAAACGCAGCTCTCTGTTGTCACTTGTCACATCGGGGTGTCATCTAGTAATATAGAGAAACTTTGATAACCAACTTCTTTTAAACGTTCTTTGAGCATGGCAGGTGGACATTGATAATAGCAGAAACTTAGGCAGACCACTTCATTCAATTAACTTGAATTTTTTCAAGATCATTTCCTGTCCCAAAGGTTTTTATAATACTTCTTCCAGATAATCAGTATATAAATAGAGCTATGAGCAGCAAACAGCAATACTACAAGCAAAAATATGTCATTTTCTATTTCTTTTGTTTTACTTGCTTTGGATGGTTTACTTGATAATCACAATTCGCAGCCTTTATGATAATTGTAATGTAATTGTGTTGTTTAAATACATAATTGTATTTCATTGAATTCTTTGGTTACAAAATAGCTAAGAAAAACTTAGGGTTTTTTTTGTGATTTGCAAATTTTATATAACTCGTCTCTGAAATAGCCTAAAGGCGCCTTTCATTTCACATATTTTCATCGCCAATTCTTGTTCTGAGTAGCCTAAATGGTGACAAATCGTCTGCGTTGGCCACACTGTTCAAAACACTTACCCATAGTTCCGAACAGTTCCGAATTACGACAAAAAAATATATATCAAAGATTTTATATATCCTACTACAAAATATTAGGTCTTTACCTATGAAATTTCCGCTCTGCAGTACTGGCCATTTCAAATCAAAAAAATTTTGTTTGGCTAAGAATTCTAATTGCAAATTAATTTTATTTTAAAACATGGATTTTTTTTCCAAAAGTAGTCATTTGTTTATTGATTATTGTTATATTTTCATCGCATTTCAATCTTTTTCGTCATCATGGATACGTTAAAAATTCGAGTAATTACGGAATATGAGTACCGTCGTGGCAGCAACGCGGCACAAGCGGCACGCAATATCAACGACGTTTACGGAGCTAACACTACAAACCAACGCACCACCTGTTATTGGTTTGCTCGCTTCCGTTCTGGAAATTTCGACCTGAAAAATGAACCTCGCGGTCGTCCGAAGAATTTGGTCAACAATGACGAATTAAATAATTTTCAAACGTTTTATACCGATTACAAAATATTATTCTGTTTATATGAACCATTTTTTTTTTAATTTAGCGACTTCTAGCGACTTTTCAAGCATACGTGAGTGACTTTTCGACATGTAGAGTTGACAACACTGTGTATACGTCAATTAGGCATTTGACATTAACATTTGATTAACATAGACATAATGTTTGTATAGAACTAGTTTTATTTACTAAAAAAAATACCTATATAAATCATTAAAATAAATTGTAATGAACAGCATTAACTATCATTTGATTTCATGTTTAGTAATTAAAATGGAAAAGCTACCCTATATATGTAGACTATGTTTAGCGGAAAACGTTCGCAAGTATGTAGTGGTAAACAAAGATTTGCATGAACTGTACGAGAGGCTGACAGACAAGCCGGTAAGTTTTATCCTGGACTTGTAGTTTAATAAGATAAAATACTCCTGTCTACCTCGAGTAAAAATCTATGAACACTTTCTTCGTGTGAGTAGAGTTTATGACTTCTCTTTATCATGTTTGAACGTACGAATGTGATGAGAACAAACACTCTGAACATTGTACCCATGTTCTGTATGGGAAGTATTCTATTCCTAAGTCAAATGGTATTACGGCTTGTTGCAGTTTGTAACTGAAGACAGTAGGCCGATGCTCGCTTGTTTCATCTGCTGCACTAAACTAAAGCAATGCTGCCAACTGCAGAGACAATGTCTGGAAGCTGAAGAGCTGCTCACTCAGATGATGAATGAGGATTATGAGGTGAGGTGCTTGCTAACAGGTATATCCCTCCAGGGATGAATTTTGAGTTAAAGCAGTAAGAACAGGTCTATACAGGTAACCTCTACAGCTAGATTGTTTTCAGGAACCTTCTCTTGAGTAATGATCATTGTAATTATAGATTTAGAAAATAAATTACAGTTACAGAAGAAAACAGGCAATTTACTCTGAAACTGTTTCATGCCATTCTCTAAAATTTACTCACTTTAGATGGAATGCAGGACCTGAGCTCCAGATGGGGCTTGGTATGTAATGCATCTTGACTTATCTAATACTTGTCTTTTTGCAGCTAAGTTCCCCTATAAACCAAGACCACTTTGAATGTTTTAATGAGTTGATTGTATCTCCCATGGTGCATGTAAGCATAGATTCTGATGATGATTGTCAAACAGAATGCTATGCTATCAAAGAAGAATTACCAGCTGTTTGTGAGAGACAAGATGATGTCATTGAGCCAGAGGAGGAACATCACAGTGATGGTATGTTATAAAACAACAAATGTTATGATTAATGTTTACCAACACTTTTAGTGGCAGGAACAAACAATAATTGGTTTGTGTAGCGTCTGACAACGTACCTCCCAAGCCATTGTTACACTATGTAGCAACTGTTGACTTGCGCTCGTGGCCGGTGCTCAGCAGCGAGCCCCACTCTATGTATGGTCACTTCCATTTCTGATTTAAGAATTTCAATTCTTTAATAAAAAATCTGTCAAAAGAATGATGATCAAATTTGTATGAGACCCGTTCCCCCTGTCCAACAGATACCAATAGATTTAAACCAGGTGACATTCAAAGCATCTAGTTGAATAGTTTTTTTATTATGGCATGGCGACATATCTCAAAAGTCTGGGGTTTAGGTTTTATAAAACATTATATTTTACTTTCCCAATGTAACCCAAGTATTCTAAACTTTCAATATTATACTCATAACATACTACTGTCAAATTTTTTTAATACGACTTATCGAGCCACATTCATAACAAACAAATCAGCTGTTTGTACTTTTGTGGATAGGAATGAACTAACTGCCATGTAGCCTATGTCTGTTGGAGGGCCTAAAACTCGGGTTAGGTTAGGTTAACATATAAATATCTTTTAAAATCAAAACCCCATATTTTTGAGAGATGTTGCCATATTAAAAAATCTCACCTTGCTAAGATCTTTTGATTGAGATACATTTCAAATCTGTTGGTCGATGTAAGAGTTGGAGGGACGTTATGATGCATCGTCTTATGTCTTAAGCATTCTTAACTCAATTCAAGAACCAGTTCATGGCATACTTAGCTTTTATAAGATGTTCGGTCACTGTACGACCCGGCTCCCGGGTCCTTAGCATTGAATGTGTTAGCAGAGGTGAAATGGTTTGCTTATAGGTTGATAAAGGATAGGGCGGTCGAATACGCTCTGTGATAATCACGCATGTTCCTGTGAGACGGGCCACAGAGGGGCAGCTGTGGGATAAACTAGGAATATACACAGAGTGGATGTTTGAGGCTGGTCAGTAAGGGCAGGCACCTTAACCGGTATACGAGTAGTTACAGCAACTCAGTCCTCGGAGACCATCCGTTCCTTTATATGATATTCTGATTTGCATTCTCAGAGAAATTAGTCACCACGAAAAATATTAAAAAACTTTCTAGCGAGCCTAATTCATGTAGGGACTATGGGATCAGTTAAGCTATGAATACTAGAAATGACAGATATCGTAAAAAAAATTGCTGTACATTTTTAACGGAAATACAAACTATTTTTCTTTCTTTCTAAATATCTTATAGTGTCAAACAATCCCATTTCTCACTATAATCAAAGGAGTCTTAAAGGCTAAGTGAAGTAAGCGCACAAGAATCACACGCCCACTTGACGCGCGACATACAATCAGCGTGATATCGCTGGACAAGCTTCGACAGCTTGTTCGACACGAAATAGGAATAATTTTTGTGTCGTTGGTATTTTTCTGCTGAATACTTTATTCCAAAATCTATGAATGTAGTTCAGAATGTCTTCAAAAGTAATGGGGCTCCATAGGAACGTCCCAAACATACCCGTCTCAAACATCCACCCCCAACAATGTATGTTTCTCTGTACAAATAATTATTTTCTTTGTATATACAGAGTTATTTGTAAAACACTAGCAACCTCTTAGGTGCTACAGTACGCGTCAAATAACTTTGCCTCTCTGAAGTTAGGCTTTCCTTACAACGTCGCAGGTACTATCGAGTGGTATAGGTGCGAGCGGAAGTTCCGCTGCGGAACACAAGCTGGTATCGGACGTATACGAGCGACTGAGATAGAAACGTAACACTGAGGTTTGCGCATGCGCAGTGCTGTCTTTTTCGTAAAATTGACTAATGCGCAGTGAATGTAGCCAAATTCAGAGCGGCAAAGTTATTTGACGCGTACTGTAGTTAAGAACATCATAAACAACAACTTTTGTTTTATGACTTTTTACATAATATAATAAATTTACCAAAAACTAACCTTAAAGATTTCGTTGTTCTATCTACTGTTCTTGTAGTAATAGTAAGCAGGCTTCCGAAACTTTATCATCACACCTACCAAGCAAGCATTCGCACCATTTTCGTGTGCTCATCACACTAGAAAATTGATACGCCAGCATAGACTTCGTAACATTTAGAACGTTCGATTCAAATATTTTAATTTTTGTATGAAAATCTGATGAACTAAAATATGATATTTTTTTAAAAGTCATAGAACAAAAGTTGTTGTTAATGATGTTCTTAACATTCCTAAGAGTTTGCTAGTGTTTTACAAATAACCCTGTAAGTATATACTTTTTACGTTAAAAGTATTTAACTCTAGCACAATTCTCTCTACTGCAGTAGACAGTGAAGTAAACAATAACTAGCCAGTCTCAATGGTTACATACAAATCTGCCGTTTTCGATACTACTCTGTCAAGAAAGTACCGGGAAAAGATCAATAATACACAAAATGTCTGTTATTCGTCCAAATTTATTTTATCGCCTTCAAAGTATGCTCCTTTAGAAACGATACACTTGCGCCAACGAATAATCCATTCATCAAAACATTTTTTAAACGCTGCTTCCTGAATTGAGTTCAGTTCTCGCCGCGAATTCTCCTTTATGTCTTCTATCGATTGAAAACTGGTGTCACGAAGTGGTAATTTGAGTTTAGGAAAAAGAAAAAGTCAGCAGGAGCCATATCTGGTGAATATGGTGGTTGCTGGATGGTATTTGTTGAGTGTTTGGTTAAAAATTCGTTCACAATGATAGCCTTGTGCGAAGGCGCATTGTCGTGGTGCAAAATCCAAGAATTTTCTTTCCACAAATCTGGCCCTTTTCGTCGAATTTGCTCTCTTAAACGCCGCATAACGCTCAAATAATATTCTTTATTTACCGTTAGACCTTCCGGTAAGAATTCAGAGTGCACAACACCGCGATAGTCAAGGAAAACAGTCAACATGACTTTGACTTTTGATCGACTTTGGCGTGGTTTTTTCGGTTTCGGGTCAGTTGGAAGGCGCCACTCCGAAGCTTGTTTACTAGTTTGCATGTCAAACTCGTAAACCCACGTCTCGTCACCAGTAACAATGCGTTTCATGAACGTTGGGTCCGAACTGACTCGTTCTAGCATGTTCTCAGCGACTTTCATGCGATTGAGTTTTTGGAGAAAATTCAGATCTTTTGGGACTAGCCGAGCAGCAACATGTTTCATACCCAAATGATTAGTTAAAATGGTACGGATCGACTCGTGAGATACAGAAAGTTCGGCGGCTATCTCTCTCAGAGTTGAATGGGGATTTTCAGTCACTATTTCCTTCACTTTTGCGATGTTAACTTCAGTTGCAGACGTTGACGGCCTACCAGAGCGAGGCAAATCTTCCATCACATCTCGACCGCTTTTGAAGGCTTTGAACCACTCATAAGCACGAGTTTTTGATAAAGTCGATTCACCGTAAGCCTTCTGTAACATTTTCAGTGACTCCGAACACGAAATTCCATTGGCGATGCAAAATTTAAGACAAACTCTTTGTTCGATATTTTTGTCCATTATGAAATTCGCAATACACACTATATATGATATTACTAAAACCAGCACTGTATTTAATATAAATAACAGATGCAACTCAAACTCCGCGCCAAAATGGAAAACAGTTGTGCCAATCTAACAACTACAAAAAAACAAAAATTTGAATTTGGAACCATAAACAAATAGTCCATTCCCGATACTTTTTTGACTGAATGTATTTTATGAAATTAAGTATATATTCTTATGTTTCCATGATTTGAACAAAATGTGCGTGAATCTTGAAATACCCAACTGGATATTGGAGACTGGAACTGGATATTGTAAGAGCTCTTGCCGTAGACTTGACATTAAGTCCGCCTCTGTACCTGTATGTGCATAAAGTAGGAAATGAATAAATGAATTTCATTGTTTAGTTATAAATTTTCACATTTACAAACAATTTTGTCTTCACTGTGTTTGCTAACTTACAGAGCAAGAACTGGAAAATCTATACAATAGCGGTTTAGACGTAAAAGACATGTCAGCACAACAGTCTGAGTGTGATTCAGAAGATTATGTACCTTTAATAAAGATCTAAACAGAAGCGGAAGAAGAACAAGAAGTACCGAGGAAGAAGGAAAGAGCCAGTGACGCGACACGTGAGTATTAGTTAGTGAGTCATTGTGTGAGCGAACAGGCCGGCGGGGTCGACAACATGAACTTACCAAAACTAACTTGAGTAGCATTAACACAAAGTGGTACTGAAGACTGTTTGCACATACAACAGATCAGTTCTGTGTGTGGGGTATCATAACCCTTGCGTTTGGCTCTATCGTAGTCGGTAATTACAGCTTATTTTGTTAAATCCTTTCATCATCATCATTTCAGCCGATACACGTCCCCTGCTGGACATAGGCCTCCCCCAAGCGTCGCCACAACGAACGCTCCTGCGCGTCTCGCATCTATCGGCTTCCCGCAACCTTCACCAGGTCATCAGACCACCTTGTTGGAGACCTTCCAACGTTGCGTCTTCCGGTACGTGGTTGCCACTCCAGAACCTTTCGGCCCCAACTGCCATCTGTTCTGCGAGCAATGTGCCCTGCCCATTGCCACTTAAGTTTGGCAATTCTTTGCGCTATGTCGGCAACCTTAGTTCTCCTGCGGATGTCTTCATTTTTGATTCGATCACGCAAGGTAACCCCGAGCATAGCCCTTTCCATTGCCCTTTGGGTGACTTTAAGCCTTCTGATGAGGCGCATTGTGAGCGACCACGTTTCGGAGCCATATGTCATCACTGGCAACACGCACTGATCATAGACTTTCGTCTTGAGACACTGTGGTATGTTGGACGAGAAGACACCGCGTAGCTTCCCGAACGCTGCCCAGCCGAGCTGGATTCGACGGTTGACCTCTTTCTCGAAGTTCGACCTACCTAACTGGACTGTCTGTCCGAGGTAGACGTAATCTTCCACAACTTCGAGTGCAGAGTCTCCGATCTTGATAGGAGTGGGCGCTACATGGTTGTTAATCATGATTTTGGTTTTATCCATGTTCATTTTAAGACCCACTCTTTCGGAAGCTCTACTGAGGTCATTGAGCATTGTGCTGAGCTCCTCCATAGTCTCAGCCATGACTACTATGTCGTCAGCAAACCGAAGGTTAGTGATGTACTCGCCATTGACATTAATGCCTAGTCCATTCCAGTCCAGAACCTTGAAGACATCTTCCATTGCGGCGGTGAACAGTTTCGGAGAAATGACGTCTCCCTGCCTCACACCCCGCTGCAAAAGGATAGGTTTCAAGATCTGGTCCTGTAGTTGGACTGACATAGTGGCGTTTTCGTACAAACACTTCAGCACCTCGATGGTCGATAGTCAATTTGGCACCGTTGGAGAGACTGCAGCACCGCCCAAGTCTCAATCGAATCAAAGGCTTTCTCGTAGTCCACAAACAAAGCAGGAAGAAGAATTAGGCAAAGAGGCAGGTTATACTCCTCGGTCTTCTGTATTAGAGATGAGATATACCTGCCATTCTCCATACCCGGTCTTTAAGGTATGGGTATCACTAAATACCTAGTACAAATACCAGGTATTAAAATACTTCTAAGTATTTGGGTGTGGTAGGATTTCGATAAGTAAACGTATACGATAAGTATGGTATGCCTCCAATATAATGTAGGTACGACGTTTCAAGTATACGTAATTATGCATTATGAGATACAACTGACGCAAAAAATCAAAACATTGTCGACCTAAGTACGTTAGGTACGTACCACACTAGATAGAGATTACCAGTACCTACACTAGATATTCCCTAACATAAACAAACTAAGAAACTCTTTCACGTCATGACAAAAATGTAATTATGCAATTATGTTCCTTAAGCACGTACAAATAAGTAGGTACCTACCCATTTTTTCTAACTAAATTAAATCATCCGAATGTTCATAAAGCACGAATGACGTTTCGGGTCCCTTCGTAAGGTGTCGGGTAGCTTCGGGTGGCTTCGGCGTACCGAACTACCGATACCGCACAAACTGGGCGCTACCTTGTGGTAGCAGTTCGTATCGTACTATGCGTCTGACGTCATACCTTCAAGGTACCATTACCCAGTATTTTGGTCCGTACCCGGTCTGTGTACTGGGAAGCACATACTTGGTATATATACCTCTACCAGTATATACCTCTCATCTCTATTCTGTATAACCTGCCGTAGCGTATGAATGTGGTCTACGGTGCTGAAACCTTTTCGGAATCCGGCTTGTTCGGGAGGCTGGAAGTCGTCAAACCTGCGCGCGAGACGGTTCGTGATGACCCTTGAAAACAGCTTGTAGACATGGCTCAGAAGTGAGATGGGCCTGTAATTCTTAAGCAGGGTATTGTCACCCTTCTTGAAGAAAAGTACCACCACACCTCTGCTCCATGCCTGCGGCGTTTTCCCCTCAAGTATGACGGAATTGAATAACTTCTGAAGGGCCTTTAGGACCGGTTTTCCACCCGCTTTCAGGAGCTCAGCCGTAATTCCGTCCTCGCCCGACGCCTTGTTGTTCTTCAACTGCTTCAGAGCCATCCTGATTTCGTACAGGCTGACGTCCGGGATATCTTCAGTGTAGTGTCGAGTCAATCTAGCTCTTGGGTCGTTTGCTAGATTTGTATCGGGTTTGGAGACTGACGTGTATAACTGTCCATAAAAAGCCTCGATCTCTCCTAGAAGCTCCGATTTGACGGATATACCTGCCATCATCGGTCTTCAGTTTCGTGAGCTGGCTCTGCCCAATAGACAGATCCTGTGCAAATACTTTGGAGCCCTTATTCCGCTCAATCGCGTCTTTAATCCTCTCGGTATTAAATCTGCGAAGGTCGCGTTTCAGAGACTTTGAGATCCGTTTATTGAGCCGCCGGTACGTGCAAACTTATTTCGCGCCTCTACTTCATGAGCTCGAGAGTTTGATCTGTAAGCCTTTTGGTCTTACTTGTACGAGTCTTAAAGAACTGCGACCCGACTGTATGGACAGCTTCCACGAACCGAGCCTCCACGAACCGAGCTTCCACGAGCTTTCTAGGCACTCGAAACGATTTTGAAGTTCGAGCTGAAAGCTCTCGAAGTTTTGGATCTGGATCTGTGCAGGACGGAGCGTAGACTTCATCAGTCGAGATCTTTCAAGCCTGACATTGATATTCAATGTGCCTCTTACCATACGGTGATCACTCCCGGTTTTCACGGTATTGATCACAGAGACATCATTGAATATTTGCTTCTTCGTCGACATGATGAAGTCAATCTCATTTTTAGTTACACCATCAGGGCTTAGCCACGTCCACTTCCTGTGCTCACGCTTTCTGAAGAAGGAGTTCATCATGTAGAGGCTCTCCTTCTCTATAAAACTAGCCAGTAAGTGTCCCCGGCGGTTCCGATGTCCAAATCCAAATTGCCCCACTCGCAGCTCATCACCGTCTCGTTTGCCCAGTTTCGCATTAAAGTCCCCCATGACCACGGTGAAGTGAGTCTTAAGGCCATGCATGACTCTGGATATATCCTCATACATGGACTCCACTTCGTCGTCAGGGTGTGCCGAGGTCGGGGCGTAAACCTGTATGACCTTCAGCGAATATCTTGATGATATTCTGAGTATAAGGTACGCCACCCTGGCCGACACACTCTCGATCCTCACCACATTATTCATGAGGGACCTGTGGACAATAAACCCGACACCACCTTGGGACTGCTAGTCACCTTCCCGGAAATAGAGCAGGTTACCGGATTCGAGGATTATCGTGTCCTCCCCCTGTCTTCGGATTTCAGATAATCCCACAATACTCCATCGTAACCCGCTCAACTCTTCCTCCAGTTCGGTGATCTTCTCGTCGGACCGGAGTATGCGTACGTTAAACGTTACCAGGTCGTTCTCGCCCGGAGATTTTTAGCACCCCTGACCCCAGGGTTGCGCCTACGCCCGTCCACGTCAGCACAACCGGTGGAGTAGCCGGGCACTTGGGGCCTGTGCCTTATATTGCTAGTCATTTGGGGGGGGTTTGGACCATAACCCGCCACGCTGGTCCAGTGCGGGTTGGCGGGTCGCCATAGCCTCGTCCGTTTTTCAGCAGGGTGTACCACGTGCAGGTGAGGTTGGCTTGAGTCCCGACAGATGTTGATTGGGACCATACACCCAATCCTTTAATCATGCGTAATCAGTAATTTATTGTTTATTAAGCATTACCAACAAGTTCACAACACAAATCTTTAATCAAATACTAACTTCGTACACCACACATTACCATGTGCTGTGTTCACAATTTTGTGTTTAGAATTTGGCGCTTACTAGATTTAAAATCGCAGGGTCGGCCGTGGCGAAGCAACCAACACTGCACATACAAGGAAATAAACTAGAAGCCGTAATTATAGAAGATGAAGAGAAGAATAAAGAGTCAGACACAAAAGTTACTCGGAACACTCATAAAAGTACGTCCGAACTTGTTCCGAAATACGAAGAACCTTTAACAGATACAACACCTCGAGTTAATATTAGTGTTATTGATACAACGTTAGACTCAAAATGTCGTAATAATATTAACAAACGTAATTTAACAAAACGCACTCGTACAAGCACTGGTGGAGCACCTTACACGTGTGATATTTGTCGGCACAGTTGTAAACACAAGACAGCTCTAATAAGACATATTCTTACACACACTGGTGAGAAACCCTACAAATGTAAAGAATGTGAGCTTTGTTTTAGTCGAAAGGATTCTTTAAAATTACACATTCGTAAGCACACTGGCATTAAACCTTACAAGTGTGAAGAATGTCAGCTTTGTTTTAGATATAAACGTAATTTAACAATTCACATTCGTGTGCACACTGGCGAGAAACCTTACAAATGTAATGAATGTCAACTTTGTTTTAGATGGAAGCAAAGTTTAACAAGACACATTCGTACACACACTGGGGAGAAATCTTTCAAATGTGAAGAATGTCAGCGTTGTTTTAATCTTAAGAATCATTTAACAAAACACATTCGTGTGCACACTGGCGAGAAACCTTACAAATGTGAAGAATGTCAGCGTTGTTTTAGTAAAAAGAGTAATTTAACATTTCACATTCGTGTGCACACTGGCGAAAAACCTTACAAATGTAATGAATGTCAACTTTGTTTTAGTCATAAAAGTAATTTAACAATTCACATTCGTAAACACACTGGCGAAAAACCTTACAAATGTAATGAATGTCAACTTTGTTTTAGTCATAAAAGTAATTTAACAATTCACATTCGTAAACACACTGGCGAGAAACCTTACAAATGTAATGAATGTCAACTTTGTTTTATTCGTATGAGTGATTTAACAAATCACATTCGTAAGCACACTGGGGAGAAACCTTTCAAATGTGAAGAATGTCAGCGTTGTTTTAGTCGTAAGAATCATTTAACGAATCACATTCGTACGCACACTGGTGAAAAACCGTACAAATGTGAAGAATGTCAACGTTGTTTTAGTCAAAAGAGTACTTTAACAAGACATATTCACTGTAGACATGCTGGTGAAAAATCATACCAGTAAGATACTATGTTAAGCAAAAAATAGTAAGTTATAAACTCTGGTGATAAGTCTTTCAAATGTCTGTCAGAGTTTTTTTGGTGAGAAGGGCCAGTTGACAACCTTACAGGTGTGAATGAATGTGAGTTATGAGGTTGCGTGCGGCATGTTGAATTCCGACCGAAACGAAGGTTGTCTACTCTGGTCACCAGGGAGAGTGGAGACACCGGTAAATGTCGTGCGGTATTCCGCAGGGATCAGTATTAGGACCACCCTTGTGAAACATCCGGTACGACTACGTGCTGCGCGGCGACTTCCCTGACGCGGCCAGCGTGGTCTGCTACGCAGACGACACGCTGGTCCTAGCACAGGGAGTCGAACCAAGTAGCGGCCGAGCTAGCGACGCGCGGGGTTGGGATAGTCGTTGATACGATCCAGCAGTTGGGACTCGAGGTGGCGCTGCACACGTCCGAGGCTATGTGTTTCCACGGCCATCGTAACGCGCCACCATCGGGTTCCCAATTAACAGTAGGAGGAGTTCACATCGGCGTCGGGTCGACGATGAAGTGACTCGTCCTCGACATCTGGTGGAATTTCGTGGAGCATTTCCGACGTCTGTCTCCCAAACTAAACTGGACTGGGGCTGCTCTCAAGAGGCTTCTGCCCAACCTTGGGGGTCCAGACGCCTCCTACCTACCGGGGCGCCAGTGTGGGCACCGTCGCTGCGTCAGCAGCCGAGGGCCCAGCTGAACGCATTCCAGAGGGTCATGGCAATACGGATGGTGCGGGGATACGGCACGGTTTCCCGCCAAGCGGTAAGCCTCCTCGCTGGCCTGTCACCATGGGATCTGGAGGCAACAGTCCTTGCACACCTGCACGATTATCGCGTGGTCGAAAGTTCGCTGCCGCAACAGGTCGCAGCATGGCGGACAGAGTTCCGGCAAGATCTCAAGGTGAAATGCCTTCAGCGAGTATCGCAACCCAGTGCTGGACACGCCATTATTATGGTGGTAAGACCCCTCCTTTGAAGCGTGGCTGGAAAGATCTCATGGCGTCCTCACCTTTCGCATGACGCAGGTCCTCACCGCACATGGCAAGTTCGGGAGGTACTTGCACCGGATTCGTGCGGAAGTGACGCCCGGATGCGGAATGCCCGGAGGACACGGAGCATACAGTAGAGGTGTGGCCCGCTTTGGCAGAGCATCGCCATGCCCTCGTGGGGGCGATCGGTGGCAGAGACCTCTCGCGCCGGGCCATGGTCCGGAGCGAGGAGGAATGGCAGGCGGTCGCCTCCTTCTGCGAAGCAGTAATGCTAGTAAAGGAGGAGGCCGACCGCATCAGGCTACGGCGCCCTCACCGTTGCTGCCGGGATTCCGATCCTGATTTCCGGCCACCGTAGACGTGGACTCGCGGACGGCGAGCCATGGGTAGCTCGCTGTCCGATCGTCCGGTAATGGACCAAGCCCAAGACGTCGACGGTGCGCACTGTTCCCGCACGCCTCAAGGAGTTGTCAGCAGCAGGCCAGCCCAGCTGGGTACTGGGGCCAGGGCTATCCAAAAGGTGGCTTAAACCCCGGTACGAAAGGCAACGAAGGAACAGGAGTGCGTTTTTAGTCAGTAAAGTCTGACACTATCTCCCGCTCCGCCCAAGAGCGGGTATGTCATTGGATGATTTTTCCAACGCTAAAAAAAAGTTATAATAAGTTAAATAATAGTAATATATAAATAAGTTATATATATAAAAAAAAGTTTAGTTGTGCCTTGGGCTCGCTTATCGCAGGCGTACGAATATTATTATGATCATCATGGTAATATATACTTTGAGTATCGTACCTCGCTTTATTGCCCTCGTCCGTACTCCACTTCCTTCCACAGCTCTTGCACCTGTTCTGCCTCGCCTTCCTGCCAAGCTGCTAGCCACTGCCGTTCACCATCTGTGGGTGTTAATGCCCGTTGATACTAACTACTCCTGTACCACGGGCGGGGAGGAAGTAATGTCAGGGCGACATCTCCAGCCCATGACTATGCTACCTCTTCTAAGCTGTAAACATAACAAAGCATTAATACTATACTTATGCGTCATGTATGATCAGGTCATACATTCCCAACTCTAGGCAGTCGCTCAGGTCCAGACCCTCTTGGTCAACCCTCACACTCTTCTGCCTCTCTAGCTCTAGACGGTTGCTCAGGTCAGACCTTCTCTCAGTCGACCCTTGCACTCTTCCGCCTCTTTCTTTATGGCAAGTACGTTAGCCCACTCGTATATCAGTATGGCGGGAAAATCTTCGCCCCTACTGATCTAGTATAGGTGCATTACCCTGTGACTGCCATCACCCGTAATGCACCTCTCTAGGGAACCATCATTAGGTTATATGATCTAGGGAATGAGTAAGCACATACATGCTCCAGGTATAAGCTAATCTCGCGTCGCCGCCACGTGCTCACCCCGTGGCCACGTAACCGGCTCGGCGCATACTCTATCATTATAGCGTCATATCTACAAGCACCAGCTAATTACTCTAACGCTATGCAACGTTACTTTACATTAGCAACTATAGCTACTTAGATTTACTTCTACATAAATTTTAGCATTTTCTACTCAGATTTCTACTTAGCTTTGTTATAACCGTTCCGCTTCTAGCCAGGACGCCAACCAAAAATGGCAGACTTTAAAACGTTTCGTTCAGGAGTGAACTTACCATAGACAAACCTTCTATCTTCATCATAGAGTAGATCGATTTCTCGTTGTGATGATCAATTATTGGTTCAATCGAGTTGGTATTGCCATGTCGTTTCTGTTATTTACAATTATTTTATTTACATTCGCGTGACGACGCGACACTCCCGGCCCGAAAGCCTGGCTAAAGTATTGTTAGGAGGTTGCGCGTCCACTCTCTTATTTTTTCTAAAGCTCTAGTGGCCGCGCTTCTTCTCAGTTTTGTCTCCTCTTTGGAGTTAGGTATCTCAACTGGAGTGTTGCTGTCGGATTGCTTCTCTGACCTATCGTTCATTTGAACATCTTCTGACCCTTCTTCTCTTTCGTTAATACTGTCGTGATTTATGATTTCGGTTGGGGTTTCTATTGGAGTCTCATCCGGACATCTTTCCAATAGTGGGTTTTCTTCCCATACTATTTCTAGTGCTTTATTTGCACTGTCACATGTGTTATTAGCCTCGTATTCAGTTATGTCATTATCATCCATCTCAAGGGGATAGATGTGAGCTATGGATCGAGTAAATTCTTTGTCTCCTATTTTGATTTTAGCTACACTACACAGACCATCTGCTCCTCTAAGTAGCGATGATATCCTTCCTACTTTCCATCCTTCGCGATTCTTTGTTTCTCCTTTAATCTGTACACTTTGACCAATTTTAGGTTCTTCCTTAACTGAAGTACAGTTAAGGCAGAAGCTAAGCTCGGTTCTTTATGAGAGTGCCGATATCTTTCCCTTAGGCTAGGTAGGTATCGGTTTGTAAACATTTCTTTGAATTCTTCTGACATTATTATGGCCTTCCTCCATCCTTTCACTAGTTCGGTTTTAGTTACTGTTCCTATTATTTCTTCGTTTGAATTTGATGTTTCCATCGTTATACATTTCCCCAAGGTAAGGAAGTCTGCCGGTTTCAGGATCTGCTCTAATTCTGGATCTACGCTGGTAAGTGGGCGTGTGTTTATTACTGCTTCTATTTCTTTGATTGATGTCGCTAGCTGTGAATCGTTTAGCAGATGTTTCTGTAGTGTTCTCTTCATACAATTCTTGACTATTCCTACGAGTCTTTCGTAGAATCCTCCGAACCAAGGTGCTAGTTGTGGAATAAATTTCCAACGAATCTTTTCTTTTACACAATATTCTTTTGATACTATTTCAGATATCAGTTTAAAGTAGAGGGCGTTATCGGAGGTAACAAGAGTCGGTACCCCTCTTGTTGCTATGAACCTTCGCAAGGCAAGTAGTCCTTCTTCGGCAGAGAGGTCTTTGACCACTTCTAAATGAATTGCTCTCACTGCCAGGCATGTGAAGAGGCAAATCCATCTCTTGTTGGGATCCTTCCCGCTCACTAAAAGTGGGCCCATGTAATCTATTCCCGTGAAAGTGAAAGGTGCACTATAATTTACTCTCTCTGCTGGCAAGGCTGGGGTTGGTGGTAACTTAAATGGTCCTCCTCCGTGTTTGACGCACCTCGGGCACTTCTTTATGATTTTTAGCACTTGGGCTTTTCCTTGTGGAATCCAATAGTTTTGTCTTATCAGGCTTAACGTATGGTTAGCGCCGACGTGGTAATTCTCTTCGTGTGTTCTCTTTATAATATCGTTGGTAAAGTCGCATTCTCTAGGTATGAGTATTGGGTATCGTTTATCGAATGACCAGTTAGCATTCTTCATGCGTCCTTCGCATCTTAATATCCCATCGATGTCTTTGAACAGTCTTAGATTGCGGCTTAAGTCTGTTTCTATTTCCTGGTCCTCTAATGGAAAGCTTTCTTTTTGTAATCTCTTGATCTGTTCGATCCTGTCACTTGGTATGTCCTTGTTATCTATTTCTTTTAGCTTAGGGATGGATTTCACTTCACGTCTATTGAAGAGTTCTGCACTCTCTCCGCTCGTCGGACCCTCCCCACAGGTTGGAAAAGATAGTGTCTCTTCGCCGCGGTCTGCGGGCCACCACTTCGGCTCTTTCAGTAGGAAATCTGGTCCTTTCTGCCATATCTCTCTGTCTTTATTCAGTGTGGAAGGTCTGGTTGCTACGTCGGCGGGGTTTAATTCAGATGGAACATACCTTATGATTAATTCTTTATTTTTCTTTATTTCTTCGATACGTCTGGATACAAATGGAGGTAAGAGTTTGTTTGATTTATGCCATTCTATTACGATTTTACTGTCTGTCCACAATGTTTGTCTAGGTATTTTCATCTTGAGTTGCTTATTCACAAATTTAATGAGTCTGCTTCCTATGAGTACTCCCAGTAATTCTAAGCGTGGTATCTTAAGATTTTCTTGATCCTTTATTGGTACTAATCTGGATTTTCCTATGATGAAATGTATGTGCTCTCCATTCACTATGTACACTGCTGCTGCGTATGCTTTCAAGGAAGCATCAGTGAAGCAATGTAGTTGGTATTTTTCTGTGTCTGCCACATAACATCTCGGTATGAATATCTTGTGTATTTCTTTTAGCTCTTCCCTTATCTCATTCCATTTGTCATGTAATTGTTTTGAAAATATCTCATCCCATTTGAATTTCTGTTTCCACAGATCTTGTAGGAATAACTTTGCTGGTAGTATGTATGGTGTGGCAAATCCGCAAGGGTCGTAAATCGATGCAACTACCTTTAATGCCCCTCGTTTATTGTTTGCTTCTGTGTTGACGTCAAACTTGAGTTCCAGTGTGTCTTGATCTAGATTCCACTTTAGTCCTAAGATTTTAGCATTACTAACTTTATTCGTATCCGGTACCTGTTTCATAAATTCCTTTGAATTGGAACACCAATCTCTTATATTCATTGAGATTTGTTGGAAGGTGTCTTTGGTGGCTTGATACAATTCTGTTGCTTCTTCTATTGTTGAAGTTCCTGTTATGAGGTTGTCAACATATATGTCATCTGCTATTTCTTTAATTATTTGTAGTAGCGATCTGTTTAGGTGATGTCTAATAGTGGCGTTTAGGATGAATGGGCTTGATATTATGCCAAAGGGTACTCTACAAAATCTCATGCATTGTAAGTTATTTTTAGTGGCTGGTTTTGTGATATCTTTAATCCATAAAAATCGTGCTACATCTCTGTCTGCCTTGTGTAGTGCAATCTGTAGAAATGCCTTTTTTACGTCAGCAGATATCGCGATTCTGTGATGCCGAAATCTAATCAGTAGGCCTGTTAAGTCCTCCAACATTAACGGTCCACAGTACAGGCATTGCTGCTTCGCTGAGGCATCGTACACGATCCTGATGAGTTTTCCTTTCTGAGCTACACAATGATGTGGTAAGTAATGTGTTGGGTGATCTTCAGGAATCGTGGGTGCTTGTATTATTTCTATAATACCTTTCTTTATTTGATCCTGGAGTGTCTCATTATACGTCTTAAGGGTTTCTTTATCTAAGCGCTTTAATAAACTCACCAGTCTTCCGTAGGCTAGGCCATAATTAGATTGTAAAGCTGAAGGATATTCGTTCCAGGGCCAGGCAACAGTATATCGACCTTCGATGATACTAGTCGTTTTATTGAAATTATCGACAGCTTCTTCTTCTCTACTGGTTTTCGTAGAGTCGTTAATTCCGATGGATTCAAGTTCCCATAGGAATGAGATATTACCTTGGTCAATAGGTAAGTCCGGTGGTTCTAATTTTGTTTCCATTGAACTTTGAAAGTAAGTGAGTACTGATAGTGTCTCTGTGGGTTTAGTTTCTAATTTCCCAGATAGTATCCAACCGAATATAGACTTTACTAAGTATAAATTGTCGTTCAGTTGTTTTCTTTCAGTCGTCATGAGCGAGAAGTAGTAATCATTGCCAATCAAGATATCTACTTGGTCTTGGAGTGATCCATCATCTGCAAGAAGTTCGTTATTCTTCCATTGACTTAACTCTTCCTTAGGGTATGGGACTCCTTTAGTTATTGTTGGTACGACGTTTGCATAGATTTCTTTCGTTCCTTCACGTCTGGTCTTTAATCCGAATTTGACTACGGAGCTGACAAATTCGTGAGGTGCCTTTGATCCAAATGTAAATACTGTAAGGTTGTCCTTTTGTTCTGTCTCTAAATCTAGCATGCTAGCTGCACTCTTGGTGATATAAGATCGCTGTGAACCTGAGTCTAATAAAATTCTGAATTTGCCTTCATTGCTGCTTCCTATTTTCTTGACACAGACTATAGCTGTTTGTAACGCTGTGGATCCTCTCGATCCCACCGTCGTCATAGTTACTTCTGTTTTTGATGCTGGTGTCAAAAATTTTGTGGGGCACAAAGCCCTGTTGTGGTTATTTCTGCTGCAGTAAAAACATTTTCTCTTATTTTTACAAACTTTAACGCTGTGTCCCTCTCTGAAGCATCCAAAACATCGGTTTTTTAGTTTCTGCATTCTTTCTTTGATATCTTTAACCTTTGAACATTGGTCATTATAATGATCCTCCCCACAGAAGATGCACGCTATTTTTCTTCTTTTCTTCTGTGGACCTCTTGTAACCCTTTCGATTATTTTCTTGTGATCTTCTCGCTTACTGTGTCCCCTCTTACGAAATGAGCTATCTCTATCGGCCTGGTGCTGGGTATTTCTAGTTTTGGGTCTATATTTAGTTTCATTCACTTGATGCTTTTTGGTTGTACTAGCTTCACCTGATTTCTTATCTTCTTGTGTCATATGTAGTGATTCGACGGTGTACTCGTTTTTAGGTTTTCCCTCATTTGCGATTCTGCTAGCATCTTCCTTTGCTGTTATTATCAATTCGAGATGTCTTCGTATCTCCTTGATCGAGTTGCTAGTTGTTTTTAGTTTTAATTCGTATATCAAATCTTCTGGTAATTTCTCAAAGATCAAGTATCGGAGATGACTGTGATTAACTTCCTTTTTAAGCGACTCTAATACTCGTAGATGTCTTTCTATATTGTTGAGAGTGGTTCTACAGGAGCTCACTGTCTTCTCAGCAGGTTTCACCTTGGACAGCGCAGCATAATGGGCATCGATCAGGTGGACGGAGCTTCCATACCTTTCCTGTAGAGTTTTAACTGCAATCTGATAGTTTTTTCCAGTAATGTCGAATCCTTCGATCGCCTCCTTTGCCTTTCCTTTCACTGAAGCCTGTAAATAATAATAATAATAAACGCTAAGACCCTGCACAATCGCGAGGTATGCAGTCTTAGGGAATACTTTCTAGCCGCCGACGTGGGTATGCATCGTGATGTAGTGGCAGTGGACAAGGGACTCACCCCGCTCTCCTTGGCTAACGAGAACTGGCGCAAACCTGTAGTGCTTGACACTAACGAACGCAAGGAAGTATGGCAGAGTAAGGAACTTCACGGACGCTTTTTCCGGGCCCTTCATGGGCCCGATGTAGACCAACTAGCGTCCGTAGCCTGGCTGCGCGTCGGTGACCTCTTTGGGGAAACCGAAGGTTTTGTCTGTGCAATTATGGACGAAGTTATCATGACGAATAACTACCGGAGATTTATTGTGAAGGACGGCACGGTTGACATCTGTCGGGCATGTCACCGACCGGGTGAATCAATCCGCCACATTATCTCTGGTTGTTCTCGTCTAGCTAACGGGGAATACTTGCATAGACATAACCTTGTAGCCAGGATTATCCATCAGCAACTTGCTCTGAAGTATTCTCTTGTGGAATCGGAGGTGCCATACTACAGGTATGTGCCCGACCCAGTTCTCGATAATGGCGATATCACGTTGTACTGGGACCGGTCCATCATCACTGACAGGACTATTGTAGCCAATAAGCCTGATATAGTGATGGTGGACCGAAGCGAGAGGCGTGCAATGATTGTTGACATATCCGTTCCACATGACGAGAACCTCGTGAAAGCCGAGAAAGATAAACAAATCAAGTATATTGACTTGGCTCGCGAGGTTGTCGACATGTGGGAAGTGGATTCAGCGATTATTGTACCGATAGTCGTTTCAGCCAATGGCTTAATAGCCAAGAGCCTCGACCAACACCTTAGGAGGCTCTCGTTAGGCGGCTGGATCAAGGGCTTGATTCAGAAAGCGGTACTCCTGGACACGGCTCGTATAGTCAGGAGGTTCCTTTCTCTGGAGCCCTGACCGCCGGTAGCTTGGACCCTGTTCCCGAAACCGGTGGGACACTATTTTTTATATTTTTAAATGTTTTTTTAGTTTTTATTTAAATATTTAAAAATATAATTTATATGTTTGTACAACGAATAAAGGAAATAATAATAAATAATAATAAAAGCGTTTATTTTTCTCCACCACATAATGCAATAATAACAATTCACAAAAACAGTACATTGTTACAGTAAAGACATTTACATTGATGTTGTGGAGACTGGAGTCTGTACTAGGAAAATCCTGTGTTACAGAGCTCCAGGCCTCCAAGCTACCCAGCCTTGTTACAAGCTGCATAAACATTTACAAAGAGCAATAACTTTGACCAGATGGAAAATAAATAAAACAGATTAAAGACTTAACTAATTAAATACTAACTAGGGTGTGATAATGAGTGTAAGTGTGTGTATAGTGTGCAATTATTAATGGTAAGATGGTGCAAGTGTGGGAAGCAATGTGATTTTCTATGAGATCACCTCTAAAAGTGTCTCAGTTTCGTCATAATCGAGAGATTGAAGCCAGCTTTGTACCTTCGTTTTACACTGGAATTTTGTTAAAGCATAGATGGAGATGGCTTTGTTAACTTTATTATAAAGGTAATCACCCAGAAAACAAAAGAAACGACGACTAAATTTGGTTTTGAAGGGTGTAGATCTACAGACAGTGTGTTTACGTCTCTTGCTATGGATGTTGGCAGGATTGTATGGAACTTGAGTATGCTTGCGAATAATTGTGTTTAAAATAAACAATTGACGAACAGTCAGGACCTTGCACTGCTGGTAAAGTTCCTTTGTTGGAAAAAGATAGGAGAGCCTACGGCTAACTTTTAGGATTGCTCTTTGAGCTCTCTCCAATTTTAGTAAGGAAGTCTTTGGGGCTCCACCCCATGCCGTTATGCAATATGACAGAATTGACTGAACCAATGCAAAGTAAACCATGTCAATAGTCTTGGTTTCCGCCACATGTCGTAAGTTTTTGAAAACAAATATTAGTTTACGAGTTCTGGCAGTAAGAGCGTCTACATGTGGCTGAAAACTGAGTCCACTGTCAATCTGAACACCTAAATATTTAATGATATCTGTTTTTTTGAGGGTGGGACATGAGTAAATATAGCAACTTATCGACATCTGCGATGTTGCGGCTATCTATATTGGAGCGAAATTGATCCCAGCATTGGTGCCACTGCAGGATGTCACCTTCAAACTCAGGTAAATGGAGTTTGGGTAGATTGCTGCTTACTATTTCACTACTTGTACTGGAGTGACTCTTATCTTGTGATCGTAACTTCACTTCGAGTTGAATAAGGTTCTGTTCAGCTTCGAGCTGGATTTGTGACATGAAGCTTACTTCGTCCGCGGAAGGATGTTCTATCAGACGAAAATAATTATTTAAATCTTCATTGAATCTGTTTAGTAATTTGGTAAGTGTGGCCGCAACAACCTCTGCTCGCTGTCTTCCTTCCATATCACTTACTGAAAGGGTCGTGGATAGGTCAGAGTTCCTTTTAATTTCGCTGATTATCATTGATAAGCGATTAAGTAAAATAGTTTCCATGGCTGTAGCTTTTAACTCTTCTTTTATTAAAGAATGTATGACATTATGCTGAAAGAAGAATACAATCCGATAGTATTTCAACTAAATCATACACTTCATTGTAATAATGTGAGACTTCGTTATACACATTTAATTATTTATAGTTATTCATTAATAATCCAATCGCGGATAAAAATCGTTACTTATTTGCTAATCATAGTTGTATTATTTATTAGAATATCCTTACAACGTACCGTAAATTAATATAGTGAAATGATTTCATATGTGTCAATAAACAAGTAAATGCCTCTCGTATTTATCTCACTATTACATGGTTGTCAGTGACATCGCACAATTATCTTTCAAGTGACCATTAGAAAGCCATTAGAAAGCTGTAAAAAAGAGCGTGAATGTTACCTGATTCACGTAGGTACGAGAAATATTCTGTTGTCCGAACTTTATGTAAACACTCATAGGGAATCTTTACCCTTCCTGACGTGGGTGTCTATGGGTTTCCAAACTTGTTGATCGGTATTGTTTCGTAGATCTCCTACGTCAACCAAAAAAAAAACAAAACAAAAACCATCAATTAAAATAGGTACCATAAGTAATTTGACTACTATGAACGTACGCACTGCGATTTGTTACATTTCACTTTCTTTAGTTCTTTACATAGAGTTAACAGACACAACTATGTATGTACTTCACTGCGATTTGTTACGTTACACTATTGTTTAGTTCCTTTAAACTTTACAGACATCTTTACCGGTTTGTCAACAAACAGTTCAAGTAATTCACATTGAACGTATTACCTTAACATTTCAAGAGAATTAAGCCGTCACAACTCACCTGAATAGTATAATCAACACTCATATAGTTGTTGGCTGTAAATTCTAGCCATATTAGTATAGTTTCAAAGTTTCTGTTTGGTTCAAAGTTTGTTTACCGGCGACAGGTCCAGTCGGATGACATTCGAGATGATTGCTGACAATTGCTGACACTTGACAATAACGTTTTTTTTTCACGGACGCCTATAAAACAATAATTTAATTTCATAAGGATTTTGACTTCGTCTGAAGTTTAAAGCAATTATTGTTAAGGTAGGTAATAGCCGTATGTTTGTTGAGAAATATAACCAATTTAACATTAAAGTAATGAAAATACTAAAATCTCGAATATTGTTAAGTTGGTACTATTGATTATCGTATTTCAACGAAATTATTACGTAATCAATATTATATCTATAACTTATATTTTCATCATTACAAATTATGATTTTATGACTTAATAATCACACAATAAATAATCGTACAATTAGTAAATCATAGCACACATAAAATCACTCGGTCGTATTGCACACCAACGCCATCTCTTATCGGTTTTTAAAAGTAAACTTGAAGATTTTTTTTTCAGATATCTATTGAAATTTATTTACCCATGATTTCCATACTAATCATTTCAGCTTCAATTAGATAATAATGAACAAATAGCATAAATATCTGTTTAATTGTCTCCCTTTAGATTAGGCCTTTAATGTACCATTTCAACATTCTCCGTGCAAGCTGCTATCTTGAGCTTGCAATCACAATAGTTTAGACAAATAATTGTTAAAGTTTCCCTTTTACCTAGGGAGTCAACACTCTAAAGGCAAGTTTCATACATATAAATAGGTGAATGCACAAGAAGGTGAAATATGGACGGGCATCTTACAGTTCTTGTAGTATAGAAAACTTATTCTCATACTAATTCTCTAGGTCACGTTGCTGTGGTAATTAGGTATGCATAAGTGTCCTCATCACTCTAGCAATATTCAAAATTACTAAGTCGTATAGATGGGTATGTATGTACATCGAGCTCACCGATGTATTCAAATCCCAGCATCTCCACCATGTCGTTACGCCCCTGCTCTAATATGTAAGTCATATGGGGTATGTAATATAGTTGTGCCTTGGGCTCGCTTATCGCAGGCGTACGAATATTATTATGATCATCATGGTAATATATACTTTGAGTATCGTACCTCGCTTTATTGCCCTCGTCCGTACTCCACTTCCTTCCACAGCTCTTGCACCTGTTCTGCCTCGCCTTCCTGCCAAGCTGCTAGCCACTGCCGTTCACCATCTGTGGGTGTTAATGCCCGTTGATACTAACTACTCCTGTACCACGGGCAGGGAGGAAGTAATGTCAGGGCGACATCTCCAGCCCATGACTATGCTACCTCTTCTAAGCTGTAAACATAACAAAGCATTAATACTATACTCATGCGTCATGTATGATCAGGTCATACATTCCCAACTCTAGGCAGTCGCTCAGGTCCAGACCCTCTTGGTCAACCCTCATACTCTTCTGCCTCTCTAGCTCTAGACGGTTGCTCAGGTCAGACCTTCTCTCAGTCGACCCTTGCACTCTTCCGCCTCTTTCTTTATGGCAAGTACGTTAGCCCACTCGTATATCAATATGGCGGGAAAATCTTCGCCCCTACTGATCTAGTATAGTTATTATATAGTTACCTGACTTTGTACTAAATCTGAATTTATAATATTATTCTTTTTTTTTTTAACTTTAACTTTTTTAAAACTGTAAACTAAACTGTATTTTTTTTTTACTATGGGTTTTCTAGCCTGAAATAAATGAAATTATTATTATTATTATTATTATTATAGGTGCATTAACCTGTGACTGCCATCACCCGTAATGCACCTCTCTAGGGAACCATCATTAGGTTATATGATCTAGGGAATGAGTAAGCACATACATGCTCCAGGTATAAGCTAATCTCGCGTCGCCGCCACGTGCTCACCCCGTGGCCACGTAACCGGCTCGGCGCATACTCTATCATTATAGCGTCATATCTACAAGCACCAGCTAATTACTCTAACGCTATGCAACGTTACTTTACATTAGCAACTATAGCTACTTAGATTTACTTCTACATAAATCTTAGCATTTTCTACTCAGATTTCTACTTAGCTTTGTTATAACCGTTCCGCTTCTCGCCAGGACGCTAACCAAAAATGGCAGACTTTAAAACGTTTCGTTCAGGAGTGAACTTACCATAGACAAACCTTCTATCTTCATCATAGAGTAGATCGATTTCTCGTTGTGATGATCAATTATTGGTTCAATCGAGTTGGTATTGCCATGTCGTTTCTGTTATTTACAATTATTTTATTTACATTCGCGTGACGACGCGACACAGATTATACATAGATGTAATTTTACCATTATTCTGACAGGACGTGCTTAAATTAAATGAGTTTTAGTCATTTTTAATAAAAACTTTGTATTTCTTCGCTGTACGATCTTTTTGTTTCAAAATTTTCTTGTTAAACGATTTTTAGTAGTTGTATTGTCGTACGATCACCCCTTTTTTGTACCTGGTTACCCTGATTTATCGTTGATTTAATCTGTATGGCCTTAGCGGAACCAAAGATTTTATATAAGGTCAAGGCGTCAAAGTCAGGCATAATTTATTACAAATTTGATTTGATAAACATTTTATGGCAATTTTTTTAACTTTATTGTTTGTTTTGAATATTAAGTGTGACTAAGGATTCTTTATTTATTAGTTATTTTTACAAAAATCCATTTAACTGTTGTCAACATGAAAATAAACACGTTTTTTTAAAAGGTAGTCAGTAGACGGACTTTCCCGAATAATTGGGGCAAATCCGTCATAAGCATTTATTGTTGGTAATGTGATAGATATTACCAGCACCCATATTTAGTGCACATTCTACAATAAAAGTTAATCAAATATATGCTTTCACGAGTGCAATATAAGGTAGCAATCACAAAATATAGCGGTAAAATCATGAAGTGCAAGTCCGGTGCATTTGGAATGGAAGGGATTGTCCACATTTAAATCAGTACCATCATAATTTCAATTTTTGACTGTAGGGCATAGTAGTTAAGTATGTTTATTGCTTTTATCTAAAATGCAATGCGTCTGATAAGTTTTGGTATTAACTCTTTAAATGCTTTAAGTTCCACAGTGCGACATAAGTGTATTAATTACAAGTGATTAGCATTCAATAGAGAGATAGATACTTAATAGAAACCAAATCTAGAGGGCCTTTAAACTAAATACAGAAAACAGTACTTAAATGTAACAAATAAATACAGTCAGCTATATTTGTACTGTATAAATGAAAAGAATTAATAATTCGTCATAAATAATCAATAATTAAAAAAGAATTAATAAACGTCATAGCTATTCAGAAAAAGGCTGTGGCCCTAGCGGACATCGGCAATAATTAGTAGTAGTAGTAGTTAGAATAAATAAATGTATAAACCAGACAAGGATCATTTATGTATGTTTATTTGTTAGTTAATAAGTGCTATTTAACATAATATAATAATAATAAACAAATGTACAATTTGATCTCACGCAGTAGTGTATTTTTAATAAAGTAAAAATAAAAGAATAACATTAGTTTTTAACCGACTTCGAAAAGGAGGAGGTTCTATGTTCGGCTGAATGTATGTTTTTTTTTTTTTTTGTGTGTGTATGTTCACCAATATTACGGTCAATTGTGGACCGATTTTGAAATTTTTTTATTGATTGAAAGGTTATGCTTCCAAGTTGGTCCCATAGAAATATTGTTATGATCTGATCATGAACTTCGAAGAATTGTCGTAACAAGTAAAATTGCTTTGTTTATACGTGTAGTCGATGACTGACTGAAAGAAAAGGGGGAGGGGAAAGGGGGAGGGGGTAAATTCATGTAATATAACCGTATTTGGGATTATAAGAATCGTTATGAGATGCACTCTGGCTATAAGGTAATTTATGTTTAGCTGAAGGGTAGGTACTTTTTAGTGATGCTACCATAACTAAAAAGTGAAAAATAAAAAACTTTTTACAAAAAAATTAAACCGACTTCAAAAAGTACAAAATAACTTTAATTTCGGAAGTCGGTGTTAAATAACGAAGAGACAAGATTAGGTATTGTAGCGTTAAAAAAAAGAAAATCACCACTTGTACACGTATAATTTTGCATTTAAAAAAAAAACAACAACATAGAAAAAATTATAAAAAGAAATAAAAAAATTCGGCGACTTTATATATATAAAAATAGGGTTTAAGTAAGGTGGCGAGATGGGTATAAAAAAAAATAAAAATTTATAATTTGGAAGTTGTGCCTATAGGTACGGGATTGCAATCACGGGACCTCAGACGCGGACTCGTAAGCTATCAAAGAAATCGGTTCATTCCGCAACCTTTTTACACGAATTGCTGTGATTATACATATAAAACAGATAGCGTAAAAAAAACTACTCAAATATTACTTGCTACTGCTATAGAATAAGGAAAAATAGGGATCATGAAAACTTCACGTGGAGTGACGTCACGATGTCCACCGGGGTTTTCTCTAGTATCGTCATGCGCTAGTTGGCGCACGCATTTATGAATTGCAGTGGGCTGTACTGTCCACTTCTGTGAATTTCTATGTCTATATCCAGAAAGCTCCAAGAATACTCCAAGAATGTTCCAAGAATACTCCAAGAACCGATTGATAAATAATCTATCGTGAGAAGAAAAGGAAAATTATCACTATGAGACACGAAACTGAACCTTCAAAGCAGCCAAAACTTAAAATATTTAAAATACATACCGGTTCTTTATATTGACTATCACTTATCGGTTTTTTATTTACTACCGAGTTTCACCAAACATTTCGCAGTTAGATCATTACTTATAATCACATTTCCTTTTTAATTCGTGTTCATCAAGCACTTTTTCTCAGAAAATTTCGTCGCCGAATGACAAACAAAATTTTTCCTTGTCAAACCTACAAATTTTCCTATTCTAAGTTCAAATCAAAAAAAATAATATTAGAAAAAGGTAAACTAACGCGAACGAAAAAGTTTTTATTTAGCTAAACGAATTAAGCAACATGATAATGCTGCAATACCCCCTTTCTAAGAAAAAAAAGGACGAAAGTACGAGTGAGAAAAAAGATAAACTGGAACAGACAAAGACAACAGCAGGAATCATTTCTGAATCATACGATATCGAAGTGCAATAGATACTGAATAAACACGGAGGCCTCCACATCTCCACGTTATCCACGCAAACCCACGACATCTCAATTACGACTATGGAGAATATGAAAGAAAATAACGAACTCAAAAATCAAAATGTATACTGTCCAATTAGAGTCAAACACTAACCTACCGCATCCTAGAACAGACTGAAGTCAATTAAATCCTAGCGAAAAAATAGGCACGGCATGAACAACTGGACAAAAATAATCCAGCAACCAGCAGTCAGCAAACGCCAAGCTAGAAAGCAAAAATATCGGCTAAATAACCGTTCATACTAAGCTTACCTTGAAAACCGAAGCCTATACATTCATACGTCACCATATATACCCTACGGGTTCTAACTACCGCTAGCTAAGGATATGGAATAAAAATCAGGAAACCTATCGTTATATTTGCTGCGATAAGTGGATAAAATAAAAGGCAGTTATGTGTTTTATAGTTCACAAAATTATTTTTCATTAAAAATCATTACATTTCATGAAAAAATAATATGTCATGGAAAAAAACAGCTTCAAACACCTGTACTGGTGGTATAAATCCTATAATACCCTTCTTGAATGGAAGAATCCACGTCCTGAAACCAATAAGCTTAAGAATCATTAGCTCCCAGAGGGAGTGACCATTTTTGTAGCGTTAAAAAAAAGAAAATCACCACTTGTACACGTATAATTTTGCATTTAAAAAAAAAACAACAACATAGAAAAAATTATAAAAAAAAATAAAAAAATTCGGCGACTTTATATATATAAAAATAGGGTTTAAGTAAGGTGGCGAGATGGGTATAAAAAAAAATAAAAATTTATAATTTGGAAGTTGTGCCTATAGGTACGGGATTGCAATCACGGGACCTCAGACGCGGACTCGTAAGCTATCAAAGAAATCGGTTCATTCCGCAACCTTTTTACACGAATTGCTGTGATTATACATATAAAACAGATAGCGTAAAAAAACTACTCAAATATTACTTGCTACCGCTATAGAATAAGGAAAAATAGGGATCATGAAAACTTCACGTGGAGTGACGTCACGATGTCCACCGGGGTTTTCTCTAGTATCGTCATGCGCTAGTTGGCGCACGCATTTATGAATTGCAGTGGGCTGTACTGTCCACTTCTGTGAATTTCTATGTCTATATCCAGAAAGCTCCAAGAATACTCCAAGAATGTTCCAAGAATACTCCAAGAACCGATTGATAAATAATCTATCGTGAGAAGAAAAGGAAAATTATCCCTATGAGACACGAAACTGAACCTTCAAAGCAGCCAAAACTTAAAATATTTAAAATACATACCGGTTCTTTATATTGACTATCACTTATCGGTTTTTTATTTACTACCGAGTTTCACCAAACATTTCGCAGTTAGATCATTACTTATAATCACATTTCCTTTTTAATTCGTGTTCATCAAGCACTTTTTCTCAGAAAATTTCGTCGCCGAATGACAAACAAAATTTTTCCTTGTCAAACCTACAAATTTTCTTATTCTAAGTTCAAATCAAAAAAAATAATATTAGAAAAAGGTAAACTAACGCGAACGAAAAAGTTTTTATTTAGCTAAACGAATTAAGCAACATGATAATGCTGCAGTATCTATTGAAACACCGACTTCCGAAATTATAGTTATTTTGTACTTTTTGAAGTCGGTTTAATTTTTTTGTAAAAAGTTTTTTATATTATAAACTAACTAGTTTTTTCTTTCAGACAAACCTTATTCTGATAGATGCAGCCGTTCAGAAGTGATTTTCTTACGTAGGTACACACACACATGAGTCATTTTTTTATCAGTGCAGGTATTTCATACTCGCATAAGAGGATATTGCTATCGTTATTGGTAAATACAGGGCACGCTGGCATAAAAATAGGCTTAATTGTCCACACATAGTTATTGTTGTATGAATGGTTATCGATGAATAACTTTTATTGTGTTCAAGAATTCAATGAAAAAAAATGTTAATTTAAATTTAATCTACTTAAGCTAAAGATTTGCATGCTATTACATAGCGAAACATGTTTGTTCCTATATACTTTTTTTACCACCTTTTATACCATGTTTTTTAGCAAATAAATATATTATTATTATTATTATTGTAGCTTGTTCTTATTTAGCATTAGCTCTTTCACCCAGCCATCTGTATTCGTAGTTGTCACGAGGGTTTTTATATTTTTTAAACCGTTTTCTGAGCTTTTCCTTTTCGTTTAAGAGCCTTACAAGGGCCCTTGGGAACCAAGGGGGGTACAAACCTATTCTTATTTCTGTTTTTGGTACGGCCTTATCAATTATAGTATGAAGGTGTGAATAAAGCACTTCTACCCACGAAGCAAGTACAAAGAGGAGATGTTGTAATAAGATTTCTCTAAGTAAAAAAGCGTGACATTTTGCGGGGTGAGGGGTGTTAGACTCCGCCCATTTTTTTATTTGCCATCTGCCGGTCAATAGCAAAACTACTTGCTCGTTCTGTTGATTTTATTTTGTAGTTACGTAACTATCTCACACTAGATGTCATTAAGTGCAGGATGCAACAGGGTCGCACTCAGAATTACCAGGGATATTTGTTTTTTAAATTAATTGTGTAAGTGTAAACCATCCGATACGTATATTTTTCATTGAAATAGTTATACTATTATTTGATGAATGACGAATGAAGATCATTCGAAATTCATCAAAAACCTTTTTATTGTAACATTTTTTTAAATTCTATTTTTATTAGGTTTTACTTTTTTAAAGGCTTATTTTTATAGAAAGAATGATCAAGATTGATTAAAAAGCTAGTTTAAAAAAATACTTTAAATTCCGAAACCATTCAATAATAGTAAATTATGTGACTAGGGGATAAAGCAGTGTCTTAAAGTCGCGGGCGGCATGTTGAATTCCTAACGAAACGAAGGTTGCTGATTTTAATCCCGAACGTTAGTGAGGGATTTATATAATTAACTCCCGAGCATTGAGAGGGAGATTATAAAGAAACCAGAGTGAAGTGAGGAATTCAAGCCGCCCAAGACAAAGACAGCGTTATCCCCGTGTTGCATACTCTACTTTTTACACCAAATGTGAGGTAATTAAAAAACAATTTGGTCGACCAAATCATATTAAAGAAATAAAAGTATTATACTCGTATTTACAATGGTAAAATAATTGGCTTCTAAATACTGCCCTGTATTTTTGCTATTTGACGATAGATGGCGACCTGTTTACAAAATTATATAAAAACTACAAAAATAATATTTTGGCGATTAAAGGACCTTTAGGAATGAATGTTGATCAAATTTCAGTACGTATAATTATTAAAATATATTAATACTGAGCTCTACGTGCCTAAATATATTTAGTTCCCATGACACAAAGTGTCGCCATCTAATGTCGAGTAGAATTATATTTGGAAATGCTGACTTTAAGAGATTGTTCTAGAAGTATTTTAATAAATTATGCCTAAAATTACTTACAAATGAAATGTGATGGCATCCATAGCATCAGAACGTCTATCCAAGTAGTTTTTACAAGATAAAATATAACATTTAATTTTTATGTTTTTCTATCGCGAATATAATGCCAAATAAGTAGGTTTACGAAGTTGTGCACAGGACGAACGCCAACAATACACTGATTTAAGCCACGCCCACCGTGATGACGTCAGGACTCAGTTGAGAGTCACAGTGCACAGTTGTTTAGGCCACCTCCTCTTCTATACTTACTCCGTGCTTCTACCATTGCATTGACATCTTCACACTCAGTCAAGCATTTATACCAATTGATTTCTTTAATTCGCTTATTCAACAATGCATAGTTCTCGTTTCGGTAATCGTATTTAACAGTGCGTTTACATTTTAGTTCTAATGGCGGGTGATGAGAGTCTACAAGCGATAAGGGGGTTTTACTTTCATGAACAGATCCACCCGGAAAGTTACTTAGTATTAGGTCAAGGGGTTTTCCAAGATGGTTCCTTACGGGGATCAATTGTACACAATTATTTAGGGATAAGCAGTCTATAAATGAGTAACCCATTGGGTTATTATAGTTGCTTGGTGACGTGGATGTACTTTGGGTCCCGTGTCCGTCCATGGTCCATTTAATAAATCCAAGATTGAAGTCGCCAGCTATCAGTGTTTGGTTTTCGGTCATGTCAATGACAGAGGTAAACTTGTCTAATCGCAAGTCTAGTGTTTGTGGCTGTACAGGCGGCGGGAGATAGACAGCACAAATGTTCAACCTTTGGATCTTTGGCCCACCTTTAGGCTCACCCATAGGTTTTCTGAGTCTATCTCAAACTGAGACATGCGAACAGAGTCAATAGATTTAAGAACAGCTATTAAAACACCTCCACCGTTGTTTTTCTTCGCATTAGTTGAGGCTCGGTCTCTACGATATTATATTGTAGGTACCTACAATCGAGTCTTTCTCCGTCGTTGATACTATCCATGCTTCTGTCCCGTCCCAATAATTATATCGTAGTTCTTGTTATACGCATTTAGCATAATGCTACTCAACTTAGTTCTCATTCCTCAAAAATTTGGTAATAATATGTTGAATTTAAAGGTTTAAAACACGGTTTTATCCAGGTGTTGGAAATGGTGGAATGTGATGAAAATGAAAAAAAGTAACGTAACTGCTTCGAGGCTGCATATTTGTTTTGCTGGTAGCCCGTCTCCTTTCCGAATAAGGATGCGTCCATCTCGCACCCACACGTAGCCTTTTTCACGTGATGCTTTCGGCATTGCCGCGTGTATTTCTTTGTTTGCTGGTGAAAGATGCTCGGATACAAATATTGGCTTCTTATGGCCCCCATACCCTAGTAGACCCGAGTTTAACTTCTCTGCTGGGTTTTCCTTGTTAAAGTTCATTACAGTGGCCAAAATCTCGTCTCGGGCAGTTATGCTGTTTAACTTTACAATTTTTACACTTTTCGATCCAGCAAGCTTCCCCACCACTACGACCATCGTGCAAATTGAGTGTGCTGGATCGTGCGTAGGCTTGCTGTACAGCAGGACAGGGCTGCCAGGTGCGAAAAAGGTCTGAACGTACGAATATACAATTACAAAAAAATATATATTTCAAAGAAAATTCTAGATAAAAAGATCGTACAACCAAGAAGTAGAAAGTTTTAATTAACTAAAATTCGTTTGATATTAGAAAGAAAATGCAATAAAATCAGGGCTGCCAGATGCAAAAAAGGTGTGAATGTACCTACAACATAACTTCACAAAAATTGCATGCCAATAAAATTTTGGAATGAAAAGATGATGTATTACGACGTTACAATAATCGGGGGAAGTGGCTGTACCGAGCCGCGTCTGTGAGCCGTGTGATGGCCAGCGCGTGAGTCGCGAAGCTTGTTTCCCGCGACCCGCGCGCTCCTTCCTGTGCCCTTCGTAGTGATGCGCCGACATTGCCATAAAACGAGACAATGCCGCCAGTCTTTAGGGCACACTTCCAATCGACAGCGATGCGGAGGAGTTTTTTGACGCCATATTTTAGGTAAGAATTATTTAGTTTTAATTAGTTTAGTGTTTTTATTTTTCATGTTCTTCCTAGTTTAAATTAATAATTTTTTGTGGAAGAATATAATGAATTTGATAACCCATCGAGTAATATCTTGAGGATTGTAAAATCTCTGACCTATAAACCGACAGTGATACCACCTTTGAGGTGTGCAGGTGGCCAGTTGACTGCTTCTGCAACTGAACAATGCGAGGTGCTCTTGCTCATATTTCTTGTGACAATATGAACCTGACTATGAAATAGCCTAGTGACAACACTACTGAGGCTGCCGTCAATGAGTCTTAAAATACCTTCATTTAATAATGTTAAAAGTTTCATTCCACCCCAATCTGGTGCTTCCGAGAAAGGTGTTTAAGTTAATTTAAAATCTTAAAACTCACAACTGCTTATTGAAAAATTTAGCACGTAAATTAAATGCATAATATACTTAACCAAGATTTTTAATGGTTGTCTGCCAATTGCTATTTTCCTTCTGCATGTAAAAGAGCCAAAATAATAACATTTAAAAAACCAGGTGAAGATGAAGCAATACCAGCTAGCTATAGACCTATTAGTCTTCTTCCGTCGCTGGGAAAATCATTCGAAGAAATAATATTGTCACGCTTAGAAAAAGCCACAAAGCACCTGCTAATGCCTGAATAGTTTGGCTTCAGAAGGGCTCATTCTATTGTAAAACTACTAGCTAGGGTTTTAGGGCACGTTACGCACCACTTAAACATGGGTGAATCTACGGGTATGATGTTGCTTGATATAAAAAAAGCTTTTTCATTACTCATACTCTGAAAGTAGGTCTGAAGTTGCCTGACGAGTGGGTTGAAAAATATCACACTTTTCATCCCTAGGGAGTTTTACTTTCAACTAACAGCCGTCAGATTATTTTAAAAAATAACTAGGCCTATCTTCTTGTTTTCGTAATGAAAAGCACAATGCTTACCTCGGGGTTAAAGTTACTTATTTAGTCCCTCGAATTAGCGACCTCGCTACGCTCGGCCGCCAACTCCTTCTCGGGACGAAATAATTAACTTTCACCCATATTGTTACAATATACTATTTCACTTCATGCTCTGAATGTAGGTCTGAAGTTGTCTGAGGAGCAGGCTGAAAGTGATACTTTTCATCCCTAGGGAGTTTTACTTTCAACTGACAGCTGTCAAATCATAAAAAAACTAGGTCTATCTCCGCGTTTCTATTGAACTATGTTTCAACTTTCTATACAGCCAGTCAATTGCATCTGAATATAAAATTGAAATAACTTAAAAATAAGTAAGTATTAATTAAATAATATTATATTTTTAAGTGGCTTATTTTTTCAATTGAATCTTTAAAATACTTAATTTTTAATCAATTACAAATAATTCTCAAATTTTTCAGTAATGAAAAATAAAGGCTGAATAGCTTGCCGGCCAAAGAAAATAAAACAAAATGGCGGGAAAGTGGCAATCCGTCATTGGTTTTTTTCGACTTTTCGGTTAAGTATGTAGTTTTGTAGTAATAGAAGAAATAGAAGCAGTAATAGAAAACCTTTTGCCGCCTCATTCAGAAGAAAGATACCTACTTAAAATCATAGGTAAAACGACTCGGGTTTTACAAACTTTTTATTATTTTATTTTTACTTTCCTTATTCGTAATGAAAAGCACAGTGCTTACCTCGATATCTATTTCGTTGGCATAACAAAGGCATTAAAAGCAAAAAAGTGGCTACAATACCAACTATTTATTACACTCCGCCATTTGTCATGCCACCAACGTAATAAAAGTCAAAATCTGTTGAACGGACAGTAATAAAAGGTTTTCATGTAAAGGAATATATATATTTACACTGATGCCATACGATCCAGCCGAAAATTGGCTGAAATAGATTACACTATTTGATTTTGAATACATACCGGGTAAAAAGGGGCGAATAGAAACAAAACTTCAAAGGGTATTTTCTCGATATTTAAATGTTTTTTGCAGCATTTAACTATATCAATTTATTACTTAATGAATTGCTATTCTAAAAAGTTGATGCTTTATTTGAAGCCGATAATATGGTATCAAAGTGAAAAACCAAACCAAAGTTTTGTTTCTATTCACCCCTGAGTTTCTATTCACCCCGTTTTACGTAGTTTTATTTGGGCCATAACTAGATTCAAGCTTACAAGCTGAATCTAGCAGTATCTGAAATGTAAAAAACGGTAAAGAGCGAGTCGGGCGCTTACTTATCGAGGGTTGGGCCCTAGAACGCAAAGTGTAAATGAGAGAAGATAGGCGGATTTCAGCGTCATCATCATTTCAGCCAATAGACGTCCACTGCTGGACATAAGCCTCACACAAGTGTCGCCACAATGAATGGTCCTGTGAACTTTCACCCCTATTGTAACAATGTATTGATGCCGTCTGGCATGCTGGACTTTGCACAAGCTCGTAAAGTACGATGTACCTAGTGGACTTTTATAGTTATCCAGGCGTACTTACCTGGTAGGTCATCTTGTGTGCATACCTGTAATACTGTGTCCCGGACTCCCGGCCGAGATCTATAACTGCAGGTGTGCCACAGGGGTCACTGCTGGGTCCTCATTTATTCATACTGTACAAAATGACACGCCCAAGAAGCCTCACACTCACCTTGCGTGTTATGCTGATGACACAGCTCTTTTATGATTTGGAGGTATGCGGGACAGAGAGTAAAGTCCCACATACTTCCGTTGTAAAGGGAGGATCCTCCGACCAGACAGGATGTTATAGTCTGGTGGGCGACTGCCAGATAGTTGATGTTGGGCTGTCGTATATGTTCAAATCGCGCGGAGAACTTTGATTGCGCGATGCAGGGTTTCGTATTTTCTTCGTAGTTCTTATGTGGCGTCATAGATGTCGCTACATCACTCCCCTCCGGAGATCGGAGATCGATGATTCTTGATGCTTCTTGATGTGTGCCAGGGTCGCTGATGCGGCTGAGGTGGTGACCAGGTATGACCAGGTAGGCATACTGATGGTCAGGTGACCCTTAGCCGTGGGTGCTGGCTGTATGGCTCGTTGCTCGAAAGCTTGAGGAAGTGATGATGACGTCACGAAGTAGTAGCTGCACGAAGGCTGCGGTGACGTCCTTTGTCGAGGGTCACCAGTTTGGAGGTAGGCGGAACAGAGAGTAAAGTCCCGCAAACCTCCGTTGAAAAAGGTAGGATCCTCCGACCAGACCGGGTGTTATAGTCTGGTGGGCGACTGCCCGATAGTTAATGTTGGGCTGTCGTATATGTTCAAATCGCGCGGAGAACTTTGATTGCGCGATGCAGGATTTCGTATTTTCTTCGTAGTTCTTATGTGGCGTCATAGATGTCGTTACAACGACAAGCAAAGACATAGATTTAATGGTTGAACAGCTTCAGTTAACATTACAACTTCTAGTTCTATATTTTATTAAATGGAAATTAAAATTGAACTCCACAAAGACTGAAGTCACAATGTATACTAGAAAGAGATCATTACCAAAATAACACAAAAGTTGGGGATACGATTTTGCCATGGAGTATATCAACTAAGTACCTTGTTTTTAAGTTGGGCAAAAATCATCCAATGACAACCCCTGCTCTTGGGCAGAGCGGGAGATAGTGTCAGACTCTTACTGACCAAAAACCCACCCCGTTCTTTCTAGCATTCATACCGGGGCTTGAGCTCTCTTTCGGATAACCCTGGCCCTAGTAAGCTTCGACCCAACTGGGCCCCTGCTGTTCCGGACAACTCTTTGAGACGCGCTTCTTGGCGCCGACTACCGTCCATTCGGCCTCAGGCTCTTCGGGCGGAGGAGGTGGCAGGCGCGGCCTAGTCGCCGCCGCGATAGGAGGTCGCAGCGCCGCACCGTCTTGTCGCCGCTGCTGCTCGGTCGTCGGGGCCGGCCACGCGGGCTCCGGCGCCACGGCCCTGCGCCCTGCTTGCACCGACGGGCCCGCCTTGGGTATAGAAGCAAATCATGGGCTGCAGATAGCGTTGCCAGGCGTCCGGATAAAGCCGGACATAGTCAGGCTTTTTAGTTGCGTGTCCGGCCAAATTTGAGCATTTTTGGCTTTTGTTAGGCTTTTTAAAGACCATTTTATTTAGAATTGTCATTAGAGTTTTGCCTTACCTTGTGTCGCTAGCACAAGTAGAGCGGACATGCAATAGTCTAGCAATGATATCACTTAATTTTATTGTTTTTTTCTTTAAAATTCAAAAAGATTTTATGAATTTTATTAGACTTAAAAAAATATCGGCCTTTTTGACTAAATATCCGGCTTTTCAGTTTCAGGACCTGGCAACCCTAGCTGCAGACCAGACATACTTAGAAGTTTTGGATTTTCTTGTGGCGACGACGCCATGTTGTCTTTTTATTGACTGTTCTTGAAGACGAAGGCGGCGAACCGGGACCAATTCTTCCGACACCATGCAATGTTTACGTTCAAAAGAATGGTGAAGGAGCATTATCTATCACTTTAGTTTTTCTTCTCCTTTCTAATTGAAATTATATTTTATATTTATTAGTTTATTATTTGGTTTTTTATTTATGTATTTTTATTTTATGTATTTTTATTTTATTTTTACATTGTTTTTGTAAGTTGTTGTACACTGACAGCCCGAAGTCTTTTCCTTCTGTCTAAGTCCATCCAAAGGTTGTCTGGTAGAAATTGCCCTGTGCAATAAGACCGCCTATTGTACACTTATATTTGTAAATGTTTGTCCTTTTTTAACCCTTCAGATACCGTCAATTAGAGACACAATAGTAAGACAATAGATGCGCGGCCACCGGGTGTCGCTTGGGGATTCATGAATTAAGTTAAGGTGTGCAATAAAGCTATATAATAATAATAAATAATGTTCAGGTGTATCATCAATAATACGACGGTATTAGTTATGAACTTATTGTTTTAATATTAGTTATAATTTTTAGTTTAAATTATCAAGACATGAGCAAGACACACTCGAGACGCCCTTACCTTCGACAAGTTGACGTATAACTAGTGTTGTACATTAATAATTATTTATAGTGACGTTCTCATTACAGTTTTCACCTGCGTTTATTGTTGATAGGTTTGCGCTTGACCGTTATCTCACCTGATGGAAAGCGACGATGCGGTCGACGATGGAACGCGCTTACCTAGAAGAAACCTATTCACTCTCGACTTAAAGATTCCCGGGTTGTAGCTATCAGGAAAAACAGATTCCGGCAAAGAATTCCACTCCTTAGCTGCACGCACAATGAATGTGTTTCCGAATTATGGCTTGTAAAAACTTTTTTTGAGTAAAACTGCTCTAACAAAGTATCTCATTTATATCATTTTTACCGGGGTGGTTACGGCGGATATGTATTAATAAATTAAACTTTTGAATAAAACAAAGCTGACATTCTTCACACTTGTATGGCTTTTCGCCAGTGTGTGTACGAATGTGCCTTACTAAAGGACTCTTCTGACTAAAACAAAGCTGACATTCTTCACACTTGTAAGGTTTTTCGCCAGTGTGCGTACGAATATGTATTGTTAAAGTACTTTTATAATGAAAACACTTCTGACAATATTCACATTTGAATGGTTTTTCACCAGCGTGCTTAATGCTATTATGTTTTAGTAAATTAAGCTTTTGACTGAAACAAAGCTGACATTCTTCACACTTGTATGGTTTTTCGCCAGTGTGCGTACGACCGTGTCTTATCAAAGCACTCTTCTGACTAAAACAAAGCTGACATTCTTCACATCTGTAAGGTTTTTCGCTAGTGTGTGTACGAATATGATGTGTTAAAATACTTTGAGTACTAAAACACCTCTGACAATGTTCACATTGGAATGGTTTTTCACCAGTGTGTACACGATTATGTCTCATTAAACCTGTCTTGTTTTTACAACTGTACTGACAAATGTCACACTTGTGAGGTCCTCCACTAGTGCGTATGCGAGTGTGCTCTGTTAAATTATGTTTTATAATATTATTACGACAATTTGTGTCTGAAATAGTAGCAACAGTAATATCAACTCGAGGTGTTGTATTAGTTAGAGGTTCTTGGAATTTCGGTATATGTTTAGACGTAAGTTTTTGAGTGTTCTGGGTAACTTCAGTGACGGAATCTTCTTTCTTCTTTAGATTTTCTGTAATAACGTCTTCTATTATTTTTCCTAGCTGTGTTTGTTTCCCCGCAACGGCCGCACCTGTGATTTTAAATCAAGTAAGCTCCATATTCAAAACACAATCAAATAAAAGGAAAATGAATGATTCTCTTTAGAGCCAAAGAGTTGTTTTTGCAGGTTTTCGAATAATAATAAATATATTTGTAATGAAATGACATTTCATTAATTCAAATTTGCCGCGCTTCGCGCGTTGAAGTTGTCAATAGAATTTATGTTCTGTGGAACGGGGTGACGTGTGATTGAATGGCAGATGATGTTTAGATTATTTTGCATATTTTATTGTTAAAAATTCTATTGTAAAGAGATAAAATAAAGGGATATAATTGAGGAGGCGATATTAGTAAACTTTAAATGTCGTTTCTTTGATTTTCAGGTAAGTTATAGGTGTAATGGTCATAGTTAAACGTTGTAATATAGTAAGGACGTATTAAATAAACAAAACTTTGATTTTCAGAGAAACAATTTGTGGTTTATTTGGAAAATCCTCAATAACATATCTTATATATTTAACCCTTTCAACGCCACGGTTTTATTCATAAGACGCTCACCACACGCCACGACTCAAAAATGCCTCGTTTAAGTAGTGTTGCCAACATGAACAGATCAATCATCCTTTGTAAAAATCGCGTATTTTTAAATAAATATAAATATTTCTCAGTATATTTAATTTTTTTGGACTATTATTGATTCCTGGAAATATTTTAATAATTTGCGCCCGTTTTGAACATATTAAAAAAGACAATAAAATGTTAAAAGCAATTTGATTTCGCATCACTACTTGTGCGGGGTGCGAGGTCGTATATGATATAAAAGCACTGATTGGTTTTGGATAGTTTATTAAAGTTCTACAAATGTTATGTTAAATGTTACGTTAAAAGGTTATGTTCGATGAATGCACCCGGTCCGTTTGGTGTCTCGTAATGCACTGATGTTAAAGTACAATTGTAGTAAATTGCTGCGTTAGCAAGTGTTCGCTTGCTTAGACTGAACACTACTTGTCTGATATATGTGACTTTCACGTGTACTTTCATTGCATGTAGCAGAGATGAGAATGTTAAGATGGATGTGTGGTGTGACAAGAATGGACAAAGTGAGAAATGAGTATATTAGGGGAAGTTTGAAAGTGGCGCCAGTGACTGAAAAGCTGAAAGGAAATCGTTTGTCTTGGTATGGTCATGTGAAAAGGAGGGACGAAACGCATGTTGCTAAAAAAGTTATGAGTTTACATGTGAATGGATGGAGAGGGAGGCCAAAGAAAAGATGGATGGATTGTGTGAGAAGTGATATGAAAGAAAAGGGAGTTAGTGATAGCATGACGAGTGACAGGACAGAATGGAAGAAAAAAACGTGTTGCGCCGACCCCAAATAAAACGGGATAAGGGCAGGAAGATGATGACGTGTACTTTCAAGTCTTTAGTACGAGTATCAACATCTGGTCCTAGAAGTCGACAAGTGTAATTTTTTATTGTTATTACACTAGCTATAGCCCGCTACTTCGATCGCGTGGAGTTTAAGGACGCCTGAGTTTTATCCACCTGTTCTATTTTGGGACAGTTATTTAAAAAAATAAATTCTGTTGCTGTGTGGCCCACAGCTAGGTCGAAGCCTACTGAGGCCAGCGTTTGTTCGAAAGATACCTCAGTCCCGGTACGAAACGCAACGAAGGAACAGGAGTGGGTTTTTAGTCAGTAAAAGTCTGACACTATCTCCGGCTCCGCCCAAGAGCGGGGGCCGTCATTAGATGATTTTCCCACCGAAAAAAAAAGATGAGTTATTTTAATCCCTACTAATATTATAAATGCGAAAGTAACTCTGTCTGTCTGTCTGTCTGTTACGCATTCAGGCAAAAACTACTAAACGGATTTAGATCAAATTTGGTAGGTAGGTAGAAGAGACACTGGAATAACACATAGGCTACCTATAATTCCACTGCTGAGCACGGGTCTTTGCCCGCGCGATATAAACTGTAGTCCACGCGGGCGAAGCCGCGGGCGGAAAACTAGTTCATAATAAATGACGGAAAGCTAGGTCATCGAAAACTGGAACTCCAGAATGGACCACCTTAATCGCAGTTACGGACAACATTTGAAAGAAATAATCTTTAAAGAGTAAATGTAAGGAATGGTTCTTTTGTATTATAATAAAGATTACCCGATAAATTTGTTTTATTCACATTTTTTTTAGTTTTGGAAAAAGTCCAAATGAATCACCCGTTACTAAAGAACTGGAAAAAAATTAATGAAAACGTCTGTAATCCTACACACAGGCCCGGGCCCTAAGTCTGCTATTTTCATAAAATCGTCCTTCCAATACGATACCATAGTCATTTTGCTCGTATTCTGCTAATGCATAATGATCGATCATTGATCGGTCAATGGTCACGCAATAAAGTTGTGGTAAACTGACAATATCAAGGTTATTAAAAGCAATAACTGCATAATGACGTTCTAATTGTAGTTCAATGATCAAAGGAACTGTCAAAACTTTAGTAGATTGCCGCTTACGATACATCAGACATTAATTTGTTACTTTGTACAAGATTACTATTCTATGTCATTTCTTTCATTGGATGTCAGTGGTTGGCCATTGGAAAGTCATAATGACACCATTATATAAGCAGATTACCAAAACTTGTCAAAATCAATCATTATGAAAACAATGATAGACCATTCTGACACTACTGTAATAGCAGACTTGAGGCCCTGAATATACGACACAACACATGTGTCCGCAATCAGTGTGCAGGACTTTAAGCAGATGTCCTGGAGACATCTGGCAGTTGGAGTGTGCTCTCCAGCGAGGGCGCTACTGTGTATATGTGCTACTTCAGAGTGTAGAAGCCTGAAGTGGTCTTGCTAAGTTCACGTTGACAAGCCAACGCTTCGCTCACACAATGACTCACTAACTAACACTCACGTGTCGTGTCACTGGCTCTTCTTTCCTTCCTCGGTACTTCTTGCACTTCTGCTTTGACTTGTGTTAAAGGCACATCATCTTCTGAGTTTGATTCACAATTGCGGAGAGCTGGTGTATTTTCTACATTTGAATAGTCGACATACACATTTTCCAGTTTAAGATCTGTAATTTAAGAAGAAAAGTTCAAAGTTCAGCTGTGTGTGAGTGAGTGTGAGCTCTCAACGCCAAGCCCTTTATTGATTATTAAACACGTACGAAATGCTAGTGAATGAATACTACAACTACATGGATGTATTAACATTACCGTGTCTGTATGTTTTTGGGTCGTAGTTTTTGTTAAAAATAATAGCGATCAGGACAAGCTAGATATAGTTCCTAGTAAGACGCATTTCTTGCACAATAGCTTTTTTCTGCTCTGCTCCGCGTATTTACAATAACATTTCAAGGCCTATAAGAGCAATTACTGAAATAAAAATATTTAAAAAGAAACTCCATGACCTATTAGTGAATAAATGCTATTATTCTATGAAAGACTTTTTTGCTGATAAATCACTATAAAAATACAATTTGCCTGGGTCATGATGCGTTTTGTATAGATATATGATGAACTCTGGGAAACATAACGAATGAGAGAGTCCATACATTAAAACTTTTTGTCTATTGAAATTTGTTAATTCCATCAAATATGTGAATATATAATAATTTTGCAATGTAATATAATTATTGTTGACAAACATGTTAATCTGTATATATAAAAATCAATGCCACTTGTTATTTTATAACTCAAGAACGGGCTCACCTATCCAAACCAAATTTTTAGGCTTTGTTCGGACTATTTAGTAGATGGTTTATGTGAAGTTTGGTAGGGTATAGTAGGGTAGAGTAGTGTAGAGCAGAGTAGTGTAGAGTAGTGCAGACTACGTAGAGTAGAGTAGAGTAGAGTAGAGTAGGGTAGAGTAGGGAAGAGCGGGAGCGAAGCCGTGCGGGCAAAAGCTAGTTTAGTATAGATATAAATATTGTATTGTACGCCCTCAGGGTAGGACATAGCTGTTCGTAAATATATCATTAACACCATCTGTACACTAACACTATAATCCCTACTAATATTATAAATGCGAAAGTAACTCTGTCTGTCTGTCTGTTACGCTTTCACGCAAAAACTACTGAACGGATATAGATCAAATTTGGTAGGTAGGTAGAAGAGACACTGGAATAACACATAGGCTACCTATAATTCCACTGCTGAGCACGGGTCTCTGCCCGCGCGATATAAACTGTAGTCCACGCGGGCGAAGCCGCGGGCGGAAAGCTAGTGTACAATAAAGATGATTTGATGTGATTTGACATTTTCTTTTTTATTATTTTTACCTGTTTTCTGTATTTTCAAACTTAAATGCAGCTCTAGCATATCTATTTCTTGCTTAGGGGCTCCTATTAACCGATGACCTTCAGCGTTTCGCTCCCCTCTTCCTCACTTCTACTTCTAGAACCACGTCACTATACGTGGTTTTATTACCGCCCTCTGGTGATATTTACGAAGACAGAAGATATCAAATAAAAATTGTCACATGTCAGATCCCATAGAGCAATAACATGATAGATGCGGCAATGTAGAAAATATTGAACTAGTTTTGTCCGACTACGGCCACGCCAAAAGTAGGGTTATGACTTTAATACGTATTCATGTTACATGCATAATTAAAAAATATGATTAATTAAAACGCATTGCTGTTCGAAAGCTCTAGAATCAAAGTACCTACCTAGCCTGGCAAGATCTGGAACAATCCTGCACAAGTACTCGTTGTACCTACTATTTAGTAGGTAAGTAATCTGTAGGTATCTGTAGGTGGATAAGGGAAATGGTACTTTCCGCCATTAACAATAGGGTCGAAATTCGCGTGAAAGTGACTCGCGAAGGACAAAGTAATAAAATAGATCTATCCCGAGACGTCAGTATCTAGAATTTTCTTTGCTCCGCGTATAAATACGAGCCCTCGAACGGAAGTGAGTTCTGATTTCGACTGCGATCAAGAGCGATCTACCTAAGTGTGCAAAGTGATTTTATCTAACGACCGAGGCGATAGTGTAACGGAACTCAAGTGTTGATTGTGATTCGGATTATTGTTGACTGAACTAATTACTCATTGTTTGTGGTAAATAAAGTTCTTTATTGGTAAATCGGCATTTAATTACCTACGTACGTAACAACAAATTAGACAGTTTTCCTATAATCACTAAGCCAACTGTGAATCTAGCAAACGACCTAAGAGCTAAATTGACCCAACACTATACCGAAGATATCACAGACGTCAGCCTGTACGAGATTAGGATGGCTCTGAAGCAGCCTAATTCGCTATCTTGATGTTGTCGTCACCTTGTTAAAAACAAGACGTAATTCCGGCCGAATTTCGGAATACGGGTGGGACACCGATCCTTAAGGCCCTTCAGAAGCTGTTTGATTCCGTCATGCTCGCGGGAAAACCACCACAGGCATGAAGCCGGAGGTGTAGTGGTACTCTTCTCCAAGAAGGGCGACAAGGTCATGTTCAAGAATCATTGGGCCCATCTCACTTTTGAGCCATGTCTACAAGCTGATAGCCAGAGTCATCACAAACCGTCTCGCGCGCAGGTATGACAACTTGCAGCAACAAGAACAAGCCGAAAATGTATAATTATGCGGTTCCTCTACCTACACACGCAGCTATGTTTTTAGACTTACTGGAAAAGTCTAAGATATACCAATAACGGGGTTTTACAGTAACACATAAATCTATAAAACCGTAATCGATTAGTAGGTATACAAAGGAATGAAATATCGATATCTCTTAAGAATTAGATATTATAGTTATCGATTTCTTTGAACCCCATCCCATTTTTTCAATCTATCACAACTGTCAAACAGTATTTCTTAGATTCGAAGTTATAGTAGGAGATCCGAAGAAGAAATCCATCTCATCTGTTATTCGATTATGATAAATATTATGTGCTAGATAATGCGTTTATTAAGACATTCCTGCCTAGCTAAATCTGGTGATCATAAAATTTGTCTGAGATCACGATCATTTTATAATTTTCGACTTTATCCAAATACTTACAAATTGAATTCTATCGTTATCGTTACTGATAGCTTCTATTAGACTACAAAACACCAATTAAAAAGAAAAAAAATCGATTTAATAAAAGGTTAGGGCTCATGAGAGGCAACCCTCCTACTTACACTAAAAGGAGGCAACAGTTTTTCAGTTCCTTGGGGCCCAATCTTTCAGCTGATGCTCGACTTTCTCAAATAACAAATGAGAGGTAATTGATATCAAAAATGTAACAACTTTACCTAGGCAACCTATTCGCAATAAATATTAAGATTATTAAATAATCAAATAACAGATGAAGGGAGAGATTTCTTTTATCGGATCTTAGATCAGTACTGACTAAACTGTTCGCTCACACTCACACAATGACTCACTAACTAACACTCACGTGTCGCGTCACTGGCTCTTCGCTTCTTCCTCGGTACTTCTTGTTCTTCTTCCGCTTCCGTTTTGATCTCTATTAAGGGCACATCATATTCGCGATCAGGTTTAGACTGTTTTGCCAGTATATCTTCTCCGTCTGAACAGCTATTGTTTAGAAGTTCCAGTTCTAGTTCTGTAAGCAAAAACAGTGAAGAGCTACTTGTTAATACATGCGCAGGATGGATCCGAAGTCCGGTTATGACAAGATCCCAGTGTTTCTTTATCTTAAGGTGGTGCATCATGACTCACATTTTCACTGTTTTTCATACAACCACTCATAACTGATTATGACGTTATTACACATTTTTCATTAGATATTTTGGAAACACAGTATCTTGTGGATATTATCTAGGTTTCTAAAGAAACCAATTTCTAATTTGTGTAAAACTAATCCAGTAAAAACCTCTGAAAATTTCCTATTTTATATGAACTTTGACACTTCATAATTTGCCTAAAAATTAAAAAAGTCAAAAAAGTAATCCTCTAGAGACCTTGTAAATTTTATTAAGATTCTAAATGATGACAACTTTTTCCAAAAACTTTTAAGGGTTTTAAAAAAACAGCTATTTCCTGGAGCAAGTTTTGTGAAATTTTCGAGTAAATCTCGGAATTACCGAATACTAACAGAGTTTCCAGGCGTTATCTCGATTTTTTTGCGTTGCCCTTTCGCCAAACATCGCGTTGGATAGCATTAAATAAAGTAACAAGCTTTTAAACCATTTTCGATGTTTACGATAAGCGAGTGGAGAAGGACCCTCTTAAGAAGGGCATCAATAAACTGCCACTGCGTTGGCAAAGATGCATTGATTGCATGGGTGATTACTTCGATTAATACAAATAAAAAATACATGAAAAAAATTCGTTTAAATTTTTTCATACAAAACGGCAATTTCATAGGGACCTATTATAATATGTATTAATAATTGTATTCTGTGTATTGCTGTTTTTGTTGTGTTTATTGCTACTTGTGCTACTTTTACTGCGTACTTTAAAAATATTTTCCTCTTCTTTCCTTCGGCCATTATACCTTTTATTGTTGCTATGTTTATGGCTTGTCCTTGCTCCTGCTCGGTGTCGTATCTTGTTCGACTAAAGATTGGGCAATCGATCAAGATATGCAGGGCAGACTCTTCGACCCCTGGGTTGCAGGTTGCAGGTGCACGATGGGTCCTCCTTACATTTGAATCTGACTAGGTATTCGGAGAACCCACCGTGCCCCGTCAATATTTGTGTTTGGACGTTGTCCATCGTCATTTTCCTGACGGTTTTGTAACCCTCAGCAGCGTCCGGAAAGAAGACCTTTGTGGTCCCGGCAGTTTCCCATTCGTCTAGAGCAGTGGTTCCCAAACTTGTTTTGTCTACTGCCCACTTTGAGAATAAATATTTTTTTTATAAATATTAGAATAACGATTTCTCTTTTTAGTAAGCAGTGTTGTCACAGCACTAAATCCACGTTCACACAAATATGACGATGGGAATGCTATCAAGAATCGTTGGACGATTGACCACAATCCAGGGTACAATTGCGGGATCGGTTTTTGTAGCCAAAATTCTTGGTAACCATTTTTGAACTTGATTATTATTTCCTCGTTTGTTGTCAATTCTATAAGTTCTTCTTCCAGTTGAGGTGACATTGCTGTGTTGACATTTGAAAACGGATCTAACACCCAGTCTGGTATTTCCAAGTTCAAAATGTCCTGGTATCGTTCGGTGAAGTCAATGTGGAGGTTTTCCAAATGTTGGCAGTAGGCAAACAATTCGTCGTTACTGCATGATACTGATAAATTTGGAACTCACGTCTGCCCAGATTCTTTTTGTGTAGAAGCAGTTTGGCTGCGAAAGCAGCAACGACGTTTTTTGTTTTAATTAAATTTAGTTTATCGCCTTATGATAGATATCTACGAGTACTAATAACTATTAAAATACGAAAGTGTGTCTGTTGCCTTTTTATATGTTTGTTTGTGTCTACTTTGCGACCGATTGACATGATTTTCATTTTTTCTATATTCAATAAAATAGGACAGATATATGAACTACGCGGAGAGAAATATAGAACCGAGTTTGAGCAATCTTTTAATTAATTAAAAAAATATTAGTTGATGTTCACAAGTTGTTGTTGAGAGTCGAGAGCTCTTGCAGTCGTTGTTTAAGAGGCCTCCTAGCTAAATAAAATTACAAATCACCCCCCCCCCCCCTCTACACAACGCCTCCATTTTCTTTCTGGGTCTCTTCATGCCCCCTTGAGACCTGTAGCGCCCACTTTGGGAAAGACTGGTCTAGAGACTCACGTCTTATAAGCCCCTTGACGAATGAGACCGGGCACTTATCATATTCAGGGGCACATTTTAAAGTGAGGGCGGCCATTTTGGCCAGGCAGTCGGCGCGTTCATTGCCCGCCAATCCTGCATGGGCCTTCAGCCAGAACAAGGACACAGCTTTACTCTGGCCAAAGGCCATTCGCTGGTTTTTGCGGGCCTCGACCACCAGGGGATGCAGGGAGTTGTTATTAATAACAGCCTCCAGCGCGAATCTCGAATCGCTATATATTGCAAAGCTCTGCTGAGCACGGCGAACAATGTCCCCCGTGGCTCTTCATATGGCCAGAAGTTCTGCCTGGTAGACAGTACCGTAGGATGGCAGCTTAAGCTTGACGGCTCTGGTTTCTGCCGCGCCCTCCCAATAAGAGACTGCGGCTCCCACCTTACCGTCAATCCTGCTGCCATCCGTGTAGATTTTAACGGCGAAGTCGCTATTGGCATTTAGCTCACTTTCGTCTATCAGGCTCCTGAACTGCAGGTACATATGCGTTGCCGGGTGTCCATTCTCGGCGTACCCCACCCTTCGCTCGACCTCCCTGCCCGCCAGATCCGGCCGGGGTACTCCCCTCTTTGCTTGGTACAGGGCGGCTGCCTCCTTTATACGAATATCGAGTGGGAGTATTCCGGCGAGAAGCAGCGCTGCGTTCAGGGAGACCGTGCGGTAGGCTTTGCTGAGCTTTTGCGCTTTTCAGCTGTTTCTTAACTCCCAGCTTCCCCACTGCCGGTGCCCAGGCGCTCGCCGTGTACATAATCACTGGTTGTAAATTATTCTTATGACATCTGCGTGGAGGGCCCAACTGATTTTTGCCGCCCTCGACAGCTGCCCGTATATTTTAACGACTTTTGAACATAAAATATGTTCGAAATATGCTTGTTAAATGTCAGGCAGCTGTCGATGGTCAGGCCGAGGAATAAAAGGAATAACGTCATAATCGGTAAGAGCAGTTGTATGAAAAACAGTAAAAATGTGTGTCTTGAACTCGAAATGCATTCCCTTAAACTAAGGATACTTGGGGAGACTCTGAACCATGGTTAGCTTGGAGGAGTCTACTCCAGGAATCTGTTCATAGCTATACAACGTGTAAAACTAAATGAGCAAAACCTGAAAATATTTTAATCAGAATAAGAAACAGAATCAATTAAACCACTTTTTAATATAGGTTACATTTTTAATTCAAAAAAATCTTTATTAAAAATGTCGTCCTGTCTATTTATGAATAGGTCAAGCCATCTCGTGCGCAAACCTGCGCAATAATAGGTAAACAAACAGAAATGGTACAATCAAATTTTGTCATACACGGGATAATAAAAGTTCTTATTTTAATGTAGATTTTAATTTTAAACAAAGTAAAACTACACATAGAACCTTTAATTTTTAACCGACTTCGAAAAGGAGGAGGTTCTATGTTCGGCTGAATGTATGTTTTTTTTTTTTGTATGTATGTTCACCGATATTTCGGTCAATTGTGGACCGATTTTGAAATTTTTTTTTTTTTTGATTGAAAGGTTATGCTTCCAAGTTGGTCCCATAGAAATATTGTTATGATCTGATCATGAACTTCGAAGATATGGAACAGAACTCCTCATAGAATCATAGCAGAATTGTCGTAACAAGTAAAATTGCTTTGTTTATACGTGTAGTCGATGACTGACTGAAAGAAAAGGGGGAGGGGAAAGGGGGAGGGGGTAAATTCATGTAATATAACCGTATTTGGGATTATAAGAATCGTTATGAGATGCACTCTGGCTATAAGGTAATTTATGTTTATCTGAAGGGTAGGTACTTTTTAGTGGTGCTACCATAACTAAAAAGTGAAAAATAAAAAACTTTTTACAAAAAAAATTAAACTGACTTCAAAAAGTACAAAATAACTTTAATTTCGGAAGTCGGTGTTAAATAACGAAGAGACAAGATTAGGTATCTATTGAAACATCGACTTCCGAAATTATAGTTATTTTGTACTTTTTGAAGTCGGTTTAATTTTTTTTGTAAAATGTTTTTTTATTTAAAGGTTTTATGTGCAGTTTTACAGAATCAGGTTTTCCTTTCACAGAATCAGGTCTTTTAAATTAAAAATACTTTGGGGTGTACGAGGTTTTGCGCATTTAACGTTACACATTGTATAGTATCTTTATTTTATATCTTCCCACTTGTCTAAATTTCGACTGTAAAGTTCTTCAGGATGCTGACGATATTGCTCTATTGGTCTGTGGCAAAACCATCGAGGATGCAGTTAGGGATGAAACGTATTTACGCTACCAGGTATTTGCTTCCAAGTACGTACACCAGGTGCCGACCAGAAATACTTGCAAGACTTTAAAGTATTTTATACGGCTACTCGGATTCGCTCCGGTCGGGGCCCGAGTCCCTGATTCGTGAGTCATGACGTAGCTTCGAACGTTGCGCGTCGGCTCGCTTCGGCCGCGTTTGGGTCTCGATTACTCTCGAACGATTATGCTCCTTATTTGTAAGGTTTTACAACACAATGTGGCATGAAAGTATTTTGCTTTAATGGTTTGTCTTTGAAAGTATTTATTTGTATATGGGGTTGTGCCCCAAATTAAATTAAACGCTATGGCCTCTAGCGTGCCATGTGAACGATTGTTTTCTGTTGCCGGGAACATATTAACAAAGAGAAGATCCGGACGGGGAAGTCGCAAAGTAGAGCAACTTTTGTTTCTACAACAAAATAAAAATAATTTAAAAAAATATATATTGTTAAAAAAAGAAAAAAAAAGAAAATCGTGTATATAAAGAATGATTTATATTTTAATGAAAAAAAAATGTACATAAAGTAAATGAATTGAAATCTTTTAACTACGCCTGCTAAGCCACACTACATTTTTAAACAAAATCATGACAAAATATCGTAAAAACTAAAACAATCGTAAAAATAATTCTCTTAGCAGCCAATCCTAAGCCTGTGATTAAAGTAGGAAGGAAAAATTTCATTTTCATCTACAAAAGTATAAGAATGTCGTATGGTACGAACTAGAAGTATACTGAAATACGCACTTGGGCTTAAAATACTTTCAAGTATTTTAATACCTGGGTTTCGTCCCTGGTATTTTTACATACTCGTACTTGCAAGCCCTGGTATTGATACTTGCAAGTATATCTCATCCCTAGATGCAGTTCAGTCCATGAATGTATCGCCGTTAAGTTAGTATGCAACGCCGACTACTACCTAATAATACATTAATATAGGCTGCTCACAGCTCACTATATACAGGGTGGCCTATGTACAGTGCCCCAGAATGATTCTTTAGAAGCTCTAGGATGTTTCTCTGTATGAGAGGTGTACTAACAGCCACCCTTAACATCAACTGAAAAAAACCTACAGGTCATTGGACTCGCTCAGCTGACGTTATCTTAACCCTTCAGATACCGTCAATTAGAGACACAATAGTAAGACAATAGATGCGCGGCCACCGGGTGTCGCTTGGGGATTCATGAATTTAAGAAATTAATTTCGTACATGCGCAAATTAAAACGAGTTTATAAAAAAGGTATTAATTTTTTAATTTTATCTTTACAAATTGACAGTGTTCCATGTAACGGATCGATCCTCCACGGGATTAAAACGATCAAAATTTATCGGTGTATACGTAGGAATATATTGACAAACAGGGCACGATCTAAGGGGGAGGCCAGCCGGGCATTTGCCCAGAGTGGCATAGAATGAGGGGCGGCAAAATTGACTTATTCCTATTGTTCAACTATTGGCCATCTATACACAAGTTGGCAGGTTGACAATTTTATGTGTCACCTTCCAACATACTTCAAGTTGTATGGTGGAAATATTTAAGACTTAAAACTCATGACTTATATGGTTTTATGTACCTATGTGTTGGGGTTTTTTTTTTTTGTCGACGCGGGAAATCATCATTGACAAAACCCGCTCTTGGGTGGAGCGGGAGATAGTGTCAGACTCTTACTGACTAAAAACCCCGCGCCGTTCCTTCTAGCCTTCATACTGGGGCTCTAGTTTCCTTTCGGATAACCCCGACCCCGGTAGGCTTCGACCCAGATGGGCCTCTCCTGTTGCTGACAACTCCTTGAGGCGCGCGAGAACAGTGCATGCCGTCGACGCCTTGACTCGATCCGGACAGTTACCGGACGATCGGACAGCGAGCTACCCATGGCTCGCTGTCCACGAGCCCGCGTCTACGGTGGCTGGAAATCGGGGCCGGAACCTCGGCGGCGGCGGCGGCGAGGGCGCCTGAAGCGATCGGCCTCCTCCTTTGCTAGCATTACTGCTTCGTAGAAGGAGGCAACCGCCTGCCACTCCTCCTCGTTCCGGACCATGGCCTGAACCAAAGCCCGGCGCGAGAGTTCTCCGCCGCCGATCGCCCCCACAAGGGCACGGCGGTGCTCCGCCCAAGCAAGGCACACATCGACTGTGTGCCCCACCGTGTCCGCCGGGCGTTCCGCACAGTGGCAGCTCCCGGGCGTCGCTTGAATCCGATGCAGGTACCTCCCGAACCTATATGTTGGGGGTGAAAATTGATGTTTGCCTGTAGCGGCTAAACAGCTAGATCAGGCCCTGTTGACAAGTACAGCTTGATCATTAGACAACTGTTTTTAAAAACATACCAAATTGCAAATGTTCCTCCTCTGGCTCAATGACATCATCTAGTCTCTCACAAACAGCTGGTAATTCTTCTTTGATAGCAATGCTTTCAATATGGCCGACATCAACTATACTGATGTTCTCTACAGGAGTCACTATCAGCCCACTGGAACACTTCAGCTGTCCTCTGTTTACTGAAAGGTTCGGCTGCAAAAGGTTATTACAGTATTAGGTGATCCTGATGTTTTGTATTGCACACAAACACAAACAAACAATTTTAGTTGCATTTGCTGCACAAGAGCCTCACAAGTAGATTTTTGTCATTTTACAATATTTATATAAAGAACAGATGTGCAGTAACATTTTAATCAGATAAGAACAGTTATATGCAAAACAGTGAAATCTATCCTGGGTCGGATGCTCTAAAGTATTTCTCTTCATCCTGAGCAGTCCATGACTCTCCAGATAATATTCCACAACTATCACACAACGCCATCTAGCCCCAAGCTAAGCAGAGCTTGTGTTATGGGTACTAGACAACTGATAAACATACTTATATATTTCTAAATACATACATATTATAGATAAACTAGCTTTTGCCCGCGGCTTCACCCGCGTACATAATCCCAGGATAAAAAGTGTCCTATGTGTTATTCTGGGATATGGTCTACTCGTGTACCAAGTTTCATCGAGATCCGTTCAGTAGTTTTTGCGTAAAAGAGTAACAAACATTCATACATCCATCCATACATACATACAAACTTTTGCATTTATAATATTAGTAGGATTACACCCAGACACAGAACAAATGATTATGCACATTACATAAACATTTGTCCTAGGTGGGAATCGAACCCACGACCTCCGGCATAGCAGTCAGGGTCACTAACCACTAGACCAGTCAAGATAGTATCACTTCTTCACTTACTAAATACCCTTACTAGCTGCAGAACACCTCACCTCATTCATCATCTGAGCAAACAGCTCTTCAGCTTCCCGACATTTTCTCTGCAGTTGGCAGCATTGCTTCAGTTTAGTGCAGCAGATGAAACAAGCGAGCATCGGCCTACTGTCTTCAGTTACAAACTGCAACAAGACATACAGCATTTGACTTAGGAATAGAATACTTCCCATACAGTACATACATTGTTATGCTATCCAAGCAATATTGAACACAGTTGATGTTAATGTGGCTGTTAGTACACCTCTCATACAGAGAAACATCCTAGAGCTTCTAAAGAATCATTCTGGGGCACTGTACATAGGCCACCTTGTATATAGTGAGCTGTGAGCAGCCTATATTAATGTATTAATTATGTAATATATATTTGAATAAGTTATAACTTACTGGAACATCAGTCAGCTTTTCATACAGTTGTTGTAAATCCTTGTCGTTAACTATGTACATGCGAACATTCTCTACTAAACATATTCGGCACATTGGCATTTTATTCATCTTAAACTCGAAATAATAACCTAATTAACACATAAATTAAAAGAAATATATTGAATATCTACTGCTAGCGCGGCTATAACACTTCACGAGATATTTATACTTGGTACCTAAACATCGAGGAAATAATTTTTTTTAACTATTTTACGAAAAATGTAATTTATTTACGAACTGTGAGTGAACGAAAAAATTTAATCAGAATCCAGTTCTTCATTTTTATTTTACTCATCTCTGTGTTCATGATTTGGGTTTCTCTTGTGACAAAACATCAAACATCAACAAAAGAGAAATAGTACTGGCAAAATTGTGTCACTGTCATTGAAATGTCAGGTGTCAAACTACAGACAGGACATTACCAAAGATTTTATATCTAATAGGATATATAAAATCTTTGGACATTACATACACGACGCGTTATTCAGACTTGTTTTGTCTATGGTTCGGCGTATCGAGCCTATGGTTCGACGTATCGCATATTCTAGTGTAATAGGGATTAGACCGTCTTTCTATGAATGAAAAATATTACGAAGCTGAATATCGCACGCGTTATTCAGCGCATTGTAATAGGCCCATAAGTTGTAAATTTCTGATTGTGTTGTGCTAAAAATAACTAAAATTTTGTGTATTATTAACCTCTACCATATATCTACCAATAAATAAATCTACGCAAACTTTTTTGATTAGAATTTAAGTTCTTAAACAACTATTGTACAATCTTCATAAATAAAAAAAATACTCAAATATCAAAACTTTTTTCTCCTAAAATTTCAATAATCAAATTTTTGGGTTTTAACCTCCTTTTCTCAGGTCAAGCTTTCAGTAGCCGGACTATATCTGTAAATCGTTTTGCAACTTTTCGAGAAGACAGACTCGAATAATAATAATTTAATAATTTATTTAATTACCCAATGTACTTGCTTTAAAATAGTGCAATGGAGATTCAAGGCCATTGCTCGGAATTTCCTTGCAGGATCGGATCAGTATTAAAGATATTCACGAAACTTTGTTACATCTGTATTCTTAGTGCAATCAAAGTTATGTGTACACGAAGAAATGGCTTAAAAGACTAAGTTCTAAAATAAAACAAAAACATAAAAAATATGAATACGTCAGGCAGTGATGCCAGATTGGTATTAATCCCCCCAATTCTGGGAGCTTTTTATAGTCATGTTAGACAGTGTTTTTAAGACGTGGAGATAAAAAACTCGGTTTTGACGATTGTTATGAACAAAACTAATTTTCATTCGTTCATAACAAAAGGATGTTTGATTAAAACATATAATTATTTTCATTCACTGAATACTAATCTGCCCAAGTTAAAGTGCTCACACGAAATCCCAATGCACTGTGATTACAAATGGACAAATGCCCATTAATTCCCACCCCAGGGTATTATATATATATATATTTGGACTTTTATTTTTTCATCCGAAATTAATTTACGAAACTGATGTGAGCTTTAAAACTGGTCTATCTTTTTGAGTTTAGTTACAGATAATTCTTTAAAGGTGTATTTTAATGAATATGTACATATTATTTTAAATGTTTTACAATGTTAAAGTACATCATCATCATCTTCATCATTTCAGCCGATACACGTCCACTGCTGGACATATGCCTCCCCCAAGCGTCGCCACAACGAACGTTCCTGTGCGTCTCGCAACCATTGGCTTCCCGCAACATTCACCAGGTCATCAGACCACCTTGTTGGAAGCCTTCCAACGTTGCGTCTTCCGGTACGCAGTCGCCACTCCAGAACCTTTCGGCCCCAACGGCCATCTGTTCTGCGAGTAATGTGCCCTGCCCATTGCCACTTAAGTTTGGCAATTCTTTGGGCTATGTCGAAAGTACATCATTATATCAGCCGAAAGACGTCCACTGCTGGACATAGGCCTCCCCCAAGCGTCGCCACAACGACCAGTCCTGTGCGTCACGCATCCATCGGATTCCCGCGACCCTGACCAGGTCGTCGGTCTACCTTAGATACTTAAATGTTATTTATGAAGTACCTGGCAGCGGCGTAACACTTGCATCTTGACAAGGGTGCGGGTAAGGGTGGATAGACCGTTATGGTTAGCTGTTTTAAAGGAAATAAAGAGAGAAATAAAGTTTTTTACAAAAGGTAAAACCGTCTACAAAAAGACAAAACCTAAAAATTGCAAAGTAACTTTCAAGTTTTGAAAACTAAGTCGATGAACAAAAAAAAAATACCAGAAAACCCGACTTCTAAATTTTTTTAATAGGAGAGTAGATATCAATTTTTTGGTTTTTGTGATGTAGCATTGAAAGATGATTGCTCAAACAAAACAAAAGAACTATGTACGGAACTTCAAATGACACGAATGAATTTTCACCATTTGTGGGAATTTTTTTCTTTATAACTTGTATTGTACGACTTCTTTCGGGCAAGGTTTACGGGGAACTTGAGACGGTTATCTGGCAACACTGACGACAGGCTATAATAGTTTATTTACACTTGTTTTGATCTACTTGTTGACTAAAAAAATATAAAAATTAAACAATTAACATAAACAGCGTTAACTATCTATAAGTTACATAATTATTTAGTGCATAAAATGGAAAAACTACCAATGTGTAGACTATGTTTAGCGGTGGACGTTCGCATGTATGTCGTGGTAAATAAAGACTTGCATGAACTGTATGAGAGGCTGACAGACAAGCCGGTGAGTTTTATCCTGTACTTATAATAAGATAGCAATACTTTCCCCGTGTGAGTAGAGGCGTACAGAAAGAGCAGTACCTACTAACCACTTATGTACTGTTCTGTACCGAACAGCATGACTCCCTTGCGCTTATCACAATGTATTTGTGTTCAGCGCAACATGTCGTGTTCCAAACATCGCTGTGTCAGCATCGAAGTGGGGACTTTTATAATATAAATCTCTAAAGTAGTCTTCATTTCGGCAGCCCCGCCTTTCTAGAGGGTAATATCATCTTTCTCACAGTCCATCCATCACTTCTGTGGTCGTCTCTTCCTCTCGTAACTGTCCACTATGCTTATGTTAGTGGGGCAACTCAAGTCTCACTAACAAGTAGAGTGCGTAGCCTGTAGGAATCACAAGAAATATAGTTTATTTGTATTTGAATAAAATAAAAGTTGATTTCGTTTATCATGACATGAATAAAATTCAGGAACACAGGTAAATGAAACAAATAGCTACAAGTTCAGTTCTTTAAAACTAAAGGCTTTTTCTAACATTTTATGACTTCTCTGCATCACATTTGAATGTAATTAGTTTGAAGACAACAACAGTTTTGACCATTACATATTTACTGTATGGACTTTAAAAGAGACTTTGACCCCTGAGTTTGTTTCGGTGTTTCTTCTCAGGGTAGTCAGCTAGGAAACACCGGCCTCATCTAGCTTAAACACAAGAAAAAAAAATTGACGTGTAAAAGTGTTTTTTAAACCTATTTGCAATAGTTGAAGACAAGTTTTGTTGCAGTTTGTAACTGAAGACAGTAGGCCGATGCTCGCTTGTTTCATCTGCTGCACTAAACTAAAGCAATGCTGCCAACTGCAGAGACAATGTCTGGGAGCTGAAGAGCTGTTTGCTCAGAAGACGAATGAGGATTATGAGGTGAGGTGTTTGTTAACAGGTATACCTCCAGGGTTGATTTTTGAGTTGGAGCAGCAAGTGCATGTATCTTATCCTTTACAGCGTCAGGAACATTCTCAGGAGACTTCCCTCAACTTGAGTAATTCCTAATTGTTTTCATAGAATTTGGGAAAAAAATATCAGTTAGTAGAAGCAACACGCAACTAACTCAAAAACTGTTTCATGCCATCCCCTGCTCATTTTTAAGACTACCTTGTATAGATGGGATGCCACACTACAACTTAATTTTTTCTGAGGTCCATATGAGGCTTGGTATGTAATGCATCTTGGCTTATCTCATACTCAGTGGCGTAACTACTAAGGGGCTAGGCGGGGCAGTGCCACGGGGCCCTCAAGCTTAGGGGGGCCCCAAAACCTGATTGTTCGAACCGCTTATTGAAAGGAAATATTTCTGTTGATAGTAATATTTCATCAGATAATGTAACCTCTGCAGTATTGATTAAAAAGTCTACTCATGAAGATTCAGTACCTAATTTAGCTGTATAACATATTGTTGCTATATTAACTACGACCATGTCTCCTTATCATTGTGTGTGCATGTTAATCATACCTAACTGAACTTGTTAACTTGGGATTTGTATTACAAAAGATAAAGTAGCATTGCATTTATAAAATAGAGTCCGTCTACTGAAAGCGTGACCTGAGAAAAGGAGGTTGAAACCCAAAAATTTGAATATGGTATTATTGAAATAGTAGGAGAAAAAAGTTTTGGTACTTGAGTATTTTTTTATATATGACGATTGTACAATAGTTGTATAAGAACTTAAAATTGTGTAGATTTATTTATTGGTAGATGTATGGTAAAGGTTAATAATACACAAAATGTTAGTTATTATTCCAAATTTATTTTATCTGTTCTCTAAAATGCCGTATATAATATTCTTTATTTACAATTTGGCATTTTGGCCTTCCGACAAGAATACCAAGAGGACAAAACTGCGATAGTCAAATAAAATAGTCATCATCATTCATACTGTAAAAATATCTAGTGGTCAGTCAACAATGATCAAGATTATAGTGTCACACTAACTTAAAAATCCAAGATCCTGTATAAACATTGTTGTTTTTCTTAGAAAACAACTTCTTTCTCTTCTTGTTATTGTTTAAACTCACTGATGATAGTGTGTAGCAGCTTTCGCACATAACTTTATATTGTTTTACCCATGATAAAGCAGTTATTGTTGATAAATAAATATCTGTTTCAAAAAACTGACAATTGCAATCATAGACTTAGACGTGATTTTGGCGGCAAAATAATGTTGCCACTTTAATTTAAAAAAAAAACTCCAGGTTACGCTTTCATTAGACAGACTCTATGTACCTATATGAATGTTTTTAAAATAATTTGAGAAAACCTAAACAATTTAGGGGCCCCCAGTTTGTTTTTGCCCCAGGGCCCTCAGTTACCTACCTACACCACTGCTCATACTTATCTTTTTGCAGCTAATTCCCGCTAGAAGCCAAGACCACTTCGGGTGTTTTAATGAGTTGATTATATCGCCCATGGTGCATATTAGCATAGATTCTGATGATGCATGTCAAACAGAATGTGATGCTATCAAAGAAGAATTACCAGATGTTTGTGAGAGACTAGATGATGTCATTGAGCCAGAGGAGAAACATCACAGTGATGGTATGTATTTAGGAGCAAGAAAATAACGATCTATCTATACCAATATACAAAGAGGTGTAATGGTTTACGTAAACATTGGTACAAGCATTTGTCAATGTGTTGCTTTCATTATTAATTTATGAGCAGTAGCTAGTTGTAAGTCTAGAAATGAGGAATACGCTTGGAATAAAAAAAAAACAAACTTCATTTAAAATTTCGATATACTTATTAATTCAAATTAACAGTCCTCAGTCCATGATATGCAAACTCAGAATCTTCAACGACACTGGATGTTTGCTACTCACTGATGTGTTTTTGCTCATTTTCTTATGATTCTGGAACATTGACATTGTTCTCTTAAAAAACTAAGAAAAATATATATTGCTCACGTAATTAACATCTAGACCCCCCATTCCCCATGTCATTAAAATAAGCAATGCTAAGACCCTCCCACCCCCTATAGTGGTTACATAATAGTTGAATGGCCCCTTTCCGTGATAGTCACTGAGAGGTAACAAGACCTTTTCTCCCGGTTGGTGCATGATTCCTGTGAGGCAGGTCACAGAGCGGAGCTGTGGGAAAAGCTAGTTATAATATCTAAAAACTAAAAATGTAAACATGTTATTGGTTTTAACAATAATATCTCTTTATTGTGAAGATATTATTTTTATGTTAAAATCTATTTAGCTCTGGCTCAATAGTCTCTCCACTGCAGCAGACAATGCAGAAGACTAAGTAATCAACAACTAGTCAATCTCAATGGATCCGTGCATCTCTGCCAGTCTTGATATTTTATGAAATTATTGACTTTTAGGTTCCAATAACAAAAAAGTAATAAGGCAGTCCTTGTGGAGTTGCTCCATCAGTCTGTGTGACACAGCCGGATGCTTCAGTGGCTACTGCCACAGACTTGTAATTTGACTAACCGACTTCAAAAAGGAGGAGGCTCTATGTTCAGCTGCATGGGTTTTTTGTTTTTGTATGTATGTTCACCGATATCTCGGTTGCTGACCGATTTTGAAAATTATTTTTTTGATTGAAAAGTAATGCTTCCAAGCAGTGGCGAAGCGTGAAATATTGTGAGAGGTAAGCCGGAGCAAAAAAAAATGCTTGCCGACTCCGAGCGCGGGCACGCAGTCTTGAGTCCTTACCGAAAATCTGTGATTGGCATCCTGGCTTCAGTCTAGGGAGATGTATCTTCAGTCCACTTTTACTATACGTGTAAGCACTGAGATATTGAAACAGTGTCTTGCAAGTAGGGTTGCCAGGTCCTGGAACTGAAAAGCCGGACAATCTATCCTATTTAGCCGGATGTTTGGTCAAAAAGGCCGACATTTTTTTTAAGTCTAATAAAATTCATGAAATCTTTTTAAATTCTAATGAAAAAACCATAGGATTAAGTGATATTATTGCTACACTATTACATGTCCACTCTGCTCGTGCTAGCGACACAAGGTAAGGCAAAACTCTAATGACAATTCTAAACAAAATGCTGGCTTTAAAAAACCTAACAAAAGCCAAAAATGCTCAAATTTGGCCGGACCCGCCACTTAAAAGCCTGACTATGTCCGGCTTTATCCGGACGCCTGGCAACGCTACTTACAAGCATAATAGAAGTGGCTTTGATAAAAGCCGTTTGTGGTGAAATGATGATATGATGTAAATTAAACAAAACTTAATCGACTAAGTACTAATAATACTACTTATACTCTAAAGCTATTCGTCTATTCTTTCTTACAAAGTGCGCTAAGACATTATCATAAAAGCCGGGAAGATTCTTAATTTTTAGTAAAGAACGTTTTTCTATAGAAAGAATGGCTAGATCAGATAATCGTTCTTGTTTTTGAGCATTACGCATGTTGATATTTATTGTAAAGGGATATATTAAAATGTTTAAAAAAACCAGCTCTGAGAAGAACTTTTGCGTAGGTGTAGTTTTAAGAACGAAATCTAAAAAAATCGCACGAAAATTATTATAGACTTCGCGCACGACCTTTCTCATAGATCTAAACTCCCCTCCCGCACGCGCACTCCCGGGCCCCGCCTTGGTGACGCTTGGGCCGTGCAGCATAAATCGTAATATTTTAATTTCGCCATAACTTCAAAACCAAACGTCCAATTTTAATCATTCAAAGACCAAATATTATCTACATAAACTGTACTTAGTGATGAAATAATTTATTTTGATAAGGGTTAATAGCATGAGTAAAATAAATGCGTTTAAATGTAGATAAAAAAATGGATGTTGTGCCTCACTCGACATAGATAGGTATACTGTTACGCGGACTTTTTTGTAGATATTTATAAGATCTACAATGAATTAGAACATTTTACGGTTCTATCTTTAATAGTTTAGGCAGCGTACGCAAAATAAGTAACGTTTCTGGTTGATTTTTTACACCTTGTGTCGGAAAAACCCAAATATCTTACGGAACCCTATTTTTTTCCAAAATAAAATTTAGCCTATGTTACTCGTGGATAATGTAGCTTTGGAGTGGTCAAAGAATTTTTAAAAACAGTCTAGTAGTTTTTAAGCCTATTCAATAAAACTCTATCAAATAACTCGAAAAAAAACCGGCTTGCCGGAGCGCTTTAGAGCGCGCAGGTTAATTGACCTTTATGTGACGTCATGAACTATTCTTGTATAGAAATTTAAACGCTAAAAAGCCGATTGCGCCTGCGGCTTATCTTATAGTGCTACATGTTGCTGAAAAGTAAATTTTGTTGATTTAATGTCCATAGTGTACTTAGTGTAGGCGTTTTGTAATGTTAGCTTTGTAGTTTTATAATTACTGATTGTGCCATTTCTCAATTACGGTAGAGAGTAGTTGTGTTCTAAACTTCTGAAGGGAAGCCGGTGGGAATCGAGTTGTATGGAACCTTCGTCACTACTTCCAAGTTGATCCCAAAGAAATATTGTTATAATGTGATCATGAACTTCGAAGATATGGAACAGAACTTCTCATGATGATTATTCTGCTATCATGATTATTCTGCTATTATCCTATCATAGCAGAATAATCGTAACAAGTAAAATAGCTTTGTTTATACGTGTAGTCGATGACTGACTGAAAGAAAAGGGGGAGGGCATGTATCGAACTGATCTGGTGATAAAGCCAGAAGGTAAATTATTGTAATATAACCGTTTTTGTGAATTTTGGAATCGTTATGAGATGCACTCTGGCTATAAGGTATTTATGTTTAGCTGAAGGGTAGGTACTTTTTAGTGGTGCTACCATAACTAAAAAGTGAAAATAAAAAAGGTGTTTAATAACGAAGAGACAAAATTAGGTACCGACTTCTGAAATTATAGTTATTTTGAACTTTTCAGTGTTTTTTTTACAATGAAGTCTGTTTAGTTTTTTTTATCAAAAGTTTTTTATCGAGTATCTATACTTATTTGTTAGATATCCCAGTGATCCTGCCATGCCTGTATTAATTATTAACTTCCTCTTCACTGTTCTTACTTGCAGAGCTAGAACTGGTAAATCTATACAATAGACATTCAGACGCAGAAGATATACCAGCACAACAGTCTGAGTCTGATTCAGAAGATGACGTGCCCTTAGTAAAGATCAAAACAGAAGTGGATGAAGAACAAGAAGTACCGAGGAAGAAGCCAAGAGCCAGTGACACGACACGTGAGTATTAGTTAGTGAGTCACTGTGCGAGCGAACAGGCCGGCGGGGTTGACAACATGAACTTACCAAAACTAACTTGAGTAGCATTAACACAAAGTGGTACTGAAGACTGTTTGCACATACAACAGAACAGTTCTGTGTGTGGGGTATCATAACCCTTGCGTTTGGCTCTATCGTAGTCGGTAATTACAGCTTATTTTGTCCTTTCCTCATGCGTAATCAGTAATTTATTGTTTTATTAAGCACTAGCTTAAAAAATGGAGTAATTTCTCCCGTTTCCCCAACATTTCCCTTCACTGCTCTGCTCCTATTAATCGTAGCGTGATGAAAAGTATACTATAACCTGCCCAGGAGTATGAAGAATGATTTTACCAAGTTTCGTTAAAATCTATCGAGTAGTTTTTGTTTCTATAAAGAACATACAGACAGACAGACAGACAGACAGACAGACAAAAATTTTACTGTTTGCATTTTTAGCATCAGTATCGATCACTTATCACCCCCTGATAGTTATTTTGGAAATATATTTCATGTACAGAATTGACCTCTCTACAGATTTATTATAAGTATAGATTACCAACAAGTTCACAAAACAAATCTCCAACCCAATACTAACTTCGTACACCACACATCATCATGTGCTGTGTACACTATTTTGTGTTTAGAAATTGGCGCTTACTAGATTTAAAATCGCAGGGTCGGCCGTGGCGAAGCAACCAACACTGCACATACAAGGAAATAAACTAGAAGCCGTAATTATAGAAGATGAAGAGAAGAATAAAGAGTCAGACACAAAAGTTACTCGGAACACTCATAAAAGTACGTCCGAACTTGTTCCGAAATACGAAGAACCTTTAACAGATACAACACCTCGAGTTAATATTAGTGTTATTGATACAACGTTAGACTCAAAATGTCGTAATAATATTAACAAACGTAATTTCACAAAACGCACTCGTACAAGCACTGGTGGAGCACCTTACACGTGTGATATTTGTCGGCACAGTTGTAAACACAAGACAGCTCTAATAAGACATATTCTTACACACACTGGTGAGAAACCCTACAAATGTAAAGAATGTGAGCTTTGTTTTAGTCGAAAGGATTCTTTAAAATTACACATTCGTAAGCACACTGGCATTAAACCTTACAAGTGTGAAGAATGTCAGCTTTGTTTTATTCGAAAGAGTTATTTAACAGAACACATTCGTACGCACACTGGCGAGAAACCTTACAAGTGTGAAGAATGTCAGCGTAGTTTTAAAAATAAGAGCAATTTAAGAAAACACATTCGTACACACACTGGCGAGAAACCTTACAAATGTAATAAATGTCAGCTTTGTTTTAGTCAAAAGTATTATTTAACAGAACACATTCGTACACACTCTGGTGAGAAACCTTACAAGTGTGAAGAATGTCAGCGTAGTTTTAAAAATAAGAGCAATTTAAGAAAACACATTCGTACACACACTGGCATTAAACCTTACAAGTGTGAAGAATGTCAGCGTTGTTTTATTGAAAAGGGTAGTTTAACAAGACACATTCGTACGCACACTGGCGAGGAATCTTACAAGTGTGAAGAATGTCAGCGTTGTTTTAGAAATAAGAGCAATTTAACAAAACACATTCGTACGCACACTAGCGAGAAACCTTACAAGTGTGAAGAATGTCAGCTTTGTTTTAGACAAAAGAGTAATTTAACACAACACATTCGTACGCACACTGGCGAGAAACCTTACAAGTGTGAAAAATGTCAGTGTGGTTTTAAATGGATGCATCATTTAACTAAACACATTCGTTCGCACACTTGCGTTAGACCTTACAAATGTAATAAATGTGAGCGTTGTTTTAGGGAAAAGGGTAATTTAACAAAACACATTCGTACGCACACTGGCGAGAAACCTTACAAGTGTGAAGAATGTCAGCTTTGTTTTAGATCGCCGCATCATTTAACTAAACACATTCGTTCGCACACTGGCGTTAGACCTTACAAATGTAATATATGTGAGCGTTGTTTTAGTGAGAAGAGTAATTTAACAAAACACATTCGTACGCACACTGGCGAGAAACCTTACAAGTGTGAAGAATGTCAGTTTTGTTTTAGTCAAAAGATTAGTTTAACAAATCACATTCGTTTGCACACTGGCGAGAGACCTTACAAGTGTGAAGAATGTCTGCATAGTTTTAGTCAGAAGAGTGTTTTAACAAAACACATTCGTACGCACAGTAAATACACCGGTTAATTTTGATCGTTTTAATCCTCTAAACCGGTGGTTTTACTTATAAAATACTATTCATCCAAAGCTTGTAGAGCGACGTAACTTTTAAAATAAAAATAAAAACAGCAAGTGATACGGTTATACTTGCAAAATGTATTTAAAAAAAAACAGTTGCGCCACGCGTGTTAGTAACCTGCGTCACGCGCGAGAGATCGTTGACTCGCTCAGCTGATGCTCACGTAAAATAAATAAAATGATTCCAAATTTTCTTTTCTACTTTTTCTGACTTAGGCCGGACTTAACTGCTTTGTGTCTAAGACATACCCACGGAGTAAGTATGAAAGAGGAGGCGGCCTAAACAACTGTGCACTGTGACTCTCAACTAGGTCCTGACGTCATCACGGTGGGCGTGGCTTAAATCATTGTTGTGTTGAACTTTGTAAACCTACTCATTTGGCAGCATATTCGAGATAGAAAAACAAAAAAATTAAGTGTTGTATTTTATCTTGTAAAAACTATGTAAGTACTCAGATAGACGTTCTAATGCTATGGATATAATAATAATAATAATAATATAATAATAATAATATATTTATTTGTACATTTAACACACACAGTAACAACATATAATAACATGAACAAATACAATAGTTGTACAAACACTGATCATTGGATACAACTGGATGTCATCATATTTCTTTGTTAGTCATTTTATGCGTAATTTATTAAAATACTTCTACAAAAATCTCTTAACCTTTTCACCGCCAAGCACTTCTATAGAAGTTCGGGATTTTCGTGCCACCAGCGCCACAACTTCTATAGAAGTTGTTCATTTTAACTATCTTATTAAAATAAATTTACTGTGATAAAAAGCTTTGTTTCATTTTATTATTTAAGATAGCACTGTCTACTACCCTGTTTTTTATTTTTCTACACAAAATAAGCCCTAGTTTGTCCTAAAATCGGCAAAAACAGAAACTCCGAATTTTGTTTCTTTCCTCAGAACGCCAATCACTTCATATCAAGTTGGCCAGTGATGTGCCGTGAAAGGTTGATTTCACCATTGAAATATTTATAAATACAGAAAGTTACGAATATCGAAAACAATTTGAGGTGAATAAAATATGAACTTAGTTATCTACTTCGTTACAAAGGATAGTAGATGAATTTCGACCTTCAGGTGGATGCCGATACGTAATTATAAAGTTGTTACCAATTCTTGTCGATATTTATTTTCCCATCTCTACAAAACAATTGGTCGTCTATGCCCCTGTGCGCCACCGAGTGCCAAGAACTACTATAGAAGTTGGTCAGTGACGTCATAGGCGTGCGATTGTAAAGGTCACCTTGGCATAGTGCAGCACAAAATCGGATTCGCGCGCACGCATCTTTCTTTCTTTCACTTGATAACAAATAGAAAAATATAGCTATATTAAAATTAAAAATACCGTAGCATAGCCTAATGTATACACAATATGATTATTTAAAAGTATATGCTCTAAACCCAGATCAAATTACTTAAAATAAATAGAGAATGTTAAACAGTACACATTTTTCTCTCATATTCCGAAATTATTGTTTATTTATAATAATTCCAAGCAATTTGTAACAGTTAGAAATACGGTAAAAGAAACTAGATTATATTTCCATGAAAACGATACCAAAATATTAGTATTTGATGCATCTTATCTATTTTTAATAAATGAAAGAAAAGGGGTCGAATTATCGCGATTTTCGGAGCAAGCGCGAGACCTTGAATTGTTCAGAATGGCCGCCCGGGGCTGTGCAGACGAGATGCTTTTTTGATTACCTACCTAGTTTGTCACTTATTTTATTTTGCAGTTTTACTTTTCTATATTAGTGGATTAAATTAACACTTTAATTAATGTTCTTTAAAAAAATGTTTAAAAATATTTTTTATTTTTTAACCGACTTTAACATCATATGGAAAAGTTTCGGAAGTCGGTGACAACACAAAATATATGAAATCGGAACCTATTAGCTAATTGAATTTCAAGGGATATCATATATCAGTGGAATAAGGGTACAGATAGGTAAATTAAAAGCAATAATAATTAATAGTATATTTTCTAATCTTTAGTTTGTGGTACAAAACTTTGTTAAATAATATAAAAAAAATCAAGGCTTGTGAAAGTCTCTGAAGCAGCCGAATATACACAGGTAGACCCCACACTCGATGCATTGCCAGACTGTTCGGGTCATGACCTTTTGTTTATTGGAACACCACCAGCAGCGGCCTTTGTTGGCAGTTGTTCGCATGGGGAAGTGGTTCCCATCGACGATCGGTCGGTTCATCAGTGTCAATTTTGTATTTCGTCTTATTGTCGTCATCATCATGTTTGTCGTTTGTCTGCCACATGGTCTTGTGATGAGTCTGGATTCCGTCGTCAAGTCTATACGTCTGTACGTCTTCAGTAATCCTTCGGCCAGTATTGTTCTGAACTGCCGGTGTGATATTTTTGGGTGTTTGGTGTGATATATAACGTAACAATTAAAAACTGCAACGTTAAAAAAACGGCGGAATAATTTTTTGTACCATACACGATTTCTCACTCTTTTTATGTCTTGGGCGGATAAATATTGATCTTTTCGATCAACGCCTCCCATATTTTTGTTATAGTCCAGAACAATACTGGGCTTGTATGTCATTCGGTTGTACTTATTGCTTGTTCCGATTTGAATTGAATGATAAGTGGAGATCATACTTACTAAATTCGAATCTCGCCACACCATCAGCGACAAATCGGGACAGTAAGCAGCCACCAACTCTCTGTGTCGTAAGTCAGTCTTGGAAATGGTCCGTAGTGAAGCGGGAATAAATTCACGGTTTAGTCTTTGCGTCCCGTAACTGTCAGTCTGTCGTAGTTTTAAGCATCGCGCTAATAATGGACAATTATAAAAATTGTCCATTATAACCTTTATGTAAAAGTGGCTGTACTAAATCAAAAACTATTTTTGCAGTTGCATTCGTAGGTTGAAAGTCAGACAAAGTTTGTTCCGTCCTGTCGTCTTGTTCAGTCTGTTCAATGTTATTGTCATCATCGTTGTCGTTATTGATTGTCGTTTCGGATTTGCCAGCATATACCATAAACTTCCACAGATATCCCGTCGATAATTCGCATAATTCGTAACTTTTGACGCCAACTTGAGCCTGAGCTTTGGTATTGATCTTCTGAGCAAAGCTCAATCGGCCGTGCCAGTTCAAAAGTGACTCGTCAATTGCTATATCTTGCTGCGGGTAATATAGGCTGGCAAATTTGCGATTAAAATAGTCAAGTATGGGCTGTATTTTGAAAAGTCTTGTCTTTGTCGGTAAGTCAGTATTATTGTCAACAAAGTGCAACATGGATTTGAGGAGCAGGTATCTATTGTAGGTGGAAGGAAAAAGGACTTACGGAGGATGAAAAGATGCGTTGGTTCCTTCGATAGCAGCCTCCAAAGCGCGCCGGTTCAGGCGATATTTCCTCCAAGATTCGCGAGAGAAGAGAGTTTGAGAATTTCACCACACAGCACCAATATTTTCACTTTTTAGAGTTTTGTTTGGGAGGGAGCGCGGGCGCACGAAGATACGTGTCACCAGAAGGAATGAACAGGAAGGAATGGTTTTGGATGGAAAATCCTTCTCGAATAAGTTATTGAATGAAGTGTAATATAATGTTGCAAGTATGTGTTTATGCTTTTATAATGAGGTACAGATAGAACAAATATAGATAAATAATGCGAATGGCGCAGACAGTAGGTCATTATTTGAGTAAAATAGGGCATGGTACCAAAGCCATTAAAAGAAAAGTACGACACTTCACTAGGTAAAGGATATAATCCCTGCAGAAGCATCAGAGCTAGGAAACTAATCATTTCTTGTCGGTCAGTTGGTGTCCAGCGGTGAAATCGTGAAGTCGGCGTCGTTTTGTCCTTTATGGAGTCCAATTTCTGTCTAGCGTATCTGTTTGTTTCATCACAGAGTAAGTCAATAAACTCTACGTCGAACATCTTTTCGAATATGTCTGTTGGTGTTGTGTCAGTTACGTCAAACATAGGTCCCGGAATTCCAGTAAAAGTCTCCCGTTTGGCTTTAAAAGTAGATTTGTCCTTAGTCCAGTCGAATGTAAAACAGTCATTAGGTAAAAGATCTTGTATTGCCCTATCATTTGCCCTGTCTTCTGCTTGTAAAATTTGGAGCTGGTGGGGAGTTAAGTCGTCGTCAGTCGTTGTTTCCATATGTCGTGTAGTCGCTGTAGGGTATACTTCGTCGTCAGACTCGTTGTTAATGTCTAAATCACTGTCAGAGTCTAACCAGTCACAAATTGTGTCTTGAAACGTGTTATCGTTGATACCTGGAAAATTTACATAAATATAAGACTAAATAATAATAAGCAACTATAATAATAAAAAACTTTTTACAAAAAAAAATTAAACCGACTTCAAAAAGCACAAAATAACTTTAATTTCGGAAGTCGGTGTTTCTATAATAGATACCTAATCTTGTCTCTTCGTTATTTAACACCGACTTCCGAAATTAAAGTTATTTTGTGCTTTTTGAAGTCGGTTTAATTTTTTTTGTATTTTTTTTTTATTTTTCACTTTTTAGTTATGGTAGCACCACTAAAAAGTACACAGCACCTAATTTACCTACTATGGAAAGAGAAGTGGTAATCCCAGCTGCTTCAAACAATTAACGACGACGGTCAGTGATTGGTAAGCATAAACAATTATTTAGGAGTCCGTATTTTTAACCGACTTCGAAAAGTAGGAGGTTCTATGTTCGGCTGAATGTATGTTCACCGATATTTCGGTCAATTGTGGACCGATTTTGAAAATTTTTTTTTTTATTGAAAGGTTATAAATAAATAAAATAAAATAATCTTTATTTCGGATAAGTGACATCCATATGGGTTAGTAACAATATAGAAAAAATTTAAACCTATGGTAGTAAACTTACTACTACCTATTTATTTATTTTAAAACAAGGTGGTTGTTCATGATACATCTATGAGCAACATCACCTAACAGAGGAGAGTCGTACCTCCCCGCTATGGTCTTCAGGATGGAGTTGGAGCTAGCCCGCACTCTGCAGAGCAAAGAGGCAGACTTCTGTCTGACGATGGCGTGAAATCCATCGACGTGTGCCTCTGCGAACATACCTGATGCGCTGCAGAAACGGGGCAGCCCCATCAACATCCTGAATCCGTTATTATATTGGACCCGCAAGGCGCTGATAGTCCGCCGAGTATAGTTGGTCCACAGGCTGCACGTGTAAAACACTTGACAGTAGGCTTTAAAAAGTGTTATCTTAACTGGTCTGCTACACCGTACAAATTAGCGAGCCAACACATTACATCGAACTGCCAGCGCCCTACGTTCCCTTTCAATATCGTCTTGATCATTAAGGTCATCGGTGACGTAATGCCCCAAGTACTTAAACTTACGCACCTGCACTATATCTTTCCCATTAAGTTTAATAGGGGGAACATAATCAGGACATTTACTACCGACAGCCTTAAAGACCAAGAACTCGTTCTTTTTAACATTATAAATAAGGCCATGCTTCCGAGCATAGCTTTCGCAGCAACTCAGCAGCTCTCTCAACGCCCTAACTGTTGGGCTCAGCAACACCATATCGTCAGCATAACTGATGTTATTAACACTCACGTCATCAATGCGACACCCGATTTTCTTGCTGCTGAGCTCAACAATCAGATTGTCAATATAAAGGTTAAACAACTTTGGTGAAGTTATCCCCCCCTGTCTAACCCCGCACTCCAGTCCATACCACACCGATAGCCTATCAGCCCATCTTACACAATTTGTCTGATTATAATACCAGTACTGGAAGATACGCAACAACTCCGCCGGCACTCCTCTCTCCCGCAGCTTTTCCCACATAGCATCGTAAGAAACAAGGTCAAAAGCACGGGAGAGATCTAAAAATCAAGCATAAACTGGTGTCTGACGTTTTGCATAATATTGTACCGTATGTTTGAGGCTGAGAATTGCACTTTCAGTACCAAGATCATTACGAAACCCAAACTGTGCATCGTGTAAATTAAGTAAGCCATCCAACCGAGCATCCAGCTGGCTGTCGAGTACCTTCGCGATAATAGTAGCCAGAGAGATGGGCCGATAGTTACACTTATCAGCAACGTCACCCGTTTTATCCTTTATAATAGGAACGACAATAGTTCGCATGAGATCACAAGGGAGGTATGAGTGACACATACACAACGAGTAAAACATAGCGAGCACTCTAGCTAGGTGAGGACCAGCATGTTGCAAGTGCTCAATGCTTAAACCGTCGTGACCGGGGGACTTCCCTCTTGTCATATTTTTAATCGTGCTTGACACTTGCTTGGCTGAAAATCGGACCAGATCAGAGTCACGACAGCATCCGTCATCGAGCACTCGCAACGATGAGCCCAGCGATGACTCCACTTTGAAATGGTCCATAAACATGCTGGCGATGCCGTCCGGCTGATCAGCACCACTAACACTGACGGGAAGGCCAGGCCCAACATCTAGTTTTTTAGTGGCCTTCCAGAACTGTTGAAAATTTTTGGCTTTACGGAGAGTAGTTAAAATATCAAGCTTAATTTGTTCCTGATGAGTCTGACACCACACCAACCTGCTTTTAAATATCTTTCGTGTGAGACACATGTCATTGTAGACATCACCAGAAGTCGGTTTATTGTGCCACACCCAAAGCTGATATTTAAGCCTGGCCATCGCGTGTGCGGCTCGCAAGTGCTTATTCCACCCGACAACACGACCAACATGCCTACGAGGTTATGCTTCCAAGTTGGTCCCATAGAAATATTGTTATGATCTGATCATGAACTTCGAAGATATGGAACAACTCTTCATAGAATCATAGCAGAATTGCCGTAACAAGCCAAATTGCTTTGTTTATACACTAGCTTCTGCCCGTGACTTCGTCCGCGGAAAATTTCTTGTTTTAAAATAAGATTACACTCGATTAGACGATGCGCACGTTCAGCGCTAGATTCCCGAGCACGGGCCTGCGATGTTATGACATTTTGCCTACCAAGCCGCCGCGAGCGTTTAGCGCTAGTCTCCCTATCCCTTGTCTCAGAGACATGCTGCCTTAACTCAGATAGACGGTGCGCACGTTCAGCGCTAGTTCCTCGAGCACGGGCCCGCGATGTCCTCACATTTTGGCTAGCGAGGCGCTGTGAGCGCTCGGAGCTAGATTCTCTAGCGCGTGCTTGCGAAATATATTCTCTATTTCTCGAGAGGCGCTGCTCATTTTCAGGGGCAGATTCTTCCGTACGGCGTACTCGAGCGGCTCTTGTCTGTGATGTCTGCCGGGACAGTTGAGATTTCCTTTTAGACATGCTCTCAACAAACTACGCACAGACTTGAAAACAATTATGAACAAAAGGAGAGCGACTCGAACACCGTCCGCCTTTACAAAACCAAACAATCGTAATATTGAATAACTCGTATCGATTATTACGATAGAACGAAGTACGAAACTACGAACATACAAAAACGTACAACGAAATTACGATATTTTCGATTATGAGGTATCTATCAACAACAACAACAACCATACGAACGAAACAACCGAAACCAATAAGCAACTGACAGAACTCCAACTAACGACAACGTGGGCATAATAATTCGAGAGGGTCATCAATCCACAGAAAGTCTTAACACCGCGATTCAGAAAAATTACGTAATTGCAGAACGCCATCTATGGGCAAAAAGGTGAAACGTTGGGCACGCCACAATTATGGCGGTAAGTCTCCTCTTTGAGGCGTGGCTGGAAAGGCCTCAAGGCGTCCTTACCTTCCGCATGACACAGGTCCTCACCGAACATGGCAAGTTCGGGAGGTTCCTGCACCGAATTAAAGTGGAAGAGACGCCCGAGTGTCGCCACTGTGCGGAACGCCCGGAGGACACGGTGGAGCACACAGTCGAGGTGTGCCCTGCCTGGGCAGAGCATCGCCGTGCCCACATGAGGGCGATCGGCGGCGGACACCTCTCGCGGCGGGCTCTAGTTGAGGCCATGGTCCTTAGCGAGGAGGAATGGCAGGCGGTCGCCTCCTTCTGCGAAGCAGTAATGCTAGCAAAGGCGGAGGCAGACCGCATCAGGCAACGGCGCCCCCGCCGCCGCCGCCGGGATTCCGATCCCGATTTCCGGCCACCGTAGACGCGGGCTCGCGGACGGCGAGCCATGGGTAGCTTGCTGTCCGATCGTCCGGTAATGGACCGAGCCCAAGACGTCAACGGCGCGCACTGTTCCCGCGCGCCTCAAGAAGTTGTCAGCAACAGCAGAGGCCCATTTGGGTCGAAGCCTACCGGGTCCAGGGTTATCCGAAAGGGAACTCGTGCCCTGGTTTGAAGGCTAGAAGGAACGGGGTGGGTTTTTAGTCAGTAAGAGTCTGACACTATCTCTCGCTCCACCCAAGGGCGGGGGTTGTCATAAGATGATTTTTGCCCACCATAAAAAAAAAATAGGTAAAACGTCTGCACAATGAAAGTTACGCTAGGGGCATTTTGCGTTTTAGTAATTTTATATTATCTTCGAAACTGTATGACCAATTGCTATGCTGTAAATGGCAAATCTTATCTGTATAATGTTCTTGTGATACTGAAATAATTTATTGTCATAAGAATTAATATTTTGTTGCTCAAATAATCAACCAAACGTAAGTATGCCGAAAAAAAATATTTTTAATGCAATAAAAGAAGTATAAAAGATGAAATATAAAAGATAGAGATATGGTACCGCGGACTTTTTTGTAGAAATAATTAAGACGAACCAGGTAGCCATACATTGTTTTTAATTTTAAGCAACTGTTTAGGCAGCGCACGCAAATAATTCTATTTTATGAGGTATTTTTTTCCGACTTGCTAGACAAAAGTTGTGATAGCTCGGTTAATATACATGCTATAGAAACAATTTATAGCCTATAGCACTCAGGAATAATGTAGCTTTCTGCCAGTAAAAAAAAATTTTAGAATTGGATTATTAGTTCCAGAGATTACCCCCTACATACAAACTTACAAACTTACAAACTTACAAATTTTACCTCTTTATAATATTAGTATAGATGTAGGCGATGACTGACTGAAAGAAAAGGGGGAGGGGGTAAATTCATGTAATATAATCGTATTTGGGATTATTAGAATCGTTATGAGATGCACTCTGGCTATAAGGTAATTTATGTTTAGCTGAAGGGTAGGTACTTTTTAGTGGTGCTACCATAACTAAAAAGTGAAAAATAAAAACCTTTTTACAAAAAAAAATTAAACCGACTTCAAAAAGTACAAAATAACTTTAATTTCGGAAGTCGGTGTTAAATAACGAAGAGACAAGATTAGGTATTGTAGCGTTAAAAAAAAAGAAAATCACCACTTATACACGTATAATTTTGCATTTTTAAAAAAACAACATAGAAGAAATTATAAAAGGAAATAAAAAAATTCGGCGACTTTATATATATAAAAATAGGGTTTAAGTAAGGTGGCGAGATGGATATATAAAAAAAATAAAAATTTATAATTTGGAAGTTGTGCCTATAGGTACGGGATTGCAATCACGGGACCTCAGACGCGGACTCGTAAGCTATCAAAGAAATCGGTTCATTCCGCAACCTTTTTACACGAATTGCTGTGATTATACATATAAAACAGATGGCGTAAAAAAAACTACTCAAATATTACTTGCTACTACTGCTATAGAATAAGGAAAAATAGGGATCATGAAAACTTCACGTGGAGTGACGTCACGATGTGTCACTCCCTCTGGGAGCTAATTATTCTTAAGCTTATTGGTTTCAGGACGTGGATTTTTCCATTCAAGAAGGGTATTATAGGATTTATACCACCAGTACAGATGTTTGAAGCTGTTTTTTTCCATGACATATTATTTTTTCATGAAATGTAATGATTTTTAATGAAAAATAATTTTGTGAACTATATAACACATAACTGCCTTTTATTTTATCCACTTATCGCAGCAAATATAACGATAGGTTTCCTGATTTTTATTTCATATCCTTAGCTAGCGGTAGTTAGAACCCGTAGGGTATATATGGTGACGTGTGAATGTATAGGCTTCGGTTTTCAAGGTAAGCTTAGTATGAACGGTTATTTAGCCGATATTTTTTGCTTTCTAGCTTGGCGTTTGCTGACTGCTGGTTGCTGGATTATTTTTGTCCAGTTGTTCATGCCGTGCCTATTTTTTCGCTAGGATTTAATTGACTTTAGTCTGCTTCTTTCATTCGTTATTAGGTCTATATTAGTTACATCATGTCAGAAGAGGGGTTCCCTATTGGTGAGACACCATGTCGTGATAGTCCCATCATTTCGCGACCACAACCTCCTCCTATTCCGCCAAGAGCTTCTCGCGCTACTTCACAAAGTGTCGTTCCTTCACCAGTAAGATCTGATGAATGCCTACAATTTACCAGGCAGTTCTCTCTTACTAAGTGGAAGATTAGTTTCGATGGAAAGACCTGCGTTCGGGAATTTTTCACGAGTATAGAAGAATGCAGGGAGGCCGACAATTTGTCTGAGGGATATTTAGTCAAGCGATTCCATGAAGTCTTGTCAGGTGTCGCACTTCAATATTTTAGATCGATCCGTCGCCCGGGTCTTTCCTTCTTAGAAATCAAAGAAGCCTTTTTTAATACGTTTGGTACGACAGATTATGAATTTAAGACCAGCCAGGAGATCCGTAACCTTAAGCAGAGACCGGAACAATTGATTAGAGAATTTATTATCGAAGTGTCTTATTTAAATGCAAAACTGTATAAGCCCATTGAAGAACCGGAATTGTTGCAAATCATTACTCACAATATGTTGCCAAAATACACTCCTTGCTTATCTATCCAGAGATTTCATGACATTAATAATTTAATCGAAGTCGTTACTCATTTCGAGTCTTTTCTAGAACCTCCAAAGGCGGTAGCCAGTCTCGATTGTGTTGCCGACCTGTCGACTTCTCAGGCTTTTAACTCATCAAAACCCAGGCCGAACAAAACTTCCCAACGACCAAAAACTAGTAAGCCTCGGATTTGTCCTAGTTGTAGTCAGTCTAAGCTTTGTTTAAAATGCAATAAAGTTGGTCATTCTTACCGATCTTGTCCAGAGATCTCAGGCATAATTTGTTTTAAGTGTCGTACTCCTGGATTTATTACAAGAGAATGTCCGAAATGTAATCCAAAAAAATGTAAAAACCACTGGCGATACGCTTCTTCCCGTACAATATCCCCAGTGTTTACTTCAGATTCATTTGATAACCGACCGTTTATAGAAGTATTATTATGCGGTAGAGTCGTTAAAGCATTACTTGACTCTGGTGCTCAGATGTCACTTATAAGCGATAATTTTATTCAGCAACTTGGTATTTCTTTGACATCAAAAAAAGCTTGTCCCCGTGTTATATCGGCTAATAATTCACCGATTGATATTCTTGGTTCTGTATATCTTCCAGTTAAATTTAATGGTAAAACTTTTATTCATCAGTTTTTAGTGGCAAGTTCGATGTCATCTTCTGTTATTTTAGGTATCGAATTTTGGAATAAATTCGGTTTGACGTCTATTTTTAGTCAGGCTTTTGATAAAAATATTGATGGTAATATGTTTATCCCTACTGTTCAGCACTCTCCCCCTCAAGTTTCCTCTGTTGGTAAGGTTCGTGTGCATCGTAAAGGTTTGCAACATAAAGTCCCCGATGTTTTATCCAGGATCCATGCAAATCCTGTGTCGTTTGACCAGGGTCCTGAACATACTAATGACCGTTGGTATAAGAAGGTATATATAGGTGCTCGAGACTCGCCACAAATGTTCCCAGCATACGCTATAAACAATGGTATCCTTATGAGACGCATGCCTGTTTCTAATCCTTTATCTTCTGAACCATGGCGTGTGGTGTTACCAGCTGAAAAGGTTCCAGACGCTATTTGGGAAATTCACAATAGTTTTCCTTCGATACATCCCGGTGTTACTAAAACGTATCTAAAACTTAGGGAGTTGTTCTACTGGCCAAATATGTTCCGTGACGTCACTTCGACGTTAAGTCAATGCGAGGTTTGTAAAGCCTATAAAATTTCGAACACGCAACCTCGCGGTCAGATGTGCTACCCTAAAGAGGTTTCCTTGCCTTTACAGATGATTTCAATCGATATAATTGGTCCATTGCCCTGTGCTTATTATGGTTATAAATATATCCTTTCTATGGTAGATGTATTTTCGAAGTATGTGTGGCTAGTTTCTCTGAAAAGGATTGACGCTCTTTCTGTTATAAAAGCGTTAGAGTCTGAGATTTTCTTTAATTTTGGGGTTCCGCGTACTATTCTTTGTGACAACGCTACAGTTTTTCGTAGTAATCAATTCCTTAATTTTCTCAGATCTTTCCATATTCAATCACCTACTTTTACGCCATATTATACACCCCAAGCAAATACGGTTGAGCGATACAACCAAAGTGTTATTACGTGTTTAGGTATTTTGGTTGGTGAGAACCAAAGAAGTTGGGCTAAAATGTTACCTAAAGTTAAGCTTTACCTCAATTCTTGCGTTAATCTAGCTACTGGCTTTACGCCTAACTTTCTTATGTTTGGTAGAGAGGTCCTTATGGATAGCGGTCGTGTATATAGTCAGACTCGAAGCTCTAATTTGGCAGACAGTCGGGCTCGACATGCTTCAAACCTATCTTCTCTCAACGAAGTTTATGCAAAGGTTGCTGATAATCTTTCTTTAGCTTTCCTCCGTAACTCTCGCGCATATAATTCTAATCGATCAGCTATCACTCTGAATGTTGGCGATACTGTATGGAGAAGGAACTTTTCCAAGTCTTCTGGAAATGATTTTTTTTCTGGGAAGCTTGCTCCACGTTTTATTAAGTGCCGCGTGATAAGAGTAATTTCTAGGACCACCTATTTGCTACAGGATTGTGATTCAGTCCACTCCGGACAATATCATATCAAAGATATCTTAAAATAAATTGGATTAAATTCTCTTTATTCCATTTTATCATTGACATTTGCTTTGAAACACTTTTTCCTCTTTGGTTTATGGCATATTTCTTTGCATAAGTTTTTTAATTAAGTTAAAAACTTTTTAAATTATCCGTTAATAATGACATTTATTTATTTTTATGTTATGTCAACCTGCGTTCTTAGGTTGCCAGCGTAATTAGGTTGTTTTATTTCTTTTGTTTAACACAAATGATTTGTCATTTAACAATCAATTTGAATTTTTTCTTTGACTTAATTGACTTAAGTTAACTTTTTCAAACTTAGTTGTTTGTTTTTTTTGTCCAATTTCTTTCGTTTCTTTAACTAAGGTTGGACTTTACGTGTTTACGTTATTTATTTTTTGGGAATTCCCGGGTTTTTTCTTAATGTTGTTAGGTAATAGTTTAGTCTTATGTTAAGTTAGGCTAGCTTTAATTAGATGTATGATCCCCGGATTTTTTTTTCTTGTTGTTGCTAGGTAATAGTTAAGTCTTATGTTAATTTAGGCTAGCTTTACTTAGATATATAGTTCCCTAATTGTTCTTCATAGTTGTTAGGATGTGGTAGGTTAGTGTTTGACTCAAATTGGACAATATACATTTTGATTTATGAGTTCGTTATTTCCTTTCATATTCTCCATTTTCGTAATTGAGATGTCGTGAGTTAGCGTGGATAACGTTTAGATGTGGAGGCCTCCGTGTTTATTCAGTATCTATTGCACTTCGATATCGTATGATTCAGAAATGATTCCTGCTGTTGTCTTTGTCTGTTCCAGTTTATTTTTTTTCTCACTCGTACTTTCGTCCTTTTTTTCTTAGAAAGGGGGTATTGCAGCATTATCATGTTGCTTAATTCGTTTAGCTAAATAAAAACTTTTTCGTTCGCGTTAGTTTACCTTTTTCTAATATTATTTTTTTTGATTTGAACTTAGAATAGGAAAATTTTGAGGTTTGACAAGGAAAAATTATATTTGTGATTCGGCGACGAAATTTTCTGAGAAACAGTGCTTGATGAACACGAATTAAAAAGCAAATGTGATTATAAGTAATGATCTAACTGCGAAATGTTTTGCGAAACTCGGTAGTAAATAAAAAAACCGATTTGTGTTTGTGAACTAAAGAACCGGTATGTATTTTAAATATTTTAAGTTTTGGCTGCTTTGAAGGTTCAGTTTCGTGTCTCATAGTGATAATTTTCCTTTTCTTCTCACGATAGATTATTTATCAATCGGTTCTTCGAGTATTCTCGGAGTATTCTTGGAGCATTCTGGACATAGAGATAGAAATTCACAGAAGTGGACAGTACAGCCCACTGCAATTTATAAGTGCGTGCGCCAACTGGCGCATGACGATACTAGAGAAAACCCCGGTGGACATCGTGACGTCACTCCACGTGAAGTTTTCATGATCCCTATTTTTCCTTATTCTATAGCAGTAGTAGCAAGTAATATTTGAGTAGTTTTTTTTACGCCATCTGTTTTATATGTATAATCACAGCAATTCGTGTAAAAAGGTTGCGGAATGAACCGATTTCTTTGATAGCTTACGAGTCCGCGTCTGAGGTCCCGTGATTGCAATCCCGTACCTATAGGCACAACTTCCAAATTATAAATTTTTATTTTTTTTATATATCCATCTCGCCACCTTACTTAAACCCTATTTTTATATATATAAAGTCGCCGAATTTTTTTATTTCCTTTTATAATTTCTTCTATGTTGTTTTTTTAAAAATGCAAAATTATACGTGTATAAGTGGTGATTTTCTTTTTTTTTAACGCTACAGTATCTATTATAGAAACACCGACTTCCGAAATTAAAGTTATTTTGTACTTTTTGAAGTCGGTTTAATTTTTTTGTAAAAAGTTTTTTTAAAGCTAACATCAGTTTCGTAAATTAATTTTGAATAAAAAAAATAAAAGTCCAAATAAATGCTCTCGGGTGGGAATTTATGGGCATTTGTCCATTTCTAATCACAGTGCATTGGGATTTCGTGTGAGCACTTTTAGCTTGTGCAGATTAGTATTCATTGAATGAAAATAATTATATGTTTTAATCAAACATCCTTTTGTTATGAACGAATCAAAATTAGTTTTGTTCATAACGATCGTCAAAACCGAGTTTTATATCTCCACGTCCTGAAAACACTGTCTAACATGACTATAAAAAGCTCCCAGAATTGGGGGGATTCCAACCAATCACTGCCTGACGTATTCATATTTTTTAAGTTTGTTTTATTTTAGAACTTAGTCTTTTAAGCCATTTCTTCGTGTACGCATAACTTTGATTGCACTAAGAATACAGATGTAACAGAGTTTCGTGAATATCTTTAATACTGATCCGATCCCGCAAGGAAATTCCGAGCAATTCCATTGCACTATTTTAAAGCAAGTGCATTGCGTATTCGAGTCTGTCTTCTCGACAAGTTGCAAAACGTATATATATATGTCGAAGCGTTGACGCATATCAGTCGGTCTGCATCAGCGCCACCTATCTTTCACTGGAAGAACTATGTAGTTAGGTTGAACAGCTTACGTTTGGGAACGTCAAGTATTAACTTGGGGATGGTTAGCGTGGAGTAATAGCAACACTGAGCGAATAGTCGAGTCAAATGTCGATCCGGATGTATAATCGATTATTCGACATTGACAAGTACTGACGTTGACAGGTAAATTGGCTAACCGGCAATGGGGGTAGGGCCACGTGTCGGGTGTCCGTTGATTTGGAGGGCACTTTGAATCGGTCCGGCGGTCCGGGTAGACATTCGTTACTCCACGCTAAACTTCCCGCGTTCCTAAATTCTTAATCAAGCCATATCTCAGGCATCCTTGATTATTTTGTACTGAGTGTGTGTTACGTGTAATTAAAAGTGTTATCGAAGGTTTTGTGAGTGTTATTTCCGATGTCGCGACCCACAGATATCGACCCTCCGTTATATATACCTATTGTAAGGATAGAACGAAGGAATGACAGCTATAGTCTATGAAAGCTGCGCGCGCATCATTTCTTTTCCCTCGCATTTTTGGGGGTGACGCGCGATTGTGTGGCGGGAACATCGCTCAAGGGCCGTAAGACTTATACTTATTTGTGCTGACTTAATACTTACTAATACTACTAATTACTAATTACTTACTGTTATTTTGTTCTTTTAACTAAAAATATAGAATTGTTTATTTTTGTCATGTGTCACTTAGTTTTTTTAAATATCTACACTTCTGATTCCTAAAATCAGAAGTGGGATAAAGGACACTTAAATTGCCCACAAAATTACTTCTGAAACATTAAAAGAACAAAATATCTCTCTCGTTGTTGATATTTTACGTGTGTGTGATTTAATATCAAACTATTCTGCTAAACATGCCTAAAAATCATGAACGTCGTTGTTCACGAGGGAGATCTCAACGTGTTTCGCGAGACGAGTCCATTAGCAGTGAAACCATAAATCGGTCGCGTCATAGATCAAGACGGAGCCGCCGCCGGGAACGTAGTGACTCCAAGGATAGTTCGTATTATCGTCGCTGTGATGTTCGGGACCGCTGATGTTCTAGATCTCGATCTATATTAGCAGCCTCACGCGTAAGGTGCCCATCGGTATTGCCTCATACGAATAATTCGTTACAAGATACATTTAGTAATATCATGACAAGGCTTACGCTATCGAGCATACCAGTACGAATGTAACGTCCACAATTAATAATTTGCAAAAGCCACACACTATGGCGGACCTTCAGAACCCGATACGCAAGGTCACTTTGCGTTCTCGTAGCCCCACAGACTTGAGCGATGTTCCGCAACGTGTTCGTGCCTCCGAGGGTCTTTCAACGACCATTCGTACTAACGATCCAAATGATCGCGGATCTGATGCTGCGTCTACTGTGCTATGCTTGCGGAAGCCATAAAATCATTGCAGCCTACTAGATCACACAGCTACTACGTGTCTAATTTCGATCCAAACATACACGATATTGACGCATGGTGTGATGAAGTGGACCGCGCAGTTACCGCGAACGGTTGGAGCGACTACGAATGTTTGTCGCGAGTAGCTTCCTGCCTTAGGGGTCACCAATGATCGAACTTGGTCAAGCTTTAAGCTCGAATTCAAACCCCTCTGCCCTCAGAAGCTAGACTATGCTAATATTTTATTTGAAACGATGAATTGATTGAACTGATTTGATTCTCAATTGAGTATATATTAGTATATAATTATATTATGTTTATAGTTTATTAGTATATCAATTCTTGTATTCACCTTATTCTCGTTCGTTTATTGCACTATTGTATTGTGATGCAGAATCACCCAAAGGTTGACTGGAAGAAAATGCCTAAGGTATTAAGTCCGCCTCTGTACTTTTGTGTGCATGAAGTATTAAATAAATAAATAAATAATAAATACGACATCTGACAAATTTACGACGTATGCCGAATACGCGCGGCGTACTTTGTTACGTTTAAGGATAGTCAAGGGTCTTAGCGATGAGTTGCGAACTCTGATAGTTATACGCGGTATCGATAACCCACAAATTAGGGCAGCTGCGGCAAACGCAAACTTAGCTTCGGAAGACTTAGTCTCGTTCCTTTCGATTTACGTAAAACCGATTCGCGCTAAATCCGATTCTCGCGGTAGTGCAACAACTAAACATGCGTCTTCGAATTCATCCACTGACCGCGGACTCAAGTGCTACTTATGCAATCAGCGTGGACATTTAGGTCGGAACTGTAACAAAAAGATCAGCAGGGAAGCCACCGATAGTTCTGCCGTGAAAACCGGAACACAGGGTTCAGTCAATGATACCATTGCTGCTAACAAATTCGAATCTCAGTGCTCGTTTTGTAAGAAAAAGGGGCACACAGAAGAAAAGTGTTTTGCTAAGAACCGGTCGGAATCTAGGAATCAGTTTTTGTTATTATTAATTTCGGAAGTTTTCTTTTTTAAATTTATATATATTTAGGTTTTTTCAGATTACATCACAGCTTATCATCAGGTGGAATCGCAGTCAAGCACTAGTTTATAACAATTTCAAAAAAAAGGTTAATTATGATTAAGCCTATGCCAGCGTGCCCTGTATTTGCTACCAATAACGATAGCAATATCCTCTTATGCGAGTATGAAATACCTACACCGATAAAAAAACGACTCATGTGTGTGTACCTAACCTACGTAAGAAGATCACTTCTGAACGGCTGCATCTATCAGAATAAGGTTTGTCTGAAAGAAAAAATCTAGTTAGTTTATAATAACACTAATGTTTTTCTTTTATTTTTACTTTATTAAAAATACACTAATGCGTGAGATCAAATTGTACATTTTTTTATTATTATTATATTATGTTATGTTAAATTGCACTTATTAACTAACAAATAAACATACATAAAAGATCCTTGTCTGGTTTATACATTTAATTATTCTAACTACTACTACTACTAATTATTGCCGATGTCCGCTAGGGCCACAGGCTTTTTCTGAATAGCTATGACGTTTATTAATTCTTTTTTAATTATTAGTTAATTATCTATGACGAATTATCTTATATCTGTACCTATATTATCTGTACCTTTGTTCATCTAATTACTGACATTTGTATCTTTAATCCACGACATTTATTTTAATGACATTTTCATCTTTATTCCATGACATTTAATTTACTGACATTTTATTATTATTGTATGACATTTTTATTTGTTGTTTCCATGCCGTTTAATTCTTTGACATTTTTAAGTCGTAATCAATGATATTTTATTTATTTGACATTTTTGATGATTTATGAATGATTTTAAGAATTACCTATGTTATTCTATGGAAAGAGTGTATAACAGTGTAATATTATAGAGCGTCTGAACCATGTCTGAACTAACGCAGTAATAAGGGATACTAACATATAATGTGGACCAAAAGTTGTCTTTGAATAAATAAATTATATTAATTCTTTTCATTTATACAGTACAAATATAGCTGACTGTATTTATTTGTTACATTTAAGTACTGTTTTCTATATTTAGTTTAAAAGACCCTCTAGATTTGGTTTCTATTAAGTATCTATCTTAATATCAAAACTTATCAGACGCATTGCATTTTAGATAAAAGCAATAAACATACTTACCTACTATGCCCTACAGTCAGAAATTCAAATTATGATGGTACTGATTTAAATGTTGACAGTCCCTTCCATTCTAAATGCATCGGACTTGCCCCACTTCATGATTTTACCGCTATATTTTGTGATTGCTACCTTATATCGTACTCGTGAAAGCATATATTTGATTAACTTTTATTGTAGAATGTGCACTAAATATGGGTGCTGGTAATATCTATCACATTACCAACAATAAATGCTTCTGACGGATTTGCCCCAAATATTCGGGAAAGTCCGTCTACTGACTACCTTTTAAAAAAACGTGTTTATTTTCATGTTGAATAAATAAAGAATCCTTAGTCTATATAAATTTGCAATACATTATGTTATATGACTTCGACGCCTAGACCTTATATAAAATCTTTGGTCCCGCCAATAGACCAGTGCTGAATCCGTTGAAAATGGTAAAAAGTGAAATAAAATTATAGTAGGATGAAACCTATTGGAAAAGGAAGAAAATATAACAGAAATGAAAGGAAAAATAATTTACGGGCGATCTGAGGTCGGGAAATGGATGGGTGTGCGTTTTTAAAAAGAATAATTTTTGTAAAAGATAAAAATAAAAAACCAAAAACTTAGTTATTTGAATTTTTCACATACATTTTGAGGTTATGTGAAAAAAGTGTAAATCCAAAAGTTGTAGAACTTTTTATTATCTACAACTTTGCAGTTTATCTTTTTTACATAGGACTTGTAGTTTTGTCGGAAATCGAGATAAACTGTTTTGTGTGTAAGCAGTAATGCTTGCAAAGGAGGAGGCCGACCGCATCAGGCAACGGCGCCCTCGCCGCCGTCGCCGGGATTCCGATCCCGATTTCCGGCCACCGTAGACGCGGGCTCGCGGACGGCGAGCCATGGGTAGCTCGCTGTCCGATCGTCCGGTAATGGACCGAGTCCAAGACGTCGACGGCGCGCACTGTTCCCGCGCGCCTCAAGGAGTTGTCAGCAGCAGGAGGGGCCCAGCTGGGTCGAAGCCTACTGGGGACAGGGTTGTCCGAAAGGGAGCTCGTGCCCCGGTATGAAGGCTAGAAGGAACGGCGCGGGGTTTTTAGTCAGTAAGAGTCTGACACTATCTCCCGCTCCACCCAATAGCGGGTCTTGTCATAAGATGATTTTCCCCGTCGAGAAAAAAAAAAAAAAAAGATAAACTGTTTTTTACCCTTAAAAACGGCCACCCATCCATTTCCCGACCTCAGATCGCCCGTAATTTATTTTTCCTTTCATTTTTGTTATATTATCTTTCTTTTCCAGTAGGTTTCTCCTACTATGATTTTATTTCGTTTCAAACATTATCGACCCTGGTCTACAAGGCCATACAGATTAAATTAACGATAAATCAGGGTTGCCAGGTGCAAAAAAGGGGTGATCATACCACAATACAATTACAAAAAATTGTTTAACAAGGAAATTTTGAAAAAAAAAATTGTACAACGAAGAAATACAAAGTTTTTATTAAAAATGACCAAAATTCATTTAATTTAAGCACGTTCTGTCAGAATAATGGTAAAATTACATCTATGTATAATCTGTGACCTCCAGCAGATGGATAGTACGTATGCTACATCCAGCAACGTGGCCTTGGCGGGACGTACGTCAAGATGGATGGTGCGTACGGGGCTTGATAGCAGGCTGTAACACATTTTATTTCATTTCACAACACCATCAAGTCCCAAACTAAGCTGAGCTTGTGGTATGCGTACTAGACAATATATTACTAAATACGTACCTACATACTGTACAAAAACATTGGTCTTGAGTGGGAATTGAACCCACGACCTCCTGCGTAGCAGTCAGGGCCACTGACTACTAGACCAACATATAAAAATGTCATACCATGATACAGAGAATTTACTGATTGTGCTAAAGTGATTTTGTTTATATTTTGTGTTTTTACTCAATTGTTGACCTAGTTTAAGTATTTTGTTATATATGGAACTATTATAATTTATAAAAATTTTACCTAGTTTAAGAACCTATATTGAACTATATTAAACTAGAAGTTAAACTTTGTTAATATTATAATAATAACTTGTCTACATTACAGATTTTTTACACATTTGTATTGTAAGTACTTAAAATCCTTTTGATTATTTGTTAATTTTAAATTATTTTAGCTCTTCTTGCCTGAAACACAGGATTTCCTAGTTCAGGCACGTAAGACTCAGAATTAAGATATATATTTAAGACTGTATGTAATTTATGCTCTAAAGAATTTTGAATAAAAATATTATTATTAAATACTATTATATTATTATTATATACGTTAAGACTGGCCGTCTTAACGTATATAATACTTTGGCATTAACCGTAACAGGGGGGCGGGGTGGGAAGAAGCGCCTGGGTAGAATCATCCGAAACACACTGGACTGAGCATACAAAATAATACATATAAAAATGCTAAAATACTAAAAAAAAAAATTTAAATAATAATTTATTAAAAGAAACAATTCTAATACTAGGCATGCCTTTTAAGTTCTGTCGTTTAAATATTTCGCGCTAATTTTGAACTTAGAATTGGTCAATATTCAAATTTGTTTGAATTTTGAATGGCAAAACAATTGAAATAATTAGGATTGATGCAACTTTTTAGTCACAGCGTTGCTTTGAATACATCAAGTCGCGCACAAAAATGAATCTCTCTAAGGAAAACGTTCGTGCTATAATTTTTTACAACTTTCGTAGAGGCCTAACTCGGATTAAATGTTTCGAGGAGTTATGATCTGTATTATATGAGGAAGTTCTTTGTCTAAGGACTGTCAAACGCTGGTATTTAGAATTCCAGCGTGGAAATACTAGTCATCAGGAAATACGAGTATCAGCTGTGAGACAGCTGATACTCGAAGGTCGTCATGTGTCATATTGGGAGATTGAGGCGTTACTAGGCATCTCAGGGACAACCATTAAAAGATCTTGCATGGGTAGCTTAGTGCGAGAAAACTAGTTTGCCGATGGATTCCGTACGTCTACATTATCATTGGTGACGAATCTTGGATTAATGCCTACGACTCTGATTCCAAAGAGCCATCCACAACCTGGATCTTCCGAGATGAGCCAAAGCCGATTAAAGTTGTTCGCTTCCGAAGCACTTCGAAGATAGTGGCTACGTTCATGGCGAAAACCAGTCACGTTGCAACAATTGCGCTTGAAGATCGTACAACGGTTAATGCAGAGTGGTATACTACAATTTGTTTGCCACAAGTCATCGCCGAAATTCGAAAATCTAACCCAAAGTGACGCATCATCCTACACCATGATAACGCAAGGTCACATACCGCAGGTAAAACAATTGATTATTTGAAGCAGGAAAATGTAGAAATTCTGGTCCATCCCCCATACAATCCTGACCAAAGCCCTGACGATTTCTTTACATTTCCTAAAATTAAGAAAACTCTTCGTGGGCAAAGGTTCCAGTCCAGTGAAGCAGTCGACGCTTTCAAGTCGGCCATTTTGGACATACATACTTTGGAGTGGAATAAGTGTTTTAATAACTGGTGCAAGCGAATGGAAAAATGTAAAAAAAAAACTTCGAGGTGAACACTTCGAAAAACAAAAAACAATACTTTATGGTTCTAGTTGTTTTTTTCTTCAAACGACAAAATTTAAAAGGCATCCCTCGTATTTTACCATATTCTGTGCAGGTAGGTTCAGTTAATTATTTTGATGACTTGTTAAAAAACATGACGATCGGGAGCAAATCAATATTATTTTAGTGTATCGTTCAGCAGCAGCTGGTGGGCCGATATGAAACCAGTCTCGCTCACTGGCAACTGAGAGCAGTGGTGGCCGAGTGGTGACGGCCCCGACTTACGAGTCCGAACACGACGATAATAATAATAATAATAATAATAATAATAAATCCGCAGGGCAGTTTTGTGGCGAACTGTTGGGTATTAGCGACCCCACGGACCCGATCTCCTGGGAGAATTCCTGTTCTTCATCTCCGGCTTGCCTTTATTGGCCGGTCGTAGTGAACACTGACGAGGAACAGAGCTCCCACCTCTCTCTTGCCTTTATTGGCTGGCTTGAGTGGAGAGTCGCAAGAGCAAACATGCTCGGGAGATGGATGCATAATCCAGTAAGGTGCTGGTAGGGATCTTGACCGTACTTCCGGGATTGTCCTGATAGCCGTGGTATGCCTCTCCACTCCTCAAGCGCCTCAGGATATGTTGCCCTCTTGTTGCTACGTCACGTCGTGCTAGCAGCCGTTTTAGGGGGCCCATTTATTGAGTGTGCAAGTCACCCCCTGCCTTTTATCGATGAATATTAATGACATTGTTCAGGCAGGGGCCATAGTCTTAACATAGCTCCATATTACCAGTCCACTTAATACTCCAAAAATCATAGCCCTGTTATTTTGTTTTTCATATTATGTCGCAATAGTTTTTCAAACCGGGGGTTGTCCTTGAGTGCACTAGTATAGCGCGCACAGGGATAATCGTCGGTTGGTATCACGTTCCATTATAGTAACCAAAAGGGCCTCTGCGAGTTGGCTTCGGCCCCTTGTACGCCTCTCAAAGGCCCAGGACCTCAGGGTCCTGAGATTAATAAACAGATGAAAATAATAATAATCATTTATTTTGCAGAATATGAGTATAATAATTAGCTGGTAGTTTCAAACATTGTCCGTCATATTTAACCATAATCAGGTGTGCAAAAATTTCACATATTAAAGACTCAAACTCAATAAATCAAATTATATAAATTAAAATAAATTAAATGTCAAATTGTCAAAGTATAAATTATACAATTAAAATGTCAAAGTAGCCACAATACAATTAAAATGTCAACTGGTACAAAATTTAATGATTAAAATGCCCAAATATCAAGATAGAAATCATACAACTAAAATGTCACAATACAATTAAAGATAAGATTAAAATGTCCAAATATTAAGTTAGAAATTATACAATTAAAAATGTCAAGGTAGTCAATTTATAACTAAAGATGTCAAATGGAAAAAAAAATATATATATATATATATATAATTAATATGTCAGTAAAAATTAAAAAAGAACTTACAATATTAAAACCAAGCAAGTACAATAATTCATATTATCTTCTCTGTCATATATTCAGAAATATTATAATATGCCTTTTCTACCAAAAAAGTTTTCAGCCGGTTTTTAAATTTATTAATGTTTAATTCCTTCATATGCCTTGGTAAATGGTTGTATATTATTGGCGCCATGCAAAATATACTTTTACGCATCAGTGCTGTGTTACATTTCACAACACGTAGTCTATTTTGATCATGTCGACTGCGCGTATTAGTTACAGTGTCAGATAGCTTCGGAAAAAGTTTAGGGTTAGTTTTAACGAATACAGCAATTTCGTATATGTACAGCGATGGAAAAGTCAGTATTTTATATTGTTTAAAGTAAGGCTTGCAACTTTCTATGCACTTTAAACCGAACATTGATCTGATGCATCTTTTCTGCGCCTTGAACACTAGTTCTCTATTCGTGGAGTTACCCCAGAATATAACTCCAAATCGTAGTAATGAGGCCACAATACCATGATACGCCGTGACAAGAGCGGCCTTGCCTATAATAGGTGCAAGTTTGTAAAGGGCATACGCGGACGAACTAATCCTTTTAATTAATTCTTCTGTATGGGCTTTCCAATCCAGTCTATGGTCAATTATAATACCTAGAAATTTTGTCATATTTTCTTGATTAATCCTATGGTTATTATAGTCAATATTTATTTTATTACTTAAGCGTTGGCTAAATAGCATCAATTTGGTCTTGTCTAGATTTATTTTTAAATTATTATCTTCTAACCATTTTACTATGGAACTTAATGTTTTAGTGATTTCACTTTCGTCTATTTGTTTGTCCATACTGCTTATTGTGACTGTGCTGTCATCGGCAAATAGTGACATATGGTGATCAGTTACTTTTGGCAAGTCGTTTATGTATATGATAAACAAAAGCGGGCCCAGCACGCTGCCCTGTGGTACGCCATACTCAATTGTCCGATGATCAGATCTGTATATTTGTTCGTGTTTAGTCCTATGATCTACTTTGCGTATTTCGACATATTGTTTCCTATTTTTTAAATATGATTCAATTAACTGCAGGACGTTCCCTCTGATTCCGTAAGCGAATAATTTGTCAAGTAGGATGTCATGGTCAACATAGTCAAACGCCTGAGTCATATCACAGTAGATCGAACATACAGGTAATCTTTTATCGACATTTGTGATGACTTTATTTATAAAATCATACACGGCCATATTAATGGTTTTATTTTTTCTAAATCCTTTTTGGTCTTGAGTTAAAATGTTTTGTTTTTCTAAATATTGGTATATTTGTGAATATATGTATTTCTCAAATACTTTTGAAAGTATTGGAATAAGTGCAATGGGTCTGTAAGATTCCATATCTTCTCTATTATTTTTCTTAAGCAAAGGTTTCACAATAGCAGTTTTAAGCTTACTTGGATACGTACCACTTGTAATGCATAAATTGATAATGTAGCTCAAATGTCCACTGATATTATCTGCTACCTGTTTAATCACTAGTGTTGACAAGCCATCGTTACCTACACTACTAGTATTTTTTAAGGATTTTATTATAGATGCTATGTCATTTTTTGAACTCGGAGCCATAAACATAGAATTATTGCGATTTTCTATAAATTTTGTCGTTTTGTTACTTTTATTGTTATTTGGCTTGATCTTTTCAATAAAGAAGTCATTGAAAGCTTTCGCTATGTCATGTGGATGTGTTAATTTCTTGTCTTTTGTGGCAATACACGAAATGTCATGCTTAGGCAAATTTGATTTTGAACGATTAATAATATCCCAAGTAGCCTTTGATTTATTAGTGGCCGACTTGATTTTGTAGATATTCTGGGCTCGTTGAGTTAGTTTAGTTATTCGTTTGTATATTGCAGAATACTTTTTAAAATCCACTTTATCTGTTTGCTTTCGTTGTAGGCGATAACGCCACAAAAGTGCCCTTTTTTTTTGCTACATTTTTGAATGCCGCGGGACAACCACTGAGGTCGCTTGTGTGATCTCATTGTTATCACCTTATACGGAAAACACAGTTTATAAAACAGAGAAAAAGTTTCCAAGAACAGATCGTAGGCATCATTTGGGTCTGCAGTTTCATATATTTCCGCAAAAGAAAGATTTTGCAAGCATTCTTTGAACTTTTTTATGTTATTTATGTTATAGTCGCGTCGTTTAACATACCACTGTTTAACCAGAAATGTCCTTTTTGTTGGACACTTAAGTATTTGGCAAGCGTGATCTGATAGAGCAAAATCTATTACGTCATGTGCACATTTTTTGCCTAGATTATGGGCAAAATTGTCAATACAAGTGTTACTGTTAGGTCTAGTCGGTTGTCTTATCGCTAAATTTAAATTATAGTTCAACAGTCGACACTCCAAATCTAATGATAGGTTGGTACGTTTTAAAATGTCAATGTTAAAGTCACCGCATATTATAATATTTCTTTTATATTTATTTGTAATATATTGTAGTAACTTTTCCAGGCGTTCAAAAAATATATTTAAATTACTTGAGGTTGGTACCCTATAGATACAGACTATAATGGTGCTAGTTTGTGTTAATTCGATAGCACAACATTCAAAAGCACTACTTATTGCCATGTTTTTTACTTCGGGTATTTCCTTCCAGTAGTGGCCTTTTTTTACCAAAATGCAAGTTCCGCCTCTTTTACAGTCCCTTCTACTAAAACATGAGGCAAGTTCATAGTTGGGAATCGAGAGATAGTTTTCGTAACCATGCATCATGAAATGTTCGGAGATGCAGATGACGTCGATGTTAATTTTCTTTGTCAATAGTTCATGCAGACAAACACTAAGGGCGTCCGCTTTATTAAGTAACCCTGCAATGTTTTGATGCAGTATGTTTACATAACTTTCATAGAAAAAACAGGCTTTCGTCTTTTCCGTTTAAGGATATTTGTTCTTTTAGGTTGTCACTTGTTAATGGTTGTAGGTCGTATTTTTGGATGCCATAAATAAAATCGTCTATGTCTTTGAAGATGGCATTCATGCCAAAGTTATTCAATAACCCTGTACGTTTGTTAAACATTTCGTAGTCAAGATTTTTATTTGAGTCCAGGAAGTATGCATGCTCATGTGTCGTTATGTCAAGATAAAGCAAGTTTACGAAATTTTCGACTCTCCAGTTGTACATGTTTTTATAGTAGTCATATTTATAAGTCGGAGCGCATATGATAATATTTGTATTATTAATCTTTTGTAGAGTTGTCCTTATACTGTGTATTAACTGGAAGTAGTCTTGCGTTGTATAGAAATCTTGCTCACCTATCATAATAATGCAAAAATCGCTCATGGTAAAAGCCGCTAGTTTATTTTCTAAGTTACTCATTAACTGCTCAGTACTACAGTTCGGCAATAAATAATGGCATATGTTTTCTGAATGTTTGTGTAGGGTTTTTTCTGCGATGTTTCTGATTTTGTTTCTTTTATTTGTACTTATTATGCATATTTTACAGATATCTTTGTTTTGTCCTAAGGTTATCGGTCTGGAAGATGTTATGTTTTGTGTCACAGGTGATGCGATAGCTTCTTTCTGCTCTAGCGTTTCGCGTATCTCGTCAGATGTTTCTAAAGTGTCTGTTTGAGTGTGTTTAGTCTTTGTTTCATGTTTTTTGACCGGTGTATGAGTTTTTGATTTCTTAGCCGGGCTGTGGGCGATTTTTTTATAAAGGCTGTTTTTTTTCTGTAATTCTTCATTTATTTGCTTGATATTATTATTTTCTAGTGACAATATTTCGATTTCCTGGTGCGCACTACTTAATTCTAGCTTAAGTTCATTTATTTGTTCCAACAACTTTGCAATAATATTTTGTTGTGAGTCGTCTATCTCATCGCTAGACATATCGGGTAGACTGTTTGTTGTTTCATTTAGTGTGTCATTTTTCGATTCATTTATGACGGTATTATTTGAATCCGATTTTGTGCGGTTACGATTACGGAAAGTAACGTTCTCTAGGAAATCCATTTTTAATAGCTTGTTTAGTTATTTGAAAGTTATTAAACGCAATTAGAAAACTCAAAAAGTGCGTCCGATTTGTGAGACTCGAACCTGCGCCTTCTTTGAGTACAGAGCTGTATAGGTAGCGCGTTATCACGCCAAGCCAAGGTGGATTGTACAAGAATTGTTGAATTTTGTATTCCCTTTATGAACAATGCAGATTTTAAAGCAAGATAGTCGTTAGTTATTACTCATAGCATAGGAATTTTTGTCCACATTCCAAACTCGGTTTGAAGAGCACCTATTCACTTTTTTTATAAGTTTTATCACTTAGTTGTTATCGATTGTCACTTTAAACTTAGTTTTTGTTTATAGTAATGGTTTTTGTTTACTTCTGTATACGATATTTATTTTCTGCACTTATTTTGTTATAATTGTTCCATAAAATGTATTTTTCACAGCACATACCTTGAACAGGGAATTATGCACTGATTTGTAACGTTTAATTATAGAAAAAAGTCGTAGACATAATTTTAAATTTAAAAATAAACACAGAGCTTATTGATTTACTGTCACTCGCGTCGCTACGCGGGTAGTATCGATAAAGCTGTCTTTGTCTTGGGCGGCTTTTTTTTAGCGTTGGAAAAATCATCCAATGACATCCCCGCTCTTGGGCGGAGCGGGAGATAGTGTCAGACTTTTACTGACTAAAAACGCACTCCTGTTCCTTCGTTGCCTTTCGTACCGGGGTTTAAGCCACCTTTTGGATAGCCCTGGCCCCAGTACGCTTCGACCCAGCTGGGCTTGCCTGCTGCTGACAACACCTTGAGGCGCGTGGGAACAGTGCGCGCCGTCGACGTCTTGGGCTTGGTCCATTACCGGACGATCGGACAGCGAGCTACCCATGGCTCACCGTCCGCAAGTCTACGTCTACGGTGGCCGGAAATCAGGATCTGAATCCCGGCAGCAGCGGCGAGGGCACCGTAGCCTGATGCGGTCGGCCTCCTCCTTTACTAGCATTACTGCTTCGCAGAAGGAGGCAACCGCCTGCCATTCCTCCTCGCTCCGGACCATGGCCCGGCGCGAGAGGTCTCCGCCACCGATCGCCCCCACGAGGGCACGGCGATGCTCTGCCAAAGCGGGGCACACCTCTACTGTGTGCTCCGTGTCCTACGGGCATTCCGCATCCGGGTGTCACTTCCGCACGGATCCGGTGCAGGTACCTCCCGAACTTGCCATGTGCGGTGAGGACCTGCGTCATGCGAAAGGTGAGGACGCCATGAGATCTTTCCAGGCACGCCTCAAAGAGGGGTCTTACCACCATAATAATGGCGTGTCCAGCACTGGGTTGCGATACTCGCTGAAGGCATTTCACCATGAGATCCCGCCGGAACTCTGTCCGCCATGCTGCGACCTGTTGCGGCAGCGAACTTTCGCCCCGGCATCTCCACGCGATAATCGTGCATGTGTGCAAGGACTGTTGCCTCCAGATCCCATGGTGAGAGGCCAGCGAGAAGGTTTTCCGCTTGGCGGGAAACCGCGCCGTAGCCCCGCACCATCCGTATTGCCATGACCCTCTGGAATGCGTTCAGCTGGGCCCTCGGCTGCTGGCGCAGCGACGGTGCCCACACTGGCGCCCCGGTAGGTAGGAGGCGTCTGGACCCCCAAGGTTGGGCAAGGAGCCTCTTGAGAGCAGCCCCAGTCCAGTTTAGTTTGGGAGACAGACGTCGGAAATACTCCACGAAGTTCCACCAGATGTCGAGGACGAGTCCCAGGTACTTCATCGTCGACCCAACACCGATGTGAACTCCTACCGTTAATTGGGAACCCGATGGTGGCGCGTTACGAGGGCCGTGGAAACACATAGCCTCGGACTTGTGCAGCGCCACCTCGAGTTCCAACTGCTGGATCGTATCAACGACTATCCCAACCCCGCGCGTCGCTAGCTCGGCCGCTACTTGGTTCGACTCCCTGTGCTAGGACCAGCGTGTCGTCTGCGTAACAGACCACGCTGGCCGCGTCAGGGAAGTCGCCGCGCAGCACGTAGTCGTACCGGATGTTCCACAAGGGTGGTCCTAATACTGATCCCTGCGGAATACCGCACAACATCTACCGGTGTCTCCACTCTCCCTGGTGACCAGGGTAGACAACCAACATGCCGCACGCAACCTCATAACTCACATTCATTCACACCTGTAAGGTTGTCAACTGGCCCTTCTCATCAAAATAACTCTGACAGATATTTGAAAGATTTTTCAACAGAGTTTATAACTTACTATTTTTGAGTAAAATTGCTCAACATAGCATCTTACTGGTATGATTTTTCACCAGCATGTCTACGGTGAAGATGTCTTGTTAAAGTACTCTTTTGACTAAAACAACGCTGACATTCTTCACATTTGAAAGGTTTCTTCCCAGTGTGCTTACGAATGTGATTTTCTAAATCACGTTTCTGACTAAAACAAAGTTGACAATCATTACATTTGTAAGGTTTCTCGCCAGTGTGCACACGAATGTGTTTTGTTAATTGATTCTTAAGATTAAAACAACGGTGACATTCTTCACATTTGAAAGGTTTCTCCCCAGTGTGCAAACGAATGTGTTTTGTTAAATTACTTTTATGACTAAAACAAAGTTGACATTTATTACATTTGTAAGGTTTCTCGCCAGTGTGCACACGAATGTGACTTGTTAAATTACGTTTCTGACTAAAACAAAGTTGACATTCATTACATTTGTAAGGTTTCTCGCCAGTGTGCACACGAATGTGCCTTGTTAAAGTACTCTTTTCACTAAAACAACGCTGACATTCTTCACATTTGAAAGGTTTCTCCCCAGTGTGCGTACGAATGTGTTTTGTTAAACTACTTTTATGACTAAAACAAAGTTGACATTCATTACATTTGTAAGGTTTCTCGCCAATGTGCAAACGAATGTGCCTTGTTAAAGTACTCTTTTCACTAAAACAACGCTGACATTCTTCACATTTGAAAGGTTTCTCCCCAGTGTGCGTACGAATGTGTTTTGTTAAACTACTTTTATGACTAAAACAAAGTTGACATTCATTACATTTGTAAGGTTTCTCGCCAGTGTGCGTAAGAATGTGTTCTGTTAAAAGACTCTTTTCACTAAAACAACGCTGACATTCTTCACATTTGAAAGGTTTCTCCCCAGTGTGCGTACGAATGTGTTTTGTTAAACTACTTTTATGACTAAAACAACGCTGACATTCTTTACATTTGAAAGATTTCTCCCCAGTGTGCGTACGAATGTGTTTTGTTAAATTACTTCTATAATTATAACTAAGTTGACATTCATTACATTTGTAAGGTTTCTCGCCAGTGTGTTTACCAATGTGAATTCTTAAATAACATTTATGACTAAAACCAAGCTGACATTCTTCACATTTGAAGGGTTTCTCGCCTGTGTGCTTACGAATGTGACCCGTTAAATAACTCATACGACTGAAACAAAGTTGACATTCATTACATTTGTAAGGTTTCTCGCCAGTGTGTGTACGAATGTGATCCGTTAAATATTGTTTATGACTAAAACTCCGCTGACATTCTTCACATTTGTAGGGTTTCTCGCCTGTGTGCGTACGAATGTGACTTGTTAGATAACACTTCCGATAAAAACATAACTGACAGATTTCACACTTGTAAGTTTTCTCGCCAGTGTGCGTTCGACTATGTCGAGTTAAAATATCCTTTCGACTAAAACAGCTCTGGCAGACGTCACATTTGAAACGTTTGTCACCGGTGTGTACATGAATATTTTTCATTAAATTAGGTATTTTAATATCATTACGACAATTTATGTCCAACGTAGTATCAAGAACACTTATATTAACTCGAGGTGTTGGATTGGTTAAAGTTTCCTGGGTTTCCGTAATAAGTTTAGATGTACAACTTATAGTGTTCTGGGTAACTTTTGTGTCTGACTCTTCATTCGTCTTTTGAATTTCTGTAATTACGTCTTCTTGTTTCTTTCCTCGTGTGTGCAGTTTCCGTACCTTCGTCACGGCCGCCCCTGTGATTGTAAATCTAGTAAGCGCCAAATTCAAAACTTTGATTTGTTTTTTTTTTTCAGGTTTTCGTATAATTAGTACCCTAGATCAAAGGACTTAACTAAATAAACTGTAATTACCTTTCCATGGTAGAGCCAAAAGCAAGAGATAATGATATGACACACACAACTGTTCATTTGTATCTGCAATCAGTGTTCAGTACTTTAAGAGGGTCTTTTTCCACTCGCTTATCGTAAACATCGAAAATGGTTTAAAAGCTTGTTACTTCATTTAATGCAATCCAACGCGATTTTTGACGAAAAGGAACGCAAAAAAGGAGAGATAACGCCTGGAAACTCTGTTAGTATTCGCTAATTCCGAGATTTACTCGAAAATTTCACAAAACTTGCTCCAGGAAATAGCTGTTTTTTTGAAATCCTTAAAAGTTTTTGGAAAAAGTTGTCGTCATTTAGAATCTTAATAAAATTTGCAAGGTCTATAGAGGATTACTTTTTTTACTTTTTTAATTTTTAGGACATTTTCAGAGGTTTTTACTGGATTAGTTTTACACAAATTTAGAAATTGATTTCTTTAGAAACCTAGATAATATTCATAAGATACTGTGTTTCCAAAATATCTAATCAAAAATGTGCAATAACGTCATAATCAGTTATGAGCGGTTGTATGAAAAACAGTGATAATGTGAGCCATGATGCACCACCTTAAGCAGATGTGCTGTGAGACATCTGGCAGTAGGAGTGTGCTCTCCCGCGAGAACTACTCGAGGAGTAGCAGTGTGTGTGTGCTACTTCAAGAGTGTACAGACAGGACGCCTGCAGTCGTAAGTCCACGTTGTCGACCCCGCCGGCCTGTTCGCTCCCACAATGGCTCACTAACTAATACTCACGTGTCGTGTCGCTGGCTCTTCGCTTCTTGCTCGGTACTTCTTGTTCTTCTTCCACTTCTTCTACTTTGATCTCTATTAAGGGCACAGCGTATTTTGGATCAGGTTTAGACTGTTGTGCCGGTATATCATCTCTGTCTGAACAACTATTGTTTAGAAGGTCCAACTCTAGTTCTGTAAGCAAAAACAGTGAAGAGTTACTTGTTACATGTGCAGGATGAATCCGCAATCCGGTTATATATTACAAAATTCCAGCCTGACATTACAATTTTCACTCAAACACATGAACTGACTAATCAGTCCCTGTTTCTAGAAACATGACTACGTCTCCTCTTTCATAAAAAAAAAGATGATTCCTTCTAACATACATAATGTTTGTGTAGAATAGAATAAACTTTATTGTACACCAAAGTAGTAACAGTGTAACAGAAACTTAAATCTATGGATGCAATGGTGGTCTAGATATATTGACAAAGTATAGGTTGATCATTAAATTACTGTTCTTAAAAACCTACCATTTTCCAAATGTTCCACTTTTAGCTCAATGACATCATCTAGTCTCTCACAAACAGCTGGTAATTCTTCTTTGACAGCAATGCCTTCAATTTGGCCGACATCAACTATACTGATGTTCTCTACAGGAGATACTACAAGCGTACTGGAATACTTCAGCTGTCCTCGGTTGACTAAAGCTTTCGGCTGCAAAAGGTCATTATAGTTTTATGTAATCCTGATGTACTCTTTCGCACACAAACACAAACCAGTACAAACCATTTTTGTTACATTCGGCTGCAACAGAGCCTCACAAGTAGCAACACTTAAGGAGGGCTTCCCCAATCACCTTTATACATTCAAATTCAATTTAGCTTCACTCTTCTTGGACTGACCTACATTTGACTATTCAAAAGTGCCTATATTTGGTCTATTTGAAATTAATGATTTTTATTTTTGAACTATGGTCAGACAGCAATTTCACATAACACAATGTTTGATTTATAGGTTACGTGAGAAAAGAGATAACATCTTAAAACCCGATTGGTATTCAGTAATTACATGATTTAATTTAATTTTTCACAAAACATGTTCCCAGTAAACACAGTACGCGTCAAATAACTTTGCCGCTCTGAAGTTGGCTACAAATCACTGCGCATTAGTCAATTTTACGAAAAAAAGACAGCACTGCGCATGCGCGGCTAGCGATGAATAGACGAACCTCAGTGTTACGTTTCTATCTCAGTCGCTCGTATACGTCTGATACCAGCTTGTGTTCCGCTCGCACAGTACATACGGTCGTGTCGATGCGAAAAGTGTTACGCGTAAATTACCTACCTGTTTTAAGTTTGTTGTTTTTTGTTATTTTTTCTTATAGTTATTGTTGTGTTTGAATTGTTATAGTTGTGTTTGCATTATTATTTGGTTGACGTTGTCCTTAGTTTTGTCAAACAAAATGCCAAAACGGAACACGGTTTTACGCCGACAAGCGCGAAAAGTAATTCATAATGTGGTGAATTACATGCAGAAAGAGAAGGACGAAGGCGTGCTTAATTTAAATTGCAAAATTTAATATTACGTCAGTGAACACTTTTTACGCGATATTACCTACGCCCTTGTTAGGAAAGCCTAACTTCAGAGCGGCAAAGTTATTTGACGCGTACTGCACATGAATTTTTTTTTTTTAACCTTAAAAGTTTTTGGAAAAAATGTCATCATTTAGAATCTCAATTAAATATGCACTGTTTCTATAGATAAGTACTTTTAAATTGTAAGTACAGCATGATGGGCCAAAGTTCTCACAAAATCGCAGATTTACAAAGATTTTCACTGCATTAGTTTTACTAAAATTTATGATTTGGTTTCAATAGAAACCTAGATAATATCCACCAGATATCTATGCTTCCAAAATATATACAGAAATAAAAGATGTGTAATGACACGGTTGTATGACAAATAGTGAAGTTGTACCTTGAATTGGATGCACTTAAGAAGTTGAACACATCCTGAGCAGCCCCTGACCTCGCGATAGTACCACTAGGTTCACTTCTACACTCACTAAGTACCCTGACGGCGGGTTCTCCACCTACCCAGACTGCGGCTCATAGCTCCTTGCTAAACACAGGCCAAGTTGATGAAGAGGGTTTCACTCGAGTTGAAAAGAAGAAGAAAAAGCCCTGTTCCCGGAACCTGTGCGGTACCGCACCGAGTGGACCAAATATGCTGCTGCGTCCTTCTGTGCCTACGACGCAGCTGTATATTTCACGTCTGCATTACTCTACGAAGGTTGAGGAGGTCGTGGAGTATATGAAGATAAAGAGCAACTGGACTCTAAGGGTCGGAAGGTTGGATTCGCGCCACGACACGAACTTCAAGTCGTTCGTGATACGAGTTCCAACCCACCATCTGGTGACCTTTTTGAAAGAGGACTTTTGGCCGAAAGGTGTCGTGTATCGACGTTTCCGAGGACGGCTACATGACACCACGCAGCGGAACACGACGCCGATGTTACGTGTTACATCATAAATAGTTAATAGTTTTGTTGTTATGATATTTATTAGTTTATTGTAACACCACAACTACTACGTCACATCGACTCAACTCGCGCGCAGGCTGAGCGACCGTGCGCGTCTCCTCCCGCCCCGCTGCATACGTCGCCGAGTTCCCCGGCGCCTATAAAAGACCGACCTCTAGCTAGTTTAAGCAGTCATCGTTCGGTACGGTTCGGGAACAATATACACCGCATCGACTTAGGTCGGTCACCTCCTTGCTTCCGCGCTTTATCGGACTTTGGCTAAGCAGCGTGTATTGTATGTCTGATTGTGTTGACTTCGTTAGCGAAACCGCACAGTCAGATTATAATACGCGACGCTATTAGGGCTTCGATTAGGAACTGTGCATAATCATTAGTATTGTATTTAGAGTCATTTTAAGAATAACCTGTTATTATTGTTACGATCAGGCATTTAAATTATCTCCACACACACAAATACCCGTTTCATTATGATTTTATAAGATTATTTTATGTATTTTTTCTACGGGCCTCCGATGCCTGAAAATAAATGATTGTTTGTTGTGTGTTATTATATAACTTGTGTTTTATAACACATCCACATTATGTAAACTTGTTATTCAACATTGCAACATAAAACAATACTGTAGAGTGTACACATTAGAATAACAATGCAAAAATAGTACATTATATACAGATATAAGTGTGTAATGTTAGTGATTACCGTTGAGGCGGTATTTAGACCCGAGCCATGACGAGAGCCGAGAATGGTAATCATTAATTACTCACGTGTATCATACGACGATTTTCAATACACTTGTGAATAAAATAACTGTAAAACTAGTAAACTTTTGTGGCGGTAAAAAACTGTTTTCATATGCGCGCCCATTTTGTTTTTCTTTATTTCGTGGGGGACAACCTCCGCCCATCCTGATACGATAAATGTCATAAAATTATGACGGTGGAGAGGTTGAACAATAAGGTTTTAACCACATTATAGCACTAGTGCGTAATGGTAATCAAAATGTCACAGTTTGGTAACAAATGCCATTTTATACCTAAGTGCAGTGCAATAAGAGCCACTTTATGAGCAAGTGTATTGAAAACAACGTTATATAACCATTTTGCCTGTCATGTCAAAACTATTTGAGAAAGTCGCTGCTCGTAGGCTCAATCAAATACTTAAAAATGCCGAAATTATCCCCCAACACCAGCGGCCGTATTATGACATCTTAAAACCATCATGTTTTCTGTGTGAGAAAAGGATAGTGCTATTCGTCCTGTACAGCTCCGTCTCTTTTTCACACCGAAAACATGATGCTTTTAAGAGGTCATAATAAGGCCCCACTTCGGATTCAGAACAGGGCACTCAACGGTGGAGCGGTCGAGAGGCGTTAGAGCGTAAAGAGTACTGCTCAGCTGTATTCCTGGACGTTTAACAAGCTTTCGACAAGGTCTGGCACGAGGGCCTATTGTACAAAATTAAGAAACAACTTCCGCATAACCTGTACTGTACGTACTACTAAACTCATACTTAGAAGACAGAATCTTTCGTGTAAAAGTTAATAATTCGTACACGAAATTTTACGATATAAAAGCTGGCGTACCTCAAGGTTCCGTATTGGGTCCTCTGCTCTACCTGATATACACAGCAGATTTACCAACAACAAAAAAAGTTCTTTGTGCCACCTTCGCTGATGACTCAGCTGCTCTGTGCAATGGCAGGAACTCTCATATTGCGTCACGGAAGCTGCAAGTACAGCTCCACAAAATCAACAAGTGGATGTCGGAGTGGAAAATAAAAGCGAACGCGAATAAATCGACTCACGTAACATTCGCGCTAAGGATGATTGCTCACCTGTTAAACTTGGAGAAGATATACTTCCACATGGCATAACGGCTAAGTACCTCGACATACATCTTGATAGGAAACAAACATGGAGAAATTGCACTTTTTGTTAAATGTAATCAGGAACTATTTTTAACTTTATCGGAAAGCAGACGCCGTGATATAACTTTAAGATCTCAATACCAAAACCTGTTCTGCAAAGGTACATATAGGACTGCTCCGTTAAGGAAAAGTATTTTTGGTATGGCACCGGCTATTTTTAACCACATTCCTAATTCTATAAAAAAGAAACCAAGAATTTTCAAAAAGAAACTAACTGAACTTCTGTTAAACAAATGTTATTACTCTGTAACGGATTTTCTAGCTGAAAATTTTTAATTGTGTATAATGTTTAATATGTTTGATGATGAACTTGCATCAATATTTGCATGCCAAAATGGTAGAATGTACAAGGATACTCTAATAATTATTTTTATCACCTTATTGTAAATTACCTACATTCTGAGCAAATAAATCAATATTCTATTCTATTCACACATAGAAAAGAAGCGTGATGAGCTAAACATCACTCTTCGAAAAATGAACTGGCTCTTAGCAAGATCACATGTATCACTAGAAAACCAAATTCTTATATACAAAGCAGTTCTGAAGCGTGTTTGGGCATATGGGGTTGAACTGTGGGGCTCATCAAAAAACTCAAATGTGAAAATTCTTCAGCGATTCCAGAATAAAGCTCTTAGAATAATATCAAATGCTTCGTGGTTTATCAAAACTTCCAAACTACATGAGCATCTACAAATTGGAACTATAAAAGAGGAAATAGAACGCAGAGCAAAGATCGACTATAAACACATAGCAACACCCTAGCAACAGCTCGGAGTGAACCAGCAACACATAAAAGGCTAAAACGCCACCAAATTTGGGACTTTGTTAAATAGAGCAGAGTAATAAATATGAGAAAGCAGATTGTTCACTGGAAGAATGAACCTTAGCATCAATGAATTCCCAGAAACAATCTGCTAATGGTTATCCAACCGATTGCAAGATAAGGTCACGGTAATAGTATCATACAGTATTGTAACTCGGCCGTATCTTTGAAATAAATGCCTACAGCCGCGCGGTACTTAAACATGCGATAGGGCTGCCCGCCTCCAGCAATCGAATTACATTTGCTTAGTTTGTTTCCATTTATTTTTGTGATTGTAAATATACTTACTTTTTAATATAAACAAAATACTTTGCGGATTGAATAAGAAGTGTTCAATAAAAATGGGTGTAGTTTTTTGATTGGTAGATTTAAATATAATGCTTTTTCTAGTATTATTCATATACATAGTACAATAAACCAATATTATTAATAATAAAATACCACGTCTTTACTATGAATTATATAAACTAACACTAATCGCGCGATTATTGTTAAAAAAAACCGTCGTGTCCGCTCGACACTGCGGCACAGTTGCGACGGTCGCGACTGTCTACATGCCGAGCCCATGCTACAACCGAGGCGCGTAGGTATAGCTCGCGTTTCGTCCGTTTGTATGAAGTTGGAATACTGTATGATATTATTACCGTGATAAGGTTATAAAAAAAAATATAACCATTGTCGTTTGTCGTTCTTCAGTGCTATCCGTATATAACAATATTGCACATATTAATAACTTATTATTATAACATTCTGTGTCTACATTCTCTGAAACATGTTATATAGCAATGTTGTATATTCTTCACATTGTAATTGTATGAAAATAATTATCATTGACATTTAATCTTTTGACATAGCTCTAATTTTTCAATGAATCTGAGAGTATTGACATTATAAATGTATGAAATTCATTATTATTGAAATTTACTTTTTTGACATACCTTTAATTACTCGAATGAATTGATAATAATAATTAAGTAATTATAATGTTTATTGCATGTTAATTTGGATAAATCAAAATTGCAATGCTTGTAAAAGGCTGCTAAGCCAAAAGTACTGACATGATAACAACAACACCATTGTACACTTAGTTCGCAATAAATGTTTTGACTTTGACTTTGTATAACATGTTATGTTATATAGTCTGTACGCACCACTACTAGTTACAGAACACCTCACCTCATTCCTCATCTGAGCAAACAGCTCTTCAGCTCCCAGACATAGTCTCTGCAGTTGGCAGCATTGCTTCAGTTTAGTGCAGCAGATGAAACAAGCGAGCTTCGGTCGGTCTTCAGTTACAAACTGCAACATAACATATAGAGTTACATATGCGAAACATCTTGGATTTAAGACAGATGAGAATACGCCAATCACATCTCGGAACAGTTGACTGCAAGGGGAGCTCGACTACACTTTCTTGCGTGTGACCCGGCAAAATCTAAGGATTATAAATACTGCTGGACAGCCTTCGGAAAAGTACATATTAAGAAGAATGATTTTCTTCTTCTTCTCGTGTCGATTCGACTCAGATTTTGTCCGACCAATACTTAGCCAGCTGGACAGCTTTGGGGTGCATGAAAGGAGCCTCCCCGAGCGGCGTTAAATGTATTGTAACACGACTCTAACGCCCGGCGCACCCTGGACAGCTAGCACTCGGTAACGCAGAGTCTAGCTGACTAATCCTTTCACCTCGATGACTCAGACTCAGAAGAATGATGATTCTCCTGCTATTGTAATAAATTGTGAGTCACAGGTACATAATCTCTTACAGCTTAAATGACTAGTTTACATCTTAAAAGCGATTTACAATAAAATTGTCTCTTTATTTTCTCACTATATTTCACTTATTTGTTTAACTTTAATCGGTTTTTTTAAAGTCTCAAAATTAATACAACTTCACAAACTATCAAACCAAACATTATGTTATCCTACACCACTCTCAAACACACACATCCTTACTAATATTATAAAAGCAAAAGTGAGTTTGTTTGTTGCGTTTTCACACCTACATCGACGGGTGCAAAGTAAAAAAAGTTATCTGCAATTTTGCGAATTTCTGATAGTTGCAGTAACTTAACAAAAATAAAATATTCTAAGACATGAGAAACCTTTCAAGTGTCAAAAACGAAGAAATAATAGTTTTCTTTATAATAATATTTTTGTAAAACAAAAATTACCTGCTAAATAATTGCTTATTGTTACTAATTCAATAAAGATGATAGAAAATCACAAAATTGCAGATAACTTTTTTTACTTTGCACCCGTCGAAATGGCATAACCGATTTTGATGTAACTTAATTTTATTCTATTCTATTCTATTCTTGGTACACGGATAGACCATGTCCTGGAATAGGACATAGGATACTTTTTATCGCGGAAGTATGTTCCCTAAGGATAATTTTCTACTATCACGCGGGCGAATCCGCTGGGAGCAGCTAGTGAAATAATAATAGGATATCTCGCATACAAAGAAACACCCAAGAGTTTCTAAAGAATAATTTTGTTTTAGTATATAGTTAGCTGTGGGCAGACTATTTAAGTAGTACCTACATTACCATAAGGTGTAAGTAACTTACGGGAATATCAGTCAGCTTTTCATACAGTTGTTGTAAATCCTTGTCGTTAATTATATACATGCGAACATTCTCCACTAAACATATTCTACACTTTGGTATTTTATTCATCTTAAACTTAACAAAATAGCTTATTTAACATATATTAGAAAAATGTTGCTGCGCCAGCAGCAAAACTGGCGCGGCTTTAACACTCCACAACATAAACTCAGTAAGAGTAAAATTTATATCGTGTGATCGATTCTTCCGTGAAACTCTCGTGACAGCCAGAGCATTAAATCAATACAACATTCATTTTGACATTTGCCAGTCAACTCAATCAATGATATGATTGGATACGAAGGATATGATCAGTACTACCAACCCTACTGTTTTAACAGTAGATTTACTGTTTTCACATTGATGTCCCTGTTTTCTGTTTCATTCCTAATTTTTACTGTTTTTTATCGACTGAGAAAAGTCCTCCTAAAAAGAAGAATGTGAAATATGAACAGAAATTTATAAATTCATGGTTAAAAGATGATAGGTTCAAAGGCTGGTTAAAAAAAAGCACTAGAGGTGAGACCTATTTTTTTTGTTCCGCGTGTAATTGCGACAGAAAATGTGGTAACATGAACTGTTACGACACAAAGATTCAACAAAACACGCGAAGAATAGTTTGAAATTACAAAAACAACAAAAACTGACATCAATGTAACTAAGAAAATTGTTCATTGTTTTAATTATATGAGCAAAAGTATGAAATCTGCCTTTTTTTTACTTTACCACTGTTTTCTCCTGTTTTTTTTTTGCGAGCTGTTGTTTTTTAGTTTTTTGGGATTGGCAACACTGGATATGATAATGACCAAAGATTTTATATATCCTAGTACTAGATTGACTACGACAACCTCAAAAGCGTACCTGATAAGGAAAGTCAGAAAGAGTCCTGTCATCTCGTTCTACTAGTGTGTCCATACACTACCTACATACTACGGGACAATTTTGCTCAAAAGTTAGTTAAAGATATTTTTGATACATTAAAATAGACATGCAAGTTCAAAAACAATTAATATGTATAATAAGCTACCAAAAGGGAACTGTGAGTTGTCTCTGTAATGACTAGGAAATAGCTGATGTCCGTATAGTATATATAATAGCAATATCCTCTTATGCGAGTATGAAATACCTACACTGATAAAAAAAATGTCTAATGTGTGTGTACCTACGTAAGACGATCACTTCTGAACGGCTGCACCTATCAGAATAAGGTTTGTCTGAAAGAAAAAACTAGTTAGTTTATAATAAAACTAAATTAAAAATAGACTGATACGTGACATTTTTTTATTACGTTAAATTGCACTTATTAACTAACAAATAAATAATACATTAAATAAATAATCCTCGACTGGTTTATAAATTTATTTATAATAACTACTACTACTACTAATTATTGCCGATGCCCGTTAGCGCCACAGGGAATTTCCGAAAGGGATACCACGGTCCTGGAACACAAAGGGCAACTGAAGGACACGGGTAGGTTTATTCAGTATAAACCTCAAATAACTTATCCCGCTCTAAGATGGAGCGTAAGGCGCTCTACCTTAGAGCAGGATAAGTTATTGGAAATTTTACCACATCAAAAAAAGTCTCCCACTATGTTTGTTTATCTATATCTGTTTGCAATCAACTCAAAAACTACTGAACGGATTTTTAACAACTAGATGGAATAGAATCAGGTTTTAGTGTTGATTTAACTTTATGAACTATTACATCTTTAGACTACAAATAAAACTGTTGCTGAAAAAAAAAAATTAATGGCACAACTTCAAAGCCATTGTTGCCGATGGTTCTCGTTTCTTGGAAATCTACAACAAAACATAAAAAATAATATATTACTAGTGGTTCAGGGTTAAGCCACATACGTGCAGCATTGCGTGCGGTATTTATTAGGGATTTACCTCAGGACTAAACTTAAAGACAGTAGACTATGATTTAAAATGAATATAATTCTCGAATGTACTATATCGATGTGGAGAAGATTTTGGAGTGCACGCTCGTCGTTTTAAGAACTGGTCACAGATAACTTTATACTGAATTGGTCCGAAGACACGTACCGCATGCCGCACCTCTGGCCGCCGCTGCTCGCCGCTTTTCGTTGTGTCACGAGAGCAGCCGAAGATTGCCGAGCGGCCAAAGGCGCCCGATCAACAAAAAATATAAAATTAGTAAAATTGGTACGCGCTTGATTTATTAAAAAAAAAAAAAATATATTGAGCCTCCTCAGATATTTAGAAATTTGCTTATAATAATATAAAACTTGAACAGTAGACAACAAAATTTTATAAAATGTAGCACCCAGTCCGTCTTCTGAATCGTTTATGATGCCCCTTCTCTGTGTATTTTTACAGGCAGTTAATATGTTTTAATTCCCGCATGAAATTCAAAACGATGTTTGTTGTCACCCTACATAAATATTTTGTAAACAAAACAGAAAACTTACCAAAAAACACTAAATTCCACAACCAGGATACCCATCACTATTGCGAAACTTTACACAGCAACGTTTTGAACATCTTGCACACTTTATACTTTACTAAATATTGAGATAAAAACTTGTAACAATTAAAAATACAACTTTGGCCCTATGAAGCATCAGCCATATTGGTTATTGATGTCAAATTCTGTCAAATTGAAACCTCCTAAATGTTGCCTTTCATAATTTTAAAATTACTACGAATAGCTGCTATATCTAAATGAAATCATCATTAAATACAAGAACAATGCGTATAAAATTTCAAGAAGCATTATTTGAAATAAAACATTTAGTTGCAATTCATTGTATGTTGCATAAACCTATCAAAATGCATGAACACGGACTATTTAACGATAACTGGAACAATCTAAAAACTACCATCTGTTTCTTATTTTTTTCTGGTAGTATGTGAGAAAGGGACAGAGAGGATTTATCTTAGTGTCCTGCTCCAGGCCATTTTTCCCTTTTGCGTGTCAATAATACACATGAACTTAATGCTAATGAGAATAAAGAACACTTTAAAGACTGTCATATTTCTTCGTAGTCAATCTAGTCTACTCTAGTAGAATATATAAAATCTTTGATAATGACTTCAAGTGACATTACTTACATACCTATTTTTATATTTTCCCGGTCCGTTTTTTTTTGTTTACGTTCTTGGCTTCGATACTTAGTTTTTTAAGACGTCTTCATATTTCGATATTTTTATATTATGGAGGGATGCAATTACCGAAGACAGACGTGTGTGGAAAAGGGAAAGAGCGAACTTCGCCCAGCAGTGGGGCATAAATGAGATAGTGCATAACTAAGAGTGCATGGCCTATTACGGAAAAGTTCAAATCCCAGTGAGTCAAATTCATTTCAAAAGCAGGCCGGTAGGCCATCAAAGTCTTCATCTGTAGCGTAAAAAAAAAGAAAATAGTAACTAAAATCCTCGTTCAAGTTTGAGAGAGATAGCTGCTGAACTTTCCGTGTCTCACGAGTCGATCCGTATCATTTGAAACATTTACTTGAGTATAAAACATGTTCCCACTAAACTAATTCCAAAAGATTTGAATTTTTTTCCTGCTTAAACGAATCGATTCCAACCCAACAATCTTGAAATAAATTATTGGTGTTCGGGAGACGGACGTGCTGACGTTGAAATCATATTGACTATTTTATTTGACTGTCGCGATGTTATGCTCTTGGTATTCTTGCCGGAAGACCAAATTGTAAATAAAGAATATTATATACGGCATTTGAGAGAACAGATAAAATAAATTTGGAATAATAACTAACATTTTGTGTATTATTAACCTTTACCAATAAATAAATCTACACAAATTTAAGTTCTTATACAACTATTGTACAATGGTCATATATAAAAAAAATACTCAAGCATCAAAACTTTTTTCTCCTACTATTTCAATTATACCATTTTCAAAGTTTTGAGTTTCAACCTCCTTTTCTCAGGTCACGCTTTCAGTAGACGGACTCTATCCATTACATCCATATTTTAAAGGTAACTAGCTTCGCTCCCGCTCTTCCCTACTCTACCCTACTCTACCCTACTCTACCCTACTCTACCCTACTCTACCCTACTCTACCCTACTCTACCCTACTCTACCCTACTCTACCCTACTCTACCCTACTCTACCCTACTCTACCCTACTCTACCCTACTCTACCCTACTCTACCCTACTCTACCCTACTCTACCCTACTCTACCCTACTCTACCCTACTCTACCCTACTCTACCCTACTCTACCCTACTCTACCCTACTCTACCCTACTACTCTACCCTACTCTACCCTACCCTACCCTACTCTACCCTACTCTACCCTACACAACCGTATTTTTTTTTCCATAAGAACCTTCTCCTCACAATACCAATCACAACAAAAAAAAATCAGCCAAATCGGTCAAGCCGTTTTCATGCCAAGTCGTGACAACGGAAAACGGGGGTCATTTTTATATATATAGATTTAAGAAGAACTTAATATCTAAGGCAAGAACGTAAATAAAAAAACGAAGGACCGGGAAAATATAAAATATGTCATTATCATTGACTGTCAGATGTCAAAATAAGTTTTGTATTGATTTTGTTTTGTAAATAATTTTTTGATTAGTTTCGTATATAATTCTAATTTGGTTTTTACCGGTAAAGTAAATATTGGAAGGATTTTGATTTAACGGGTCGGGTGGGTCGTCTTAGGGGCGGATTTTATCTTGTGGCGTGTTAAGATGAATAAAATGCCAATGTGCCGAATATGTTTAGTAGAGAATGTTCGCATGTACATAATTAACAACAAGGATTTACAACAACTGTATGAAAAGCTGACTGATGTTCCAGTAAGTTATACCTTATTCAAATATATATTACATAATTAATACATTAATATAAGCTGCTCACAGCTCACTATATACAGGGTGGCCTATGTACAGTGCCCCAGAATGATTCTTTAGGAGCTCTAGGATGTTTCTCTGTATGAGAGGTGTACTAACAGCCACACTTAACATCAACTGTGTTCAATATTGCTTGGACAGTATAACAATGTATGTATTGTATGGGAAGTATTCTATTCCTAAGACAAATCTCTTAGCTGCCAGTAGCTTAATTCAGTTTTTATCTTTTAATATATTTTTAATTTTAATTTTATTATCTACATTGTGCTCACATAATAGAAGCAACATGAAATAATGTAACCAAACATTATATGTAACACATAATATGATTTAAAAGAGTGTCCATGGAGTTTCTTGCACGTTCTTCTCCATAGAGATCTATGCTTTGAAACGTGCAATTTAGCTTCACTTTTCTTGGACTGACCGACATTTGACTATTCAAAAGTGCCTACATTTGGTCTATATGAAATAAATGATTTTGAATTTGAATGGTATTACGTCTTGTTGCAGTTTGTAACTGAAGACAGTAGGCCGATGCTCACTTGTTTCATCTGCTGCACTAAACTAAAGCAATGCTGCCAACTGCAGAGACAATCTCGGGAAGCTGAAGAGCTGTTTGCTCAGATGATGAATGAGGTGAGGTGTTCTGCAACTAGTAAGGGTATCTAGCAAGTGTAGATGTGATGCCTAGTGGTACTATCTAGAGTCATGTAGTGCTCGGGATGAAGTGAAATTCTTCAGTGTCCGACCCAAGATACATTTTCACTATTTGGCATACCAATGCTCTTACTTGATTATGACGTTATTGCACACCTGTTCTTTATGTAAATATTGTATAGACACACATATCTTGTGAATAAATCTACTTGTGAGGTTCTTGTGCGGTGAACGTAACAATTATTTGTACTTGTTTGTGTGCAATAAAGAACATCAGGATCACCTAATACTGTAATAACGTTTTGCAGCCGAACCTTTCAGTAAACCGAGGACAGCTGAAGTATTCCAGTGGGCTGATAGTGACTCCTGTAGAGAACATCAGTATAGTTGATGTCAGCCATATTGAAAGCATTGCTGTCAAAGAAGAATTACCAGCTGTTTGTGAGAGACTAGATGATGTCACTGAGCCAGAGGAGGAACGTTTTAAATATGGTATTTTTTTTACGTACAGTAATTTAATGATCAATCCGTACTTTGTCAATATATCTATGCAAACATTGTGTATGTTAAAAAGAATCATCTTTTTAACCGACTTCGAAAAGGAGGAGGTTCTATGTTCGGCTGAATGTATTTTTTTTTTTTTTGTGTGTATGTTCACCGATATCTCGGTCAATTGTGGACCGATTTTGAATTTTTTTTTTATTGAAAGGTTATGCTTCCAAGTTGGTCCCAAAGAAATGTTGTTATGATCTGATCAGGAATTTCGAAGATATAGAACAGAATTCCTCATAGAATCATGGCAGAATTGTCATAACAAGTAAAATTGCTTTGTTTATATGTGTAGTCGATGACTGACTGAAAGAAAAGAAGGATGTATCGAACTGATCTGGTGATAAAGCCGGAAGGTAAATTCATGTAATATAACCGTATTTCGGATTATTAGAATCGTTATGAGATGCACTCTGGCTAGGGAATGCAATCACGAAAAAAAGGCCGAGATCTCGCGAGATCTCGGCCTTTTTTAGCGAGATTGATCTCGGCTGAAAAAAGGGCGAGATCTCGCGAGATTAACGAGATTGTACTCGAGCATAAAAACGTCTTATTCGAAGCGAGGATTAACACGGACGTTAAAAAATAATAGATAGATACGTCAAACAATATTTGATGCAAAAAAATGTTTTGAAAAAATTCGTAAAAATAAATGTTTATCTTATAATACTTTTTTTGGTGGGTAAAAATCATCCAAATGACATCTCCCGCTCTTGGGCAGAGCGGCAGACAGTGTCAAACTATTACTGCCTTCGTGCCTTTCATACTGGGGTTGAGCTACGTTTCGGAACTAACCCTGGCCCCAGTAGGCTTCGACCCAGTGCGCGCCATCGACGACTTGAGCTGGGTCCGGACAGTTACCGGACGGTCGGACAGCCAACTACTCATTGCTCGCCGTCCGCAAGCCCGCGCCTATGGTTATCTTATAATAGTTATAATTTTTGTTATTTTTTCCTAATTTACTCAAATATTTGCAAAAAAAAAAACACAAAACTGTCAATCTCGCGAGATCTCGAAATTGGCGAGATCTCGCGATATTGTTATTCATAATCTCGCGAGGTCTCGCTCGAGCCCCAATCTCGCATTTGCATTCCCTAACTCTGGCTATATGGTAATTTATGTTTAATTGAAGGGTAGGTACTTTTTAGTGGTGCTACCATAACTTAAAAGTGAAAAACTAAAAAAACTTTTTACAAAAAAAAATTAAAACCAACTTCAAAAAGTACAAATTAATTTTAATTTCGGAAGTCGGTGTTAAATAACGAAGAGACAAAATTAGGTATATATTATAGAAACACCGACTTCCGAAATTAAAATTATTTTGTACTTTTTGAAGTCGGTTTAATTTTTTTTTGTAAAAAGTTTTTTATTAATAAAACTGGTGATGGTCATAATTATGTTACTAAAACAGGAACCGATCAGAGTCAGTTAACACCGAGACAAACAGTACAAGATATAGTTTGCAAGTATTAACAAGTAACTCTTCACTGTTTTTGCTTACAGAACTAGAACTGGAACTCTTAAACAATAGCTGTTCAGATGTAGAAGATATACCGGCACAACAGTCTAAACGTGATGCAGAATACGATGTGCCCTTAATAGAGATCAAAACGGAAGTGGAAGAAGAACAAGAAGTACCGAGGAAGAAGCGAAGAGCCAGTGACGCGACACGTGAGTGTTAGTTAGTGAGTCATTGTGTGAGCGAACAGTTTTGTATTTTGTTTTCCTATGGCGTTGATTATTCTGCCAGTGTCATGCGGTGACGATAGCCGGGAGGTGAACCGTCCAACTTTGCACTTTGTGGTATCGTTTTGACGTAGTAAGTTAAAGATATCCAAGACAATTTTGCTTTGAGGTTAAGATTTTAATTGGTTTTGAGTTTTGACCTAGAGCCTGAATTAGAGTTTTTAACCCTTCAGATAAAACAATTAGAGACACAATAGTAAGACAATAGATGCGCGGCCACCGGTGGTCGCTTGGGGATTCATGAATTAAGAAACAACATATTTTTTTATTTATTATATACTACTCTGTCAAGAAAGTACCGGGAAAAGATCAATAATACACAAAATGTCTGTTATTCATCCAAATTTATTTTATCACCTTCAAAGTATGCTCCTTTAGAAACGATACACTTGCGCCAACGAATAATCCATTCATCAAAACATTTTTTTAAACGCTGCTTCCTGAATTGAGTTCAGTTCTCGCCGCGAATTCTCCTTTATGTCTTCTATCGATTGAAAACGGGTGCCACGAAGTGGTAATTTGAGTTTAGGAAAAAGAAAAAAGTCAGCAGGAGCCATAGCTGGTGAATATGGTGGTTGCTGGATGGTATTTGTTGAGTGTTTGGTCAAAAATTCGTTCACAATGATAGCCTTGTGCGAAGGCGCATTGTCGTGGTGCAAAATCCAAGAATTTTCTTTCCACAAATCTGGCCTTTTTCGTCGAATTTGCTCTCTTAAACGCCGCATAACGCTCAAATAATATTCTTTATTTACCGTTAGACCTTCCGGTAAGAATTCAGAGTGCACAACACCGCGATAGTCAAAGAAAACAGTCAACATGACTTTGACTTTTGATCGACTTTGGCGTGGTTTTTTCGGTTTCGGATCAGTTGGAAGGCGCCACTCCGAAGCTTGTTGACTAGTTTGCATGTCAAACTCGTAAACCCACGTCTCGTCACCAGTAACAATGCGTTTCATGAATGTTGGGTCCGAACTGACTCGTTCTAGCATGTCCTCAGCGACTTTCATGCGATTGAGTTTTTGGAGAAAATTCAGATCTTTTGGGACTAGCCGAGCAGCAACATGTTTCATACCCAAATGATTAGTTAAAATGGTACGGATCGACTCGTGAGATACAGAAAGTTCGGCGGCTATCTCTCTCAGAGTTGAATGGGGATTTTCAGTCACTATTTCCTTCACTTTTGCGATGTTAACTTCAGTTGCAGACGTTGACGGCCTACCAGAGCGAGGCAAATCTTCCATCACATCTCGACCGCTTTTGAACGCTTTGAACCACTCATAAGCACGAGTTTTTGATAAAGTCGATTCACCGTAAGCCTTCTGTAACATTTTCAGTGACTCCGAACACGAAATTCCATTGGCGATGCAAAATTTAAGACAAACTCTTTGTTCGATATCTTTGTCCATTATGAAATTCGCAATACACACTTTATATGATATTACTAAAACCAGCACTGTATTTAATATAAATAACAGATGCAACTCAAACTCCGCGCCAAAATGGAAAACAGTTGTGCCAACCTAACAACTACAAAAAAACAAAAAATTGAATTTGGAACCATAGACAAATCATCCATTCCCGATACTTTTTTGACTGAATGTACTTTATTGTAGTTACATAAAAAACATAACATACTATATATATGACGTTGGGGTAAGATCGGCATAGGGGTAAGAACATCCTATTAATATTATAAATGCAAAAGTTTGTATGTATGGATGGATGTTTGTTACTCTTTCACGCAAAAACTACTGAACGGATCTCGATGAAACATGGTACACGAGTAGAGCATATCCCAGGATAACACATAGGATACTTTTTATCCTGGGATTATGTACGCGGGTGAAGCCGCGGGCAAAAGCTAGTATAAATATAAATTTTACCACTTAATTAGTTTTATTTTTAGTGTAAGTCATATTGCGTGCCGCGTCATTATGTCCACCTTGCCCAGCAATGTGGCTGGCATTAAAAATAAAACTAAATAAGAGGTATAATTTATATTTATACAGTTCATCCACCCCAGCTCCTCAAGAAAGGCCAGCAGCATTTCACGAAGGTTACCTGGGTTACCGAAGTATCCAGCGACCACAGGGCAGCATAGAAGCAGATTGCTGTCTCGTCCTCCTCCGTGCAAGCTCTGCAGAGTGGACTATCTGTAGCTCCTATGATAGAAAGTTGCTTGTTAAAGGTCCCGTGGCTGTGGCAAAAGTTGTAATGGCCGTTACTTTGCGCTTGCGTCCGTGTAACACAGGACAGTATCTTTCAATAGCCCTGTCGAAGTCGCCTTTTATGTTCTGCTAGTTTGTGGATGCACCAAGTCCCAAAACGATTTTTGGCTTGATGAAAGCCGTGGCATTAGCAAAAGCAAAAGCCCAGGACATGCTGTACGATACACTGGACAGTCCTGCAGGCCAAATAGAGCTTTACCGGCTTGCTAAAATAAGAGAGAGAATGACGAGGGATGTTTGTCAGGTAAGCTGTGTAAGGAGTGAAGCTGGAATGAAATCAGACGATGAAAAAACCAAAGAGAAATGGAAGACACTATTTTGAAAGACTGATGAATGAGGAAAATAACTGGAGTGGGATTTTAAAGAATAAACCTGTGAATGTAGGGTTAGTGAGAATGGTTAGTAATGTATGGATGAAGTCAAGTGAGAATAGCAGTGAATGGAATGAAGAATGGTAAAGCCATTGGTCCAGATGGAATACCAGTTTAAGTGTGGAAGTTATTGCGGTTGGACGTGGTTAGCTTTGTTCTTCAATAGTTGTTGCAGGAAGAAGCCAAACCTGATGATTGGTGCAGCAGTTCCTTGGTGCCCATCTTTAAAAACAAAGGTGATGTGCTTGAGTGCAACAATTATAGAGGAATAAAGCTAATGTCACATACTATGAAAGCCTGGGAGAAAGTTATTGAAAGCCGACTGAGAGAAGAGTGTTAAATTTCACAGAACCAATTCTGTTTTATGCCAGGGTCGAGGTACAATGGATGACATTTTTGCTATACGCCAGCCCTGCTTTCAAAGGAGAATGCTCTTGCTCCATAGAAAAAAAAAACTAGCTCCGGCAGAAACGAGATGTATCTCTAATTATCAATAATGATGAATGAGTAATAAAACAATAACCAGCTATTATCGTGATCATTACTTGCAAATAATCGTTGTTGTTACCTCGGAACACCGTCGTTTGTAGACCGATTTGCAATTTTGCTTTTTCTCCTAAAAGGATATGCTTCCAGATTGGTCAATTTTTTTTTTAAATCCAGTTTTGATGATGGAATCCATGAGGAATCGAGAGAATTCCGAATATTATAAGCAACCATTTGGTGATTTTGGTATTTTCATTGAGAACTCAAGTATTTACTTGCTAAAAAGTAACATTTGATGAATTGGAACTGGTGAAGAAGACCAGAAATGGCCAACGGAATTTCACACTCACGTAGATATTTATATAATATCAAAATCACTATGTAGTTGCCTATAATATTTGAGGAGTTCCCTCGATTCCGCATGGATTCCATCATCAGAACAAGTTTTTTATTTTTAAATAAGACCAATTTGGAAGTATATCCTTTTAGGAGAAAAAACAAAATTGCAAATCGGTCTATAAACGACGGAGTTCCGAGGTAAAAAAAAAAACATATTTATTAAAAAAAAAAACAAGTATAAAAAATTCAAACGAATTGAGAACCTCCTCCTTTTTTTTCAATTCAGATAAAAATAATGAATATTGCATTGTAATTGAGCAGTTTAAAACTGCTCAATTACACTGTCGACGCTTGATTAATAAAACTGCATTTTTTTTTTATTTGCAAGTAAGGGTCACGATAATAGCTGGTTATTGATCATTTGAGAGACATCTCGTTTCTGTCGGAGCTGGGTTTTTTTGAGCATTCACTTTTGAAAATCTGCTCAGATTTAGAGTGAGTTGGGTTTACTCTAGGGTAGCTATTTGAATTATGAAAGAACGATTCTGGGTTGCAACTCTACTCTACTCTGGTTATTTTTGAACGCAGGGCAGCTGTGCAAGAAATACAGAGGGGCGCATTAAAACTTGCACATGGTATTCATTGACCTCGAAAAGGCATAAACCTCGTGAGGTTGTGTGGTGGGCAAACGCATCTTGCTAAAAAAGTTATGAGTTTACATTACATGTGGAAGGATGGAGGGGGAGAAGGAGGCCAAAGACAAGATGGATTGTGTGAGAAGTGATATGAAAGAAAAGGGAGTTGATGATAGCGCTATAGCCTGGCGAGTGACAGGAAAGAATGGAAGACAAAAAACGTGTTGCGCCGACCTCAAATAAAACGGGACAAGGGCAGGAAGATGATGACTGAAGAATTTTACAGTCGAGACAAGAGGGAGATCTGAAGTAAAGATATAATTATAAACGCACACTATGTAGGCAAGAGCATTATAAGTTGGAGGATTATATTCCAGATAAAAAATGCTTGGCTCAATGCTGGTCCAGCTCCACTACCACTAGGGTGTATTGATTAGTTTGGAAACTATTTTTTTTTTTTTTTGCAATTTGAAAACTTAGTTGTTTGTGGTCATTTATACTTTTGCTTTTGGAAGCCATAGCATTGTTTAATGTAGAAGCACTTTTTTTCCAATTTTGAATGTAAAGTACCATTGAGTATTTGTATTAGGTTACAACTTGTTTTGTTTTTTTACGTTACGTGCTTGGCAGTTGAGAGTCTGTCATGCTTGTGTTATTGGGTCATTCAGGTCCCTTGAAAATGGTTGAGCTGAGTGGGGCTGATGCACGCGTCATGCTCGTGAACGGGTGCCGACTGCCGTCAGTTGAGACTGGTCATCTCTTAGCTGTCAGTGGCTTAATTCAGTTTTTATCTTTTAATTATTTTATTTTTATTTTATTATCTACATTATGCTCACATAATAGAAGCAACAAGAAATATGTAACCAAACATTATATGTAACACATAATATGGTTTAAAAGAGTGTCCATGGAGTTTCTTGCACGTTCTTCTTCATAGAGATCTACGCTTTGGAACGTGCAATTTAGCTTTACTTTTCTTGGACTGACCGACATTTGACTATTCAAAAGTGCTTTGCATTTGGTCTATTTGAAATAAATGATTTTGTATTTGTAAATGTATTTGTATTATATAGAGGCGGGTAATTTTGTAGCGTAAAAAAAAAATTATCACTACAGGGGCTAAGAACAGATCCCTGGGGTAGACTCCTCCAAGCTCAGAACTTAGACACCATGGTACCATGAATACCATACCATGATGATGGATACCATGTTCAGACTCCATGGTATCCTTAGTTTACTGAGTTGACTACGATCTGAGAAGATACTGGATGTGATCTGACATGTCCTAGCCGGGATTCTCAGCTCCTCCCACTTCTCAGAAAAAAATCATAGGTAGCAGAAATATCCAAGAAAACGGCTACCTCACTCATTTCTACTAAAGGTCAATCGGATTTCTAACGTGAGGGTTCCCACACTATCAGATGATCCCAAACCTTTCCTAAAGCCAATTTGAGTCACTGGCAGCAGTCTCCTGGTCTCCATAATCCATTCCAGACAGATTTTAGCAAAGTTGTTCCAAGAGCTTTATAAGAATGGGCGATAGAGCAATCAATCTGTAGGAAGGGTGGTTACTAGGATCTTTCCCAGGTTTTAATATAGGAATAATGCTTGAACCTTCCAGTCAGGAGGAATATAACCGGAGGAAAACAATAAACTCTGCCAAGGTAAATGGTTTATCCAGAAGATCGTCTGATGCCATCAGGGAATCCACGCGACTTGTCTTTACGTCCAGATTTCATGTGGACTGGCTTGTTGGTCTAGTGGTTAGTGACCCTGACTGCTATGCCGGAGGTCGTGGGTTCGATTCCTACCCAGGACAAATGTTTGTGTGATGAGCATAATCGTTTGTTCTGTGTCTGGGTGTAATTTATCTATAATACTAGCTTTTGCCCGCTGGGCTTCGCTCCCGCTCTTCCTTACTCTACCCTACTTTACCCTACTGTACCCTACTATATCCAACTCTACCCTACTCTACTATACCCTACTCTACCCTACCAAACTTCACATAAACCATCTACTAAATAGTCCGAACAAATCCTAAAAATTTGGTTTGGATAGGTGAGCCCGTTCTTGAGTTATAAAATAACAACGAAAAGTGGCATTGATTTTTATATATATAGATGTATTTATTTAGAGATATATAAGTATGTTTATCAGTTGTCTAGTACCCATAACACAAGCTCTGCTTAGCTTGGGACTAGACGGCGTTGTGTGATAGTTGTGGAATATATTATTATTATTATGTAGAATTGATGCAGTGCGGTCGAGTGCTCGAGTGAAAATTATAATGTTAGACTAGAATCTTGTCATAACTGGACTTCGGATCCATCCTGCGCATCCATTAACAAGTAGCTCTTCACTGTTTTTGCTTACAGAAATAGAACTGGAACTTCTAAACAATAGCTGTTCAGACGGAGAAGATATACCGGCAAAACAGTCTAAACCTGATCCAGGATATGATGTGCCCTTAATAGAAATCAAAACGGAGGTGGAAGAAGAACAAGAAGTATCGAGGAAGAAGCGAAGAGTCAAGACACGTGAGTATTAGTTTAGTTAGTACATAGTAAAGCACGACAAATCTAAGCAATACTGTTTGACAGTTCTGACAGTTGAAAGAAAAAGGGTAGGGATTAAGGTGAATGCTCTAACCAGCCCGCGAAATTCAAATTCTCTTACGTTTTTTGCAATTTGCAGGCCAGTGACATGTTGTAATTTTATCAAAATATGATTCGCGGCAATAACAAGTATAATAATGATCAAAACATTCGCTCCATCAGCTTTCACATAGAAAAGTTGCACCTTTTCTATGTGGAGCGAATGTTTTGATCATTTTTATATTTAAAATTATACTTGTAACCATTCGATTCCCTTTCATTTGATCGTGTTTTAAATTTGGCGCTTACTAAATTATTAATTGCAGCAGCGGCCGTAAAGAAAACACGTAAACTGCACACACGAGGAAACAAATTAGAAGATGGAATATCAGAAAATCAAAAGAAGAATGAAGAATCAGCTACAAAAATTAACCAAAACACTAAAAAAATCCAGGAACCTTCAAGTAACACAGCACCTCGAGTTAATAATAGTATTAGCGATACCACTTTAGACACAAATTGTGGTTATAGTAATTTATCAAAACACACTCGAGCACGTACTGGTGGAGCACTTTACAAGTGTGATATTTGTCAGCGTGGTTATAATCACAAGGGAAATTTAAGAAAACATATTCGTGTACACACTGGCGAGAAACCTTACAAATGTGAAGAATGCCGGTCATGCTTTAGAGAAAAGAGTTATTTAACACAACACATTCGCACGCACACTGGTGAGAAGCCTTTCAAGTGTGAAAAATGTCAGCTTTGTTTTAGTCAGAAGAGTCATTTAATAAGTCACATTCGTTCGCACACAGGCGAGAAACCATTCAAATGTGAAGAATGTGGGCTTTGTTTTAGTGAGAAATGTAATTTGAAAAGTCACATTCGTACGCACACTGGTGAAAAACCTTTCAAATGCAAAGATTGTGGGCTTTGTTTTAATAAGAAGAATGTTTTAACAAGACACATTCGTACGCACACTAATGAGAAACCTTACAAGTGTGAAGAATGTCAGCTTTGTTTTAGTCAGAAGGGTAATTTATTTAGTCACATTCGTACGCACACTGGCGAAAAACCATACAAGTGTAAACAATGTCAACTTTGTTTTAGACGGAAGAGTAATTTAATTAGTCACATTCGTACGCACACTGGCGAGAAACCGTACAAGTGTGAAGAATGTCAGTGTAGTTTTAGTCGAAATAGTATTTTAACAAAACATATTCAAAATAGACACGCTGGGGAAAAATCATACAAGTGAGATAGTTTGTTTGGACAACTTTACTCAAAGAAGTATTTTACGCCATCATCATCATCATCATTTCAGCCAACAGACGTCCACTATTGGACATAGGCCTCCCCTAAGTGTCGCCACAATGATCGATCCTGCGCGTCTCGCATCCATCGGTTTCTCGCAACCTTCACCAGGTCATCGGTCCACCTTGCAGGAGGCTTTCCGCCGCTGCGTCTTCCAGTACGAGGTCGCCACTCCAGAACCTTTCGGCCCCAACGGCCATCTGTTCTGCGAGCAATGTGCCCTGCCCATTGCCACTTAAATTTGGCGATTCTTCGGGCTATATCGGCAACCTTGGTTCTCCTGCGGATATCTTCATTTCTGATTTGATCCCGCAAGGAAACTCCGAGCATAGCCCTTTCCATTGCCCTCTAGGTGACTTTGAGCCTTCTGATGAGGCCCATTGTGAGCGACCACGTTTCGGCACCATATGTCATCACTGGCAACACGCACTGGTCATAGACTTTCGTCTTGAGACACTGTGGTATGTTGGACGAGAAGATACCGCGCAGTCTCCCGAACGCCGCCCAGCCAAGTTTTACGCCATCCCTACTAATATTATAAATGCGAAAGTATCTGTCTGTTTGTCTGTCTGTTACGCTTTCACGAAAAACTACTGAACGGATTTAGATCAAATTTGGTAGGTACAGGTAGGTAGAAGAAGACAGGAATAACACATAGGCTGCCTATAATTCCACTGCTGAGCACGGGTCTCTGCCCGCGCGATATAAACTGTAGTCCACGCGGGCGAAGCAGCGGGCGGAAAGCTAGTATTCTTATAAATGCTGGTGAAAATCCTTTCAAATGTCAGTCCAAGTCGTTTAGGTGAGAACACACGGGCCTCAAAAAAACGCTTGAAGCGGCCACAAAAAAAGGATGAAGCGGCCGTGAAAAACGCTAAAGCGCGCGACACCTCATGTCTTCGGTGAAGCTTGAAGCCCCTTCAAGTTTTTTTTTGTGGCGACACCGCCGCACATGAGCCACAAAAAAGGCCGCCTCAAAATGAAGCTTGAAGACGCGTTTCTTTCAAGCCCGTGTGTGGAGACAGTTAGAGTGCAGATTAAATTGTTAATCTGCAGAATATCTGATCGATTCCGTTAAGGTGAATGTTAAATATTAAAATGATCAAAACATTCGCTCCACATAGAAAAGGTGTAAATTGTTAAAATCTCCGAAATCTAACTTACATGCAACTTTTCTATGTGAAAGCTGATGGAGCGAATGTTTTGATCATTCTTGTATTTAACCCTTCAGATACCGTCAATTAGAAACACAATAGTAAGACAATAGATGCGCGGCCACCGGGTGTCGCTTGGGGATTCATGAATTAAAATTATACTTGTTATTGCCGCGAATCATATTTTGATAAAGTTATAACATGTCACTGGCCTGCAAATTGCAAAAAACGTAAAAAAAATTGAATTTCGCGGGCTGGTTGGAGCATTCACCTTAAAGTGGAAAAAAAAATGAAAATTCTTTCTTAACTTGATAATTTGCGGAGTACCAAGTTAATTTTCAGACTAATGACCAAGCATAATAATAGCTGTGAAATAACTTCTTTGCCTGAATAAAAATTATGTAAAACTAGCTTTTGCCCGCGCGGCTTCGCTCCCGCTCTTCCCTACTCCACCCTACTATACCCTAGTCTACCCTACCCTATTCTACTCTAACCTACTCTACTCTGCACTACTCTACCCTACCAAACTTCACATAAACCCTCTACTAAATAGTCCGAACAAAGCCTAAACATTAGGTTTGTATAGGTGAGCCCGTTCTGAGTTATAAAATTACAACGAAAAGTGGCATTGATTTTTATATAATATATAAAAATAGAATATATTATATATATATATTTAGGTATTGTAATTAGAATGTAACGAAGGCGGAGGTGTAATTGGATATGGAAATGATATTATTTTATTGTTTGGAGGATTTCCCACTCCTGAAAAAAAAACCTACTAGGAACCTACCTGCCAAATTTTAACTTACGAGTAGTAAGTGTTTTGTTTCTGAGCGTGATCAGTCAGTGAGTGGTCTATAGAAATTACGAGTGCACAGATAATCTGCGATGCGCCTTAAATCTGTAGTAAAAATATTGTATATCCGTTGATTTTATTTTTGATTCACAATTACTATTCTAATTACCTCAGTCTTTTTATCTCTACTCTAATATAATAAAGAGGTAAAGTTTGTTTTTTTTGTTTATAGGAGGTAATCTCTGCAAGCACTGGTCAGCATGTAGCAGCATTTGTGTGTTACGTTTAAATAATTTATCACTTACCAAAAATATTAATTCGGCAATGATGCACTTGTAGAGTCGAAGCTCCAAAGTCTTGAGCATCGTCGTCGAGTTGCTGACCTGTCGGTTTTCTATCGTCTGCATTTCGGGGAGTGTGCACTGGAATTGCACAATCTAATTCCACCAAGTCCGTTCCACCATCGGACCACAAGACGAACGGCGTTGCGCCACCGGTACATGGTAGACATTCCACCCATACGCACAAAGCGTTTTGGGAACACATTTATTGTGCGTACAGCCAAGGAGTGGAATTCCCTGCCGGAGTCTGTGTTTCCTGATAGCTACAACTTAGGGGTCTTTAAGTCAAGAGTGAATAGGTTACTTCTAGGCAAGCGTGCTCCATCGTCGACCACATCGTCGCTTACCATCAGGTGAGATGGTGGTGAAACGCAAGCCTATCAATAATAAAAAATAAAAAATTGCAATTCATATTGTGAGTTGTGTGGCATGTGTTTGTGGTGTAATTTTATCTTCATGTTTTAAGAAGGTCTTCTGTTGTTTGCTAATCACATGTGACGAAGTAGTAATTAAAACATTTTAACAACCCGTGAAATCTCTTATTGAAACCCCCATTCATTTGTATTTTTTATTTTTTTTTACCCAATAAAAAAAAAGAGGAGGTTCTAAACACGATTGTATTTTTTCTACTTTTACTCCGTCGTTTATGAACCGATTTGTTTTTTTTTTTCCTTAAATGATATGCTTCCAGATTGGTCCCATTTTTTTCAAAATCTAGTTCTGATGATGGGATCCCTGAGGAATCGAGGGAACTCCTCAATATTATAGGCAACCACATAGTTATTTAGGTATTTTCATTGAGGACTTAAGCATCTACAGTCAAAAAGTGGCATTTGTTGAAGTGGCACTGGTGGGAGTTGTCAGCAGCAGGAGGGGCCCAGCTGGGTCGAAGCCTACTGGGGACAGGGTTGTCCGAAAGGGAGGTCGTGCCCCGGTATGAAGGCTAGAAGGAACGGCGCGGGGTTTTTAGTCAGTAAGAGTCTGACACTGTCTCCCGCTCCACCCAAGAGCGGGTTTCGTCAAAGATGATTTTCCCCGTCGACAAAAACAAGTGGCACTGGTGAAAAAGACCACAAATGGCTTACGGAACTTCATAGTCACACAGATATCACAATGAACATAGTTAAGGTGGTGCATCATGACTCACATTTTCACTGTTTTCCATACAACCGCTCATAACTGATTATGACGTTATTACACACTTTTCATCAGATATTTTGGAAACACAGTATCTTGTGGATATTATCTAGGTTTCTAAAGAAACTAATTTCTAAATTTGTGTAAAACTAATCCAGTAAAAACCTCTGAAAATCTCCTATTTTGTATGAACTTTGACACTTCATAATTTGCCTAAAAATTAAAAAAGTCAAAAAAGTAAATCTTTAGAGACCTTGCCAATTTTATTAAAATTCTAAATGACGACAACTTTTTCCAAAATCTTTTAAGGGTTTAAAAAAAACAGCTATTTCCTCGAGCAAGTTTTTTGAAATTTTAGAGTAAATCTCGGAATTATCGAATACTAACAGAGTTTCCAGGCGTTATCTCTCTTTTTTTGCGTTGCCTTTTCGTCAAATATTGCGTTAGATTGCATTAAATGAAGTAACAAGCTTTTAAACCATTTTCGATGTTTACGATAAGCGAGTGGAGAAGGACCCTCTTAAGTGACTATGACAATACATATGAATGAATGGAATATTTGAACGCCGAGGACGGCTAGATGTAGCGATCCTTAATAATAATGAGGAGGCTCTCGTTAGGCGGCTGGATCAAGGGCTTGATTCAGAAAGCGGTACTCCTGGACACGGCTCGTATAGCCAGGAGGTTCCTTTCTCTGGAGCCCTGACCGCCGGTAGCTTGGACCCTGTTCCCGATACCGATGGGACACTATTTTTTATATTTTTAAATGTTTTTTATTTTTTATTTAAACATTAAAAAATATAATTTATATGTGTGTATAGTGAATAAAGGAAATAATAATGAACATCTGTACCTAAACCACCTATGTTTAACAAATACAAATATTTTTGAATTCCATCATCATCGTAGTGATCTGATGGTGATGATAGAGCCGGAAGAGTCACGACAATTTTCAGGTCATGTGCTTTGTTTTGTCTGTTTAGTGTAAGTTATTTTTCAGCCAGAAGCCAATTTGTGCAAAGTGGGTTTTCACTTTGCACAAATCTTCATCCCAAGTATCTCCATAGAAAAGAAGAACCGTGTCGTCTGCGAATGTAATGATATTACCATTGACAAGATTTAACTGACAGAGGCAATTAATGAAGATTAAGAAGAGGGTAGGCTCCAAAATACTCCCCTGTGGTATTCCAGTAGTGGCATCACAGTCCTCACTCAACCACTTGTCGACCACAACTCGTTGGGTTCTTCCCTTCAGATAGGTTTCGAACAATTTTAACTGTTCGACTGGAATTCCAAGAAGCTCAAACTTCTTCAACAAGAGCGGTGCAGATACTGAGTCGAAAGCCTTAGCTAAGTCCACGACAATTGTGATGACCTTTCTCTTATCATCAAGTTTAGCAATTACGGTATCCGTTAATTGATGTATCGCTGGTGGATCTGCCTCTACGGAATTCATATCGGTTTGGGGAAAGTAGTGCTTTCTTTTTTAACCTATTAACCGCCTATGTCGGATATATCCGACAAACATTCTAGCGTTTATTCCACCAGGGTCGCATATTCACGACCAAATACTCCATCTCGTCAGCTTTTCTGTCATCTATGGGGATTAAACAGCTAACCGAGATAGAGTACTCAGTCGCAAACACACGGCCTTAGCAAATAGGACGCGAAAACACTCATCGGACTAATCCAACGCGGGCGGTTAAAGGGTTAAATAATTGCTTTATTGCCTATTAACCCTTCAGATACCGTCAATTAGAGACACAATGGTAAGACAATAGATGCGCGGCCACCGGTGGTCGCTTGGGGATTCATGAATTAATAGCTTTCACAAGAATCTTTGATAACGTTGGCATGAAAGCTAAGTACTACTTATGTAAAATATCTTAGTCAAGCTCTGTGTGGTTATTTGGTGTTCAGCGCAATTGATTCCTATAAATTATAATGTTAAAGGTAAAAGCCCAAACTGTATGAGACCTGATAAAGTTAGGCCTAGTCCTTGTCGTGAACTTGGACAAGTGAGGGACGGAGTGGCCGTATCCAGGCTTTCTAGGTGGAACGCCGAGGTCGGCAAGCCATCAACCGGATTCCAACCTTTTCAATGGAAGGAGTAAGCAGCCTCTAGTATGATTATGACATGATCGGGTCTAGCGACTCGAGCATGTATCAAGCGCCCTAAAAGCGCGGTCATAAATACCTTTTCACACCACCTGCTCGAAAATGTCAAATTATATGTCAAGAAACCTTAACCTAAAATGAGTCATTAGTGGCCGGGGGCACAGCCGGTCAATAATGTTTTCATTATGACCCGTTGGTCAATAATGTGAATATTATTTTCTCACAGTAGGTGTAAAAAGTAGAGTATCCTCCTCTGGGCTAAAGGTGTCTTTGCCTTGGGCTAGCTTGAATCCCTCGCTGCATTCAGGATTCTTGTATTAACTCCCTCGCTTTGCTCGTGAGTTAAATCCCGAATCCTTCATTGCGCTCGAGATTCAATATGACGCCCGTGACATAAGACACAACTTTAGCCCCTTGGTGCATAATCTACTATAATTTATTAAAATTGTTATTTGAGTTTTTTTCTAAAGGGTAAATAATAAAAAATACTTCACTAATGTACATTAATGCTTTATTTACATAATTTAATACATTATATACAATAAACTGTATAATATGTACTATCTATATATATAAAAATGACCCCCGTTTTCCGTTGTCACGACTTGGCATGAAAACGGCTTGACCGATTTGGCTGATTTTTTTTTTGTTGTGATTGTTATTGTGAGGAGAAGGTTCTTATGGAAAAAAAAATTAGGGTAGTGTAGGGTAGAGTTGGGTATAGTAGGGTGGAGTAGGGAAGAGCGGGAGCGATATAAATTTAAATAGTCAATATATGAAATTTATCTCTCTCGTTCGGAAATGCATTTGATAAATGATATAATAATAATAATAATAATATGTTTATTTCACAAAATGAGGTACAGTCTAAACAATTTACATAAGATAATATGACAATTTAAAAGTAGAAGAAGGGTGTCCTGGCATCCTAGCTAGGTTAACAGTAACCTGTATTAAGGTTTGCCAGCCCAAGATCCCAATAATACTTAAAAATACAGAGACCGCCTATGATATTGAAATTAAAAACTAAAAGTTTGCCATTAAATCGATAGTGTATATGTGTTTGTATGTATGTTTTATGTGTTTAGTGTAAGTGTGTATGTCTGTATGATGTGTGTGTGTGCTTGACGATGTGTGTGTGTGTGGTTGTAAGAAATAGTTTGAATTTGGACACGGAGTGTTAATACGTAATTGCTAAGTTAGTGATGTAAGCAGAAGTTCAGTGTCGTCGTAATTTTTATTGGTTAAAAACACTGTTATCTGCTTTTTACAAATGTCATAAGAAGATTGATGAATGGGGGTAGTTTTACTTAATTTATTGTATAAGAAAGGACCTAGGTAATAAAAGAAACGTTTAGTAAAGGCAAAGCGTGTGGATGGTACCTTGCAGATTTCGCAAGTTCGTCTAGAGGAACATTGTGTTTGTGTAAAAGGAGTTTTGGTGTGTTGATGTAATATGGTGTAGAGAATGAATAGTTGACGAATCGTAAGGACCTTGCACTTTTGATAGAGGTCAAAAGTTGGGTAGAGCATTGGCCGGAAGGTAGCAACCTTAAGGATGGCTCTTTGTGCCACTTCCAGAGGTTTTAATATTGTTTTCGCTGCTCCACCCCAACTGGTAATGCAGTAAGAGAGGACTGACTGACACATGGCAAGATATACAGTGCGTATTACAGAGGGATTGGCACCATCATCGGCAGTCCACGAAGTGTCGCCAAGTTAGATGTAACAACTTTGCCACCTGTTCTTTTTGACTGCACGGTTGTTCCTTTTGACACGGACGTAAAGGATTTAGGCTTGCGCATCGACAGTACCCTGAACTGGCGTACTCAAGTTGCCAGTGTCAGTCAGAGAGTTACGGGAACGCTGCGAGCCTTGTATCGCTTGAAAAATTTACTACCATCGAGCACTAAAGCAATGCTTGTGCAGACCCTAATTTTTCCAATCATCGATTATGGTGACGTGTGCTACTATGACCTGAATGCAGATCTCCTCAACAAACTTGACCGTCTTCTAAACTACTGCATTCGATTTGTTTTCAATTTGCGCAAATATGATCATGTCTCTGCGTATCGGTCGCTTTTAAACTGGTTGCCTATACGCCAGCGTAGAGAGCAAAGAGCACTTACTACCTTGTTCTCATTTTTAGCCTCTCCAAATTTCCCTAGTTATCTAGCCCCTCACTTCCAATACATTTGCGCCAATCACAACAAAAGTCTACGGTCATCACATAACCGTCTACTTCATTGTCCTACTCACCGTACAGACTTCATTCACAATTCTTTTTATGTCCAAGCTATTTCTCTTTGGAATGCACTACCTCAGGATATCAGGATGGCAACCAATCGATTGTCTTTCAAAGTGAAGGTTCGCGAGTATATTCGTAGGAAGTTGGCAGTGGTTTCGTCACAGCGCTAATATGTTTCACATTATTTGTTTGCACCAATTGTTCCTCTGGATTTGTGTGTTCTTCTTTTCCATTCTTGTATTTTTCTGTTCGTTGTTGTATAAGTGTAATTATATATATTATGTATTGTGTATCTGTATGTTATGTATTTATATGAATAAGTGTATTAATATGTAACGGATATTGCACCTACCACGACTTATTTGTCTCTGCATCACCCAAAGGTTGACTGGTAGAGAATGCCTTAAGGCATTAAGTCCGCCTTTGTACTCTTTTGTGCATGAAGAATAAAATAAAATAAATAAATAAATAAATAAATAGATTGGCGATGTGTCTGAGTGTTTTAAATAAACACTCAGACACATCGCCAATCCCTGGCACAGCCGGCACAGCCGGTCAATAATGTTTTCATTATGACCCGTTGGTCAATAATGTGAATATTATTTTCTCACAGTAGGTGTAAAAAGTAGAGTATCCTCCTCTGGGCTAAAGGTGTCTTTGCCTTGGGCTAGCTTGAATCCCTCGCTGCATTCAGGATTCTTGTATTAACTCCCTCGCTTTGCTCGTGAGTTAAATCCCGAATCCTTCATTGCGCTCGAGATTCAATATGACGCCCGTGACATAAGACACAACTTTAGCCCCTTGGTGCATAATCTACTATAATTTATTAAAATTGTTATTTGAGTTTTTTTCTAAAGGGTAAATAATAAAAAATACTTCACTAATGTACATTAATGCTTTATTTACATAGTTTAATACATTATATACAATAAACTGTATAATATGTACTATTTAATATAAATTTAAATAGTCAATATATGAAATTTATCTCTCTCGTTCGGAAATGCATTTGATAAATGATATTAACGCTATTCATGAAGGGATTATCATTAAATATGTAATCTTTATATATTAAACATATTATGTACAACAGAAGGCAAGAAAACTAAAACTATTTTTTTACAAACATCACCATAACTACAACTACTTACATACTTAGATACATACATTAAATAAACAAAGCTGTAGTGAAAAAAGAAATCAGTGCCGTGATGATTCTACCAACATCTTGCGAAAATGCTCTCGTGCCTTCTTTAAAAGAAAATCGGCTAGTCGCCATCCTGATATTCAGAGGGATTATTATTATTATTACTTGCAATCTTTGTGTTAAACGTGCAAGATTATGTATCTGTCGCAGGGAAATGAGGATATCAGGGATTTTACGAAATCCCTAGGGATATCACGAAATCAAAACACGAAAACTCAATTCTAAAAGCAGATACAACATTCACAGATTCAGTGCCACAAATTGAACTGTCATTGCGAGAGTTAGCTGCACACGAGCCGCGCCAGCTCGAGCCCGTGTGAGCACTAGAGCGAGCGAGAGAAACGCATGGCTCACGCTTTTCTGACATTTTACTAGATTTAGTTTAGTGAAACGACATATCACTGACGATAAATTGGTGTTTTGTCATATCACTAGATATTTTTAGTAAGAAGACGGAATAAACAAGAATATTCGACATCTAGGTAGGTACCGGGATTTCATGATATGATATCCCTAAGGATTTCGCGAAATCCCTGATATCCTCACTTCCCTGCGACATATCCAAAAGGAAGGTATCTCTTGTGAAGTCTAACCAATGATGATTCAGACGTGATTAGTTATTAGGTTTATAACAGAACTCTTATTAATTGTGGTAAATAATTTTGATGAGGTACCTTATGAACAATTTTTAACCGACTTCGAAAAGGAGGAGGTCCTATGTTCGGCTGAATGTATTTTTTTTTTTGTATGAATGTTCACCGATATTTCGGTCAATTGTGGACCGATTTTAATTTTTTTTTTTTTGATTGAAAGGTTATGCTTCCAAGTTGGTCCCATAGAAATATTGTTATGATCTGATCATGAACTTCGAAGATATGGAACAGAACTCCTCATAGAATCATAGCAGAATTGTCGTAACAAGTAAAATTGCTTTGTTTATAAATACGTTTCAATCGATCTATTGAAACACCGACTTCCTAAATTAAAGTTATTTTGTACTTTTTGAAGTCGGTTTAATTTTTTTGTAAAAAGTTTTTTATAACGTGTCGCTAAGTGTTAAATAAATAACAATACAAAGGCGATTTAGGTATGTAACAGAACTTTTTTGAAATCATTGTACATAACTTTGATTCCACATTTTTAATTACGCCATAACTAGCAGGCCTGTAGACTTTAATTTTTACACCTACAGCTCCTAGCATAAGTAATTGTCCTCGGTTCCAGGGAAGTCGGTGGCACAGTGATCACGTGCTGCCGTGCACAAAGAGGCTTAGGGGAGACCACTGTACACTTGTACAGTCTCCTCAGGGATGTTCCCTAACAGGCGTTGCACAGAGGGGGTTCCGGAATGGTCTTTTGAGAGGTAACGGGGCTCCTTCTACGTGCTGATGGTGATCACCGGGGTGTTTTCAGTGAGGTAAAAATCCGGCACTCCCCGGACTTATCCCCAAAGTCCGGGCGTCTTTTGTAAGGTTTCCCCTCGAAAACAAAAAAAAAGGTATGTCCACGGAGTAAATTTAAAAGAGATGTTGTAATAAGATTTCCCACAGAATAAAAACGTGACATTTTGCGGGGTGAGGGGATGTTAGACTCCGCCCATTCCATGCCATCTGCCGGTCAATAGCAAAACTACTCGCTCGTTATGTTGATTTTATTTTGTAAATACGCAACTATCTTCCACTAGACGTCATTAAGTGCAGGAGCAACAGGGTCGCACTCAGAATTACCAGGGATATCTGTTTTTTCACCGACTTCGAAAAGGAGGAGGTTCTATGTTTGGCTGAATGTATGTTTTTTTTTTGTATGTATGTTCACCGATATCTCGGTCAGTTGTGGACCGATTTTGAAATTATTATTTTTTTATTGATAGGTTATGCTTCCAAGTTGGTCCCATAGAAATATTGTTATGATCTGATCATGAACTTCGAAGATATGGAACAGAACTCCTCATAGAATCATAGCAGAATTTTCGTCACAAGTAAAATTGCTTTGTTTATACGTGTAGTCGATGACTGACTGAAAGAAAAGGGGGAGGGGATGTATCGATCTGGTGATAAAGCCGGAACGTAAATTCATGTAATATAACCGTATTTGGGGTTATTAGAATCGTTATGAGATGCACTCTGGCTATAAGGTAATTGATGTTTAGCTGAAGGGTAGGTACTTTTTAGTGGTGCTACCATAACTAAAAAGTGAAAAATAAAAAACTTTTTACAAAAAAAAATTAAACCGACTTCAAAAAGTACAAAATAATTTTAATTTCGGAAGTCGGTGTTAAATAACGAAGAGACAAAGTTAGGTATCTATTATAGAAACCTATTTTATTTTTTTATTTTTATTATTTAGACTTCAACTGCATTAAATTTGTTAGTAATTTATTATGTTAACAGTTGTAATTATTTAAAATTTTCCTGCTTTTTTATGTAGCCTCTTTTTGGAATGTGAATGTGAGAACACTATAATCCACAAACACTTAGATAACTTTCTATTACGACTTACTTTTTTTATTTTATTATGATTAATTTTGTGCTTTTGTGTACAGTGTTGACTGGTCTACACTGTTCTTACATAAATCAATGAATATTGTAATAAACACATTTTTTAAAAGAGTAACCATGGAGTTTCTTGCCGGTTCTTCTCCATAGGAAACGACCAATTTGGAGCCGTGCACTAGCTTCTGACGTTTTATAAGTGCCCATATAGGCCTATGTGAAATAAAATATTTTGACTTTGACTTTGATTTGTTTTATTCTATTTTTATTAGGTTTAACTTTTTTAAAGGCTTATTTTGATAGAAAGAATTATCAAGATTGATTACAAAGCTTAGCTTGGCGGTCCATCTAAAACCGTTAAATAATAGTAGATTATGTGACGAGGGGACAAAGCAGTGCCTTTAAGTCGCGGGCGCCATGTTGAATTCCGAACTAATCGAAGGTCGGATCGGATTTTAATCCCGAACGTGAGATTTATATAATTAAGTCCCGCCCAAGACAAAGACAGCTTTATCCCTGTGTTGCATACTCTACTTTTTACACCAAGTGTGAGGTAAATAAAAAACAATTTGGTCGACCAAATCATATATTAGAGTAACATAAGTATTATATTTACAAGTTCATCAGCCGTGGGACATTCGGTAAAACAATTGGCTTCTAATTACTGTACTGTCTTTTTGTTATTTGACAATAGATGGCGAACTGTTCACAAAATTATATAAAAACTACAAAAATAATATTTTGGCGATTAAAGGACCTTTAGGAGTGAATTCTTAAAATATATTAATACTGAGCTCTACGTGCCTAAATATATTTGGTTCCCATGACACAAAGTGTCGCCATCTAATGTCGGGTAGAATTATATTTGAAAATGCTGACGTTAAGAGATTTTTCTAGAAGTATTTTAACCCTTCAGATACCGTCAATTAGAGACACAATAGTAAGACAATAGATGCGCGGCCACCGGTGGTCGCATGGGGATTCATGAATTAATAAATTATGCATAAAATAATTACTTACAAATGAAATGTGATGGCATCCATAGCATCAGAACGTTTATTCAAGTAGTTTTTACAAGATAAAATACAACATTTAATTTTTTTATTTTTCTGTCGCGAATATGCTGCCAAATGAGTAGGTTTACGACGTTCAACACAATTCGCACAGGACGAACGCCAACAATACACTGATTTAAGCTACGCCCACCGTGATGACGTCAGGACCAGACCAGAACCTAGTTGAGAGTCACAGTGCACAGTTGTTTAGGCCGCCTCCTCTTTCATACTTACTCCGTGGGTATGTCTTAAACACAAAGCAGTTAAGTTCGGCCTAAGTCAGAAAAAGTAGGAAAGAAAATTTGGAATCATTTTATTTATTTTACGTGAGCATCAGCTGAGCGAGTCAACAATCTCTCGCGCGTGACGCAGGTTACTAACACGCGTGGCGCAACTGTTTTTTTTTTAATTCATGAATCCCCAAGCGACCACCGGTGGCCGCGCATCTATTGTCTTACTATTGTGTCTGTAATTGACGGTATCTGAAGGGTTAATACATTTTGCAAGTATAACCGTATCACTTGCTGTTTTTTATTTTTATTTTAAAAGTTACATCGCTCTACAAGCTTTGGATGAATAATATTTATAAGTTCCCGATGGCCCCGATGGCATACCAGCTTTTCTGTTCCGAGACTGTGGCAGGGTGCTGGCTGTGCCACTGCATCATAGTTTTTAATACTTGTTTAAAACAGGCAACGTTTCCACCTAGGTGGAAAATTACACGAGTAATTCCGGTTCCTAAGGGAAAGTCAGGTCCAGATGTCAGTGGCTACAGGCCAGTGGCAGTGTTGTCGCACCTGCAGGCTCAAGTGAGCGCACAGCTATCGGACGCGCAGCACGGGTTCCGAGTGGCGCGCAGCACTGGCACTAATCTGCTTAACTTTGTGGCGCGGGTGGCGCCTGCCGTCGATGCTGGTATACAGGCGCGTCAACCTGACGTGACCATACTTAGATTTTAAAAAGGCGTTTGACACCGTTGACAATGACGTACTGCTAATGAAGCTAGCAAAAAATAGGTTGCTCGCCGCACCTTTTACAGTTCTTTGCTAGTTATTTAAAAGACCGACAGCAGTACGTTGACTACAGGGTCGAATCCGAGCCATACTACACCAGGTCAGGAGTGAGCCAGGGCAGCAATTTGGGTCCTCTTGAATTTATTTTAATGGTAAATGACTTACCAGATGTAGTCAAACATTGTTTTTGTTTATTGTTTGCAGATGACCTCAAATTGCTGCTTGAGATCAAAAGGGAGTCGGACTGTGAGCGTTTACAGGAAGACATAGACAGAGTGGTTGAGTGGAGCCACAACAACAAACTCTATTTCAACACAGCAAAATGCTCAATCATGACATTTACGCGCGCAAAGAGTGCCATAGCCTACGCATACCAAGTAGAGGACGTGCCAATTCCGCGAGTGTCTCAAGTACGAGAATAATAATAAGAATCATTTATTTTGCAAACATGGGTATAGTACACAGGTGTTTTTTTTATAATAAAGTTCTCCATATTTTACCATCACTTTGGCATGCAAATTTATACAATATTAATTCCGTTGCAATAAAAAAAAAAAATGAAAGAATTATATAATTATTTCCAAAATGTCAGCGTAATAAAGGCCATAAGAATAAAAAACAAACTAAGACTACATAATGTCAAACAGAAATAAAAAGTAAGTCAACCAGGATCAAAATAATGATGTCAAACAGAAATAAAAAGTAAGTCAACCAGGATCAAAATAATGATGTCAAACAGAAATAAAAAGTAAGTCAACCAGGATCAAAATAATGATGTCAAACGGAATTAAAAATTAAGTTAATCAGGATAAAAATAACAATTTCAAACAGAGTACCTGTATGTCAAACGCTACACTGTTTGACAAATAAAGTAGCAGTATGTCAAACAGATTAGCAGTATGTCAATCAATTAGTGAACCGTCATTAAGAAAATCGTCAATCGTGTAATAAGTTTCCATATTTAAAAATTCTTTTGGCGCCCTTTTAAATTCTATTGTTGTCATATTTTTCATAGAGTTAGGAATTTTATTATATATGTGTAGCGACATCTATGACGCCACATAAGAACTACGAAGAAAATACGAAATCCTGCATCGCGCAATCAAAGTTCTCAGCGCGATATGAACATATACGACAGCCCGACATCAACTATCGGGCAGTCGCCCACCAGACTATAACACCCTGTCTGGTCGGAGGATCCTCCCTTTTCAAAGGAGGTATGCGGGACTTTAACCTCTGTCCCACTTACCTCTAAATATGCGTGGGGCAGTACCAAAAAAACTTTTTTGCATTAGTGCGGTTTTACATTTTACTTGACACAATTGATTAATGTATTGACTCCGCATTGGATTTTTTTTGACCTCTGAAACTTTCTTAAATAGATGAAGGTTACATTTCACAAACAAAGCTGTTTCCAATATATACAACGTGTAACAAAAAGGGTATATACATCAAAAAGCCCTAAAGTTTACTGGTGGTATAGAATCTCTACACAAAGTTTCAGCTCAAAATAAATTACTCAAAGAATTGATACCAAATTCTTGGTATCCTTGGTATCGTATGATTCTCGAATTCAAATCATAACAAACGTGTCACGACACTACGAGGGTCAATAACATTCCACGTCACTTGCTAATACTAATAAAGACTTCTTCTGTAAATCTGATCGCCTAGTACCTCTCTTCCTAATTCTACCTAATTTCGATACGCGCGGCGCGTGTGTGAATGAGACGCTGTTTGCCTAGTACCTGCCTACTTAAAATTTTGCCTCAAAAAAGCAGAAGGTCACGCGAGGCAAAATATCTGCAGGTGTCAGTTCCTGGATGCGACGGAAGAGGTGCTGACCTTCATTCTGCAACACTCGCCATACCTACTTGCATATGGTTAGAGGTATACAGCGCTAATGCAGCTCGCCGAGTGCGCTAGTACCTACGTGGGTTATTTTCAAAATGCTCGAGTACGGCCTCCTGAAATTCTGGATCGATAGTGTTTGGGCGACCCCCTAAACCAGAAGCGTGGAACCAGTTTGTTGCAGACGATGTACCTTTCAGTACCTATGTTACAAAGTACTCTGTGAATGTACCTACTTACTATCCGATGGAAGCCCGCCACCGAAGAAACTGTCGGCGCTCAGCTCCTTCTAGGTACCCGCGATAAATCGAGGACGATAAAGTTCGCGAGCAGCTCGCACATTACCGGCCGTCCTCTCTTCCGACACACAACATCATCTCATAATATTCACTATTACTTAACACCATCACCATAGAAATGCCATCACACACGATTATCACAACTGCAATAAAATAATGTTTAAAATCCAAATCACAAACACCGGAACGGATAATTATGCTATGCGACTGCATCGTAAGATTATTGGTCATCCACTAATGCAAAATTATATTTATTTATTTACCTAAATTTGACTTTCGGCGCGTACAAAGACGCCGCCAGTACCGCCAAAGAGAGTAGCCGAACGGACGACGACAACATTGCCATCTCTCTCACATTAAACACGCAGGCGGCGCGTGCGACTGGGACAAAACTATTTTATCGTGTTCAATAACATTTGAGCTTCTCAAAGGAATTTTTTTAGGGATCTGTGAACCGTTTTTTAAAATTATCAATAACAATTCTCGTTTCTTATGGACTCCTAGTACTTTCGCATGTTTTTCATTTATTTTAAAATGATAAAATAATTCATGAATCCCCAAGCGACCACCGGTGGCCGCGCATCTATTGTCTTACTATTGTGTCTCTAATTGACGGTATCTGAAGGGTTAAGACTAAACTGTGCTACTACTGGTAATGTTTTTGTAGAAAAGGCAAAAAGTTACGCAAAGACCTAATTGTGCGCAAACGTATAGTTTTTTTTAGAAATAAACGCGAAAGATTTGTTGATTTGATTATAATCTCGGGGTAAAATTAAACTCACACGCATTCACGCGGCGTCGTGAATGCGCACACTACATCTAAATAATTAATTTCTTGTTAACTAAGTACATATCCTATGTATAGCAACCGACATAAAAAGAATTAGGTACGTAAGAAAATTCATCTCGACCCTGCAAAAAGTGACAACTTATTGAAGTCCTCTAATTAAATTAAATTCAAGAACGGAACCCACTGGGAGTTTATTTGTACCAGGAGGCACATAAGTTGCTTAGAAATGATATTTGGGTTCATTTTAACAGATATGAAATCCTTTTTCGCAGCGTCTAACGCCGAGTACAACGTTCGTTGAGATTTTACGTAGGTAGGTACTTCGTTTAAATTTTTCGTAAATTAAGTATTTGTTACTATCCTATCTACGAAAACAATAAAAAAGTATGTAGATATTTCTTATTGTTTCACGTAAATACCAGATAGGTACCTAATTATTCCATATCCTTACGAATACCCTTATCTAATTAGTCTCCTCTAAAAGCGGCGTGAGTCGCACGAAAAATAATATGCGCTGCGCGCTAACGAACACGGGCCTACGCGGCGTGCAGGTTTTTCGATGTCCAACGCACGCACTCGCTCTAGTTTTTGCCTTGGTTTGTTGTACACAAACATAATCTTAGTCTTTGTAGGAAAAACTTATTTCTTCTTAAAACTATTTTTCTTAAAAAAAAATGTTAGAAAAAATAAACATGCGGAACCCTTTATCCACTGTTTGAAGAAATACCAGGAGTAAGAGGTATGTTTTTAGTCATAAACAGTTCAATGACACCGATCAGCTGACTTTTTGCTAGTGATGTATTGGTTTCAGTTTGAAATGTTCGGTTTCTGGTATCATATGTATGGAATAAATCACAACTTCCTACCATGTAAACATAAGGTTAGAAAACCCTTTCCGTATCGTTTGTTATCTTATCAAGAGACCTTGCACTTGGTATGTATACCCCCTTTTTGTTACACGTTGTATAAACAAGGAAAAGTTAAAAAAATTTAACGATTTAAAATAGGGGACACAGCTAGCAGTTGTCTTAAGACCGCACATTGACCTGATGCATCTCTTCTGCATCCTAAATACCAGCTCCCTATCAGTAGACTGCCCCCAGAAAACAATTCCATAGCGCAAAACAGACGCAACCAGTCCATGGTACGCTGTTAGAAGAGCTTGACTGTTAACTTTTTTTGACAGTTGAAAAAGAGCATAATGCGGATTTATTAATTTTCTTACATAGTTCTTCTACATGAGGCTTCCATGTAAGTTGGTTATCGATTATAATACCTAAGAACTTAGCCATAGTAGTTTGCTCAATATCACAGCCCTTGTAGGAAATGCTAACGTTTGGGTTTTCTCGTCGCTGATAAAAATGCATGACTTTTGTTTTGCTAAGGTTTATAACTAAATTATTATTATCTAACCAATTTATTGTTAAATATGGACTCCTTGGATCCTTTGCTCCATAGAAAAAGTAATTGTCGGTTACCATGGGACTATGTAAAAAAAAAAATAACAGTGTTGTCAAGAAAAATGTGTCAGATGTTTTTAGTTAAAATAATTTATAAAATCGTTGTACCTTTTAAATCGTTTACTTTGCTTCCACAACTGCGTTCCTCCCGCTACTAAAATAATATATATTTTAAGAGGTTATCGACCCGCAATTAAACGGAAAAAGTGTCACGTCACAAAATGGATTACACAACTAAAATCGATATCGGCAAGTTAATTGGTAAAGAAAACTGGCCAACATGGAAATACAAAATTTCGATTATGCTGGATGGAACGGAGAAGGCGATGGCAGCCGTCGAAGGCAAATTGAAAGAACCAATACCAGTTGATCATTTGGAAGGTGACGTCGCTGTCAGCTCTTATAGTTCGGCTCTAGCCAAGTATAAGAAGGCCGAAACTGGCGCTCTTCTGATGCTAACCACTAACATGTCGGAAGACACACTGAAAAAAGTAATGAGATACAAGACTGCACGCGAAGTCTGGCAAGAATTGCACAGATTATTCGACGGGCTGACGGAAGACAGAGCATATAACTTATGTCTAGGGTTCTTTGGGCTGAAGCACGACAAAGTGGATGACATACCCACACACATGGCCAAACTGAAGAACCTCTGGAATGAATTGATGGCGGAAGTCTCGAAGATTGACGCTACTGCTAAACTTCCCGAGCTGTTTCTCATTTGCAAGGTGTTAGATACGTTGGACGAAAGGTACCTCAACTTCAAGTCAAGCTGGCTCATGCTTAAGCAGACAGAGAAGACCATAGACAGTCTGACGACTCACCTCTGTGCATTCGAAAGAGATCTGGCCAGCCAAGAGATTCCCAAACAGGAAGCGCTAGTGGCTACTCCCAATGAGCGTCCTACCAAGCATGACAAGGATAAGGAGCAACTGATCTGCAACTACTGTTCTAGGAAAGGACACAGAGTGCGCAATTGCAAAAAGTGGATTAGAGATAGGAAGCCACCTAAATCTACTCAAGGCACATCAGGAACAAGCTCAAACGACAAGCAGGTACAACACATCTGCTAATGGTAAATGCATGCACTACAGGACAAGCTCAAGACCGAGAGAACTGGTTTGTCGATAATGGGGCAACAACCCACATCGCAGTAAGGAGCGACTTCTTCAGTGATTTTCAAGAATTTGATGCAGACCACACAGTAATAACAGCTGACGGAAGCACAATTCCTGCCGTAGGAAAAGGCGCTGTGGTGGTAGAAACAAATGTTAATAATATAAGGGAGAAGATAACACTTAACGATGTGTGGCTTGTACCAAATCTGACCAAAAACCTGTTCTCACCGTTGGCAGCGCAAGATAGGATGCAAAATAGCCTATTCACATCAACGACTAGACAGTGCAAGCTCGACATTGAAGGCACTACTAGAATTGTTGGCAAGAGAGTACCCTTTGGCGGACTCTATAAACTAGAAATGAAGGCGGTCATGCCCACAAAGCAAAAATCAATAGTGATCAATGCTATCAATGGTACAAACATGCTGCAGCTGTATCATGAGCGTTTCGCACACCAAGACAAGAACCACGTCATTCGCGTAACTAAGCGCGAGCTAGGCATCGAGTTAAAGCCAGATAAAGTGAAATGCGAAGGCTGCATCTATGGCAAGGCTCACCGAAAGCCCTTTGGAACTAGGGAAAGAGCCTCAGCATGTGGAGAATTGATACACACTGACGTTTGTGGCCCCTTCACGGAAAGTATCTCGAAATACAAGTATTTTGTATTGTTTAAGGATGATTACTCAAGCTACCGCTTTGTGTACTTCATAAAGCATAAGTCAGAAGTAAAAGACAAACTTACACAGATGCTCCAAGAAGCTAAGAACGCTGGGCACATTGTCAAAACCTTACTGAGTGACAACGGTGGCGAGTTTGATAACAAGGGCGTCCGTAACATACTGCAAAGACACGGTATTCAGCATAGGCTGACAATGCCTTACACGCCGGAGCAGAACGGCTGTAGTGAGCGAGAAAACCGAACGCTTGTCGAAGCTGCGAGATCCATGCTTTATGCTAGAGGAGAAATGCCTCAAAAACTTTGGGCTGAGCTGATAAATACAGCTGCTTACGTGCTCAATAGAACAGGGCCTACTAGAGTAGAATTGAAAGTTCCTTTCGAGTTGTGGCACGGTAAGAAACCTAAAATAAGTCACTTACAGATAATCGGAAGTGAATGCTATGCCCATGTACCAAAACAAAAACGCAAGAAAATGAGCAAGAAAGCCATCAAAGGCAGGCTCAAAGGCTGCGAAGGTGACGACGGCTACCGGATCTGGAACGGAAGAGAGACACTGAAGTCGAGAGATATCTCATTCCAGACCGATGTTGAATTTAAAATCAACATTAGCTTGCCCTCACGGTCAGAGGGAGCCGAGAGCGATAACAAAAGCAACCCTGAGCCTGTGCCCGATGCCAAAAACCAGGAACTTGCTCAAGAGGGAGATAGAGAGGATGACCAAGTTCTGGTCCCTGATGAAGTCTTCCTTGATGCTAGCGACGGAGGAGAGCTAGAGGTCACTGAGCCTCAAGACGAAAGAGAGCTAGATATCACTGAACCTTCACCTACTGATGGTACCCCAGCTGTACAGGTACCTCGCTACAATCTTAGAGAGAGATCCACAATCGCGAGACCCAAAAGATACGAGGACTTTGTATGCTCGGTAACCGATGAGAAATTCCCAGAAACCTACAAAGAAGCCATTGTGAGAGATGATAGCGAAGAATGGCGCAAAGCAATGGAGAGTGAGATTAATTCACTAAGAGACCTAAACGTCTGGACGCCATGCCCGTTGCCCGCAGGCAAGAAGGCACTGCCCTGCAAATGGGTCCTACGTATTAAAAGGAACCCTGACGGCTCTATCGATAAATATAAAGCCCGACTTGTCGTAAAAGGCTTTAAACAACGAAAAGGCATCGATTATGAACAGATCTTTAGTCCGGTTGCTCGTATGGCAACGATAAGAGCCTTACTAAGTGTAAGCGCGCAAGAGAATCTACATCTTGTCCAGTTTGATGTGCGTACTGCATTCTTAAACGGCAAACTTCAGGAAGAGATTTATGTACATCAACCAGATGGCTACACTGATGGTTCGTCAAATGTTTTAAAGCTTAACCGAAGCCTGTACGGTCTAAAACAAGCCCCAAGATGTTGGAATTCTTGCTTCGAACAAATTCTGCTGGATATGGACTTTAAACAAAGTGTATCCGACTGCTGTCTGTATACTAAACAAGTCAATGGCAAAAAGCTACTCATCACCCTTTATGTTGATGACGGTTTGTTAGCTGCTACTGATGAGGACCTTGCCAACAGCTTTCTAAATGATTTGAAGATAAGATTGAAAATTACGACAAAACCTGCGTCTTACTATCTAGGCTTAGAAATAGTCAGAGAAACAGACGGGTCTATCTTCATCAAACAGGAAGCCTACGCCAAGAAGGTCCTGGACCGATTCGGAATGGGAAACTGCAATTCAATTGGGATGCCTATAGATAATATAAATACTCAATCAGGGAAAGTTGATGCAGTAGAGGCACACTTCCCATATCGTGAAGCAGTTGGGTCCCTCGCTTATCTGATGACCGGAACACGCCCAGATATTGCATATGCTGTCGGAGTTGCATCCCGGAAACTAGAATCGCCAACTAAAGAAGACTGTCTTCTAGTAAAAAGGATTATGCGCTACATTAAAGGCACTTGTTCATTTGGAATAAGGTACAAGGCCAACCGTGATTGTGGCCTATTGGAAGGCTATAGTGACGCTGGTTGTCAACTGAGTGGACGTTCAACCACAGGAGTGGCATGCTGCTATTCTGGAGGCATTGTATCATGGCTGAGTCAAAGACAAGCCTCAGTTGCCATATCAACGACTGAAGCGGAAATTGTCGCAGCCAGTGAAGCTACCAGAGAATTAATATGGCTCAGTAGGATCTTTAATGATCTGACAGAATTAAGAGAAGTACCAGTACTGCATGTTGACAACGAAGCTGCTATACGCCTGGCACACAATCCTGAGTTCCACAAGAGAACAAAACACATAAGGATAAGACATTTCTTCATAAGAGAAATCGTGGAAGAGGGAGACATAGTGGTCAAGAAAGTAAGCTCGAATGAGCAATTGGCTGATTTTCTGACCAAGGCTGTGCCAAAGCCCACCCATCAAAGGACATGTATTAAACTAGGTATCCTATGTCAAACAGGCAATTAAGGGAAAGTGTTAAATATGGACTCCTTGGATCCTTTGCTCCATAGAAAAAGTAATTGTCGGTTACCATGGGACTATGTAAAAAAAATAATAACAGTCTTGTCAAGAAAAATGTGTCAGATGTTTTTAGTTAAAATAATTTATAAAATCGTTGTACCTTTTAAACCGTTTACTTTGCTTCCACAACTGCGTTCCTCCCGCTACTAAAATAATATATATTTTAAGATTTATAATGTCACTTAAGCAGGTATTAATGTCAGATATGATTTTACTAATTTTAAGACGTTCCCTCTTACACCATAGTTATTTAATTTATGCAACAAAATTTTATGGTCAACAAAGTCAAAAGCTTTACTCATGTCAGTATAAATTGCACAGACTGGATTTCTTATATCTACGAACGGCATGACATTAGCTAGCAAGTCAAACAGTGCCATATTAATCGTAGTGTTTTTACAAAAACCCTTTTGTTCTGAGCAAAATAATTTGTATTTTTCGAAATAGGGATATAAAGAGTTATATATTACTACTATTCTAGGGAGTATCTACTATTTATACCAGATCTAACGTTCCGCGATCACATCATTAAGATTTGCAAGAAAGCGTACAGAAACCTCGGTTTCGTGCTGAGACAGTCGCAGGGATTCACTAATATTACCACGCTCAGGGTACTGTATGACCGCCATTGCTGGCCGTGCCTGCTGCCAGAACCCACCTGCTGTCAAAAGCACCCCTCACCCGCACAATACGCGTGCTAAACTTATATTATGTTATTTTTTTTTTTTTGAATTTTTTTATAGTTGTTTAAGTTTTTTTAGATAAGAGTTAACCATTTATTTTGTTCCACCTATTGTATTGGGCCAGCAAGCGTGTAAAGATAGTGTGTGTTTATATTAAATAATAAATAAACGAAGTGCATGAGAGGATGGACCTATTTTCAAGCCACGAGACCGAATTCGCAAGAGTTTTATTAAAGTTTGTTTGTAGTAGTTAATGTTGATTTTATTTACTTACATGTAGGTTAAGGTTGTAGTATTATTGTATTTATAGTTGTTTAAGATTTTTATAGTTTAAGATGAGTGTTAGAGTTCATCATCATCATCAGCCTTTTAATGTTCCCACTGCTGGGACTCAGGCCTCCTTTCTAGGAGAGGGAATGGGCCATAATCCACCACGCAGGCCCAGTGCGGGTTGGTGAATGTCACATGTCTTCGAATTTTTGGTTCTAAGACATGCCGGTTTCCTCACGATGTTTTCCTTCACCGTTTTGAGAGCAGTGGTGATGAAATAAATTACACAAAGTAATGCGCCTGGCTGGGTTCGAACCCGCGACCTACAACTCGTAAGTCGGGGCTATTACCACTCGGCCACCACTGCTCTCATTCCCACTCGGCCTGCGGTGTTAGAGTTAAGATCATTTATTTGTTCCTTTTTAAACCACTGTTGCATTGGGTCCAGCCTGTAAAGATAGTGTGTGAGTTTTTAATAAATAAATAAAAAAAAACTTTTTACAAAAAAAATTAAACCGACTTCAAAAAGTAAAAAATAACTTTAATTTCGGAAGTCGGTGTTTCTATAATAGATACCTAATCTTGTCTCTTCGTTATTTAACACCGACTTCCGAAATTAAAGTTATTTTGTACTTTTTCAAGTCGGTTTATTTTTTTTTCTAAAAAGTTCTTTATTTTTCAGTTTTTAGTTATGGTAGCACCACTAAAAAGTACCTACCCTTCAGCTAAACATAAATTACCTTATAGCCAGAGTGCATCTCATAACGATTCTTATAATCCCAAATACGGTTATATTACATGAAATTACCTTCCGGCTTTATCACCAGATCAGTTTGATACATCCCCTCCCCCTTTTCTTTCAGTCAGTCATCGACTACACGTATAAACAAAGCAACTTTACTTGTTACGACAATTCTGCTATGATTCTATGAGGAGTTCTGTTCCATATCTTCGAAGTTCATGATCAGATCATAACAATATTTCTATGGGACCAACTTGGAAGTATAACCATTCAATCAAAAAAAAAAAAAAAATTTTCAAAATCGGTCCGGAATTGACCGAAATATCGGTGAACATATACAAAAAAAAAAAAAAAAAAAACATCTTCAGCCGAACATAGAACCTCCGCCTTTTCGAAGTCGGTTAATAAATAAATAAATAAGTGAAACCACCGGTTCAGAGGATTAGAACGATCAAAATTTAACGGTGTATTTACTGTGCGTATGAATGTGTCTTGTTAAATTTTGCTTCCATCTAAAACAACGCTGACATTCTTCACACTTGTAAGGTTTCTCACCAGAGTGTGCGTACGATTGTGTTCTATTAAATAATCCTTTCGATTAAAACAAAGCTGACATTCTTCAAACTTTAAGGATTCTCGCCAGTGTGCGTACGAATGTGTTTTGTTAAATTACTCTTAACACTAAAACAACGCTCACATTCTTTACACTTGTAAGGTTTCTCGCCAGTGTGCAAACGAATGTGATTTGTTAAATTAACTTTTTGACTAAAACAAAGCTGACATTCTTCACACTTGTAAGGTTTCTCGCCAGTGTGTGTACGAGTGTGTTCTGTTAAATAATCCTTTCGACTAAAACAAAGCTCACATTTATTACATTTGTAAGGTCTAACGCCAGTGTGTGTACGAATGTGATTTATTAAAGTACTCTTATGATTAAAACGACACTGACATTCTTCACACTTGTAAGGTTTCTCGCCAGTGTGTGTACGAATGTGTTGTGTTAAATTACTCTTTTGAATAAAACAAAGCTGACATTCTTCACACTTGTAAGGTTTAACGCCAGTGTGCTTACGAATGTGTAATGTTAAAGAATCCTTTCGACTAAAACAATGCTCACATTCTTTACATTTGTAGGGTTTCTCACCAGTGTGTGTAAGAATATGTCTTATTAGATCTCTCCTGTGATTACAACTGTGCCGACAAATATCACACGTGTAAGGTGCTCCACCAGTGCTTGTACGAGTGCGTTTTGTGAAATTACGTTTGTTAATATTATTACGACATTTTGAGTCTAACGTTGTATCAATAACACTAATATTAACTCGAGGTGTTGTATCTGTTAAAGGTTCTTCGTATTTCGGAACAAGTTCGGACGTACTTTTATGAATGTTCCGAGTAACTTTTGTGTCTGACTCTTTATTCTTCTCTTCATCTTCTATAATTACGGCTTCTAGTTTATTTCCTTGTATGTGCAGTGTTGGTTGCTTCGCCACGGCCGACCCTGCGATTTTAAATCTAGTAAGCGCCAATTTCTAAACACAAAATAGTGTACACAGCACATGATGATGTGTGGTGTACGAAGTTAGTATTTGATTAAAGATTTGTGTGGTGAACTTGTTAGTTATCTATATATATAAAAATCAATGCCACTTTTCGTTGTTATTTTATAACTCAAGAACGGGCTCACCTATCCAAACCAAATTTTTAGGCTTTGTTCGGACTATTTAGTAGATGGTTTATGTGAAGTTTGGTTGGGTAGAGTAGGGTATAATAGGTTAGAGTAGGGTAGAGTAGTGCAGAGTAGAGTAGAGTAGTGTAGAGTAATGTAGGGTAGAGTAGGGTAGAGTAGAGTAGGGTAGAGTAGGGTAGAGTAGGGTAGAGTAGGGTAGAGTAGGGTAGAATAGGGAAGAGCGGGAGAGCGAAGCCGCGCGGGCAAAAGCTAGTGCTTAATAAAACAATAAATTACTGATTACGCATGATTAAAGGATTTAACAAAATAAGCTGTAATTACCGACTACGATAGAGCCAAACGCAAGGGTTATGATACCCCACACACAGAACTGTTCTGTTGTATGTGCAAACAGTCTTCAGTACCACTTTGTGTTAATGCTACTCAAGTTAGTTTTGGTAAGTTCACGTTGTCAACCCCGCCGGCCTGTTCGCTCACACAATGACTCACTAACTAATACTCACGTGTCGCGTCACTGGCTCTTCGCTTCTTCCTCGGTACTTCTTGTTCTTCTTCCACTTCTGTTTTGATCTTTATTAAAGGTACATAATCTTCTGAATCAGACTCAGACTGGTCTAAACCGCTATTGTATGGATTTTCCAGTTCTTGCTCTGTAAGTTAGCAAACACAGTGAAGACAAAATTGTTTGTAAATGTGAAAATTTATAACTAAACAATGAAATTCATTTATTCATTTCATACTTTATGCACATACAGGTACAGAGGCGGATCTAATGTCAAGTCTACGGCAAGAGCTCTTACAATATCCAGTTCCAGTCTCCAATATCTAGTTGGGTATTTCAAGATTACCTGCTTTAATGCATCACGCACATTTTGTTCAAATCATGGAAACATAAGATTATATACTTAATTTCATAAAATATCGAAAACGGCAGATTTGTACGTAACCATTGAGACTGGCTAGTTATTGTTTACTTCACTGTCTACTGCAGTGGAGAGAGAATTGTGCTAGAGTTAAATAGTTTTAACGTAAAAAGTATATACTTACAGGGTTATTTGTAAAACACTAGTAGCCTCTTAGGAATGTTAAGAACATCATTAACAACAACTTTTGTTTTATGACTTTTAAAAAAATATCATATTTTAGTTCATCAGATTTTCATACAAAAATTAAAATATTTGAATTGAACGTTCTAAATGTTACGAAGTCTATGCTGGCGTATCAATTTTCTAGTGTGATGTGCACACGAAAATGGTGCGAATGCTTGCTAGGTAGGAGTGATGACAATGTGTCGGAAGCCTGCTTACTATTACTACAAGAACAGTAGATAGAACAACGAAATCTTTAAGGTTTGTTTTTGGTAAATATATTATATTATCTAAAAAGTCATAAAACAAAAGTTGTTGTTTATGATGTTCTTAACTAGCACCGAAGAGGTTGCTAGTGTTTTACAAATAACTCTGTATATACAAAGAAAATAATTATTTTTACAGAGAAATATACATTGTTGGGGGTGGATGTTTGAGACGGGTATGTTTGGGACGTTCCTATGGAGCCTCATTACTTTGAAGACATTCTGAACTACATTCATAGATTTTGGAATAAAGTATTAAGCAGAAAAATACCAACGACACAAAAATTATTCCTATTTCGTGTCGAACAAGCTGTCGAAGCTTGTCCAGCGATATCACGCAGATTGTATGTCGCGCGTCAAGTGGGCGTGTGATTCTTGTGCGCTTACTTCACTTAGCCTTTAAGACTCCTTTGATTATAGTGAGAAATGGAATTGTTTGACAATAAAAGATATTTAGAAAGAAAGAAAAATAGTTTGTATTTCCGTTAAAAATGTACAGCAATTTTTTTTACGATATCTGTCATTTCTAGTATTCATAGCTTAACTGATCCCATAGTCCCTACATGAATTAGGCTCGCTAGAAAGTTTTTTAATATTTTTCGTGGTGACTAATTTCTCTGAGAATGCAGTTCAGAGTATCATAAAAAGGAATGGATGATCTCCGAGGGCCGTGTTGCTGTAACTACTCGTATACCGGTTAAGGTGCCTGCCTGCTTCTTAGATTTGATAGTAAATCGTGACGTCACAACATGCAATCGATCCTATTCTCATTTGGAACGCATTGTAAGTAACTGGACGCTTCGGAAGACTGTAGAGAAAACTGTTGGTATCATTGGATAGGGGACGAGTGTCATACAAATTTGATCATCGTTCTTTTGACAGATTTTCAATTTAAGAGTTTGACCAATACTCAACTTCAAATTCTTAAATCAGAAATGGAAGTGAGCATACATAGAGTGGGGCTCGCTGCTGGGCACCGGCCACGAGCGCAAGTCAACAGTTGCTACATAGTGTAACAATGGCTTGGGAGTTACGTTGTCAGACGCTACACAAACCAATTATTGTTTGTTCCTGCCACTAAAAGTGTTAGTATTGGTAAACATTAATCATTAACTTTGTTGTTTTATAACATACCATCACTTTGGTGTTCCTCCTCTGGCTCAATGACATCATCTAGTCTCTCACAAACAGCTGGTAATTCTTCTTTGATAGCATCGCATTCTGTTTGACATTCATCATAAGAATCTATGCTTACATGCTCCATGGGAGATACAATCAACTCATTAAAACGCCCGAAGTGGTCTTGGTTTCTAGGGTGATTTAGCTGCAAAAAGGTATTATCATATTAGATAAATCAAGATGCATTACATACCAAGCCTCATCTGAGCCACAGGTCCTGCATTCCATCTATAGTAAGTGTATCTTGGAGAAGGGCAGGGAATGGCATGTCGCCTGTTTTCTTCTTTAATGTATACCTGGTAACATGAGGTCTCACAGTTCGAGCAATGTCAATGAATCATTATATCGCCCCCTTCCCTGTGTTTCCTTTGTGTCAACGCCTGAGTAGCTTCGACTTGAGTTGCTTCCACGTTGTAGAGAGAACTAGTCGCGTTGTATAGTCCCAAATCGGTAAGTTACAAATTGTAAAGTTTGGCAGCAGTCTCTCAGACCGTATGTGGCCAGTTATGTAACTTTTTTTGGATTTTTACAGTTATTACTTGCAATAAATTATTCTTAACTAGCTTTCCGCCCGCGGCTTCGCCCGCGTGGACTACAGTTTATATCGCGCGGGCAGAGACCCGTGCTCAGCAGTGGAATTATAGGTAGCCTATGTGTTATTCCAGTGTCTCTTCTACCTACCTACCAAATTTGATCTAAATCCGTTCAGTAGTTTTTGCGTGAAAGCGTAACAGACAGAGTTACTTTCGCATTTATAATATTAGTAGGGATCCCTAAAAGACAAGCGTAAGGAGTCAGAAGTTGAGATTTTAGTTTCAAACACTAATAAATGGCTTGAAAATTCTCAAATAGAATAAAACCTGGCCCATGATGATTCAGATGCATCGGGAGCCAAGAAAACACAGAAATCCTGCGCTAGTTGTTCTCTTAAGTCAAATCACAAATCTAATTACCAATGTAGACTGTCGACAGCAGCATTGATATCTAATTTGATAGTCTGCAGAGATTTAGAGCCAAAATCATTCAACTTGACTTGTGATCACCTTACTTCTACTTTTACCTTTGCTTGTTTGTGGATGTCGTTCTCATAATTATGACATTGCAAAAAATCTAATTATATAATGTAATGCTTCTAGGTATATAATTGTAATTTTACTATATTTTCATTTAATTTAATAATAAAGTGATTGACATATTAATGTAATTTAATTTAAGTTTTAATTGTAATTTGATAATAATGTGATTTTAATTTTCATTTAAGTTATTTTAATTTAGGACATTTGTTTTTAATCTATTTTAAATGTTAATTGTTATTAATTGTCGTTTTTAATCTATTTAATAATTGAGACCTATTGTAAATGTTGTGCGTACCTGTAAGTGACTTTTTTACACAGGGTCATCTCATATTTTCCTAATAAATTGTTTAACTTATATTGTAAACTAGCTTTTGCCCGCACGGCTTCGCTCCCGCTCTTCCCTACTCTACCCTATTATACCCTACTCTACCCTACTTTACCCTGCTTTACCCTACACTACCCTACTCTACCCTACTCTACAGTACTTTACCCTACTCTACCCTACACTACTCTACTCTACACTACTCTACTCTACCCTACTCTACTCTACACTACTCTACGCTACACTACTCTACACTACTCTACCCTACCCCACTCTACCCTACTATACCCTACTCTACCCTACCAAACTTCACATAAACCATCTACTAAATAGTCCGAACAAAGCCTAAAAATTTGGTTTGGATAGGTGAGCCCGTTCTTGAGTTATAATATAACAACGAAAAGTGGTATTGATTTATATATATATATATATAGATAGATAAGTCGTTGGTGTGCCTATGCAAATAAATAAATAAATGTACATCAATTAATAAACATGTGCGCTTGTAGTGCGCCAAAAACTTATGATCTAACGGCCAATAAAAATAACCAAAGTTTAGTCATTGACAGTTTTGTAAAATGATACCTGTTATTAGAGCATTTTTTTTCTTTATAATATATAAAAATAGTATTTTTGTCATAAATTGTTTGACTCAAATGTTTTGTTTTTATAGATCTCATCTGTAGTCTTTTTATTTAAGTTACTATCTACACTATTATAGCAAAATTGTCATTCAACATTACATTAGGGTTTGTTGGTGTAAAATCATCAATGATCACCTAATATATATGAATTTATTTTATTATTTTAGATGTCTTTAAACTCTGCCTAAAAGCGGCCTCTCAGACTATACCAAAACCAAACCAAAAACCATGTCACCAGTCAATGATTAAATGTTTACTCAAGGGAAGGCTCAGATACCTGTTATTACTGCTTCAACTCAAAAATCATTCCTGGAGGTAAATATCTCACCTCACCTGTTAACAAATATCTCACCTCATAATCCTCATTCATCTTCTGAGCAAACAGCTCTTCAGCTTCCAGACATTTTCTCTGCAGTTGGCAGCATTGCTTTAGTTTAGTGCAGCAGATGAAACAAGCGAGCATCGGCCTACTGTCTTCAGTTACAAACTGCAACAAGACGTAATACCATTTGACTTAGGAATAGAATACTTCCCATACAGAACATGGGTACAATGTTCAGAGTGTTCGTTCTCATCACATTCGTACATTCAAACATGATAAAGAGAAGTCATAAACTCTACTCACACGAAGAAAGTGTTCACAGATTTTTACTCGAGATAGACAGAAGAAATTTATCTTATTAAACTATGTACACGTCCAGGATAAAACTTACCGGCTTGTCTGTCAGCCTCTCGTACAGTTCATGCAAATCTTTGTTTACCACGACATACATGCGAACGTCCTCCGCTAAACATAGTCTACACTTTGGTAGCTTTTCCATTTTACTAACTAAATATGTAATCAATTGATAGTTAATGCTGTGTGTTTCAATTTATGTATTTATGTATTTTCTTCGTACTAAACCCAAGTTCTAAACAAGCACAACAAACCAGTGTTGCCAGTAGCCGATAGTCAAAAGTTACACGAGACAGATCAAAAAGTAACATTTTGTCAGAAAAAGTAACATTGCCTTTTTTTGTGGAAACTGGCAAAATACGTTATAATCTATATATATAAAAATCAATGCCACTTTTCGTTGTTATTTTATAACTCAAGAACGGGCTCACCTATCCAAACCAAATTTTTAGGCTTTGTTTGGACTATTTAATAGATGGTTTATGTGAAGTTTGGTAGGGTAGAGTAGGGTATAGTAGGGTAGAGTACTGTAGAGTAGAGTAGTGTAGAGTAGTGTAGAGTAGTGTAGAGTAGTGTAGAGTAGTGTAGAGTAGTGTAGAGTAGTGTAGAGTAGTGTAGAGTAGTGTAGAGTAGTGTAGAGTAGTGTAGAGTAGTGTAGAGTAGTGTAGAGTAGTGTAGAGTAGTGTAGAGTAGTGTAGAGTAGTGTAGAGTAGTGTAGAGTAGTGTAGGGTAGTGTAGGGTAGTGTAGGGTAGTGTAGGGTAGAGTAGGGTAGAGTAGGGTAGAGTAGGGTAGTGTAGAGTAGTGTAGAGTAGTGTAGAGTAGTGTAGAGTAGTGTAGAGTAGTGTAGAGTAGTGTAGAGTAGTGTAGAGTAGTGTAGAGTAGTGTAGAGTAGTGTAGAGTAGTGTAGGGTAGAGTAGGTTAGAGTCGGGTATAGTAGGGTAGAGTAGGGCAGAGTAGGGTAGAGCAGGAGCGAAGCCGTGCGGGCAAAAGCTAGTCCTATATTAAAAAAAGACATGATAATCAAACTCAAAAACTCTCGAAAATATAGTCATCTTAACCCTTCAGATACCGTCAATTAGAGACACAATAGTAAGACAATAGATGCGCGGCCACCGGGTGTCGCTTGGGGATTCATGAATTAAAACTTACGGCTATTGGAGAACTCGCATAATATATATATCGAAATATGAATCGCAACTATCGACTTTTATCTCGCATACGACATGAAAATGGGAGGGAAAATTCAAAAGCAAATAGTGGTGCGCGCGAAGCGCGCTCATGCACTAGTGGCATTTAATTTAAATGAAAATAAAATACGTTCCTTGACTCTTTTATTAAAAGTAAAAATTTGTAATAATTGTGTTGTTGATCGCATAATCGACTGTTGACGCTGAAAAGAAAAAAGGTAACAGTCAGTTAGGTATTTATATCTATGTAAAGTAACGATCAATTTATGAATGTCGTTCAATACCAATAAGTACCTAGATTTGAAACAATCGTATTGGTTGGTCAGTCCAGGGTCAGTCTGTCCAACAACGCCATGTTGTTTTCTATCAAGCGTGCCAACATGACTTAAAATTATATTCATAAGTGCGTTCCGATACACGATTTTGTTCGAAATTCTCAAAAGTAACATAAAAGTAACATTGAGTGTGGTGTAACATGGAAGTAACATTGGAGGGCCAAAAGTAACGTAAAATGTTACAAAAGTAACATTCTGGCAACGCTGCAACAAACATTATGTCAAATTGTCAACGTCAAACGGTAAAATTGTGTGTAACCAAAGAGCTTATAAATAAACTTGTGTAACCAGAGTTTTTATATATCTTTTTTTTTGTATTTCATACCTGGACAGTCCAGGTCCAGGCTGGACATGGACCAGGTCACCTGGTCACTTGAACCTTTAAGTCAAGACGTGTAATGTCGAACGAAAGATTTTATACATCCTACTAGTATAAAATCTTTGAGTAGGATATATGAAATCTTTGGTTGTCTATTAAAACAATGCGACCATAGTGTTGCCAATTTAGCGACTTTGTCACTGCAACTTTTGGTTTTCTACAGCGGCTTAAATTATATGTCTAGCGACAAAAAAAAATCTAGCCCCTATTCTAACGACTTCCAAGGTAATCAAGAAATCATAATTTTCATCTATAAATAAAAAATAACAATCAATTTATCATAACTTCTAGAGTAATCAATAAATCATATTTATTTGCCAAACTTACATTGCAGTTTTAGCCATTAACTTCGGGTATTAATTCCAGATTTCCAGAATATTACTGATAGTTCTGAATTTCTGATGACTAATGAAGAAACTTTTTCATTTCGAGGCAATACCTATTTAATATTTTATGTCGTATTTTATTTTTATTATTAATTTTATGACTTTTCATTTGTTATATTTTTTAATAATTCTCTAAAATTTTGTAATTGGTATATAAATACCGATAACAAAATATTAATCTGCTTATGTAAATCATTTTTTTTTATTTAGCGACTTCTAGCGTCTTTTCAAGCTTACTTTAGCGACTTTTTGACTTGTAGAATTGTCTAATTCACCAAGGCGTCGACGGCGCGCACTGTTCAAGGAATTGTCATCAACAGGAGGGGCCCATATGGGTCGAGGGTCGGGGTTATCCGAAAGGAAACTAGAGCCCCGGTATCACTCTGTAATCTGTGCCCGGTATGAAGGCTAGAAGGAACGGCGCGGGGTTTTTAGTCAGTAAGACTCTGACACTGTCTCCCGCTCCACCCAAGAGCGGGTTTCGTCAATGATGATTTTCCCCGTAGACAGAAAAAAAAAAGTCTAATTAACAATGATTTTAAGATTTATTAATTTACTAGCTTCTGCCAGCGACTACGTACGCGGATCCTGTTGCTTATGCCAGCGACAACGGAGTCGTCAAAATCAAAGATCTGAAACGTCTGGTGTCGAATTCTAAGAGCCTGGAAAACAACGTGATGCGCGAGACGATTCGAGACGTTCCAGATTTCTCCCTTCCACTTACGCGCGTGACAGTGTGCACACACCTTGGTGCCATAGACAAAAATAAACAGAAAGCTCCGAACTGCTAAGCTATCGGGAGTTATATGTGTTATTGTGAGTCAACCATAAAAGATTGACATATGATGTCGTGGGATATTTTTTATATAATTTTAAGGAGAACATTTCCGTAATACATAATTTCTGTGTAGCTTTAACCATTAAGGCTGCAAACGCGACGGAAGCTTAAAAAATGGAGTAATTTTTCTCGTTTCCCCAACATTTCCCTTCACTGCTCTGCTCCCATTGATCGTAGCGTGATGAAAAGTATACTATAACCTGCCCAGGAGTATGAAGAATGATTGTACCAAGTTTCGTTAAAATCCATCGCGTAGTTTTTGTTTCTATAAAGAACATACAGACAGACAGACAGACAGACAGACAGACAGACAGACAGACAGACAGACAAAAATTTTACTGTTTGCATTTTTGGCATCAGTATCAATCACTAATCACCCCCTGATAGTTATTTTGGAAATATATTTCATGTACAGAATTGACCTCTCTACAGATTTATTATAAGTATAGATAGATAGATAATCTGTGCGACGCCGGCTGACACGATGTCGACAGAGACGAAGACCATAATGATAAACAAAAAAATCAGAAAAACAAAAAAAGAAGCATGTAGAATTAGAATACAATACATTCAAATAAAATTGTGCGTCGCATCAAGGCAAGAATAGGCCGTTGCTCAGCTTATACTATGACGCTAGACAAATCCAGCAATCTACAGTGTTTGCTGATTTTCAGCAACCACCGCGATTGACAAATTGGCGTCCCTTCCGTGAGTAAACAATCATCCAATGTAGGTTAGTATACATTCTTTTAACATCGAGTACATACATTATTAATATTATCAATTCGAGATGTCTTCGTATCTCCTTGATCGAGTTGCTTGTTGTTTTTAGTTTTAATTCGTATATCAAATCTTCTGGTAATTTCTCAAAGATCAAGTATCGGAGATGACTGTGATTAACATCCTCTTTAAGCGACTCTAATACTCGTAGATGTCTTTCTATAATAACGCGAAAATAAACTAAACGTGACCATAAAGAAAACTATATGAAACACTTGATTAGGTACTTAATACAAAATTTTAACCAATTATTAAACAAATACAACGAAATATTGCATTCCTTTGTCACTAAAATAGTCGTAACTGATTCACCCGCAATTATTTATTTCTCATAGATATCATTTTGGATCTTTGGCAAATACAACAACCTATAGATAGCACCATAATATGAGGAGCTACACGTTTGCGGTCACTCGCCTTGGCGGCTTGGCCGGCTTGGCAAGAGCTAACCACTCCGGAAACAAAGAATTTTTTTTTTTATGTGTAACAGTGAAATAAATCAATAGGAAAAAATTATAGGTAATATAATTGCATCAAAGTAAAATTGAGAGGCCAAATACCTACACTGTGACTCGTTAGGTGAGGTTAGGTTAGAAGCAGAATGACCCGGAGGTTATTTTTGAACTCAGGGCTGGAAAGAAAAGTTTGGATTTGAAATTGACATAATTATAGATAATTTGACATGTTTGTTAAAAATCTACTTCAACTTGTTTTGTAGAAAGAAAATCAAAATATTAGGTCAGTGGGTCGTCTTACGTTTTTTTCTTCCATTCTGGCCTGTCGCTCGTCACGCTATAACTAACTCCCTTTTCATTCATATCACTTCCCACACAATCCATCCATCTTTTCTATGGCCTCTGTCTCCATCCATCCTCTTGTAAACTCATAACTCTTTTAATTCATGAATCCCCAAGCGACCACCGGTGGCCGTGCATCTATTGTCTTACTATTGTGTCTCTAATTGACGGTATCTGAAGGGTTAACAACATGCGGTCAATTAAAATGAATATCTTTGATTAATACTTAATAATTAGTAAAAAACTGGAAAAGCTACCAATGTGTAGACAATGTTTAGCGGAAAACGTTCGCATGTATGTCGTGGTAAACAAAGACTTGCATGAACTGTATGAGAGGCTGACAGACAACCCGGTGAGTTTTGTACTGAACTTATATTTTAAAAAGACAAATTTCGTCTATCTACCACAATCAAGAACCAAAACTTTCTCCGTGTGAGTAGAGGGGTACAGGAATCAGTAAGTACTAACCAGTTACTGTTGTCCAGAACTCATTGCCTTGCACTCACGTTCTGTACATCTCTAACATCTCGATGGGGACTGCAGAAAATCTTTTAGTATTAATCTCTAAATTAGTCTTCATTTCAGCAGCCTTGTTAGAGGGTAATATCATCTTTCTCACAGTCTATCCATCATTTTTGTGGTCGGCACGGGTCTTGAGCGCTGGCAAGTTCAAGAAATCAAATATTCGACCTGTTTAATGTTACGAAGTGAAACGTGGTGGCGGGGACCGTCAGTGATTGGTTCGCCGCGCCATCACGTCATAGACGTCACTCGTGTTTCGTTCCTGCGCTTGCTACATGTATGTAACAACGACGACCATTGGCTCGCCAATGTATGGAATGCACAAAGCGATTCCCACTCTGACGCCGCCCACTTAAGATCCGTGCCGATATCTATACTATACTTTTGTTAGTGGGGCAACTCAAGTCCCACTAATATGCAGAGTGTAGACAGTAGAAATTAGGAAACGTAGTTCACTGGTATTAGAAACAATTTAAGTTGTGATTAACTTTTGAATCGAATCAATTAGATACACAATACAAAAACAATAGCAGAACGAACATGGCGTTAGCTTGAGGTATTTTTTTCTCAATGGGGAAAATCATCTTATGATAACCACCGCTCTTGGGTGGAGCGGGAGATAGTATCAGACTCCTACTGACTAAAAACTCCACCCCGTCACTTCTAGCCTTCATACTGGGGCTCGTGTTTTTTTTCAGATAACCCTGGCCCCAGTAGGCTAAGCTTGGGGTTTAATGAATTAAACAAGTTGATTTTGATCATCATCATCTTCCTGCCATTGTCCCGTTTTATTTGGGGTCGGAGTCCCTTTTCTTTCATTACTTCTCACACAATCCATCAATCTTTTCTTTGGCCTCCCTCCCCTCCTTCATCCATTCACTTGTAAACTCATAACTCTTTTAGCAACATGCGTATCATCCATCCTCTTTACATGACCATACCAAGACAAACGGTTTCCTTTCAACTTTTCAGTCACTGGCGCCACTTTTAAACTTCCCCTAATATACTTATTCCTCACTTTATCAATGATACAAAAAGAAATATTAAGAACTGTATGCCAAAAAACAAATATGGCATAGTATTATTATGGCAAAACAAATTATGCCAAAATCGTTATGCCAAAGTATATTAGGACAAAGAATATTATGCAAAAAGAAGGGATCCCATAACCATAAGAATACAATGAAGGGTAAAATGGAACTAGTAGAAAAAATAATTATAAATAAATTAGTTTGTTAATTGTTACATATAGGATAACTAGCTTTTGCCCGCGCGGCTTCGGTCCCGCTCTTCCCTACTCCACCCTACTATACCCAACTCTACCCTACTCTACACTACTATACCCAACTCTACCCTACTCTACCCTACCCTATTCTACCCTACTCTACACAACTCTACCCTGCTCTATACTACTCTACCCTATTCTACCCTACTCTACCCTACTCTACCGTACTCTACCGTAATCTACCGTACTCTACCCTACTCTACCGTACTCTACCGTAATCTACCGTACTCTATCCTACTCTACCCTGTTCTATCCTACTCTACCCTACTCTATCCTACTCTACCCTACTCTATCCTACTCTACACTACTCTACCCTACTCTACTCTACCCTATACTACCCTAATTTTTTTTTCCATAAGACCCTTTTCCACATAAAAACAATCACAACAAAAAAAGAATTAGCGAAATCAGTCCAGGCGTTGTTCATTTATGCGCTTACCAACACATTTTGCGATTCATTTTTATATTATGGATGAATAAGTTCTCAATGCAATTCAATAAATAAACAAAATCTATTCTTTTGATTTTGTTTAAAAAGAATGGAACTCGTGCCTTACTGCATCAAAGTCTTTGCATAGATAACTAAGCCATATCAAATGTTTTAAGAATATCAAAATAAGCATCAGTACTCATTTTTAACCGACTTCTAAAAGGAGGAGGTTCTATGTTCGGCTGAATGTATGTTTTTTTTTTGTTTGTATGTTCACCGATAATTCGATCAATTGTGATCGTTTTAAATAACGAAGTCGAAGAGACAAAATTAGGTAGGTATCTGTTATAGAAACACCGACTTCTGAAATGAAAATTATTTTGTACTTTCAGTGTTTTTTACATTGAAGTTGGTTTAATTTTTTTATTGTAAAATGCTTTTTATATTATTAACTCTTCAATCGTGATAATAAAGACACAACAGAAAAACAATGGGTGCGCGAACGCCGGCGATCGCTTGGGTTTTAATGAATTATTGTGCGTGCAGCTAAGGAGTGGAATTCCTTGCCGGAGTCTGTGTTTCCTGCCTAACCCGGGAATCTTTAAGTCGAGAGTGAATAGGTTTCTTCTAGGTAAGCGAGTTCCATCGTCGACAGCATCGTCGCTTTCCATCAGGTGAGATAGCGGTCAAGCGCAAACCTATTAACAATAAAAAAATAAATTTAAAAAAATACAAAATAATAAACTTTAAGTCTTACTTCATAAGAATCAAAATTACTTATAAGTAGTTATTTATACCATTATTATAGCCTTTTTCAAATGTGTTTATAAATGTGTTGGTTTGATTATGATATTTAAAAATGTATTTTAATTTTGGACTATGACCCTTTATTTTGAGGTTTGACATGAGAATTATAATCTTCTATATATATAAAAATGAAACCCATTTTCCGTTGTCACGACATAGCATGAAAACGGCTTGACCGATTTGGCTGTTTTTTTTTTTTGTTGTGATTGTTATTGTGAGGAGAAGGTTCTTATGGAAAAAAAAAATTAGGGTAGTGTAGGGTAGAGTAGGGTAGAGTAGGGTAGGGTAGGGTAGAGTAGTAGGGTAGAGTAGGGTAGAGTAAGGTAGTGTAGAGTAGGGTAGAGTTGGGTATAGTAGTGTGGAGTAGAGACGAGCGGGAGCGAAGCCGCGCGGGCAAAAGCTAGTACTCGATAAAAAAGAACAGTAAAGAAAAACAAAAAAAAAAACATTTTTGTTAGATGCTTTACTTTATATAAATATACTTCATATAAATGTTTTAAGATTTATCAAAATGCTGGCATAAAGAATTTTCATAATTAATGGCAGTAAAATAATGATAAAATTACCTTATCAAAGGGGTGGGTCATACCACTCAGGGCACACTTAGTACCTACCACGGTACCTACACACAAAGGTGAATGTCTAAACTCGCCCTGTGCAATGAAGAGTATCGGTATACACAATAATTAATGGTCTTTTTTATTATAAAAAAATATTAAAATTCATTTATTTCAGGTACCATTATTAAGACTCATAAAAAAAAATATTCAAATTTACATTAACATAAAATCAAAAATAAATAAACACAAAAGCACAAAATTCCATAAATTAAAATCATTACAAAAACAATAGGCATTACAAATATTCAAACATAAAAAAATCCACAATTCAAATCTATATATATAAAAATGACCCCCGTTTTCCGTTGTCACGACTTGGCATGAAAACGGCTTGACCGATTTGGCTGATTTTTTTTTTGTTGTGATTGTTATTGTGAGAAGAAGGTTCTTATGGAAAAAAAAATTAGGGTAGTGTAGGGTAGAGTAGGGTAGAGTAGAGTAGAGTAGGGTAGAGTAGGGTAGAGTAGGGTAGAGTAGGGTAGAGTAGGGTAGAGTAGGGTAGAGTAGGGTAGGGTAGGGTAGAGTAGGGTAGAGTAGTAGGGTAGAATAGGGTGGAGTAGGGTAGAGTAGGGTAGAGTAGGGTAGAGTAGGGTAGAGTAGGGTAGGGTAGAGTAGTGTAGAATAGGGTAGGGTAGAGTAGGGAAGAGCGGGAGCGAAGCCGCGCGGGCAAAAGCTAGTTAAATTATAAATATCTTAGTCTCTTATATGCGATACCGTATGTAACTTGTCTGTTACAGCAGTGCCGCACATTATATAAGTTGCAAATACTTCTGTAACACGGACTAGCTGTAGGCCAAAATGTACACTTTATAGTATTTTCCGCAAGTAATAACATCCGCCAGCCGCCATGTACGCCTGATGTCATGTCGTGTCAATAATGAATTAGGAATCTCCAATCAATTGTAATCGATAGATTTTTTTTTTCTAATAGAAAAAAAAAAAAAATTATTGTTGTGTAGGGTAGAGTAGGGTAGGGTAGAGTAGGGTAGAGTAGAGTAGGGTAGGGTAGAGTAGGGTAGGGTAGAGTAGTGTAGAATAGGGTAGGGTAGAGTAGTGTAGAATAGGGTAGGGTAGAGTAGTGTAGAATAGGGTAGGGTAGAGTAGTGTAGAATAGGGTAGGGTAGAGTAGGGAAGAGCGGGAGCGAAGCCGCGCGGGCAAAAGCTAGTTAAATTATAAATATCTTAGTCTCTTATATGCGATACCGTATGTAACTTGTCTGTTACAGCAGTGCCGCACATTATATAAGTTGCAAATACTTCTGTAACACGGACTAGCTGTAGGCCAAAATGTACACTTTATAGTATTTTCCGCAAGTAATAACATCCGCCAGCCGCCATGTACGCCTGATGTCATGTCGTGTCAATAATGAATTAGGAATCTCCAATCAATTGTAATCGATAGATTTTTTTTTTCTAATAGTATTATTTAAAAAACCTAATTAGTATACTTTACAAATGAGGTTATACTCGATTTTGAATATGTAGGCAGTTAAATGGGTTCATCCTTTAGATGTACTCGAGGACTAGGAAAAAAAAAAACTTGGTCTTTGTTATTATATCGGTTTTTGGGGTGTGCGCTAGATAACCTCCGCGTGTGCTCTCTTGTTGTTCGTCCCAGTTCATACATATATGCATCTGTATTTTGTGTGCGGTTGTATATAGGCATTCGCTGGGAAGAACAGTGGGGGGGACGGTGCACTCTGGGCGTCGCTATAAGTGATTCTCTTATTTATGTCATTGCATAAGTAAGAGAACCACTTATAGTGGTGGCGAATAATCTAGCAAAACCCAATCCAAGGCGTCATACGGACCGAGCCGAGGGATGCGTGGCCAAGGGGGAGCTTGGTTCTTATCGGTGTCTCCTCAGGGAGATGGCAATCCCGGGGTAGTAATTTCGCCTTACCCGGGCAAGCGGGGCTCTGCCGGGGTGGACTTTTTATTTCCCTAGCTTCTCGTGGGAATTGCATGGATTCACAGTTTTACAATACACTTTCTCTGGATGATGATGAACGTCCGGAACCCTCGACTAGTCTTATTGGGTCAATACACGATCGGACTAGTCTCTTGCTCGGTTCTCAGGGAGACTCCCAAGTCACCCGGGACACCGAACTCAACCCTCCTGAGCTGAAGTCGGCGAACGATGGCACAAGGCCTACTGAGATGGACTCGGATGTGCCGTCGGGAACTGACCTCAGCTCCAGGAAACCACGGTTGCCAGGAGCCGCGCGTAAGCGCTTGAAACGCCTCAAGGATGGCGGTATGGACCCCATTGAGGCCTACAAGCTGATCACGGAGCAGGTGGCGAGTGCGCGCGCTCCTTTGACTGGTCTAATGGCCGATACGTCCTCGGAGAAGAAGCCGATAAAACGATTTCGATCCGAGGACGAGTCGCCAAAAGACCATGCCAAGAAGACAACGCGAGTGGACGAAAAGTCAGGGTCAATTCCAATGATCCCTGATGAGCCGTCCGCAGCTCAGGTCGGACCACCGCCTGGGACAAGCGCTATGTCTTTTAAGGATGCCCTAACCAACATCCGGGTGGGAATCCGTAACAAGGAGCGCATGTCGGACGCGCAATTGGAGCTCCTTTCTAAGGACATACTGAGGGCGATTCTTAACGCCCCTATGCCCAAAGCCCCCGAATTCAAAATTCGAATTGATGGCTGCACTTTCAAGCCGGGATGGCTGCAAGTCGTAATCAAAAACGACTACAGCCTGAAATGGCTTGAAGAAAAAGTGGGAACACTAAAGCCGTGGCCAGAGGCGGAACTCTCGCTTATTAACAAGCAGGACCTGCCAAAAGCTAAGGTTGGGATCCTCCACTTCAAGACCGACGATGTCCTCAAAACTCCAAAAGATGCCCTCAATCTCTTGGAAAAACAAAACGACCTGCAGACTGGCTTGTGGAAGGTGCTGAACGTCAAGAAAGAAAGGGACGGAATCACGACCGCCCTTGCTATCGATGATGCCTCTATAGAAGCCTTGCGCAAGCTAGACTGCAGGCCGCAACTAGGCTTTCGTAAAGTCTGGATACGCATTCGCGGCGATAATACGCCAGCGAAGCCTGTGCAGGTGGCAGGAACTAGCCAATTTGGCGCAAGGATTCTGCGACCTGCTCAACACGCTCCTAGAGCGTGGCCGAGTGTCCGGGTCTCTGGTATAACGGCAAAGCGACAAACGCTAAGTCGAAACATGGAGGCCAGGGCGTCAGGAACCGCCCCCTCGGAGTACCACCGACGACAGGGGCTTCACGTCCCAATCGATCGGAAGTGGCGAGCCGACCGGCCAAACCTCAGGGCTTCATACAGGGGTATAGCCCCGAGGCCAAGCGGGTCGTATAACGCCGCTTAACCTACCCGCCCACACAAACACAACACTAACACAACACAAACACAACACAAACACACCATAACACAGACACATCATAACACAGACACACTTAAACAGCCACGGCTGTTCTGGAAAAACACTTCCCACAAAAGAACCTTCACATCGCTCTTATCCAGGAACCGTGGCTGGCTAATACTAACACGGAGCTGAACTGGGCTCTGCAGGTAAGGTCGTACACCATATCGGTGGAGTCAAACCAAGAGCGTGTATACTTTTCAATAATAATATTGATTTCTTATGCATACCAGGCCTGTGCAGCGATGACCTAATTGCAGCTAATGTCAAGAGCGGAAATGGACGCCTCATCGTGTGCTCGGCATACCTGGGCGGGACGAAAACCGACCCATCCGAGGAGCTTGCAAAGGTAGTCGAGTACGCCTATGCCAACAATGCCGAGCTTCTCATTGGGTGTGACGCCAACGCCCACCATACCAACTGGGGCAGCACTGACATCAACGACAGAGGTGAGTTGCTTCATGATTTTGTACTAACTAACCGCCTCCAAATAGTTAATGAGGGAAGTAAACCGACCTTTGTAACTAAATCGAGGACGGAAGTTCTTGATGTAACTCTCGCTACTATTCACACTGCCAGGCTGAAACCAATTAGCATGTCAGTGATGAACCATCTGTTTTTTTTTTTTTGTTGGGCAAAAATCATCCAATGACAACCCCCGCTCTAGCGTGAAGCGGGAGATAGTGTCAGACTCTTACTGACTAAAAACCCACCCTGATCCTTCTAGCCTTCATACCGGGGCTCGAGCTCCTTTTCAGATAACCCTTGCCCCAGTAGGCTTCGACCCAGCTGGGCTCCTGCTGTTGGTGAAAACTCCTTGAGGCGCGCGGGAACAGTGCGTGCCGTCGACGTCTTAGGCTTGGTCCGAACAGTTACCGGACGGTCGGACAATAAGCTACCCATGGCTCGCTGACCGCAAGCCCGCGTCTACGGTGGCCGGAAATCAGGATCGGAATCCCGGCGTTGCCTGATGCGGGCGGCCTCCTCCTTTGCTAGCATTACTGCTTCGCAAAAGGAGGCGACCGCCTGCCACTTCTCCTCGCTCCGGACCATGGCCTGAACCAAGGCCCGGCGCGAGAGGTCTCCGCGCCGTTCGCCCCCATGAGGGTACGGCGATGCTCCGCCCAAGCAGGGCACACCTCGACTTTGTGCTTCACCGTGTCCTTCGGTCGTTCCGCACAGTGGCGACATCCGGGCGTCTCTTCCGCTTGAATCCGGTGCACGAACCTCCCGACCGTACCATGTCCGATGAGGACCTGCGTCATGCGGAAGGTAAGGAAACCGTGAGGTCTTTCCAGCCACGCCTCAAAGGGGTCTTACCGCCATAATTGTGGCGTGCCCAAACCGTCTAAATCGATATTAAATTCGCACTGAATACATCCAACGTTTGCGAAACCATCACTTTTAGGGATGCGAAAGCCACGGACTGGGATTTGTACTGACGAAAGCTCCAGGAGACTCCTAGACGTCCTTAAAACCATACGCACCCCGTAAACATTGGATTATGCTGTCGCTCAAGTTACTAAAGCCATTACAGCCTCTTACCAAGAGAGCTGCCCTTTAAGAACTGTGAGGAATAGAAAAGTGACATGGTGGAACAAAAGGCTCGATGTTTTAAGGGAAGAATCACGTAGGTTGTTTAATAAGGCTAAATCGACCGACGCCTGTGATCGGTATCAGAAAGCTTTAACTACCTATAATAAAGAAATCCAAAAGGCGAACAGACTTTCTTGGAGGAAGTTCTGCGAGGAGATTACTGAAGTCCCTCAAGGAGCCAGAATCCCCAGTCTTATCCAAATCGTCTACGAATCAACTGGGACTCTTAAAGAAACCAGACGGTGCCTTCACTGCATCAGCAGAAGAAACCCTGAAACTTCTGGCGTCTACACAGTTCCCTGGCTCGGTGATCGCACCAGACATCTTACAAAATACTCCTCATGTCCGCCTCTTTAGTCTAAGAAAGGAAGACTGGAGAAGAGCGGCGAGGTGTTTTAGACGCCTGGGCGGAGCATCGCCGTGCCCTCGTGGGGGCGATCGGCGGCGGAGACCTCTCGCGCCGGGCCCTGGTCGAGGCCATGGTCCGGAGCGAGGGGGAATGGCAGGCGGTCGCCACCTTCTGCGAAGCAGTAATGCTAGCAAAGGAGGAGGCCGACCGCATCAGGCAACGGCGCCCTCGCCGCCGTCGCCGGGATTCCGATCCCGATTTCCGGCCACCGTAGACGCGGGCTCGCGGACGGCGAGCCATGGGTAGCTCGCTGTCCGATCGTCCGGTAATGGACCGAGTCCAAGACGTCGACGGCGCGCACTGTTCCCGCGCGCCTCAAGGAGTTGTCAGCAACAGGAGGGGCCCAGCTGGGTCGAAGCCTACTGGGGACAGGGTTGTCCGAAAGGGAGCTCGCGCCCCGGTATAAAGGCTAGAAGGAACGGCGCGAGGTTTTTAGTCAGTAAGAGTCTGCCACTGTCTCCCGCTCCACCCAAGAGCGGGTTTCGTCAAAGAAGATTTTCCCCGTCGACAAAAAAAAAAAAGGTGTTTTAGACCGAACAAGGTAGAATGGGCTATAGACTCATTCAAGCCGTATAGAACAAACAGCACTGGCCAACTAAACTGGCGTTCTTAAGCACTGGGATTGAACACGATCAACTAGATATGACAACAGACGTCATGCTTCCACAGTGTAACTTCACAAGGAATTACGCAGTGGAATGCCGAGCACAGAAGATTGGTCAAGCAACCTCATTACTTGCAAGACTGGAAGCTTGATCTGGTTTACAGACGGGTCCAAAATGGGTGAGAATGTAGGAATATTTGGCATTAGCCCGAAATTTTGCAAAATCTTGAATCTGGGTAAACATGCCACCATATTCCAAGCGGAGGTACCATAGTCATGGGACAGTACTCATAGATATGTAATTTCTGATTGAAACACATTTTTTAAGCAAACCAATATATTTATATTAGGTTTTTTTATTTGGTATTGCTAGTGGTGTCATTATTATTATATATTTGATATGTGACAACACTGTGAGATTGCGCAATTTTTTTTTTAAAGTGGCATTATTTCTAACTTCTTTGTTGATTGTTTTCAATGTTTGTTGAAAATCGGGTTCTTTTTTGTTGGTGAAAAAAAAATTTTTTTTGTTTGATTTTACTAGTTTTTCCTGTACAAAATAGTCAATACATAAGTAATGTTTCTTATTGCATTGCTTTTCTAAATTTTTATACGTTATTTTTTATTTGTGGCAACAATAAATGGTGATATTCTTAAAATTGCTTCTTTTTAGTATGGGCAAGCCGATACGTCTCCAAGAAGACGTACACAAATTAAAACATTATTTTTGCACTCCAAACATTCCTAGAGAGATATAGCAGCTATTTAAGGTGTTTCAAAGTCTGTAGTTTTTAGAATTAAAAGAAAAACTAATCAAAACAAACTTTTGGAATCACACCGTTTTAAAAAATGTGGCAGGAAAAGGATCACCACTCTTCGTAAAAATCAGGTATATGTCGTAAAAAGACTGTTGCCCACCTTACTATGATTACAAACAACGAAAACCTAGAAGTTTTCGATAGGAAAATTCATCCAGGGTAGGCAAAAGAGGAGTTGTTAGGTCGTTGGCCTACCAAAAAACTACGCCTCACCGAAGTCATGAAGAAGAGCTTATTGCACAGGGCCAAACAAAACATGACTGTTGCAGACTGAAGTCGGGTAAAAATAAAACTTTACCTTAGCAAAGGAGTTTTTGTCAGACAAAATCTCCGCAAAATGCTCCTTTCCGACGACTCCCTGGTGAATAGTTCCATGCAAACTGTTGTTTAGACAGAGCTAAACACTTGGTATTATGGTATGGTCTTTAATCTCAGCCTAGGATATGGCGCGCCTACATACCGTGGAAGGGACCGTGAGGCAAGACCAGTACAAGTGTGAACTAAAAACTGAACTACTGCCGCAGCTCGAAGAATGGTTCCCTGTTGACAAAGAGGCCATTTTTATGCACGAATCTGCGTTGTACTACAAAACAAGGGGTGTCACTGTATACCTGGCTAAAAACATTAATGTTTTACCCTAGCCAAGTAATTCGCCAGACATGAAAACTATTGAAAACGGGGGAGCTCCCCAAGCAGTAGATCGTTTAGCTAGTGATCACGACCTAGCTAATAAATGATTTTTTATTATTCTTACATAAGCACTAGCAGATTGCAGCTCTCATTAAAAAGGGAATATAATAACACAAACCCGCAACAGAATGCCAGAATTTTCATAGAGAGCATATCACGATGACTGGAAACTATCACATAATTCTGGTAATATTCGTCCAACTTCATTTATCTTTTTTTTAAATAAAATATTCAGTTAAAGTAGATAATATAAAAATTTTGATACTGTCCCTAATAATATATGGCTACCTACTGTATACGCCATTATAGAATGTGCGGATTCCAACCGTCTACGATACTACGTAAATCAATTAATTCTGATTTACTCAGATAGCCAGGCAGCTCTTAACGCCTTGAACTCGAATACCATAAATTCGAAACTGGTAAAAGACTGCGTTAACAAACTAAATGACCTGGGGCAAAGGAATAAAGTTATTCTGAGATGGGTACCGGGTTATTCTGGAATCATTGGCAATTAAAAAGCCGATGAACTTGCAAGGACTGGTCATCAGATAGGACCAGAACCCTTTTGTGGTATCTCAAAGAACCAGGCCATGCAGACCCTTAAGGGCAACCTATTTGGCAATTCAAAAAAGCACTGGTTTTTACAACCAGGAGTGTTACACGCCAAATCTCTTATAGAAGGCTACTCACAAAAACGAACTGCCGAGCTTCTTGAGCTTAGCAGGACGAACATCTGTGCGATAGCCCGCGTCCTAACCGGCCACTGCAAACTAAACGGGCACCAATTACACATGAAACTGTGTGACACTGATGTTTGCCGGTACTGTAATCAAGAGCGGGAGACGCCTAAGCACCTTTTGTGTGAATGTGGACCTCTTATCCACAAACGCAGTATCCATCTGGGCCTACACATTATTCGCCCGGAGGAGATTAAAACTCTTAAAGCCAGGAGTATTCTAGACTTCCTGGAAGCCTCCGGGCTAAAAGAGTTACTCTAACAAGGTGGTGAGTCACAATAGATCTTTTAGGTCGTAGTGACTACATCCCCACTACGGGAGATGCATATCTCCTTATCGTCAGAATAATAATAATAAAAAGAGATAAAGATAAATAAATCAAGTATATTGACTTGGCTCGCGAGGTTGTCGACATGTGGGAAGTGGATTCAGCGATTATTATACCGATAGTCGTTTTAGCCAATGGCTTAATAAATAGCCAAGAGCCTCGACCAACACCTTAGGAGGCTCTCGTTAGGCGACTGGATCAAGGGCTTGATTCAGAGAGCGGTACTCCTGGACATGGCTCGTATAGTCAGGAAGTTTCTTTCTCTGGAGCCCTGACCGCCGGTAGCTTGGACCCTGTTCCCGATACCGGTGAGATACTATTTTTTTTAATTTTAAATGTTTTTTATTTAAATATTTAAAAATATAATTTATGTTTGTTAAATGAATAAACGAAATAATAATATTATTGTTTTGGTGATTTTCGAGACTTATTGCATATGTTAACGGACTCTGATTGCTTGCAAAAACAATAATAGCTATATATTATTGTTTTTCAGTTTCTTAAAAATTACATGGAAGTATGAAAATTCATACCTTATATTCATTGTTATGGTTCGATTATTACCTCAAAATCTGTTTTTCTTTTTTAAATATATCTATTTTGAAAGCTAGTCCGCTATAGAAATAAGATCTAATAGGAGTTAACTAAAGTTAGAGAATACATTACATAATTTTCCGATGCTCTCGGACGGAGGGCGAAGAATGTATGGAGGCCAAGCAATGTCTTTTTAATCCTTTATAATATTAGTGTGATCTACAGGTCCACGATCACGCACTCGCGTGAAGATCACTCTTTAAGATGACACCTTCCAGTTCCAGTAAAGGCCTACGCAGACTGGGATGGCATGGCAAGGGATTTTGCCGTCAGTCAGCGCACAATAGTCGCTTAGACATCGCGGCATTCCGGCGCCTAGCCACGGCGTGCCGCGGCACGAAGAAGTACCTCCTGCTGCTCGACACACTTTTACTGTTTAGATGCGTTTGTGTTTATGTCAAAAGAAACGCCGGGGTCCTTACTCCTTGGCATGCCGTCGCCTACCGCAGTACGCCACGGCATCCCGCCGCGGGAGCCCGTGTCGCCTCTTTCAATGCCGTGCAATGAAATCCCTTTCGACGCCACGGCATCATTTTAAAGCATAGAAATTTATGTCGTATTTCTATATAGATACGTTTAAATGACCATTACCGGGTAAAATGGGGTGAATAGAAACTCAAGGGTGAATAGAAACAAAACTTCAAAGGGTATTTTCTCGATATTTAAATGTTTTTTGCAGCATTTAACTATATCAATTTATTAATGAATTGTTATTCTAAAAAGTTGATGCTTTATTTGAAGCCGATAGTATGGTATCAAAGTGAAAAACCAAACCAAAGTTTTGTTTCTATTCACCCCTGGGTTTCTATTCACCCCGTTTTACGTAGTAAAAAATAAATCCCTTGCCATGCCGTCCCGTTCTGCGTAGGCCTTTACGCGATACCGACATAATTATGTCGTTGGTTGAGAAGTCGTTTGTAAGCTGGTATCGTCGTTATTGTTTGTAGACGCTGAACGGTCTATTGTTCGGCGGAAGGTGTCGTGTGTGCGCCAGGATGTTGACACTCCGCAGCGAGACATATAACACCGCACGCAGCACTACCACCAGACGAGGCGCGACGTGAGGCGCCGGAGACCGCCGGCTGAGCTGTAAGTACAGACTGGTCACGGGACAAACTCACTTTTGTAAATGCTTGAAAATTGTTTTCCTTCAATTCAGTTAAAGTCGATGGATTACTGTTGTACCCTACTCTCCTCTACTCTACAGAAGTGAGTCTTTTCTTAGACAACCAGTGTTTCATGTTGTACAAAGAGTGTTGAGTAGGAGTTTGTTGTACATTAACGCGATATATAATAGGAAAGCGAGATGTTAAAACTTTGGTTATAATTTTACTTTAAAATGCTGTTTTAATTTTGGTGATCATTTACTATTTTTGTCTGTTATATGTTACTATATCTGGTGGTCAGTTAAACATCTATATATATAAAAATCAATGCCACTTTTCGTTGTTATTTTATAACTCAAGAACGGGCTCACCTATCCAAACCAAATTTTTAGGCTTTGTTCGGACTATTTAGTAGATGGTTTATGTGAAGTTTGGTAGGGTAGAGTAGGGTATAGTAAGGTAGAGTAGAGTAGAGTAGGATAGAGTAGTGTAGAGTAGTGTAGTGTAGAGTGGTGTAGAGTAGTGTAGAGTAGTGTAGTGTAGAGTAGTGTAGAGTAGTTTAGGGTAGAGTAGGGGAGCGTAGGGTAGAGTAGGGGAGCGTAGGGTAGAGTAGGGAAGAGCGGGAGCGAAGCCGTGCGGGCAAAAGCTAGTAAGCCTATAAAAATCAATGCCACTTTTCTTTGTTAATTTATAACTCAAGAACGGGCTCACCTATCCAAACCAAATTTTTAGGCTTTGTTCGGACTATTTAGTAGATGGTTTATGTGATGTTTGGTAGGGTAGAGTAGGGTATAGTAGTGTAGGGTAGAGTAGGGTTGTGTAGTGTAGAGTAGGGTTGTGTACTGTAGAGTAGGGTTGTGTAGTGTAGAGTAGGGTTGTGTAGTGTAGAGTAGGGTTGTGTAGTGTAGAGTAGGGTTGTGTAGTGTACAGTAGGGTTGTGTAGTGTACAGTAGGGTTGTGTAGTGTAGAGTAGGGTTGTGTAGTGTAGAGTAGAGTAGGGTTGTGTAGTGTAGAGTAGGGTAGTGTAGTGTAGAGTAGGGTAGTGTAGGGTATACCCTACACTACCCAACTATATATTATAGGGTATTGTAGGGTACCTATTAGTAGGGTAGAGTAGAGTATATTAGCGTATAGTAGGGTAGAGTAGGTAAGAGCGGGAGCGAAGTCGTGCGGGCAAAAGCTAGTTATATTATTATAATATTAATGCATTGTCATCCATATTAAGTAAGCTATACCAAATTTTAGTTCAATCGGCTATTAGGGGTACCTTTTTTAAACTTCATTTGTATGATTTGAACTTAACAAACAGACATACAAACATTGCTATTTATTTAAAAGCTAAGATAAGTACATGATACGGTTTGTTGCAGTTTGTAACTGAAGACAGTAGACCGATGCTCGCTTGTTTCATCTGCTGCACTAAACTAGAGCAACTCTGCCGACCGCGGAGTAAACGCCTGCAAGCCGAAGAGCTGCTCACTCAGATGAATGAGGATTATGAGGTGAGGTATTCTTCATCAGATTTATATTCATGTAACGCGCCCCGACCCATGGAACCCACTCACCTAACACTATCGTTATCTTTCCACAGCCAACTTCTGTACCGAGCCAAGACCTCTTAAGAGTTTTGCAATTGCGTTATTCAGTCATCTATGGAGCTGGAGCACTTATGTATAGTTGATGAATATCAAACTGAAACCGATGCTGTCAAAGAAGAATTACGAGCTGTCTGTGAGAGACTGGATGATGTTGAGTACATGAGGTTAATGAAATTACTTGTGTTTCAGTCTTATTTTGATCCTAAATTAATGAAACACACTAGCATATGATCTTTTCAGTTATCGGTTTAGGTTGCTTTTCAACCTGAAATGTGCCTAGTAGCGAAGCGGAGCGAAAATGCGTAGAAAGCACATTCTTCGCCCGCACCTCTCACACACATTCCTCACCCGCATCTCTCACACATATTCTCACCCGCATCTCTCACACAAATTCTCACCCGCATCTCTCGCACACATTCTCACCCGCATCTCACACACATTACTCACCCGCATCACTCACAACACATCTCTCGCGATCTTGTATATTTTTTATGGAAAATCACCATTATGTTCCTGTTAAATACTTATCACATCACCGTCTTGTCCTCATCCTAATACATGTGATGCGGGCGCATCATTTCTTCCTCGCCATACTTCTCCACTAGTCCTCAGCTCCGAAGTCACGCGTTCTATATCTTTCACACAGTCCATCTGTATGTTTAAAAATAGAAACATTTGTTGCAATATGTTGTCATTTACGCTGCTCGCCCACGTCAGACTTTTTGTAGGACAGATAATCGGGCCGATTTTGTATATTTGTAACATTGTTCTGTATTTCTGACCGACTTTTTGTAGGATGTGTGCGTTGCATTATTGCTATCAGTGTTCTATTTTTCTCCTACAAAAAATCGGTCACCGATTATCGGACGTGGGCGACCTACATTAGTTGATATTAAGTTGGTTAAGATTATTCCTCACGTGTGATGTGCTCGTGTTTAATATAAATAAATATAATTTTTATAATCAGGAATAAATGAATGGAACTATTTTAGTTTTTTCTTTTATCGTCCAAATATTTCTAAAACCAGATGTGACAGATATTAGTAAACAATAAAAACAACTTTAGCAAGGGTATGAAAGTCGTGCAAACTAGTGAAATCAAATATGTTTGTCCTGAATATTTTTTTATTGAAGTGGTGTACAATAAAGAATATAACAAATAAATTGAATCTTAGATTAAATTATTTTTAGTTTAAGCAAAACCTGAATATAGTTTGTTCTGAATCAGTAACTGAATGGATTCCAATAGTTTTTACACCATGTTATATTTTCTCCCAAAAATACTTAAAAATCGCTAACCAACCGATTTGATTTTTTTTTTTTTGTTGGAAAGTGTACATACTTCCCAAATGGTCCAAGTTGGGTTTTCAAGGTTGGTAGTCACCAAGTTGGGATCCGATGATGGAATCTTGGCAAAATCGAGGGAACTCCGCAAAATGAAATATTATTTTTAGTGAAGTCGGTTATTTTTTTTTTAATAAAAAGGTTTTACACAGTTTATATTCAGGCAAATAAGCTGTTTTTTACAGTATGCTCTGCCGTTGGTCTGGAAATTACATAGGCAGTCCGCAGATTACCAAGTCAATGTGTTTGTGATTACCAAGTTAATCTTTACTCTGACTGATTTACGCACATTAGCGGAAACATAGCTACAAATATTCCAAAGGGTCTTTCTCATCTAAACGACTCTGACTGACATTTGAAAGGTTTTTCACCAGCATTTATATAAATATGGCTTAAAACACTTGTTTGAGAAAAATTGTTCCAACCAAATATCTCACTTGCATGATTTTCCACCACCGTGTGTTAATCGACTATGTTTAGTTAAAGAACTCTTTTGAGTAAAACAACGCTGACATTCTTCACACTTGTATGGTTTTTCGCCAGTGTGCGTACGAGTGTGACTCAATAAATGACTCTTCTGACCAAAACAAAGCTGACATTGTTCACACTTGTAAGGTTTCTCATTAGTGTGCGTACGAATGTGACTTGTTAAAACACTCTTCTGATTAAAACAAAGCCCACATTCTTCGCATTTAAAAGGTTTTTCACCAGTGTGCGTACGAATGTGACACATTAAATTACATTTCTCACTAAAACAAAGCTGACATTTTTCACATTTGTAAGGTTTCTCGCCAGTGTGCGTACGAGTGTGTCTTGTTAAAATACTCTTCTGACTAAAACAAAGCTGACATTCTTCACATTTGTAAGGTTTCTCGCCAGTGTGCGTACGAATGTGTTTTATTAAATTTCCTTTGTGATTGCAAATACGCTGACAAATATCACACTTGTATGGTGCTCTACCAGTGCGTGTACGAATTTGTTTTGATAAATTACTATTACGACAATTGGTGTCTAGCGTAGTATCGCTTTTACTAATATTAACTCGAGGTACTGTATTACTTAAAGGTTCCTGGGTGTTCAGATCAAGTTTGGACAGACAAGTTTGAGTGTTCTGGGTAACTTTTGTGACTGATTCTTCGTCCTTCTTTTGATTTTCTGTTACTACATCTTCTAGTTTGTCTTCTCGTATGAGCAGATTTCGTTTTTTCGTATCGTTCGTTCCTGTAAATAAAAATTAAGCGCCTTTAAAATAGGATTAAATCCGAAATCATGATAGCTGAAAATTTTTGGCTGAGAAAACTTAGAGCTCAGCACTATGCTCAACACGAGGAAGTGCCCCTTAGATATCGCGCGCGTGTCAACATCAAGCGAGATGTGTTATGTGCAGGTGAATATGGCATCTATTTCAAAGGCACCAGCGTTCTGAATAGAATAAATTGGTTACAGCGCCATCTAGCGTTGAGTTGCCGAACTCGTTGTAAATTGGTTTTTAGACGAAATTCTTCTTTATTGTTTCTGTCATGTCAAATAATAACAACTTTCTTACGTTGTAATAAGACCTTATTTATGAAAGCAATACGAATATGATTTGTAAAAGTTAAGTTTGTAATTCGTAGCTTCGTAGCCAATCATATTACTGTTTTTATGTGTGTAATGTACAATTTGATACGCAGCCAGTGTCAGCAGTGCCAGCCAGTGTCGCCAAACTCACACATTTGTGTGAGTTTGGCGACACTGGTTCCCGTGCTTAGCCACGTTAGGGGCACTTCTACCTATATTTTCTGTTCTGTGATGCTCAATGACTTCAGTAAAGCTTCCGAAACAGAGAGTCTTAAAATTAACATAGATAAAACCAAAGTCAGGATGAACAACCATGAAACACCCACTACTCAAGATCGGAGACTCTACACTCGAAGTTGTGGACGACTACGTTTACCTGGGACAGACGGTCCAGTTGGGTAGGTCTAACTTAGAGAAAGAAGTCAATCGTCAAATCCGACTCGGCTGGACAGCGTTCGGGAAGATTCGCGGTATTTTCTCGTCCAACATACCACAGCGTGTCAAGATGAAAGTCTATGACCAGTGCGTGTTGCCAGTGATGACATATGGCTCCGAAAAGTTCTCGCTCACATTCGGCCTTATGAGAAGGCTTAAGGTCATCCAAAGGGCTATGCTCGGAGTTTCCTTGCATGATCGAAACAGAAATTCGACTGGCCTGTTGGTCTAGTGGTTAGTGGCCTTGACTGCTGTGCCGGAGGTCGTGGGTTCGATTCCCACCCAGGACAAATGTTTATGTGATGAGCATGATCATTTGTTCTAAGTCTGGGTGTAATTTATCTATAATATGTATGTATTTAGAAATATATAAGTATGTTTATCAGTTGTCTAGTACCCATAACACAAGCTCTGCTTAGCTTGGGACTAGAAGGCGTTGTGTGATGGTTGTAGAATATTATATTATTATATTATAGAAATGATGATTTCCCCAGGAGAACTAAGAGCGACATAAGCTGGACCTATGACCTGGTGAAGGTTGCGGGAATTCGATGGATGCGTGTCGCACAGGATCGATCATTGCGACGGCACTTCGGGAAGGCTTACGTCCGACAGTGGACGTCAATCGGCTGAGATGATGAGCAGAGCAAAAAGGAGGGTTTATGTTATTTTTCCACATGTGATGTGTGTGAACTGTTCTATTGTAGGTATCTGCAACTAGTCTACAGTAAGCAGATGTGTTGTGAGACATCGGGCAGTAGGAGCACGGTAATAATATCATACAGTATTCCAACTTCATACAAACGGACGAAACGCGAGCTATATCTACGCGCCTCGGTTGTAGCATGGGCTCGGCATGTAGACAGTCGCGACCGTCGCAACTGTGCCGCAGTGACGAGCGGACACGACGGTTTTTTTTAACAACTATCGCGCGATTCGATTTTTAACAACTATCGCGACCCAAATATGCTGCAGTTCCTCTAGGTATCTGCAACTAGTATACAGTAAACAGATGTGTTGAGACATCGGGCAGTAGGAGCGTGCTCTCCAGCGAGACCAACTTACTGAACTAGTTACACCAGCCGGCCTGTTCGCTCACACAATGACTCACTAACTAATACTCACGTGTCGCGTCACTGGCTCTTCGCTTCTTGCTCGGCACTTCTTGTTCTTCCACTTCCTCTACTTTGATCTCTATTAAGGGCACATCGTATTCTGGATCACGTTTCGACTGTTGTGCTGGTATATCTTCTGCGTTGGAACAGCTATTGTTTAGAAGTTCCAGATCTGGTTCTGTAAGCGAAAACAGTGAAGAGCTACTCAATCAATCAATCAAATAGTTTATTGACACGAACAATTATTAAAAACTAGCTTTTGCCCGCGCGGCTTCGCTCCCGCTCTTCCCTACTCCACCCTACTATACCCAACTCTACCCTACTCTACCCTAGTCTACCCTACGCTACTCTACCCTACACTACCCTAATTTTTTTTTCCATAAGAACCTTATCCTCACAATAACAATCACAACAAAAAAAAATCAGCCAAATCGGTCAAGCCGTTTTCATGCTATGTCGTGACAACAGAAAACGGGTTTCATTTTTATATATATAGACAAAAGACAATAGCTATTGAAGCTCTGACTTCTGAGCTGGGTAATGGCTGGTTTACACAGTGCGAGCTAGCGTACGAGTTAGCCTTCCGAGTAACTGCACTGCAGTAACTCGCACTGTTTGGACGTAACTTGCGAGTAACTCGTACGTGCCAGTTGGTCGGTAGCTCGCATCCGAGTTACTTCAACATTGTTTGTTTTCACTTGCAGGTTCGCCCGGCAGCAACTCGCACATAACAGCGGCTCGTGCGTCGCTCGCATCGTTTGGACGCGTTCGCCAGTAGCTCGCCAGTGCCAGCCGGGCAGTTGTGAGTGAAACCCGTGTTTTTTTGTGTGCTACGCCTGTGCACTAAATCGAGTACGTGAGTTTGTGTACTAAATCGAGTTCGAAATGGCTGCGGATAGATGGTATTCAAAAAATTTTTGTCATAGAGCGTATCACCGTTTTTTTTTATTAAAACAAGTTCACTCGACATCGCGACACGACTCGGACTGGGCAGTAGCTAGGTGTCGTGTAGACAGCAAAGGCGAGCCGAGCTACTGGCGTACGAGTAGACAAACCGAGTAGCTGTCTACTGGCCAGGCAGCAGCTCGCACTGTGTAAACCAGCCTTAAGAACCTGATGATGATTCCTGGGCGTTACCCTGAACTCCAAATTATCGGGCGTGGATCACATCAACAGCACAGTGAATAACAGCGAAATTTAAAAATTTAAAAAACCCCCGACGCTGAAAATCTATAAAAAGTAAAGGAATTGGTTAAGACGAGTCTAATGAGCCCAAACTCGACGCCTTTACTTGTAGGCATTCCAGGGTTCCAATAGCGACCTCCCAGTTCTAGTACCTGGACCTCGTCATCATGAAAAATATTTAGAACTGGTTAAGATGTATCTAACGAGCCCAAACTCGACGGGTTTATTAATAGGCAATCCAAGGTTTCGTGCCTTACCTCCAACCTCCATCATCAGACCAGCTTGATAGCACATGAGTATTTCAAACATTAGTTCACATATATATTTGTATACTTTTGCCCGCGTGGCTTCGCTCCCGCTCTTCCCTACTCCACCCTACTATACCCAACTCTACCCTACTCTACAGTATCCTATGTCCGTCACCTGGCTCTAAGCTACCTACCCACCAATTTTCAGCCATATCGGTACAGCCATTCTTGAGTTATAAATAGTGTAACTAACAAGACTTTCTTTTATATATATAGACTAACTTTTGCCCGCGCGGCTTCACTCCCGCTCTTCCCTACTCCACCCTACTATACCCAACTCTACCTTACTCTACCCTACTCTACAGTATCCTATGTCCGTCACCTAGCTCTAAGCTACCTACCCACCAATTTTCAGCCATATCGGTACAGCCATTCTTGAGTTATAAATAGTGTAACTAACACGACTTTCTTTTATATATATATAGATTTGCAAAGTATTAATCCATTAAGTGTTTAAGATTCCTGCCACAGCCAACTAACGAGCTGATGGTCTTGAACACCTGAACAGATCTTCATAAATAGTATCTAAGAACCATCTCGATAACGTCAGCTTTCAATTAAAAAAAAACCCCATCAAAATCGGTCCATTCGCTCAGGCGCTACGATGCCACAGACAGACACACAGACACCTAAAACTTACAACACTTCCTCTTTTTCATTGGGGGTTAAAATATGAGAACCCTCGATTTCAGTTTTTTTTTTATATTGATAGGCTTGCGTTTGACCACCATCTCACCAAGCGACGATGTGGTCGACGATGGAGCACGCTTGCCTAGAAGTAACATATTCACTCTTGACTTAAAGTCCCCTAAGTTGTAGCTATCAGGAAACACAGACTCCGGCAGGGAATTCCACTCCTTGGCTGTTCTTAGAGCTTTGGCATGTGTATAGTGGGGTGCTTACCCAAATACCTTAAAACTAGTCTATAATACAATAGTTAAAAGCGTGTTAGATTACTTAAGCTATCTAGTCGAGCCATGTAACAAATAATATAATAATAATAATAATAATAACATTCCACAACTATCACACAGTCCCGTCTAATCCCAAACTAAGCAGAGCTTGTGTTATGAGTACTAGATCTCTGTACTCATAACACAAGATCATAACATAAGACTCTAATAATAATAAGCTCTGCGTAGACTAGTTTTGTCCAGTCAAAATGTCAATCAATCGTAATTGGTACCATAAAATCCTCCCCCATAACTGCTCTTCATGTTGAATGCGCAGATCCGCCCCTTTTCCTTCATAGACAACACTTAGCAGATCGTTTTTTTGTCAAAAGTCCTTTCCCTCTCATCTAGATGTGCCGTTGCCGGCAATATGGGAATATTGCTGGCAATATTGCCACCAATATTCATACATCGGGTCACGATTTCGCGGCAAGATACCGACCTCGCAGCGGAACACGACGCCGTCACTTCGTGTACAATAGTTTATTAGTTATAGGATCTTTTATGTATTAGTTTATTATTCTGTAATGATTATTTTTGCGTATTTTATCTATGGGCTTTAGCTGCCTGAAAATAAAGGATTATTATTATTATTATTAATATTCCCGGCAATATTGCCACCAATATTCATACATCGGGCAATATTCCCGGCAATATTCCCACTTCATGGCAATATTGCCGGCAACGGCAAATCTCTACTCTCATCCTCTCCTCTAATTCCCATTTTGAAGCAAATCTTTCTATCTCTTAGGTTTCAGGTTTTTATAAACCTAGCTCAGGAAAGTCGCTAATTTTACATAACTTTAGGTTTAAAGTATTAGTTTCATAAGTCCTAATATATAGTTAATTTTACACATAGTTATTTGCTGGATACTAGCATAGTTATTAATTTAAGATTTACTTGTTGCAAAAATATGTAATGATATTGTGTAAAGGGTTTAATAAAGATTTTTATTATTATTTATTTATTATTATCTCTTAACCCTTAAGATACCGTCAATTAGAGACACAATAGTAAGACAATAGATGCGCGGCCACCGGTGGTCGCTTGGGGATTCATGAATTAATGCCTCTTTGTATTGGAACAATAAAAAATTCCATTGATGAATAGGTATGGGGAGCTTAATAACCTTCCTTCTCCTGTTTGTTACTATTCTATACTTCCTGTCGTTTCTTCCGCCAATGAGGAAAAAAAAACTAAGCTAAACTGTTCGCTCGCACACAATGACTCACTAACTAATACTCACGTGTCGCCTCACTGGCTCTTCGCTTCTTCCTCGGTACTTCTTGTTCTTCTTCCACTTCCTCTACTTTGATCTCTATCAAGGGCACATCGTATTCTGGATCAGGTTTGGGCTGTTGTGCCGGTATATCTCCTACATTTGAGCAGGCATTGTTTAGAAGTTCCAGTTCTGGTTCTGTAAGCAAAAACAGTGAAGAGCTACTTGTTAGTACATGCGCAGGATGGATCCGAAGTCCGGTTATAATAAGATCCCAAACAATTGTTATAATAAGATCCCAAAGCTTTTGCCCGCACGGCTTCGCTCCCGCTCTACCCTACTCTACCCTACACTATTCTACACTACTCTACTCTACACTACTCTATCCTACTCTACCCTACCAAACTTCACATAAACCATCTACTAAATAGTCCGAACAATGCCTAAAAATTTGGTTTGCATAGGTAAGCCCGTTCTTGAGTTATAAAATCACAACGAAAATTGGCATTGATTTTTATATATATAGATTCTACACGAAGTCTGAATGTAGTAGTCAAGTCGCTCGCACCTTCGATGCACTGCTGCATTGCTCTACACCGCGAGGCATCTCGAGGTGCAGTGCTGCGTGGTGCAGTGTGTTCTGAATTCTCACAAAGTTATTGCGCTATTACGCTCAGTTAATCTATACTAATACTAGCTTTTGGCCACGCGGCTTCGCTCCCGCTCTTCCCTACTCTACCCTACTCTACCGTATACTATGTCCGTCACCTGGCTCTAAGCTACCTACCCACCAATTTTCAGCCATTTCTGTACAGCCATTCTTGAGTTATAAGTGTTGTAACAATCACGACTTTCTTTTATATATATAGATTATAAAGAGGTAAAATTTGTAAGTTTGTAAGTTTGTATACATTTTTTCACCGATTGAAAGCTGCTTTATTCCTGAGTGACATAGGCTATACTTTATGTATGCGGGCGAAGCCGCTGGCAAAAGCTAGTAAAACTATATTTTCAATTGTTTGTCTCCGTGTGAGAGTCAGTTGGCTCTAACTGTGTGCGGATATCTTCATTTCTGATTCGATCACGCAAGGAAACTCCAGTATAGCACTTTCCATTGCCCTTTGGGTGACTTTGTGCCTTCTGATGAGGCCCATTGTGAGCGACCATGTTCCGGCACCATATGTCATCACTGGCTTTTTAACACATATATTGACAGAGTGTAGATTGATCATTGAATTACTGTATTTAAAAACATACCATATTTCAAATGTTCCTCCTTTGGCTCAATGACATCATCTAGTCTCTCACAAACAGCTGGTAATTCTTCTTTGACAGCAATGCTTTCAATATGGCCGACATCAACTATACTGATGTTCTCTACAGGAGTTACTATCAGTCCACTGGAATACTTCAGCTGACCTCTGTTTACTGTAAGATTCGGCTGCAAAATATTATTACAGTATTAGGTAATCCTGATGTTCTTTATTGTACACAAAACAAACAAGTTACATTTGCCACACAAGAGCGTCATAAGTAGATTTTTTCATAAAATGTCTGTGTTTTTGCAATATTTAACCCTTCAGATACCGTCAATTAGAGACACAATAGTAAGACAATAGATGCGCGGCCACCGGTGGTCGCTTGGGGATTCATGAATTAAATAAAGAACAGATATGCAAAAACATCTTAATCAGGTAAGGCCAGTTGTATGCAGAATTGTGACAATGTATCTTGGGTCAGACCCTAAAGAATTTCACTTCATCCTGAGCAATCCGTGACTCTAGATAGTATCACTAGTTATTACATCTAAACTTACTAAATACCCTTACTATTTGCAGAACACCTCACCTCATTCATCATCTGAGTGAGCAGCTCCTCAGCTTCCAGACATTTTCTCTGCAGTTGGCAGCATTGCTTTAGTTTAGTGCAGCAGATGAAACAAGCGAGCCTCGGCCTACTGTCTTCAGTTACAAACTGCAACATAACATACAGCATTTGACTTCGGAATACAATGCTTCTCATACCATACACAGATTGTTATGCTATCCAAACAATACTGGACACAGTTGATGTTAAGTGTGGCTGTTAGTACACCTCTCATACAGAGAAACATCCTAGAGCTTCTAAAGAATCATCCTGGGGCACTGTACATGGGCTAAACTGTATATGAGCAGCCTATTTAAGAAGTACATTTCAATAAGGTACAACTTACTGGAACATCAGTCAGCTTTTCATACAGTTGTTGTAAATCCTTGTCGTTAACTATGTGCATGCGAACATTCTCTACTAAACATATTCGGCACATTGGCATTTTATTCATCTTAAACTTAAGAAAATAACTTAGTTGACATATATTAGAAAAATATGTTGTATGTTTGCTGCTGGCGCGGCTTTAACACTTCACAAAATAAACTCAATTAAATATATCGTGAGATCGTATGCACTTCTTTCGTGAAACTCTAGTGATAACCGGACCGATAAGCCGTATATTTCTGGCCGTCCAGGATTATTTTAATAATCTTAAATAAAACAAAACACTTTTAGTATGTACCGGTAAAAACTTGGTAAAAAAACTTTAAAATTACCAAATACCAATTCAAAACAAACTTATCAAACAAACAAAATCAATTAACAATTTTGACACCTGACAGTCAACCAGTGCTGCCAGTATGATAACCAAAAAAAGGACGGTTGGCTTTCTGAAAAGGTACGGTTTTTAACTTCAAGGTACGGTTTTTTTTCCTTCGAGTTGGCTGTTTGCGATCATATGTTCGAAAAAAAGCGATATGAAATCGAATATTTAGAGACCTTATTTCAGTATTCAAAGTTCTCGACAGGACGCGCTGTAATTGTCTTTTGGAATCATTTTGAATTTGAAAATATTTTTAATATCAGAAAAGTATTTAAACATTTTTACATAAACAGAGGAATTGTAGATGTCTGAAGAAGGTAAAAATCGTTATTATTCATAGTGGGAATTTCATGTAACTCAAGTAAATTTATAAATTAGCAACGAAAATCGTATGAATTTACTTAAATTCTTTATGAAAATTGATAATTTGTTTCAATATATTCCAATAAGTAATCATTAATAACATTATAATTTTTTTTTTTTCAAGTCAAAATATTCTATTTCACATAGGCCAACATGGGCACTTATAAAACATCAGAAGCTAGTGCACGGTTCCAAATTGGTCGTTTCCTATGGATGGTTTCCTAATTTAACTCATTGATAGTTACACGCCTTACTCACATTCAATAATCGATAATTAATTATCGGATCAAGTAATGCTTGAATAAAGTTCTAAAATTTAAATAAAAACTGAGCTTAGAGAATAATTTTTGATTAAATCAGCTCTGAAACTTTGGTTCTAATTAGATCTTAATGGACCTTTAAGTATGTATACAGAATAATAGCGCTTCATATCTGAACATCCTCATCACATTATTCCTATGATAAACTATATTATTATTATAATTATCTAGCCCATATTGTCCCACTGCTGGGCAAAGGCCTCCCTCCACTCCTTCCAATGTTACCGGAAAACTTCAAAAAAAAAAAAAACAATACACTCCATCATTAACGAATTTAATTATTTTACTCCATTCCGTAACTCTGTATTGATTTATTTTATAACCACATTTCTATAAATTGATTAACAAATGAATTTGTTCGATACTGGCAATCGGTAATGTTTTGTCACTTTACTATATCCTTTTGAAGAGAAAAGCTTTTTTAACGCAAATTCAGAATGTTGAGAAAAATAGGAGAAGGTTTTTTTTTTTGTTTTTAGTATTTTGTTGTTTGTAGTGAAAAATAAATGGAGTAAAGTCATTAAATTCGATAATGATGGAGTGAATTAATTTGTTTTTGATAATAGGTAGTTTACCAGGAACATTGGAAGGAGTGGAGGGAGGCCTTTGCCCAGCAGTGGGACAATATGTGCTAGATATAATAATAATAATATAGTTTATCATAGGAATAATATGATTAGGATGTTCAAATATGAAGCGATATTATTCTCTATACATACTTAAAGGAACAAAAAGTATTGTTTTTAAACAAGTGTGCAAAGTTCTGTTGTTTACATATCTGTCGGAAACTTGAAACGAAATTACAATAATTTTGTTTAGTTGAATTATAATACCGGTAAAACATTTTAGATGTAATTTGATATTTTTAGATCTAAAAAGACTTTGTAAAACAAATGATTTTTTTTTAGAAAAATCTACATTTGTTTAAAAAAATCTCAATCTATTCAGATAAACTGAGATCTGAAATTTGCTACAATTTACTCAGATCTGAGTAGATTAAGAAAAATTTAAAAATACTTAACAAGATCTAATTAGATCTAAAAAAAATCCACCATTGAGATCTAATTAGAACCAAAGTTTCAGAGCTGATTTAATCAAAAATTATTCTCTAAGCTCAGTTTGTATTTAAATTTTAGAACTTAATTCAAGCATTACTTGATCCGATAATTAATTATCGATTATTGAATGTGAGTAAGGCGTGTAACTATTAATGAGTTAAAATAGAAAACCATCCATAGAAAACGACCAATTTGGAACCGTGTTGGCCAATGTAAAATAGAATATTTAAAAAAAATTAAATTATAATGTTATTAATGATTACTAATTGGAATTTATTGAAACAGATTATCAATCTTCATAAATAATTTAAGTAAATTCATACGATTTTCGTTGCTAATTTATAAATTTACTTGAGTTACATGAAATTCCCACTATGAATAATAACGATTTTTACCTTCTTCAAACATCTACAATTCCTCTGTTTATGTAAAAATGTTTAAATACTTTTCTGATATTAAAAATATTTTCAAATTCAAAATGATTCCAAAAGACAATTACAGCGCGTCCTGTCGAGAACTTTGAATACTGAAATAAGGTCTCTAAATATTCGATTTCATATCGCTTTTTTTCGAACATATGATCGCAAACAGCCAACTCGAAGGAAAAAAAACCAACCCAACCGTACCTTGAAGTTAAAAACCGTACCTTTTCAGAAAGCCAACCGTCCTTTTTTTGGTTGTCATACGTGCAACACTGAGTGTGAAGTTGGTACAAAAATTTCGTGTTCGCGGTTACGTCGCGCGCCAGTGAATTTCTGTGTTTTAGTGATTTTTCGGTAGTTTTGTACGGTAAGTGGGTGAATATTCATTTATAAGTGTTTCTCGCAACTTTCTAGATAGTTTTTCGCTTGAAATTTAAAAAAAAATTACATCGTTCCGAGTTCGTCGAACTCGCTATGTTATTGTACGATTTTTTGAGATAATTCAACGAAATTTCATCTTTGTAATGGCAGAAGTAGGTAACGTGAAATCTATTGATAATTCATAATTATTAAGATAAAATTCCATTAGTAGATCTTATTTGAATTTTGAACTGTCAATGTCAAACGTCAAAATGGTTCTTACTTTCTTAGCCCTGCTAGTGCTTAGGGTCATGTCGATAAAAGTTATCGATAACATCGATTGTTTTTGTAAAATTGTTCGGATATATAAAATGAAAGTATGTTTTATTCGTATTTTATAGTTTTATTTCCGTTTAGTGTAGTTTGAATGTAGATTTTTTTATTATCATAATAATTTATTTTAGTTTTTTATGATTTGTTTTGTAAATTATGTGTACGGTATTCTTATAGATTTGAGATGGCTGCGAGGCGAAACTGGTGCGTTGGACGTGAGGATGCCCTGGAGGATTTTGATGAGCTTCTCCGGGACACTGACTCAGAGGACGAGGGCGAAGCCGAGCACCTCCTGGAGGAAGAACCCGAGGAGCAGGAGGTGGAACATGATGACGAGCCAGAATACCCGGACCAGGAATTTTCGGAGCCGGATCCTGAGGTAAATCATTTTATTCTCTTTCGGTGAGGCTAAGCACAAAGCTATCCTAAAACTTGAAGAAGGAAATTGTTTCTATTGGCATTCATGATGAATAATTTGTTTTTTTTTTTCAGTAATATATCTTTTTTGTCTTTTAGCAACCTGAATGGATAACATTTTATTCATAGGTATGTAACTATATGTTATTGAATCAGGTGCGGGTAATTGACAGGGCAAATCCATCGACTTCGAGTGTGCCGCACGCTTCCTCGAGTGCGCCAGCAGTCATTCAGGCGTAAGTAATAAAACATGTTTTCATCAAAATAATTGTTTTTGAGATACATCAGGAATAACGCTAATTTTTTTTTTACAGATCAAGCCCGCTGCGCGCTCAGCCCTCGCCATTTGAGCTTCACCCAAAGTAATTATACTTTCATCTTTGTCTTTTTACGTATTCTTTTTGATAAAGACATACGTAGATTTATGATATTACTGTTTATTTTTCGTAGGCACGTTGTCATAACGCTACAGGAAGGTGACATCGATGCTCTGGGCGATCAATTCCATCTCGCTGACGAACACCTTCAATTTGAGCAAGAGGCTGAGCCAGTGGAGCGTCTGCAGCCTGTGCGAGGAAGGGGGAGCCCGCGTAGGCGAGGAAGGGGGGGCACGCGTGGAGCACGAGGAGGACGGAGAGGACGCGGCCAGGGCAGGGATGGGGGACAGGCAGGTGAGCCCCAGTGGCAGAAAGGCGATAGGTTGATAGAGGTACACATGAATGATGATGATGTGCCTGAAGATTTGAGGGTGGAAGTAATGCGAATGATGAATGCTAGATTAGCTACGAGAGAGCGGGTGATAGCGAGAGCAAGGAGGCAAGTGATGGCTGATGGTGAAGTGCATGAGGATGAGGAATGGTTGGATGCAGATGACGGCCAGGATGAGGTCTTGTTTGCTGGAGGAGAAATTTCTCCTCGCTTTGAATGGTTACCTATGGATAACCATAGAGGCGAGCGAGAACAATTTCTGCCTCAGAAAACAGGGCCAGTTGTTGCATCTGAAAACGCGTATGGGGCGTTTAGGCAGTACTGGGATGATGGCGTTTTGTCACATATTGTGACCGAGACCAACCGTTATGGCCAGTGGCTTGCTGAATCATCCGTCAGCTTTCGCCGGGATTGGTATGACACGAATATTCACGAGCTTTTGGTCCTATTTTCCTTCTGGATGATGCTCGGAATCATCCGGATGCCCTCCACGAAATCTTGTTTTACTTTGAACCCTCTCCTCCAAACGAACATCTTTAGAAAGTTGTTCTCCCGTAGACGATATGAAATTCTTTGCCGCGCTCTCAATTTTAATGACAATAGCAACAGACCGATTGACAATTCCGACCTTTTGTTTTCATTTGGCCCCATTTTAGACCATTTAAATTCACGCTTCAAGGAAGCCTATGTCCCATCCCAAAACATTTGCATTGACGAATCCCTGACTTTGTGGAAAGGGAACCTCAAATTCCGCCAGTATATTAAGACCAAGGCTTCCAAGTTCGGGGTGAAGACCTACGAACTCTGCGAGTCTTCGACTGGCTACCTTTGGTCTTTCTTTGTATATCTCGGCAAAGCCACCACCTACGATCCTACTTTCCCGTCCACACTGCTGAAAAGCACGGCCACCGTCCTTACACTCGTCCATCCTCTCCTTGACAAAGGGTATACTCTTTTTATGGACAATTGGTTTAATAGCCCCCTACTGGCCCGATTTCTAAAGACGCGAAAAACGGATTGCGTAGGGACACTGCGTGCCAACCGACGCAATGTTCCTCCACTAATATCGTTGTGTAAGCTGAAAGAAGGCCAGTTTACAGCCCGTCATTCCGGCGACATCACTGTCATGGCATACCAGGACAAGAAACGGAAGATCAGTACCATCTCTACCTACCATGGCATTCAACAAGGCCGGATGGAATCGAAAACTTATCGCGAGGCTCAGTTCAAACCTGAAGTAATTTTGGACTATAACAAGGGCATGGGAGGCGTTGATCGTAAAGATCAAATGCTGGAACCATACCTGCTGGAAAGAAAAAGATGCTCTAAATGGAATATGAAGGTCTTCAAACGCCTTCTCAATTGCTCAATTTTAAATGCTAGAATTATACTAGAGGGTTCAACTTCTGTACCCAAAAAACACTTAGTTTTTAGATTAGAATTAGTTGATCAAATACTCCAACATCATCACGAACACATGCCAAAACCTCGTCCACCACAACCACCACCTCCTCCTGGACCGAGTAGTTTGGGCCCGACAAATGTGGCCGTGGCCAAACATTGGCCCAAAAAATTAGACGGAGTAATGAAGAATGGCTGTCGCGTTCGACGTCGGTGCAAACGTTGTTCCCAGGCTGGAGTGACGCGACGTACGTCGTTTGTGTGCTGTGTTTGTGATGTACCGCTTTGTTTAGAGCCCTGTTTTAAACTATACCATAGTTACTCCTAGTTTTTTTTTTTAGTTCTTCTCCATTTAGAGTATTTTTTTATTTTCAACTTGACTGACTTGACAGACTTTTTTTTTATCTTATTTTGAAACTGTAAATTAGACGTACATAACAGACTGACACAAGAGTATGCCTTTTGTTATTTCCACAAAGTCAAACTGACAGACAGACGACAAATCGTAGAGACACTCCTTTTCTCGGTCATACTATCCTTTTTGTCTAAACGCCAAGTATGTATGGATTGGGTGCGTGTGCACTGGGGCTCAGGTTGGGTTGTGTTGATGTATTTCTTTCTGTATATTATTTTTACATTATAGAAACAACAAGGATATTGTAACCAGGATTTTTGTAACACATAAAAGGTTCCAAAAGACACTCCGTTGATGGTTTCTTGCAGATTTCATCTCTGCTTTGGATTGAGCTTCTTGTATTTGTATTTTCTTCCAAATAGACGCACATTTTATATTTTTACTGGAAAATCATCAAATACTCCACAACCCTGGTGATCTTGACAACTCAAAAGTCGATTTGAAATAAAATTCATGTTTGTAAGTACTTTTATGATACAAATGGGAATACAAAACTTTTTTTGATGGGTATTCGTCAAAGATTCCACAACCCTAGAACTAACTGCCTTGACAACTCAAAACTACCTGTAAATGATTGATTTGAAATAAATTCATGATTGCTGTATTTATATATTTTAGTATCATTCCTATGTAAATCTAGTAAATTACAATTATAAGAAAAGCTAGCAGTTCTATCTAAGCTTACTGGAACGGCCTCTCGGTCTGCCTAGTGTTTCCGCAGTTCCCCGAGTATTTTGTAAATAAATAAATAGTATTATTATTATTATTTTACCAATATAATATATTTTTTTTTATAATAAGTAAAAAAAAGTACTTGTGTCAATCTAAATTGCTTTTTATTTTCCTTCCTGAACTCCGTCAAACTTATCGATACTATAGTGGTGTGGTCCCAACCCTACGGAATGTTGGAATTTCATACGTTTTTATGACCACTTCAAACGTTGATGATTTTGGTTTTTTCTATGAAAGATAAGGTAAGTATGTGGAGAAATCGATAGACTACTTTGTTCTTGTTCATTTTCAAGTAAGATTCGAATTCAAAAGCCTAAATTACCTGGTGAAAAAAAAACTACAAAAAAGTTATCATTTTTGTTCCGTAATCTAGGTTATTTTGAGGTTTTACAATTATAGTGGCATATTTTAACGATTTATTGTTACTAATGGGTCTATGAATATATAAGTAGTATTCTAGAAACATTTATAAAGTGTACCTATCTGTTTGTTATACCTCTGATGATCGTTTACAAAGTAGTAGTAGTATCAAACAATGCAGTCATGAAAACTGCGCCGCGCGCTATGAAGTTCGAGTTTGAATCCGATACAGAACTCGTATAAAAAACTTTTTACAAAAAAAATTAAACGGACTTCAAAAAGTACAAAATAACTTTAATTTCGGAAGTCGGTGTTTCTATAATAGATACCTAATCTTGTCTCTTCGTTATTTAACACCGACTTCCGAAATTATTTTGTACTTTTTGAAGTCGGTTTAATTTTTTTTTGTAAAGTTTTTTATTTTTCACTTTTTAGTTATGGTAGCACCACTAAGAAGTACCTACCCTTCAGCTAAACATAAATTACCTTATAGCCAGAGTGCATCTCATAACGATTCTTATAATCCAAATACGGTTATATTACATGAATTTACCCCCTCCCCCTTTTCTTTCAGTCAGTCATCGACTACACGTATAAACAAAGCAATTTTACTTGTTACGACAATTCTGCTATGATTCTATGAGGAGTTCTGTTCCATATCTTCGAAGTTCATGATCAGATCATAACAATATTTCTATGGGACCAACTTGGAATCATAACCTTACAATAAAAAGAAATATTCAAAATCGGCCCACAATTGACCGAAATATCGGTGAACATACATACAAAAAAAAAAAAAAAACACATTCAGCCGAACATAGAACCTCCACCTTTTCGAAGTCGGTTAAAAATAACATTATCATTAGATTACCAGTCTATTCATGAGTCAGTTCCCAAAATTTCGTGTAAATTGATCACACAGTTTAGTCAAAAATCGACATAACTATATTCGGCAAGTACTCCGATTCCAATAGGATATGTTTATTTCTTGAAGTCTAATAAGAATCTTGTTTACATTGTATTTCATAGCCAGATCATTGAACAACCCGACACCGGTTTAGAGTGTGTGAATAGAAGCAACAGAAACGGAGCAATAACAGTTTTGGTGACCGGTGTCAGATTACGCTTACGATAAGAGCCCACCCGCGGTGCTTGACATATAGTTGATGTAAATAATGGCGGTCCTTGAACTCCTTGAGCGGTTTTGACTTTACAGTGCGTTTTACTTAAGAAGTTCCTTTGCCGTAATGTTGGCAATACGGAAAAACAGTGTTGCAATATTTTTATCAATTAAATTACTTAATATTAGGGAGATTAAGTGATACTTCGTTACTTTTAACAATTGTTTTTTTTTTAAACTATTTTTGAATAAAGTGTAAAACGCTGGGCTTCATTTCGATTGTCCTGCAATTCTTTCAAATACCGAAAACCTCTATTAACAACTTCCTTTTAGATCAGTTTTTTTTAATAAAATCCCATCCCCCAATCCCCTCATAATTCTCCAAAAAGTGTTGCAACTACCGTTAAAATCGATTTCGATTCACATTTCAGGAAAAAAATTTGGTAGAGTAGGCAACTCTTTCCTTTTTCCCTTCTTTTTTGTGTAGACAGACAGGGGAGCCAACATTACGCCAATGGAACTTCTTAAGTGAAACGCACTGTACCGACGCTTACCTCGAGTGGTTTTCCACCCATATGAAATTACACAAGTGTTTTGCCACTCTAAAAAAAAAATCAGTTGATCGGATAGGAAGTACTGGCTCAAAAGACGGTCATCTGCTGTTGGATAGCAAGCCATAGTACAAAAAATCTATACAAAAAAATCAGTTGATCGGTTTAGTTGATCGGATAGGAAGTACTGGCTCAAAAGATGGTCATCTGCTGTTGGATAGCAAGCCATAGTACAAAAAATCTATACAAAAAAAGGTGAACAAATCATGAGCGGATATTATTAATACTATTCTATAAGAGGTCGTGGTTAGCCCCCAGGAAGCTGGATTTTTTAAAATATAATAGCGATGACTATCGGAGCAAAGTTTGGGGAGAAGGTTAACTCTAGACAAATCAGTAAAATACTACAAACATATTGAAATAAGTGCATCCATATTTTAACCCTTCAGATACCGTCAATTAGAGACACAATAGTAAGACAATAGATGCGCGGCCACCGGTGGTCGCTTGGGGATTCATGAATTAAAGGCATTGCATATTGCAATTTTTTTAGTTCTTTAGGGCTTTTATTTTTATTTTTAAGTTAGTTTTAATTAAGTTAAGTTAAATAAATTGAAAGTTTGTTTTTGGATATATATGTATATTGAAGACGTCGATTAAAAAATTTAGTATCCAAGTCAAAAACTTAAACAAAAATAAACTAAGAACCGGGAAAATATAAAATATGATATGTCATTCATTGTCATTGACTGTCAGGTGTCAAAATTGAGATTGAGAGAGAATTGAAAATTGTAATGTTTATTTTGATTTTTTGATTAATTTGATAATTATAATTTGTGTTTACCGGTAAATACTGGAAAGATTTTGATATAAGATTATTAAAATAATTCTAATAATATTACTGGACGGCCAGAAATACACGGCTTATCGATCCGGCTGTCACAAGAGTTCCACTCACGAAAGAAGTGCATACGATCTCACGATATATTTTATTGAGTTTTGTTTATCTAGCAGCAGACATTCAACATAGTTTTCTAATAATGTTAACTAAATTATTTTCTTAAGTTTAAGATGAATAAAATGCCAATGTGTCGAATATGTTTAGTAGAGAATGTTCGCATGTACATAATTAACGACAAGGATTTACAACAACTGTACGAAACGCTGACTGATGTTCCAGTAAGTTGTACCTTATTGAAATGTACTTCTTAAATAGGCTGCTCACAGCAGACTATATACAGTTTAGCCCATGTACAGTGCCCCAGGATGATTCTTTAGAAGCTCTAGGATGTTTCTCTGTATGAGAGGTGTACTATCAGCCACACTTAACATCAACTGTGTTCAGTATTGCGCAGACAGCAAAACAATGTATGTACTGTATGGGAAGTATTCTATTCCTGAGTCAAATGCTATATGTTATGTTGCAGTTTGTAACTGAAGACAGTAGGCCGATGCTCGCTTGTTTCATCTGCTGCACTAAACTGAAGCAATGCTGCCAACTGCAGAGACAATGTCGGGAAGCTGAAGAGCTGTTTGCTCAGATGATGAATGAGGTGAGGTGTTCTGCAACTAGTAAGAGTATTTAGTAAGTTTAGACGTAATAACTAGTGATACTATCTAGCAGTGGCGAAGCGTGAAATATTGAGAGAGGTAAACCGGAGCAAAAAAAATGCTTGCCTACTCCGAGCGCGGGCACGCAGTCTTGAGTCCTTACCGAAAATCTGTGATTGGCATCCTGGCTTTAGTCTTATATTGGCAGATGTATCTTCAGTCCACTTTTACTATACGTGTAAGCACTGAGATATTGAAACAGTGTCTTGCAAGTAGGGTTGCCAGGTCCTGGAACTGAAAAGCCGGAAAATCTATCCTATTTAGCCGGATGTTTGGTCAAAAAGGCCGACATTTTTTTTTAGGCTAATAAAATTCATGAAATCTTTTTAAATTCTAATGAAAATACCATAAGATTAAGTGATATTATTGCTACACTATTCCATATCCACTCTGCTTGTAGCACAAGCAGCGATACAAGGTAAGGCAAAACTCTAATGACAATTCTAAACAAAATGGTCTTTAAAAAGCCTAACAAAAGCCAAAAATGCTCAAATTTGGCCCGACACGCCACTTAAAAGCCTGACTATGTCCGGCTTTATCCGGACGCCTGGCAACGCTACTTACAAGCATAATAGAAGTGGCTTTAATAAAAGCCGTTTGTGGTGAAATGATGATATGATGTAAATTAAACAAAACTTAATCGACTAAGTACTAATAATACTACTTATACTCTAAAGCTATTCGTCTATTCTTTCTTACAAAGTGCGCTAAGACATTATCATTAAAGCCGGGAAGATTCTTAATTTTTAGTAAAGAACGTTTTTCTATAGAAAGAATGACTAGATCAGATAATCGTTCTTGTTTTTGAGCATTGCGCATGTTGATATTTATTGTAAAGGCATATATTAAAATGTTTAAAAAAACCAGCTCTGAGAAGAACTTTTGCGTAGGTGTAGTTTTATGAACGAAAACTAAAAAAAAATCGCACGAAAATTATTAGACTTCGCGCACGACCTTTCTCATAGATATAAACTCCTCCCGCACGCGCACTCCCGGGCCCCGCCTTGGTGACGCTTGGGTCGTGCAGCATAAATCGTAATATTTTAATTTCGCCATAACTTCAAAACCAAACGTCCAATTTTAATCATTCAAATTCCAAATATTATCTACATAAACTGTACTTAGTGATGAAATAATTTATTTTGATAAGGGTTAATAGCATGAGTAAAATAAATGCGTTTAAATGTAGTCCAAAAAAAAATCAAGATTCATTCATTTTCCTGCCCTTATCCCGTTTTATTTGGGGTCGGCGCAACACGTTTTTTTCTTCCATTCTGTCCTGTCGCTCGTCACGCTATCACTAACTCCCTTTTCATTCATATCACTTCTCACACAATCCATCCATCTTTTCTTTGGCCTCCCTCTCCCTCTCCATCCATCCACATGTAAATTTATAACTCTTTTAGCAACATGCGTTTCATCTCTCCTTTTTACATGACCATACCAAGACAACCGATTCCCTTTCAACTTTTCAGTCACCGGCGCCACTTTCAAACTTCCTCTAATATACTCATTTCTCACTTTATTTAGAAAAAAAAATCAAGATTATTAGATAAAAAAATGGTTGTTGTGCCTCACTCGACATAGATAGGTATACTGTTACGCGGACTTTTTTGTAGATATTTATAAGATCTACAATTAATTAGAACATTTTACGGTTCTATCTTTAAGAGTTTAGAAAGCATACGCAAAATAAGTAACGTTTCTGGTTGATTTTTTACACCTTGTGTCCGAAAAACCCAAATATGTTACGGAACCCTATTTTTTTCCAAAATAAAATTTAGCCTATGTTACTCGTGGATAATGTAGCTTTCGAGTGGTGAAAGAATTTTTAAAAACAGTCTAGTAGTTTTTAAGCCTATTCAATAAAACTCTATCAAATAACTCGAAAAAAAACCGGCTTGCCGGAGCGCTATAATCGCGGGCAGGTTATGTGACGTCATGACGTATTCTTGTATAGAAATTTAAACGCTAAAAAGCCGATTGCGCCTGCGGCTTACCTTATAGTGCTACATGTCGTGCGTGTGTTGATTTAATGTCCATAGTGTATTTAGTGTAGGCGTTTTGTAATGTTAGCTTTGTAGTTTTATAATTACTGATTGAGCCATTTCTCAATTACGGTAGAGAGTGGTTGTGTTCTAAACTTCTGAAGGGAAGCCGGTGGGAATCGAGTTATATGGAACCTTCGTCACTGCTATCTAGAGTTGCGGACTGCTCAGGATGAAGTGAAATTCTTTAGGATCTGACCCAAGATACATTTTCACAATTCTGCATACAACTGCTCTTACCTGACTATGACGTTGTTGCACATCTGTTCTTTATGTAAATATTGTAGAAACACAGATATCTTGTGGAAATATCTACTTATGAGGTTCTTGTGCGGTGAATGTAACAAAAATTGTTTGTTTTATGTTTGTGTGCTATAAAGAACATCAGGATTACCTAATACTGTAATAACCTTTTGCAGCCGAACCTTTCAGTAAACCGAGGACAGCTGAAGTGTTCCAGTGGGCTGATAGTGACTCCTGTAGAGAACATCAGTATAGTTGATGTCAGCCATATTGAAAGCATTGCTGTCAAAGAAGAATTACCAGCTGTTTGTGAGAGACTAGATGATGTCATTGAGCCAAAAGTGGAACATTTGAAATACGGTAAGTTTTTAAAAACAAGTACAGTACAATCTCACTAATCCGGCACTTCGATAGATCGGCATGTCTAATAATCCGGCACCTTCCACCCTCGCCTCCCTCACCCCTATACACCTGTCCGCTCCGGTCGCTGCATCGTTGACTAGCAGTCTAACCTCAAAAGTTATTACATGCACGTGCTTACATAATTTGTTTTTTCAAGTGAGAATCGTGTATAGTTAAAAATGTTTACATATACATATTAATTCCTTCTATGAAATGCTTTATTTTATTTATTACCTACTTGGTTTTGCCCGCGCGGCTTCGCTCCCGCTCCCCTTCCGCTTCCCTACTCTACCCTACTTTACCGTATCCTATGTCCGTCACCTGGCTCTAAGCTACCTACCCACCAATTTTCAGCCATTTCTGTACAGCCATTCTTGAGTTATAAGTGTTGTAACAAACACTACTTTCTTTTATATATATAGATGACTCATCATCATCTTCCTGCCCTTATCCCGTTTTATTTGGCGTCGGCGAAACACATTTTTTTCTTCCATTCTGTCCTGTTGCTCGTCACGCTATCACTAACTCCCTTTTCATTCATATCACTTCTCACACCATCCATCCATCTATTCTTTGGCCTCCCTTTTCCTCTCCATCCATCCACATGTAAATTTATAACTCTTTTAGCAACATGCGTTTCATCCCTCCTCTTTACATGACCATACCAAGACAAACGATTTCCTTTCAACTTTTCAGTTTAATACCTATGACTATTTCACTATAATCCAGTAATTCGAACATTCCAATAATCCGGCACCCTTCGGTTTTTAATAGTGCCGGATTAGTGAGATTATACTGTAATTTAATGATCAATCTATACTTTATCAATATATCTATGTAACTGTTATGAAGGTACGTTAGAATGAATCATTATTTTTATAATATAGAGGCGACAGACGTAATTATATGACTAGAAACAGGGACGGATTAGAGTCGGTTCACGAGACGCAACGCAACGTCGTTGTGACAATTCAGAATACGTTGCACCACGCAGCACGTGCTGTGTCACGAGATGCCTCGCGGCGTAGAGCGACGGTGGTGAGCAGTGGTGGCCGAGTGGTAATGGCCCCGACTTACGAGTTGTAGGTCTCAGGTTCGAACCCAGCCAGTCGCATTACTGTATGTTATTTATTTCATCACCACTGCTCTCAAAACGGTGAAGGAAAACATCGTGAGGAAACCGGCATGTCCTAGAACCAAAAAATTCGAAGACATGTGACATCTACCAACACGCACTGGGCCCGCGTGGTGGATTACGGCGCATTCCCTCTCCTAGAGAGGAGGCCTGAGTCCCAGCAGTGGGAATATTAAGAAGGCTGATGATGATGATGATGTAGAGCGAAGCAGCGGTGCATCATCGATGCGCGCGATGTGGCGACTTGTCATTACGTGTAGACTTCATGTAGAATTGATGCAGTACGGTCGAGTGCTCGCGTGAAAATTATAATGTCAGACTGGGATCTTATCATAACTGGACTTCGGATCCATCCTGCGCTGTACTAACAAGTAGCTCTTCACTGTTTTTGCTTACAGAACTAGAACTGGAACTTCTAAACAATAGCTGTTCAGACGCAGAAGATATACCGGCACAACAGTCTAAACCTGATCCAGAATACGATGTGCCCTTAATAGAGATCAAAACGGAGGTGGAAGAAGAACAAGAAGTACCGAGGAAGAAGCGAAGAGCCAGTGACGCGACACGTGAGTATTAGTTAGTGAGTCATTGTGTGAGCGAACAGACCGGCGGGGTTGACAACATGAACTTATCAAAAACAACTTCAGGCTTCCTGTCTGTACACTCTTGAGTAGCACAAACACACCTCGAGTAGTTGCTCTCGCTGGAGAGCACACTCCTACAGAACGACTAACAAAACATTCGCTTAAATCAATGAAAACTGATTGCAGATAGAACAGAACAGTTACTTGCGACTGTAACTGGTATCAAAACTCCTGTGCTTGGTTCTGTCGTAGTTGGTAATTGCATGGCTTCATTCCGCCGTTTAATTTCTGCCAACGGACAACCCGACGTACGGCGAGTATCCACCTTAACGTTGTCGAAACCTCTACGGTCCGGACTAAGCGTCCTCGTCCTTTATACCGCGTACAATAAAGGACTGGAACAACTTGCCTGCTGCGGTCTTCCCACCCGATTATAATTTGGGTGTCTTCAAGGCTAGAGTGAATTCGTCGACGGCGCGCACTGTTCCCGCGCGCCTCAAGGAGTTGTCAGCAACAGCAGGGACTAGGGACCTAGCTGGTTCGAAGCCTACTAGGGCCAGGGTTAGCTCCGAAAGTCAGCCGAGCCCCGGTATGAAGGCACGAAGGAACGGGGTGGGTTTTTAGTCAGTAGAAGTCTGACATTGTCTCCCGCTCCGCCTAAGCGCGGGGGATGTCATTGGATGATGATTTTCTCACCGAAAAAAAAAGGCTAGACTGAATAGGCTCTTAATAAACTAGTGCGCTTCACCATCGACGATTGTATCACTGCTTAGAGACTGTCTAAAAAGTCAAATGACTTGGGTAATTATTCGTGCAAAATGAAATCGCGGAGGCAAAGGCTCGCATCGAGGCAAAGGCTCAACTAGCTGCCAAAAAATTGGGACGCCGGAACAGCTGCTCAATCTTTATCAAGCCCAAGTTCGATTGTGATGGAGTACTGTTCTCATCTTTGGGATGGATCTGCCAAATACCAGCTTGATGCGCTGGAGTCGATTGAGAGGCGAGCCAAGAGAATCATCGGCAATGATGCACTCGCCGCCGAGTTGCTGATTTGTCGGTTTTCTATCGTTTACATTTCGGGGAGTGTGCACTGGAATTACACAATCTAATTCCGCCAAGACTACAGACTCAGAGTCTCCGGCCCCAACTCGTGGAGGGTGTGGTAACCACTCTGTTCCCTGCGCGAGGGGAACACTACCCCCCGCCCATGGCTCCGCCCCCGCCAGCAGTGTCTGACGCGGACCACAACAGCGACGACGACGACAACGCTCCAGAGGTGACCGAGGTAGAGGTGAGAGTGGCGGTGCGAAGGCTGAGTGCCAAGAACACCGCCCCAGGACCCGACGGCTTGCCAGGGAAAGCCTGGGTCCTGGCCATGGAGGCTCTCGGGCCTCGACTAAGAGGGCTCTTCAGCGCATGTATGGAGAGGGGCCAGTTTCCACTTCGCTGGAAGACGGGGAAACTGGTCCTCATCGCGAAGCCAGGGCGCCCTGCGGACTCTCCGTCCGCGTACCGGCCCATTGTGCTGCTCGACGAGGTGGGCAAGCTCTTTGAAAGAGTCATTGCAAACCGCCTCGTCGCGCGGCTAACACGGGTGGGGCCGGACTTGTCGGACGGACAGTTCGGCTTTCGCAGGGCGCGCTCTACGGTGGACGCCATCATGCGCGTGCGAGCCCTCACGACAGGGGTTGCGGTGTCCCGGGGCAGGAGTGTCGTGGCAGTGTCCTTGGACATTGCCAACGCGTTCAACTCCCTGCCCTGGAGTACGATCCGGAGGGCACTCCGGTACCACCGGGTGCCCGAATACCTCTGTCGAGTGGTCGAGGCTTACCTGTCGGACAGGTCCATTATCTACCCCGGTCACCAGGGAGACTGGAAACGTCGAGAGATGTCGTGCGGTGTTCCGCAGGGGTCGGTTCTAGGCCCACCCTTGTGGAACATCGGCTACGACTACGTGCTGCGCGGCGACCTCCCTGACGGAGTCAGCGTGGTCTGCTACGCAGACGACACTCTGGTTCTAGCGCAGGGAGAGTCGCACCAGGCGGCGGTCGCTCTAGCGACACGCGGGGTTGCGATAGTCGTTGGTAGGATCCAGGAGTTGGGACTCGAGGTGGCGCTGCACAAATCCGAGGCCATGTTTTTCCACGGCCCTCGGAATGCGCCACCATCAGACTCCCAACTTACGGTAGGAGGAGTTCGCATCGGCGTCGGGTCGACGATGAAGTACCTGGGACTCGTTCTCGACAGCCGATGGAATTTCGGAGAACACTTCCGACGTTTGGCTCCCAAACTCAACCGGGCCGGGGCTGCTCTCAAGTGGCTCCTGCCCAACCTTGGGGGTCCAGACGCCTCCTGCCGGAGGCTCTACGCGGGGATCGTTCGGTCCATGGCCCTCTACGGGGCGCCGGTGTGGGCGCCGTCGCTGGCAAAGCGACCGGCGTCCATACTGAACGCCTGCCAGAGGGTCATGGCAATACGGATGGTGCGGGGTTACCGCACGATCTCCCGCGAAGCGGCGAGCCTTCTGGCTGGCCTACCACCGTGGGATCTGGAGGCAACAGTCCTTGCACACATGCACGATAAGCGCGTGGAGATGCAACGCCGGGGTGAAAGTCCACTACCGCGACAGGTCGAGGTATGGCGGACAGAGCTCCGGCGGGATCTCACGGTGAAATGGCGTCAGCGACTATCGCAACCCAGTGCTGGGCACGCCACAATTATGGCGGTAAGTCCCCTCTTTGAGGCGTGGCTGGAAAGACCTCACGGCGTCCTTACCTTCCGCATGACGCAGGTCCTCACCGGACATGGCAAGTTCGGGAGGTTCCTGCATCGGATTCGAGCGGAAGAGACGCCCGGGTGCCGCCACTGTGCGGGACGCCCGGAGGACACGGTGGAGCACACAGTTGAGGTGTGCCCTGCTTGGGCGGAGCAACGCCGTGTCCTCGTGGGGGTGATCGGCGGCGGAGACCTCTCGCGCCGGGCCTTGGTTCAGGCCATGGTCCGGAGCGAGGAGGAGTGACAGGCGGTCGCCTCCTTCTGCGAAGCAGTAATGCTAGCAAAGGAGGAGGCAGACCGCATCAGGCAACGGCGCCCCTACCGCCGCCGCCGGGATTCCGATCCCGATTTCCAGCCACCGTAGACGCGGGCTCGCGGACGGCGAGCCATGGGTAGCTCGCTGTCCGATCGTCCGGTAACTGTCCGGACCGAGCCAAGGCGTCGACGGCGCGCACTGTTCCCGCGCGCCTCAAGGAGTTGTCAGCAACTGGAGAGGCCCATCTGGGTCGAAGCCTACCGGGGTCGGGGTTATCCGAAAGGAAACTAGAGCCCCGGTATGAAGGCTAGAAGGAACGGCGCGGGGTTTTTAGTCAGTAAGACTCTGACACTGTCTCCCGCTCCACCCAAGAGCGGGTTTCGTCAATGATGATTTTCCCCGTCGACAGAAAAAAAAAGACTACAGAAATTTTATTCAATAGCTCCTGAAATCAACATTTTAGATAAAAGCACACTGCACCTCCTAGGTTCTCCAATTTTGGACAGTTTTTCTTTATTCATTGACGACAAAATTGAACGTTTTAATAACATTTCGGAGAGACTTTCCAAAATTAACCTACATTCGGCATTCACCCTCCTACGGTATTGTTGTTTTGCACCAAATTTTATGTATTTTCTCAGCTCTTCCCCTTTATGGAAGCAGCCACATCTCTTCGACAAAATTGATCAGACAATTCGGTATACTCTGACCTCCATTTTAAATGTGGCCCTGGATGACCGAGCGTGGTTACAAGCCACGCTACCCATTCGCTTTGGTGGGATCGGCATCCGCAAAATTTCTTGTATAAGCGTATTTTGTGAAGCCCTTTGATTATGAATTACTAGCTTCTGCCCGCGACTTCGTCCGCGGAAAATTTCTTGTTTTAAAATAAGATTACACTCGATTAGACGCTGCGCACGTTCAGCGCTAGATTCCCGAGCACGGGCCTGCGATGTTATGACATTTTGCCTACCAAGCCGCCGCGAGCGTTTAGCGCTAGTCTCCCTATCCGTTGTCTCAGAGACATGCTGCCTTAACTCAGATAGACGGTGCGCACGTTCAGCGCTAGTTCCTCGAGCACGGGGCCGCGATGTCCTCACATTTTGGCTAGCGAGGCGCTGTGTGCGCTCGGAGCTAGATTCTCTAGCGCGTGCTTGCGAAATATATTCTCTATTTCTCGAGAGGCGCTGCTCATTTTCAGGGGCAGATTCTTCCGTACGGCGTACTCGAGCGGCTCTTGTCTGTGATGTCTGCCGGGACAGTTGAGATTTCCTTTTAGACATGCTCTCAACAAACTACGCACAGACTTGAAAACAATTATGAACAAAAGGAGAGCGACTCGAACACCGTCCGCCTTTACAAAACAAAACAATCGTAATATCGAATAACTCGTATCGATTATTACGATAGAACGAAGTACGAAACTACGAACATACAAAAACGTACAACGAAATTACGATATTTTCGATTATGAGGTATCTATCAACAACAACAACCATACGAACGAAACAACCGAAACCAATAAGCAACTGACAGAAGAACTCCAACTAACGACAACGTGGGCATAATAATTCGAGAGGGTCATCAATCCACAGAAAGTCTTAACACCGCGATTCAGAAAACATGGCAAGTTCGGGAGGTTCCTGCACCGAATTAAAGCGGAAGAGACGCCCAAGTGTCGCCACTGTGCGGAACGCCCGGAGGACACGGTGGAGCACACAGTCGAGGTGTGCCCTGCCTGGGCAGAGCATCGCCGTGCCCTCGTGGGGGCGATCGGCGGCGGACACCTCTCGCGGCGGGCTCTGGTTGAGGCCATAGTCCTTAGCGAGGAGGAATGGCAAGCGGTCGCCTCCTTCTGCGATGCAGTAATGCTAGCAAAGGCGGAGGCAGACCGCATCAGGCAACGGCGCCCCCGCCGCCACCGCCGGGATTCCGATCCCGATTTCCGGCCACCGTAGACGCGGGCTCGCGGACGGCGAGCCATGGGTAGCTTGCTGTCCGATCGTCCGGTAATGGACCGAGCCCAAGACGTCAACGGCGCGCACTGTTCCCGCGCGCCTCAAGAAGTTGTCAGCAACAGCAGAGGCCCAGCTGGGTCGAAGCCTACCGGGTCCAGGGTTATCCGAAAGGGAACTCGTGCCCTGGTTTGAAGGCTAGAAGGAACGGGGTGGGTTTTTAGTCAGTAAGAGTCTGACACTATCTCTCGCTCCACCCAAGGGCGGAGGTTGTCATAAGATGATTTTTGCCCACCATAAAAAAAATAGGTAAAACGTCTGCACAATGAAAGTTACGCTAGGGGCATTTTGCGTTTTAGTAATTTTATATTAACTTCGAAACTGTATGACCAATTGCTATGCTGTAAATGGCAAATCTTATCTGTATAATGTTCTTGTGATACTGAAATAATTTATTGTCATAAGAATCAATATTTTGTTGCTCAAATAATCAACCAAACGTAAGTATGCCGAAAAAAAATATTTTTAATGCAATAAAAGAAGTATAAAAGATGAAATATAAAAGATAGAGATATGGTACCGCGGACTTTTTTGTAGAAATAATTAAGACGAACCAGGTAGCCATACATTGTTTTTAATTTTAAGCAACTGTTTAGGCAGCGCACGCAAATAATTCTATTTTATGAGGTATTTTTTTCCGACTTGCTAGACAAAAGTTGTGATAGCTCGGTTAATATACATGCTATAGAAACAATTTATAGCCTATAGCACTCAGGAATAATGTAGCTTTCTGCCAGTAAAAAAAATTTTAGAATTGGATTATTAGTTCCAGAGATTACCCCCTACATACAAACTTACAAACTTACAAACTTACAAATTTTACCTCTTTATAATATTAGTATAGATTATATTATTATTATATCTAGCCCATACTGTCTCACTGCAGGGCAAAGGCCTCCCTCCACTCTCTCCAATGTTCTCGGTTTTGAGCCACTTCTTTCCAATTCCCAAGGAAGACATCCAAGTCTTCCCGCCATCTCCTTCTTGGTCAATTATGCATGATCAGTAATATTCGAAAACCTGCAAAAAGCAACTCTTCGTCTCTGATGAAAACCATTCGATGTTAATTCATTTGATTGTGTTTTGAATTTGGCGCTTAAATGATTTGAAATCACAGGGGCGGCCGTTGTGAAGAAACCAACACCAGAAGACGTAATTACAGAAAACCAAAAGAAGAATGAAGAGTCGAACACAAAAGTTACCCAGAACACTCAAAAACTGACGTCCAAACTTATTTCGAAATTCCAAGAATCTTTAACAAATACAACACCTCGAGTTGATATTACTGTTATTGATACTACGTCAGACACAAATTCTTGTAATAATATTATAAAACATAATTTAACAGACCACACTCGTATTCGCACTAGTGGAGGACCTCACAAGTGTGACATTTGTCAGTACAGTTGTAAAAACAAGAAAGATTTATTAAAACATTATCGAGTACACACGGGTGAAATACCATTCAAATGTGAATTTTGTCAGAGGTGTTTTAGTAATAAGAGTAATTTAAATACTCATATTCGAACGCACACTAACGAAAAACCCTTCAAATGTAAAGAGTGTGAGCTTTGTTTTAATCATAAGAGTTCTTTAATAAGTCACATTCGTACGCACACTGGCGAGAAACCTTACAAATGTGAAGAATGTCAGCTTTGTTTTAGACAGAAGTGTACTTTGACAAGTCACATTCGTACGCACACTGGTGTAAAACCTTATAAATGTGAAGAATGTCAGCTTTGTTTTACAGAGAATCGTTTTTTAACGCGGCATATTCGTACGCACACGGGCGAAAAACCTTACCAATGTGAAGAATGTCAACGTTGTTTTAGTTTGAGGAGTTCTTTAACACAACATTTTCGTACGCACACTGGCGAAAAACCATACAGGTGTAATGAATGTCAGCTTTGTTTTAGGCAGAAGAATCTTTTAACAAGACACATTCGTACGCACACTGGAGAGAAACCTTACAAATGTGAACAATGTCAGCTTTGTTTTAGTCAAAAGAGTCATTTGACAATACACATTCGTACGCATACTGGCGAAAAACCTTACAAATGTGAAGAATGTCAGCTTTGTTTTAGTCAGAAGAGTCCTTTAATCAGACACATTCGTACTCACACTGGCGAAAAACCTCATAAATGTGAAGAATGTCAGCTTTGTTTTAGTCAAAAGAGTACTTTTATAAAACATTTTAGCCGTAGGCACGCTGGTGAAAAATCAAATAAGTGAGATACTTTGTTAGCGCAATTTGACTCAATAAAGGTTTAAATAGCCATATGTAGGGTGACTGGTAATTAGTGACCGATACTCATACACGTTTTTGTACGTATGATTACTAAACAACTTTTCCAAAGAAACTTTTTTTATACTCATTAGTTTTATCACAATAACAAAACAACAGTGCGCGCAAATTCGCACGCGCGCGCCTGCGACCTTTCAACTGTTAGCCGCGTAACGCCGTTGTCTTAAATACCTTACCTGCAATAGTGATAGTGCGCTAGCGTCGCTTGCAAACCCATCGGTGTATGCAACCAGTGTAGGTACCTTCATGTTTCGGTTAAATAATATGAGTTAAATAATGAGTATAAAAAAAAAGTTTCTTTGGGAAAGTTGTCTGTAATCAGGAGTACAATCAAGTGTATAATTATCGGTCACTAATTACCAGTCACCCTATCCACATAAACGCTGGCGAAATGCGCAAACCTCCGTTGAAAAAGGAGAATTCTCAGATTGATGCCGGGGTCCCTCAGGGGTCAGTACTCTCGACAACATTATTCTTGCTGCACATAAACGATCTGCTTAAGCCCAGTACCTTTGGGAATGCAGGCGACAGCTCTGTTGCTGAGAGTTATATATCCAGTGCGCGAACTAGTGGGTCTTATTCCAGTTTCCAGCTTCTCCGAGAGGCTATAGTTGAGCGCTTGACATTGTCTTTGGAGGCAGTCTCTGAATGGGGTGATGCCAATTTGGTCAGGTTCAATGTTTCCACTGCTGAGACTCAGGCCTTTCTGGGAGAGGAAATGGGCCGTAATCCACCACGCGGGCCCAGTGCGGGTTGGTGAATGTCAGATGTCTGCGGATTTTTGATTCTAGGACAGTTTCCTCACGATGTTTTCCTTCACCGTTTTGGTCAGGTTCAATGCTTCACGAGGCGAGTTTATTATCTGCTAAAAGGAGCCAATTCAGCCCTGCTCCAACTTTATATTTAGGTATATTCACTTAATTGTACACCAATATCACAATATTCCGCGTGTAACCGTGTGGATTCACCAACACGCACTGGGCCCGCGTGGTGGATTATGGCCCATTCCCTCTCCTAGAGAGGACGCCTGAGTCCCAGCAGTGGGAACATTAAATAGGCTGATGATGAACCGTGCCGATAACCGACGTCACGTTAACTTCAACACTCAATTTTGGGCCATACATCAACTGGCTGCAAAAATGCTGGGAATACTCGCGAAGGTCAAACAGTATTTCACGCTGGAACAGCCGCAACGGGCTAGGCAGAATTAGGTTATGCAATTCCGATCATTCTTCTAGCTCACCTCTCAATTGCCTCAGTGCATCAAGCTGGTATCGGGCAGATCCGTCCCAAAGATGAGAGCAATACTCCATACACGATCGAACTTGCGCTTGATAAAGTTTGAGCAGCTGTTCCGGCGTGAAGTACTGTCTGACCTTCGTGAGGATTCCTGCTGTTAAGTAAAATGTCTCTGTTTTAGTAACTAAGATTTGATATATTGTTCCAAATAAATTATTATTACTGATGTAACCGTAATGTTGTAATTATTGATTTACAAGACTGTCCTTGGTGTCTTTTATTTTGTTTGGCTCCATAGAGTAGAGACTATGGAGCCGAGCAAAATAATAGACACAGAAAAACGTAGATACGCTTTGGAAGAAATAAATATTTATTCGAAAGAGTAAAAAAAAAACGTTTATTTCAAAAAGACCAATTATAGGCACTTTTGAATTGTCAAAATGTCGGTCAGTCAAACAACCAAGTGAAGCTAAATTGCACGTTCCAAAGAGTAGATCTCTATGGAGAAGAACGTGCAAGAAACTCCATGGCCACTCTTTTAAATCATTTGTGTTACATATAGTGTTTGGTTACATATTTCTTGTTGCTTCTATTATGTGAGCACAATGTAGATAATAATAAAAAAAATATTAAAAGATAAAAACTGAATGAAACTGATTAAGCCACTGGCAGCTAAGAGATGACCAGTCTCATCTGACGGTACCCGTTCACGAGCATGACGCATATTATTACAAACTTTCGTCTTTTGTGTGACTGACCTTGAAAATTTAAAAGTTCTTGTGAATCAATTGTTTAATTGAAGTAAATTCTTCGAGTTTAGGTTTACAAAAGGAAACTAAAAAAAATATGTTTTCAATACACTTGCTCAGAAAGTGACTCTTATTGCACTGCACTTAGATACATAATGGCCCTCGTTATCAAACTGTGACATTTGATTACCATTACGCACTAGTGCTATAATGCAGTTAAAACCTTTTTGTTCAACCTCAACCCCCGCCATAATTTTATTACATAATCGTATCAGGATGGGCGCGCGTCGTTCCCTTTGAGTCGCCGGTCAATCCCCGTTTATTCATCTCAGTGATGTATTGAAAAGTAAATTAAAAAAAAATATACCGCCACGAAAGATTACTAATTTTACAGTCATTTTCTTCACAAGTGTATTGAAAAACGTCGTATAGTACACGTATGATATTACTGTTCTCGGCTCTCTTAAGACCCTCGCCACTGCTCGGGTCTAAATACCGCCTCGACGGTAATCAGTACCATAACACACTTATATCATAATGTACTATTACTGCGGTTTGTGTGTTATCTACTATTGATAATGTAGACTTTATGTAGAGTTTTAAACTATGGTTTAGTTTTAAGAATTATTTATTACTTTTGTTACCTAAGAAAGCTCGTGTCTATTTTTTTTGTCTAAATACAAGATTGTGACTTAACTTTGTTTATTTTTTTACTCTTATTAAATGACCAAAATTATGAATAATGTTTTTTATTTACCATAATTTCAAACTACTTTCAAGTTGACCACAGAACTTTGAATAAAACTCTCACGAGAAGGATTTCATTATTTAATATTTACTTCGAAACAAAATTTATGGAAACCACAAGATATCAGCAACATTACTTACACATGCCACAAAATATATAGGTACAGATCAATCTACATACAAAGCGCGCTCGAGCAACGCACACATAGACACCTCTCACCAGTGGCGTAGCTAGGTGATCAAGGGCCCTGGGGAAAAAACATACTGAAGCCCAATTGTTTAGGCTTCATCAATATATATATAGAAAAAAAAAATATGAATGCAAAAATGCAATGCTTAATAACTTCGATTTAATAAAAGATGAAGTATCTTATATTAAATCCAAGTTATAAGATTTATCAATGATATGGATGGGAAATATGATCGTCGTCCCGAATCTTTATGAGTAATTTTATCAACCAATACTGCAGTGGTCACATTATCTTATTGACTATCAAAAGAAATATTTTTTTAATTCAATAAGCGGTTTGTTAATCAGGTTTGGGGGCCCCCGAGCTTGAGGGCCCCAGGGCACTGCCCCGCCTAGCCCCTTAGTAGCTACGCCACTGCCACTCACGGACACGATATCTCGGAGCGCTCGCTCGTCGAACAGTTCCAGCTCAAACGCCGCAGACGTGCGGGATCCCGCGCTTGTGGGATTGGATTCCCTATAAGTATAGATACACCAAAAAGTTACATGACCTAAACATAAAGCTGCTTGTCCACGTCCGACAATCGGTGACCGATTTTTTGTAGGAGAAAAATAGAACACACTGATAGCAATAGTGCAACGCACACGTCCTACAAAAAGTCGGTCAGAAATACAGAACAATGTTACAAATATACAAAATCGGCCCGATTATCTGTCCTACAAAAAGTCTGACTTTTTTTTTTGTCGACGGGGAAAATCATCTTTGACAAAACCCGCTCTTGGGTGGAGCGGGAGATAGTGTCAGACTCTTACTGACTACACGAGCTCCCTTTCGGACAACCCTGTCCCCAGTAGGCTTCGACCCAGCTGGGCCCCTCCTGCTGCTGACAACTCCTTGAGGCGCGCGGGAACAGTGCGCGCCGTCGACGTCTTGAACTCAGTCCATTACCGGACGATCGGACAGCGAGCTACCCATGGCTCGCCACCATGCTTCGCAGAAGGAGGCGACCGCCTGCCATTCCTCCTCGCTCCAGACCATGGCCTCGACCAGGGCCCGGCGCGAGAGGTCTCCGCCACCGATCGCCCCCACGAGGGCACGGCGATGCTCCGCCCAGGCAGGGCACACCGCGACGGTGTGCTCCACCGTGTCCTCCGGGCGTTGCGCACAGTGGCGACGCCCGGGCGTCTCTTCCGCTTGAATCCGATGCAGGAACCTCCCGAACTTGCCATGTCCGGTGAGGACCTGCATCACGCGGAAGGTAAAGACGCCGTGACGTCTTTCCAGCCACGCCTCAAAGAGGGGACTTACCGCCATAATCGTGGAGTGCCCAGCACTGGGTTGCGATAGCCGTTGACGCCATTTCACCATGAGATCCCGCCGGAGCTCTGTCCGCCATGCCTTGACATGTTGCGGCAGTGGACTTTCACCCCGGCGTTGCATCTCCACGCGCATGTCGTGCATGTGTGCAAGGACTGTTGCCTCCAGATCCCACGGTGGTAGGCCAGCCAGAAGGCTCGCCGCTTCGCGGGAGATCGTGCGGTAACCCCGCACCATCCGTATTGCCATGACCCTCTGGCAGGCGTTCAGTATGGACGCCGGTCGCTTTGCCAGCGACGGCGCCCCGTAGAGGGCCATGGACCGAACGATCCCCGAAAAAGTCTGACGTGGGCGAACAGCGTTAACGTGCGCAAATACTCTCAACTCGCCCCCTCAGCGGCACCCACTCTACTCGCCTATCTACTTCTATCTACTTAATTTACAGTAAACATAGGTAATTGCTACTATCACGAATATATAAATAGAAGTAGGTATTTGTTTTTTAACCCTTCAGATACCGTCAATTAGAGACACAATAGTAAGACAATAGATGCGCGGCCACCGGGTGTCGCTTGGGGATTCATGAATTAATTTTACGTAAAGCAGCAAGCGTTAAAGGCCTGATGCAGCATTAGGATAGGTATTCTTCTGTTGCCATAAACAGCGCCCGAGAGGTGTCTGCAAGTTGACTTCGGCGCCTCGTGTCACACCTCCTACAGGACCGGGAAGGTTCCGAAAAATATGAAAAGTGCTAAAATAATAGGAAGTACTTAATAATAAATTTATGTCCAGACCATAATCTATCCCCAGCCTTCCGATTGCTGCAGGATTCCGATGCTGATTTCCGGCCACAGTAAGAGTGGGCTTGCGGACAGTGAGCAATGAGTAGCTCGCCGTCCGACCGTTCGGACAGACCCCAAGTCGTCGACAGCGCGAAGTGTTTCACGCACGCCTCAAGCAGTTATCAGCAACTGTAGGGGCCTAGCAGGGTCGAAATTTTACATTCAATAATTACATCACTAATTCGTATCAATTGTATTCAGGGCTGTAGCTAGTGTCGACTTACCTGTAAAGTAGTAGTAAAGTAACAGGGCGGAAGTAAAAAAAAAAAACATAATTGATCTGCCCTCGAAGCACCGGCTCCTAAATCAATCACAATGGCCTCAAGTCTGCTATTAAAATAGTGTCAGAATGGTCTATCATTGACTTCATAATTGTTGATTTTGACAAGTTTTGGTAATCTACAAATATAATGGCGTCATAATGACTTTCCAATGGTCAACCACTGACACTTCATTGAAAGAAGTGGCTTAAAATGCTAATCTCGTTCATAATGACAAATGAATATCTGACGTATGCGATAGTTTACAGTGCGTTTCACTTAAGAAGTTACATTGCTGTCATGTTGGTAGTATTGAAAATAATGTTGCCATATTTTTAGCAATGAAATTACTTAATATTAGGGAAATTAACTGATATTTCGTTACGTTTACCAATTGCCTTATAATTTTGTTTTTTCTTTTGGAAACTGTAAAAACTATTTTTGAATAAAGTATACTACTTACTATACAGAAATTCAGAACAATAGAAACAATTCATAGATTTATTGGAATAAGCACTCGCATAACGAAACCACAGATTGTCGAGTCCACTAGGAGCAGTCAGTCTTATTACGTTAGTGACTATGTAGCTTATGTTTACACCACGGCATAACCATACCGTTAGTAGACACGACAGAAACATTTATTTATTTAACATATGTTAATTGATAATTGTAACTATCACAATGTTAAATTATTTAACACATGATAATTGTAATTGTACGAGTTTTTGTGATATAATTTAAAGAACAAGTTATTAATATTAAAAACCAGAAGACAATTTACTCTTTAAAATAACTATGTTCTTCTAAGGGTCCCCGACTGGAGATGGTGCTATCATCCGTATCATAACAAAAATCACCAACATCAGAAGAATCACTATCGTCTCCGACTTTAATTCATGAATCCCCAAGCGACACCCGGTGGCCGCGCATCTATTGTCTTACTATTGTGTCTCTAATTGACGGTATCTGAAGGGTTAATTATAAATCTGTCTGTTTCTTTGTCTACCGATATTCCGTTTTTGTAGTATTTGTTTTCTATATTTTTGATGTGATCACATTCCTTTTTCCACTCATTCGAAGTTATACTGGAAAGGGCATCTTCAGTAATTTTAACAATATTTCTTGCTTCCTGGCCCACATTTTTTTCTGCTATTCTTCTTTTTACTAGACTCCATATAAGCTCTATGGGGTTTAAATCACAATGATAAGGTGGAAGCCTTACCACTTTATTGCCATGCCTCTCCAACAACAAATCGGCTTCATATACAGGCGGATCCTTGTGTTCTGTAATAATTTCATATAATTGACCCTTTACCACACATTTTTTTTTTCTTTTCTCTGATTGTTCTTTTTTTGACATGATTTTGTGATATAATGATATTTATTATTAATGACTATGCATATCAATTAGGTACCATTTGACATTTCTTATTTTTTTCTGACATTTTTTTTTTAACTTTATTTTTTTTTTTTTTTATTGACTAATTGACATTTTTAATTTTATTCTGCCTGTTTTTTTTTTTTAATTAATTTATTAATGCATAACAATGACACTGACATTTTGTATTTTTTAATTTTTTTATTTTTATTTTTTTGTCGATGCATTTTGATGACATGAACATATTTAATTTAAATTGTATTTTATTCTGAATCTTTTAAAAGTTGTTAAATTTATACATTTGTAAGCCTTAAAGGTGAAACATGTACGGACAAAACATTAATTCTGTAACATCCTGCATGCTAAAACTGCATGCATACCCATGTTTTAACAAATAAAATTATTTTTATCTTTATCTTTATCTTTACCATCGTCGGTAAATAAGCAAGGCCTTTGTTTTTAATCCAATTTTGCATTTCAGCCTTTGTGCTAGAAGTGGTTGGTACTTTGTTGACCGCAACTGTGTGGTATGGTGCATTATCCATAACTACTATAGATTGAGGAGGTAGATTTGGCAATAATTTTGTTTTAAGCCATTTCATGGAATTTTGTCGATTCATGTCATCATGATAGTCTCCAGATTTCGATTGAGACTTAAAAATGAGATGGGCATTTGGTACAAAACCGTTCTCACTACCTGCGTGGACTATAATCCATCGTGGTCCCTTCGAGTCAGAGGATAATACACCTTCTTCTGTTTCACTTTGCCAACATTTTCCAGCACAGTACGTGGAATGAATATAGGTTTCATCTAAATATATAACCGGACGCTGGGCTCCATTTCGATTGTCCTGCAATTCTTTCAAATACCGATAACGCCACGCCACAAAATCGTACCTCTCCATTAAAACCTTCCTTTTAGACCTGCTTTGATTGAAATAAAACCCCATTTCCCTCATAATTCTCCATAGAGTGGTGCGACTACCGTTAAAATCGATTTCGTTTCACATTTCGGGGAACAATTTTGGTAGAGTAGGCAACTCTTTCCTTTTTTCCCTTCTTTTTGTGTAGACAGACAGGGGAGCCAACATTACGCCGATGTAACTTCTTAAGTGAAACGCACTGTACAAAACTATGTTTTATATGGATTTTATTTAAAAAAACGAGGTATAAAAGGAAGCTCTATATTAACATAGAGGTACGATATTGTGGCGTAACGTTTTCGGTATTTGAAAGAATTGCAGGACAATCGGAATGGAGCACGGCGTCCTAAACTTTATAAAAATAGTTAAAAAAAAAACAGGCAATTGTTAAAATTTACGAAGTATCAGTAATTAACTGATACTCCCTAATATTAAGTAATTTAATTGCTAAAAATATTGCAACACTGTTTGTCCATATTGCCAACATTACGGCACAGGAACCTCTTAAGTGAAACGCACTGTACCTTTACAGTGAATCACTGTTTACCAAATAAGACCATAGCTTCGAAATAAATAGTCATAGAATGTTGGAAAAAATTATATTGTTTTTTACATTAGAGTCTCTACGTAACTATGGGTAAAATTCAGGTTTTAAAAAAAGTGAGAAATGAGCCACCGTTAAGGACGAGGTCGGAACAGTGGTTAAGCCACATTTACAGTGTTTCGGGAAGGAAATCAGTTAAAAATTTGTAGAAATAAAATAATTTAGCCGTCAACTTAAACTTATCGACCTATTTTAATAATAATTTATTTAAAATTATGTAAATAACGTGACGAAATTTCTAAGTACATTATGTGTGTAGAACACAATCGCGCTGTTTTTCAAAGTTTAGTTGATGTTGTGTGTTTCTTAGCGCTACAGGAACTTCCTTTTCGAGGTCACGAATTCACGATGAGTCTAAAACCTCATTAAAGGTAATTTCTCTTTTTCGACAGTTAAGTGTTATATGTGTGATAAAGAACGAAAAGCTAGTAAATGCTGTTTAAATTGTGAGTATTTGCCAATAATATTACATATCGTAAACAATTATTTTTAATGGTGAATTTTTATTAAAAACTACGTACGGATTAATACATTCTTTTGTGCTCCATCTAGTGGATTTTTCTGAAATCAACTAGAATGTTTTGAGCGAGTTGCCAAAAATATCAATAGATGGCTCTTTTTCTCAAGTACCAATATTGTGTATGTATTTACTTAATTTCTAACAGTAAAAAAAATCAAATGTACCTATTAAAATCAGCATTACAGTAAGAAATTTTGTTTTTTCGGGATATTAGACCTGCTTTGATTGAAATAAAACCCCATTTCCCTCATAATTCTCCATAGAGTGGTGCGACTACCGTTAAAATCGATTTCGTTTCACATTTCGGGGAACAATTTTGGTAGAGTAGGCAACTCTTTCCTTTTTTCCCTTCTTTTTGTGTAGACAGACAGGGGAGCCAACATTACGCCGATGTAACTTCTTAAGTGAAACGCACTGTACAAAACTATGTTTTATATGGATTTTATTTAAAAAAACGAGGTATAAAAGGAAGCTCTATATTAACATAGAGGTACGATATTGTGGCGTAACGTTTTCGGTATTTGAAAGAATTGCAGGACAATCGGAATGGAGCACGGCGTCCTAAACTTTATAAAAATAGTTAAAAAAAAAACAGGCAATTGTTAAAATTTACGAAGTATCAGTAATTAACTGATACTCCCTAATATTAAGTAATTTAATTGCTAAAAATATTGCAACACTGTTTGTCCATATTGCCAACATTACGGCACAGGAACCTCTTAAGTGAAACGCACTGTACATTTACAGTGAATCACTGTTTACCAAATAAGACCATAGCTTCGAAATAAATAGTCATAGAATGTTGGAAAAAATTATATTGTTTTTTACATTAGAGTCTCTACGTAACTATGGGTAAAATTCAGGTTTTAAAAAAAGTGAGAAATGAGCCACCGTTAAGGACGAGGTCGGAACAGTGGTTAAGCCACATTTACAGTGTTTCGGGAAGGAAATCAGTTAAAAATTTGTAGAAATAAAATAATTTAGCCGTCAACTTAAACTTATCGACCTATTTTAATAATAATTTATTTAAAATTATGTAAATAACACCATTACAGCAATTAACGCCAATGCGATGATATTACCAGTTGTACATATAATATACATTCAAATATATAACCAAATACACACGCTACAAAAACATTAAACATTAAATTAGCAAGCAATCTATATATATAAAAGAAAGTCGTGTTAGTTACACTATTTACAACTCAAGAATGGCTGTACCGATATGGCTGAAAATTGGTGGGTAGGTAGCTTAGAGCCAGGTGACGGACATAGGATACTGTAGAGTGGGGTAGAGTAGGGTAGAGTTGGGTATAGTAGGGTGGAGTAGGGAAGAACGGGAGCGAAGCCGCACGAGCAAAAGCTAGTATAAACATACAATATATATTATATTAATTAACCTGTAGTACAGGTTATATTTTCAATGCACTTGAGTGCTGCTTCTATGAACCGCAATATCGCGAATAATCCTTTATTATCAGGCAATTAAGGCCCATAGATAAAATACACAAAATAATCTTACAAAATAATAAACTAATATGAGATCATACAGTGTGAATCTTATAATGTCTTAATACTAAACGAAAATAAAACAATTTGTTTTAGCAAAGAGAACCTAATCACAGTTTTTTGTGAGAATAATGCTAACATTATTATTAATTAAGAGATCAAATTGTTTCAGCACATGTTCCACTGAGATACGTCGACAGGAAAGCTATAGAACGATCACCACCGAGCTGACGTGCTATTCTCTAAGAGAAAAATCCAAATAAGCTCTAAAATCCAAATAAGCACATTTTTTTTTGTCGACGGGGAAAATCATCAGTGACAAAAATTAAAATAACAATTCACTTCACAATCACTTTTATTAATTTCAATATACACGTTATTAGGCCATTATTAGATATATCGTAATCTAAGAGAACTAGTAAATTTGTTAGAAGCGTCCGTACTGCTCGGCGGATCGACCTAAACTGACTTTTGCAATGTCTCCCCTCCAAACAATTACTCTCACATGACGTCAACAACGTCACAAGTTTAACCCCACTCCGGTACTACTGAATCAATTGAGTGTCTTACTATCGCTAAATTGTCATAATCCCCCGACACATACCTAATAAACATAAATATTACATACATTCAGTCAAAAAAGTATCGGGAATGGATGATTTGTTTATGGTTCCAAATTCAATTTTTTGTTTTTTTGTAGTTGTTAGATTGGCACAACTGTTTTCCATTTTGGCGCGGAGTTTGAGTTGCATCTGTTATTTATATTAAATACAGTGCTGGTTTTAGTAATATCATATATAGTGTGTATTGCGAATTTCATAATGGACAAAAATATCGAACAAAGAGTTTGTCTTAAATTTTGCATGGCCAATGGAATTTCGTGTTCGGAGTCACTGAAAATGTTACAGAAGGCTTACGGTGAATCGACTTTATCAAAAACTCGTGCTTATGAGTGGTTCAAAGCGTTCAAAAGCGGTCGAGATGTGATGGAAGATTTGCCTCGCTCTGGTAGGCCGTCAACGTCTGCAACTGAAGTTAACATCACAAAAGTGAAGGAAATAGTGACTGAAAATCCCCATTCAACTCTGAGAGAGATAGCCGCCGAACTTTCTGTATCTCACGAGTCGATCCGTACCATTTTAACTAATCATTTGGGTATGAAACATGTTGCTGCTCGGCTAGTCCCAAAAGATCTGAATTTTCTCCAAAAACTCAATCGCATGAAAGTCGCTGAGGACATGCTAGAACGAGTCAGTTCGGACCCAACATTCATGAAACGCATTGTTACTGGTGACGAGACGTGGGTTTACGAGTTTGACATGCAAACTAGTCAACAAGCTTCGGAGTGGCGCCTTCCAACTGATCCGAAACCGAAAAAACCACGCCAAAGTCGATCAAAAGTCAAAGTCATGTTGACTGTTTTCTTTGACTGTCGCGGTGTTGTGCACTCTGAATTCTTACCGGAAGGTCTAACGATAAATAAAGAATATTATTTGAGCGTTATGCGGCGTTTAAGAGAGCAAATTCGACGAAAAAGGCCAGATTTGTGGAAAGAAAATTCTTGGATTTTGCACCACGACAATGCGCCTTCGTACAAGGCTATCATTGTGAACGAATTTTTGACCAAACACTCAACAAATACCATCCAGCAACCACCATATTCACCGGATATGGCTCCTGCTGACTTTTTTCTTTTTCCTAAACTCAAATTACCACTTCGTGGCACCCGTTTTCAATCGATAGAAGACATAAAGGAGAATTCGCGGCGAGAACTGAACTCAATTCAGGAAGCAGCGTTTAAAAAATGTTTTGATGAATGGATTATTCGTTGGCGCAAGTGTATCGTTTCTAAAGGACCATACTTTGAAGGTGATAAAATAAATTTGGATGAATAACAGACATTTTGTGTATTATTGATCTTTTCCCGGTACTTTCTTGACAGAGTAGTAAATATTTATACCAGCCTTTTTGGGCACACTTCCAGTCGACACTCGACAGCGATGCGGTGGAGTTTTTTTTGACGCCATATTATAGTAGTGAGCAGCCTTTAGTGTATATAGTTAGGTTTAACCTTTTGAACGCCAATCACTTGTGTACAAGTTCGAGATTTTCGTGCCCTTAGCGCCTCTACTTGATTAGAAGTAATAATAGTATAAAATAAATTTACGACTTTTACAAGACCTTTTATTTTGTTTTTATGGAAAATTGCCCTGTTATAAGCCATATTTTTAACTTTTTCACACATAATAAGTTCAATTCAATAGAAATTTGTTAGTTAGTTTAACATAGAAACAATTTGTTGCGTGGCGCTGGAGGACACATCGCGTATTATATAGATGGGCGTCGAAAAGGTTAATAAACGTACACGATAATATTACTGTGGCTGTGTTAATGTTGAGTTTTAAATGTGGTGTCTTGTGCGTCGAAAAGGGCATAAATATTTTTGACTTTGTAATATTTAAGTTTACCTATACATTCGATTATTAATTCAATGTACTGCGCTCTCGACTCACCGCTGCGGCCAGGACTACGCTCAAGGCTGTTATCTTAGAGAGCAGAGGGTCTACTCGCTTTCTCCGAAACGAAACTTTCGTAAACGAACGACATTCAATGACGTTATAATTGCAAACAATCCTCTGTCATATTTTTTTTATTTCGAAACATAACTAATTAGAGTAGGTTTAGAGATTCGGTACGTCAAACAATTTTCGTTCGTGCGAAATTTCGGGAACGAAAGGAACCGTGATTAGGAAACACGCGAAATTTCAATCGAAACTTCGTTTTTCGGAAAAAGCGAGTAGACCCCCAGCACCGCTGAATCATGCTGCAGTGTACCTGCTGTACTGTGCGATACTGTGCTGTACTGCCACTAGCTATTGCTTCAGGTAAAATCAACATAATCACACCTCACATACGCGTGATCTTGGATAGCTGTTGTTTTTTTTACTTGAAATAAACTAGTGCTTGACTGCGATCTCACCAGATGCTAAGCAATGATGCAATCCTATACAAGGTGTAAGGGACAGCCCTCCGCAAACTTTAAGGGCTTGCTCAGTAGACGAAACTGAACAACCTTCCACAAGTTTTTTTTTTTCAGGAATGAAAAAAAAAAATCAGCCTGACCGTACAAAATTAACTTGATTGGACAATTTGTATGGAGAGGACGCGTTTGAACCGGAACTGTTCGACGAGTGGTCCGAGACGTCGTGTCTGTGAGCAGTGTCTATGTGTGCGTTGCTCGAGCGCGCTTTGTATGTAGATTGACTTCTGTACCTATATACCACGTGTTACATTAAATGCGCAAAACCTTAGACACCCCAAATGATTTTTAATTCAATTGACTTAATTCTGTGAGAAAAAGAAACATAAAAAAAAAGGTTTTAAGTGCAGTTTTAGTTTGTTCAAAATTCGTATCTGCATTGAAATAAGAACTTGTATCATCCCGTTTACGTGGAAATTTGGTTGGACTACAACCATTTCGGTTTGTTTACCTATTTTGTATTAAGTTTATCATGCCTCATGTTAGGCAAGTAGAAACTATTGTGCTAATAAAAGGTAAAGAGTTAAGTCCTGAAGATACTACAGTGTTCTTGGGCATAACTCTAGATGCTAAACTTCAGTGGGGCCCACATATAGATAAATTATCAAAAAAACTTAGCTCTGCAGCATACGCTGTTAGACAAATTCGCAATTTAACTGATGTAGAGACTGCTCGTTTAGTTTACTTTAGCTATTTCCATAGTGTCATGTCGTACGGTATTCTACTGTGGGGTAATGCCACTCATATCCAGACAATTTTCGTTTTGCAGAAAAGGGCTGTTCGTTCGATTTATAAACTAAGTCCCAGGTACTCCCTTAGAGATAAATTTAAGGATATCAATATAATGACTGTACCTTCTCAGTATATTTACGAGAACATTTTGTATGCACATAAAAATAAAAACATGTTTAAAAAATACAGTGATATTCATAATTTTAATACTAGAAACAAACATAAATTTGTAGTTCCAGCAACCAGGCTCAAAAAAATAGGGGGCTCATTTAGATGTCAATGTATACGCTTCTATAATAAACTGCCTAGTCATATTCAACAACTCAGCCTTAATAAATTCAAATCATTTGTAAAGCGAAAACTTTTCCAAAAAGCTTTTTACACTGTAAAGGACTATGTTGATGACGAAAAGGCTTGGGACTGACCTGCTCCAGTACCCTCTAATTCTTATAACATAACTGTTGTAATTTTTTTTTTTTTGTTTTAAATTGTGTTTATTATTCATTATTTTTTTTATTCATTTTGACATTAATGTTTAGTTTTTACAATTTGACATTGTAATATTATTTTATTTTACAATTTGACATTGTAAATTATTTTATTTTACAATCTGACATGTTATATTAAATAATGTTTATTATTATTAATTTTTGACATAAATATTTACTTTGTAAGTATTTTTACATTGTAAAAATTAACTTTCTTTTTATTATTGTGAATGTGAGGACTATGTTGGTTACTTTTTTATTTCTCGTAACCGTTTGTCTGGCAATTTGAGTATTTTCTGCGGCCTACCCAAATGTCCTTTCATTGGTATTGTTCGTCAAGTCGTTGAGCTCCTTAGTAGTCCTGAGTTGAGCTTTGCGAATACTGACGAATGCTTACACTGATTGGACGGGTCCACTCAAATCTGTATGGTTCTTTCTTCAAAAGACCATCTCAGATTAATCGGCATGGTTCTCATGTGATTTGACCATTACATATTTATTGTATGGACTTTAAAAGAGACTTTGACCCCTGAGTTTGTTTCAGTGTTTCTTCTCAGGGTAGTCAGCTAGGAAACACCGGCCTCATCTAGCTTAAACAGACAAAAAAAAAATTGACGTGTAAAAGTGTTTTTTAAACCTATTTGCAAAAATAAATATCATTTATCATTTATCATTTATTTGGGCGGGTTTGCGCACGTGATGGCTTGACCTATAAATAAATAGACAGGGCAAAATTTTTACGAAAGAATTTTTTGAAAAATGTAACCCATACTAAAAAGTGGTTTAATTGATTCTGCTCGTTGTTCTGACCAAACTATTTTCATGTTTTGCGCATTTAACGTTACACGTTGTATTTTGTGTCCGTGCTGAGGTGCGCTTCACCATCAACGTTTGCATCACTGCTTACCATCAGGTGGGATCGCAGTCAAGCACTAAATTATGTTGGTCGCCTTATCTAGACACAAAAGTAACACCAATAAGTACTAAATCGTAACTTTGTTGCAACCACAATATCCCTACTAATATTATAAATGCGAAAGTAACTCTGTCTGTCCGTCTGTTACGCTTTCACGCAAAAACTACTGAACGGATTTAGATCAAATTTGGTAGGTAGGTAGAAGAGACACTGGAATAACACATAGGCTACCTATAATTCCACTGTTGAACACGGTTCTCTGCCCGCGCGATATAAACTGTAGTCCACGCGGGCGAAGCCGCGGGCGGAAAGCTAGTTATAATTAAAATTTTAGAGCGCTATTAATGCACAGTACACTTTAAGAGTCTCCCCACATTTATCGACGCGGAAACGGCTCAAGAGGAGCCTATCGTAAACATCAATAATGGTTTAAAAGCTTGTTACTTCATCTAACACAATCCAACGCGATGTTTGACGAAAAGGCAACACAAAAAAAGAGAGATAACGCCTGAAAACTCAGTATTCGGTAATTCCGAGATTTACTCGAATATTTCTAAAAGCTTACTCCAGGAAGTAGCTTTTTTTTTTAAACCCGACTCTTTTAAAATCTTAATAAAATTTGCAAGCCTTCTATAGTATATTTTTTTTTACTTTTTGAATTTTTAGGCAAATTTTGAAGTGTCAAAGTTCATACAAAATAAGAGATTTTCAGAGGTCTTTACTGGATTCATTTTAAACAAATTTAGAAATTGGTTTCAATAGAAACCTAGATAATATCCACAAGATACTGTGTTTCTAAAATATCTAATGAAAAATGTGTAATAACGTCATAATCAGTTATGAGCGGTTGTATGAAAAACGGTGAAAATGTGAGTCGAGATGCACCACCTTAGGCCGAGTGCGTATCACCACACTACTCGACCTATCGCCGATCAGCTGTTGCGACGGCTCGTGTCGCCGTCGGCCGGCGTCGCGACGCGTCGTCCGAGCCGAGCCGATCGTAATGGTATTGGGAACAATACCCTTAGGCCTTCGCCACACTTGGCCGAAATTCCGTCGCGGTTCTTCCGCGTCGGAACGCCAATACATGTTATTGCTTATAAATGGCTAATAATGGACACACTACGCGGACGATCGGTCGTTCGCAATTTATATGCAATAACATGTATATTGCAAGAAAAGAAATTTTGGAAAGACTTGGGGGAGGCCTTTGCCCAGCAGTGGGACAGTAATGGCTAGTTAAAAAAAAAACATGTATTGGCGTTCCGACGCGGCAGATCCGCGACGGAATTTCCGCCAAGTGTGGCGAAGGCCTTATTACGTAGACAAAGGCCTTTTTGACCGGCGTTAGCCAATACCGCGTCGATAAATGTGGGGAGAACGTAAAACGGTGAGTATCTACCATTATCACCAGCATGTCTACAACGAATACATTACTGTACAATTATTTTCATGACTATACTAACATTCTTCGCAATTGTAAGATGTCTCGCCAGTGTGCGTACGAATGTGATTTATCAAATGATCTTTCCGACTGAAACAAAGCTGACAGTCTTCACATTTGTAAGGTTTTATGCCAGTGTGCGTACGAACGTGTCTTAACAAAGTAGCCTTCTGACTAAAACTTAGCTGACATTCTTCACACTTGAATGGTTTCTCGCCAGTGTGCGTACGAATGTGACTTAACAAAGTAGTCCGGAGACTAAAACAAAGCTGACATTGTTCGCATTTGTAAGGTTTTTCGCCAGTGTGCGTACGAATGTGTCTTGTTAAATGAATCTTCTGATTAAAAGAAATCTGACATTCTTCACATTTGTACGGTTTTTCGCCAGTATGCGTAAGAATGTGTCTTCTTAAATGAACCTTCTGATTAAAACAAAGCTGACATTCTTCACATTTGTAAGGTTTTTCGCCAGTATGCGTACGAATGTGTTTTGTTAAATCACCTTTCTGACTATAGCAAATCTGACATTCTTCACATTTGTAGGGTTTTTCACCAGTGTGCACACGAATGTGCACTGTTAAATGATCCTTCTGACTAAAACGATGCTGACATTCTTCACACTTGTAAGGTTTCTCGCCAGTGTGCGTACGAATGTGTCGTGTCAAACTATCTTTGCGGCTAAAACAAAGCTGACATTCTTCGCATTTGTAAGGTTTTATACCAGTGTGCGTCCGAACGTGATTTGTTAAATGGACATTCTGACTAAAACAACGCTGACAGTATTTACACTCGTAAGTTTTTTTTTTACTGCTACTAACTTGATTTGCTAAATGATAATTTCGAATTAAACTCACCTGGGAGACATCACAATTGAAAGGGTTTTTAGTGTTCATACGAATAAGGTTTGTTACATTATGTTTTTTGACATTGTTACGACATTTTGTGTCTAAGGGAACACCAATATTAACTCGTGGTGTTGCATTTTTTAATAGTTGGTATTTCGGAATAAGTTTGGATGAACCACTCTGAGTGTTCTGGGTAACTTTTGTGTCCGACTCTTCACTCTTCTTTTGAATTTCTGTAATGACGTCTTCTAGTTTTTTTCCTCGTGTGTGCAGATTTTGTTTCTTCGTAACGGCGGTCCCTGTGATTATTAATTTAGTAAGCTTCAAAACACGATAAAAAAAAGACGTGTGGCACTTATAGACTGCCGCGGTAAAGCTATTGCATAGCATTTTTTTTATTTCCATTAACAAGTTGTGACTGTCTATCACTAACTCCAAATTAAAAACAAAATATTATATTTGTCTTTGAACACCACGTCTGGCGACATGGGCCACTTAGACCCTCATAAATTGTCCTTTTAATGAAAGGCCTGACGGAATTCTTAAGAAACGAGTAACCATGCGATTTCTAATGTCAACACAAAAAAATAGGTTGGCTTGACATGTGCACGAGAGACAAAGCGACGGTTGGTTCAGCACTTCGGGAGAATAGGACACTTAGCGTCAGGGCCGCGTAGGAAAGACACGTCCAGCCCCCCCTAGCCATGTTACAACCGTTTCGCTTGCGTCAAACGCTTCGAGTTGACGTTACCGCCAATTCTTTTGTTCTGACCACGTGACTGAGCGTTGAGGCGACGTCGTTCCCGTACATTTGAAGCTTTCTACTAGCATTAACTATTGCAGATTAGCAACTTGGCTAGGGGCGCATAAACTAACTTAGCTTTAGGGCCTGATAGAAGCCGACTTTCATACCTTCATGTAGGAAAATCAGGAAAAATGAAAATTTTATCAGCTTAGGGTCTTATTGGGGAGGGTCTGTATGTATGCTTTTGCGGTTGCACAACGACATGCTTTGCTTTTGCTTTGCTTGGTAGTATAGATGCAGGCCTACCTTATCACCTCCCTCAGAGGCGATAAGGTGGCGGGGTCTTGAGGGAGAGCGCTACAGTCGTGAAGATCCTCAAGGCAAGTCAGGCGGATCCACCTTCTCGAGGTTGCCACCCCGTTTTTGGTCTAATTCCATCAGAATTAGACGTAACCGAAACCGCCTGGCGAATCCCAATCCAAGGTGTCATTCGTACCGAGCCGAGGGATGCGTGGCCAAGGGGGAGCTTGGTTCTTATCGGTGTCTCCCCAGCGAGATGGCAATCCTGGGGTAGTAAATTTTGCCTTACCCGGGCAAGCGGGGCTCTGCCGGGGTGGACTATTTATTTCCCTAGCTACTCGTGGGAACTGTATGGATTCACAGTTTTATACAAAAACATCTCAGGACGATGATGAACGTCCGGAACCCTCGAGTAGTCTTATTGGGTCAATACCTGATCTGACTACTCTCTTACTCGGTTCTGAGGGAGACTCCCAAGTCACCTTAGACACCGAACTCAACCCTCCTGAGCTGGAGTCGGCAAACGATGGCACGAGGCCTACTGAAATGGACTCGGAAGTGCCGTTGGGAACTGACTTTAGCCCCAGGAAACGACGGTTGCCAGGAGCCGCGCGTAAGCGCCTGCGGCGCCTCAAGGCTGGCGGTATGGACTCCATTGAGGCCTACAAGCTGGTCACGGAGCAGTGGGCGAGTGCGCGTGCTCCTTTGACTGATCTGGTGGCCGATACGTCATCGGGGAAGAGGCCGGTAAAACGATTTCGATCCGAGGACGAGTCGCCGAAAGATCATGCCAAAAAGACAACGCGTGTGGACGAAAAGTCAGGGCCAATTCCAATGATCCCTGACGAGACGTCCGCAGCTCAGGTCGGACCACCGCCTGGGACAAGCGTTGTGTCTTTTAAGGACGCCCTAACCAACGTCCGAGTGGGAATCCGTAATAGAGAGCCCATGTCGAACATGCAATTGGGGCTCCTTTCTAAGGACATATTGAGGGCGATTCTTAACGCCCCTATGCCCAAAGCCCCCGAATTTAAAATTCGAATCGAGGGTTGCACTTTCAAGCCAGGATGGCTGCAAGTCGTAATCAAAAACGACTACAGCCTGAAATGGCTTGAAGAAAAAGTGGGGACACTAAAGCCGTGGCCAGAGGCGGAACTCTCGCTCATTAACGAGAAGGACCTGCCAAAAGCCAAGGTTGGGATCCTCCACTTTAAGACAGAAGATGTCATCAAAACTCCAAGAGATGCCCTTAATCTCTTGGAAAAACAAAATGACCTGCAGACTGGATTGTGGAAGGTGCTGAGCGTCAAGAAAGAAGGGGACGGAATCACGACCGCCCTTTCTATCGATGATGCCTCCATAGAAGCCTTGCGCAAACTAGACTGCAGGCCGCAATTAGGCTTTCGTAAAGTCCTAATACGCATTCGCGGCGATAATACGCCAGCGAAGGCTGAGCAGGTGGCAGGGACTAGCCAATCTGGCGCAAGGTTTTCGCCATCTGCTCAACACGCTTCTAAGGCGGGGCCGAGCGACCGGGTCTCTGGTAAAACGGCAAAGCGGCAAAACGCTAAGCCGAAACCCGGAGGCCAGGGCGTCAGGAACCGCCCCCTCGGGGCACCACCGACGAAAGGGGCTAACCGTCCCAATCGATCGGTAGCGGCGAGCCGACCGGCCAAACCTCAGGGCTGCCCTAAAGCCTCGAAGCCAAGCAGGTCGAATAACGCCGCTTAACCCACCCACACAAACACATAACACTAACACAACACAAACACACCATAACACAGACACACATAAACACACAAGTGGTGCAGATAAACCTGCATCACGCCAGAGCAGCCACGGCTGTTCTGGAAAAACTCTTCACACAAAAGAACCTTCACATCGCTCTTATCCAGGAACCGTGGCTGGCTAATACTAACACGGTGTCTGGACTGGGCTCTGCAGGTAAGGTCGCTCATCATATCGGTGGAGTCAAACCAAGAGCGTGTATACTTTTCAATAATAATATTGATTTCTTATGCATACCAGGCCTGTGCAGCGATGACCTGATTGCAGCTTATGTCAATGTCAAGAGCGGAAATGGACGCCTCATCGTGTGCTCGGCATACCTGGACGGGACGAAAACCGACCCATCCGAGGAGCTTGCAAAGGTAGTAGAGTACGCCTATGCCAACAATGCCGAGCTTCTCATTGGGTGTGACGCCAACGCCCACCATACCAACTGGGGCAGCACTGACATCAACGATAGAGGTGAGTTGCTTCATGATTTTGTACTAACTAACCGCCTCCAAATAGTTAATGAGGGATGTAAACCGACCTTTGTAACTAAATCGAGGAAGGAAGTTCTTGATGTAACTCTCGCTACTATTCACACTGCCAGGCTGATAACCAATTGGCATGTCAGTGATGAACCATCTATGTCTGATCATCGACTTATTGAATTCGCTTTGAATACATCCAACATTTGCGGAACTATCACTTTTAGGGATGCGAAAACCACGGACTGGGACTTGTACAGACGAAAGCTCCAGGAGAGACTCCTAGACGTCCCTAAAACCATACGCTCCCCTGAAACATTGGACTATGCTGTCACTCAAGTTACTGAAGCCATTACAGCCTCTTACCAAGAGAGCTGTCCTCTAAGAACTGTGAGGGACAGAAAAGTGACATGGTGGAACAAAAGGCTCGATGTTTTAAGGGAGGAATCACGTAGGTTGTTCAATAAGGCTAAATCGACTGACGACTGGGATCGGTATCGGAAAGCTTTAACTACCTATAATAAAGAAATCCGAAAGGCGAAAAGATTTTCATGGAGGAAGTTCTGCGAGGAGATTACTAAAGTCCCTCAAGGAGCCAGAATCCACAAAGTCTTATCCAAATCGCCTACGAATCAACTGGGACTCTTAAAGAAACCAGACGGTGCCTTCACTGCATCAGCGGAGGAAACCCTGAAACTTTTGGCGTCAACACACTTCCCTGGCTCGGTGATGGCACAAGACATCATCGTACCATATTCACCTCATATCCGCCTCTCCAGGCCTACAAATGAAGACTGGAGAAGAGCGGCGAGGTACTTTAGACCAAACAAGGTAGAATGGGCTATAGACTCATTCAAGCCGATTAAGTCTGCAGGTGATGACGATATCTTCCCAGCTCTCCTGCAGCAAGGGAAGACTATACTCATCCCTATCTTAATCAAAATCTTCAGAGCAAGCTTTGCCTGGGGATATATGTATACCTGAGAAATGGACTACAGTTAAAGTCTGTTTTATCCCAAAGGCTGGTAAGAAAGACTACTCTCAACCAAAGTCCTTCAGACCAATAAGCCTTACCTCCTTCCTACTCAAGAGTATGGAAAAGGTTATAGACGAATGCATCAGGGATGGACCATTAAGGGCTAACCCTCTGCATCCGAAGCAACATGCTTACCAAAAAGGAAAATCCACAGAAACTGCTCTGTTAGAACTAACAGACAGGATCGAAAGGGCTTTGGAAGATAAACAGATAGCCCTATGTGCTTTCCTTGATATTGAAGGAGCTTTCGACAACGTCACCATAGACGCCCTTTCCAAGGGAATGAAGGCGAAAGGGATTGACGAGACAACTACTCGTTGGATCGAATTCATGCTCCTCAACAGAACTATTAGTGTTACCTTACACGGAACTACAAAAAGCTTCAAAACAACTAAAGGGTGCCCACAAGGAGGCGTTCTATCGCCACTTCTATGGCTACTCGTTGTTGACCAATTGCTGGTTGAAGCCTTTAAAAGAGACTTAGATGTACACAGTTATGCTGACGATGTGGTGGCTTGTGTTATCGGCCCCTGTCACAGCACGGTATCATCTATACTGCAAAGATCTCTGAACGTTATAAACACATGGTGCACAGAGAACAATTTATCGGTTAACCCGAGTAAAACAACAATAGTCCCCTTTACTAGGAAGCGAAAGTTGGACAAACTTGTAACGCCCACTGTAAAGGGGACTCGCATACCATTCTCCAATGAGGTCAAGTACCTGGGCGTAACTATCGACCAGAGACTGACCTGGAACACTCACATTAATAATGTGATTCAAAAGGCTAAAATAGCTTTAGGAATATGCTGTCGCTTAGCAGGGACGAAATGGGGCCTAAACCCTAAAATCGCCCTGTGGTTGTACACCGCCATAGTCAGGCCGATAATAACGTATGCCTGCGTAGTATGGTGGAGGAAAACATCCCAAGTGACAGTCATTAACAAACTTAATGGTTTGCAGAGACTTGCATGCATTATATCAACAGGCGCCATGTCTACAACCCCAGGAGCTGCTCTAAATGCCCTGCTTAACCTTCCGCCACTTCATCTATTAATTGCGAAGGAGGCGAAAGCGGGCATGTATAGAATAAACAGCACTGGCAAAGTAAACTGGCGCTCTCAAGCACTGAGATCGCTACACGAATCAGTGCTTGAACACGATCAGCTAGCTATGACAACAGACGTCATGCTTCCACAGTGTAGCTTCACAAGAAATTACACAGTGGAACTGCCGAGCAGAGAGGGTTGGGCAAGCAACCTCATTACTTGCAAGGCTGGAAGCCTGATCTGGTTTACAGACGGATCCAAAATGGGTGAGAATGTAGGATGTGGAATATTTGGCATTAGCCCGAAATTCAGCAAAAGCTTGAATCTGGGTAAATATGCCACCATATTCCAAGCGGAGGTATACGCCATTATAGAATGTGCGGAAGCCAACCGTCAACGAAACTACATAAATCAATTAATTCTGATTTACTCAGATAGCCAGGCAGCTCTTAACGCCTTGAACTCGAATACAATAAATTCGAAACTGGTAAAAGACTGCGTTAACAAACTAAATGACCTGGGGCAAAGGAATAAAGTTATTCTGAGATGGGTACCGGGTCATTCTGGAATTACTGGCAATGAAAAAGCCGACGAACTTGCAAGGACTGGGGCTCAGGGTCATCAGATAGGACCAGAACCTTTCTGTGGTATCTCAAAGAACCAGGCCATGCAGACCCTTAAGGGCAACCTATTTGGCGATTCAAAAAAGCACTGGTTGTTACAACCAGGACTGCTACACGCCAAATCTCTAATAGAAGGCTACTCACAAAAACGAACTGCCGAGCTTCTTGAGCTTAGCAGGACGAACATTTGTGCGATAGCCCGCGCCTTAACCGGGCACTGCAAATTAAACAGGCACCAATTTCACATGAAACTGAGTGACACTGATGTTTGCAGGTACTGTAATCAGGAGAGGGAGACGCCTAAGCACCTGTTGTGTGAATGTGGGCCCCTTATCCACAAACGGAGTATCCATCTGGGTCGACACATTATTCGCCCGGAGGAGATTAAAACTCTCAAAGCTAGGAGTATTCTAGACTTCCTGGAAGCCTCCCGGCTAAAAGAGTTACTCTAACAAGGTGGCGAGTCACAATAGATCTTTTAGGTCGCAGTGACTACATCTCCTACACTATGGGAGATGCATAGCCCCTTTTCTTCAAAAAATAATAATAATAGGGTCTTATTGGAGCAGTCACAAAGTGATGCACATCTTCTAAAAGAAGTTTTTGAAGATAGGAGGAATGTGTTCATCACAGCAGCTCGTGTCTCCACACGAGCTACTGTGATGTTCTTCGCGTGTTATCGAATTTCATCAAGATCAAGCATGTTCAAAGGATGTAACGAAATCCCTACTAATATTATAAATGCGAAAGTAACTCTGTCTGTCTGTCTATCTGTTACGCTTTCACGCAAAAACTACTGAACGGTAAAATCAAATTTGGTAGGTAGGAATTTGGTAGGAGACACTGGAATAACACATAGGCTACCTATAATTCCACTGCTGAGCACGGGTCTCTGCCTGCGCGATATAAACTGTAGTACACGCGGGCGAAGCCTCTGGCGGAAAGCTAGTAAGCTATAATTCGCCACAGCTGTGCATAGAACTGTTCTGTTGAACCTGCTGTCAATGTTCAGTACTTTAAGCAGTTGTGCTGTGAGACATCTGGCAGTAGGAGGGTGCTCCCCAGCGAGAGCAACACCTCGAGGTGTACAGACAGAATGTTGTGTTTGGTGAGTTTATGTTGTCAACCACGGGATAAAGAAAAGTAGAGGAAGTGCCTCTTAGATATCGCGCGCGTGTCAACATCAAGCGAGATTCGCCGATTACATGTGCAGGTGAATATGGCTTCTATTTCAAAGCCACTAGCGTTCTGAATAGAATAAATTAGTTACAGCGCCATCTAGCGTTGAGTAGCCGAACTCGTTGTAAATTGGTGTTTAGACGAAAAATTCTTTATTGTTTGTGTCATGTCAAATAATAACAACTTTCTTACGTTGTAATAAGACCTAATTTATGAAAGCAATAAGAATATGATTTGTAAAAGTTGAGTTTGTAATTCGTAGCTTCGTAGCCAATCATATTACTGTTTTTTATTTGTGTAATGTACAATTTGATACGCAAATGTGTGAGCTTGGCGACACTGGTTCCCGTGCTTAGCCACGTTAGGGGCACTTCTATCTATATTTTCTGTTCTGTGTTGTCAACCAACTCGGCCTATTCGCTCAAACAATAACTAACTAACACTCACGTGTCGTGTCTCTTCGCTTCTTGCTCGGCACTTCTTGTTCTTCTCCCACTTCCTTTTTGATCTTTATCAAGGGCACATCACCTTCTGACCTAGGCTTAGTCTGTTCTGCCGGTATATCTTCTGCGTCTGAATAGCTATTGTTTAGTGGCTCCAGTTCTATTTCTGTAAACAAAAACAGAGACGAGCTACTTGTTAACACATGCGCAGGAACTGGATATACTTACAGTGCGTTTCACTTAAGAGGTTCCTTTGTTCGGTAATGTTGGCAATATGGAAAAACAGTGTTGCAATATTTTTAGCAATTAAATTACTTAATGTTAGGGAGATTAACTGATACTTCGTTACTTTTAACAATTGCCTTTTTTTTTAACTATATTTGTATAAAGTTTAGGACGCTGGGCTCCATTCCGAATAATATCGTATCTCTCTATAACAACTTTCTTTTAGACCTGCTTTTTTTTTTAAATAAAGTCCCATTCCTCTCATAATTCTCCAAAAAGTGCTGCAACTACCGTTAAAATCGATTTCGTTGCGCATTTCGGGGAATAATTTTGGTAGAGTAGGCAACTCTTTCCTTTTTCCCTTCTTTTTCTCCCTTTAGACAGACAGGGGAGCCAACATTACGCCAAAGGAACGTCTTAAGTGAAACGCACTGTACTAGAACGTATAAATTTAGAATGTTACGTGAGACGTCACGATTCGACAATTGAACTCTTTCTCGATGTTAAACCAACCCAACTGGTACGGCTGGCACGGGACCTTTAATAAGCACCTCTCTGTCATAGATAGACCCAGCAGTGGGGACATTAAAAGGCTGATGATGAGATATATTATTTTATTATTATTATTATAGCCTTTTATTCTTGAACATAGGGCTACAGGAGGTCCCTAAGTCCAGTGTGCCTTTTGGCATAGGCATCCTCCAACTCCTTCCAATGGGTCCTGTCCCTAGCTACTCTCAACCAGAATGGTCCCGCAGTCTACTTCAAGTCATCCTTCCATCTCCTGACTTGACGACCCCTGCTTCTTTTGCCGTCTCTTGGTTGCCAGAGGGTGACTTGTTTGCTCCATTTGTTAATGGGGTGGCGTAGCAAGTGTCCAGCCCATCTCCATTTTTGGACATCTATCCGTGTGAGATATATTATATTGACCAGGTAAATATTGATAACTAGCTTTTGCCCGCGCGGCTTCGCTCCCGCTCTTCCCTACTCCACCCTACCCTACTCTACACTACTCTACCCTACTCTACCGTACTCTACCCTACTTTACCCTACTCTACCCTACACTACCCTATTTTTTTTTCCCATAAGAACCTGTAGCGACATCTATGACGCCACATAAGAACTACGAAGAAGATACAAAATCCTGCATCGCGCAATCAAAGTTCTCCGCGCGATTTGAACATATACGACAGCCCGACATCAACTATCGGGCAGTCGCCCACCGGACCATAACACCCGGTCTGGTCGGAGGATCCTCCCTTTTCAAAGGAGGTTTGCGGGACTTTACTCTCTGTTCCGCATACCCTCCAAACTGGTGACCCTCGACAAAGAACGTCAGCGCAGCCTTCGTGCAGCTACTACTTCGTGACGTCATCATCACTTCCTCAAGCTTTTGAGCAATGAGCCATACAGCCAGCACCCTCGGCTAAAGGTATCCTGACCATCAGTATGCCTACCTGGTCATACCTGGTCACCACCTCAGCCGCATCAGCGACCTTGGCACACCGCACCTTTGGCCAGTCATATGAAGAGCCATGAAGAACCTCTCCTGGTCGACGCCAGCAATCAAGCCCTACGTCGCACAAGCACCGCTCCGACTCACTGGAGCCAGCAGCACTACTCCGACTCACTGGAGACTGCAGCATCGTCCCGACTCACTGGGACAGCACCACCCCGACTCACTGGGGCATCATCCCGACTCACTGGGACAGCATCATCCCGACTCACTGGGACATCATCACCCCGACTCACTGGGGCATTATCCCGACTCACTGGGATATCATCACCCCGACTCACTGGGGCATCACCGCAGACAGTTCCGACTCACCGAGAACTATGCGGTATCGGTTCCGACTCACTGGAACCAACCTACCGCTGGCCTGGCACACATCAAGAAGCATCAAGAATCATCGATCTCCGATCTCCGGAGGGGAGTGATGTAGCGACATCTATGACGCCACATAAGAACTACGAAGAAGATACAAAATCCTGCATCGCGCAATCAAAGTTCTCCGCGCGATTTGAACATATACGACAGCCCGATATCAACTATCGGGCAGTCGCCCACCGGACCATAACACCCGGTCTGGTCGGAGGATCCTCCCTTTTCAAAGGAGGTTTGCGGGACTTTACTCTCTGTTCCGCATACCCTCCAAAAACCTTATCCTCACAATAACAATCACAACAAAAAAAAAAACAGCCAAATCGGCCAAGCCGTTTTCATGCTAAGTCGTGACACGAAAACGGGTTTCATTTTTATATATATTGATGATAATTAAATTAAAAATATTTTAAAAAACATACCATATTCAAAAAATTCTACTTTTGGCTTTACATCATCATCTAGTCTCTCACAATCAGCTGGGAATTCCTCTTTGATGACAATGGTTTCAATATTGTTAATGTTGTCTACAGAAGTTCCTGTAGACCCGCTGAACAACTTAAGCTGCCCTTGGTTTGAAGGACTCGCCTGCAAAAGGTCATTATATATTAGGTTATCCTGATGTTACACACAAACACAAACAGGTACAAACTATTTTCATTAGTTTCAGCTCAAAAAGAGGCTAAATATTTAGATTAATCCGATTAACTTATAGATTACTAGCTTTTGCCCGCGTGGCTTCGCTCCCGCTCTTCCCTACTCCACCCTACTATACCCAACTCTACCCTACTATACCCAACTCTACCCTACTATACCCAACTCTACCCTACTATACTCAACTCTACCCTACTCCACCCTACTATACCCAACTCTACCTTAGCTAGAGTATAGGGTGCTGTAGAGTAGGGTAGAGACCCTACTCTACAGCATCCTATGTTCGTCACCTAGCTCTAAGCTACCTACCCACCAATTTTCAGCCATATCGGTACAGCCATTCTTGAGTTATTATTGTAAATAACACGACTTTCTTTTATATATATAGATGAGTATTAGATCTGTTAACGGAAATGTCTGTAATCCGTCATTGTATAAAATTCCTAGGAAATGTGTACAATTCCTAAAATCTATAGGATACTAGCTTTTGCCCGCTCGGCTTCGCTCCCGCTCTTCCCTACTCTACCTTACTATACCCTACTCTACCCTACTCTACCCTACTCTACCCTACTATACCCTACTCTACCCTACTCTACCCTACTCTACCCTACTCTACCCTACTCTACCCTACTCTACCCTACTCTACCCTACTCTACCCTACTCTACCCTACTCTACCCTACTCTACCCTACTCTACCCTACTCTACCCTACCAAACTTCACATAAACCATCTACTAAATAGTCCGAACAAAGCCTAAAAATTTAGTTTGGATAGGTGAGCCTGTTCTTGAGTTATAAAATAACAACGAAAAGTGGCATTGATTTTTATATATATAGATGTTTGAAATATTTTTTAATTAACACTTTTCCTAGGAAATCTATACATTTCCTAAATCTCGGTAGGAAATGTATATCAGTTGTCATCGCCGATCGGTATGTTCATACCATTTAAACTTTATCTGTAACTTTTTCTTTACTTCGGAAGTTACATTGAAGCAAAGGCTCAACTGGCTGCAAAAAAACTGGGAATCCTCGCAAAGGTCAGACAGTACTTCACGCCGGAACAGCTGCTCAAACTTTAGCAAGCGCAAGTTCGATCGTGTATGGAGTATTGCTCTCATCTTTGGGACGGATCTGCCCGATACCAGCTTGATGCACTGAGGCGATTGAGAGGTGAGCCAGAAGGATAATTGGAATTGCATAATCTAATTCTGCCTAGCCCGTTCTATCATCGGACTACCAGACGTACGGCGATGCGCCACCGGTACATAGTGAATGTTTCAGCTACACGCGTACAACGTTTTGGGAACACATTCATTGCAGCTAAGGAGTGGAAGGAATCTTTAAGTCGAGAGTGAGTAGGTTTCTTCTAGGTAAGCGCGTTCCATCGTCAAACGCATCATCGCTTACCATCAGGTGAGATAGCGGTCAAGCGCGAAACTATCAACAATAAAAAAAGCTAAACAAGTTCAAGTTTGATCAATAATCAAACAAGATTATTTGTTATCTGACAAGTCCCTCTTATTAAATAATCGTTATGATTCTCACTTAATTCTTTTCTTATTTATTCTTAGGTACTTAGTTTTTAATTTTATACATTTCCTTCTATCATATAGGAATTGTATAGACTTCCTAGGAAATGCATACAATTCCTAAGAAATGTGTGGATTAAAAAATAATTATGAAACTATTTAACACATATCCTACATAGACTCGGAATTGTATAAATTTCCTAGTGATTGTATACAATTCCTAGGTTTCACACATTTCCGGAAACTGATCCATTATTTTTTACATAAGTATCTATACGTTTTTTTTTTAAATTCAATTGTAATAATCCTACTAATATTATAAATGCGAAAGTTTGTATGTATGGATGTTTGTAACTCTTTCACGCAAAAACTACTGAACGGATCTCGATGAAACTTTGTACACGAGTAGACCATATCCCAGAATAACACATAGGATACTTTTTATCCTGGGATTATGTACGCGGGTGAAGCCGCGGGCAAAAGCTAGTATAAAATAATTAAGTAAAAGTACCTAATTTTAATTGCATGTTAAATTGGAATGATAAGGGCAGCCTTTTTAATGCATTGCAATCATTTATGATATGATAAGTCACAAGCACTAAAATAATATAATGTCATCATTGTACACTTGGTTTCCAATAAACGTTTTGACTTTGAGAAAGAAAAGAAGTGTAATGACATGGTTGTATGAAGAATAGCAAAAATATATCTTGGATTGAACACTCTTAAGAAGTTCAAGTCATCCTGAGCAGTGTAAGACTCTAGTTAGCATCACTAGTTATTATTTCTACACAGGGACTCAAACTGTAACTGTAATAATGTGATTTAACACTGTTTTTTTAAAACAGTTTTAACAGAAAAACACTTTTAAATGTAACAGATACAATAATGTTACCGAATCAAGCTGTAACCTTTTATATGTGTTAATAATGTGTAACCGAATAATAAGTTTTAGTATAGCTTTAGGTATAAGTAACTCACGGATATGTTAAAATTTTTAAATCACGGATATTTTCAATACTTCGGCTCACGTGTTTCGCACGAATACAACAGACTGCGATTGGATTTCGGTTATCTAATACTTATTTATTCACCATAAATAAGTACATTATAAAATTGGTAACATTGTGTTTACCTGTTACACTTATTAACACAGTTAAAACTTTTATATCTGTTACAGATATGTTACGGTTACACTTTTGTAAGTGTTTTGGGTTAACACATTGAAAACACATTTATAAGTGTTACGCATTTGATTCTGTTACCAATTCAACATGTAACACTTATAATTCTGTAACCTTTATGAAGATGTTTTTAAGTCCCTGCTTCTACACTTACTAAGTACCCTTACTAGTATTAGAACACCTCACCTCATTCATCATCTGAACAAACAGCTCTTCTGCTTCCTGACATTGTCTCTGCAGTTGGCAGCATTGCTTCAGTTTCTCAAAGCACAAAAAACAAGCGAGCATCGGTCTACTGTCTTCAGTTACAAACTGCAACATAATAAATAGCATTTGACTTAGGAATAGAATACTTCCCATACAATACATATCGCTCATTTGGTGCAACAATGGCGTAATTACACTTTTTTCAAAACAAGTTTTATAATGTTAAAATGTGCGAAAAGACTATTTACATCGGGAGAAACATCATTTACGTTGATTTTATTCAATAAGACGCCCCACTGACCAACGATTAGAATCGTAATAAGTTTCGCTAAAATGCCATAACCATTAATATTAATCTTTGACTGCATCTCCTGTAAAATTTTTAAAAGTGTAATTACGCCATTGTTGCACCAAATGAGCGATATGTCGCAGCCATCTGGTTAAATTAGCCATCCAATCGGACGCCTAGGGCGTTCGTTAAACGCGAGCGTCCAATTGGATGCCTAGGCCGATAGTTATGTGAACAATATCACTCAATGTTTAACAGCTTGGCGTATTGAATGTTAGCCCTTTCAAAATGACTGGTCAACACTCTGCCAAGTGATTCAAATTTAGTTCCGCTATTTATTGATTTAAGAGGGTCCTTTTCGACTCGCCTATCGTAAACATGGGAAATGGTTTAAAAGCTTATTACTTCATTTAATGCGATCCAACGCGATGTTTGACGAAAAGGCAACGCAAAAAAAGAGAGATAACGCCTGAAAACTCTGTTAGTATTCGGTAATTCCGAGATTTACTCGAAAACTTCACAAAACTTGCTCCAGGTAATAGCTGTTTTTTTTAAACCCTTAAAAGTTTTCGGAAAGGACATTTTCAGAGGTTTTTACTGGATTTGTTTTACACAAATTTAGAAATTGGTTTCTTTAGGAACCTAGATAATATCCACAAGATACTGTGTTTCCAAAATATCTAATGAAAAATGTGTAATGACGTCATAATCAGTTATGAGCGGTTGTATGAAAAACAGTGAAAATGTGAGTCATGATGCACCACCTTAATAATATTTCATTATTACTTGGTAGACACTATTACTAAAAAGTAGTTTGATATAATTTATAAACTCATAATCACCCTACGTAACTAAATGACTACACAACGTTCAGCCATCTGATTAAACGATCAATGACATAGCTAGTTGTTCTTCAGCCATTTCATTGGATGCTGGCATTTAACGAATGTCCTAGGTGTCCAATTGGATGGCTGATTTAACCAGATGGCTGTGACACATACATTGTTATGCTGTCTGAGCAGCATTGACCACAGTTGATGGTAAGTGTGGCTTTTAGTAGACCTCTCATACAGAGAAACATCCTAGAGCTTCTAAAGAATCATAATGCATTGTACATGGGCTACTCTGTTTTTAGCTGTGAGCCTATTTAACAGGGGCGTAGCTACCGCCATATCTGCCATATCAATTATACGGGGCCCCCAAGCTACAGGAGCCGCAACTTAGGCCAAAATTTGTAACATGTTGTCCATAATCTTAAATTCTCATGGACTGGAATGAATGAATATTGACTACTCATAATATGATACTCTGTAAATAGCTTTTAGCATGCTCCTTTCTTTTTAGCATTTTCTACATACAAGACGACAATAAAAACTCAACCTTTTTAAGTATGTTCTACTAAGTGATCCATAAAATGGCTCAGTGGGTCGTCTTAGGGGAAATGAGCTCATTTTCAATTTTAAGGCCTCTCAAAGCACTATTTCTATATTAGTAGAAGCTATTTCATACAAAAAAAACAAACTTTCAAATATTTGCAGTAAGATTCCATCTTCAAATTCGAACTTAGACAATTCAAGATTTAATATTTTCGTTGTCAGTTCAATAGTACTCTCATTATTCATTGCGATTCACACGACACTTGTATTTCAAACTCTATGGGGTTTACCCATTTTACCCACTGATGTATCCGACACTGTTTGTACTGGGTATGGTGGGGTACAACGAGCTCAGAGTGGGCCGGGAGTTTACACTCGCGGCGTATGCAGTAATGCTCCTGCGGGGAGTAGCGCACAACCCGGGCGTGCTGCGGCACCTGAAGCTATGCGTGCCAGACCGGTACGTGTGGAGGCGGCGGCGACCACCATTGCTGGCCGTGCCTGCTGCCAGAACCAACCTGCTGTCAAAAGCACCCCTCACCCGCACAATACGCGTGCTAAATGAAGTGCATGAGAGGATTGACCTATTTTCAAGCCACGAGACCGAATTCGCAAGAGTTTTATTAAAGTTTATTTGTAGTAGTATTAACTGTTGATTTTATTTACTTACATGTAGGTTAAGGTTATATTATTATTATTATATTATTATTATTATTATTGTATTTTTAGTTGTTTAAGATTTTTATAGTTTAAGATGTTAGAGATAAGTTAATTTATGTTGTTCCTTTTTAAAACCACTATTGCATTGGGTCCAGCCTGTTAAGATAGTGTGTGTTTTTTAATAAATAAATAATAAAAAATAATAACATTATATTTGATACGGGGCCCCTGAGGGCCTAGCTACGCCACTACTATTTAAGTAATAAAATATAAAAGGATATAAGGTTTAACTTACTGGAATATGTGTCAGCGTTTCATACAGTTCTTGTAACTCCTTGTCGTTCACTGTGTACATCCGAATATTCACTTCTAAACATATTCTGCACATTTTCATTCTTTCCATCTTTGAACTCCAGAGAATAACTTAGTTATAATACAAATTAGAACAATGTTGAATATCTGCTGCTACGATCACACGAGATAGTAAATATCGTGTGATCCGTACGATCACACGATATTTGACTGCTTCATTCGTCGAACTCTTGTTGACAGCAGCGCGCTATGCCGTATATTCCTGGACGTCCAGGAAGTTTATATGAATTATTATGATAATCTTATATCAAAATCTTTACAGTAATACATTTAAACACCAAACTATATAGGTAATATCACTTTAATACAAAGACACATCAAATAAATAATCACAAATAATCAAAACCAACAATATTATAGATCAAATCGTCCAGACTTCTTCAGAGTGTTGCCAACTCTATACTAAGAGTGGGTGTTAAAACATCTTAAAAAGTGCTAGATATGCAATGATTTTCCAAAACGTGGTGCTAAAACATTTTTGATAATCTCACCGCACTTTGTATGATAAAACTTCATATTACAAAAAACTTTTGACTCTGCGAAAGCTTATAAGCACAATGGGCTTAGGTAATCAACTGATAAGACAGCGATATAGAGTAACTTAATTAGTGACCGATACTTAGGGATGCGAGACGCACAGGATTGTTCATTGTGGCGAGACTTGGGGAAAGCCTATGCCCAACAGTGGATGTCTATCGGCTGAAATGATGATGATGACTAATGTACACATGATTGTACCTATATATGACTACAAACAACTTTCCCAGAGAAACTTTTATAACAAAGTTCAGCTAATCGGTGTCCAACCACACACCAAATGGGCGCGAACCAACGGGTGACCACGGTGGGCGAGAATTTGCATGAACAATTGTTATGTTATATAACTAATAAGACGTATAAAAAAGTTTCTTTGGGAAAGTTGTTTGAAATCATGAGTAGGTATAATGATCAAACTAAATTTTTTTGGAGTTTATTATAAAGTAAACTTCATTTTCACCATCTGTATCAACTTTTTTTATAAAAAGTACATAAGATCCGATAAATATTTAAAATTTCCCCTTTTTTTTCCGAATAACGCTAAATTTTATACGTAGTTTCGCATTCAGTTTTGTTTCACAAAGGGTACACTTTGATTTCGAGTTATTTTTAAGGAAAGGTCTAAGACATTTTGGTATTTCGGCTTACCCTCTTTTCTGTTATTTTGAGCAAAGTTACCTTCTTTGCTCAAATGAATATCCTTTTCCTTAGTTTTTCTAACTCAAGTTTTACTCTCTACTAGCTAGTACTTACACGCAATCACATAATTGGAATTGGCCAAACTAACTAAAAGAAAGAACAAACATCTCTAGAAATCTTGCTTTTATTAATAAAAATAATAATTAGGTATTAAACTAATGCGAAAAATCCAAAAAAAAAAAACAAAAAATCTTTCGCATAAAAGTCACAGATTCCGTGCTGGCTTTGTGAAAATAGTTGGAATCTAGCACTAAAAGTGCTAAATTGGCAACACTTATCAACACACAATTTGACACTACCTGATATTTAATGACAATGACATCTTCAAGACATTGACTGATCACCAAAGATTTTATGTTTCCTACTGACATTCTTTGCTTGGATTCTAAGTCTTTTAAGCCATATCTACGTATCAATAGTTAATTTTTTCACCATTTGGAATATGGAGGCATTTTATATGTTTATGCAGTATTTAGCAGTGTGGTGTTTCTGTGAGGGTAGTCTCACTACAGTGTGTCGTAATGTATTTGACAAGAGACAAGAGTGTCACACTGTTTGTCAGCCGTAAATCTTTCCTAAAAGCAATACGAGGCGAGGGAGTGGCGACGAGGACAAAAGTCAGTTAACAATTTTAAAACCATAAAGAAAACGAGATGAAAAAGAAAAAGATGGTTAAAATGAAGTAAACAAGTTAGCGTCTTTCTCAAGGTATCTGTAAAATCATGGACCGATTCTTTTAAACATCATCGTTCAAATAAACTATTTAAAGGCACTTTCAAACTGCCAAAATAATGATCAGTCGAAAAAGTAAAGCTAATTTGCTAATTTGCTCGTTGCGGGGCCTAGATCTCAATAAAGAAGAAGTATAATACAATTAAATCTCGTTTAACGATTGTATAATATTTTACCTATATTTTGTTAGTATGGCAATATTAAATGGTGAGCCACGACGTGTGTGTAGCACACACATTACATATCTTTTTGACACACTTGCTCATAAAGTGACTATAATTGCACTACACTTAGGCATATAATGTTGCTTGTAACCAAACTGTGACTTTTTGATTACCATTATACACTAGTGTGATATTGTAGGTAATGATAGCCTTTTTCTTAAACCTCTGTTCTCAAATCAAAATTTTATTTCTATAAAAAAAATACATTAATTATTGCATTCAACGGTAGACCTACAAAATAGTGTCTTACTTGCTTATTTTATGCTAATTTGTTTTTAAGTAAGTTATTTTAACTTTTACATGTTTAATAAATAAAACCTTTCATAAAATAAAAATATTTATTCTGTTGAATAAAAATAAGAATGAGGTTGCTTTATATAAGCAACCTCATTCTAAACCATAAAATAATTAATTCTAGATATAAACTTAAATTAATTAAAACTAACTTAAAAAATTAAAATAAAACCCTAGAGAACTAAAAAAAAAAAAAAATGGCAATTTAATGTAATCACCTCATTCTTATTTTTATTCAAACAGTCTAGCTAGAGTAGCTAGTCTATGGCCGCCATTTTGAATGCGCGCGCATATGAAAAAATAACAATGTTTTGCCGCCATACTAAAGAAAAAAAACAGTTTTGCTGATAAAGCAATTATTAATTAATTTATTGTAAAAATGTCTACACCTACTGTTTATGACGAAAATGATTTGTGCTGTACATCTCGCGATATAAGATGTGAAGCCCATAGCGTCATGGAAAGTTGACTACCAGAAAACTCAAAGGAAAAATATCTGTTGTCGTACCAATATTTCATACAGTGGAAAATCAACAAAAATACTCAGTCTTTTTTAGTAAATTTAATCATGGCATACTTTAAAGAATTATCGTCTAGGTACAAACCTGGCTCTTTAGTGTAGGTATCAACTCAATTTTAAAAAGTACAGTCCGAATAAAAAATGGAGTGACTGTCTGATGGATTTTGAAGTTAAAAATCAAAGGTTTTATCATCTGATGACATTGAAAAATTCATAAAGGATGCTCCAGATAACCAATATTTGGTTACTAAGGTTAGTTAAATTAGTTTTCAGTATACGCTGTGTTAAGTTTGTACGCGACTCCAGCCTATGATGTGTGACAAAAACCACCGAGTAATTACTCCGTAGACAAAAACTTAATCATTGTTCCTTCTTTTCAGGTTGCTTTAATATTTGGTGTCACTGATGCATATAGATACAAGAATTAACAAATATATCTGTAAAGGACATAGAGAATCGCGGCCAGATGCTTTTAGTGAAGAGATGAAAGACATGAGACCGCTATACCGCAAAAATAGTATATTAAAATTTCACTAACGAAAACGGCTTGACCGATTCGGCTGTTTTTTTTTGTTGTGATTGTTATTGTGAGGATAAGGTTCTTACGGAAAAAAAATAAACGTAGTAGTAGTAAACGTAGGGTAGGGTAGAGTAGGGTAGGGTTGGGTAGAGTAGGGTAGGGTAGGGTAGAGTAGGGTAGGGTAGGGTAGAGTAGGGTAGGGTAGAGTAGGGTAGGGTAGAGTAGGGTAGGGTAGAGTAGGGTAGGGTAGAGTAGGGTAGGGTAGAGTTTTTTTTTTTTTTTTTTTTTGTGGCTGGAGTGGGAAATCCATCATGGACACCCAGACTGCCTTGCGGAAAGGCAGTCTGGGTAGTGCCGGACTCCTACCGGCTAAAAACCACTCCTGCCATGCGAAAGGGCCCCCCTGCCGTCAGGTTACGCAGGGAAGTTTTTCAGGGCTGCAGTTGTAATACGTTGCAGTTTAATTATAATTTTTTACAGTAAACCAATCAATAAATCATAATAAAATAGGTCTTAATAAATAAGTCATTATAATGTAGGTCATGATAATAAATTCATAATAAAATAGGTCACCCTACACTTCATAATACACACAATAAATAATTCACAATAAATAATTCACAATAAATAATTCTGTTTAAGATACATTAAAATTTCATGATATGCTGTAGTAAACGAGAAAAAAACAAACCCGACTATGATTATCAGGTTTGGTTTCTTCTGTTTACTGACGTCACTATTTTCGTTACAAATTGTATAAATTCTTTTCTTAATTCTTTCCGTGTTATCAGTATGGGGAGGTTTTCTTTAATTATATTTACCCCTGTTCTTGCTTCGAGTTCATACCTAGGGGAAGCATATATAGGACAATCCGTCAGGAGGTGGAGGATTGTCTCCTGTTTGTCCGGGTCGCACGTACACGCCGGGTTCTCCTTACACTTGAAGCGAGTTAGGTATTCGGAGAACCCGCCGTGTCCTGTTAGAGCTTGGGTCAGCTCCTTGGTGATCTCCATCTTTCGCACCGTCCTGTACGCAGCAATCGCGCAAGGGAAGAATAACTTCGTTGTGGCCGCCGTTTCTCCTGCACAATACCTCCGGTTCCATTCGTCTAGCGTCTCCATTCGGATCATACGCTTGACGAATGAAACCGGGCACTTATCATAGTCGGGTTGCCGCTTCAACTTCAGGGCAGCCTCTTTCGCGAGCAAGTCGGCTCTCTCGTTACCCTCCAGCCCCGCATGAGCTTTAACCCAGAACAAGGAGACGCTTTTGTTCTGGGTACTGCTGCAGCGGATGGCGTCCCTTGCTTCTACTGCGAGGGCGTGGAGGGCTTCGGGGTTCACAACTGTTTGGAGAGCTGCCATGGAGTCGCTGTAGATAGCGAACGCCGTCTCGGTCCGTCGGAGGACCTCCTTCGTTGCTTTGCAGAGGGCAAGAAGCTCTGCCTGGTAGACGGTAGAGTAAGACGGCAAAGCAAGTTTGAGGCCCTTCACCTCCGCTTGATTGGTCCACACTGACAGTGCGGCACCAACTTTGCCCTCAATCTTGCTGCCGTCTGTGAAAATACGCACCGCAAAATGGCGGTGCTCATTATATTGTTCCTCGTCTACCAGGCGTCGCAGTGTAATGGCCCTCTGCTCGGCCGGATGCGGCATCTCTAGTACCGATGCCACACGCTCGATCTCCCGATCTCCCAGCGCTGGATGAGGTACCCCTCTCTTGGCCTCATAAAGTGAGGCTGCCTCCTTGATCCGGAGATCAAGAGGGAGCATCCCAGCCAGCACCAGTGCTGAGTGTAGGGAGACCGTGCGGTAGGCTCGGCACAACTTTAGCGCGAAGCTCCTCTGGACGGCGTTCAGCTTCTTTTGCAACCCGACTTTGTTGGCGGCCGGCGACCACGCGCTCGCCGCGTAGAGGACGATGGGCTCCACTGCAGCCGTGTAGATGCAGCGGATAACCTCTGGATGGAGACCCCAACTGACCCTAGCAGCCCGTGACAGCTGCTTGTAGATGCCGACGGCTCGGGAACAGACGTTTGCGACGTGACTGTTGAAAGTCAACTTGTGGTCGATGGTGAGACCAAGCAACTTGATTTCGTCCGACATGCCAATGTCAACCCCGCCCATCCTGAGACATGGGGTGTCATGCTTCAGTTTGCGCGTGACCAGCATTGCTTTCGTTTTATGCGGCGCAAACCGAAGCTTGTTCGTGACACCCCATGCGCGCACATACTCGAGGGCGACATTGGCATCTCTCTGGACTGCAAGAGCTGTCTCCCCATCGAACACAAGGATAATGTCATCAGCAAACGCCTGGCAATAGACCCCTATAGCCTCTAGACCCTTTAGGAGAGGATCCAGCAGAACGTTCCAAACCAAGGGACCACCGATCGACCCCTGGACGCATCCTTTCCCGGTCCTGGATTCGTACTCCACTCCCGCGTACCTGACTTTCACCACCCTCTCGGACAAGTAGCTGTCCATGACCCGTCTCAAGTTTACAGGACACTTTTCCTCAGCCAGTCGAACTCGTATAGCCGGCCACCACGCGCTGTCGAAGGCTCCCTCAATATCCAGGGACACAACCGTGACAAGTCTTTTTTCATTAAGTTTGCCACGAATGTGTCCCATCAGCGTGTAGAGGGAGTCTTCGGTGCTTCGTTGGGGCATAAAGCCGAACTGGCGAGTACTCATCCTGGGGAGTAGGTGAAACTTGAGTCGGGTCACGACCAACTTTTCAAAAACCTTGCAGAGGACAGGCAATAGCCCAATCGGCCTGTACGATTTTGGGGTGGTGTAGTCGTCTTTGGCGGGCTTGCGGAGCACGACGACAGTCGCCTCTTTCCAGGACCGCGGAAAGTATCCTTGCGCCAGGCACTTGTTCACCAAGCGCAGAAATAAGTCTGGGTCTTGACGGATCGTGTGGGCCCATATGTCCGCCGTCAAACCGTCGGAACCGGGGGCTTTTTTAGGGTTGAACGAGGAGACAGCTCGCTCCAGTTCGTCGAGTGTGAAGGGAGGGTCCAAAGGTTCAACTTCGTTCCCCCCGTTCACCTCTTCCGCTCGTTGCCGCATCCTTTGGTGCTCCTCGTTATCCCCCTCCGAACGGTCTTCCGGGTAGAACGTCTGTGCCAGATACCTCGCCGAGGCCTCCGGGTCCAGAGTCCTGCCGTCCCTCACCATCGGCAAATCCTCCTCTCTCTTTTTGGTCCTGCGGATTACCCTATATATGCCCTCCCATAGGCCTTCCCTGTCATGCTTTTCGGGGTAGGGTAGAGTAGGGTAGGGTAGGGTAGAGTAGGGTAGGGTAGAGTAGGGTAGGGTAGAGTAGGGTAGGGTAGAGTAGGGTAGGGTAGAGTAGGGTAGGGTAGAGTAGGGTAGGGTAGAGTAGGGTAGGGTAGAGTAGGGTAGGGTAGAGTAGGGTAGGGTAGGGTAGAGTAGGGTAGGGTAGAGTAGGGTAGAGTAGGTAGGGCAGAGTAGGGTAGGGTAGTGTAGGGTAGGGTAGAGTTGGGTATAGTAGGATGGAGTAGGGAAGAGCGGGAGCGAAGCCGCGCGGGCAAAAGCTAGTACTAAATAAAACTGATTTTTCGTTTTTTTCTTCTCAAGTGTGTCGAAAAACGTCGTATGATACGCGTGAATATTGGCGATTACCGTCCTCGGCTCTCTTAAGATAAATATCGCCTCAGCTGTAATCACCAACATTGCACACTTGTATCATAATGTACTATTGTCCACTTTTTGTATAGACTACCCCACAGATGTTGATGATTTTAAATAAAAAACAGACTTCACTAATTAAACTTGTTTATTACTTAGTTAATTTATTATATGAAGCTATGACAATTAATTACGAATTAGCAAACAGCGAAAAATAAAAAATAAACTTATTAGAAAAAAAATATAACTGACTTCAATGTTAAAAAAAAACGGAAAAGTTTCTATAATAGTTCAGTCTCTTCGTTATTTAACACCGACTTTCAAAATTAAAGTTATATTGTACTTTTTAGCGTTTTTTTAACATTGAAATCGATTATATTTTTTTTGTGAAGTTTTTTATTTTACACTTTTTAGTTATGGTACCACCACTAAAAAGTACCCCTCAGTCAAACTTAAATACCATATAGTCAGAGCGCATCTCATAACGATTCTAATAATCCCAAACACGGTTAGATTACATTAATTTACATTTCAACTTCATCATCAGATCAGTTCGATATATCATCTCCCCCTCTTCTTTCAATCAGTCATTAGACTAGATGCTGATAATCCCGGCTGCAGCATCAGGCCAGACTTATGTCAACATTGTATTGAACATAAAATTTAGTCGTGTTTATAATGAGCCCAAACACGACTATGGTGCTGTAATTTCAAGGTTTGTACTTTGTTGATGCTTCTGGCTTCAGCATCTCTTTGTACTATATCAGTCAAGTCGACTGCCAACCTCACAAAACTATGGCATAACAATATTAGTTGTACTGACGACCTTCTTCTATAAGAACGTCTGATAACACTTACCCACACATTAGCAACTTGTTGCTCTCTTAATTATGATTACAAATTTCAATAAGTTTCTTAAGCGTAAAAGAATTAAAAGTTAAAGAATTTTCATAATATCTATTATGTAACCTAAAATATTTTTTTTAAGATTCAATACTATAATAATAACATAATTGTAAAGGATTCCTTTTATATAAAAAAAAGACGTGTGGCACTCGGAGACTGGCGCGGTAAAGCTATTGCATAGCATTTTTTATCAACTTATTTGTGATTGAAGTTGACAAGTTGCCATGACAACCATTTAGTGGGGGGTGTTGGTTTTTTTCGTTACGGAATTTCTGGATTCGGTCTCCACGCTCAAGGCCCGCGATAGAAGCTATGCAATAGCTTAAAATATTAAAATGTTACTATATCATTTGTTTCATTTATTATCATATTATAATAATAAATTACCTTTATAATATATTTATTGTAGTGTATCTATTTGTTCAAAGTAATTTACAAAAATAAATTACTTAATAAAATTTACAAATAATAATAATCTATCTTATATATATAAAAATGAAACCCGTTTTCCGTTGTCACGACTTGGCATGAAAACGGCTTGACCGATTTGGCTGTTTTTTTTTTGTTGTGATTGTTATTGTGAGGATAAGGTTCTTAAGGAAAAAAAAATAAAATTAGGGTAGTGTAGGGTAGAGTAGGGTAAAGTAGGGTAGAGTACGGTAGAGTACGGTAGAGTAGTGTAGAGTAGGGTAGTCTAGAGTAGAGTAGAGTAGACTAGGGTATAGTAGGGTGGAGTAGGGAAGAGCGGAGCGAAGCCGCGCGGGCAAAAGCTAGTAATTATATAAAACATAAACAAACTGGCCCAATTCGGATTGGAACTCACATCGATCCCGATCACATTAGCGAGTGCAGCCTTGTTTCCGATCTAGCTAATGTTAATACATGCTTGTCGAAATTTTGCATCACTATGAAAAAAACAAGTTACTGATATGGTCATCCTTGTCTAGCATTGAACACACGTGTGTGTTCAATGCTAGACATCCGTAGCGATGCTACACGGCATGTTAATTTGTGAGCGTTGGAAGACCGCTCGCACGGACAAATATGCGTATGTGTGTATAGGCGCCGCAGCCCGTATAGCGCAGGCGATAATGGTCATTGCGGTGAAAGGGGACTTCTAGACCTTGACTGTACGTACTTCACTTTTTATACCTGCGCTCGGTGGACGCATACTAATGAGCGTTTGAGCCGGAACTGTTCGACGAGCGGGCTGAGACTAGAGATGTAAAGAACTCGATTCTTTGAGTCTTAATCGATAGACTCGGCACAATTTTACAAGACTCGGTGTACTAACAAAACTCAGAGCCTTGAGTCGAGCCGATCTGCAGTCCTTTCTCGAAAACTCGAGCGCCAAAATAGAACTCGTGTTTCAAAAATAGCACGAGTCTTAAAAACAAAGCTCACATCTCAAAAAGAACTCGAGTCTTAAAAAGAGCTCGAGTGTATCGAGTCTTGAGCGTATCAAGGTTGTTTTATTTAAAAATTCATAGACATAGTTCAAAATATTTTTTCTTATATTTACCTCTTTTATTTTAATAGGAAAGATTATTTGACGCTAGTTATTTCCCGCGACTTCCTATATTATTTTTATTCCGACTTATATTTTATTCCCTATTTATTTATAAAGGGGAAAAGAACTTGAGCGCGACTCGTCGCGTGAAACAACTCGAGCTCGAATCAAGACCGCGCCATGTTGTGCTCGAGTCTCTATGTAGACTTAAGTGTTCTAGTCTGGGGGTGTAGTTGTAACGAGTCGAGCTGTGCAATTTGTCAGCTGAGCCTAAAATTTAGGACTCAAAAGACTCGAGTTCTTTACATCTCTAGCCGAGACGCTACTGAGATATAGTGTCGGTGAGCGGTGTCGATGTGTGCGTTGTGAGAGCGCGCACAGTAGTTAAGATTGACTTCTGTAACTATTTATTTAGTGACACACGTGTCTAGGACCGAGGCTCCGACAATACTGCGTCTTCGCGTAAAGGGCGCTCTACACTCGCGGCGCGAAAGGCCGCGAAAGCCGCAAAACGCGTGTGTAGATGGTTTCGCGCGCTCAGGTTCACGCTTCGCGCCGTTCCCCGTTCGTTGTCGGTTTTTTGTCCCGCGACAAAGGTTCGCGCTTGTTTCACGGCGCGCGAACGCGAACGCAACTACACTCGCAAGTGGTTGTGCATTATTGCGTACTTAGTAACTTTCTTTTTTTTAAATGCGTACTACATGGAATAATGAACTTGAGTTAGTAGTTTTTAATACATAGGTAATTTTAATACGATATAGCACAGAGCGTCACCGCAGCAGCGATAATCACGTCGTCATCCATTTTCTTTGAGGCCGCGAACGAGACTGTGAGGCTTCGCGAGGAGAGACACATTTAAACGCGGAGTGCACGGCGCGAACCACGGCGTGAATTCACAGCAAGAATCGCGAGCGAATGTAGAGCGCGCTTTAGGTCGGAGGATCCTCCCTTTTCAACGGAAGTTACCGAGACTTTACCCGACTATGTTGAAGCATGATTTTTTTAACTACTTTTTTTTTAATTAAATCTAAGCATCTTAGCTTTTTATATTTGTAAGATCTTTCATCAGCGTGTACACAAATGTCCTTATCTTAATATTATAAAAGCGAAAGTGAGTTTGTTTGTTTGTTACGTCTTCACGCCTAAATGGCAAAACCGATTTTAATGAAACTTGGTACACGGATATACCATGTCCTGGAATAGGACATAGGATACTTTTTATCCCGGAAGTCTGTTCCCTTGGGATAATTTTCTGCTATCACGCGGGCGAAGCCGCTGGGAGCAGCTAGTACTTTATACTTCACACTACCATGTATATTGACTGGCCTGTTGCTCTAGTGGTTAGTGGTCCTGACTGCTATGCCAGAGGTCGTGGGTTCGATTCCCACCCAGGACAAATGTTTGTGTGATGAGCATGATCATTTGTTCTGTGTCTGGGTGTAATTTATCTATAATATGTATGTATTTAGAAATATATAAGTATGTTTATCAGTTGTCTAGTACCCATAACATAAGCTATACTTAGCTTGGGGCTAGACGGCGTTGTGTGATAGTTTGTGGAATATTATTATTATTATATTAAACTAGCTTTTGCCCGCGCAGCTTTGCTCCCACTCTTCCCTACTACGCTCTACTATACCCAGATCGCGTCTCGCGCTTGTCCCGTGTGCACGCTTGCTTTAACTATATCTTATTCCCACCTAGCACGGATTAGTGATTCCAAGAGTCGATATAAAATCGTTCGATAAAATGTGTGAAAAGGATACCTCGTGGTAAAAAAATGGAAAGATACCTGCAACGATCGGACTCAAGTGGTAGTCTCAATTCCAAGAGATCAGCAACCGAAAATGTGGATGACTGGCGTAAACCAAAGCGGCCAGCAGTTGCCAAACACGCAAAGTTCGATAGTACTAGAGACATTCCGACGCAAAACACTTTCCAAGATCTTCCAGTAGATGGTCCTGGAAAAAATTCTGGTAATGAATTTTACCTTAGAGCCACTGCCAAAGTCAAAAGAACTGGTCATATTCCACCTATCATCCTGGATATGAAGACCGACTGGACACACGAAGCTTTAAAAGAGAAAATCTCAAAATTAACAAAATGTTACCACCTTCAGTACAGAAACGGAGGTAAGGTGGCTATTTTATGCCATACGCCTGATGCTCACCAAGCTGTTAAAGATGGTCTGCGGCTTCAAAATGCTTCCTTTGTTACATTCACCCGAAAGGACGAAAAGGTACCTAAAATTGTCATTCATGGCCTCCCGGCTTATGTTGAAGAAGACTTACCAAAGGAGCTGGAAAAACTTGGCTTCACTGGAGCTTCAGTAAAACCGCTTAAGTCTCGCAATGGTTTGACCAATCCTTGTCCTCCCTTTTTGGTACAGCTACAGGCTGGAGCTGACATTTTGAAATTTCGGCAAATAAAGTACTTATGTAGCTGTGTGGTGACTATAAGCAAATTCAAGCCAAATCGCTCGCATGGTACTCAATGTTTTCGATGTCAAGAGTTTGGACATGCTTCCATCAACTGCAACAAGCCACCCCGCTGCGTGAAGTGTGTTGCTCCTCACGCAACTGTGGACTGTACCAAGACCGATCGCGCCGAGCCTGCGCACTGCTGTAATTGTAATGAAGCTCATCCAGCAAACTACAAGAAGTGCATTGTACGAATGGCGTATCTTGAAGGCATTGAGAAAAAGAAGGCTATAGAGCGTAAGCCCGTGCCATCATTGTTGCCTCTGAAGCCAACTCCTCCTCCAGTGATAAACAATATGTTTCGACCACCTTCAACTTGGCCTTCTTTAGGAACTAGCAACGTAACACCGGTGTTAAATCCAACTCCGATGGCTCACAGTACGACTGACCTTAATGATGAGTCCACTAAGGACATGTTTGAAATTTTACTAATATTAAGAAATATAAAACCCCAATTTATTGCTTGTACGTCCTGGTTGGACAAAGTCATGCTTGTACTTACTCATCTCGGTAAATATGTCTGATTCAGCTGAACTCCGCCTACTATCCTGGAACTCTGATGGAGTACATTCAAAGTTAAATGAGCTACTCGACTTGGCGGTAAGCGTTTTGTCTATCGATATTATTGGTATTAGCGAAACTAGACTAACCTCTAAATTATCCTTAAGTGCTCCTGGTTTTGTCTGTCACCGCCAAGATAAGCATCATTCTGGCCGGGGTCAAGGAGTTGCTATGCTTGTAAGAGAAGACTTGGATCATTCTGTTCTTACTGTTCCTAATACAATACACATTGAAGCTGTCGGTATAACTGTCAAAATATCAGGAGTCCAACATATTATCTTATCTATTTACCAGTCACCCAACCTACCAATGCTTCGTAGTGACCTTGAGTTACTGTTTGGCTTGGGTTCCCATGTAGTTATCATGGGAGACTTTAATGCCAACCACGCACACTGGCTCAGTAGTTACACGAACACGCGAGGTAGAACTCTTTTTAATCACATGCTCGAGTCCGACTACGTGATACACACTCCTAGCTTACCTACTCAAGTTAATTATTGCCCCAATCGCAGACCAACGAGCCCCGATCTAGTACTGTCTTTGAATGTGAACCGCATTAGTGACGTGGAAACGATAATAGCCCTGTCGTCTAACCATTACCCATTATTCTTTACCATTGGCGGAACACTGTGCCGTAAGGAAAAAATTCGATATTTTCAGTATAACTGCGCAAATTGGAGTCAGTATCGTCTCCACCTCAATAAGAATATTATGCTTAGTTCTAAATCATTTAAAACGAAAATAGAAGTTGATGACGCTATTGTTCATTTTCAACAAAGTATTATTGATGCTAGAAACTCTTCCATACCGTCTACGACTACTGTGTTTAGCGACACCCCTACTAAACTACCCCGGTTTGTTAAAGGCTTAATCCGCTATAAAAATTATTTACGTCGTACTGAACTTAAGTTGCCCAATGGTTACATTAGAAGGCTTAATCGTAGCAACATAAATTTCTTACAATCATACATAAATTCAAATATCCAAAATTATCTTGATAATTTATGGAATGCCAAACTAGCAAAAGTCGATAACCCCAGTCAGGATATTTGGCGTCTAACTAAATCCCTCAAGTCTAGATCTTCTAACATACCCCCTCTTAAAGTGTCGGATGGGTCCCTAACGGCTAGCACAACTGAGCAATGTAATGCCTTAGCGAATGCATTTAGTATGAATATGAGCCTTACCACAAACTGGACTTGTGACTCGGAACTTCAAGATGAGGTATCAAACTCCATGTCAGTAATAAATGAATTTAAAGTCTCACCTGGTCTTATAAAGCCTGTGAGGCCTTCTGAGATTCGTAAAAGACTGACAAAACTCAAATCGCGTAAATCTGCTAGCCATGATGGGATCCATAACTTGCTATTAAAGAACTTGCCACAGAAGGCGATAGTTTATATGACTAAAATTTTTAATGGTTGTCTTGGTCTAGGCTATTTCCCAAATATCTGGAAAAATGCTAAAATAATACCCATTAAAAAACCCGGGAAAGACAGTACCTTACCTGTAAATTACCGCCCGATAAGCTTGTTACCTGCTGCTGGGAAACTTTTTGAGTCGGTAATTTACACGAGACTATTGGGGGCCACTGAGCAGTTTCTGATCCATGAACAATTTGGATTTCGTGCCACACATTCAACTACTCAACAGCTTGCAAGGGTCTCTGAACATGTATCCCATCACCTAAACCTCAGACAATCTACGGGCATGTTCCTGCTAGATATCGAAAAAGCATTCGATACTGTTTGGCATGAAGGCCTGCTACACAAGTTGCTGACTCTGGGAGTACCCTTGCCCCTTATCAAACTCGTTCAATCATATCTTACGGATCGTAAATTCTTAGTTTATATCGATGGAACCACTTCATTACTCTATATAATCCCAGCTGGCGTGCCGCAGGGCTCGATAGTTGGACCCTTTTTATTTATTCTATTTCTAAATGATATCCCTATTCAACCTCGTACCTATCTAGCTTGTTTTGCTGATGATACTGCTTCATATACCTCTTCAAATGATACTGATCTGATCATAGGCCGACTACAATACTCTATCGACTTACTTCTTGACTATTTCAAGAAATGGAAGTTAAAAATAAATGAGGAAAAGACGGAAGCAATATTCTTCTCACGCTCTAGGCACCCTCCTCTAAAAACTTTGAAAATTTCAGGTCATTCAGTACCTTGGAAAAATAGTGTGCGGTACCTTGGAATTACTATGGACAGTAGATTAAACTGGTCTAAGCATATCTCTGAGTTACGCGTAAAGGGCGCGCAAGCGCTCGGTGCGTTAAGCCCAATTCTTAATCGGAAATCCAAATTAAGTAACAGTACTAAACTTAGAATTTATACTACACTGGTCCGTCCGTGTATAACATACGCTTGCCCGGTTTGGAGTAGCACATGTCTCTCAAATCATCAAATTTTGCAAGTTATTCAAAATAAGGCTGTCAAAATATCTTATAATACTAAATTTAAAACAAATCTCAGAAAATTGCATAAAGAAATCAAGCTTCCCTTGCTATTTGATTATATAGTTAAAATATCGTCAAAATTTTATAAAAAGAATAAAATAAATAATGCTAACCCCCTAATCTCAAAACTATGTTCATCAACAATGGGCAAATTACCATATATCGATAGTTACGGCACTTACCGCCTACCGCATCACTACATCTTGTTCCCACCAACTGAGTTGCAAGCGACCAGTGACTTGACCCCCGAGAGGCTCGCTGCCGACCCGGCCCCGGCCGCTGTAGCACCGGAGCGCGGGCGGCAGGGAGGCTCAGGCCGCTGATTTATTGACTGGTCGTGCGGCTACTAGTTTGTCAGTATACCGTGCGATCAGCTATCTCTGCAGATATTTTTCTAATTGTTTTTGTCCCACCCACAAGTAGTTAGCAAAATTATGTATCAACAAAATAATTTGCATAAATGTTATATTGTTATTTTTAGCTAATTTTATGTTTTTTAAAAGTGCTCTAAAATGTTATTTTAAAATCTAAACTTTGAGAGGCGATTTATTAGCCTGAGAAAGTGTGTAAACTCAAGTGTTAATGTATCTTAGGGTAAGTGCATTTTTGTTAACTTTTATGTTTAATAAAGATATTTGAAAATGAATGACTATACCCTACTCTTCCCTACTAGGGTAGCCTACTCTACCCTACCTAACTTCACATAAACCATCTACAAAATAGTCCGAACAAAGCCTAAAAATTTGGTTTGGATAAGTGAGCCCGTTCTTGAGTTATAAAATAACAACGAAAAGTGGCATTGATTTTTATTATTATATTAAATGAGGTTTCATTTGAAAGGTTTTTAAACAATGTTTATTAGAATACCTATGTCTAGTTAAAAAACTTATTGAGTAAAATTGCGCTAACAATGTATCTCACTTGCATGATATTTCCCAGCGTGTCTACGGTGAATATGTTTTGTTAAAGTACTCTTTCGACTAAAACAAAGCTGACATTCTTCACACTTGTACGGTTTCTCGCCAGTGTGCGTACGAATGTGTGTTGTTAAATGACTCTTATGACTAAAACAAAGCTGACATTCTTCACATTTGTACGGTTTCTCGCCAGTGTGCGTACGAATGTGTTTTGTTAAGTGACTGTTTTGACTAAAACAAAGCTGACATTCTTCACATTTGTAAGGTTTTGCGCCAGTGTGTATACGGAAATGTCGTGTCAAATCACAATTTTGAATAAAACTTTGCAGACATATATCACATTTATAAGGTTTCTCGCCAGTGTGCGTACGATTATGTCGTATTAAACTTTTCTTCTGAGTAAAACAAAGCTGACATTCTTCACATTTGTAAGGTTTTTCACCAGTGTGCGTACGAATGTGTCTTGTCAAAGTAATCTTATGACTAAAATAAAGCCGACATACTTCGCATTTGTAAGGTTTAACGCCAGTGTGCGTACGAATGTGACTTGTTAAATTATGCTTCTTACTAAAACAAAGTTGACATTCATCACACTTGTAAGGTTTTTCGCCAGTGTGCGTACGAATGTGTTGTGTTAAAACATCCTTTTGGCTAAAACAGCTCTGAGAGATATCAATAACATTAACTCGAGGTGTTGAAGATTCTTCAAATTTCGTATAATTTTGAGTGTTCTGGGTCACTTTTGTGTTTGAAACTTTATTCTTCTTTTGATTTTCTATTGTTTTTCCTCCTACGTAAAGCTTTGGTTTCTTCGCAATAGCCGGCTCTGTGGTATTAAATCCAGTAAGCGCCATATCTAAAAAACAAACAAATGAAAGGGAATCGATTGGTTTTTCCCATAGAGATTAAATAGATACAATAGAGCGACAATCAGAAGAACTGTCTAAGAAAAACTGTCATCCTATGCTTCAGTGAAGACGAAAAATATTTACGAAAATAAACTGGAGTTAGGTCCAGTCGTTTTGCCATAATACGATTTACAATGGTGCAATCAGGTGCAATGTGCAACTCGGAATATTTCTCCAAAAAATATTTTCTTTTGGTGCGTATAGCGGACATAACGCGACTTGACAGGTACAGGTGACAGCGACTTGTTACTAATTTAGTAACAAGTCTCGGATTAGAATTTCGTTCGCCATATCCTGTCTATTGGTAGCATATGTTTAATGTTTTTGGTTTTTTCAGGGCCGAATGGTGTTTTGATTGTTGCAGGTTTTCTAATATTACTGGTCATCTAATATGACAACGGTAGAGCCAAAAGCAAGGGCTATGATACCCCCACACACAGAACTGTCCTGTTGTATCTGCAAACAGTCTTTCTTATTTTAAACAGATGTGTTGTGAGACATCGGGGTCTTAGTCTGCTATTTTTACGAAATCGTCATTCCGACACGATGGGATCGTGGATCGTCATTTTGTGAAAGTTCGTAATCTACTAATTTATAATGATTGATCGGTCTATAGACACGGAATAGAGTCAAAGTCAAAAACGTTTATTTCAAATAGAGCAATTACAGGCAATTTTGAATTGTCAAAATGTCGGTCAGTTAAACAAACAAGTGAAGCTAAATTGCACGTTTCAAAGAGTAGATCTCTATGGAGAAGAACGTGCCAGAAACTCCATGGACACTCTTTTAAATCATATGTGTTACATATAGTGTTTGGTTACATATTTCTTGTTGCTTCTATTATGTGAGCACAATGTAGATAATAATAAAAAAAACATTAAGAGATAAAAACTGAATTAAGCCACTGGCAGCTAAGAGATGACCAGTCTCATCTGACGGCACCCGTTCACGAGTATGACGCGTGCATCAGCCCCACTCAGCTCAACCATTTTGAAGGGAACCGAATGACCCAATAACACGCGCCACCAACAGCGAGACATTTGAGTGAGCATGACAACCTCTCAACTGCCATGCTCGCAATGCCAAAATAAAAAAATAAATAAAAAAGTTGTAATATTGGAGTTGAGGTCAAATGACAATATCAAGGTTATTAAAAACAATAACTGCACAATAACATTCTAATTGTAGTCCAACGATCAAAGGAACTGTAAAAATATTAGCAGATTGCCGCATACGTCAGACATTGATTTGTTATTTTGTGCGAGATTACCATTCTATGCCATTTCTTTCAATGGATTGTCAGTGGTTGACCATTGGAAAGTCTAAATGACGCCATTATATTAGCAGATTACCAAAACTTGTCAAAATCTATGATAGACCATTGTGACACTATTGTAATAGCAGACTTGAGGCCCTGTAGGAATGTGGTCTGCAGTGAGGGCAACTCCAAACTGAACTAGTTACACCCGCCAGCCTGTTCGCTCACACAATGACTCACTAACTAATACTCACGTGTCGCGTCACTGGCTCTGCGCTTCTTCCTCGATACTTCTTGTTCTTCTTCCACTTCTTCTACTTTGATCTCTATTAAGGGCACATCGTATTGTGATTCAAACTCAGGATGTTGTGCCGGTATATCTTCTGCCTCTGAACAGCTATTGTTTAGAAGTTCCAGTTCTAGTTCTGTAAGCAAAAACAGTGAAGAGCTACTTGTTAATACTTGCGCAGGATGGATCCGAAGTCCGACAGAACTGCATCAATGCTACACGAAGTCTGGACGTAAATACAAGTGGCCAAGGAGCGCGGCGTCACGCGCATCATCGCGAGGGATCTCGAGTCGCGATCATCATCATCATCTTACTGCCCTTGTCCTGTTTTATTTGGGGTCGGCGCAACACGTTTTTTTCTTAATTTCAGTCGCGATCATTAAATTATTATTATTTTCATTTCTTTATTTATCACAGGACCCTGAGGTTCTGGGCCTTTGGGAGGCATACAAGGGGCCGAAGCCAACTCGCAGAGGCCCCTTTAGGTAATTCTAATGAAACTTGATACCAACCGACGATTATCCCTGTACGCGCTATACTAGTGCACCCAAGGACAATCCCCGGTTTGAAAAAAAAAACTTTTTACAAAAAAAAATATAACCGACTTCAATGATAAAAAACACTGAAAAGTATCAAATAACTTTAATTTTGGAAGTCGGTGTTTCTTTAATAGTTTAGTCTCTTCGTTATTTAACACCGACTTCCAAAATTAAAGTTATTTGATACTTTTCAGTGTTTTTTATCATTGAAGTCGGTTATATTTTTTTTGTAAAAAGTTTTTTTTATTTTACACTTTTTAGTTACGGTACCACCACTAAAAAGTACCCCTCAGTCAAACTTAAATACCTTATAGTCAGAGCGCATCTCATAACGGTTCTAATAATCCCAAACACGATTAGATTACATTAATTTACCTTTCGGCTTTCATCATCAGATCAGTTCGACATATCCTCTCCCCCTCTTCTTTCAAACAGTCATTAAACTAGATGCTGATAATCCCGGCTGTAGCATCAGGCCAGATTTATGTCAACATTGCAATGAACTTAAAATTTAGTCCTGTTTAAAATGAGCCCAAACACGACTACGGTGCTGTAATTTCAAGGTTTGTACTTTTCCTGATGCTCCTGGCTTCAGCATCAGGTCTCTATGTACTTCGGTGTTCTTTATTAGCAGTACGTTTATCCACACATCGAGCCGTTTTCAATGAGCCTAAACTCGATATATCTGCTGTTTGTTGTCGAGGACTTAGGTACTCTGCAGACTATCCTGACTGCAGCATCAGGTCATGACTTGATGATCATGAGACCAAATGTGGCAAATGCCCTATCAAACATCAAAACAATTTACTAAAACAGTCCTTGCCTGTTCGAGTAACTTCTTACTGTTAAGGAGTTGTACCTTCCATCATCAGCCCAGCTACCTGAGATGGTGACGACCATACGCAAATACACAAGATACTTCATAAAATATGCGAAAATCAATAAGTGAGCCTATAAAATTTGAAGGTTGCCCTCGATTTCTCCAAGATCCCATCATCAGATCCTAATTTGGTGATAATGGGACCACCTCAGAGCTATCTACTTTCGAACAAAAAAAGAATTTTGAAAATCCGTCCACATTTGGGGGAGTATTCGACGAACAAACATACAAAAAAAAAAAAAAAAAAAAAACATACAAACAGCCGAACGTAGTACCTCCTCCTTTTTGGGAAGTCGGTAAAAACTATTACGATTTAATATGGAAAACTAAATAATAGGGCTATGGTTTTTGGAGTCTTAAGTGGACTGGTAACATGGAACTAAGTTAAGACTATGGCCCCTGCCTGAACAATGTCATTAATATCCATCGATAAAAGGCAGGGGGTGACTTGCACACTCAATAAATGGGCCCCCAAAAACGGTCGCTAGCACGAAGTGACGTAGCAACAAGAGGGCAAAAGATAAAATTATTATTATTTTTATAATTTAATGATGTCCCTTCTGCTATTCCACTCTTTTCTGTCACTAGCCACTTCTGGCCAATCCTTAAGGTAGGAGTCCAAATCGTCACGCCATCTCCTGGGCCTACCGCGTCGCCGGCTCCTGCTGTTCGGAATTCAGTAGTTGCTTTCACCCAATTTCGTTGCGACATGCGGCATGTGAGCTGCCCAGTTCGACTTTAGTTTGGCGGCAGAGTTACCTACGTCTGCGATTTGTGTTTTGGAACGAATTTTACGATCATTAAATTACTGTTCTTAAAAACTTACCATATTTCAAATGTTCCATTTTCGGTTCAATGACATCATCTAGTCTCTCACAAACAGCTGGTAATTCTTCTTTGACAGCACTGTTTTCAATATGGCTGACATCAACTATACTGATGTTCTCTACAGGAGTCACTATCAGCCCACTGGAATACTTCAGCTGTCCTCGGTTTACTGAAAAATTCGGCTGCAAAGGGTTATTACAGTATTAGGTACCCTGATGTTCTTTGTTGCACACAAACATAAACAACTATAAACAATTTTTGTTACATTCGTCTGCAACAGGGTACCCATAAATGGCAATACTTGAAAGGGCCCATAAATGGCAATACTTGAAAGGGCCCATAAATGGCAATACTTGAACGGGCCCCATAAATGGCAATACTTGAAAGGGCCCATAAATGGCAATACTTGAACGGGCCCCATAAATGGCAATACTTGAAAGGGCCCATAAATGGCAATACTTGAATGGGCCCCATAAAATAATGGCAATATTTGAAAGGGCCCATAAATGGCAATACTTGAATGGGCCCCATAAAATAATGGCAATATTTGAAAGGGCCCATAAATGGCAATACTTGAATGGGCCCCATAAAATAATGGCAATATTTGAAAGGGCCCATAAATGGCAATACTTGAATGGGCCCCATAAAATAATGGCAATATTTGAAAGGGCCCATAAATGGCAATACTTGAATGGGCCCCATAAAATAATGGCAATACTTGAAAGGGTTCCATAAATGGCAATACTTGAAAGGGCCCTTCTCCATTTGGCTACCATCAAACTGAGCATGGTTTAAATGCTTTTTGGTCCATCTAAAGCAATGTTTGATAAACAAGCTTTTAATGAAAAAAAATTTTTCATAGCAACCTTTTATAGCTCGGTATACCTATATAATTAATACTCGTCAAGACGAATCATACGAGCCCTAACTCGGTGGGGTTGTGTTATTTAATTACCAAGTTCGTATAGCCAGATCAGCTCCTTGTCATAATAATTTTGCATTGTCATCTGATTTACACATGCATGAAAAAATTCAGCTCAATCGGTAACTGGCAAGTGAGTCAAATTTAATTTACAAGATTTGATGACAGACAAACATCGGGACAGGTGAAACTAAATAAAAGCTTGTAAAAATCGGATTTGCTATTATGTGATGGATCACCACATCCCGAGCTGTCCGTGACCTCTAGATAGCATCACTAGGCATCACTTCTACACCTACTAAATACTCTTACTAGTAGCAGAACACCTCACCTCATTCATCATCTGGGCAAACAGCTCCTCAGCTTCCCGACATTGTCTCTGCAGTTGGCAGCATTGCAATAGTTTAGAAAAGCACAAGAAACAAGCGAGGATCGGTCTACTGTCTTCAGTTACAAACTGCAACATAACATAAGGCATTTGACTCAAAAATAGAATACTTCCCATACAGAACGTACATTGCTAACTGTCTGAACAATACTGAACATAGTTGATGTTGAGTGTGGTTTTAGGATTCAGATAGGCATCCTAGAGCTTCAATAGAATCATTCTGAAGCACTTTACATGGGCCTGTATAAAGTCAGCTGTGAGCAGCCTATTTTGTTTAATTTTTTTTTTTTTATTGTTGATAGGTTTGCGCTTGACCGCTATCTCACCTGATGGAAAGCGACGATGCGGTCGACGATGGAACGCGCTTACCTAGAAGAAACCTATTCACTCCCGACTTAAAGATTTATTTTATACTAGCTTTCCGGACTACAGTTTATATCGCGCGAACAGAGACCCGTGCTCAGCAGTGGAATTATAGGTAGCCTATGTGTTATTCCAGTGTCTCTTCTACCTACCTGCCAAATTTGATCTAAATCCGTTCAGTAGTTTTTGCGTGAAAGCGTAACAGACAGACAGAGTTACTTTCACATTTATAATATTAGTAGGGATTTCAGTAATATGTTAGGATATGGCATAACTTACTGGAATATTAGTCAGCTTTTCATACAGTTCTTGTACATTCTTCTCGCTCACTATGTACATGCGAACATTCTCTACTAAACATATTCGGCACATTGGCATTTTATTCATTTTAAACTAAAAACAATTACTTAGTTAACATATATTAGAAAATTAATGTGGAATGTCTGCTGCTGGCGCGGCTTCACATTCCACAAGACAAACTTGGTAAAATATAATCGTGTTAACTTATGCACTTCTATCGTGGTGACAGCCAGAGCCGTATATTCCTGTACGTCCAGGAAGCTTACAGGAATTATTTCATCAATCCTAAATAAAAATCCTTCCAGTATTTACCCGTAAAAACCAAATTATAATCATCAACCAAATTAATCATAACAAAGAAATAGAAAATCAATTCACAATTTTGACAGTCAATGACAATGACATATTTTATTTTCCCGTATAAAAATTATTTTTTATTTTCCCGTTTCTTTGTTTTCTTTGTTTATGTTTTTGGCTCCGATACTAAGTTCTTTAAGCCACGTCTTCTTAAGTTAAAATTACCTCTAAACTATGGATGAATTCCATTAATGATGGAGATATGAATTCCAATATTTTTGTGGTATTTTGCTGCAATTATACCACAATTTGAATCATTTTTTACCATAGGTCTCAGTCAGAATAAAACTGATCTGAATTAATTAGCGATGGAAATATCTAGGTAGCTAGACGCCTTTTAGGCTACTTCAGAGGCGAGCTATTTTAAATTCTTAATCACAAAAAAACACTTTTAATAAAAATCGTAGACTCCCTAAGGTCTGTGTTATTAATAAGGTCGCCCTATTAGATTAAGGTTTGACTAGTTTCGGGGAAATCCCTTTTGTCTTCGGGCTTCGCCCGCGTGATAGCGGCAAATTATCCCAAAGGAACATACTTCCGAGATAAAAAGTATCCTATGTCTTCTAAAACTTTTTACAAAAAAAAAATTAAACCGACTACAAATAGTACAAAATAATTTTAATTTCGGAGGTCGGTGTTAAATGACGAAGAGACAAAATTTGGTATCTATTATAGAAACACCGATTTCCGAAATAGACATAGCTTTTATTAACATACATATATACATCTTAATTATTAAATATTATAAACTAATAGGTATATATACAAACTTAAAGAAAAAATATATACAAACGAGTAAAAAACAAAAGGAACTTATAGGGCATCAAAAAATTCGTCCACATCGATGTCAATGGGAAATGTGCCCAGAACGCTGGCAGCATTGCCACGCTGGATGGCAATGCTGATTCGTTGACCGAAGAAAAGCCCAGCCCTCTGGTCACGCGAAGAGTCGACCAACTGTTTGCTAATATCTCGAACAACTCGATGAGCGCTCGGACCCCATGGCCCTAGTGTTTCAACCCCAAACGGCTCAAACATATAACTTCCGATGAGGTTATTATATTTACGCCGTTTGAGGTTTTCTGCACCTGCAGCAGCCGCACCAGCACAGCCCGCCGTACTAAGAAGATGGGATGGCGCAAGGGTGTCGACACATGTTGCATCCCACACCAAAGGCCTACCCAACTTCCAAGGCATTATGGTCATCCCGTCTGGCCTCTTCCCATCGTCGCGTGCCAAGCCATTGGGTTCTAAAACAGCTGGCACCCCGGCGGCGACAAGAGCTCGACGGATGATGTCATTAATACTGGCATGTCGTGCTATCCGACCGGCGCTTCTACTGCAGGATAGGCCATGGTGTCCGAGGCGGTCGACTGCTTCGCCGCACTGACAACGAAATTAAAATTATTTTGTACTTTTTGAAGTCGGTTAAATTTTTTTTTGTAAAAAGTTTTTTATTTTTTACTTTTTAGTTATGGTAGTACTATTAAAAAGTACATTCCCTTCAGCTAAATATATCATAAATTACCTTATAGCCAGAGTGCGTCTCATAACGATTTTAATAATCCCAAATACGGTTATATTACATGAATTTACCTTCCGGCATTATCATCAGATCAGTTCGATACATTCCCTCCCCCTTTTCTTTCAATCAGTCATCGACTACACGTATAAACAAAGCAATTTTACTTGTTACGACAATTCTGCTATGATTCTTTGAGGAGTTCTGTTCCATATCTTCGAAGTTCATGATTAGATCATAACAATATTTCTATGGGACCAACTTGGAAGCATAACCATTCAATAAAAAAAAAAATTCAAAATCGGTCCACAACACAACTGACCGAGATATCGGTGAACAAACATACAAAAAAAAAAATAGTAAGGATGTCCTCGAACCTGCCATGCTCAAAAACTTTTAAAAGAAGTTGCTTTTCAAAGTTTATCTATAATACTAGATGAATACCCCAATGTGACAACAGAGAGCTGCGTTTTATTTTATTTATAGCAATTTTTTACTTTTAGACTACTTTAGGCTGTGGTTGCATTAAAACTTCTGCAGTTAAAATTCGGCTACTTTGGGCTACTCATGGTGTGAAAAATGGCATCAGGCCCTGCGTTGTTGGCAGCACTGAGGGTCAATAGAATAGTACTCTACTCTATGGTCAGGTGTCAAACTAACTACATGATTCTATTCGTGAAATAAATATGTTTTGATTACAATAATCTTGTATTGTATCCTTAGATCTAGCGGTTAGACAGTAAATACTGTAAAGATTTTGATTTATAGTTATTAAAATAATTCCTATTTGTCCTGGACGGCCAGGAATATACGGCATATCGCTCCGGCTTTCGTTCGCAAGAGTTCCGCGGAAGAAGTCCATACGATCACACGTTATTTACCGAGTTTATCTCGCGGAGTTTTAAATCCCATTCGACATTGTTTCCAATTTATGTGTTAACTAAGTTATACTTTTAAATTTAAAGATGGGAAAACTGCAAATGTGCAGGATATGCTTAACAGAGAATGTTCGCATGGACATAATTAGCGACAAGCATTTACAAGAGCTGTATGAAAAGCTGACTGATATTCCAGTAAGTTATACCTTATCCTAATATATTACTTATATAGGCTGCTCACAGCTGACTATGTAAAGGGTTGCCCATGTACAGTGCCCAAGAAATTCTTTAGAAGCTCTAGGATGTTTCTCTGTATGAGAGGTATACTAACAGCCACACTTAACATCAACTGTGTCCAGTATTGCCCGGACAGCAAAACAATGTGTTTATTGTATGGGAAGTATTCTATTCCTAAGTCAAATGCTATATGTTATGTTGCAGTTTGTAACTGAAGACAGAAGACCGATGCTCGCTTGTTTCTTGTGCTTTGCTAAACTACAGCAATGCTGCCAACTGCAGAGACAATGTCAGGAAGCAGAAGAGCTGTTTGCTCAGATGATGAATGAGGTAAGGTGTTCTGTAACTAGTAAGAGTATTTAGTAGGTGTAGAAGTGATGCCTAGTGAAGCTATCTAGAGTCACGGACTGCTCAGGATGTGAGGAACTTCTTAAGAGCATCCAATTCAAGATACAATTTAACTATTTGTCATAGAACTGTGTCATTACATATCTCATCTTTTTGTATATATGTCGTAAGGAAATGAGGATATCAGGGATACCACAAAATCCCAGCAGATGTCAAATATTCTTGTTTATTACGTTTTCTTACAAATAATATCATGACAAAACACCAATTTATCATCAGTGATATGAAATACATAACAATACCTACGTTATGATTATGATATTAGTAATTATTTAGCTATTTATGAGTTAAATATCATTTTTGTGATGTTTTTAAGTAAAGGCTCATACTTACGCAACTGGTACAAAATCATCTCAAATGCTCCATGGTTCATCAAAACCTCTGAACTACATGAGCATCTACAGATTGGAACCATAAAGGAGGAAATAGAGCGCAGATCAAAGTCCTACAAAGACAGACTATTGACCCATAATAACACCTTAGCCACAGCTCTGAGTAAACCGGCAGCTATCAAACGATTAAAACGCCACCACATTTGGGACTTTGCTAGTTAGAGCAAGGTGGAAATAATACTGAGAAGGCAGATTCTTCACTGGAATAATGAACCTTGATGCTAACCGACTCCCACAAAATCTGCTAATGGTTCACGAACCGATTGCAAGATAAAGAAAGGAAAAAAAAAATGAAGAGAACAAAACGTATATCATGATTATACTACGGCAATGTACCTAGCAATCGTTAATTTAATCATCATCATCATTATCTTCCTGCCCTTATCCCGTTTTATTTGGGGTCGGCGCAACATGTTTTTTTCTTCCATTCTGTCCTGTCACTCGTCACGCTATCACTAACTCCTTTTTCATTCATATCACTTCTCACACAATCCATCCATCTTTTCTTTGGCCTCCCTCTCCCTCTCCATCCATCCACATGTAAATTCATAACTCTTTTAACAACATGCGTTTCATCTCTCCTCTTTACATGACCATACCAAGACAAACGATTTCCTTTCAACTTTTCAGTCACTGGCGCCACTTTCAAACTTCCCCTAATATAATCATTTCTCACTTTATCCATTCTCGTCACACCACACATCCATCTCAACATTCTCATCTCCGCAACATGCAATCTTTTTTCATCCGTCTTTTTCACAGCCCAACATTCTGATCCATACAGTATGACAGGCCTTATCACGGATTTGTAGATTTTACCCTTCAACTTGAGGGGCATCCGTGGATCACAAGTTCACAATCGTTAATTTAATATTTATCTTAAAATCATAATTCCGGATGCGAAAACAAAATTCCTAAAGTGAAAAGCTTGTAAAAAATTAGCAAATAATTTGTATATTAATTTGACTTTCATACGTGCAACTTTTCAAGACTGCTTTTGGTCAATCTCTTTTGCATGGATGTGTAAATCAGATGACAATGCAAGATCATTATGACATGAAACTGATCTGATGATGGAACCTTAAGATGGCTATAGGAACTTAGTAATTAAACGACTCAACCCCATCGAGTTTGGGCTTGTATGATTCGTCTTAACGTGTATTAATTAGGTATATAGGTATACCGAGCTGTAAAAGGTTGCTATGAAAAATTTTTTTCATTAAAAGCTTGTTTGCATGTTATATTGATAGCTATGTTTTTTGTGTGTACTCATTTTTTTTATTTACTTATACACACAGTGTCTACCACAGAACAGAAAATATAGGTAGAAGTGCCCCTAACGTGGCTAAGCACGGGAACCAGTCTCACCAAACTCACACATTTGCGTATCAAATTGTACATTACACACATAAAACACAGTAATATGATTGGCTACGAAGCTACGAATTACAAACTTAACTTTTACAAATCATATTCTTATTGCTTTCATGAATTAGGTCTTATTACAACGTAAGAAAGTTGTTATTATTTGACATGACACAAACAATAAAGAAGTTTTAACCAATTTACAACGAGTTCGGCTACTCAACGCTAGATGGCGCTGTAACCAATTTATTCTATTCAGAACGCTAGTGCCTTTGAAATAGATGCCATATTCACCTGCACATGTAATAGGCGAATCTCGCCTGCTGTTGACAAACGCGCGATATCTAAGAGGCACTTCCTCTACTTTTCTTTATTCCGTGGTGTCTACATCTCTTTTTTCTCCAATTTTCTTTTCGCAGGTATGCTGGAAGAGATTTCTGTAGAAATAAGCATCACCCTTGTACTATTCTTCTGTATCCTCCATTTGTTCTTTAATTATTGTGTGTACATAAATTGTAAAATAAACACTTTTTGCAGGAGGATCCTTCAGTAAACCGAGGTCAGTTTTCCAGTGCGCCTGCAGTCACTCTTGTAGAGAACGTTCACGATATTGAAACCATTGTTATCAAAGAAGAATTACCTACTAGTGAAGATGATGTCATCGAGCCAAAAGTGGAACATTTTGAGTATGGTATGTTTTTAAAAACGTTTTGGAAACACATTCATTGTGCGTGCAGCTAAGGAATGGAATTCCTTGACGGAGTCTGTGTTTCCTGATGGCTACGACCCGGGAATCTTTAAGTCGAGAGTGAATAGGTTTCTTCTAGGTAAGCGCGTTCCATCGTCGACCGCATCGTCGCTTTCCATCAGGTGAGATAGCGGTCAAGTGCAAACCTATACAAACATTATGTATGTTTGACTGGCCTGTTGGTCTAGTGGTTAGTGGCTCTCACTGCTATGCTGGAGGTTGTGGGTTCGATTCCCATTTAGGACAAATGTTTATGTGATGAGCATGATCATTTTGTTTTGTGTTTGGGTGTAATTTATCTATAATATGTGCTTACCAACACATTTTGCGATTCATTTTATATTATAGATTAATATAAAATGAATCGCAAAATGTGTTGGTAAGCGCATAACTCAACAACGCCTGGACCGATTTCGCTAATTCTTTTTTTTGTTGTGATTGTTATAGTGAGGAAAAGGTTCTTATAAAAAAAAAAAATAGGGTAGTGTAGGGTAGGGTAGATTAGGGAAGAGTAGGATAGAGTAGGGTAGAGTAGGGTATAGTAGGGAAGAGCGGGAGCGAAGCCGCGCGGGCAAAAGCTAGTTTAGAAATATATAAGTATGTTTATCAGTTGTCTAGTACCCATAATACAAGCTCTGCTAGAATACGTTGGACCACACAGCGCTCAGTGCCTCGAGGTGCCTCGCGGTGTCAGGAGACGCAACGCCGCATCCTGACTGGAGGCTATCTAAGACGGCCACAGACTAGTTCAGTTAACCAGACGACAACCTCATAGGTTGACCTGCGAGAGGTCACTCATAATAAACAAGCTTATATTGATTCACTAGCTTGCCGCCCGCGGCTTCGCCCGCGTGGACTACAGTTTATATCGCGCGGGCAGAGACCCGTGCTCAGCAGTGGAATTATAGGTAGCCTATGTGTTATTCCATTGTCTCTTCTACCTACCTACCAAATTTGATCTAAATCCGTTCAGTAGTTTTTGCGTGAAAGCGTAACAGACAGACAGACAGAGTTACTTTCGCATTTATAATATTAGTAGGGAGTAGTGATAGCAAGCTTTTATAGCTCGGTATACCTATATAATTAATACTCGTCATGACGGATCATATGAGCCCAAACTCGATGAGGTTGTGCCGTTTAACCTTTTCGACGCCCATCTATATAATACGCGATGTGTCCTCCAGCGCCACGCAACAAGTGCAAAAAAATATTTTCTGGCGTTTTTGTTTCTATTGGATATAAAACAAACAAGAACTTATTATGTGTGAAAAAGTTAAAAATATGGCTTATAACAGGGCAATTTTCCATAATAACAAAATAAAAGGTCTTGTAAAAGTTGTAAATTTATTTTATACTATTATTAGTTCTAATCAAGTAGTGGCGCTGAGGGCACGAAAATCTCGAACTTGTATACAAGTGATTGGCGTTCAAAAGGTTAACTACGAAATTCCTTCCGGTTCCATCATCAGATCAGCTCCATGTCAATATTTTTGCATTGTCATTTGATTTACACGTGCATGCAAAATTTCAGCTCAATCGGTAACCGGGAAGTGGGTCTAACTTAATTTGCAAGATTTGATGACAGACAAACATCGGGACAGGTGAAACTAAATAAAAGCTTGTAAAAACAAGTTACTTCGTCAGTCTGTCTCACTCAGCGGGATATTTCAAAAACTACTTACTCTACAGGCGTGACATCTTATACACACTCACTCACTCACACACTCACTCACTCACTCACTCACTCACACTTATCTTATTCTATATTTACACATTTTTGTATGCATACGCATGTATTAACGAGTAGGTCTTCACCGTTTTTGTTTACAGAAATAGAATTGGAACTTATAAACCCTAATTATTCAGACACAGAAGATACACCAGCACAACAGTCTAATCCTGGGTCAGAAGGTGATGTGCCCTTGATAAAGATCAAAAAGGAGGTGGAAGAAGAACAAGAAGTACCGAGGAAGAAGCGAAGAGCCAGTGACGCGACACGTGAGTATTAGTCAGTGAGTCATTGTGTGAGCGAACAGGCCGGCTGGTGTAACTAGTTCAGTTTGGAGTTGGGCTCGTGGACAGCGAGCCATAGGTAGCTCGCTGTCCACGAGCCCAACTGTCCGGTACCGAGCCAAGACGTCGACGGCGCGCACTGTTCCCGCGCGCCTCAAGGAGTTGTCAGCAACAGGAGGGGCCCATCTGGGTCGAAGCCTACCGGGGTCGGGTTTATCAGAAAGGAAACTAGAGTCCCGGTACGAAGGCTAGAAGGAACGGCGCGGGGTTTTTAGTCAGTAAGAGTCTGACACTATCTCCCGCTCCACCCAAGAGCGGGTTTTGTCAATGATGATTTTCCCCGTCGATAGGAAAAAAAAAATTCAGTTTGGAGTTGCCCTCACTGCAGACACACTCCTACTGCCCGATGTCTCACAGCACATCTACTTAAAGTACTGATCAATGATAGCCTATAGCATAGAATAGTCGGCCTTATAATGTTCCCACTGCTGGGACTCAGGCCTCCTCTCTAGGAGAGGGAATGGGCCGTAATCCACCACGCGGGCCTAATGCGGGTTTGTGGATGGCACATGTTGTCGAATTTTTGGTTCTAGGACATGCCGGTTTCCTCACGATGTTTTTCTTCACTGTTTTGAGAGCAGTGGTGATGAAATAAATTACACAAAGTAATCCGTCTGGCTGGGTTTGAAGCCGCGAAGTAGCACAGTCGAGGTGTGCCCTGCCTGGGCGGAGCGGCGGAGATCTCTCGCACTGGGATCTGGTTGAGGCCATGGTCCGGAGTGAGGAGGAATGGCAGGCGGTCGCCTCCTTCTGCGAAGCAGTAATGCTAGCAAAAGAGGAGGCAGACCGCATCAGGCAACGGCGCCCTCGCCGCCGGGATTCCGATACCGATTTCCGACCACCGTAGACACGGGCTCGTGGACGGCGAGCCATGGGTAACTCGCTGTTCGATCGAGCCCAAGACGTCGACGGCGTGCATCCGCGCGCCTCAAGGAGTTGTCAGCAACAGCAGAGGCCCAGTTGGGTCGAAGCCTACTGGGGACAGGGTTATCCGAATGGAAACTCGAGCCCCGGTATGAAGGTTAGAAGGAACGGGGTGGGTTTTTAGTCAGTAAGAGTCTGACACTACCTCCCACTCCACAGAAAAAAAAAGTAGCGATGGGCAATTCCGAGATGTTTTAACAATTGAAAGAATTGGAGTCGTTAAAATAAATCAATCGAGTCAACCATCGACTCGCCGTTCGACAACAGTCGAGGTGTTTCTTTATTGTTTCGAGTCAACAGTACCTCGGTAGGTAGTTAAGCGCTTCAATAGAACATACGTACCTACATGAAAACATACTACTCTGTCAAGAAAGTACCGGGAAAAGATCAATAATACACAAAATGTCTGTTATTCATCCAAATTTATTTTATCACCTTCAAAGTATGCTCCTTTAGAAACGATACACTTGCGCCAACGAATAATCCATTCATCAAAACATTTTTTAAACGCTGCTTCCTGAATTGAGTTCAGTTCTCGCCGCGAATTATCCTTTATGTCTTCTGTCGATTGAAAACGGGTGCCACGAAGTGGTAATTTGAGTTTAGGAAAAAGAAAAAAGTCAGCAGGAGCCATATCTGGTGAATATGGTGGTTGCTGGATGGTATTTGTTGAGTGTTTGGTCAAAAATTCGTTCACAATGATAGCCTTGTGCGAAGGCGCATTGTCGTGGGTGCAAAATCCAAGAATTTTCTTTCCACAAATCTGGCCTTTTTCGTCGAATTTGCTCTCTTAAACGCCGCATAACGCTCAAATAATATTCTTTATTTACCGTTAGACCTTCCGATAAGAATTCAGAGTGCAGAACACCGCGATAGTCAAAGAAAACAGTAAACATGACTTTGACTTTTGATCGACTTTGGCGTGGTTTTTTCGGTTTCGGATCAGTTGGAAGGCGCCACTCCGAAGCTTGTTGACTAGTTTGCATGTCAAACTCGTAAACCCACGTCTCGTCACCAGTAATAATGCATTTCATGAATGTTGGGTCCGAACTGAATCGTTCTAGCATGTCCTCAGCGACTTTCATGCGATGGAGTTTTTGGAGAAATTTCAGATCTTTTGGGACTAGCCGAGCAGCAACATGTTTCATACCCAAATGATTAGTTAAAATGGTACAGATCGACTCGTGAGATACAGAAAGTTCGGCGGCTATCTCTCTCAGAGTTGAATGGGGATTTTCAGTCACTATTTCCTTCACTTTTGCGATGTTAACTTCAGTTGCAGACGTTGACGGCCTACCAGAGCGAGGCAAATCTTCCATCACATCTCGACAGCTTTTGAACGCTTTGAACCACTCATAAGCACGAGTTTTTGATAAAGTCGATTCACCGTAAGCCTTTTGTAACATTTTCAGTGACTCCGAACACGAAATTCCATTGGCGATGCAAAATTTAAGACAAACTCTTTGTTCGATATTTTTGTCCATTATGAAATTCGCAATACACACTATATATGATATTACTAAAACCAGCACTGTATTTAATATAAATAACAGATGCAACTCAAACTCCGCGCCAAAATGGAAAACAGTTGTGCCAATCTAACAACTACAAAAAAAAAACAAAAATTTGAATTTGGAACCATAAACAAATCAACCATTCCCGATACTTTTTTGACTGAATGTACATATACTGCTACAGTCATAACCCCTACTTTTGGCTCTGAGGTAGTCGTTTTTTTTATTAAATCCTTTCTAATCATGATTAGTGATGTTCAATTCCGCTATAAACTATAGACGCGCTATAGACTATTGAATATATTTTTATAGCGTGCTATTTTATTATACGCTATAATTATAACACGTTATAACAACACTCGACATTAGTCTGAACGCGGAGACGTTATCATTCGGCAACGCGCTAAACGGGCGCAACAATCACGCACGACGCGAGCCGACTGCAGTCCGAGTTCATCCGACGCGCTACGGACGAGGCGCTATCGCGCTATCTTGCTATCCCGTTTTAGGCCCCGCTGTTGGCGTTTTATTGAACAAGACGTTGTATTATAGCGTGAAGGCTGAGTCGATTTAGCAAACGCTATGCGCTATAAACAAATAGCGTGTTATATTTTGACGCTTCACGTTATATTAACCACCACTAATCATGATGATATTGGAAAACCTGCAAAAAACGATTTCTTGGCTGTACTAAGAACCATGCGATCCCTTTTGATTGTGTTTTTAATTTGACGCTAACTAGATTAATAATTACAGGGCCAGTCGTTGCGAAGAAACAAAATCTGCAGAAACGAGGAAAAAAACTAGAAAACATAATCACAGAAATTCAAAAGAAGAACGAAGAGTCGGACACAAAAGTTACCCAGGACACTCAGAGTAGTTCATTAAACCTTCTTCCGAAATTCCAAGAACTGTTAAATAATGTAAAACCTCGAGTCAATGTTAACGTTACTTTAGACACGAATTGTCTTAATAATGTTAAAAAACGTAATGTAACAAAACACAGTCGTGCTGATGAAAAATCTTACAAATGTGAAGAATGTCAGCGTTGTTTTAGTCAGAAGGTTCATTTAACAAGACACACGCGTACGCACACTGGCGAAAAGCCTTTCAAATGTGAAGAATGCCAGCTTTGTTTTAGTCAGAAGGTTCATTTAACAAATCATATTCGTACGCACACTGGCACTAAACCTTACAAATGTGAAGAATGCCAGCTTTGTTTTAGTCGAAAAGATTATTTAACAAGACATATTCGTACGCACACTGGCGAGAAACCTTACAAATGTAAAGAATGTCAGCTTTGTTTTAGTCAGAAGTTTCATTTAACAAGACATATTCGTACGCACACTGGCGAGAAACCTTACAAATGTGAGGAATGTCAGGTTTGTTATAGTGAGAAAATTGATTTTACAAGACACATTCTTACGCACACTGGCGAGAAACCTTACAAATGTGAAGAATGTCAACTTTGTTTTTGTCACAAGACTACATTATTAAGGCATATTCGTACACACTCTGGTGAGAAACCTTACAAGTGTAAAGAATGTCAGCGTTGTTTTAATCAGGAGGCTACTTTAGCAAGACACATTCTTACGCACATTGGCGAGACACCTTACAATTCTGAAGAATGTTAGTATAGTTTTAGCCATAAGAATAGGCTAGTTTCCTTAAAAAATGTAATTAGTCTGTCTTTTAGATTATTCAAAAAGTAGCTTTTCGCCCGCGGCTTCGCCCGCGTGGACTACAGTGTATATCGCGCGGGCAGAGACCCGTGCTCAGCAGTGGAATTATAGGTAGCCTATGTGTTATTCCAGTGTCTCTTCTACCTACCTACCAAATTTGATCTACATCCGTTCAGTAGTTTTTGCGTGAAAGCGTAACAGACAGACAGAGATACTTTCGCATTTATAATATTAGTAGGGATAAGGGACACGCCTTTTTTTTAATAAAACAAAAATGACAAAGTTATAGCCCATTAAAGTTACGTGTAACGTCACGCCGTGCTGCATTTTTTCGCACGGGGTGACGTCACACGTAACTTTAATGGGCTATATCTTTGTTATTTTTTGTTTAATCGAAAAAAGAAAAAATACGTGTCCAATATTTTTTAACCGACTTCTAAAAAAGGAGGAGGTTATAAATTGGGATGTTTGTATGTTTTTTTTTTATGTTTGTTCGCGCATAACTTCGTCGCTTGCCAACCGATTTGAAAATTATTTTTTTTTGTTGGAAAGGGTATACTTCCCAAATGGTCCCATAGTCACAAAGTTGGGATCTGATGATGGAATCTTGGCGAAATCGAGGGAACTTCTTAAATTCCATACAATTTTTTAGTGAAGTCGGTTATTTTTTTTTTATAAAAAGGTTTTTTTTTTATAATCTAAAATACGGACTAAATAAAATGTAGTTATTTCGTCGTAGATACGCTGGTGACAATGTCACATGCCCACCGTCTTATTGTGTGCAGTGTGTTTCACTTAAGAAGTTACATCGGCGTAATGTTGGCTCCCCTGTCTGTCTACACAAAAAGAAGGGAAAAATGGAAAGAGTTGCCTACTATACCAAAATTGTTCCCCGAAATGTGAAACGAAATCGATTTTAACGGTAGCTGCAACACTTTTTGGAAAATTATGAGAGGAATGGGATTTTATTTTAAAAAAGTAGGTCTCAAAGGAAGTTGTTAATAGAGAGGAACGATACTGTGGCGTGGCGTTTTCGTTATTTGAAAGAATTGTAATACAATCGGAATGGAGCCCAGCGCCCTATACTTTATACAAAAATAGTAACAATAAATAAGGCAATTGTTAAAGTAACGAAGTATCAGTTAATCTCCCTCATGTCAAGTAATTTAATTGCTAAAAATATGGCAACATTATTTTCAATACTACCAACATGACAGCAATGTAACTTCTTAAGTGAAACGCACTGTACAGTGCAATTGCTACGCTCTAAAATGTACCGTATTATACAGGGTTACTGGGAACTCGACGTGTTCCTGGCAGGACGCAATGGTAGGGCGAAAATGCAACAAATTAGCTTTTATGAATTTCAAATGGAGTTGTTTAGGCAAAGCTCAGCGCAGATGTCGCTGCGTACGCTTGACCCAGGGGCTGCGTTCAAAAATAACCAGAGTCGAGTAGAGTTTCAACCCAGGGTCGTTCATAAATAACTCGAGTAGCTACCCTAGAGTTGAGCAGTGTAGGTTAGACAGTTCGCATTCAAAAATGCCAGAGTAGAGTTATCACCCCGAAATCATTACAGTTAACTCTAAACTTATTTTTGAACGCAGCCCAGAATAAAATAATCCCTGCAATAATGGTTATTTGTCACTGTCATAGATATTGTTTATTATGGGTCAAGCGTATAAAGCGACACCTGGTGGCGGAAAAAAGTACTATCCAGTAAACAACTCCATTAGATGTTCAGCAGTTTTCAAGTTGGTAAGGTTTTTTGATTTTATATGCAAAATCCCAGATTTAGAAAGAAAGAAAAAGAGTTTATTCGCGTCCAACATGGCGCATATTAAAAAAAAAAAAAAATGAAACAAAAACGACTTATAAGTAGCAGGTAAATAGCCACAATGCCGGCGCAAGGGCCACTGATACCCCGGGCGAAAATATTGTAGCGCCCAGGTGGAAGTATCGCACCAATCGTAAGCGTAAGCGCAGTGTACCCTCAAAAAATCCATCTAAAAAATCTCAATAAAAAATATGCATATGCACAGAGCGTAAAGCAGTTTTGAGGGTTTGCACCAGGGGAGGCAGGAGCCAGGACCTTGGCGCCCCCCTAAATTTGTCGCCCTGGGCCGTCGCCCCACCATGCCCTCCCCCCTTACGCCGGTACTATCCTATTTAAAATAGGATATGCGTCACATCCGCACAAAACGGCCAGTGCTCAGCATAATGCTGGGGCTCGTGCAGGACAGAGCCACAGCGCTGATTTTCAGCATCAGCCGTTGTCGACGGTGAGACGCTGATCTGATGATTTAATCATTTAAGAGGGTCCTTCTCCACTCGCTTATCGTAAACATCGAAAATGGTTTAAAAGCTTTTTACTTCATTTAATGCAATCCAACGCGATGTTTGACGAAAAGGCAACGCAAAAAAAGAGAGATAACGCCTGGAAACTCTGTTAGTATTCGGTAATTCCGAGATTTATTCGAAAATTTCACAAAACTTGCTCCAGGAAATAGCTGTTTTTTTTAAACCCTTAAAAGTTTTTGGAAAAACTTGTCGTCATTTAGAATCTTAATAAAATTTGCAAGGTCTCTAGAGGATTACTTTTTTGACTTTTTTTAATTTTTAGGCAAATTATGAAGTGTCAAAGTTCATACAAAATAAGAGATTTTCAGAGGTTTTTACTGGATTAGTTTTACACAAATTTAGAAATTGGTTTCTTTAGAAACCTAGATAATATCCACAAGATACTGTGTTTCCAAAATATCTAATGAAAAATGTGTAATAACGTCATAATCAGTTATGAGCGGTTGTATGAAAAACAGTGAAAATGTGAGTCATGATGCACCACCTTAAAGGAAGTTTGAAAACTATTTACGACGCGACTGTACTGAAGTTTAAGTTATTGTCATAATTGATGCTGTTCCACGTCTTTCTTTGTACTTAAAAGTCCAACATTGACTAAAACTTTGGCAAATATCACTTATCAAAGATTTCAATTGTTTGTAAGTTGCTAATACTTCATACAAAATGCGATTTTTTATTATAGGTAGGCTCGGGTTTGACCACCATCTCACCTGATGATAAGCGATGATGTGGTCGACGATGGAGTACGCTTGCCTAGAAGGAACCTATTCACTCTTGACTTAAAGACACCTAAGTTGTAGCTATCAGAAAACTCAGACTCCGGCAGAGAATTCCACTCCTTGGCTGTTCGCACAATATGACGCCACATAAGGATTACGAAGAAAATACGAAATCCTGCATCGCGCAATCAAAGTTCTCTGCGCGATTTAAATATATACGACAGCCCAGCCCAGAGGAGCCAGCAGCACTACTCTGACTCACTGGAGCCAGCAGCACTACTCCGACTCACTGGAGCCTGCAGCATCATCCCGACTCACTGGGGCAGCACCACTCCGCCTCACTGGGGCATCATCCCGACTCACTGGGGCAGCACCACCCCGACTCACTGGGACAGCATCACCCCGACTCACTGGAGTATCATCCCGACTCACTGGGACAGCACCACCCCGACTCACTGGAGTATCATCCCGACTCACTGGGATAGCAACACCCCGACTCACTGAGGCATCACCGCAGACAGTTCCGACTCACCGAGAACTATGCGGCATCGGTTCCGACTCACTGGAACCAACCTACCACTGGCCTGGCACGCATCAGGAACCATCGATCTCCGATTTCCGGAGGGGGGTGATGTAGCGATATCCATGACGCCACATAAGAACTTCGAAGAAAATACGAAATCCTGCAACGCGCAATCAAAGTTTGCCGCGCTATTTGAATATATACGACAGTCAGAAATCAACTGTTGGGCATTAGCCCACCAGACTATAACACCTGTCTGGTCGGAGGATTCTCCCTTTTTGAAGAAGGTATGTGGGACTTAACTGTCTGTTCCGCATACCTCTAAAAATGTGTTCCCAAAACGCTTTATGCGTTTGGGTGGAATGTCTTCCAAGTACCGGTGGCGCAACGCCGTACGCCTTGTGGTCGAAAATGTAAACGATAGAAAACCGAGGCTAGCAACTCGGCGGTGATGCTCAAGACTTTGGGGCTTCGACTCTGCAAGTGTAACATTGCCAATGATTCTCTTGGCTCGCCTCTCAATCAACTCCAGGGCATCAAGCTGGTATTTGGCAGACCCCTCCCAAAGATGAAAACAGTACTCCATAAACGATCGAACTTGGGCTTGATAAAGATTAAGCAGCTGTTCCGGCGTAAAGTACCGTCTCACCCTTGCTAAGATACTCAATTTTTAGCAGCCAATTGAGCCTTTGCCTCGATGTATGAGCCGAAATTGAGAGTGAGATGATAAAGAGTGTCTAGTGCAAAAAAATACTACCGCTAATGTACAAATTGCTATAAAAATATCCTTGTCTTATCTGTTATTCAGAAAGGAATAATAGGGTCGTTTCCAGGGTTAAAATAACTGCATTTTATTTAGTCCGTATTTTAGATTATAAAAAAAAAAAATTGGATGCGTATTTTTTTCTTTTTTCGACTAAACAAAAAGTAACAAAGATATAGCCCATTAAAGTTACGTGTGACGTCAAAAAAAAAAAAAATGCAGCACGGTGGCGTGACGTTACACGTAACTTTAATGAGCTATATCTTTGTCATTTTTGGTTTAATTTACAAATAAAAAAAAAACTTTTTACAAAAAAAAAATATAACCGACTTCAATGATAAAAAACACTGAAAAGTATCAAATAACTTTAATTTTGGAAGTCGGTGTTTCTTTAATAGTTTAGTCTCTTCGTTATTTAACACCGACTTCCAAAATTAAAGTTATTTGATACTTTTCAGTGTTTTTTATCATTGAAGTCGGTTATATTTTTTTTGTAAAAAGTTTTTTTTATTTTACACTTTTTAGTTACGGTACCACCACTAAAAAGTACCCCTCAGTCAAACTTAAATACCTTATAGTCAGAGCGCATCTCATAACGGTTCTAATAATCCCAAACACGGTTAGATTACATTAATTTACCTTTCGGCTTCATCATCAGATCAGTTCGATATATCCTCTCCCCCTCTTCTTTCAAACAGTCATTAAACTAGATGCTGGAGAGGGAAAGGATATATCGAACTGATCTGATGATGAAGCCGAAAGGTAAATCTTTCAATCAGTCATTAGACTAGATGCTGATAATCCCGGCTGTAGCATCAGGCCAGATTTATGTCAACATTGCAATGAACTTAAAATTTAGTCCTGTTTAAAATGAGCCCAAACACGACTACGGTGCTGTAATTTCAAGGTTTGTACTTTTCCTGATGCTCCTGGCTTCAGCATCAGGTCTCTATGTACTTCGGTGTTCTTTATTAGCAGTACGTTTATCCACACATCGAGCCGTTTTCAATGAGCCTAAACTCGATATATCTGCTGTTTGTTGTCGAGGACTTAGGTACTCTGCAGACTATCCTGACTGCAGCATCAGGTCATGACTTGATGATCATGAGACCAAATGTGGCAAATGCCCTATCAAACATCAAAACAATTTACTAAAACAGTCCTTGCCTGTTCGAGTAACTTCTTACTGTTAAGGAGTTGTACCTTCCATCATCAGCCCAGCTACCTGAGATGGTGACGACCATACGCAAATACACAAGATACTTCATAAAATATGCGAAAATCAATAAGTGAGCCTATACAATTTGAAGGTTGCCCTCGATTTCTCCAAGATCCCATCATCAGATCCTAATTTGGTGATAATGGGACCACCTCAGAGCTATCTACTTTCGAACAAAAAAAGAATTTTGAAAATCCGTCCACATTTGGGGGAGTATTCGACGAACAAACATACAAAAAAAAAAAAAAAAAAACATACAAACAGCCGAACGTAGTACCTCCTCCTTTTTGGGAAGTCGGTAAAAAAATACCGTGTCCCTTATTTTTTAATAATCTAAAAGACGGATTAATTAAATTTTTTACGGCAACTAGCCTATTGTCACTACTTTTGCTTGTGTGACGGGGAAGAGACAAGTTTAATGGAGACTAGGTAAAATTGTGAGACGGTCGTCAGTCGTAAATTTCAATACAATCGTGCCGTATATAATTTTCAAATGATTAGATATGGAGTTTTGCATAAAAAATCTTCATCATCATCATCTTCAGCCTTTTAAATATTCCCACTTCTGGGACTTAGGCCTCCTCTCCAGGAGAGGGAATGGGTCGTAATCCACCACGCGGGCCCAGTGCGGGTTGGTGGATGTCACATGTCTTCGAATTTTTGGTTCTAGGACATGCCGGTTTCCTCACGATGTTTTTCTTTACCGTTTTGAGAGCAGTGGTGATGAAATAAATTACACAAAGTAATGCGCCTGCCTGGGTTCGAACCCGCAACCTACAACTCGTAAGTCTTGGCCATTAGCACTCGGCCACCACTGCTCACTGCACAAAAAATCTTACTAACTCAAAAATTGCTGAATATCGGTAAAACATTTGGTGGTTTAATTTGTTGCATTTTAGTAACCCTGTATACGTAGTGTCAACAAAATGACGGCGAAGTGTTAGTCTTACTTTGTGTCTAGATAAGGCGACAACTTTGTATATTTTGTTGCCTGACTGCATCCTACCAGGGCCTCAAGTCTGCTATTACAATAGTGTCACAATGGTCTATCATTGTTTTCATAATTATTGATTTTGACAAGTTTTGGTAATCTGCTAATATAATGGCGTCATTATGTTATTCCAATGGTCAACCACTGCCAATTCTTTGAAAGAAATGGCATAGAATGGTAATCTTGTACAAAATAACAAATCAATGTCTGACGTATGCGGCAATCTGCTAAAATTTTGACAGTTCCTTTGATCATTGAACTACAGTGCATTTCACTTAAGAAGTTCCTTTGGCGTAATGTTGGCAATACGGGAAAACAGTGTTGCAATATTTTTAGCAATTAAATTACTTAATATTAGGGAGATTAACTTATATATATTTCGTTACTTTTAAAAGTTGCGTTTTATTGTTTTTTTTTTAACTATTTTTTAATAAAGTGTAGGGCGCTGGGCTCCATTTCGATTGTCCTGCAATTCTTTCAAATACCGAAAACGCTACGCCACAATACCGTTCCTCTCTATAACAACGTCCTTTTAGTCCTGCTTTTTTTTAAATAAAATCCCATTCCTCTCATAATTCTCTAAAAAGTGCTACAACTACCCTTAAAATCGATTTCGTTGCACATTTCGGGGAACAATTTTGGTAGAGTAGGTAACTCTTTCCTTTTTCCCTTCTTTAATGTGTAGACAGACAGGGGAGCCAACATTACGCCGAAGGAACGTCTTAAGTGAAACGCACTGTACCATTAGAACGATGTTGTCATTTTATTGTGTGACCATTGATCGATCATTATGAATTAGCAGATTACGAAGTTTTAACAAAATGACGATGGGATCGTCTTGGAATGACGATTTTATAAAAATAGCAGACTTAGGGAAGATTCATATCTGACGGAACATGCGTCGCGTAATATTGGTCGCGTAACGCCAGAACAGACAAATGTATAGAAAAACACTTGACCGTTCACACTCAACCGATGATACGTTAGTGCGTCGAGCGTACAGCGTCTATTCCGTTTCCGTTAACGCATTGTCGGTCGACGTAAGAGCGGCAACGTCGCGCGCGCCACGCGCTACTTGTATTTTGATTGATGCATTCAGTCTAGGCGTAACATCAGCAGAGATCGTTCAGAAACTGACATGTGGCAGGATGTTACGCTCGACGCATCCTGCCACATGTCAGTTTCTGCGTTTAGCATCTATAAGAGCGGTTGTGTTGAAGACCGTTTGTCAGAGATCGTTTGTGTATACGGCCTATACACAAACGATCTCTGCTGATGTTACGCCTAGACTGAATGCATCAATCAAAATACGATTAGCGCGTGGCGCGCGCGACGTTGCCGCTCTTATGTCGACCGACAATGCGTTGACGGAAACGGAATAGACGCTGTACGCTCGACGCACTAACGTATCATCGGTTGAGTGTGAACGGTCGAGTGTTTTTCTATACATTTGTCTGTTCTGGCGCTACGCGACCGATAATACGCGACGCATGTACCGTCAGATATGAACCTTCCCTTAGGCCCCTGATGATATGCAGTGATGCAATCGTAGATGGTGAAGCGCACTAGTTTATTAAAATAAGATATTCTTTATTTGTGTAAGTTAGCGTGTAAGATTGAGATTTATTGTTTGAGTCCGGATGTGTTTAGCCGTAAGTGTCGGTGTACAAATAATTATAACATTGAAAACTAAAAATAATAATAATAAGTCTTCATACAAATAATTACCTAGGATTACACTTACAAAATGTATACCATAGAGACCATTTAATTCGAAGTTATTTTTGTCTTATGTCATAAACAGTAATGTTAAACAAATGCAAGATCAATGTCAAAGCTACAAAATATATGTCAAAATTAGAATATTTATGTCAAAGTCACTATAAGTAAAATATTATAATTTACAGTATAGATTTGATTATTACAAGATTTCAAAATAACAGTTATAACCACGGAATAAAGAAAAGTAGAGGAAGTGCCTCTTAGATATCGCGCCCGTGTTAACATCAAGCGAGATTCGCCTATTACATGTGCAGGTGAATATGGCATCTATTTCAAAGGTACTAGCGTTCTGAATAGAATAAATTGGTTACAGCGCCATCTAGCGTTGAGTAGCCGAACTCGTTGTAAATTGGTTTTTAGACGAAAAACTTTATTGTTTCTGTCATGTCAAATAATAAAAACTTTCTTACGTTGTAATAAGACCTAATTTATGAAAGCAATAAGAATATGATTTGTAAAAGTTAAGTTTGTAATTCGTAGCTTCGTAGCCAATCATATTACTGTTTTTTATGTGTGTAATGTACAATTTGATACGCAAATGTGTGAGTTTGGTGAGACTGGTTCCCGTGCTTAGCCACGTTAGGGGCACTTCTACCTATATTTTCTGTTCTGTGGTTATAACCTTATTTTTTAGTATATGCGAAGCCTGAAACACCTGTCTAGTACTTTTATGTAAATAGTTTGTACAAAATTTCATAACTGTATCATGAAAAATCACAAAGTTATAAGCTTGACATGTCAGCAAAAATACAAGGTGACCGGGCCATCCAGGTGACTGAGGGGTTGTTTTGCACTTGCACCCAGCTGTTTGATGGCGCCTAACACCCGCTATGACCTGTCCTGACCTGTGTAGTACTTACTGCTTAGTGTCGGTGGTGTCCAACGTGGACGATGTGGTGGTGTTAATGTAGAAGCACTTTTTTCAAATTTGTGAATGTGAAGTACCATGGAGCATTTTTATTAGGTTATAACTTTTTATTTTATACTAGCTTTCCGCCCGCGGCTTTTCCCGCGTGGACTACAGTTTATATCGCGCGGGCAGAGACCCGTGCTCGGCAGTGGAATTATAGGTAGCCTATGTGTTATTCCAGTGTCTCTTCTACCTACCTACCTACCAAATTTGATCTAAATCCGTTCAGTAGTTTTTGCGTGAAAGCGTAACAGACAGACAGACAGACAGAGTTACTTTCGCATTTATAATATTAGTTGGGATTTTGACATTACGAGCATGGCAGTTGAGAGTTTGTCATGCTCTCTCATTGTCTCGCTGGAGGTGGCTCGGGTTATTGGGTCATTCTGTTCTCTTCAAAATGGTTGAGCTGAATGGGGCTGATGCACGTGTCATGCTCGTGAACGGGTACCGTCAGTTGAGACTGGTCATCTCTTAGCTGCCAGTGGCTTAATTCAGTTTCTATCTTTTATTTATTATTTAATATCTACATTGTGCTTACATCTCTATTTGAAATAAATGCTTTGATTTTGATTTTTTTATTTTTTTTATTTTGTCCAACTTGTGACCTTTTTACATATTTTAGAGAAAAATATAACATGGTGTAAAAAGCACGGAGTTAGTATAGAAGAGGAGATGTAATAAGATTTCCCTAAGAAAAAAAGCGTGACATTTTGCGGGGTGAGGGGGTGTTAGACTCCGCCCATTTTTTTATTTGCTATCTGCCGGTCAATAGCCAAACTACTTGCTCGTTCTGTTGATTCTGTTTTGTGGCTACGTAACTATCTCACACTTGATGTCATTAAGTGCAGGATGCAACAGGGTCGCACTCAGAATTACCAGGGACTTCTGTTTTTTAAATTAATTGTGCAAACCATCCGATACGTATATTTTTCATTTAAATAGTGATACTATTATTAGATGAATGACGAATGAAGATCATTCGAAAATCATCAAAATCCTTTTTATTGTAACATTTTTTTTATTCCATTTTTATTAGGTTTTACTTTTTTAAAGGCTTATTTTGATAGAAAGAATTATCAAGATTGATTACAAAGCTATTCTTTTTTTTTTGTCAGTGAAGGTTTTATATAATTAGCTCCCGAGCATTGAGTGGGAGATTATAAAGAAACCAGAGTGAAGTGAGGAATTCAAGCCGCCAGAGACAAAGACAGCTTTATCCTTGTGTTGCATACTCTACTTTTTACACAAAATGTGAGGTAATTAAAAACAATTTGATCGACCAAATCATATATTAGAGAAATATAAGTATTATTTTACAAGTTCGTCAGCCGTGGGATATTCGGTAAAATAATTGGCTTCTAATTACTGCTCTGTATTTTTGCTATTTGACGATAGATGGACTTGTTTACAAAATTATACAAAAACTACAAAAATAATGTTATGGCGATTAAAGGAACTTTAGGAATGAATGTTGATCAAATTTCAGTACGTATGATTATTAAAATATATTAATACTGAGCTCTACGTACCTAAATATATTTAGTTCCCATGACATAAAGTGTCGCCATCTAATGTCGAGTAGAATTATATTTGGAAATGCTGACGTTAAGATTTTTCTAGAAGTATTTTAATAAATTATGCATATAAAATAACTTACAAATGAAATGTGATGGCATCCATAGCATCAGAACGTCTATCCGAGTAATTTTTACAAGATAAAATACAACACTTACTTAATTTTTTTGGTTTTCTATCGCGAATATGATGCCAAATAAGTGGGTTTACGAAGTTGTGCACAGGACGAACGCCAACAATACACTGATTTAGGCCACGCCCACCGTGATGACGTCAGGATTCAGTTGAGAGTCACAGTGCACAGTTGTTTAGGCCGCCTCCTCTTCTATACTAACTCCGTGGTAAAAAGTATTGCAATCCATTCAGTTACTGATTCTGTACAAACTATATTCAGGTTTCGCATATACTAAAAATGATGTTTTTCAATACTCTTGCTCATAAAGTGACTCTTATTGCACTGCACTTAGGTATATAATGGCACTTGTTACCAAACTGTGACATTTTGATTACCATTACGCACTAGTGCTATAATGTGGTTAAAACCTTATTGTTCAACCTCTCCCCCACCATCATTTTATTACATTTATCGTATTAGGATGGGCGCAGGTCGTTCCCCACGAGGAAACGGAAAAAAATGGGCGCGCGTATGAAAACAAATTTTTACCTCCACAAAAGTTTACTAGTTTTATAGTTATTTTCTTTACAAGTGTATTGAAAAACGTCGTATGATACACGTGAGTAATTAATGATTACCGTTCTCGGCTCTCTTAAGACCCTCGCCATGGCTCGGGTCTAAATACCGCCTCGACGGTAATCACTAACATTACATACTTATATCATAATGTACTATTAGATGTCAATATTACAATGTAAATGTCAAAATTATAAGATAATGTAAAAAACACAGGAACCGTGCCATAATCACAACTATCAGCGTTAGTGTCAAGAAACATTTTTTTGAACAAACTTTTCTTGGCTAGAAATTTGGAGACACTATTATGCTTTTTGCAAAAGAAACGTTTTCAATTGACGTTTGAATGCACTATAGACTGTCGAAAAAGTCAAACGACATGGGAATTTTGTATAATATTTAAACATTAAAAAAAAAAGACAGTGTGTTACTCGGAGACTGCCGCGGTAAAGCTATTGCATAGCATTTTTTATCAACCTATTTGTGATTGAAGTGGACAAGTTGCCATGACAACCATTTAGTGGGGGGTGTTAGGTTTTTTTCGTTACGGAATTTCTGGATTCGGTCTCCACGCTCAAGGCCCGCGATAGAAGCTATGCAATAGCTTAAAATCTATATTCGATACTTTTTATAAGGGTCCTGTATTAGTAAACAATGATCAAGATCTCTTAATCAACCTTGATTATTGAACCAGTGTTGACTACATCAGATTTCATTTTGCCCTAATAATTACCCAAGTCGTTTAACTTTTTAGATAGACTTTAATACTTAATTGTGTAATTATTTCCATCGTTTAGGCAAAATGTTAAATTCAGTAGGAAGGTAGTAAATATAATATAGTACATTATAATATAGCGTTAGCTGTTTTTGTTGGATAGATGCGAAAAATAGTCGTACCTCTTCCATTATGCGTGCGGTGTCTTCTAGACGTGGAAACAGTTTTTAAAATATGGTTTGCATGTATCAACCGTTTTTAACACAAACATTAAATGATAATGATAAATGATATTTATTTTGTTTTGAATAAAAAACACTTGCACGTCAATTTTTTTTTTAGTCAGTTTAAACTAGATGAGACCGGTGTTTCCTAGAAGAAACACCGAAACAAACCCTGAGGTCAAAGTCTCCTTTAACCCTTCAGATACCGTCAATTAGAGACACAATAATAAGACAATAGATGCGCGGCCACCGGTGGTCGTTTGGGGATTCATGAATTAAAGTCCAAACAGTAAATATGTTTTGGTCAAAATCACATGAGAACCCTGCAGATTTATCTGAGATGGTCTTTTGGAGAAAGAGCCACACAGATTTGAGTGGATCTGTCCAGTCCAGTTTTCGCAAAGCTCAACTCAGGACTGCTAACGACTTGACAAACAATACCAAGGAAAAGATATTTGGGGACATTGACCTAATGCATCTTTTGGCCCAACGTTGTACGTTGGACTTCATTTCGATCGCTCTCCAATCCTTTTAACTCTTTGAATGCTTTAAGTTCCACAGTGCGACATAAGTGTACTAATTACCGGTGATTAGCATTCAATACCGCAAACGCCACACCATAATATCGTACCTCACCATTAACAACTTCTTTTTAGACCTGCTATTTTTTAATAGATTCCCATTCCCTTATAATTATCCATAAAATGGTGCGACTACTGTTAAAACCGATTTCGTTTCACATTTCGTGCAAAAATTTTGCTAGAGTAGGCAACTCTTCTGTATTCCTTTCTTTTTTAACCGACTTCGAAAAGGAGGAGGTTCTATGTTCGGCTGAATGTATGTTTTTTTTTTTTGTATGTGTGTTCACTGTTATCTTGGTCAAATTGTGGACCGGCTTTATCTTCTATCTCTACTTTTGCTATAAAAACATCAAATTTTATGTCTGTGTGGGTAAAATATGAGAGTGTGTGCAAATGCTCATCGAACATTTTTGTATTCAAATAAAGCTCGGCTTTGGAAAAGACATGAATGAATTACGAGTGACATCCATTTTTACGGATATAACGAGGCGCCCTCTATGACGCGTAAAGTTGTACTTACGAACTAAAAATTAGTTTAAATTTGCTTTGATCGGATAACGTGTTGACCATCTGTTTTGATAGTTTTTTTTTTTTGTTTTCTGTCATTTAACAGTTTATGAATACGGAAACTATACTTGTGGTTGTGTGTGGCGTATGTGCGAAATCGATATTGTTTAGGTAGAGTTTGAGTTTTAGAGATAAATATAATCTTGTAACTTTACTAATTAGAATATTACTCAGAAAAGTAAATCACTTAATATATAGGCAGTTAATTTTTCTCAAACGATAACAATGCTTGGAATACATCAAAGGAAGCTCGTGCCCCGGTATGAAGGCTAGAAGGAACGGGATGGGGTTTTTAGTCAGTAAGAGTCTGACATTATCTCCCGCTCCACCCAAGAGTGGGTTTTGTCATAAGATGATTTGTCCCATCGCAAAAACATCTAAATAACTTCGCTGGTACCATGAAAATGCATCAGAATTCTCAATAGCTGTTGAATGCTGTTAGGTATTTCATTCATTCTGTTTTGGTAAACCGCTGATTTTTAGTGTTTTTTACATTGAAGTCGGTTAATTATTTTTTTTTAACGTCTTTTTTTTTCAGACAGTCAGGGGAGCCAACATTACGAAGAAGGAACTTCCAAAGATTTTATATATCCTAGTACCTAGTAGGATATATAAAATCTTTGGGAATTTCATAAGTGAAACGCACTGTAGGATGCCAATGTAGAGTTGTAACGTCAAATTGTCAGTCAGAAAAATTATCTATGAATCATAGAACCTGCAATAAGTTTGCTGTTTTAAAAATAATTTGATTTTATATATAGCTTCTGCCAGTGGCTCCGCCCGCATGTGATTAGGTTTCTTCATTTATACTTTGAACCCTTTTAGGATATGAATTATGGGGAATCCTCTCTAGTATTCACATACGTCATAAAAGGAAACCTATGTCAAATTCACGCTCTTAGTCCCAGTAGATTCGGAGAGGGTGTGTTGGAATTGCATCATTTAATATGCCACCAAGTCTTCTCCGTCATCAAGGAGTGAAATTCCCTGCCAAATTGTTTCTCGTTAGCTACAACCTAAAGGGTCTTGTAAGTTAAAAGTGAATAGGTTACATCTAGGTAAGCGTGCTCCATCGTCGTCCACATCATCACTTACTAGGTGAGATAGTGGTTAAGCGTGAGCTTGACAAAAATAAAAAAAAACAGAAACCAAGAAATAAGGCGATTTTAAAGATGCTCCAAGTAATCTTTAAAACTCCCGAGATTTGAGGAGAAAATTGCTCATGTGTTTCTTGACTGTGCAGGCATTATATCATTATTGATACACGCATACAAACCCTAGGATCCAAAAGAGGTGAGCTGGAAGGAATAAGCCTGTTAAAAGATTGCCGCCCTGGCCCACTCATAATGGTCCACATAGGATTGAATGCGGTAACCAGACTCCGATAGATAAATAGAAAAAAAAACGTTGTTCTACCGAGTGAAGTTCTGAAAACTTAAAATGACAACCTTTATTTTTTATTTTAGGTTGCGCCTAACAGAATTCAAACAATAAATGTACAGCAAATAGATAAGGCGTAATGAGGATACAAGAAAAACATGTTCCACAAAATTATGTCACCCCACACGATTTTCTCCCATAGAAATATAATAATGTCGATTACTGTTGAAATGAAACAGTCTCCAAACTATAAAACGTGTTAAACTTTAGTGCTAACATTTTCTCAATTTCTGATGTAGCTTTCATTTGTATACACGTTCGGGTTCAGTAAATAAACGCTAAAATATGGAACACTCACACGGGACATTGAAGAGATTAGATTTTTTCTATTTTCTCTTTAACTATTATATTTTACGCTTAGGTTTTGGTTTCACAATTGACTCTGTGTTATACACGTAAAACAGAGTAAGAATATTAAGAATTTAATGAACCAAAATTGCAGAATTTGGGAACACTCGTTCTGCACCATAAGAGGATTGAGTGTTCTAAATAATCCTTTCATCATCATCATCATCATCATTTCAGCCGACAGACGTCCACTGTTGGACATAGGCCTCCCCTAAGTGTCGCCACAATGATCGATCCTGCGCGTCTCGCATCCATCGGTTTCCCGCAACCTTCACCAGGTCATCGGTCCACCTTAATAATCCTTTATAAAATGCAAATTAAACGTTAAAACCATTTGAATTTTTTTGATTAGTTTTCAACACAATTAATCCACATACAAATATTAAACATATATCTAGTAAATTTCGAGATACGAGAGTGTAGCATTGTCTCAGATTGGCGGATTGAGTGTTCCAATTAATGGACCACTGCTTTTTTCCCATCGAATTTCACAATTCTTTTATCTTCACCATGAAGTTATCACAATTGTTTCCTAAATCCTTTCTTGATTTCGTACAAATATAATAAACTTTTAAAAAAGAACTCTCAATCCACAAGCACACGAAATTATTGTACCTACCCAATTGGCAACCAACAATATCATTCATCCTTACTAATATTATTTAAAAACGAAAGTGAGTTTGTTTGTTTGTTACGCCTTCACGCCTAAATGGCAATACAGATTTTGATGAAACTTAGTACACGGAACGACCATGTCCTGGAATAGGACATAGGATAGTTTTTATCTCGGAAGTATGTGCCCTTGGGATAGTTTTCTGCTATCACGCGGGCGAAGCCGCTGGGAGCAGCTAGTAGATACTAAAAAAAGTTAAAAAAAAGTTCCTAGAGCGTAAACTCTAACACAAACAACTAAAATTAATAATAATAAATGAGTAGAAAAATTTCGATGAAATATCACTCACAATTTGTTTTATTTTACATTTAAAGGTAAGAAACGCTTTATTTCATAAATAAACTTACTAACATAATATTTTTTTATTCATTAATTGTTAAATAAACATGAATATTATTTTCAGGAATATTTTATAATCAAAAGTATCAACTATGTTTAAGCAGCGTACAGTCAGGGTGAATACCTTCAGATTTATTTAATTCGGGCTCTTTTTGCTGTCATCTTTCGGTGGCCAAACGTCATTATATTAGTAGATTACCAAAACTTGTCAAAATCAACAATTATGAAGTCAATGATAGACCATTCTGACACTATTATATAGCAGACTTGAGGCTCTGACCACGTGACTGAGCGTTGAGATAACGTCATTCCCGTACATTTGAAGCATTCTACTAACTATTGCAGATTAGCAACTTGGCTAGGGCCTAGGGGTACTTGACTCGAAATCAACAAGTAACGAGAGCTCGAGGCCGCGTCTAAATCAGCGGCGAGTAGTTAACTGCTCTTAAGATTTTATCCATGATCGTATACAAGAAATTAAAACATTTTGGTACTATTGGAAAGGACATTAATCTAGTTTTTATTAATATTTTTAAAATGGAAAAATATATTACGAGATTTTCATCAAATAAACATTTATTTAAAGAAATATCAGTTTTCGTCACTATTTTTCAAGTTAAAACTTTTTTTTTAGTTTTGTATTAAAATCATATGTCTTGATGTTTAGATAAGTAGTTTCCCTAAGTATTCAGCTTTCCAACTGTGTTTTTTTATTTTGATCAGGTGTTTTTATTGCCAAGGTCGGAAGTGGTTAGAAAACCATTTTAGAGACGCGAGCGTGCTGGCGCTGGCGCGATGGCGGTTGGCGCAGAGCTAGACATGGCGCGCACGTCATTTGTCACGGTCACAAGCATTTTTCTACACATTTTTTGTAACTGTCACATCTTCAAGTGCGCGCACTACATGTTGAGTTCATAAGCACGGTGACATTTTTTCAAAAGTCACGGTGACTTGGTCCCCAGTGCTCGCTATGGCTTGGCCGCGCGGGCTTGGCGCTTGAGAGGGTAGAAGAAAAAAAGAAAAACAATAAGATTATTTAATTTGTTAATTATCCTGGCGCCCCATCTGGACAATGTTGATAGGTACCTAACGACATAGATTTGTTATAAACCCAACGAACAGACAACCACCACCTGATTGGAATCAATTAAAAAAAATTATTGCATAATTTTTATTAAGACGTTTTCCATTTGTTTTTCCATTAAGGATCAATGGACCGGAACACAGATATCGTTTTTACGCAATATAATTCTGTACACATATTTATGGCCTATTCGTAGATATTCATTTATACGTTCTACCTCAAACAGACCGACAAACATGTATTTTTTGTACGTTATCTTTTTCATACATGCACGATTGTCTAATGCTAATGGGCTAGCAACAGAAAAGGTAAGTTTCAAACAGAAGATTATACGATATAAATAAGTCATTGCCAATATCGTTGTTGATCATCTCGGACTTGTCCTGATATATTTGAGGTCAGGGCAGCACACGGAGTTAGTATAGAAGAGGAGATGTTGTAATAAGATTTCCCTAAGAAAAAAAGCGTGACATTTTGCGGGGTGAAGGGGTGTTAGACTCCGCCCATTTTTTTATTTGCCATCTGCCGGTCAATAGCCAAACTACTTGGTCGTTCTGTTGATTCTATTTTGTGGTTACGTAACTATCTCACACTTGATGTCATTAAGTGCAGGATGCAACAGGGTCGCACTCAGAATTACCAGGGACTTCTGTTTTTTAAATTAATTGTGCAAACCATCCGATACGTATATTTTTCATTGAAATAGTGATACTATTATTAGATGAATGACGAATGAAGATCATTCGAAAATCATCAAAATCCTTTTTATTGTAACATTTTTTTTATTCCATTTTTATTAGGTTTTACTTTTTTAAAGGCTTATTTTGATAGAAAGAATTATCAAGATTGATTACAAAGCTATTCTTTTTTTTGTCAGTGAAGGTTTTATATAATTAGCTCCCGAGCATTGAGTGGGAGATTATAAAGAAACCAGAGTGAAGTGAGGAATTCAAGCCGCCCAAGACAAAGACAGCTTTATCCTTGTGTTGCATACTCTACTTTTTACACCAAATGTGAGGTAATTAAAAACAATTTGATCGACCAAATCATATATTAGAGAAATATAAGTATTATTTTACAAGTTCGTCAGCCGTGGGATATTCGGTAAAATAATTGGCTTCTAATTACTGCCCTGTATTTTTGCTATTTGACGATAGATGGACTTGTTTACAAAATTATATAAAAACTACAAAAATAATGTTATGGCGATTAAAGGACCTTTAGGAATGAATGTTGATCAAATTTCAGTACGTATGATTATTAAAATATATTAATACTGAGCTCTACGTACCTAAATATATTTAGTTCCCATGACATAAAGTGTCGCCATCTAATGTCGAGTAGAATTATATTTGGAAATGCTGACGCTAAGATTTTTCTAGAAGTATTTTAATAAATTATGCATATAAAATAACTTACAAATGAAATGTGATGGCATCCATAGCATCAGAACGTCTATCCGAGTAATTTTTACAAGATAAAATACAACACTTAATTTTTTTGGTTTTCTATCGCGAATATGATGCCAAATAAGTGGGTTTACGAAGTTGTGCACAGGACGAACGCCAACAATACACTGATTTAGGCTACGCCCACCGTGATGACGTCAGGACTCAGTTGAGAGTCACAGTGCACAGTTGTTTAGGCCGCCTCCTCTTCTATACTAATTCCGTGGGGCAGCAAGTCAGGATATTGTGGCGTAGCGTTTTCGATATTTGAAAGAATTGCAGGACAGTCGGAATGGAGTCCAACGTCTTAAACTTTATACAAAAATAGTTTAAAAAAAAAGGCAATTGCAAAAGTAACGAAGTATCAGATAATCTCCCTAATATTAAGTAATTTAATTGCTAAAAACATTTCAACACTGTTTTTCCGTATTGCCAACATTACGGCAAAGGAACCTCTTAAGTGAAACGCACTGTACCTATCTCTGTTTGTCAAAACGACGGAGTGACGGATTGACACAGCTGTGTGTGTATTTGACTAGTAATATATGCGTTTAATATAATAATGTATAATAGTAATGTGTTTTTTGGAAATTTAATTACGGCGCCGATTTCTCAACATATTAGGATAGCTAGCAAATACGTCATACAAAGGTGGTCTTGGGGTCAAATTGGAAAATGTTATGGAGCCGAGTGCTTTTTTTTCATAGGTGGAAAATCATTCAATGACTTGTGCTGCTCTTGGGCATGGCGGGAATTCAAACTTTTACGATCCTCAGACTTTTACGGATAAGAAAACCCACTCCAGTTCATTTTTGCCTTCGTTCCAGGCCCCGGGGTTTTTTTTTTTTTGTCGACGGGGAAAATCATCTTTGACGAAACCCGCTCTTGGGTGGAGCGGGAGACAGTGTCAGACTCTTACTGACTAAAAACCCCGCGCCGTTCCTTCTAGCCTTCATACCAGGGCACGAGCTCCCTTTCGGACAACCCTGTCCCCAGTAGGCTTCGACCCAGCTGGGGCCCTCCTGCTGCTGACAACAACCTTGAGGCGCGCGGGAACAGTGCGCGCCGTCGGCGTCTTGGACTCGGTCCATTACCGGACGATCGGACAGCGAGCTACCCATGGCTCGCCGTCCGCGAGCCCGCGTCTACGGTGGCCGGAAATCGGGATCGGAATCCCGGCGACGGCGGCGAGGGCGCCGTTGCCTGATGCGGTCGGCCTCCTCCTTTGCAAGCATTACTGCTTCGCAGAAGGAGGCGACCGCCTGCCATTCCTCCTCGCTCCGGACCATGGCCTCGACCAGGGCCCGGCGCGAGAGGTCTCCGCCGCCGATCGCCCCCACAAGGGGACGGCGATGCTCCGCCCAGGCAGGGCACACCTCTACGGTGTGCTCCACCGTGTCCTCCGGGCGTTGCGCACAGTGGCGACACCCGGGCGTCTCTTCCGCTTGAATCCGATGCAGGAACCTCCCGAACTTGCCATGTCCGGTGAGGACCTGCGTCATGTGGAAGGTAAGGACGCCGTGAGGTCTTTCCAGCCACGCCTTAAAGAGGGGACTTAACGCCATAATCGTGGCGTGCCCAGCACTGGGTTGCGATAGCCGTTGACGCCATTTCACCATGAGATCCCGCCGGAGCTCTGTCCGCCATGTTTTAACATGTTGCGGCAGTGGACTTTCACCCCGGCGTTGCATCTCCACGCGCATGTCGTGCATGTGTGCAAGGACTGTTGCCTCCAGATCCCACGGTGGTAGGCCAGCCAGAAGGCTCGCCGCTTCGCGGGAGATCGTGCGGTAACCCCGCACCATCCGTATTGCCATGACCCTCTGGCAGGCGTTCAGTATGGACGCCGGTCGCTTTGCCAGCGACGGCGCCCACACCGGCGCCCCGTAGAGAGGCCCCGGGGTTCACTCTCGCACAACCCTTGGCTCCAGTAGGGTTCGAACCTGCTGGGCCCCTACGGTTTTGCTAACATGTCCCCGAGACGTAAGTGGAATACTACGTGCCATCCGCAACCCCGCGCCTAAGGTGACTGGAAATAGGGATCAGAATCCCGGCGGCTGGGGCGTGAGGAAGGTCGTTCTCTCACGTGAGCGGCCGCTACCTTCGCTAGCATTACTGCTTCGCGGAGGAGGTAGCTTCGATCAGCTACCATTTCTCCTCAGTCCGGCTCGAGAGGTCGTTACCGCCGATCGCACCCACGAGGACACGGCTGTGCTCCGCCTGAGTGGGGCATACCTCCGCCGTATGCTCCACCGTGTCCTCCGGGTGGTCTACACAATGGTGACACCTGGGCGTTTCCTCCAAATTTACCATGTCCGATGAGGTGTCATCATGCGAAGGTGTAGACGCTTTTACGTCTTTTTAAACACTTTTCAAAGAGGGGATTTACCGCCCCAATTATGACGTGCTCAGATCTGGGTTGTGACAGTCACGGTCGCCATTTTACCATGAGATCCCGTCGGAACTCTGTCCGCCATCGCCAGCGGAGTTTTACCCCGTTGCATCTCCATGCGCGAATCGCGTATGCGTTCAATGACTGTTGGCTCTAGATAGCGATCTACCAAGGGTGGTGGCAGGCTAGCAAGGAGGCTCACCGTTTTGTGGGAGACCGTGCGGGATCCCCGCACCATGACCCTCTGGCATGCGTTCAGCTTGGCCACCAGTCGCTTTTACAATAACGGGGCCCACACCGGCGCTCCGTAAAGGGCCATGGACCGAACGACGTAGAGTATCCGGTAAAAGGGCTAGACCTCTAGGTTAGGTTAGGGACCGCAGGGCAGCCCCAGTTCGTTTCAGTTTGGGAGCCAGATGTCTGAAGTTTTCCTCAAAATTCAAACGGCCGGCTGTCTTCTATTGATAAAGGACCTTTTTATTAATTTCTAAAAAAGTTGTCAACTCCGGAGCCAACTCCGGAGTTCCGAATTTTTATTGTTCAACATCGTAACTAGCTCCGGAGTTGAGAACTATCCGAGTTTGAATGCCCTAGGCGGAGGCCGTGGATGTGTCAGACTATTTTTTTTTTTTAATTTTTATAAACTAGTGCTTGACTGCGATTCCACTCGATGGAAAGCAGCCATTGCTCGCCGACCGCGAGCCCACGCCTACGGTGGTTGAAAATCAGAGTCGGGATCCCGACGGATGGGACGTGAGCCGAGAGCGACCGCCTCCCTCGCCAGCATTACTGCATTGCAAAAGGAGGCGAACCTGCCAATCGTCCTCGCTCGGGGCGATCCACATAGTGGTGACACCAAGGAACAGTAAATCCGTGGGTGACACTACTGACGGCCGGGTCAATAGGCTAGTTGTGTTTTTTATTTGTAAATTAAACCAAAAATGATAAAGATATATCCCATTAAAGTTAGAAAGAAAGAAAGAAAGAAAGAAAGAAAAAATATTTATTTGGCGACTCTCACCAGGATCACACACACAAAAAAAAAAACAAACAAAAAAAAAAATATGTAAAAAATAAATAAAAACAATATCATTGTGTGTGCCTCACGGCCGCGCCAAAAAGGTTCATTTCAGCAATGTTGCCAGACAGAAAAATACTGTCTGACGCTGGTCTTCCAATGAACCTTTAGAGATATGTGACGGAGCAAACGGTTTCAAAGATTAGGTACTAGGTATAACAAATAAATATATAAAGAAATAAGTATTTTTGATGAAATAATGTGTATACAAGTTCAGATAAAAATATAATAGATATTTTCAGATAAAGTTATAATATATGGTCCAATATTTGTTTAGCGATAAATACAAGAAAAAAAAAAAAAAAAGTTGAGGTAGGCTGTAGGGTATTTTATATGATCGACACATTAAGTGTGACCATATCTAGTTTCCGTTGCACATCTATCAAATACTGCCGTAATCGCGATCTGAACGAATGAATAGTGCCCAGTATTCTTAATGGTGGTGGAATATTATTCCAGACCTTAGCCGCAGCGTAACGGAAACTACCCCTGAATGCTGCTGTCCTATGTGTCTGTGTAGACAGTTGCTGTGCACAGAACCGGGGCGCGCATTCCCGTCTACTAGTCATCCAACTAAGCTTGTCATACAAATACCTCGGCTTCTTAGACTTAATTATACCAAAAAGAAGGCAGGCAAAGTGTAACTTTCGTCTCGATTTCATTCTGAGAATAGAATGTTCGTTTAGAAAGGGGGTGATATGACTTCTAGGGGGAACCGTATAACAGAAACGAGTACATGCATTTTGGACTCTCTGTATGAGTCTATCGGTGCGAGCCAGCAAGCGCGGGCCGTAAACCGTATCCGCGTAATTTAATTTAGAAAGAACAAGGGTTTCGACTAGCTGCTCGCGAAGCTGTTCAGACAAGAAGGGTCTCATTTTGTATAGCAGTTTCAGGCGATAGAAGCAATTTTTTACTGAATCGGCAATGTGCTTCTCAAATCTAAGGCTATTGTCCATACGTAACCCGAGATTTCGGGCCTCATCGACTCTTTCAATAGGCTCACCCATTAATGATAAACCAAGACATACGGGTACTTTCTTTAATTGCTGTTTCGTACCAAACAACATATATTTGGTCTTTGATGGATTTAAAGCTAAGCAGTTCTCATTTGACCATGCGGTGATTCTCTCCAAGTCGTCGTTTAGGTCTCTGATGGCTAAGTCATAATCCTCCGGTTTAAAAGACAAATACAGTTGTATATCGTCGGCATATATGTGATATCTGCATTTCTGAAGGCAATTTATAATATCTGCACAGTATATGATAAAAAGTATGGGTCCCAAAATTGACCCCTGAGGAACGCCTCGTTCTACAGAAGAAAGAGCTGAAATCAGAGTAGTGCCATCCGCCAAACGCAACTCAACGCGTTGTTTTCTGCCACTGAGGTAGCTCTGGAACCACTGGATTGAATTATCATCAAAACCATAGTATTTTAACTTTGACAGTAACAGTGAGACATTTATACAGTCAAAAGCACGGGAAAAATCAAGTAGCACCATCAGTGAACACTTGCCCTTATCTTGGGCAGCCAGAATGTTGTCCGTAACATCCAACAACGCCGTTGAAGTGCTTCGCTGTTTCCTGAACCCGGATTGAAGTTCGGGTAGTATTCCTTTCTCTTCAAGAAACCGAGTCAATTGACGGCAAACCACTCTTTCCATTACCTTTGACAGACAGGGTAGAATACTAATCGGTCGCAAGTCTTTAACGTCTATGGGGTTTGTATTCTTAGGTAGCGGTTTGACTGTGGCAATTTTCCATTGGTACGGAAATCTAGCTGTCCATATAGAATAATTCATAATATGCGTTATAATTGCTAAAGTGTGTGGCAAAGTTAGGGTAAGCATGTCTAAAGTTATCTTGTCATAGCCTTCAGCATTAGACTTTAGATCAGATATAATGCGAGAAACGTCGTCTTGGTCCACTGGAGTGAGTGTGAAAACATTATCACTGTATTTATTGGAATCATAGAATGATAGAAGTGACGCGCTAGCTACCGGGTTTCCAGGGACATTCAAAAATGTGTCATTTATAATATCTGGGTCCCTAAAATTTGAGGGAAGGTCTTGTCCTTGCTTTGAGGGTGACAACGTATATTTAATACTTTTCCATAACAACTTTGGATTTTTAATGTTATTATTAATATTGTGCCGAAAGTATGCAGCTTTTTCATTGAACAAGGAACTTTCTACTAAGGACTTTAACTGTTTATAGTAATTCTTCTTTTGTTCAGACTTAGTTTTCCTATATTTAGTTAACGCTTTGTCTCGTAACGTCATCATTAACTTTATAGTGTCTGTAATCCATGGAGGCGATGGTTCCCTAATAGTGACAGTCTTTAGTGGGGCGTGAACATCAAACAAAGTTGTAATGCAATTATTAAAAAACTCGACCATGTCATTAATGTCAGAAAATGCAGACGCCTGTTCTATGTTTAATTGTAACAAATCGCTATAAAAACTATCTCTAGATACATCTCGTATTGGTCTAAATTTTAATATGAATGGTGCAATTTTGTCCCGTTTTATGTTAAATTCACTTATTATAATAGAGTGGCCCCTAATCGAACCAAACGATTCTACTGTGGTATATCTTGCCTTGAGATCTGTGCACAGTAGGTCGATCAGAGTTTCACTAGTATCTGTGAAATGAGTTGGCATCGTGACCAGCTGAACGAGGCTCATGTAATTTAGAAACTCTAGTACTTTTTTGGTTTTAGCCTCGTTTGTGTTGAGCATATTCACGTTGAAATCACCCAGTAAAATATAGTGATCACAGTTTCCCAATGATGCCAAAGTGTTAGTGATACCATCAAGAAACAGATCAACATCAAACCAAGGTGGTCGATATGCTGTACCAATGGCAATCTTCCTCCCGCTTATTGAGATTGTCAGCCACATTTGTTCGACGGATTCAAACCTGGGATTAGCCGTGCCAGTAACGATACGCGCGCTTAGGCCACGGCGCAAATAAAATCCTACACCCCCACCATGACCTGCACGAACAGCAGTCGGTCGTGGAGTGTGGCGTAGGCGATAGCCGGGCACAAACGGCGCGCGTCCCCCCTCGCCAGGCCGAAGCCAAGTCTCATTTACCGCCATGATATCAAACCTATGCTTGTCAATTGCACAAATCAAATCGTCATGGCCAGTTCCCAAAGACCCTGCGTTAAGGAAGCCAACTTTAAAATATTTTCCAGTTTTAGGGAGCATGACTAAAGTGCAAGATTACTTACTGTTTTAATTAACATTAGATTTATCTTATATATATTAGATTTAATCTGCATTTCGTATTCGTATAAAATTAAAATAATTGTATTTTTATTTGTCCATATTAAATAGTTCTTAAAATAATAATTTAAAAATGTTCCATAAAAATATGCAAAAAGCTTAGAGAGTAATGCTGTGTAAAATATATTGGTGTAAATAAATAATATAATATAATGAAACCGGTTTACGTGTCTAGTAAGTTGCGTCGCCGTGAGACTAACATTATCTACAATTAACAAGCACAAGAAATAACCATACAAACATGACATATTAACACTAAGTAACAAAATACATCTTAAAACTGAAAACAAAAAGTATACACTGAAAAATAAAAAAGCAAAAACAAATACTTTAGAGAAAACACTAAGAAAATATTCAAGACATATGGCTGTCGGCAACCTGTACTGATACAGGTTCGAGGATACGTCGTATATCAGCCTCGCAGCGGATTTGGGATGCGGCGTCACCAGGTTTGCGTCGGGCAAGGATACGACCTCGTTTGCACCATACAAACTGCCAACCAAGCCGAGCTCCAGCCTCCCGCGCCATCCGAAACAACTCGCGATTCTGCTTCGTAAGGCGTTCGTTTACGTAAAATCGCATTGGCGCGCCAGGCATACCAAGATCAGCAGAAGTCACGCCTCGACGTACTCGTGCGGCCTCTAGCATCTCGTTTCGTAGATCGCGTCGTGCCAGGCGCACGACGAGAAAACGCGGGCGTGTCTCCACTGGCGCTGGCTGCGTTGCATTGATGCGCCTGCCTCCAATACGCTCAGCACTCACAATATCGCGAGCCTCGACTTTGACGCCAATCTTGGACGCAACAAGCATAGCCGTGTGTATAGGATTTTCTCCACTTTCCTCTGGTAAGTTTGAGATCTGTATATCAGTTGCAAGTAGTTCCTGATCACGGTCGTTAATGTCGCTCCGTAGCTGGGCAATTAATTGATGGACGTCTGACGAATCCTGGGGCTGGAATGATTTTTGCTTCTCCATAGTCGCCACTCTCTCCTCTAAATTGTCCATACGTTCATTTGTGGACTGCAACGAAGATCTAAGCTCAGACAGATCATTGCGCAGTAACTGAAACTCGCTGCGCACCGTTTTAATAAATTCGTCTTTAAATTTCCTTAGTTCAGTTCTGACATCTAAGGTAAGCTCCTGTGTGGCGTCCGAAGTGGTGGTTTTTGTAGGACTCGCGTCCATTAGATCCTCAAGTAGTGCATCTGCACGTCCTCTAACTGGAGTTTCGGACCGATTATCCCGCACAACGTTCTTCTCGCACTCCGGGCACTGCCAAGAAGATGCTAAAGAACCTGTCTTCTTTACGCCGACACACTGCCTATGATACCAAGATCGGCAGTTGTCGCATTTTGCTGCATCTGTCGACGTGAGAAATTTGCCGCAGCCACCACACTTGACCATGTTAAAAATGTTGTTGTTGGAAATACTGGAACACGCTTTGTGCCGTCGATCGATAATAAAGTTCCTTTTGGTATCAATAGATGGCGCTGATTTCAATAATGTGTTTACGGCAATTATCCCGGTGTTATGGTAAGTTATGACACCATATGCATAAACACAGCTTTAAATTAAAGATGCGCAGACACTGGAACTAGATCACCTAGTATTTGCAGGAACTATGTATAAAAGTCTGTTATTATTTACACTTAACGGGTAGAAAAATACCAGCATCAAATTGAACCACGGTTTTTAACGAGTTTAAATATTGTATACAGAATAATATAACTTGATAATAAAGTCACTTGTTATTTGCACTTATAATGTCTTGTTGTAATGTTATTTTAGTAAAAACAGCGAACTTGTTTATTTTTAAATTATAACAAAGATTTTGACACTGTTACTGTTACTCGTTTCATCAAATTAGGTTTTTGATGAAAAACCGAAAGATGACAAATTTTAAACTCAATTTCATCATAAACCTGTTACAGTCTAGATTTTTGATCAAAAACCTGAACTAGTTTAGGTTTATGATGAAGTTCTAGTCAAAATCACGGGTTTGCTTTGTTTTATGACAAATAAATCAATTTAAAGGCATTAAGAGGGTCCTTCTCCACTCGCTTATCGTAAACATCGAAAATGGTTTAAAAGCTTGTTACTTCATTTAATGCAATCCAACGCGATGTTTGACGATAAGGCGACGCAAAAAAAGAGAGATAACGCCTGGAAACTCTGTTAGTATTCGGTAATTCCGAGATTTACTCGAAAATTACACAAAACTTGCTCCAGGAAACAGCTGTTTTTTTTAAACCCTTAAAAGTATTTTGGATAAAGTTGTCATCTTTTAGAATCTTAATAAAATTTGCAAGGTCTCTAGAGGATTAGTTTTTTGACTTTTTTAATTTTTAGGCAAATTGTGAAGTGTCAAAGTTCTAAAAAAAAAGGACATTTTCAGAGGTTTTTACTGGATTAGTTTTACACAAATTTAGAAATTGGTTTCTTTAGAAACCTAGATAATATCCACAAGATACTGTGTTTCCAAAATATCTAATGAAAAGTGTGTAATAACGTCATAGTCAGTTATGAGCGGTTGTATGAAAAACAGTGAAAATGTGAGTCGTGACCTTAAGTTCATGTGTGTTATTGACATTCAAAAGGGAAAAATGGCCTGGAGCAAGCATTGAATTATAAAAACCCAAGAATCACAGTCTCGAACAAAAGTAAGACTCGAAACTGTCACCAAACGCTCAACAATTCAACATAAGTAGTTATAATCATAACATAAACATAATTCTTGCAAATTCAACCTTAATAGTATTACTTAAAGTTCTTTTTAGAAAACAGTATACAAAAAGCAATAAAATTTTACGACCGAAGTTTGCCGGCAGAACAAATCATGGAGTGGAGACGAATACTTATAGTTTTTATTTTTAAACGATACTGAATTAGATTTAATTAGATTGTTAGATTGTGTTCTAAACACATTTGTCTGAGCGTAAATATGTTTTGGGTAGGATATGTGTATAAATCAATAAAACAAATATTTATTGGTAACATTATTTATTTAAATATTTGGTTCAAAGGTGAAACTGAGTAGATATTTAGTTGAAGGTGATTAGGGAGCAACATTGTCAGGGATCATCATCATCTACTAGGGATTTCTCTTAATTAAAACTTAAAAATACAATTACTTTGAACCGACTTCATAAAAAGGGGAAGGTTCATATTTGGTAGTATTTTTTATTTGTTACCAGAGAACTCCGTCATTTATGATCCGATTTGCAAAATTCTTTTTGTTATGTAAAAGGTTGTACAAAATCAAAGTAGTTTGTTGTTCAGAAACATGGTAATGTAGATGTTAAATATAATAATAATAAATCTTTAATTCGAGTAAAACTTATATTGTGTTAGTAACAACATCTTAAACTTAAGTGTTAGTAAATAAAGTAAAAAAAAAAACAAATACTAAATACATAAATTAAAATAAGCCATTGGCAGCTAGAGAACTGAATGACACACGCGCCTCCATCAGTGAGTAATTTGAGTAAGCGTTACAAACTCTCAACTGCCATGCTCATTTATGTTAAATAAGTCCAACAAGTTACCTAAAAATAGTCTACGTCCTATTTTCGGACCTACGGAATATAACACAAAATTTCGAAAAATCGGTCGAGCCGTTTCTGAAAAAATGGGGGGTAGGGGTAGGAGGGTAAAAAATAGTTTACGTCCTTTTCTCACATCTGCTGAATATACACACAAAATTTCATGAGAATCGGTCAAGCCGTTTAACCCTTCAGATACCGTCAATTAGAGACACAATAGTAAGACAATAGATGCGCGGCCACCGGGTGTCGCTTGGGGATTCATGAATTAAGAGGAGTTTGGCAATAAACTCTGTGACATGAGTATTTTATATATTAGAAGACAGTATATAAATATATAAATAATTGTTTAAAACTTTATTAGTAATTAGTACAAAATTATTAATAAAAAAAAACACAATAAAATAAAAACCAACTCCACAACTAAGAACAGAGGTGATTTGTATTATGCGAATAAAATTGTAGTAGGCTGATAAGTATGGTTCGTACACTGACAATGCGGCCATTGAAATTTGCCGTGTTATAATTGGACCGATGAGTGAAATTTTGGGACAAATTAAATCAAAATCACATATTACACTGTATATTAAGTCATAAAAACAACAAAAACATTTCAATAAATACTTTTACTTACTGAAAATACGATATTACATCCTTTTTTAACGTTTTTGACGTAATTTTTTTACAATTTCGTAATGAGCACTTCGCCATTTTTAACGGGCGTGCAGTGACGCGGGTGACGCGAGACTATTTGAAAAGAGTGCACGTTGTCGAAAGGTGCACTTATTTTATGTGGACGTTTTTGAGACGCTGATAATAATAATAATAATAATAATAAGCAATCGTTGAGGGAGCGCTTCCTTGGCCGCCTGAAGAAGGTACTTAAGAGCCTTCTGTCAGGTGGAAACAAGGTGCGTGCCTTCAACGGTTGGGTCATGCCGGTATTGATGTACGCTTTCGGTGTACTCAAATGGACTCAAACGGAACTTGACGCCCTGGATAGGAGGGTTCGTACACTGTTGACTGCATACCGAATGCATCACCCTCGGTCGTCGGTAATGAGACTGTATATCCCGCGGAAGTGTGGGGGTCGAGGCTTTTTAAATGCTAAGACCCTACACAATCGCGAGGTATGCAGTCTCAGGGAATACTTCCTAGCCGCCGACGTGGGTATGCATCGTGATGTAGTGGCAGTGGACAAGGGACTCACCCCGCTCTCCTTGGCTAACGAGAACTGGCGCAAACCTGTAGTGCTTGACACTAACGTACGCAAGGAAGTATGGCAGAGTAAGGAACTTCACGGACGCTTTTTCCGGGCCCTTCATGGGCCCGATGTAGACCAACTAGCGTCCGTAGCCTGGCTGCGCGTCGGTGACCTCTTTGGGGAAACCGAAGGTTTTGTCTGTGCAATTATGGACGAAGTTATCATGACGAATAACTACCGGAGATTTATTGTGAAGGACGGCACGGTTGACATCTGTCGGGCATGTCACCGACCGGGTGAATCAATCCGCCACATTATCTCTGGTTGTTCTCGTCTAGCTAACGGGGAATACTTGCATAGACATAACCTTGTAGCCAGGATTATACATCAGCAACTTGCTCTGAAGTACTCTCTTGTGGAATCGGAGGTGCCATACTACAAGTATGTGCCCGACCCAGTTCTCGATAATGGCGATATCACGTTGTACTGGGATCGGTCCATCATCACTGACAGGACTATTGTAGCCAATAAGCCTGATATAGTGGTGGTGGACCGATGCGAGAGGCGTGCAATGATTGTTGACATATCCGTTCCGCATGACGAGAACCTCGTGAAAGCCGAGAAAGATAAACAAATCAAGTATATTGACTTGGCTCGCGAGGTTGTCGACATGTGGGAAGTGGATTCAGCGATTATTGTACCGATAGTCGTTTCAGCCAATGGCTTAATAGCCAAGAGCCTCGACCAACACCTTAGGAGGCTCTCGTTAGGCGACTGGATCAAGGGCTTGATTCAGAAAGCGGTACTCCTGGATACGGCTCGTATAGTCAGGAGGTTCCTTTCTCTGGAGCCCTGACCGCCGGTGGCTTGGACCCTGTTCCCGATACCGGTGGGACACTATTTTTTATATTTTTAAATGTTTTTTTTATTTTTTATTGAAATATTTAAAAATATAATTTGTATGTATGTTGAATGAATAAAGGAAATAATAATAATAATAAATGTTTTTTTTATTTTTTATTGAAATATTTAAAAATATAATTTGTATGTATGTTGAATGAATAAAGGAAATAATAATATCGTTTATTTGTTAACATAGGTAAAAAATAAAGATCTTCTTTTCACTGAACAGAGCGCTATGTTATGCCTAGAGGCGTACAAATATGGGGTGCAATAGTTGCTGAGGATTACAATACAGATCGACAAGAAAAAAAAAAAACATGCATTATTTGTGGCAGTTATTACAATCGAAAAAAAAAATATTATTATATATTACTCCAATTATTAATACAATTAATTTGCAAAATTATTCAAATTTCAAATCAATCATACATTTAAAATGTCAATACAATTAAAATGTCAAATCAGTTAAATGTCAATACAATTAAAATGTCAAATCAATTAAAATGTCAAATCAATTAAATGTCAATCTAAATAAAATGTCAAAATAGTGTCAAAATAATTAAAATCTCCAAATAATTATAATATCAAAATAATCAAAATGTTCAAATAATTAAAATGTCATAATAATTAAAATATCAAAATTGTGTAGTATTGACAAAATGTAGTTCTATGATAGTTCATCATTTAAGTATTCGTCAATAGTATAATAACATTTGTCAATTAGAAACAATTTCATTTTTTTCTTAAACTGTATAAGATTCAATTCTTTTATAGCGTCTGGAATCTTATTATAAATGCGCGGTGCCATACCTAGGACACTTTTTTTTACTAATGCAGTTTTACATTTATAACTACTCAAAGAATTTTTGTACTGACTACGAATTGGAACATTTCTTACCATTGTAACTTTTTCAAAAAGGTTTGGATTTGTTTTGACGAATATACTAATTTCTAATATGTATAATGACGGTAGCGTAAGTATATTTAATGATTTAAAGTACGGTGCACAGCTGTCGTCTGTTTTCAGATCACACATGGCTCTAATGCACCTTTTTTGTGCCTTGAATATTAATTCCCTGTCCGTAGAATTACCCCAAAAAATAATTCCGTATCTTAAAAGTGAGGCAACTAGACCATGATAGGCAACAAGTAACGCGTCTATATTTACTTTTCTAGCCAATTGAAAAAGTGCATAGGCTGATTTATTTATTCTTTTGCAAAGTTGTTCTATATGAGGTTTCCAATTGAGGTTATTATCAATATGGATACCTAAAAATACACTTACTTTTACTTCTTCTATTTCAGTGCCATTATAATTAACATACATTTTTGGAGCTTCAATTCTTTGGTGGAAATGCATTACTTTGGTTTTCTTAAGGTTAATTATTAAATTATTCATATTAAGCCAATTAATTATGTCAGAAAGAGTATTATTAATGTCAAATTGATAAGTATTTAAGTCACTACATTCTACTATAGCAGTGCTATCATCTGCAAACAAAATCATTTCTTGTTCTGTCACTTTTGGCAAATCATTTATGTAAATGAGAAATAAAGGTGGTCCAAGCACGCTACCCTGAGGCACTCCATACTTTATATTTCTGAACTTTGACACATGAGTTCGTTCTGTTTTGGTTTTTGCGCAAACTCTTGTGATTTCAGTACATTGCAATCTATTACTGAGGTATGATTCCAGTAATTTTAAAATGTTACCTCTGATGCCATAGCAATGTAATTTGTCTAAAAGGATTTTGTGATCAACATAGTCAAAAGCTTTAGTCATATCTGTGTAAATAGCGCAGACGGGAGTTTTTCTATCAACAGCAGACATAACATTATTTAAAAAATCGAAAATAGCCATGTTAATTGTTCTATTTTTTCGGAAACCATTTTGTTCTTTGCACAAAATATTATATTTAGTAAGATATTGATAGAGTGAATTATAAATCACTTTTTCAAAGATTTTTGAAAAAACTGGAATTTTGGCTATTGGCCGGTAATTTTTTATATTTTTCTTATCTTCCTTTTTATGGAGCGGTTTTATTATGACTTTTTTCAATTCAGCGGGATAGACGCCCTCGGTAATACCTATATTCATAATATGCGCTAAGACTGGTGCTATAAGCTCAATGATATATTTGATTACTTTTGTTGATATACCGTCAATACCTACAGTACTAGTATTTTTAAGCGTCTTTGTGGCTAAAATAATATCAGATTTTAGAACCGGCTGCATAAACATTGATTGCATTGTCAAATTATCTAATTTATTATTTAATTTATTGTCATTTATTATTTTATTCTCAATGTCATCTATAAAGTAGTCATTAAATGCATTTGCTATGTCTGTCGGGTTTGTGTAAGTCAAATTCTCTGTTTTTATTGTCATTATCTGTTCTTTAGGTAAGTTAGTTTTAGAACGATTGATTATCTGCCATGTGGCTTGAGATTTATTTTGCGAATTGTTTATAAAGTAATTATTTTGTGCCTTCTGGGTTAGTCGAACAATTTTTTTGTACCGTGTAGTATATTTTTTCAATTCTCTTTTAGCTTTTTTTGTTGGGTGTAGTCTGTAGTTCCACAATAGTTCTCTCTGTCTTTTACTGCATGTTTTAATGCCATGAGAAATCCATTTAACCTGTTTCTTTGTTTTTATAGTTATTATTTTTTCTGGAAAACAGAGATTGTAAAACAACAAAAAAGTATCAAGAAAGGTCTTATAGGCTACATCAACATTATCACTTTCGTAAACTTCTTTGAAAGATAAGGTTTTTATACATGATTTAAATTTATCAAGATTCTCTTTGGTGTAACTTTTTTTTACTGTTTTCCAAAATTTTAGGCGACAAGTTTTATTAACAGGTATTTTAAGTATTTGTGATGTGTGATCCGATAACATGAGGTCAATAATTTCCGCTTTCCATCCTTTTTTTAGATTATGCGCAAAGTTATCAATACAAGTTTTACTATGAGGCCTAGTAGGCTGGTTTAGGGCTAGAGTTAAGTTATAGCTAAGTAGGAAGTGTTCCAAATCTAGAGTAATCTTATTTCTTAACAGTACATTAATGTTAAGATCACCACATAAAACAATTTTTTTATTCGATAATGAACAAACTTTTTTTAATACAATGTCAAGTTTTTCATAAAATGTCAAGTAATTATATTTTGGTACTCTATATACACATATGACAATAATTGAATATGTAATCAATTCTATAGCACAAATTTCAAAGACGCCTGATACAGAATGTTTAGCAATATCTGGTAGTTCCTTATATTGGTGCCCCTGTCTTACAAGGATACAAGTTCCTCCTCGATTTGTACTTCGTGAAAAGATAGCAGCTAAGTGGAAATTCGGAATGTACAATAAATCCTCATGTCCAGATGTTATGAAATGCTCTGTCAAACATAGTACATCTATAGTTGTCCCTTGATTTTCTAAGTTTTCTATTTGTACAGTTAACAAGTCTGATTTGTTTAGCAAGCTGAGTGTGTATCTTGGGTTTTTTGTATATCAATGGGAGCAAGACATTGAGATAAATCCTCTGTGTCCCTTTCTCACATACTACCAGAAAAAAATAAGAAACAGATGGTAATTTTTAGATTGTACCAGTTATCGTTAAATAGTCCATGTTCATGCATTTTGATAGGTATATGCAACATAAAATGAATTGCAACTAAATATTTTATTTCAAATATTGCTTCTTGAAATTTTACACGCATTCTTCTTGTATTTAATGATGATTTCATTTAGATATAGTAGCTATTCGTAGTAATTTTCAAATTATGAAAGGCAACATTTAGGAGGTTTCAATTTGACAGAATTTGTCATCAATAAACAATATGGCTGATGCTTCATAGGGCTAAAATTGTATTTTTAATTGTTACAAGTTTTTATCTCAATATTTAGTAAAGTATAAAGTGTGCTTGATGTTCAAAACGTTGCTGTGTAAAGTTCGCAATAGTAATGGGTATCCTGGTTGTGGAATTTAATTTTTTTTTGGTAAGTTTTCTGTTTTGTTTACAAAATATTTATGTAGGGTGACAACAAACATCGTTTTGAATTTCATGCGGGAATTAAAACATTAACTGCCTGTAAAAATACATAAAGAAGGGGCATCATAAAGGACTCAGAAGACGGACTGGGTGCTAAATTTTATAAAATTTGATTGTCTACTGTTCAAGTTTTATATTATTATAAGCAAATTTCTAAATATCTGAGGTGGCTCAATTTCCTGGAGAGGGGCCAGTTCCCACTTCGTTGGAAGACGGGGAAACTGATCCTCATAGCGAAGCCAGGGCGCCCTGCGGATTCTCCGTCCGCGTACCGGCCCATTGTGCTGCTCGACGAGGTGGGCAAACTCTTTGAAAGAGTAATTGCAAACCGTCTCGTCGCGCGGCTAACACGGCTGGGGCCGGACTTGTCGGACGGACAGTTCGGCTTTCGCAGGGCGCGCTCTACGATAGACGCCATCATGCGCGTGCGAGCCCTCACGACAGGGGAAGCGGTGTCCCAGGGTAGGTGTGTCGTGGCAGTGCCCTTGGACATTGCCAACGCTTTCAACTCCCTGCCCTGGAGTACGATCCGGAGGGCACTCCGGTACCACCGGGTGCCCGAATAACTCTGTCTAGTGGTTGAGGCGTACCTGTCAGACAGGTACATTGTCTACCCCGGTCACCAGGGAGACTGGAAACGTCGAGAGATGTCGTGCGGTGTTCCGCAGGGGTCGGTTCTGGGCCCACCCTTGTGGAATATCGGATACGATTGCTGCGCAGCGACTTACCTAACGGGGTCAGCGTGGTTTGCTACGCAGACGACACGCTGATTCTAGCGCAGGGAAGTTCGCATCGTTGCGATGGTCGTTGGTAGGATCCAGGAGTTGGGACTCGAGGTGGCGCTGCAGGAACCCGAGGCAATGTGCTTCCACGGCCCTCGGAATGCGCCACCATCAGACTCCCAGCTTACGGTAGGAGGAGTTCGTATCGGCGTCGGGTCGACGATGAAGTATCTGGGACTCGACAGCCGGTGGGATTTCGGAGAACATTTCCGACGTCTGGCTCCCAAACTTCTCTGGGTTGGGGCTGCTCTCAAGCGGCTCCTGCCCAACCTTGGGGGTCCAGACGCCTCCTGCCGGAGGCATCATGGCCCTCTACGGGGCACCGGTGTGGGCGCCGTCGCTGGCAAAGCGACCGGCGACCGTACTTACCGCACGATCGGGGTTACCGCACGATCTCCCGTGAAGCGGCAAGCCTTCTGGCTGGCTTACCACCGTGGGATCCGGAGGCAACAGTCCTTGCACACATGCACGACATGCGCGTGGAGATGCAACGCCGGGGTGAAAGTCCCCTGCCGCAACATTTCAAGGCATGGCGGTCAGAGCTCCGGCGGGATCTCATGGTGAATAGGTCGTCAACGGCTATCGCAACCCAGTGCTGGGCACGCCACGATTATGGTGGTAAGTCCCCTCTTTGAGGCGTGGCTGGAAAGACCTCACGGCGTCCTTACCTTTCGCATGACGCAGGTCCTCACCGGACATGGCAAGTTCGGGAGGTTCCTGCATCGGATTCAAGCGGAAGAGACGCCCGGGTGTCGCCACTGTGCGCAACGCCCGGAGGACACGGTGGAGCACACCGTCGAGGTGTGCCCTGCCTGGGCGGAGCATCGCCATGCCCTCGTGGGGGCGATCGGCGGCGGAGACCTCTCGCGCCGGGCCCTGGTCGAGGCCATGGTCCGGAGCGAGGAGGAATGGCAGGCGGTCGCCTCCTTCTGCGAAGCAGTAATGCTTGCAAAGGAGGAGGCCGACCGCATCAGGCAACGGCGCCCTCACCGCCGTCGCCAGGATTCCGATCCCGATTTCCGGCCACCGTAGACGCGGGCTCGCGGACGGCGAGCCATGGGCAGCTCGCTGTCCGATCGTCCGGTAATGGACCGAGTCGAAGACGTCGACGGCGCGCACTGTTCCCGCGCGCCTCAAGGAGTTGTCAGCAGCAGGAGGGGCCCGGCTTTGTCGAAGCCTACTGGGGACAGGGTTGTCCGAAAGGGAGCTCGTGCCCCGGTATGAAAGCTAGAAGGAACAGGGTGGGGTTTTTAGTCAGTAAGAGTCTGACACTATCTCCCGCTCCATCCAAGAGCGGGTTTTGTCATACGATGATTTTCCCCATCGCAAAAAAAGGTGGCTCAATTTTTTTTTTTTTTATAAATCAAGCGTACCAATTTTACTAATTTTATCTTTTCTGTTGATCGGGCGCCTTTGGCCGCTCGGCGATCTTTGGCTGCTCTCATGACACAACGGAAAGCGGCGAGCAGCGGCGGCATGCGGGACGTGTCTTCGAACCAATTCAGTATTAGTTATCTGTGACCACTTCTTAAAACGACGCGCGTGCGCTCCAAAATCTTCTCCACATCGATATAGTACATTCGAGAATTATATTCATTTTAAATCATAATCTACTGTCTTTAACTTTAGTCCTTAGGTAGGTCCCTAATAAATGCCGCACGCAATGCTGCACGTATGTGGCTTAACCGTTAACTACTAGTAATATATTATTTTTTATGTTTTGTTGTAGATTTCCAAGAAACGAGAACCATCGGCAACAGTGGCTTTGAAGTTGTGCCATTTAAATTTTTTTTTTTTCAGCAACAATTTTATTTGTGGTTGCCACATTAAGTCTGAAGATGTAAAGTTAAATCAACACTAAAACCTAATTCTATTCCATCTATATACCCTTTTGTAAGTTCATCCGTTGTTAAAAATCCGTTCAGTAGTTTTTGAGTTGATTGCAAACAGATTTAGACAAACGAACATAGTAGGAGACTTTTTTTGATGTGGTAAAATCTCCAATAACTTATCCTGCTCTAAGGTAGAGCGCCTTACGCTCCATCCTAGAGCGGGACAAGTTATTTGAGGTTTATACTGAATAAATCTACCCGTGTCCTTCAGTTGCCCTTTGTGTTCCAGGACCATGGTTTCCCTTTCGGAAATTCCCTGTGGCGCTAATGGGCATCGGCAATAATTAGTAGTAGTAGTTAGTATAAATGAGGGAGGCCAAAGAAAAGATGGATGAATGGTGTGAGAAGAGATATGAATGAAAAGGGAGTTAGTGATAGCGTGACGAGCAACAGGACAGAATGGAAGAAAAAAACGTGTTGCGCCGACCCCAAATAAAACGGGATAAGGGCAGGAAGAATGAGAGTAGTTAGTATAAATAAATTTATAAACCAGTCGAGGATCATTTATTTAATGTATTATTTATGGTTTATTTGTTAGTTAATACGTGCAATTTGACGTAATAAAAAATGTACAATTTTATGTCACGCTCTCGTCTATTTTTAATAAAGTAAAAATAAAAGAATAACATTCGTTTTATTATAAACTAACTAGTTTTTTCTTTCAGACAAACCTTATTCTGATAAGTGTAGCCGTTCAGAAGTGATCTTCTTACGTAGGTACACACACATTAGGCATTTTTTTATCAGTGTCGGTATTTCATACTCGCATAAGAGGATATTACTATTATAATATATACGGACATCAGCTATTTCCTAGTCATTACAGAGAAAACTCACAGTTCCCTTTTGGTAAGCATATTATACTTATTAACTGTTTTTGAACTTGCATGTCTATTTTAATGTATCAAAAATATCTTTAACTAACTTTTGAGCAAAATTGTCCCGTAGTATGTAGCTAGTGTATGGACACACTAGTAGAACGAGATGACAGGACTCTTTCTGACTTTCCTTTTCAGGTACGCTTTTGAGGTTGTCGTAGTCAATCTAGTACTAGGATATATACAATCTTTGCAGTATACAAATACAGTGCGTTTCACTTAAGAAGTTCCTTTGCCGTAATGTTGGCAATACGGAAAAAAAGTGTTGCAATATTTTTAGCAATCAAATTATTTAATATTAGGGAGATTAGCTTATATTTCATTACTTTTAACAATTGCGTTTTTTGTTTTTTTTAACTATTTTTGAATAAAGTACAGGGCGCTGGGCTCCATTTCGATTGTCCTGCAATTCTTTCAAATATCGAAAACGCCACGCCACAATATCGTTCCTCTCTATAACAACGTTTTTTTAGAACTCTTTTTTTAAATAAAATCCCATTCCTCTCATAATTCTCCAAAAAGTGCTACAACTACCTATAATATAATTGATTTCGTTGCGCATTTCGGGGAACAATTTTGGTAGAGTAGGTAACAATTTGCTTTTTTCCCTTCTTTTTTGTGTAGACAGACAGGGGAGCCAACATTACGCCGAAGGAACGTCTTAAGTGAAACCAAAGATTTTATATATCCTACTAGAGTAGACTAGATTGACTACGAAGAAATATTAAACTGTCTAAAGTGTTCTTTATTCTCATTAGCATTAAGTTCATGTGTGTTATTGACACGCAAAAGGGAAAAATGGCCTGGAGCAGGACACTAAGATAAATCCTCTGTGTTCCTTTCTCACATACTACCAGAAAAAAATAAGAAACAGATGGTAGTTTTTAGATTGTTCCAGTTATCGTTAAATAGTCCGTGTTCATGCATTTTGATAGGTTTATGCAACATAAAATGAATTGCAACTAAATATTTTATTTCAAATATTGCTTCTTGAAATTTTATACGCATTCTTCTTGTATTTAATGATGATTTCATCAGATATAGTAGCTATTCGTAATAATTTTCAAATTATGAAAGGCAACATTTAGGAGGTTTCAATTTGACAGAATTTGACATCAATAAACAATATGGCTGATGCTTCATAGGGCTAAAGTTGTATTTTTAATTGTTACAAGTTTTTATCTCAATGTTTAGTAAAGTATAAAGTGTGCAAGATGTTCAAAACGTTGCTGGGTAAAGTTTTGCAACAGTGATGGGTATCCTGGTTGTGGAATTTCATTTTTTTTTTTGGTAAGTTTTCTGTTTTGTTTACAAAATATTTATGTAGGGTGACAACAAACATCGTTTTGAATTTCATGCGCGAATTAAAACATATTAAAATGCCTGTAAAAATACATAGAGAAGGGGCATCATAAACGAGTTAGAAGACGGACTGGGTGCTAAATTTTATAAAATTTGATTGTCTACTGTTCAAGTTTTATATTATTATAAGCAAATTTCTAAATATCTGAGGCTCAATTTTTTTTTTAATAAATCAAGCGCGTCCCAATTTTACTAATTTTATTTTTTCTGTTGATCGGGCGCCTTTGGCCGCTCGGCGATCTTCGGCTACTCTCGTGACACAACGGAAAGCGGCGAGCAACGGCGGCTAGAGGTGCGGCATGCGGGACGTGTCTTCGGCCCAATCCAATCTGTGACCAGTTCTTAAAACGACGCACGTGCGCTCCAAAATCTTCTCCACATCGATATTATATTCATTTTAAATATAATAGTCTACTGTCTTTAAGTTTAGTCCTTAGGTAAGTCCCTTATAAATGCCGCACGCAATGCTGCACGTATGTGGCTTAACCGTTAACTACTAGTAATATATATTTTTTTTATGTTTTGTTGAAGATTTCTAAGAAACGAGAACCATCGGACACAGTGGCTTTGAAGTTGTGCCATTTAAAATTTTTTTTTTCAGCAACAGTTTTGTTTGTAGTCGCCTCATTAAGTCTGAAGATGTAAAGTTAAATCAACACTAAAACCTAATTCTATTCCATCTGTATACTCTTACACGGGGATCGTTCGGCCCATGGCCCTCTTCGGGGCGCCGGTGTGGGCGCCGTCGCTGGCAAAGCGACCGGCGTCCATACTGAACGCCTACCAGAGGGTCATGGCAATACGGATGGTGCGGGGCTACCGCACGATCTCCCGCGAAGCGGCGAGCCTTCTGGCTGGCCTACCACCGTGGGATCTGGAGGCAACAGTCCTTGCACACATGCACGATAAGCGCGTGGAGATGCAACGCCGGGGTGAAAGTCCACTACCGCGACAGGTCGAGGTATGGCGGACAGAGCTCCGGCGGGATCTCACGGTGAAATGGCGTCAGCGACTATCGAAACCCAGTGCTGGGCACGCCACAATTATGGCGGTAAGTCCCTTCTTTGAGGCGTGGCTGGAAAGACCTCACGGCGTCCTTCAGGCGTACATCGGCGTACATCAGCTATTTCCTAGTAATTACAGAGAAAACTCACAGTTCCCTTTTGGTAAGCATATTATACATATTAACTGTTTTTGAACTTGCATGTATATTTTGATGCATCAAAAATATCTTTAACTAACTTTAGAGCAAAATTGTCCCGTAGTATGTAGCTAGTGTATGGACACACTAGTAGAACGAGATGACAGTACTCTTTCTGACTTTCCTTTTCAGGTACGCTTTTGAGGTTGTCGTAGTCAATCTAGTACTAGGATATATACAATCTTTGCAGTATACAAATACAGTGCGTTTCACTTAAGAAGTTCCTTTGCCGTAATGTTGGCAATACGGAAAAAAAGTGTTGCAATATTTTTAGCAATCAAATTATTTAATATTAGGGAGATTAGCTTATATTTCATTACTTTTAACAATTGCGTTTTTTGTTTTTTTTTTTTTTTTTTTTAACTATTTTTGAAAAATATAACCGACTTCAATGATAAAAAACACTGAAAAGTATCAAATAACTTTAATTTTGGAAGTCGGTGTTTCTACAATAGTTTAGTCTCTTCGTTATTTAACACCGACTTCCAAAATTAAAGTTATTTGATACTTTTCAGTGTTTTTTATCATTGAAGTCGGTTATATTTTTTTTGTAAAAAGTTTTTTTTATTTTACACTTTTTAGTTATGGTGCCACCACTAAAAAGTACCCCTCAGTCAAACTTAAATACCTTATAGTCAGAGCGCATCTCATAACGGTTCTAATAATCCCAAACACGGTTAGATTACATTAATTTACCTTTCGGCTTCATCATCAGATCAGTTCGATATATCCTCTCCCCCTCTTCTTTCAAACAGTCATTAGACTAGATGCTGGAGAGGGAAAGGATATATCGAACTGATCTGATGATGAAGCCGAAAGGTAAATCTTTCAATCAGTCATTAGACTAGATGCTGATAATCCCGGCTGTAGCATCAGGCCAGATTTATGTCAACATTGCAATGAACTTAAAATTTAGTCCTGTTTAAAATGAGCCCAAACACGACTACGGTGCTGTAATTTCAAGGTTTGTACTTTTCCTGATGCTCCTGGCTTCAGCATCAGGTCTCTATGTACTTCGGTGTTCTTTATTAGCAGTACGTTTATCCACACATCGAGCCGTTTTCAATGAGCCTAAACTCGATATATCTGCTGTTTGTTGTCGAGGACTTAGGTACTCTGCAGACTATCCTGACTGCAGCATCAGGTCATGACTTGATGATCATGAGACCAAATGTGGCAAATGCCCTATCAAACATCAAAACAATTTACTAAAACAGTCCTTGCCTGTTCGAGTAACTTCTTACTGTTAAGGAGTTGTACCTTCCATCATCAGCCCAGCTACCTGAGATGGTGACGACCATACGCAAATACACAAGATACTTCATAAAATATGCGAAAATCAATAAGTGAGCCTATAAAATTTGAAGGTTGCCCTCGATTTCTCCAAGATCCCATCATCAGATCCTAATTTGGTGATAATGGGACCACCTCAGAACTATCTACTTTCAAACAAAAAAAGAATTTTGAAAATCCGTCCACATTTGGGGGAGTATTCGACGAACAAACATACAAAAAAAAAAAAAAAAACATACAAACAGCCGAACGTAATACCTCCTCCTTTTTGGGAAGTCGGTAAATAAAGTACAGGGCGCTGGGCTCCATTTCGATTGTCCTGCAATTCTTTCAAATATCGAAAACGCCACGCCACAATATCGTTCCTCTCTATAACAACGTTTTTTTAGAACTCTTTTTTTAAATAAAATCCCATTCCTCTCATAATTCTCCAAAAAGTGCTACAACTACCTATAATATAATTGATTTCGTTGCGCATTTCGGGGAACAATTTTGGTAGAGTAGGTAACAATTTGCTTTTTTCCCTTCTTTTTTGTGTAGACAGAGTCTGTCGACGTTCCTTCGGCGTAATGTTGGCTCCCCTGTCTGACAGGGGAGCCAACATTACGCCGAAGGAACGTCTTAAGTGAAACGCACTGTACAGAATATTGATAAGAATGTAATGTCAAAAAGAAACGTATGATGTCATAAAAGCAATAAAAAGTTAAAAATAAAACCATAACCTACCTACCCTCTTATACGTTTGGCAACTATTGCGCAACTCCGCGGAACTGTCACAGTGCGCCCGGACGAACTCGCGCCATTTCTCCGCGTTCACTAAAACTACGATAGCTCCTAAATTAAAGAGCGCAGCTCGACACACCCTATGTCACTGAATTCGTTATGAAATAAGCTCTGTTTGATTTTCTATAGTTTTGTACAGTTTTAACGTGGAATTATTGTTGATTCGAAATTGAAAGTAGGGTTAGCTACTTTTTCCCAGTTTTTGGTACAAAAGTCGTCATATTAATAAAATAAACGCATTTTTTTATTTTTTCAGTTTTTTGGAGTCGGTGCCAAGCTAAGTAATGAAACGACTGGTAATTCCTGAGTATTTTTCCGTTTTATTGCAACAAAGCTCGATAGATGGCGTTGTTCATTGAGGCCTCATTTCTGAATCGCGCTATGGTTTATTCACGTGACTAAAAATCTTAAAGCTAATCGTTGAACTGCTTGAAAAATCAAACAACCGCAAGAAAAGCGGTTGTTTGATTTTTCTGGTCTTAGTCTGTAGGTTTTATATATTTCTTGGCACCGGCTCCAAAAAACTGTTAAATTTTATTATAGGTTAATCGTAGGTTAGGTTAGGTTTATTAATACTCGTGTAGGTAGGTTACAGTTTTATTTTTAACTTTTTAGTGCTTTTAGGATTTTTTGAATTCGGTTTTGTTTTTTTGCTAAAATTTTTTTAATTTTTTAGTTTTTAGTGACATTTTTATCTTATAAAATATGGGTAGGCCTAGTAAAGATGCTTCTCGTATAAAAAAAAATGGCGTCAAACTGAAACTTTAAATGAGAGAGGAAAACGCTTAAAAGAAATTAGAGAAAGCCAAACGAAAGGCCAGCGTGAAAACAGGCTGTCAAACCAGAGGACCTATATGTTACTTGGCTCGGTCCGGACAGTTACCGGACAGTCGGACAGCGAGCTACCCATGACTCACCGTGCGCGAGCCCGCGTCTACGGTGGCCGGAAATCGGGATCCTGATGTTGCCTGATGTTTTCGGCCACCTTCTTTGCTAGCATTACTGTTTCGCAGAAGGAGGCGACCGCTTCCCACTCCTCCTCGCTCCAGACCATGGCCTCAACCAAGGCCCGACGCGAGAGGTCCCCGCCGCCCGATCGCCCCCACGAGGGCATGGCGATGCTCCGCCCAAGCAGGGCATACTTCGACTGTGTGCTCTACCGTGTCCTTCGGGCGTTCCGGACAGTTGCGACACCCGGGCGTCTCTTTCGCTTGAATCCGGTACAGGAACCTCCCGAACGTGCCATCTCCGGTGAGGACCTGCGTCATGCGGAAGGTAAGGACGCTGTGAGGTCTTTTCAGCCACGCCTCAAAGAGGTGACTTACCGCGATAATCGTGGCGTGCCCAGCACTGGGTTGCGATAGTCGCTGACGCCATTTCACCATGAGATCCCGCCTGAGCTCTGTCCGCCATGCCTTGACATGTCACGGCAGTGGACTTTCACCCCGGGGTTGTATCTCCATGCGCATATCGTGCATGTGTGCAAGGACTGTTGCCTCCAGATCCCACGGTGGTAGGCCAGCCAGAAGGCTCGCCGCTTCGCGGGAGATCGTGCGGTATCCCCGCACTATCCGTGTTGCCATGACCCTCTGACAGGCGTTCAGCATGGTCGCCGGTCGCTCTTGCAGCGACGGCGCCCACACCGGCGCCCCGTAAAGGGCCATGGACTCAACTGTCCCCGCGTAGAGCCTCCGGCAGGAGGCGTCTGGACCCCCAAGGTTGGGCGAGAGCCGCTTGAGATCAGCCCCAGTCTGGTTGAGTTTGGGAGCCAGACGTCGGAAATGTTCTGCGAAATTCCACCGGCTGTCGAGGACGAGTCCCAGGTACTTCATCGTCGACCCGACGCCGATGCGGACTCCTCCTACCGTTAGTTGGGAGTCTGATGGTGGCGCATTTCGAGGGCCGTAAAAACACATAGCTTCGAATTTGTGCAGCGCCACCTCGAATCCCAACTCCTGGATCCTGCCAACGACTATCGCAACCCCGCGTGTCACTAGAGCGACCTTCCCTGCGCTAGAACCAGCGTGTCGTCTGCGTAGCAAGCCACGCTGACCCTGTCAGGGAAGTCGCCGCGCAGCACGTACTCGTAACCGATGTTCCACAAGGGTGGCCCTAAAATTCCCGCTACTTTCACGAGGTCAACTGCTTTCCACTTATTGACAAGTTCCGTTACCTATCTCTGAACCCAGCATCAGATCTGCTCGAAAAATCCGATGCAGGAACCTCCCGAACTTGCCATGTCCGGTGAGGACCTGCGTCATGTGGAAGGTAAGGACGCCGTGAGGTCTTTCCAGCCATGCCTTAAAGAGGGGACTTACCGCCATAATCGTGGCGTGCCCAGCACTGGGTTGCGATAGCCGTTGACGCCATTTCATCTTGAGATCCCGCTGGAGCTCTGTCCGCCATGCCTTGACATGTTGCGGCAGTGGACTTTCACCCCGGCGTTGCATCTCCACGCGCATGTCGTGCATGTGTGCAAGGACTGTTGCCTCCAGATCCCACGGTGGTAGGCCAGCCAGAAGGGTCGCCGCTTCGCGGGAGATCGTGCGGTAGCCCCGCACCATCCGTATTGCCATGACCCTCTGGCAGGCGTTCAGTATGGACGCCGGTCGCTTTGCCAGCGACGGCGCCCACACCGGCGCCCCGAAGAGGGCCATGGACCGAACGATCCCCGCGTGGAGCCTCTGGCAGGAGGCGTCTGGACGCCCAAGGTTGGGCAGGAGCCGCTTGAGAGCAGCCCCAGCCCGGAGAAGCTTGGGAGCCAGACGTCGGAAATGTTCTACGAAATTCCACCGGCTGTCGAGGACGAGTCCCAGACACTTCATCGTCGACCCGACGCCGATGCGAACTCCTCCTACCGTAAGCTGGGAGTCCGATGGTGGCGCGTTCTGAGGGCCGTGAAAGCACATTGCCTCGGATTTATGCAGCGCCACCTCGAGTCCCAACTCCTGGATCCTACCAACGGCTATCGCAACCCCGCGTGTCGCTAGAGCGACCGCCGCCTGGTGCGACTCTCACTGCGCTAGGATCAGCGTGTCGTCTGCGTAGCAAACCACGCTGACCCCGTCAGGGAAGTCGCCGCGCAGCACGTAATCGTATCCGATGTTCCACAAGGGTTGGCCCAGAACCGACCCCTGCGGAACACCGCACGACATCTCTCGACGTTTCCAGTCTCCCTGGTGACCAGGGTAGACAATGTACCTGTCTGACAGATACGCCTCGACCACTAGACAGAGGTATTCGGGCTCCCGGTGGCGGATCGTACTCCAGGGCAGGGAGTTGAACGCGTTGGCAATGTCAAAGGACACTGCCACGACACACCTACCCTGGGACACCGCTTCCCCTGTCGTGAGGGCTCGCACGCGCATGATGGCGTCTATTGTAGAGTGCGCCTTGCGAAAGCCGTACTGTCCGTCCGACAAGTCCGGCCCCAGCCGTGTTAGCCGCACGACGAGGCGGTTTGCAATTACTCTTTCAAAGAGCTTGCCCACCTCGTCGAGCAGCACAATGGGCCGGTACGCGGACGGAGAAACCGCAGGGCGCCCTGGCTTCGCGATGAGGACCAGTTTCCCCGTCTTCCAGCGAAATGGGAACTGGCCCCTCTCCAGGCATGCGCTGAAGAGCCCTCTTAGTCGAGGCCCGAGAGCCTCCATGGCCAGGACCCAGGCTTTCCCTGGCAAGCCGTCGGGTCCTGGGGCGGTGTTTTTGGCACTCAGCCTTCGCACCGCCACTCTACCTCACTCTACCTCGGTCACTTCTGGAGCATTGTCCTCGTCGTCGCTGTTGCGATCCGCGTCAGACACCGCTGGCAGAGGCGGAGCCATGGGCGGGGGGGAGTGTTCCCCCCGCGCAGGGAACAGAGTGCTAACCACACCCTCCACGAGTTGGGGCCGGAGACTCTGAGTCAGCGGCGGAGCCCAGGGGCGGAGCTTGTCCCGTACCAATTTGTACGGGCGCCCACATGGGTCCGCGTTCAGAGACCCCAGCCACACGTTGCGGGCCTCGAGTTTGGCCCGCTTTATCTCCGTTCGGAGGGTGCGTTTTGCCTCTCTGTATCCCTCATACAGCTCCGCCTCTCTGGCCGCATCCGGCGGGCGGATGCGGCGCCTGCAGTGCCTGGCGTACCGGCGTCGCGCGTAATTGCACGCGTTGCGCAGGGCGCCGATCTCCGGCGACCACCAGTACACCTGGCGCTTAGCTCGTCCTGGACGGACACGGGGCATTGCTGCATCGCAAATTTGCGACATGGCCTCCTGGAACCACTCCGCCTCGACGTCGATGTCGACAGGCCTGTCCGGTGCTTGCACCCAGGCCTGTACCGTCGCGGCTTCCAGGAGGAGCTCCCGGTCCATCTGCTTAAGCGCCCACCGCGGACGGCAAGGGCTCTGTCGGACCGGCGCGGCTGAGGTTTCGGCGGAGACGTCAAACCGGATGTACCGGTTGTCGGTGTACGTCTCCACCTCCTCCATAACGCGCCAGTCGGTGACACGCGGCGACAGAGCGGGGCTGGCGAACGAAATGTCCACCACCGACTCACCCCGCATCCTCACCAACGTGGGAACAGAACCCCGGTTCAGTACGACCAGGCCCAGCTGTAAGGCCCAGTCCTCCACCATCCGACCCCTCTGGTTCGTGAACCGGGAACCCCAAGCCGTGTTCCAGGCGTTGAAGTCCCCGCAAACGACCACGGGGAGGGAACTGAACCCAGCGACGACGGAATTTAGCTCCAACAGGGAGACATGGAGTTCGTCGAGAGATCGGCTCGGGGACTGGCCCACCACGACGATGTCCCCGAACCGTGCTGCCACGCAACCCCGCCCCCTCGTGACGGACTCGGGGGGCGGGGTACTGGCGGCGGTCAACGTAATTAAGGTCACCGAGCCGTCCAGGTCCTGAACCCAGTCACCACTGGGCAGGACAAAATACGGCTCGGTGACTACGGTGACATTGATCAACCACTGCGCCATGCTCTGGAGCAACAGATCCTGAGCGGGGGCGCAGTGGTTGATATTCGCCTGGAGGAGACGTAATGGGGCCGTTATTGACACTCCATTACGGTCTCCTCCCGAGCCCCTCTAGGGGGCACTGCCGCGGCGGCGGGTGCTGCGGCGATGGCGGCGATGGCGGCGGCGGGTGCTGCGGCGATGGCGGCGATGGCGGCGGCGGCCAAGGAGGTGGCTGCTGCAGCGAGGACATCGGCGGGGATGGGCCTGCGGGCCTTGCCCTTGCCCGGTGGTCAGCCGCCTTGCCGGCCGCCGCACATGCGTAGCAGTGCGGCGTAGCACAGCATTCTGCGGCCTTGTGACCGGGCTGGCCACACTGGTGGCAGCGGTCGCTGCGATCCTCCGCGGCGCAGTGGGCTCCCACGTGGTGCCCCACGTGGCAGCGGAAGCACCGCAGCTGTCTGGGCTCCAGCAGCTTGACCTGTGCGGAGACCCAGCCCACCAAAAGCCGTCGGCCCTCCCCGGTGATGGTTTTGGCCGCCTGCACAGGGCAGCTCACCGTAACGGCTCGCATGCCCGTGCTGTCAGCACAGATGGTGCCCGCCCGAACCTGTTCGGCCGTGCCCCGCCCGCCGTGACAATGGCGGCCACCACCTCGCCAACCTTGACGGAGTCGTCCAGGCCCATGATGCGCATGTTGATGCACTTGGTGGGCCTGGACACTCGGGCCTCTTCCTCGCTCAGAGACGCCCTGATTCTGGCAGCCAGGGCATCCGCTGGAGGGCCGCTGGCCGCACCGGGGACCTCGAGGATTCAGGCCCCGGTGATCGTGCGCGTCATGCGGAAGCCCGCAGCGGCTCCGAGCTCACCAAGGTGGGGCAACACCGCCTGCTTCGCTTTCTCCATGACGTCGTCGTACGTCACGCCCCTCTTTTCCGCTTCAGGCTGTAATGACTACAGCCTCGGAATTGGGGGTGCGAAGACGCGCCGCCATGGCCCGCTTCTTACGCTCCTGCCGCCTCGCGCGCTTTTTGGCCCCTCTGGCCACCATGCCCGCCTGCTTTTTGGCGCCGACCACCGTCCAATCGGCGCCAGGCTTCTCGGGTGGAGGAGGTGGCAGGCGCGGCCTAGTCGCCACGGTGGCAGGAGGTCCTGCCGGTTTAGCGGCAGGCACCGCCGCACCCTTTTTTCGCCGCTGTTGCTGCTGCTTGGCCGTCGTCGTCGTCGGGGCCGGCCTCGTGGGCTCCGGCGCCGCGGCCCCGCGCCCCGCTTATCCCGACGGGCCCGCCCGCTGCTGGACGCGCTGCTGGAATTCCAGCAACTGCTTTCGCAGCCCCTGCTGCAAAGCTGCGAGTTCCCGCTGCACCAATGTCAGCAGCTGACTCTCCGGCTCGGGCTGGGGCTGGGGCCAGCTTTGCCCCTGCTCCTGCTCGCGCCCCTCATCTATGGGCTCCTGGCGGCCTCTGTTCGGCGCTCTAGCGAGCTCCGCCCGGATCTCCGCCCGGAGTTCGGCCTGTTCTCTCCGGAGGCGTCTAAGGCCCCCTGGAGGGACGCGGCGTGGCGACGGATCGTTCGCTCCCGCGTGGCCTAGTCCCTCTGGCGGGCCATGTCCCTAAGCAGGGTGACGGCCAGCTCCTTAAAGGGCATTGCCGCCTCCCCACCTGACTCCGCCTAGGTGCGCCTCTCGCTGCCGGACGGCTCTGAGAGGTCCCTCCCAGAGTCGCCCGCGCCGGGGTGGCGCCCTTCCGCGGCAAGCCTGTCGGCTCGCTCGGCTGATTTCTTGGCCTTGAGACCCCTTCCTTTTCCGCGGCTCGGCCCGCGCCACGGCTGCTGTTGGGGATCTTTGCCCGCCCCTCGGAGCAGGACGATCCGTCCTCCTTTCTAAAAGAAGCGGAGCGCTTCTTCTGGGAGAGACTAGAGTGTCTCCCAGAACCGCCCGCTTCCACCTCACTCTCCGAACCCTCCGAGCTCCTTCTAGATGCTGCGTCGGACTCCGACCGCGCATCACTTTCAAGTGGTTTCTTAAAAAAATTTGAATTTTCCATGCAGTTTCCACGAGTATGTTTCATGTTTTACTGGCTCAAGATCGTGGTTCGTACTAGGGACTAATTTAGCTACCCATTAGTCAAGCTAACAACCTCCCTCACGGTGCGCCGCCGCTTACAGGTTTGGGGTAATTTTTTATAGAGGTTGTCTTCCTCACGGCCCGGGCGGTTAAGCCAAGGCCCTCGTCCCCCATCAAGAGTCAGAAACATGACCTTGGACAATCTCTGGGGCTATGAGACTAACGGTGGCAAAAGGAGGAACACGTCTTCCTCCTGCCTGCCCGGCGGCAGTGTGAGTGCACACCGAGCCCGCTCTTGTTTCGCCACTGTGCCCTCTGCCATGGCAGAGGGACAGCGTTGAAGCGGTCCGTCTGACAGAACATTCGTAGACGGCCATCGAGGCCCCTTAGGTAGGAGTACCCAAGGGGGGTCTATGGCCGCCTCCCAGGGTGCACCGTCCCGCAAACTGGTCTTCCCTCAGGACGTGTCCGCAAGGAAACTACAGTCCGCGGGCACTCGTGGAGGTTTTCTGTCGTGGCACCCCTAGGTAAAGACCTAATGATGATGATGCCATCTAGCCGATTTCGGCCACAGCGACCGCATTCTTTGGCCTCTCATAGTAGTTGTGAGCTCAGATCTGCAGCTCTTTTATGCGCCCTCATGTGGCTTGCATATCCAACCTTGGCCGTAAAACTCCGAGCACAAAGCGGACATGTCAGGACACCATTAACGACATTATAAATTATAGCTGTTGGTGGTCTAGCTTTGAGTTCATCACGCTTCTGGTCCAATTCCAACCTCCTCCTATCTTCGAAGGCCTGCACGTGCTGTTGCACACGACGTCTCCATTCAGGCCGATCTTGTGCACGTTTCTCCCAAGTGGCGGGGTCAATTTCGCATCTCTTCATGTGCCTATTCTGAACATCTTTGAAGCGCAGAAATTGTCCGCCACGATTTCGCTTCCCTTGCTGGAGTTCAGAATAGAAGATACGCTTCGCTAATCTCTGTTCGGGCATCCTAGAGACATACCCACACCACCTGAGCTGCCGTCTGATCAAGTAGGCTTCAATGCCCAAGACCTTGGCTCTCCTCAGGACGTTTGTGTTTCTAACACGATCAGACCATTTAATGCCCATAATGTTTCGAAGGCATTTAAGATGGAATCTGTCCAAAGTACGTATATGCTTCCGATATAGGCACCATGTCTCCGATGAGTACAAAAGATTTGGAAGAACTATAGCCATGTACACAGAGATCTTCGTGTTCAATTTGAGGTCGTGAGAACGAAAAATCTTTGGCTGCAGCTTACCAAAAGCTGTCTCTGCCGCACAAATCCTCTGATTAACCTCAGCGTCGAGATCTCCTTTGCTTGTGATCATGCTACCAAGATATCTGAAGCTCTCTACTTTCTTCAACTTACTAGCGCCGACTAAAATGTCTGGGACTACCGACAGATCTTCTTCACTCATGACCATAATTTCGGTTTTTTTGACATTAATTTTAAGTCCAAACCTAGTACAAATATCATTGAGTCCAGTTATCAGCGCCTGCAAACCATCGCAAGTATCCGCCACAAAGCATAGGTCATCGGCGTACATGATCTCTGTGATGGTGCCATAAGAAACCTTTGTGCGAGCCCTCAACCTGGCAAGATTAAATAAATTACCACAGTTCGGAAACGAATCCGAATACTTCCCGAAATTCTTTCCAGGGTTTCCCGAATGACGACAGCAAAGTATAAGGCAAAGAGTGTAGGCGCAAGTACACAGCCCTGCTTCACGCCACAGGTGACATCAAAATAATCTGATTGCTTGCCTTCTACCAAGACGCAACAGGACATGCCGTCATGCAGGAGTCGCATCATCCTCACAAACTTTTGAGAGCATCCCAGTTTTACCAGCAGGACCCAAAGAGCTTCCCTGGGAACACTATCGAAAGCCTTTTCGAGATCGACAAAACCGAGGTACAGAGGTCGACCTTGTTCCCTGCTTTTCTCTTGAAGCTGGCGGATGGAGAATATAAAACGGGTCTCCGGAAGGATTGCCTCCGATATAGGAATAAGGCGGTTGAGAAGAACTCTTGCAAATACTTTTCCCGGGGTTGAAAGAAGTGAAATTCCACGATAAGAATTACAATCAGATCAGAACGTCGACCACGAAGTAAAAGTTGCACAGGCAGCCGTGGTTGCTACCTCCCGGGTAAAGTGGGTGAACAATTTTTGGGACACCTTTTCTAGTCTCCTCCCCGGCTGAGCGGGGGAAGCAGTGCCTCCCTGAATAGGGCTGCTTCGTCACTCAACGTGCTGCCCAATCCGTGTTGTCACCCAAAACGCAACACGAAAACGACCACTCTCCTTGAGCCGCCTATGTTCAGACATCAGACAAAGCCCAGCTTGCAGTACAGCTAGACCTCTCTACCTCTGTCTATCGCCATAGGACTTTGATAATCGTAAGCCATTATTCGGAAGCAGTCATGTGCGCAGGATATATTTTAGTGCATAAGTGTGCGCGCGAACACAGATGCACTCTCTCGTCCGTGCCTTCCTTGATCCAATGGAACGGAAACCGCTACGATTGGAGGAAGACTGGATGCAGTGTCTGGTGGAACGATAACTATGCCTCCTATCGCCCATCCTTTAGGCCTTTCACTATGCCTAGCTGCCTCGCCACCGAAAGTGGATTGCCATTGTGACCAAGACAGACCCTATGCACGATGCGAGGAGTAACCGCAAGGCTTGAGTGTTAATACACTCGAGCCCCTCTCTACCTGGTTTAGCCCACGAGTCGACGTGGCTACCGGCGTGTGGCCGCTGTGTGCAAAACAGCTACTTGGAGCCACTGGCGAGAGTTTGTCGGATGTCAACGATTTTAACTAGGTATTCCGCCGCCTGTTAAGGCCGACTGGCTGAAATCCGACGCTGACACCCAACTACACCCCAAAAGACCTAATATAAGTAAGCCGTAGGTACTCATCAGGTTCCTACGTCATTTTCCTTTGAAGTGTTTATACAGGGTTATTTGTAAAACACTAGCAACCTCTTAGGTGCTAGTTAAGAACATCATAAACAGAAACTTTTGTTCTATGACACACGTAGCTGTATACAAAAAAAAAAATAGCCAATTTCACAAAAAATTTGATCGAATTTGAGGAGTTCCCTCGATTTTGCCAAGATCCCATCATCAGATCCCAACTTTCTAACTATGGGACCATTTGGGAAGACCCTTTCTGACAAAAAAATTTCAAATCGGTTGGCAAGCGAATAACTTTGGCGCGAACAAACATAAAAAAAATACAAACATCTGAATTTAGAACCTGCTTTTTCAGAAGTCGGTTAAAAAATTTAATAATAACTTCGCGTGACTTGACCATGACTATGCGACCACTCCTGACGGAAAAGCTGGATCCGCCCTTGCGTAAAGGCTTCCTCCCTATCTGTAGAATGTCCCCAGAATATGATAGCTTAACTCAAGGTAGCCGAAACACACGAAAAACAACCTTAGAAAGCATACATAATGCATACGAGAACTTATTAAGTTTCTTGCAGATGGCATCAATCTTTATGTATTATTTGATTAGATCAAGAACGTTGTCCCTAATTCCGTATGCTTTAAGTTTCCTTAACAATCATTAGTGTTGTCTGCTTCAGCGTAATTACGCCAAAAGACTAATATAAAAAATACTATAAAAAACTTAAAAAAGTTTCGATGGCTACATCCATTTTCCAATCTTCTATATTATAAAAATGAAACCCGTTTTCCGTTGTCACGACATAGCATGAAAACGGCTTGACCGATTTGGCTGATTTTTTTTTGTTGTGATTGTTATTGTGAGGATAAGGTTCTTATGGAAAAAAAATAAAATTAGGGTAGTGTAGGGTAGAGTTGAGTAGGGTAGAGTAGGGTAGATTAGGGTAGAGTAAGGTAGAGTAGAGTAGGGTAGAGTAGGGTAGAGTAGGGTAGAGTAGGGTAGAGTAGGGTAGAGTAGGGTAGAGTAGGGTAGAGTAGGGTAGAGTAGGGTAGAGTAGGGTAGAGTAGGGTAGAGTAGGATAGAGTAGGGTAGAGTAGGGTAGGGTAAGCCGCGCGGGCAAAAGCTAGTGGTAAATAAATTACACGAACGCTAAGCTTAAAAATCTTAGTATCCAAGCTAAAAACATTAGCAAAAAAAAACAGAACTGTAAAAAATTTGTCTTTGTCATTGATTGAAATGTCAGGTGTCAATTTTTTTCTTCTTCTTCTTCTTTGGCTTCGCACGGTTTGAATGTCACGTCAAGTTGTATTTCGTTATTATACTTATTATAAATCAAAGTTAGGGAAACCAAAATATAAAAATAAAAATATTAAATTGGGCGGAATTTAGGAAAGGATATATAGGATCAGTTTTAACGGTGATAATAACATGTAAATAATGAGCAAATTACAATGACGAAAATTACAGTTTAATATTATTTAGGATGATGAATGAGACTACACATTTATATACTGGAAAGCTATTTGTACAAAGTAAAGAAAGTATTGAGGTAGGAAAAGGGATACGAAGGGACAAGAGGTTACAGAGAAAGGAGGAATGGTCAAGTAAAGGGCAGGAGAAAAATATGTGGTTTAAGTCACCAAGGTCTGTGCCACACGAGCAAATGGGGTCGTCTATGATGTGTAGTTTGGCAAGATGGACTGGAGAGCAAACATGGCCCAGTCTCAACCTTATTAAAATAGAGGTCTCCACCTTACCAAACTTTGCCTTGCCAAACCACGGTTTTTCCGGAATCTCAGGTTAAATAAAAGAAAAGTATCGGCCCTTGGATTTGCTGCTGATATCCCAAGCTACCTTCCAAGTATCCCGAAGAAAATTCCTTGGCCACGTCTCAAGGTCATAGCCAAAGTTCTTATAAGGAACTAAGTCCCCACATTGCGCCGCATCACCAGCGAGTGCATCAGCTACAACATTGCCATGGATTCCAGAATGGCCCGGAATCCAGGCAAACTGTAGTGTGTTACCCTCAGAAATGGTTCTGAACGCCAATTCTCTTATTGCATAAATTATAGGAGACTGTACTTTGTGTTCGAAAGTGGATTTATTTATGGCTACAAGAGCACTCTGTGAATCGGTAAAAATTAATAATTTTTTGAGCTTAAAAATACGTGCATATTCTAAAGCTTTTAGAATTCCAAAACATTCGCCCGTAAAAACGGAAGTCTCCGGGGGCAGTTTTATTTTTTGAACGATGTTGTATTAAGTATGGTAGGTACTAATACCAACACAAACCGTCGGGGAACGCTTGGCAGCATCCGTAAAAATATGGTGGAAGTCTGAATGTTCAAACAGAAATATATTAAAACATAAATGACAATCGAGATCTGATTTACTTACACAATTAAATTCAATATTGGGGTTGAACAGTAAACTCTCGTAACTATTATTAATAAAAAACTTTTTACAAAAAAAAAATTAAACCGACTCCAAAAAGTACAAAATAATTTTATTTTCGGAAGTCGGTGTTTCTATAATAGATACCTAATTTTGTCTCTTGGTTATTTAACACCGACTTCCGAAATTAAAATTATCTTGTACTTTTTGGAGTCGGTTTAATTTTTTTTTTGTAAATTTTTTTTTATTTTTCACTTTTTAGTTATGGTAGCACCACTAAAAAGTACCTACCCTTCAGCTAAACATAAATTACCTAATAGCCAGAGTGCATCTCATAACGATTTTAATAATCCCAAATACGGTTATATTACATGAATTTACCTTCCGGCATTATAACCAGATCAGTTCGATACATCCCCTCCCCCTTTTCTTTCAGTCAGTCATCGACTACACGTATAAACAAAGCAATTTTATTTGTTACGACAATTCTGCTATAATTCTATGAGGAGTTCTGTTTCATATCTTCGAAGTTCATGATCAGATCATAACAATATTTCTATGGGATCAACTTGGAAGCATAATCTTTCAATAAAAAAAAAAAAATCAAAATCGGTCCACAACTGACCGAGATATCGGTGAACATACATACAAAAAAAAAAAAAAAACATACATTCAGCCGAACATAGAACCTCCTCCTTTTAGAAATCGGTTAAAAAACGAAAAGTTACGCATTACCATTTGCAATTGCCAGTACCAAAACTTGAATTATTTAGACATAGTTGTGTGTACATAAAAATGTATGGCTTCGCCGTTTCGTTACCATCATGGAGGTGACGCGAATATTTGTTTATATAGTTTTCCTGTCCTGAGTTCATTCGGTTTAATATTTTCTTAAAAGGAAATCCCACCAATAACATTTCATGTAAAATGTTGCCAAGACCGTACCGTCATGGAGGTGACGCGAATATTTAGTTTCTGAAGTAAGTAACGAAACAGCCAAGCCATGAATTTTTACTGATATGTAGAATTTGTGAAGTAAGGTTAGGCAGTGTAGATTCAGAAGCTTGGCTCTACATGAGATCTGATATCTTTGTCACATGGCAAACCTTATGTGGTCGTCTTGGCAACATTTTACATGAAACGTTTTTGGTGGGATTTCAGTTTGTTTTGTAAGTTGCTAGGCAGTTTTTACTTTTTTCTTCTTTATTTCGGCTTCCTAGCACTTCAGGAAATACCCTAACATTTTGAAGTCTCATACAAACTTTCACCCCCCCATTTTAGGGAATTTTTTTTGTTGGTTGTATACTAAACGTAGATTACATACCAAATTTCAGCTTTCTAGCACTTCAGGAAATAGCCAAACATTTTGATGATCATCAGTGTGTCAGTGAGCGTATCAGTGACGAAAGCGGTGTATTTTAGATATCAATAAAATTTAAATTATTAAAGCTGTTCAATTGAGACTTTGTATGTTTAATTAATCTATTATTGACATCATATCCTGAGAATATGAACTATCTGGTACATCGGAAACCCACTCTATGAGGGTTCAAAAAAACGACGAAACACTTCGAGAAAAGGTAGGTTTTGCGTTTCGCTTGGCTCGTCTTTGGCGGGGGCACTGCCGTGCCCCCAGATTTTGTGATAAATTTTGTAGTTTTGCTTACTATGAGCATAACTGAACACATTTTAATATTTGCATGCCAACTCATGGCAAAATGTGTCTGCACAATTATTTTAAGTTACCACCCCTTGTACCGAATTTAATGCAAATAAATGGCTTTGACTTTGACTTAGACTTTGATATAAAAAATGACATTTTGTTTCGATTTTGAGTTAGATTCATGATAGCACAAGTTTAAACCTCAGTGGTTTATAGTTGCTATTTAAATTAAACAATTCTGTATTATTTTCTGATTGGAATCAATTAAAAAAATTCATTGCATATTTTTTATTAAGACGTTTTCCATTTGTTTTTCCATTAAGGATCAATGGACCGGAACACAGATATCGTTTTTACGCAATATAATTCTGTACACATATTTATGGCCTATTCGTAGATATTCATTTATACGTTCTACCTCAAACAGACCGACAAACATGTATTTTTTGTACGTTTTCTTTTTTATACATGCACGATTATCTAATGCTAATGGGCTAACAACAGAAATGGTAAGTTTCAAACAGAAGATTATACGATATAAATAAGTCATTGCCAATATCGTTGTTGATCATCTTGGACTTGTCCTGATATATTTGAGGTCAGGGCAGCAAGTTTTGTCTTATTTTAGTTGTCTTTTCTAAGTGGGAAATCATTTAATGACTTCTCTCGCTCTTGGGCGGAGGCCGTGGGTGTGTCAGACTATTTTTTTTTTTAATTTTTATAAACTAGTGCTTGACTGCGATTTCACTCGATGGTAAGCGGCCATTGCTCGCCGTCCGCGAGCCCACGCCTACGGTGGTTGAAAATCAGGGTCGGGATCCCGACGGATGGGACGTGAGCCGAGAGCGACCGCCTCCCTCGCTAGCATTACTGCATTGCAAAAGGAGGCGACCCTGCCAATCGTCCTCGCTCGGGGCGATCCACATAGTGGTGACACCCGGCCGTCAATAGGCTAGTTGCCGTAAAAAATGTAATTAGTTCTTTTAGATTATTCAAAAATAAGGGACACGTATTTTTTTTATTTGTAAATTAAACCAAATATGACAAAGATATAGCTCATTACAGTTACGTGTAACGTCACGCTGCGCTGCGTTTTTTCGGACGGGGTGACGTCACACGTAACTTTAATGGGCTATATATCGTTGTAAAAATACGTGTCCAATATTTTTTTCTTTCTAAAATACGGACTAAATAAAATGTAGTTATTTTGACCCTGGAAACTACCCTACTCGTATTACGCCTTGAATTTACCAACTTTGAATTCACCATGGTCCGGTGAGGATCTGGGTCACGCGGAAGGTAAGGACGCCGTGACGTCTTTCCACACTCCTCAAAGAGAGGACTTACCGCCACAGTTATGGCGTGCCCAGCACTGGTTACGATAGTCGCGGTCGCCATTTCACCATGAGATCCTGCCGGAACTCTGTTCGCTAAGCCGCGACTTGCCACGGCAGTGTGGGATAGCGATACCTACCAGGTCATGCTGCTACATCAGGTAAAAGTTACCTATCCAACCAATCCAAACCTGTGGCAGTAGCACACATCCGTTCATCGACTAGAAAAGCGCTAATGAGTTACAAACTGCAACTCTTTCGAATGTATGGCACAATGGCATGCAAGAGAAGTCGTACACTTGGGTTTATTACTCGTATTAAACCAAGTGAACAAAGTTCCATCTCATTTTAAATTCGATACTTTATTTTTTTCAATGCTGCTATTTGTTTTGCAGATTTTCATTCAGAATGTGACCTGTGTATCGGTTCCGGCTCAACAAACAAAACAGGTATTATAGTACTTATTGACCGAAAGTATCTCATGGGAATACCTATACCTACTCTCGGGGTATATGTCGCAGGTTTTTCATCAAATTAGGTTTTTGATGAAAAACCGAAAGATGACAAATTTTAAACCCAATTTCATCATAAACCTGTTACAGTCTAGATTATTTATAAAAAACCTGAACTAGTTATTAACTCCCTCGCACTGCTCGGGAGTTAATAATATAAATCCCTCATTAACGTTCAAGATTAAAATCAGCAACCTTTGTTTCGTTCGGAATTCAACACGCCGCCCGCGACTTAAGCGCCGTACGCACCTTCCATCTTGACGTAAATAGGCAACGATAACGATAAATCAGGGCTGCCAGGTGCAAAAAAGGGGTGACCATTGCCTCATACATGACTCAAGGAAGGTGCGTAGAGTTGCATCTATTTTATACAACTCCAACACCTTCATGAGCCATGTATGTGGAACAGGGTCATAGGCCTTCTTATAGTCTATCCAGCATGTCGACAGATCCTTGCGGGAACGACGAACCTGTTGGCTCATGGCCATGTCTATGAGGTGTAGCTCCTTAGTGCCTCGTGACCTGTTCCTACAACCATTCTGAGAGGCTGACATAATTGAGTGGTTCTCAATGTGTAGATTAATTTTCACGGCCCAGACTCTAAAGTTGACCGGAATTGTGATGCCAGAATCGCGTGTGAGCTGCTATATCACTTAAGCCAGAAATTTTGTTAAATAACGAAGAGACAAGATTAGGTATCTATTGAAACACCGACTTCCGAAATTAAAGTTATTTTGTACTTTTTGAAGTCGGTTTAATTTTTTTGTAAAAAGTTTTTTATTGAATAAAGTATACAACGTTGGGCTTCATTTCGATTGCCCTCCAATTCTTTTAAATACCGCAAACGCCACGCCATAATATCGTACCTCACCATTAACAACTTCTTTTTAGACCTGCTGTTTTGTAATAGATTCCTATTCCCTTATAATGTTCCATAAAGTGGTGCGACTACCGTTAAAATCGATTTCGTTTTACATTTCGTGCAACAATTTTGCTAGAGTAGGCAATTCTTTTCTGTTTTCCTTTCTTTTTTCTGTAGACAGTCACTGGAGCCAATATTACGAAGAAGAAATTCGTAAGTACAGTGCGTTTCACTTAAAACGTTCCTTTGGCGTAATGTTGGCTCCCCTGTCTGTCTACACAAAAAAGGAAAGAGTTGCCTACCCTACCAAAATTGTTCCCCGAAATGCGCAAGGAAATAGATTTTAACAGTAGTTGCAGCACTTTTTGGAGAATTATGAGAGGAATGCGACTTTATCAAAAAAAAGCAGGTCTAAAAGGACGAGTTATAGAGAGATACGATACGATGAAAGAATTGCAAGACCATCGGAATGGAGCCCAGCGCCCTATACTTTATTCAAAAATAGTAGAAAAAAATAATTAAAAAAACGCATTTGTTAAAGTAATGAAATATAAATTAATCTCCCTAATATTAAGTAAATTAATTGCTAAAAATATTGCAACACTATTTTTCCGTATTGCCAACATTACGCCAAAGGAACTTCTTAAGTAAAACGCACTGTACAGTGCGTTTCACTTTAAGGAGATTAACTTATATTTCGTTACTTTTAACAATTTTTTTTAACTATTTTTTAATCGCACGTCGGGGTCGCGGCAAACCAAGAAGATGGCGGGAAAACTTAGATGTCTTTTTTGGGAATTGGAAAGAAGTGGATCAAAACCGGGAACATTGGAAGGAGTGGAGGGAGGCCTTTGCCCAGCAGTGGGACAATATGGGCTAGATATAATATAATATATATATATATTTTAATAAAGTATAGGGCGCTGGACTCCATTTCGATTGTCCTGCAATTCTTTCAAATACCGAAAACGCCACGCCACAATACCGTTCCTCTCTATAACAACGTCCTTTTAGACTTACTTTTTTTAAATAAAATCCCATTACTCTCATAATTCTCCAAATAGTGCTACAACTACCCTTAACCCTTCAGATACCGTCAATTAGAAACACAATAGTAAGACAATAGATGCGCGGCCACCGGTGGTCGCTTGGGGATTCATGAATTAAAATCGATTTCGTTGCACATTTCGGGGAACAATTTTGGTAGAGTAGGTAACTATTTCCTTTTTTCCCTTCTTTTTTGTGTAGACAGACACGGGACCCAACATTACGCCGAAGGAACGTCTTAAGTGACACGCACTGTAGGATGCCAATGTAGAGTTGTAACGTCAAATTGTCAGTCAGGAAAATTATCTATGAATCATAGAACCTGCAATAAGTTTGCTGTTTTAAAAATAATTTGATTTTATATATAGCTTCTGCCAGTGGCTCCGCCCGCATGAGATTAGGTTTCTTCATTTATACTTTGAACCCTTTTAGGATATGAATTATGGGGAATCCTCTCTTAGTATTCACATACGTCATAAAAGGAAACCTATGTCAAATTCACGCTCTTAGTCCCAGTAGATTCGGAGAGGGTGTGTTGGAATTGCATCATTTAATATGCCACCAAGTCTTCTCCGTCATCAAGGAGTGAAATTCCCTGCCAAATTGTTTCTCGTTAGCTACAACCTAAAGGGTCTTGTAAGTTAAAAGTGAATAGGTTACATCTAGGTAAGCGTGCTCCATCGTCGTCCACATCATCACTTACTATCAGGTGAGATAGTGGTTAAGCGTGAGCTTGACAAAAATAAAAAAACAAAACAGAAACCAAGAAATAAGGCGATTTTAAAGATGCTCCAAGTAATCTTTAAAACTCCCGAGATTTGAGGAGAAAATTGCTCATGTGCTTCTTGACTGTGCAGGCTTTATATCATTATTACCCTAGGATCCAAAAGAGGTGAGCTGGAAGGAATATTATTATTATTTTTGAAGAAAAGGGGCTATGCATCTCCCATAGTGTAGGAGATGTAGTCACTGCGACCTAAAAGATCTATTGTGACTCGCCACCTTGTTAGAGTAACTCTTTTAGCCGGGAGGCTTCCAGGAAGTCTAGAATACTCCTAGCTTTGAGAGTTTTAATCTCCTCCGGGCGAATAATGTGTCGACCCAGATGGATACCTACTCCGTTTGTGGATAAGGGGCCCACATTCACACAACAGGTGCTTAGGCGTCTCCCTCTCCTGATTACAGTACCTGCAAACATCAGTGTCACTCAGTTTCATGTGAAATTGGTGCCTGTTTAATTTGCAGTGGCCGGTTAAGGCACAGATGTTCGTCCTGCTAAGCTCAAGAAGCTCGGCAGTTCGTTTTTGTGAGTAGCCTTCTATTAGAGGTTTGGCGTGTAGCAGTCCTGGTTGTAACAACCAGTGCTTTTTTGAATCGCCAAATAGGTTGCCCTTAAGGGTCTGCATGGCCTGGTTCTTTGAGATACCACAGAAAGGTTCTGGTCCTATCTGATGACCCTGAGTCCCAGTCCTTGCAAGTTCGTCGGCTTTTTCATTGCCAGTAATTCCAGAATGACCCGGTACCCATCTCAGAATAACTTTATTCCTTTGCCCCAGGTCATTTAGTTTGTTAACGCAGTCTTTTACCAGTTTCGAATTTATTGTATTCGAGTTCAAGGCGTTAAGAGCTGCCTGGCTATCTGAGTAAATCAGAATTAATTGATTTATGTAGTTTCGTTGACGGTTGGCTTCCGCACATTCTATAATGGCGTATACCTCCGCTTGGAATATGGTGGCATATTTACCCAGATTCAAGCTTTTGCTGAATTTCGGGCTAATGCCAAATATTCCACATCCTACATTCTCACCCATTTTGGATCAGTCTGTAAACCAGATCAGGCTTCCAGGCTTGCAAGTAATGAGGTTGCTTGACCAATCCTCTCTGCTCGGCAGTTCCACTGTGTAATTTCTTATGAAGCTACACTGTGGAAGCATGACGTCTGTTGTCATAGCTAGCTGATCGTGTTCAAGCACTGATTCGTGTAGCGATCTCAGTGCTTGAGAGCGCCAGTTTACTTTGCCAGTGCTGTTTATTCTATACATGCCCGCTTTTGCCTCCTTCGCAATTAATAGATGAAGTGGCGGAAGGTTAAGCAGGGCATTTAGAGCAGCTCCTGGGGTTGTAGACATGGCCCCTGTTGATATGATGCATGCAAGTCTCTGCAAACCATTAAGTTTGTTAATGACTGTCACTTGGGATGTTTTCCTCTACCATACTACGCAGGCATACGTTATTATCGGCCTGACTATAGCGGTGTACAACCACAGGGCGATTTTAGGGTTTAGGCCCCATTTCGTCCCTGCTAAGCGACAGCATATTCCTAAAGCTATTTTAGCCTTTTGAATCACATTATTAATGTGAGTGTTCCAGGTCAGTCTCTGGTCGATAGTTACGCCCAGGTACTTGACCTCATTGGAGAATGGTATGCAAGTCCCCTTTACAGTGGGCGTTACAAGTTTGTCCAACTTTCGCTTCCTAGTAAAGGGGACTATTGTTGTTTTACTCGGGTTAACCGATAAATTGTTCTCTGTGCACCATGTGTTTATAACGTTCAGAGATCTTTGCAGTATAGATGATACCGTGCTGTGACAGGGGCCGATAACACAAGCCACCACATCGTCAGCATAACTGTGTACATCTAAGTCTCTTTTAAAGGCTTCAACCAGCAATTGGTCAACAACGAGTAGCCATAGAAGTGGCGATAGAACGCGTCCTTGTGGGCACCCTTTAATTGTTTTGAAGCTTTTTGTAGTTCCATGTAAGGTAACACTGATAGTTCTGTTGAGGAGCATGAATTCGATCCAACGAGTAGTTGTCTCGTCAATCCCTTTCGCCTTCATTCCCTTGGAAAGGGCGTCTATGGTGACGTTGTCGAAAGCTCCTTCAATATCAAGGAAAGCACATAGGGCTATCTGTTTATCTTCCAAAGCCCTTTCGATCCTGTCTGTTAGTTCTAACAGAGCAGTTTCTGTGGATTTTCCTTTTTGGTAAGCATGTTGCTTCGGATGCAGAGGGTTAGCCCTTAATGGTCCATCCCTGATGCATTCGTCTATAACCTTTTCCATACTCTTGAGTAGGAAGAAGGTAAGGCTTATTGGTCTGAAGGACTTTGGTTGAGAGTAGTCTTTCTTACCAGCCTTTGGGATAAAACAGACTTTAACTGTAGTCCATTTCTCAGGTATATATCCCCAGGCAAAGCTTGCTCTGAAGATTTTGATTAAGATAGGGATGAGTATAGTCTTCCCTTGCTGCAGAAGAGCTGGGAAGATATCGTCATCACCTGCAGACTTAATCGGCTTGAATGAGTCTATAGCCCATTCTACCTTGTTTGGTCTAAAATACCTCGCCGCTCTTCTCCAGTCTTCATTTGTAGGCCTGGAGAGACGGATATGAGGTGAATATGGTACGATGATGTCTTGTGCCATCACCGAGCCAGGGAAGTGTGTTGACGCCAAAAGTTTCAGGGTTTCCTCCGCTGATGCAGTGAAGGCACCGTCTGGTTTCTTTAAGAGTCCCAGTTGATTCGTAGGCGATTTGGATAAGACTTTGTGGATTCTGGCTCCTTGAGGGACTTTAGTAATCTCCTCGCAGAACTTCCTCCATGAAAGTCTTTTCGCCTTTTGGATTTCTTTATTATAGGTAGTTAAAGCTTTCCGATACCGATCCCAGTCGTCAGTCGATTTAGCCTTATTAAACAACCTACGTGATTCCTCCCTTAAAACATCGAGCCTTTTGTTCCACCATGTCACTTTTCTGTCCCTCACAGTTCCCTCCAGTACTGGCTTGACCAGTTTTACAGTATTTACACCGCTGATAACCGGTCAGCTGTGGCCAGTGATCAAATTTGTCATATCGTATTTGGTCACTAGGCCTCTCGGCTACCGGTTTCTTTATTTTATTTTTCTCTGATACAGATTCTACATTTCTTACAGCAACTTCTCTATCTCTCTTCAACAGTCCCATAAAAACTTCATACCTAAATTCTTTCAAATGGTCTTTCTTCCTCATGACATTCCCCATTTTGTCGTGTCTACGACGCAATAACCACCCGTTATTTATGCATATATCTAAAAGTTGGGAAAAGATGTTCATATACCAACGGTGGGATTTGATGCCTGTGCGATAGAGTGCTATCAACATATCCGCTAAGTCGACTCCACCCATATGGCGGTTGTGGTGCTTTACTACTTGTGGACAGGTGACATCTACTCGAGTTTTAGACTCTTTACTGAACCTTTTAATTTTTACTAATGGGTGCGCATCTACGTAAGAGCTAACTAAAGTTACTTGTTTATTATCGAACCACTTTACTATACTGACTTTGTTTTTGTTGCAAACTACTTGGCTGAATGCTCCTCTTCCTTTTTTTTTCAGAGTCTTATCTGTAAGTAATTTGCCAGTAGCATCTTTCAATCTATTCTGTCGTATGGTCCCCAAGCTAAATATCCCATAATTTTCTCTTAACAAATATACCAACTCTAGTGATGTGAAATAGTTGTCAAAATATACAACACTTGCTTTATTTTTCAACGTTTTACAGAGCGCTACAACTATTTTACTTCCAACGCCTAATGATTCTTCCTCTTCTGTGAATTGTGTGCCCCTAAAAGTATCATCCCCTGCATATAACATAAAATCGTATATAATGCCAGACACTCCAGCCCTCACGAGATTTTTGAATCCCCACTTACTGGGTTTGTTGGGATTATATTGCCGTCGACTGCCTGCTTTCTTTCCCTTATAGGGAATCACCATCTCATCAATGCTATATGAGTTTTCTTCTTCAACTGACAAACATTTATTTCTAATACTGTCGATTAAAGGGCGAAGTTTATAATATCTGTCTTGCAAATCAGCACTTGTATTATCAGTAAAATGAATGAACCTCCGTATCTGCTGGTACCGTTTCAGAGACATTACATCGGCAACTTTTGCGTAACGGAATGACGTTTTCCAGTAATCTTTGTAGGACGGCATAACAACTATACCCATCATCATATTTATGGCCAAAAAATCCAATATTTCGTCGTTACTAACTTTGATAGATTTTCCTGTTTCTTGGACGCTGTATAAATTCGTGTTATCTGTAATAGATGCAATCAGCTCCTTAGGAAAAAAGTTATAAAAATAATCTAATGGTGACTAATGGTGTGGATGGAATAACTTCCTGAAAAACCGGATTCTGAATTTCGGCAGTATGCTGGAATGGTACGTTTTTCCAGTGGAAAGATAAATTAATTTTCTTTATAAACCGTTTCTTGGTTTTACGAGCGATGATTGTAGGGGCTGCACGCTTTCTTTGTGCACGAGTGACCAATGGACTGGATGTAGAAGGCAGTGTAGAATTATGCGTAGTTGGTTGAACAGATGGTAAAGTTGGCAATGATGAAATAGACGGAAGAGCTTCATAATTACATTGGGAGGTACTTGGAAACACTTCATCAAGGACCGGCGTAAGAGGAGCTTGAAATTGATCTTGATCTAAAACGGAAGATTCTATCTCTCGGTCAATTTCATTATCGGTAAAGTCTGTGTGATCAGAACTTTCTAAGATGTTGAGTCTCTCAAATTAAGCATCTAATGAAGGCGCAGGTGAGCTTTGCGGAGTTTTACATTCATCGTCACTACTGGATCCATCACTAGCGTCTGACCCAGCATCTCTTGCGGGGACTAACGCTAAAATTCGTTTGGTCCTTTCATTGGAAACAGTCTAAAACAAAGCAAAAATAGCGGTCATGCAAACCTTAACCATAAACAATAAAACTATGTAAAATAAATAAAATACAGTGCATTTAATTTTTGATTTTACGTATAAATTTTTCTATAAATATGAAATACATTATCCTCTCTTCAGTAGCAGTGTATATTATTCTATACATAACAAAAAAGTGTTAGTTCAGTGCCATGGTAGCGATGTATAGTATGCTATACATTGAAAGAAAACGTAAAAAAAAAATGCAAAATACCGTGCACAGCCCTTTGTTTATACAATAAACCTTTAGAATAACTCTTTAGCAAGCCATACTTTTCAACAAACACCCATAACTAGCGTTCAAAACATTTTTAATTTTTAAATCTTACCTTAGAAGAAACTGGCGGGCGCATCCTGTCGGTTATTTTTCACCAATTATTCGAAATTGACATTGACAGCCGCAGTTTTTTGTTATTGACAGTTGAAGAAACGTTCAAAAATATCAAATTGCTCAAAAAACAGATTCTACAACCATAAATAAATCTAGTAGAATTTTTGAAAGTATGATGTATAGTATAATATACGAAGTGACTTTAAGGGTTAAACAATGCTATGGTTTTCAAAATAAAAGAAATAAATGATCACAAGTTTAAAATATATTTTCAAATTACAAAAAAATAAAAATAATTATAGTTTCCAAACTAATCAATACACCCTAGTATGGTAGTGGAGCCGGACCAGCATTGAGCCAAGCAGTTTTATCTTGTATATAATCCTCCAACTTATAATAAGCCTGCCTGCATAGTGTGCGTTTAATACAAGATTAAAATTTTGTTTCATTGAGTTCTAAAATTTGGGGAGGTATTTTATTATTACATTTTAAACAGTACCCCATGAAAGAAGAGGCCACTTTTGCCAATCTGAAGCCTGGTTGAACTAACTGGTCTTTTGCTAAAGAGATGAAGATTTTTTCTAACGTACATGATGTTTTCATAGATATATTGACAAGGCACCGTTATGATGTTAATATCCTTAAACAGCTCTCTTAGATAATCACACCGGCGGAGATTGTAAATAGCTCTGATGGCTCTTTTCTGTAGTATAAAGATTGAGTCAATGTCTGCAGCCCGTCCCCATAGTAAGATACCGTATGACATGATACTATGAAAATAACTAAAATAGACTAGTCTAGCGGTATCAACATCCGTAAATTGGCGGATTTTTCTAACAGCAAATGCAGCCGAGCTAAGCCGTCCTGCAAGAGATGTTAAGTGAGGACCCCATTGTAGCCTTGAGTCAAGCGTAATCCCCAAGAAAACCGTTTTTTCGACAAATTCTAATTTCTCATTGTTCAATACAATGTCACAATAACTACTTTTGACGTTCGGTAAGGAAAATCTTATACATATAGTTTTTTTGCCATTAAGAACTAGATTATTAGCAGTGAACCAGTTTTGGACCTGCTCAAGTTTCAGGAGTAATGTTTCATGAAACACACAATCAAACGCCTTAGACAGGTCGCAGAAGATGCCAATAGCATCTTGTGCTTCTTCCCATGCATTAAAAATGTGTTTTAGTAAGGAGACACAGTTTTACAACGTCCTTTGGTGAAACCGTACTGTTTATCGTGTAAGATGTTATTGGTGTTAAAATGATTAAGCATTTGATTTAACATCACCTTTTCAAATATCTTGCTAAAAACCGGCAAAACGGACACCGGCCTATAATTATTAGTGTCTTTACTGTCCCCGGATTTAAAAAGTGGTATCACTTTACTATATTTCATTAGATCCGGAAAGACTCCTTGATCTATACACAAATTAAATATTAAAGCTAAGTACGGAGCTATAATCAAGTCGTGAAGGGTGTTCCACAGGGATCTATACTGGAACCTCCATTGTTTATTTTGTATAGTGCTGATATTGTAAATGTTATAAAAAAATCAAAATTTCATATTTATGCGGATGACATTCAATTATATATCTCTTTTAAACCCGAAGACTTTGAAACTGCTGTATAAATTTATGCTGTATAATGTAATAAACTTTAATCATACAAGAGTGATAGTAATGGGCCAGTGTATTGATCGTGTTTATGAGGCAAAAAATCTGGGTTTGATCATGGACCAAGAATTGCGCTATGAGGCTCATATTGCAAACGATGTGAAAAACTGCTTTTACCGTCTGAAGGTATTGTATAAGATGCGCCCTTAACTAAGTGAAGAACTGCGTGTTCGAAATTAAATTATGCCGATACCGTCGTGGGACCTAGACTTCTGGCACGTACTGGAAGACTTATTCAACGGGTTCAAAATGCTTGCGCGCGCTTTTGCTTCAACATACTACCGAGGAGCCACATTACACCTTTTCTTAACAAGCATAATATTTTAAAAATGAAGTCGCGTCGGAAGTTACACTTAGCTTGTCTTCTTTTTGGTGTCATCAAAAATAAATGTCCGTCATATCTGTACTCAAAGCTTGCGTGGGTAAATAGTCACCGGCAGCGCAAGGCCAGACGGTGTGCTCAGCAACTGGCTACGCCGCATCACCGTACTGCAGCCTTCAGAGGTAGTTTTCGGTACATGGCTAGTAAATGTTGGAATAATATTCCCCCTCCAATTAGGGACCTGAAAAATATAAGTACGTTTAAAGCTAGTCTAAAGAATGACTTCACAAATCAAATTTAATGATGTTAATATTGATAAATCTTTAATTTAATTCAGTAATACATGTCTATTTATTTTTATTATTATTATAAAAGTAATCATCATTCAATCACCAATTTAAGTATCCATTTCTCTAATCTTTAATTTTAATTTTTAAACTTTTGCTTGTGTAATACAAAACTTACCATTATGTTTGGTTCCTAATTCCAGGTAATAAGGGTGTTTGTAGGTACTCTTTGATTTGTTTGATGTAGGCAGTCTGTACCTATCTGACGAGCGCGTTGCATCTGTGTCACCAGGAACCACATAGTATTCACTCCACATTCGTTTTGTTGCCATTCTACTCCTTTTCAATTGTAATTCTGAACCTTAGCAATCTAAAATATCATTTTTTTCCGGAAAACAACATTATTTATAAGTAATATTTGTCTTAGACCAAGATGGCGGCTCGTCAACGAGCCGGTGCAGCGATATCTGTCTCGATTTATGCGTCATCAAAGTCAACCGTAGCATCACGCGATGCACTATATTTCGCGCGTTATATTGTGGGTATAGTGAGAAAGTTGGTTTGTAACTACCATGGCACATTTTATATACATAATATTTAGTTACGTACCTATTATAACAAAATAAAAAAATAAAATAAAATACATTTATTTCAGACTAAAAAATAATGTCCATAGAATTATTAGTAAGATAGGTCTTAAAATCTATGTTAGTATTGTTAGTAACAATTGTCTTAAAAATTATGTTAGTATTACAACATTCATGGTTTCAAAATGTCAACAATGTCAACAATGTCAAAATATCTCAAATGTCATGGAAATTAAAATACGAAAAAGCGTCACTTTACATGCAGTTGAATAAGCCTCCCCAGCATTGCAGACTCCGGCCTTTTTGATATCATCTTTAGGATACCGTTGGCGCTCCCCCGAATCCTATGCATCAACGATGCTACTTTTTTACGCATTAGAGCATAAAAGTCGTCGACCCTTGCGTCAGCAAACATCCCTGAAGCGCTGCAGAAACGTGGGAGCCCCAAACGGAACCCTAAAGGCGTTATTATATTGAACACGAAGAGCGTTGTAGGCCCGTTGCGAGTAGTCGGTCCACAGAGCACTGGTGTAAAAGCTTTGGCAGTAGGCCCTGAACAGTGTCACTTTTACTTCTACTGTACACCTTGCAAATCTATGAACCAACATATTAGCACGCACCGACAACGCCCTTCGCTCTCGCTCGATATCTGTTTCGTCATTTAGGGTCTCAGTTACTATGTGTCCTAGGTACTTAAATTGAGAGACACGCTCTAGAGGTACACCGTTTAGACTGACGGGAGGCACATGTTCCGGTGACTTATTCTTACCTCTTATTATCATCTATACTAATATTATAAAGAGGTAAAATTTGTAAGTTTGTAAGTTTGTAAGTTTGTAAGTTTGTAAGTTTGTAAGTTTGTAAGTTTGTATGTAGGGGGTAATCTCTGGAACTAATAATCCAATTCTAAATTTTTTTTTACTGGCAGAAAGCTACATTATTCCCGAGTGCTATAGGCTATAAATTGTTTCTATAGCATGTATATTAACCGAGCTATCACAACTTTTGTCTGGCAAGTCGGAAAAAAATACCTCATAAAATAGAATTATTTGCGTGCGCTGCCTAAACAGTTGCTTAAAATTAAAAACAATGTATGGCTACCTGGTTCGTCTTAATTATTTCTACAAAAAAGTCCGCGGTACCATATCTCTATCTTTTATATTTCATCTTTTATACTTCTTTTATTGCATTAAAAATATTTTTTTTCGGCATACTTACGTTTGGTTGATTATTTGAGCAACAAAATATTAATTCTTATGACAATAAATTATTTCAGTATCACAAGAACATTATACAGATAAGATTTGCCATTTACAGCATAGCAATTGGTCATACAGTTTCGAAGATAATATAAAATTACTAAAACGCAAAATGAAAACCCCTAGCGTAACTTTCATTGTGCAGACGTTTTACCTATTTTTTTTTTTATGGTGGGCAAAAATCATCTTATGACAACCCCCGCCCTTGGGTGGAGCGAGAGATAGTGTCAGACTCTTACTGACTAAAAACCCACCCCGTTCCTTCTAGCCTTCAAACCAGGGCACGAGTTCCCTTTCGGATAACCCTGGACCCGGTAGGCTTCGACCCAGCTGGGCCTCTGCTGTTGCTGACAACTTCTTGAGGCGCGCAGGAACAGTGCGCGCCGTCGTCGTCTTGGGCTCGGTCCATTACCGGACGATCGGACAGCAAGCTACCCATGGCTCGCCGTCCGCGAGCCCGCATCTACGGTGGCCGGAAATCGGGATCGGAATCCCGGCGGCGGCGGCGGGGGCGCCGTTGCCTGATGCGGTCTGCCTCCGCCTTTGCTAGCATTACTGCTTCGCAGAAGGAGGCGACCGCCTACCATTCCTCCTCGCTAAGGACCATGGCCTCAACCAGAGCCCGCCGCGAGAGGTGTCCGCCGCCGATCGCCCCCACGAGGGCACGGCGATGCTCTGCCCAGGCCGTGTCCTCCGGGCGTTCCGCACAGTGGCGACACTCGGGCGTCTCTTCCGCTTTAATTCGGTGCAGGAACCTCCCGAACTTGCCATGTTCGGTGAGGACCTGTGTCATGCGGAAGGTAAGGACGCCGTGAGGCCTTTCCAGCCACGCCTCAAAGAGGGGACTTACCGCCATAATTGTGGCGTGCCCAACGTTTCACCTTTTTGCCCATAGATGGCATTCTGCAATTACGTAATTTTTCTGAATCGCGGTGTTAAGACTTTCTGTGGATTGATGACCCTCTCGAATTATTATGCCCACGTTGTCGTTAGTTGGAGTTCTTCTGTCAGTTGCTTATTGGTTTCGGTTGTTTCGTTCGTATGGTTGTTGTTGATAGATACCTCATAATCGAAAATATCATAATTTCGTTGTACGTTTTTGTATGTTCGTAGTTTCGTACTTCGTTCTATCGTAATAATCGATACGAGTTATTCGATATTACGATTGTTTTGTTTTGGTAAAGGCGGACGGTGTTCGAGTCGCTCTCCTTTTGTTCATAATTGTTTTCAAGTCTGTGCGTAGTTTGTTGAGAGCATGTCTAAAAGGAAATCTCAACTGTCCCGGCAGACATCACAGACAAGAGCCGCTCGAGTACGCCGTACGGAAGAATCTGTCCCTGAAAATGAGCAGCGCCTCTCGAGAAATAGAGAATATATTTCGCAAGCACGCGCTAGAGAATCTAGCTCCGAGCGCTCACAGCGCCTCGCTAGCCAAAATGTGAGGACATCGCGGGCCCGTGCTCGAGGAACTAGCGCTGAACGTGCGCACCGTCTATCTGAGTTAAGGCAGCATGTCTCTGAGACAAGGGATAGGGAGACAAGCGCTAAAAGCTCGCGGCGGCTTGGTAGGCAAAATGTCATAACATCGCAGGCCCGTGCTCGGGAATCTAGCGCTGAACGTGCGCAGCGTCTATCTCATTTAAGGCAGCATGTCTATGAGACAAGGGATAGGGAGACTAGCGCTGAGCGCTCGCAGCGGCTCGCTAGGCAAAATGCCATAACATCACAGGCCCGTGCTCAGGAATCTAGCGCTGAACGTGCGCATCGTCTAATCGAGTGTAATCTTATTTTAAAACAAGAAATTTTCCGCGGACGAAGTCGCGGGCAGAAGCTAGTAATATATATTCACTTTTCTTCTCGTTATACTTCAGACCATGCGCCTCAGCATATGACTCACAGATATCGAGCAGTTTCCTTAAACCACTGAGCGACGGACTCAGCAAGACCATATCATCAGCGTAACTGATATTGTTCACGCATACTTCATCCACATGACAGCCTACAATGCCCAAATGATCAAACAAATACACTAGCATCAATATTTTATAAGTATGGGTTTTTTTTTTTTTATCGACGGGGAAAATCATCTTTGACGAAACCCGCTCTTGGGTGGAGCAGGAGACAGTGTCAGACTCTTACTGACTAAAAACCCCGCGCCGTTCCTTCTAGCCTTCATACCGGGGCACGAGCTCCCTTTCGGACAACCCTGTCCCCAGTAGGCTTCGACCCAGCTGGGCCCCTCCTGCTGCTGACAACTCCTTGAGGCGCGCGGGAACAGTGCGCGCCGTCGACGTCTTGGACTCGGTCCATTACCGGACGATCGGACAGCGAGCTACCCATGGCTCGCCGTCCGCAAGCCCGCGTCTACGGTGGCCGGAAATCGGGATCGGAATCCCGGCGACGGCGGCGAGGGCGCCGTTGCCTGATGCGGTCGGCCTCCTCCTTTGCAAGCATTACTGCTTCGCAGAAGGAGGCGACCGCCTGCCATTCCTCCTCGCTCCGGACCATGGCCTCGACCAGGGCCCGGCGCGAGAGGTCTCCGCCGCCGATCGCCCCCACGAGGGCACGGCGATGCTCCGCCCAGGCAGGGCACACCTCGACGGTGTGCTCCACCGTGTCCTCCGGGCGTTGCGCACAGTGGCGACACCCGGGCGTCTCTTCCGCTTGAATCCGATGCAGGAACCTCCCGAACTTGCCATGTCCGGTGAGGACCTGCGTCATGCGGAAGGTAAGGACGCCGTGAGGTCTTTCCAGCCACGCCTCAAAGAGGGGACTTACCGCCATAATCGTGGCGTGCCCAGCACTGGGTTGCGATAGCCGTTGACGCCATTTCACCATGAGATCCCACCGGAGCTCTGTCCGCCATGTTTTAACATGTTGCGGCAGTGGACTTTCACCCCGGCGTTGCATCTCCACGCGCATGTCGTGCATGTGTGCAAGGACTGTTGTCTCCAGATCCCACGGTGGTAGGCCAGCCAGAAGGCTCGCCGCTTCGCGGGAGATCGTGCGGTAACCCCGCACCATCCGTATTGCCATGACCCTCTGGCAGGCGTTCAGTATGGACGCCGGTCACTTTGCCAGCGACGGCGCCCACACCGGCGCCCCGTAGAGGGCCATGGACCGAACGATCCCCGCGTAGAGCCTCCGGCAGGAGGCGTTTGGACCCCCAAGGTTGGGCAGGAGCCGCTTGAGAGCAGCCCCAGCTCGGAGAAGCTTGGGAGCCCGACGTCGGAAATATTCTACGAAATTCCACCGGCTGTCGAGGACGAGTCCCAGATACTTCATCGTCGACCCGACGCCGATGCGATCTCCTCCTACCGTAAGCTGGGAGTCCGATGGTGGCGCGTTCCGAGGGCCGTGGAAGCACATTGCCTCGGATTTATGCAGCGCCACCTCGAGTCCCAACTCCTGGATCCTACCAACGGCTATCGCAACCCCGCGTGTCGCTAGAGCGACCGCCGCCTGGTGCGACTCTCCCTGCGCTAGGATCAGCGTGTCGTCTTCGTAGCAAACCACGCTGACCCCGTCAGGGAAGTCGCCGCGCAGCACGTAATCGTAGCCGATGTTCCACAAGGGTGGGCCTAGAACCGACCCCTGCGGAACACCGCACGACATCTCTCGACGATTCCAGTCTCCCTGGTGACCGGGGTAGACAATGTACCTGTCTGACAGGTACGCTTCGACCACTAGACAGAGGTATTCGGGCACCTGGTGGTACCGGAGTGCCCTCCGGATCGTACTCCAGGGCAGGGAGTTGATGGCGTTGGCAATGTCCAAGGACACTGCCACGACACACCTACCCTGGGACACCGCTTCCCCTGTCGTGAGTGCTCGCACGCGCATGATGGCGTCTATAGTAGAGCGCGCCCTGCGAAAGCCGAACTGTCCGTCCGACAAGTCCGGCCCCACCCGTGTTAGCCGCACGACGAGGCGGTTTGCAATTACTCTTTCAAAGAGCTTGCCCACCTCGTCGAGCAGCACAATGGGCCGGTATGCGGACGGAGAGTCCGCAGGGCGCCCTGGCTTCGCTACGAGGACCAGTTTCCCCGTCTTCCAGCGAAGTGGGAACTAGCCCCTCTCCAGGCATGCGCTGAAGAGCCCTCTCAGTCGAGGCCCGAGAACCTCCATGGCCAGGACCCAGGCTTTCCCTGGCAAGCCGTCGGGTCCTGGGGCGGTGTTTTTGGCACTCAGCCTTCGCACCGCCACTCTCAACTCTACCTCGGTCACTTCTGGAGCATTGTCGTCGTCGTCGCTGTTGCGATCCGCGTCAGACACTGCTGGCGGAGGCGGAGCCATGAGCGGGGGGGAGTGTTCCCCCCGCGCAGGGAACAGAGAGCTAACCACACCCTCCACGAGTTGGGGCCGGAGACTCTGAGTCAACGGCGGAGCCCAGGGGCGAAGCTTGTCCCGTACCAACTTGTACGGGCGCCCCCACGGGTCCGCGTTCAGAGACCCCAGCCACACGTTGCGGGCCTCGAGTTTGGCCCGCTTGATCTCTGTTCGGAGGGTGCGTTTCGCCTCTCTGTATTCCTCATATAGCTCCGCCTCTCTGGCCTCCGCATCCGGCGGGCGGATGCTGCGCCTGCAGTGCCTGGCGTACCGGCGCCGCGCGTGATTGCACGCATTGCTCAGTGCGCCGATCTCCGGCGACCACCAGTACACCTGGCGCTTAGCTCGTCCTGGACGGACACGGGGCATTGCCGCATCGCAAGTTTGCGACATGGCCTCCTGGAACCACTCCGCCTCGACGTCAATGTCGACAGGCCTGTCCGGTGCTTGCACCTAGGCCTGTACCGTCGCGGCTTCCAGGAGGAGCTCCCGGTCCATCTGCTTAAGCGCCCACCGCGGACCGCAAGGGCTCTGTCGGACCGGCGCGGCCAAGGTTTCGGCGGAGACGTCAAACCGGATGTACCGGTGGTCGGAGTACGTCTCCACCTCCTCCATCACGCGCCAGTCGACGACACGCGGCGACAGAGCGGGGCTGGCGAACGAAATGTCCACCACCGACTCACCCCGCATCCGCACCAACGTGAGGACAGAACCCCGGTTCAGTACGACCAGGCCCAGCTCCAAGGCCCAGTCCTCCACCATCCGACCCCTCTGGTTCGTGAACCGGGAACCCCAAGCCGTGTTCCAAGCGTTGAAGTCCCCGCAAACGACCACGGGGAGGGAACCGAACCCAGCGACGACGGAATTTAGCTCCATCAGGGAGACGTGCAGTTCGTCGAGAGATTGGCTCGGGGACAGGTAGACGCCCACCACGGCGATGTCCCCGAACCGTGCTGCCACGCAACCCCGCCCCCTCGTGACGGACTCGGGGGCGGGGTATTGGCGGCGGTCAACGTAATTAAGGTCACCGAGCCGTCCAGGTCCTGAACCCAGTCACCACTGGGCAGGACAAAATACGGCTCGGTGACTACGGTGACATTGATCAACCACTGCGCCATGCTCTGGAGCAACAGATCCTGAGCGGGGGCGCAGTGGTTGATATTCGCCTGGAGGAGACGTAATGGGGCCGTTATTGACACTCCATTACAGTCTCCTCCCCAGCCCCCCTAGGGGACACTGCCGCGGCGGCGGGTGCGACGGCGATTGCGGCGGCGGCCAACGAGGCGGCTGCGGTGCCGAGGACCTCGGCGGGGATGGGCCTGCGGGCCTTGCCCTTGGCCTTGGCGGGGGGGTCGCAGGACCTGCCCCCAGCCCGGTGGCCAGCTGGCTTGCCGGCCGCCGCATATGCGTAGCAGTGCGGCGTAGCACGGCAATCTGCGGCCTTGTAACCGGGCTGGCCACACTGGTGGCAGCGGTCGCTGCGATCCTCCGCGGCGCAGTGGGCTCCCACGTGGTGCCCTTCGTGGCAGCGGAAGCACCGCAGAGGTCTGGGCTCCAGCAGCTTGACCTGTGCGGAGACCCAGCCCACCAAAAGCCTTCGGCCCTCGGCCGTTATCGCTTTGGCCGCCTGCACGGGACAGCTCACCGTAACGGCTCGCATGCCCGTGCTGTCAGCACGGATGGCACCCGCCCGAACCTGTTCGGTCGTGCACCCACCCGCCCTGACAATGGCGGCCACCACCTCGTCCACCTTGACGGAATCGTCCAGGCCCATTATGCGCATGTCGATGCACTTGGTGGGCCTGGACACTCGGGCCTCTTCCGAACTGAGGGACGCCCTGATCCTTGCGGCCAGGGCGTCCGCTGCAGGACCGCTGGCCGCACCGGGGACCTCTAGGATTCGGGCCCCGGTGATCGTGTGCCTCATTCGGAAGCCCGCAGCGGCTCCGAGCTCGCCAAGGTGGGGCAACACCGCCTGCTTCGCCTTCGCCATGACGTCGTTTTACGTCACGCCCCTCTTTTCCGCTTCAGGCTGTAGCGTAATTACTACAGCCTCGGAATTCGGGGCGCGAAGACGCGACGCCATGGCCCGCTTCTTTTGCTCCTGCCGCCTCGCGCGCTTTTTGGCCGCTCTGGCCACCTTGCCCGCCTGCTTTTTGGCGCCGACCACCGTCCAATCGGCGCCAGGTTCCTCGGGTGGAGGAGGTGGCAGGCGCGGCCTAGTAGCCACGGCGGCAGGAGGTCCTGCCGGTTTAGCGGCAGGAGGTCCTACCGGTTTAGCGGCAGGCACCGCCGCACCCTTTTTTCGCCGCTGTTGCTGCTGCTTGGCCGTCGTTGTCATCGGGGTCGGCCTCGCGGGCTCCGGCGCCGCGGCCCTGCGCCCCGCTTGCCCCGACGGGCCCGCCTTGGGCGCAGAAGACGCAGCCGCGGCAGCGGCATAGGACGCCGCCTTTTTTGGGCCAGAGGCCGCCAGTGGAGGGCGCAGGACAATGCCCTCCAGGAGAGACAGCTGCTGATGGACGTGCTGCTGGAACTCCAGCTGCTGCTTTTGCAGCCCCTGCTGCAAAGCTGCGAGTTCCCGCTGCACCAATGTCAGCAGCTGGCTCTCCGGCTCGGGCTGGGGCTGGGGCTGGGGCTGTGGCTTTGCCCCTGCTCCTGCTCGCGCTCCTCATCCATGGGCTCCTGGCGGCCTCCGTTCGGCGCTCTAGCGAGCTCCGCCCGGATCTCCGTCTGGAGTTCGGCCTGGAGCTCCACCCGGAGCTCCGCCACTCTCTTCTTTACGGAGGCGTCTAAGGCCCCCTGGAGGGACGCGGCGTGGCGACGGATTGTTCGCTCCCGCGTGGCCTTGTCCCTCTGGCGGGCCATGTCCCTAAGCAGGGTGACGGCCAGCTCCTTAAAGGGCATTGCCGCCTCCCCACCTGACTCCGCCTCGGTGCGCCTCTCGCTACCGGACGGCTCTGAGAGGTCTCTCCCAGAGTCGCCCGCACCGGGGTGGCGCCCCTCCGTGGCAAGCCTGTCGGCTCGCTCAGCGGATTTTTTTGCCGTGAGGCCCCTTCCCTTCCCGCGGGCTCTGCCCGCACCACGGCTGCTGGTGGGGATCTTGGCCCGCCCCTCCGAGCAGGACGATCCGTCCTCCTTTTTCCTGTAGGAAGCGGAGCGCTTCTTCTGGGAGAGGCTTGATCCTCTCCCTGAAGTCCCCGCTGCCTCCTCACACTCCGAGCTCTCCGAGCTCCTTTCGGACTGCGCGTCGGACTCCGACCGCGCGTCACTCTCCTTCGGGGTTTTAAAAAATTTAGATTCTTGCATTTTGTTCCCACGAGTATATATATATATATTACTGGCTCAAGTACGTGGTTCGCACTAGAGACTAATTTAGCTACCCATTAGTCAAGCTAACAACCTCCCTCACGGTGCGCCGCCGCTTGCAGGTTTGGGGTAATTTTTATAGAGGTTGTCTTCCTCGCGGCCCGGGCGGTTAAGCCAAGGCCCTCGTCCCCCATCAAGAGTCAGAAACATGACCTTGGACAATCTCTGGGGCTACGAGACTAACGGTGGCAGAAGGAGGAACACGTCTTCCTCCTGCCTGCCCGGCGGCAGTGTGAGTGCACACCAAGCCCGCTCTTGCTTCGCCACTGTGCCCTCTGCCATGGCAGAGGGACACGCGTTGAAGCGGTCCGACTGACAGAACATTCGCAGATGGCCATAGAGGCCCTTGGGTAGGTGTGCCCAAGGGGGTCTATGGCCGCCTCCCAGGGTGCACCGTCCCGCAGACTGGTCTTCCCTCGGGACGTGTCCGCAAGGGAACTACAGTCCGCGGGCACTCGTGGAGGTTTTCTGTCGTGGCACCCCTTATAAGTATGGGTTATATTTATTTATATGTTAAGTAGATATATTTTATTTACCCATCATCCGTGCGTCACTGCGGGGTGCCAGCTGAAAATCAGCGCTGGGTGTTTTACGCCCAGCAATTGCTGAGTTTGTGACCCTTTCGGTTTCGGGCACATTCAATGCAACTGTATTGTATTTCTGACGCCCTAGCTAAGTTGCTAATCTGCAATAGTTAACGCTTGTAGAAAGCTTCAAATGTATGGGAATGACGCGCTCTCAACGTTCAGTCACGTGGCCAAAACAAAAGAATAGGCGGCAAGGTCAACTCGAAGCGTTCGACGCAAGCGAAACGGTTGTAACTTGGCTAGGGGGCCTGTACTTTTTTTTTATTTTTATTATTATTTTATGTTGTTGGAAATTGTGTTGCTTGCGCCGAATAAATGCTATTCTATTCTATTCTATAATCTCAATAATTAAGCTACAAACTTTGATAGACATACCCCATAGATCTTCTAATATATATTCACCACAATTTTTATTATTACTTATTTTGCTATAATGAAATGGAATGTCAAAATTATCACCCAATAATATTTATCACTAAATGTCAAGTACGCAAAAACAAAAAATACAAGTCAATAGGTATACAAACACAAGATATTGATAAATATGTAATGTCAAAAAATTTATGGTCACTATAAATAATGTCAAAAAGAAACGTACGATGTCAAAATAATAATGATTTCAAAAACTATGATTTAAGAATTCATTTACCGAATAGAAGCACATCTCCAAGAGATTCTTATGTCAACTTATGGAAAGGGATTTTCCCGCATTAGACGATAATAAGAAATTCATTTTTCAGGACCAAGACTCTAACCACGTAATGATGGAAATATTCAACTGGAGAAACGAGTATCTCGAAAACTATGAATCCAAGAACAAAACTAAGCTCTACAACTGCACAAATATATACGAATGCTTACCGGTTCAATTTACCTCTGTGACTGAACTTACTGCCCCAAATCTCATCTTGAAATCCTGTATAGCTAAAAATCATACATGCCAAATCATAAGATTTCATCATTTGAGTCACAGTGATAAAGTATTGTTTTTAAGTAACACCATCAAATTTAAGTCTTTCTATCATATCAATTGTTCACTAAATTCGAATGGCACTCAATTATGTCACACGGAAGACGGTGTTGCCTATAACAAAATGGTTCATAAGGCAAATCAATCATTCGGGAGCGAGCAACATGAATTTATTTGCGAAGAGAGCAAAGCAACATATATTATACAAAATCACTATGATACTCGAAGATATTTAACCCACCCGTGTTATGATCCTAAGCGTTATCGTTATTTGGATTGTACAGAACCAGTGTGCGTGACATGGCAAAATGTAATATTTGACTGTAAACAAGTGAGATATGTAACTATATACGGTACTGTGTATTATTACCTAGATTCGGTTCCAGGTCCACCAAACCCATTTGGAGGGCGTAAATATAACAAGTTTCCACCAACCGAGCAAAAGACAACGAAACCGAAACCGAAACCGACAACGACAAAGCCAACGACCACTACAACAACAACAACGACAACGCCAACGACAACTACAACAACAACAACGACGACTACTACAACAACCACAACAACTACGACAACCACAACCACGACAACTACGACAACCACAACCACAACAACTACGACAACTACGACAACCACAACCACAACAACTACGACAACCACAACCACAACAACTACGACAACCACAACCACAACAACTACGACAACTACAACCACAACAACTACGACAACCACAACTGAACCTCCCCTCCCTACCTCCCCTTATCAAAAGAACTATAAGGGTGACAGAGTGTTACTTAAAGTAAAGGGTTGGGTTGTTAAAGTCAATTATGTATCAATCAGTAAAGGCAGATACTCCAGTAAGAGAAAACAAGACAAACAAATACATGTTTCATATTTTACAGAGGTCGATTCTTTTGAAGTTGAAAAGGGTAGATGTAAAAATATTGAGGAGTGCGCGGTTGTTGTGGCACAAACATTACAAATACCAACCATCACTCTATGGCCCAGGACACCAAAGCCGACTACGACCACCATGAAACTCTCGGGCAGATGGTCAACTTATACATATCCGACGCGGCGAAAAAAACGGTCAACTAGTCGTCCAAGGTTCTAAATTTATATTAATAATAATAATAATATTCCACATCTATCATTCACTTCACATTAGCCGCATCGGGAACAAAGTAGCTTCGTACCCTGCGGGTAGTAAGGCGTTTTGGTCCCTGGCTAAGTCGGTTGAATCGAACTTCTGCTGCCCCTCACTACCGCCACTGCTAAAACCCGACGGGTCGCTGGCACATACCGCTAAGGAGAAAGCAAATTTGTTTGCCACACTCTTCGCGGAATCTTCGCGTCTAGATCCTGGTAACGCCCCTGCTTATCCTGATGGTTGCGATACGAGTATGTCGGATATTCGCATCCATCAAAAGGACGTCCGTAGGGTGCTGCGTAACCTAGACGTGAACAAGGCTAGCGGTCCGGACGGGTTACCGGCAATTGTACTGAAAACGTGTGCGCCTGAACTGTCTCCGATCCTGACACGCCTATTTAGGTTTTCATTTAAGGCTGGAAGGGTGCCAACTGCATGGAAGCAAGCTAACGTACAGCCCGTGCCCAAGAAGTCGGGCTGACCCAGCTAATTATCGATCAATCTCAGTAACGTCCATTCTCTGTAAGACTATGGAACGTGTAATTAACACTAAGCTCCTGGCATACCTAGAAGCTAATGATATCTTAAGTGACCGTCAATACGGCTTTCGCCGAAATCGGTCAACTGGAGATCTTCTAGCGTATGCCATCCACATCTGGAGTGAGGCCATCGAACATGCATGGGGAAGCGCTTGCCGTCTCCCTTGATATCTCGAAGGCTTTCGATAGGGTTTGGCACGAAAGTCTTATTAGTAAGCTTCCATCCTTCGGTTTACCCGCTGGCTTGTGTTCTTGGATCGCAGACTTCCTGAGTGACTGGTCCATCCGAGTGGTTATCAATGGCTGCTCGTCAAGTCAAATGGCCATTAATGCCGGGGTCCCTCAGGGGTCAGTACTCTCGGCAACATTATTCTTGCTGCACATAAACGATTTGCTTAAGCCCGGTACCTTTGGGTATGCAGACGACATCACCGTTGCTGAGAGTTATATATCCAGTGCACGAGCTAGTGGGTCACAGATCCAGTCTCTCCGTGAGTCTATGGTTGAGCGCTTGAACGTATCCTTGGAGGCAGTCTCCGATTGGGGCGATGCCAATTTGGTCAAGTTTAATGCAGCAAAAACCCAGGCGTGTTTATTTTCCGCTAAAAGGACCCAACTCAGCCCCGCTCCAACCTTCCGGGGTGTAACCGTGCCGATAACCGTCCATCTTGACCTTCTTGGTGTTACGCTGTCATCAACACTCAACTTTGGGCCTTACATCGAAGCAAAGGCTCAACTGGCTGCAAAAAAGCTGGGAATCCTCGCAAAGGTCAGACAGTACTTCAAGCCGGAACAGCTGCTCAAACTTTATCAAGCGCAAGTTCGATCGTGTATGGAGTATTGCTCTCATCTTTGGGACGGATCTGCCCGATACCAGCTTGATGCACTTGAGGCAATTGAGAGGCGAGCCAGAAGGATAATTGGCGATGATACACTCGTCGATTCGAAGCTTCAAAGTCTTGAGCATCGACGCCGAGTTGCTAGCTTGTCGGTTTTCTACCGGTTGCATTTCGGGGAGTGTGCGTCGGAATTGCATAATCTGATTCCGCCTAGCCCGTTCCATCATTGGACTACCAGACGTACGGCGATGCGCCACCGGTACATGGTGGATATCCCACCTGCACGCACAAAACGTTTTGGAAACACATTCATTGTGCGTGCAGCTAAGGAATGGAATTCCTTGCCGGAGGCTGTTTCCTGATAGCTACAACCCAGGAATCTTTAAGTCGAGAGTGAATAGGTTTCTTCTAGGTAAGCGCGTTCCATTGTCGACTGCATCGTCGCTTTCCATCAGGTGAGATAGCGGTCAAGCGCAAACCTATCAATAATAAAAAAATTAAAAAAATATCACACTACGTCACCTAGTCCCAAGCTAAGCAGAGCTTGTGTTATGGGTACTAGACAACTGTTAAACATACTTATATATTTCTAAATACATACATATTATAGATAAATTATACCCAGACACAATAAATGACCATGCTCATCACACAGATATTTGTCCTGGGTAGGAATCGAACCCACGACCACCACTTCTTGTAACATTACGCGCACGCTCATTCATGGCTCAAATACGGTGTTATCTTATGGGGTAATAGCACAGACGCACCCTCATTATTAACTCAACAGAAAAAACTAATTAGAATTTGAGTTAACATCGAACGTACAGGTAGCTGCAAACCGCATTTTCGTGAACTTAAAATTTAAACCCTACCCTGCCTCTATATTTTTGAAACATGTATATTTGTACGGAGGTATCCAGAATTTTATACAAAAAGGGAAGATATTCAAACCAGATTTACATTAAGGCACAAAAATAAACTTAACATACCCTCCTCCCGACTAAAAAAACACTCTTCAAGTACCTACTTATGTAATGTCGATAAAAATATGCAATAAACTGTCTGAACAAATTAGGAATATTGAAAAGCATATTAATAGTTTTAAAAATAAATTGAAATTATTTTTATATTACAACGTGAATTAATGCCTAAATGATAAATCAGGATGTCGTCAGAGACGCACGGCTTCGCTCCCGCTCTTCCCTACTCTACCCTCCACTACACTACTCTACACTACTCTACTCTACCCTACTATACCCTACTCAACCCTACACTACTCTACACTACACTACACTACTCTACACTACTCTACTCTACCCTACTATACCCTACTCAACCCTACTCTACCCTACCAAACTTCACATAAACCATCTACTAAATAGTCCGAACAAAGCCTAAAAATTTGGTTTGGATAGGTGAGCCCGTTCTTGAGTTATAAAATAACAACAAAAAATGGCGTTGATTTTTATATATATAGATCAGTGTCTACATGTTTGTTACTACACTAACTTCGGTTGTTACTACATTGTGTGTATCTACGAGTATGTATGCCAAATAAAATAGTTTTCTTTCTTTCTTTTTGTTTTATGACAAATCTTAAACTCTATATCATCATAAACCTGTAAAAGTTCAGGTTTTTGATCAAAAACCTGAACTAGTTTAGGTTTATGATCAATCTACTACTGCCTTTAACGAACCTGTATCGACCAATTAACTGAGTTTGCGTGAAATTGCTTCAAAAATGTCTTTATTTGGAGGTCAAGGTTTTAAGAAATGCTCATGTGAAAAATCTAAAGTAAGCTGCAAGACTAATGGGTGTGCATGCAAAAAAAAAATGTTTTATGCAACTCTAGATGTCACAAGTTTACAAACTGTCATAATAAATAATTTATAATAAGAGATCTATAAAAAAAGCAAGCACGTGGTAAACTTTTCTTTATTATTTTTTTTTTAATTTGACTCTGTTTAGTCGTATTTAATAGTAACTAAAAATCAGGTAAAACTGAAACATTATCATAATTAGATTTATAAACGAGAATATTGATTGGATCATGGATGTAAAATTTTGCTAAATAAAAAATTGTTTCCTTTCTACTAAGTTACAAATGATTCATCATCTTCCTGCCCTTGTCCCGTTTTATTTGGGGTCGGCGCAACACGTTTTTTTCTTCCATTCTGTCCTGTCACTCGTTATGCTATCACTAACTCCCTTTTCCTTCATATAACTTCTCACACAATCCATCCATCTTTTCTTTGGCCTCCCTCTCCCCCTCCACCCCTCCACAGTAAACTCATAACCTTCTTAGCAGGTTACTAGGTTTTTGATCCTAATTTTGTGAAAAACCTGCGACATATACAATTCCTAAAATCCATAGGATATGTATGAAATATTTTTTTATTAACACTTTTCCTAGGAAATCTATACATTTCCTAAACCGTGATAGGAAATGTATATCAGTTGTCATCGCCGATCGGTATGTTCATACCATTTAAACTTTATCTGTAACTTTTTCTTTACTTCGGAACATACATCGAAGCAAAGGCTCAACTAGCTGCAAAAAAGCTGGGAATCCTCGCAAAGGTCAGACTTCACGCCAGAACAGCTGCTTTTTTTATGGTGGGCAAAAATCATCTTATGACCACCCCCGCCCTAGGGTGGAGCGGAAGATAGTGTCAGACTCTTACTGACTTAAAACCCACCCCGTTCCTTCTGGCCTTCAAACCAAGGCACGAGTTTCCTTTCGGATAACCCTGGCCCCGGTAGGCTTCGACCCAGCTGGGCCTCTGCTGTTCCTGACAACTCCTTGAGCCGCGAGGGAACATTGCGCGCCGTCGACGTCTTGGGCTCGGTCCATCACCGGACGATCAGACATCGAGTTACCCATGGCTCGCCGTCCGCGAGCCCGCGTCTACGGTGGCCGGAAATCGGGATCGGAATCCCGGCGGCGGCGGTGAGGGCGCCGTTGCCTGATTCGGTCTGCCTTCTCCTTTGCTAGCATTAATGCTTCGCAGAAGGAGGCGACCGCCTGCCATTTCTCCTCGCTCCGGACCATGGCCTCAACCAGAGCCCGGCGCGAGAGGTCTCCGCCACCTATCGCCCCCACGAGGGCACGGCGATGCGCGCCCAGGCAGGGCACACCTCGACTGTGTGCTCCACCGTGTCCTCCGGGCGTTCCGCACAGTGGCGACACCCGGGCGTCTCTTCCGCTTTAATTCGGTGCAGGAACCTCCCGAACTTGCCATGTCCGGTGAGGACCTGCGTCATGCGGAAGGTAAGGTCGAGCCATGACTACCCCCGCTCTTGGGTGGAGCGGGAGATAGTGTCATACTCTTACTGACTAAAAACCCACTCGCCGTCCAGTCGAGTCGAGGCTTCAAAGTGTTGAGCATCGACGCCGAGTTGCTAGCCTGTCGGTTTTCTACCGGTTGCATTTCGGGGAATATGCGTCGGAATTGCATAACTTAATTCCGCCTAGCCCGTTCCATCATCGTACTACCAGACGTACGGCGATGCGCCACCGGTACATGGTGGATATCCCGCCTACACGCACAAAATGTTTTGGGAATACATTCAATGTACGTGCAATTAGGGAGTAGAATTCCTTGCCGGAGTCTGTGTTTCCTGATAGCTACAACTCGGGAATCTTTAAGTCGAGAGTGAATAGGTTTCTTCTAAGTAAGCGCGTTCCATTATCGACCGCATCGTCGCTTTCCATCAGGTGAGATGGCGGTAAAGCGCGACCTATCAAGATTATTTGTCATCTGACATGTGTCTCTTATTAAATAATCGTTATAATTCTCACTTAAGGCTGCGGTCTTTTAAAAATTGACTCGCAGCAAATTATTAGCGCATCTTTGTATGCTTTTTTTGAACAAAATAATGAAACAACTTGAAATATTATTATAGCACATATTTAACCATAGTATGAGTAGTAGCCAGTTATTTTTTTTTAAGTCAATTTGGGTGTATTATGTTTGGTAAATCAAGCGTTAAACATAGCTCTTTCGTGCCAACATCATTTCGACTTATGTTTGCGAGCTTCGTTAATGGCATAATATGACGAATTTATAAATCTTACGAATGGAAACTAAGCGCAACATTATCATCTTTGAAATGCATTCATGGCTAGTTCTAATTATGTTTCATTTTCTTATTTCAGAAGTCACAATTTCATCAAAATTCTCAACATTTGGCTCTTATTAATTTTTTTTTTTTTCACAATAACTAAGCATCGTAGTTACATCATAATTAGATTATTTTGATGATAAAACTTCAATAAAGCAAATGATAAAAAAGTTAAAATCCAAATCACCATAATTTATCAAAAATATTGATTTTAAAAGATGTCCAAAAAATGAGTATAAATTATTAGTATTTGTACACATTTTTTGGACATCTTTTTACACATTAAATAAGAGCCAAATGTTAAGAATTTTGATGAAATTGTGACTTCTGAAATAAGAAAATGAAATATAATTAGAACTAGCCATGAATGCATTTCAAAGATGATAATGTTGCGCTTAGTTTCCATTCGTAAGATTTGTAAATTCGTTATATTATGCCATTAACGAAGCTCGCAAACATAAGTCGAAGTGATGTTGGCACGAAAGAGCTATGTTTAACGCTTGATTTACCAAACATAATACACCCAAATTGACTTAAAAAAAATAACTGGCTACTACTCATACTATGGTTAAATATGTGCTATAATAATATTTCAAGTTGTTTCATTATTTTGTTCAAAAAAAGCATACAAAGATGCGCTAATTATTTGCCGCGGGTGAATTTTTAAAAGACCGCAGCCTTAAGGTGGTGCATCATGACTCACATTTTCACTGTTTTTCATAAAACCGCTCATAACTGATTATGACGTTATTACACACTTTTCATTAGATATTTTGGAAACACAGTATCTTGTGGATATTATCTAGGTTTCTAAAGAAACCAATTTCTAAATTTGTGTAAAACTAATCCAGTAAAAACCTCTGAAAATGTCCTATTTTGTATGAACTTTGACACTTCACAATTTGCCTAAAAATTAAAAAAGTCAAAAAAGTAATCCTCTAGAGACTTTGCAAATTTTATTAAGATTCTAAATGATGACAACTTTTTCCAAAAACTTTTAAGGGTTTAAAAAAAAACAGCTATTTACTGGCTATTTTCATTTAATGCAATTTTGAATTGCATTAAATGAAGTAACAAGCTTTTAAACCATTTTCGATGTTTACGATAAGCGAGTGGAGAAGGACCCTCTTAATCGTTTTTTATTTATTCTTTGGTACTTAGTTTTTAATTTTATACATTTTTTTCTATCATATAGGAATTGTATAGAACTCCTAGGAAATATATACAATTCCTAGGAAATGTGTGGATTAACAAATCGCACCTTTGAGAACAAGGGCACAATTGCAGTTTTTGCAATTTTACAGGAGAGTCATTTTAAGATATTTTTTGTACTTAATGTGGACTAGCTATGTTAATAATGTTCTAAGGTTGTTCTGCTTTGTATGACATAAACTATATACTATATTCTTTTAGGTGTATCGTTTACAAATATTAAAAACTATTAATACACAATTACAATTATGCCCTTGTTCTACCAAAGGTGCGAAATAATTATGAAACTATTTAACACATTTCCTACACAGAGTCGGAATTGTATACATGTCGTAGGAATTGTATACAATTCAATTCAATTGTTTCACACATTTCCGGTAACATATACACCGTTAAATTTTAATCGTTTTGATCCTTAGAACCAAAGCTCGTAGAGCGGTGTAACTTTTAAAATAAAAAATAAAAACAGCAAGTGATAAGATTAAACTCGCAAAATGTATCAAAAAATAGTTGCGCCCAAGAGTATAGGTACCGTAACCGTATACCTAAGTCGCGCGACGGTCGCGAGCGAGAGGTCATTGAATCGTCGCTCAGCTGATCTCACGTAAAATTAATGATTTCAAATTTACCTTCATACTTTTACAGACTTAGGACGGATTTAACTGCTTTGTGCCTAAGACATACCTAATAAAATAATTACTTATGCTAAAAGTGGTATGTAGGTAGTTACATCTATACTCATAATAAATCATCTTATAAGTATAGATGTAAAAAAAAGTATCTTATTTTTTAATTTCTTCTTTACAAATCGATAGTGTTTGATGTTCCGGTTCGATCCTCCACGGCACTAAAACGATCAAAATTTAACGGTGTGTAATTATTGATTTTATTTTATTATCTAAACACCGTTAAATTTTGAATAAGGGCCACTGACACCCTGGGCGAAAATATTGTGGCGCCCAGGTGAAAGTATCGCACCAATCATAAGCGTAAGCGCAGTGTGGTTGAGGAGCGATTCTAACGACATCGTTAGTCGCTCCTCGACCACGAACCTTCAAAAAATCCTACTAGAAAAAATCTCAATAGGTAGACTGGTAGAGAATGCCTAAGGTATTAAGTCCGCCTTTGTACTTTTATGTTGCATGAAATTTTAATAAATAAATAAAAAATATGCATATGCACAGAGCGTAGAGCACAGTTTTGAGGGTTTGCACCAGGGGAGGCAGGAGACTCCAACTCCAGACCTTGGCGCTCCCCTGAATTTGTCGCCTTGGGCTGTCACCCCATCGTGCCTCCCCCCCTAATGCCGGCACAGGCCAATCCTAGGGTCAAACTCCGCCTCCAATCCCTCCTGATTGCCAATCGCGCGCTGTGAGCGCAGGAGTCATCACGTCCTGAAATAATTTAGTTTCTCTTAACCTATTGAATGCTAATCACTTGTAATTAATACACTTATGTCGCACTGTGGAACTTAAAGCATTTAAAGAGCGTCATCGATGTGTCGCGCGAAAATAATGGCGTCTCGGAATTACGTGTATGGATTTCGTTGTCATGTGCAATTTTACGCAATCGCGGGTATTGATGGGCAGGCGGCTCGACGTCTACAGTGCCAAACCAATTGCAATGTATGTGTTACACGTGCATGATATGATTGAACATGTGCTTTATATGGATCTATCCAAAGCATTTGATCATGTGGATCACACTCTTCTCTTAGAATAGCTTAATTCTTATGGTGTTAGAGGAACTGCTCTGGATTTAATTAAATCACATCTGTCTAATCGGAGACAATCCACAGTAGTTACAGCAATATGTCAAAAGCAAAGAAAGGAAATAAAATTCATGTCGAAATTTAGAAAAGTAAACGTCGGTGTCCCTTAGGGTAGTGTATTAGGACCTTTACTATTTATCATATACATCAATGATTTTCCAAATATTACTCAGCATACAACAATATTATTTGCTGATGATATTACAGTCATTTTTCAAGGTATAAATCAAACCCCTCTGGAAGAGGATATAAATGATACCTAAATTACTATTATTAACTGGTTGACGACGAACACCTTAAAGATAAATTTGACTAAAACTAACTTAATGACATTCAAAAATAGAAAGGAAGTAATATCTAATATTTTAATTAATTATTCAGGACATGAAATACAAGAGGTATACAATCCACAAAATTTCTGGGCCTGTATATAGAGAACAATTTAAATGGGCGAACACACAGTGAATACATTAGCTCCAAAATTAACCAATTCTCTGCGCTGTTCAAACTTTGTAAAGTTGCTAATGTCAGAACACTTATGACTGCATACCACAGACACGTTGTTTCTCTTCTTCGGTACGGGATAATCTTTTGGGGCAACTCAACTTCTAAAGAAATGATATTTATATCAGAAAAGAGGTGTGTTAGTCCTATTTGCAAATTGAAAAAGACTGACAGTTATAAGCCGTATTTCATTGAATTAAATATATTGACTGTGCCGTGTATCTATATATATTTAATGCTAGTATTTGTGAAGAATAATATTAATCTGTTTGAAACAATGAAAAGTAAACGCTATAAAAATCACATATGTTTCCCAAGTGAACGCGTTTTTACAGTAGTGTGTTTTGCATGGCTCCAAGATTGTATAACCATTTGCCAAAAGAAATGCTACAGATACAATCTTTAAAGTTTTTTAAATGTAGTATAAAAAGCTCTTAATATCTAAAGCCTATTACAGTGTCAGTGAATATTTAGAGGAATTGTGATTATGTGGTGGATTTTGACACTGAATTTGTTTAGTATAATGATATTTCAAATTTATATTTAGGTACTTTAGTAACCTTATTGACATTTAGTAATAATAGTTAATTAATCTAAATTATCGAAATTTTATTTTATTGTTATCAATTGATTATATTAAAGAGCCTATTGAATATGTGTAAAACAAAATATGACTATGTAGTGGAGTATTTGACATTGTATTTATTTAATATTGTGACATTTAAATTTATAATTTTATGTGCCGTAATGATTAATAATTGTATTGTCATTTAGTAATAATTAATTAATGTCTATCTAATTATAATATAAATTTTGTATGATATTATTAGCTAACATAGCGTTAAAAAATTGTTATTTTAGATCTTTATGTTACCTATGTTTACAAATTAATAAATAAATATGAATATGATTAAAAAATGTTTGTTTGTCCCAACTCTGCCAGCAGCTGGGGGTGGTGCAGCCAGCCGCGCAGCACCCGGAACACGAAACTACACAAAGCCACGTCCCTACGTACCGCCAGCCTACTGTAACCAACCATCCCTATCACAAAAAGACTTGGGTGCATGAGCGGGAAAAAGGGATAGACGCCATACTGCCGCCAATACAAAAACCTAGTAAATTTATTTTGTATTCTTTCCACCATGAGACTATATTTAGTCTCATGGGGGTTCCAAACAACAGCATTCGTTTCTAGATGGCTTCGGACTAGCGCATTATATAAGAGTTTTATTACGGCTGTATTCTTAAAGTTCTTGCACTGCCTTAGGATAAACCCAAGATTACGGAAAACTTGCCGCATGTTTCTACAATGTGCTTACGAAACATCAATTCCGGAACCATCTCCACCCCCAGATCCCGCACATGCATGACTCGTGGCATGACCGCGGCTTTCATCTCATACTGATACCTACTCTAGAGGTTCCCGCGCGCGAGTGTAGCTCATAATACAGCACTTGGAGACATTGAAGCCTAACTTATTGTCCACACTCCATTGCGCTACCCTATCGATATCGCGCTGAAGCCTTTCACAGTCCGAAGCATCTGCCACCGACATATACAACTTGAGGTCGTCCGCAAATAACAAACACCTCGCATCCTGCACGACTTCAGGGAGATCATTGACCACCAGTATGAATCCCAAGGGTCCTATATTCGTACCCTGACTCACGCCAGAAAACGTGAAATAAGGCTCGAAAACATATTCTCCATATTCAACGTACTGTCGGCGGTCGCTAAGGTAGTTTGCAAAGAATTTAAGAAGATGTGGTGTGAATCCCAATGCTGCAAACTTAGCCAATAGCACATCATTGTCGACAGCGTCGAACGCCTTCCGGAAGTGTCCACTTGCCCACCCGCGTCCACAAGTGGTGCCGGGTACGTCATAAATGACAACAAATTACTCCCCGTACTTCGACCAGTCCGGAAACCGTGTTGAGCATTATAATACCCGCGGCTTCACCCGCGTACATAATCCCAGGATGGGCACGCCACGATTATGGCGGTAAGTCCCCTCTTTGAGGCGTGGCTGGAAAGACCTCACGGCGTCCTTACCTTCCGCATGACGCAGGTCCTCACCGGACATGGCAAGTTCGGGAGGTTCCTGCATCGGATTCAAGCGGAAGAGACGCCCGGGTGTCGCCACTGTGCGCAACGCCCGGAGGACACGGTGGAGCACACCGTCGAGGTGTGCCCTGCCTGGGCGGAGCATCGCCGTGCCCTCGTGGGGGCGATCGGCGGCAGAGACCTCTTGCGCCGGGCCCTGGTCGAGGCCATGGTCCGGAGCGAGGAGGAATGGCAGGCGGTCGCCTCCTTCTGCGAAGCAGTAATGCTTGCAAAGGAGGAGGCCGACCGCATCAGGCAACGGCGCCCTCGCCGCCGTCGCCGGGATTCCGATCCCGATTTCCGGCCACCGTAGACGCGGGCTCGTGGACGGCGAGCCATGGGTAGCTCGCTGTCCGATCGTCCGGTACTGGACCGAGCCCAAGACGTCGACGGCGCGCACTGTTCCCGCGCGCCTCAAGGAGTTGTCAGCAGCAGGAGGGGCCCAGCTGGGTCGAAGCCTACTGGGGACAGGGTTGTCCGAAAGGGAGCTCGTGCCCCGGTATGAAGGCTAGAAGGAACGGCGCGGGGTTTTTAGTCAGTAAGAGTCTGACACTGTCTCCCGCTCGAGCGGGTTTCGTCAAAGATGATTTTCCCCGTCGAGAAAAAAAAAAAATCCCAGGATAAAAAGTATCCTATGTGTTATTCTGGGATATGGTCTACTCGAAATGGAAATGGTCGACTCTAAGTTTCATCGAGATCCATTCAGTAGTTTTTGCATGAAAGAGTAACAAACATCCATACACCCACCCATACATCCATCCATTCATCCACCCATACATCCACCCATACATCCATCCATACATCCACCCATACATCCATCCATTCATCCACCCATACATCCACCCATACATCCATCCATACATACAAACTTTCGCATTTATAATATTAGTAGGATAGGATTTTGATTGATTTAACTATCGTCAAATTTGTTGCTGTGCCCTAACTGGGTCTACAATGATCAACAGCTTTAAGCCTGTTTGTTATCAACTTATCAACATTGTGGAAGCAAATAAATAAAAATAAATAAGTATAGATATCGACCGTAGCAATTAACATTGTAGGATCTCATCATCATCATTTCAGCCTCGCCTAAGTGTCGCCACAACGATCGATCCTGTGCGTCTCGCATCCATCGGTTTCTCGCAACCTTCACCAGGTCATCGGTTCACCTTGTAGGAGGCCTTCCGACGCTGCGTCTTCCAGTACGAGGTCGCCACTCCAGAACCTTTCGGCCCCAACGGACATTATCGGATCTACATTTTTTCAATTTTCGTTTTATTGCATTAAAGGTCTTAGAATAAGCTTATAAATACCCTCGCAAATTTTCAAATTACTAAAATCAACCTATCTTTGTTTTTCCAAGTGAAAAAAGTAGTATGTTCAGTGCGTACGATTGACATTGTCGCACAATACGTTAAGACGTTAGTTGTGAGGTGCAGGAGGGGAACAGACGCGCGTATCTGCCACTTCCGCCAATGTTAGCAGGAGAAGCGCACTCGTTGGTTTTATTTTAAATTTGTTTTTGTTTATCATAAGCGACTAAGTGAGTTCATATTTTTTTAAGAAATGTTGAAAACTACTCTGAACGGACAATAATGTCGTTTAGTCATAGTCATAGTAGTCCTATGACTACTATGACTATGACTATTATATAGTTTATTGGTAAGGGATTCTTACAAGTCAATTACATAATGTTACATTATACTTTGTCAACAAAATGATTACATATAATGTCAAGTGATTATGCCAGATACAACAATGTTTATGGTTTTCTATTTCGTTTACTGTGTCGGATGTCTCAAATACTACAATGGAGACCCCCTCTTTTTACATATATTACGTCAGATGTATTGCATGATCAGTAATAATAATAATAATGGATGTTGGATCCAGGATGTCGACATACCCAGAGGAACAACGAAGCGATAAGGATTGAGCGAGGCATATTCCAGGGTGACAGTTTGAGTCCGTTTTGGTTCTGCCTAGCCTTGAATCCTCTGAGTACACTGCTGGAGAATTCAGGCCTAGGCTATAGGTTGAAGAGAGGTGGTCAGGTTATATCTCACCTCCTTTATATGGATGACTTAAAGCTTTTTGCCCCCAACAATCTGCAACTGATGGAGCTACTGAAGGTAACTGAAACCTTCAGTAGTGCCATCAGGATGGAGTTTGGTGTGGACAAATGTGCGGTCATGCATATAAAGCGAGGGGAGATAGTGGAATCCGTGGGTACCCAACTCTCGGATTCCATAAACCTGAGATCCCTCTCCCCAACCGAAACCTACAAGTATTTGGGTATGTCGGAAGCGTTAGGCATCAATGCCACTGACATGAAGCAATCGTTGAAGGATCGCTTCTTTGGCCGCCTGAAGAAGGTACTTAATAGCCTTCTGTCAGGTGGTAACAAGGTGCGTGCCTTCAACGGTTGGGTCATGCCGGTATTGATGTACGCTTTCGGTGTACTCAAATGGACTCAAACTGAACTTGATGCCCTGGATAGGAGGGTTCGTACACTGCTGACTGCATATCGAATGCATCACCCTCGGTCGTCGGTAATGAGACTGTATATTCCGCGGAAGTGTGGGGGTCGAGGCTTTTTAAACGCTAAGACCCTGCACAATCGCGAGGTATGCAGTCTTAGGGAATACTTCCTAGCCGCCGACGTGGGTATGCATCGTGATGTAGTGGCAGTGGACAAGGGACTCACCCCGCTCTCCTTGGCTAACGAGAACTGGCGCAAACCTGTAGTGCTTGACACTAACGTACGCAAGGAAGTATGGCAGAGTAAGGAACTTCACGGACGCTTTTTCCGGGCCCTTCATGGGCCCGATGTAGACCAACTAGCGTCCGTAGCCTGGCTGCGCGTCGGTGACCTCTTTGGGGAAACCGAAGGTTTTGTCTGTGCAATTATGGACGAAGTTATCATGACGAATAACTACCGGAGATTTATTGTGAAGGACGGCACGGTTGACATCTGTCGGGCATGTCACCGACCGGGTGAATCAATCCGCCACATTATCTCTGGTTGTTCTCGTCTAGCTAACGGGGAATACTTGCATAGACATAACCTTGTAGCCAGGATTATCCATCAGCAACTTGCTCTGAAGTATTCTCTTGTGGAATCGGAGGTGCCATACTACAGGTATGTGCCCGACCCAGTTCTCGATAGTGGCGATATCACGTTGTACTGGGACCGGTCCATCATCACTGACAGGACTATTGTAGCCAATAAGCCTGATATAGTGGTGGTGGACCGAAGCGAGAGGCGTGCAATGATTGTTGACATATCCGTTCCACATGACGAGAACCTCGTGAAAGCCGAGAAAGATAAACAAATCAAGTATATTGACTTGGCTCGCGAGGTTGTCGACATGTGGGAAGTGGATTCAGCGATTATTGTACCGATAGTCGTTTCAGCCAATGGCTTAATAGCCAAGAGCCTCGACCAACACCTTAGGAGGCTCTCGTTAGGCGGCTGGATCAAGGGCTTGATTCAGAAAGCGGTACTCCTGGACACGGCTCGTATAGTCAGGAGGTTCCTTTCTCTGGAGCCCTGACCGCCGGTAGCTTGGACCCTGTTCCCGAAACCGGTGGGACACTATTTTTTATATTTTTAAATGTTTTTTTAGTTTTTATTTAAATATTTAAAAATATAATTTATATGTTTTTACAACGAATAAAGGAAATAATAATAAGATCTGTGGCCCGGCTGTCGAGTTGACTGTTGTGAATTTTTTCACGTACATATTTTTCAGCAAATTAATTTATAAAATACACAAACAAAATGAATATTCATCCGAAATCAGCAAGAAAAAAAAACAATAATTACCATACATAAAATACAATACAATACACCCCTCTTTTTTGTCGGGGGTTAATAAAAAAGAAGGAGGTGGTGTCCTTGTAGCGGTATTGAAGGAGCTTCGTTCAGTTAGAGTGGCTTCTCAATTTGTTCTGGAAGCTAATTTAGAGCATGTTCCTTTTAGATTTCCAAGCTCAACTAGAGGAAAAGCCAAATTGTCGGGGCTGTCTATATTCCACCTAGAACACCTGAATCCGTATATGCTCAATACTTCAACCTCTAACCTCCACTTGGCGACACTAATGTGGAGCGCTTCTACCTCCTGGGTGATTACAACTTACCTGGCATTAACTGCACTGCACATAATAATGATGTTTCATGTATAAGGATTGGTTTCTAGCTTTGCGGAAATCTGAGTGTAGAACTGAATTATATGATAAAAATTTTAGCATAATTAGATCTTACGTTCCACTTGTCAAAACAAAGTCTCTGAGATTTCCGATTGGGTTTTCCCTTTCGCTAATAAGTATTTATAAAGCAAAGGCTTTGGTTAAATGAAAATTGTATCACAATATCTGCGATTATGAACAATTCTCGCTATATAGATCTAGATTTCATGCGGAGTGTAAATCTTGCTACTCAAAATACATAGAATCTGTTGAAGACGGTATTCGCAGTAATGTGAATTTTTTTTTGGACGTTTATAGTTAATTGGAAATCTTCATTCCCCTCGCTCCATAACAGCCTGAACCAGGGCTGGACGCTCAGGCTATCGCCTCCGTGAGGACATGGTGGTGCTCCACCCTAACGGGGTAGAACTCCACTGCATGCTTCACTGTGTCCTCCGGTCTGGTATGTAATTAAAAGCAAGGTAATTTTAAGGGCAATAACGTATTAAGTGGCACATCCAACATAAATTAAATTTCAAAGTCCAGGGAATACTGCGGGAAGTACTACATCTGACCAAATTCAGAAATTCTAGTTCAGTTAATAATGTCGGATCAGCCATTTCCGACAAAATAGTTGCATGATGCAGCGGTTAACACTGTTGCATGTGCAGTTTCTTATATTTGCGATACCTTTTTGATAAGTTTGTGTATATTTACGTCAGGTAATTGAAGTTATGAGTTTACATGTGGATGGATGGAAGGGGAGAGGGAGGCCAAAGAAAAGATGGATGGATTGTGTGAGAAGTGATATGAAAGAAAAGGGAGTTAGTGATAGCATGACGAGTGACAGGACAGAATGGAAGAAAAAAACGTGTTGCGCCGACCCCAAATAAAACGGGACAAGGGCAGGAAGATGATGATGATGAATTAATATTTATACGTCATGTCAAAGGAGAAGGGAATGACTCCATAGATTCCTGGGCCCAGGTGTTAACTGAATCAAATTAGCCTTATTTGTAAGAGGATAGGATGGGATATGGACTAGGCCTCACTAAAAATTTTGTGAAATTTTGCTATCCAGGAACCAAGTTCCATGAATTATAGTAAAAGTGAGGTTATATTATAAAATTGTAGTTTTTTTAATGTTATTTACGAAATACTTAATATTGAAACAGTGTTGGCTGAGTAATAACAGCCCCGACTTACGAGTTAAAGGTCTCAGTTTCCGTGTCTGAGGAGAACCTGCGCAATGCGGAAGGTGAGGACCAATCGCAATCGTACAATTTACACAGTGATCCATGTCATCAATATCCGATCGATAGGCGTAAACAGTTGTCCAAAATAGAGAGCCAGGTAATATAGAGTAGCAAGATCCGTCAAATAGTCCATTAAAATATGCAAAGCCGAGGTTAAACAATTAAACAAGGAAAATATCAGAAAATATGAGCGCACTCAGAACGAAAAAAACGAACGAGTGCATCTGTCAGTCAGTGATTGATAGATGTCAGACATAAGTGTTACCAAACGAAAAAAAATCACTATGTATCGATTCAATCGATTTCACAAAAGCTTGATAATATGCACTTGTCACTCTATTTTCATAAATTTTTCCGATTTATTAATAATCGATTACTAGTAATTCAGGCATTATTAATCGATTAATTAGATTCATTAACTTAATTTAAGTTTTCTCGCTTCCTGGGTAGAAACATGGTACCTACCATATTTTGTGATTTCCATAAGAAAAATATAACGTTTTTTTTTAGTATAAATTTCAACTAGTTTACTGCTGCAGTGTGATTCTGTAAGACTTCATTCTAAACTTCGCATCTGAATCCGCCGTGAGTTTCTTGATTGGCATTCTGAAACTCGGTTGATAATTCGAATCTACACTAGCGCTGCTCTTGCGAGCGTGTTTGCGAGTTGAACTAAACTGACCGCGGAATTTTGACAGATTAAGTATGAGATGACGTAAGAAGTGGCATTCTATAAGGTAATTCCGCCATCACTTCGACGGTCACTTCGCACTCGAACCCGATTCAAAGTGTCAAATTAAAAGCATCTATTTTACGAGTGATAATAGAAGAAATCATAGTTAAATAGTGTTTAAATAAAGTTTTTAAACACACTTTAAACCAAGATTCGTCGCACATTTTAAGTGGTTTGCTTTATGGAATGATAAGTGGTTCTAACATATAAAAAAGCACTGCTAACCTTAGTCCACTGTTTGTATGTTTTGATAGTGCCACTTATACTGTTTAGGCATAAACTCAACCAGAGTTTCAACCTGAGCCGACGATCGGTGAGAGGAACGTGTTTCATTTGGACTGAAACGTTGTTGTTGTTTTAGAAAACAAAATAAACACTTTTTTTATTAATATTATTTTTGAACTTTACAACCAGAAATATAAAACTACTTCATGATTGTTTCACAATTATTTTTGGCACTGAACGATCAAAAAACAAACAAAACGTAAACCAAACAAAACAATACAACGCACTATAAAACTTCAACGCATAAATATTGTCCACAGATTACTAATGATATTATCTGTCAGTCATTTTTTTTCGTAAAGTAAGCATAGATTATATTCACGGCACGAACTTAGAGATTTCTGTTTTTTTTTTTACTTATTAGCTGCCTCAAATTAATTTAAATAAGATATTTTAATTTAAACATCCATAATAGCTAAACTTCTGCGTCAAAAACTGGTAAAATAAAAAACCGATAAATCTCAACTTACATTTTGTTGAGTGTGGCAGTCACTAGTACAGTATTGGTCGCTTCGGAGCTCACTTCACTTCGCAAGTTCCTAGGTGATGCTTACAGAATGCAAAATCAAGGTCGTTTTGAACCTTATGCGAAGTGAGAGTGAATAGCGAAGTGAAATGCGAGTTGTTGTCTGAATTTTACAGAATCGACGTACTGTTCCGCCTACCTCCAAAAGATCATACAACCAAGATGTACAAAGTTTTTATTAAAAAGAACTAAAATTCGTTTAAAACTAGGGAATGCAAATCTCGTGAGATTGGGCTCGAACGAGATCTCGCGAGATTATGAATAGGTATCAATATCGCGAGATCTTGCTAATTTCGAGATCTCGCGAGGTTGGAAGTTTTGTGTTTTTTTTTTGCGAATTTGAATAAGTTAGGAAAAAACAATAAAAATTATGAGTATTATAAGATAACCATAGGCGCGGGCTTGCGGACGGCGAGCAATGGGTAGTTTTCTGTCGAACCGTCCGGTAACTGTCCGGAATGAGCCCAAGTCGTCAATGGCGCGCACTGGGTCGAAGCCTACTGGGGCCAGGGTTAGTTCCGAAACGTAGATCAGCCCCGGTGGGAAAGGCCCGAAGGCAGTAATAGTCTGACACTATCTCCCGCTCCCCCCAAGGGCGGGAGATGTCATTTGGATGTTTTTTACCCACCAAAAAAAAAGTAATATAAGATAAACATTTATTTTCACGAATTTTTTCAATAAATTTTTTGCATCAAACATTGTTTGACATATCTGTCTATAATTTTTTAACGACCATGTCAACCACGCTTCGAATAAGACGTTTTTATGCTCGAGCGCAATCTCGTTAATCTCGCGAGATCTCGCCCTTTTTTCGTCCGAGATCAATCTCGCCAAAAAAGGCCGAGATCTCGCGAGATCGAGATTGCATTCCCTAGTATATACTTACGAATAAACGAAATAATAATAATAATCTTTTATTGACATAAATAGGTTGATACATCAATTGAAACCCTGGCTCCTGAGCTAGGTGGCACCTGTGTTACAGGAGTCAGTGTCTTCACTCGTTTGTGAAACATTAAAAATGTATGCAACAAAATTAAAAACAAAATGTAGTTAAACAATTGATGGATGGTGCGGACGGCGCTTAAGGTGGTGCATCATGACTCACATTTTCACTGTTTTTTTTCGTCATAATCAGTTATGAGCGGTTGTATGAAAAACAGTGAAAATGTGTGTCGTGATGCACCACCTTAACGGTAGCGTTTACCTCCCGTCAGGCCAGGCATTCTAATGCTGCAGTCCCACGACCAGCTTTCTCACAGGCCAGATCGCATCAGGCCAGGGCCTCAAGTCTGCTAATACAATAGAGTCTGAATGGTCTATCATTGACTTCATAATTGTTGATTTTGACAAGTTTTGGTAATCTACTATAATATAATAAGAACACAAAATTATAATAATTACTTGACATAATTCACCTATTCACATACACTGACATAATAGTAATACATATAAATAATTGACAAACACAATAATATAGACTATAAAAAAAAACCTTACAATTACTTTTTTACTTACACATGACAAAAGAATTATACACTTTCGTTAATTTAAATAATAATATAATGATAATGACGATAATAAATTAAATAAAAATATTTGACAAAATTCACGCATTCTTATACACAGACATAAATATACAGACATCACCTAATTTAAATAATTTAATATTAAAGACGACACCAAATAAGCATAAAATACATGATATATTATACTCATACGCGGATATAGTATTATAATATTATACTTACATAATTTGAATGCAGCAACTTAGATCTACAATCATTATATATTCAAGTCCGTAAATTGCTAATTAGCCCTCTTCCTCTCTCCTACTTTTTGCTGTGCCCGACAGGGTCCATATTAATCTATATATTTTTAAAACTATCTATGTATACATATGGATTGCAATAAAGAATTGAGTAATGAGTATAATGGCGTCTTAATGACTTTCCAATGGTCAACCACTGACACTTCATTGAAAGAAATGGCTTAAAATGGTGATCTCGTACACAATGACAAACGAATATCTGACGTATGCGGTAATTTGCAAAACTTGTGACAGTTGTTCTCTAACTTCTAACTTTGTTTTTTCAATTTTAATCTTTGATAATTAATTTTTGATAAGTGACCTACCATTAGAACGTTATTGTGCAGTTATTGGTTTTAATAAGCTCGATATTATTATTCTACCACCACTCTATTACGAGACCATTGACCGATCAATGATCGATCATTATGATTTAGCAGATTACGAACTTTTAGCTAAATGACAATGGGATCGTGTTGGAATGACGAATTTATTAAAATAGCAGACCCGGGCCCCAGGCCGACAGGCCGTGGAAAAATCGAATGGGGCCTGCGCTGGCCTGTAGTCGTCGGTCCGCTCGAGTGTACAGGATTAGCTCATCTGTATCCAGTTCTTCATTCATGTCAATAACTTAATACTTATTAGTAATGAATAGAGGAATAAAAATTGCAACAAATAGTCACAGTATAAATATGGAACAGTATGGAAACTAAGCCTAGTTTATAAAATAAATACCTACGCTTCATTGAAGCAACGGGGTTGTCACTTTTTAACCGACTTCGAAAAGGAGTAGGTTCTATGTTCGGCTGAATGTATGTTTTTTTTTATTTTATTTTTTTGTATGTGTGTTCACCAATATTTCGGTAAATTGTGGACCGATTTTGAATTTTTTTTTTTTTTTGATTGAAATGTTATGCTTCCAAGTTAGTCCCATAGAAATATTGTTATGATCTGATCATGAACTTCGAAGATATGGAACAGAACTCATAGAATCATAGCAGAATTGTCGTAACAAGTAAAATTGCTTTGTTCATACGTGTAGTCGATGACTGACCGAAAGAAAAGAGGGAGGGGATGTATCGAACTGATCTGATGATAATGCCGGAAGGTAAATTCATGTACCTATTATAACCGTATTTGGGATTATTAGAATCGTTATGAGATGCACTCTGGCTATAAGGTAATTTATGTTTAAATGAAGGGTAGGTACTTTTTAGTGGTGCTATCATAACTAAAAAGTGAAAAATAAAAAACTTTTTACAAAAAAAAAAATCAAACCGACTTCAAAAAGTACAAAATAACTTTAATTTCGGAAGTCGGTGTTAAATAACGAAGAGACAAGATTAGGTATTTATTATAGAAACACCGACTTCCGAAATTAAAGTTATTTTGTACTTTTTGAAGTCGGTTTAATTTTTTTTGGTAAAAAGTTTTTTATATAATATAATATGTATTGATACAATATCGCTCGCCATACAAATTCATCTTAAGATACGAAAATATAAAATGTTATTTATTATCATCGTCTTGTGTGATAGGCCATTGAATTGTATGGCGAGCGATATATTATAGTAACCTAGCCGTGTGCAGCGCCCCTTAGTGAACTCCACTGCGGGTGACGTAACCTACGACAAACTTATTATTGCGGTTGGTACAGTAATAGGGTCTAAGGATCAAACCGCAAAATTAAGTTTGTTTTTTATTGTATATAGACTTTTCCGGGATAAAAAGTACAGTAGTACAAGTAGAGAGGTGCCGTTGCCGACAACGGCACATCTTTAGTTCAGGGTATTAAAGAATAATTATACCAAGTTTCATCGTAATCGAACCTGTAGATTTTGCGTGATGCCTGAACAAACAGACAGACAGACGGACAAACATTTTTTTAATCATATTCATATTAAATTGTAAACATAGGCAACATTAAGGTCTAAAATAATTAATAATAATAACAATTTTTTACCGCTATGTTAGCTAATAATATCATACAAAATGTGTATTATAATTAGATAGACATTAATTAATTATTACTAAATGACAATACAATTATTAATCATTACGGCACATAAAATTATAAATTTGAATTGATTTGTCACAATATTAAATAAGTACAATGTCAAATACTCCACTACATAGTCATATTTTGTTTTACACATATTCAATAGGCTCTATATAATCAATTAATAACAATAAAATAAAAATTCGATAATTTAGATTAATTAACTATTATTACTAAATGTCAATAAGGTTACTAAAGTACCTAAATATAAATTTGAAATATCATTATACTAAACAAATTCAGTGTCAAAATCCACCACATAATCACAATTCCTCTAAATATTCACTGACACTGTAATAGGCTTTAGATATTAAGAGCTTTTTATACTACATTTAAAAAACTTTAAAGATTGTATCTGTAGCATTTCTTTTGGCAAATGGTTATACAATCTTGGAGCCATGCAAAACACACTACTGTAAAAACGCGTTCACTTGGGAAACATATGTGATTTTTATAGCGTTTACTTTTCATTGTTTCAAACAGATTAATATTATTCTTCACAAATACTAGCATTAAATATATATAGATACACGGCACAGTCAATATATTTAATTCAATGAAATACGGCTTACAACTGTCAGTCTTTTTCAATTTGCAAATAGGACTAACACACCTCTTTTGTGATATAAATATCATTTCTTTAGAAGTTGAGTTGCCCCAAAAGATTATCCCGTACCGAAGAAGAGAAACAACGTGTCTGTGGTATGCAGTCATAAGTGTTCTGACATTAGCAACTTTACAAAGTTTGAACAGCGCATATGAGAATTGGTTAATTTTGGAGCTAATGTATTCACTGTGTGTTCGCCCATTTAAATTGTTCTCTATATACAGGCCCAGAAGATTTGTGGATTGTATACCTCTTGTATTTCATGTCCTGAATAATTAATTAAAATATTATATATTAATTCCTTTCTATTTTTGAATGTCATTAAGTTAGTTTTAGTCAAATTTTTCTTTAAGGTGTTCGTCGTCAACCAGTTAATAATAGTAATTTAGGTATCATTTATATCCTCTTCCAGAGGGGTTTGATTTATACCTTGAAATATGACTGTAATATCATCAGCAAATAATATTGTTGAATGCTGAGTAATATTTGGAAAATCATTGATGTATATGATAAATAGTAAAGGTAACACACTGCCCTTTTTTCAGACATTTCAAACTTCGACATTCAGTAGCGGAGTCTACCCATATTTGGGTATTTACCGGGTAGAAACATCTCTATCTACGACATGGGGCGCTAGGGCTGTTGATAAAATATCGATATATCGGAATATCAATACTTTTTTCGAATTTATTTAATAGGCTTTGTTTTAAGAATACAATCGTAAGTCGGCTCAAAAATAATTTACTCAATTTGTAATTCATGATATTTTTTAAACAAATGAAATTATAAATGTATGAAAATGCAACGTTCTCAGTAATTATTCTTCAATTTTAACTAAGCATTTATGCGTACCAAACTGCACAAATATTTCTCAAGTGGTTTACAAATACATGTTTATATGTTCAGCTGTTTGAGTACTACGATAATATTGACTTTTCAATATATCGATATTTTATCAACAGCCCTAGCGCCCCGTGTCGCAGACAAAACGAAACACAAGGTCTGAGACGTCTTAGACAAAACTGTTTTGTCTAAGACGTCTAAAACTGGTCTGAGACGCCTCAGACAGTTCTGTCTAAGACGTCTTGTCTCAGGTGTGCGGAGGCCCTTAGTAGACACCATTCCAAAATAATAATAATCATGCGTTCGGCCTAGTCAACGTGGATTTACAAAAAATAGCCAATCTTAGATCAAACTCCACCCCAAACCCTATTTGATTGGCTATGCGGGCGGCGCGCGCCCCGCGTGCTAAGTGCAGCGCATGAGTGACGCGTCACGGAATAATTCAGCCAGTTTCTCTTAAGACGTCATCGGAGTGTCGTCACGCGAAAATAATCGCGTCGTCTCTGAATTACGTATGGAGTTGGTGCAATTTTACGCAATCGCTGGTCAAAGGGGGCTCGACGTCTACAGTGCCAGACCACTTGCAATGTTTGTGTTACACGTGCAAGATTGTGTATCCAAAAGAATGGCTCTTGTAAAGTCTATCTAACCAGTGATGATTCAGAGGTGATAAGTTATTAGGTTTATAACAGCCCCTAAGACGGTTATTAACCCTTCAGATACCGTCAATTAGAGACACAATAGAAAGACAATAGATGCGCGGCCACCGGGTGTCGCTTGGGGATTCATGAATTAATTGTTACCTACCTACTTACGAACAATTTTACCGTGTTGCTAAAGAGTTAAATAAACAAAAATATAAAGGCGATTTAGGTATGTAACAGAACTTTTTTAAATCATTTTACATAATTTTGATTCAATTGGGCAAGGTAGTCTCCTGCAACATTAAAGAGCAAGATATCCTGTCAATTTCTCGCATCAAGAAACTAGACGTGGACAGTAAACGCCCACGCTCGATTGTTGTGAAGTTACGAAACACGAGAGTTCGTGATGAAGTTTTGGCCTCAGTTATGAAATTTAATAGGTCTCTTGATAGGGACAAGAAATTGAATTCTAGCCTTTTAGGATACGGCGGCGCCAAGTCTTCTATCTTCGTCTCTGAGCACCTTTCTCCTATGAACAAGGCAATTCACGCTGAGACCAGGAAGGTAGCTCGTGAAAAGGGTTATAAATACGTGTGGGTACGTGACGGCCGCATACTGGTCCGCAAGGACGACGGTGCTCGTGCCAAACAGGTGAAAAGTCTTCATGCTATTTCGCTATTATAAGCTCCAATACTGTAAACACCTAACATAAAACCCTAAGCTATCCTAGAATTCAATATTTATTATCAAAATTTTAGAGGCATGAGAACAAAACTCTCCGAAATAAGTCAGGCGGCTGGTATAGCTCAGTACGACCTTATTGTAGCTACTGAAACTTGGCTCAATTCTAATATCAATGATGGGGAGATATTCAACAACCAGTACAATATTTATCGAAGGGATAGAGAATCCAGTGCGCGAGGCGGCAAAGAGGGAGGAGGAGTACTGATAGCTGTATCAAAGGTATTCAGTTCCATGAGGGCCTGCCAGTGGGAAACTTCTGCTGAAGATCTATGGGTGAGCATCAAAATCAAAGAAGGTAAGAAGATAAACATTTGTGTTGCCTACCTCCCACCACCCGTCACTCTACACCATCTCGACTCATTGTTGGATAATATATCAAGAGTCATCGAGACTACAGGCAACGATGTAATAATTATGGGAGACTTCAACTTGGGACTCATAGAATGGAGCGTGGACCTAACTTCCCACGCAACTGTTACTAAACCTGTCAACTACAACAGCAGCTTAGGTTTTTCACTGGTAGACTTTATGTCATCTAATTCATTATCTCAATTCAATTATATTACAAACTCTAATTGTAGAATTCTTGATTTAATTTTGTCTAATGTTAATAATGTTATTGTAAAAAAATCAGCAATCCCTATGTCTAGGGTTGACACCAACCATCCGCCCTTGGAAGTGAACTTTGACTTAGGTATTTGCAGCAGCCTAAAACCTAAAAAATACTGTAATTACAACTTCAGGAAAGCTGACTACAGACTAATTAATGACAAATTAGGGAAAATTGACTGGAATGATGTCAATTCTATGGTGTCTTCGTTTTACCAGTGTCTGAATAGCATTGTTCAAGAAACAGTTCCAAAAATCACTCGTATCAAACACAATTTCCCTCGCTGGTACTCTAAAACCCTTGTGGAAGTACTGAAGGAAAAGGAAAAGATCAGAAAGCGTTTCAAAAAGTATAGCAACCCCCGCGACGAGATTGAATATAGAATCCTTGGTGACAGAGCACGGTCGTTAATTAAAAATTGCTATAGAAATTATGTATATAGTATGGAAAAAAATATTGGCTCTAACCCCAAATCTTTTTGGTCATTTGTAAAAGCTAAAAACTCCAACTCTTCCAACATTCCTTCAGAAATCAAGCTTGATAACGAAACCGCTACTTCGGGTGATGGCATTTGTAAGATTTTTGCTCAACATTTTTCGTCGACGTTAACTGCCTCTACCTCTAGGAGCACACCTCTACAACCTGTGTCACAGACTCATAATTTTCCACAGACTGCACTAACCTCGATGCGTTTTACTGAAAGGCAGGTCCAAAGAGCTGTATCACGGGTTGATGGCACTAAAGGGGCCGGGCCCGACGGGTTGCCTGCTATCTTTATCAAGCGTTGCGCACGCTTTCTTTCCCTTCCATTGTCGTTGGTGTACAATGCATCTCTTGAAACTTCCGAATACCCTCTCGAATGGAAAAAGGCTAACGTATTACCCGTTTTTAAAAAAGGTGATAAATCTGACGCAAAGAACTATCGCCCAATCTGCTTGCTATCCTTATTTTCAAAGATTTTGGAATCCTTACTTATTCCTTTCCTAACGTCACATTTCAAAATGCAGCTATCCCCGCGACAGCATGGTTTCTGTTCTAATAAGTCAACTGTTACTAACCTGTCATCATATCTTAATAACATCACTGGTCACGTTGACGCGGGTCAACAAGTAGATGCATTGTATACTGACTTCAGCAGCGCGTTCGATAAGGTTGACCACCAGTTGCTGCTTGCCAAACTGGAGAGACTCGGGGTGCATGAGAACCTCGTAAAATGGTTTAGGTCATACTTGTGCGACCGAAAACTAAGAGTTGTTGTAAATGGGTACCAGTCGCCTGAATATATTGCTACTTCCGGCGTGCCCCAAGGTTCTCATGCTGGGCCAATTTTATTCATTGTGTTTATCAACGACATAGTGGACCACATCAAGAACAGTCAATGTTCGCTTTTTGCAGACGACCTAAAAATGTATCGTGTTATCGAATCTCAATCAGATGTCGCTCTGCTGCAGTCGGATCTGAACTCTCTTCAGGAGTGGTGTGTTGCGAATGGGATGGTGCTCAACGTTGGGAAATGCCAGCACATAACATTTACACGCAAGAAACGAATGGTATCATCGTCTTATTCGCTTCAGGGGATGGCACTGCAGAAGGTCAATGTTATAAGGGATCTGGGAGTTTTACTCAGTAGTGATCTTTCCTTTACTCCTCATATTGACAACATTCTGTCCAAGGCCTGTAAAATGGTTGGTTTTATTAAAAGGATTGGTCGTGACTTCAGGGGGACTCAGGCACTGAAGGTACTTTTTAACTCTTTCGTGCGGAGTACTCTTGAGTACGCTTCTCCAGTTTGGAGTCCAATATACAGAGTGCATATCGATCGTATCGAACGAGTCCAAAAACACTTCACCAGGTTCCTTCGATACAAGGATTGCGGTTGCCCCTACAGGGCCGACTACTCACAGCGATTATATACTACTCATATATACTACTCACTTTGGTTGGCACTCGCTCGAACAGCGTCATGTATTCACAGACGTCACGACTATTTTTAAAATTTTAACACGTTCGTTGCATTATGAGATCTATCAGATCTCTTGCAGGACTTTTGTATTGTGCGTTGAACATAATCGTGTTGTTTCACTCCTTGCGGGAGGATCTAACATGTAAAGTTCTTAAGGTATGAGTAGGACAAATATACATATTTGCTTCTCACTTAAAGATGAATTCAAGGACATTAAAAAAGAAATTAGAGATGGATTAGGTCCCTAACGCACAGTACTGTAATTATTTTCATTCCTTGCGTTAGGAGATATGTCGGTACTCGTGGAATCGTACGCCTCGTAGACGCAAGAGAGGGAAGGTGGGCGGCGCGGGCGCTGCGTGACTCGTTTTAGTGTTGTCCTAGCATCGACGTGGGAGGTCGCGCGCACGTTTGCAAAATAACACTCGCGTATATTACGTATTACGTGTTGATTATCATTTTTGTTATACAATGAGTGCTTATAAAAGAAAAAAGTGTAAAAAATCTATTTATTTTGGTGAGATTACCAACAATAAATCAACGCCGGATTATACTGCTACATCGCAAATAAAAATTTTGGAAAATGTTCAAATTTGCCCTCCATTGGCTAATAATGACAGTGATTCTGATTATGAAATATTTGACGCACCTAAAAAGAAAATGATGAACCTTTCTACGTTGGAGCACACGCAGCTAAGTAATGAAAATAATATATATATCAGCCCATGTACTGGAAAACGATTTAGTGTGCTTCAGAATACGATATCCAGTCCAAAAAGTAGTCATAATAATACCACATTATTGATGACGAATACTACAACGACTATACCTACTGATCCTATGACACCTACTCGTAGATTTTGTGGTACTGTTTCTCGTAACCATAGTGGTTTATCTACTCCTAGCTCGTGCACTCAAATGCTTACAGAAACATCCAACATAAATGCTAGAGCTTCTCCTATCTCATTGAATGCTTTATGTACATCAAGTAGGTGCTCGTCTTTAAATAATATTTCATGTTCGAACTTATTACCTTTAGAATTTAATGAAAGCAGTATGCAAAAATTGATTAAAACAACTATAAAGGAAAGAAGAACCACGGGTAATACAAACAATAGTCCATTTTCTTTTGAGTATACTTTTGAGGATGATGCGCTCACTTATGACGAAAAAGCAGAAAGAAAAACGACTAAATGCAACTTGAACAATAATTCACAAAAACATTTAGAAGAGAGAAACACTGAAAAGCAACAAGAAAATAATATAATAGGACAAGAAAAAGATCAGAATAAGCAAAATAGAAGTCTAGAAATACAGAATGAAAAAGTGGAAGAACTAGATCAGGACATAGAAAACGAAAAAACACAAGAAGACGCTCTGGAGACGCAGACTGATGAAGCAACCAATACTGAAATAGAAGAAATCGTTTCAAATGGAAGTGATGATGATACAAGTAAAAATCTCTCATCTGATATAATAAGTGAAGATGAAGATAATATGTCTGAAAATATATCAGAAAGTGAGGGTGGAGAGCTTGAGGGTGATAAAGATTGGATTGACATTCCCGACAATGACGTATTGAGCTTCGATGAGAGCATACTTGATAGCGTGACAAATGTACCTATTCGTAATAAATTGCCCGTCGATATTTATAGTTTGTTTCTCACTGACGATATTATTGATAAAATAGTAGAAGAAACTAATAAATACGCAGATAAATATTTATTAGAAAAAGAAATTACAGCAAAATCACGCTTTAAAGCTTGGAAACCTACAAATGCAAATGAAATGCGTCAGTTTTTCAGTGTCATACTCACGATGGGCTTAAATAAGGTTCCACATTTTCACGATTATTGGTCAAAGAAATCCATTTACAGAAATGAATATATATGCTCTCTCATGGGAAGAGATAGATTTATCTTGCTTCTAAAGTTTTGGCATTTCAGCGATGAAAGGAATGATACTGAAGATAGACTCTACAAAATTCGACAAATACTTAATATGTTAAATAATCGTTTTAAAGATATTTTAACTCCAGGAAAATTTATCGTGATAGACGAATCAATGATTCCCTGGCGCGGGAGACTTATTTTTCGCCAATATATCAAAAATAAATCGCATAAATATGGAGTTAAACTATATAAACTATGTACTCCTGAGGGGTACACTTTTAAAACCATAGTATATACAGGTAAAGAAGGAAATCGCAGAGAAGTGAACCATGGAAAAAATGTAGTTATGAAGCTCATAGAGGGTCTAGAAAATGAAGGACGAGTTTTAGTAGCCGATAACTTTTATTCTTCTCTTGATTTAGTAGAGGAACTCTTAGAAAAGAAAACATTTTACTGTGGCACGCTAAGATCAAACCGAAGAGGACTTCCCAAGCAATTTATGTCTAAAAAATTGAAGAAAGGCGAAGTTGAAGGGATAATGCTGCCTAGTGGTGTAAAAGTTATTAAATGGCACGATAAGCGCCAAGTTTCAATGATAACTTCCTGTAAAGCACATAAAGCGTCTCTAGTAGATACAGGTAAGATACATAAGAGAACTAATGAAATGATCAGAAAGCCACTGTGCATTTTAACTTATAATGATAATAAAAAAGGGATAGACTACTCAGATCAAATGTCGGCATACTATACTACTTTACGACGAGGTCTAAAGTGGTATCGGAAAGTGATGATGGAATTTTTATTTGGTACTGCACTCATAAACGCATGGATAATATACAATGCAAATACAGACAAGAAAATGTCAAAAAAAGAATTCACAGAATCAATAATCGAAACATTCGGAGGCCGAAAAATTTCTGGAACAGGTATGATTAACTTATTATTGCACAAAATATTATTTTTAATACAACTCGTGTGACAACAAGCGTGTATATAAAACCTGCAGGTTTCTTGTGACATGATATCTAATGTAAAGCAGATACACTAGGCCATCCCTCTTGCCTAAGAGCGCTCAAAATACTAGATACATACTTGTGTACTTACCTACTGCGTTTTTCTCACCATTTTTGCAGAGTAGATGTCATGTTGTAGTACATTTTTTTGAGGAAACACATCTTGATTTGTTCTAAACATAACCGTTTAGGTTCAAGGGTATGCTGATAAATCCGATGGCGAGCGTGGTGGTGTCAGAAGATTGCCGTGGTCAACATACCTAACAGTTCTTCGAAAACAAACTGTTCTTACTCATAAAGGTAGCTAAAATCTCTCCAGAAACTTAGGTAATGGTTCCAGACAACGCGTAAGCTTAGCATCGTCAACTAACTGCAGCACGCTTTGCATGAAACTGAGCATATTATGCACTTTAATCATTCGAGTTTACTGAACAAAAATCTTCTTGGATACAATTCAAATAACATAAATTAAAGAGGGGAGACTTTATTTCCAACTAACATCTGCCTGCCTTTTTTTCGATATTACGTGGTTTTTATTTTTTTGTGTTTGAAACGCGTTATGTACCTACTTCTTCTGTTGATTGCCTGAAAATTTTTGGTTGTTTTTGAGATTGTCTTAGCTTAGTAGCATTTCTGGTGGGCTTTGCTACTTATCTCTAATGCTAGAGTGTTTTAATTATGTAAGCATTATACTACACAGGGGGAAGGGGGGGGGTTCACATCACTCTCTGGTAAGTTTCTGGTAGCCTAAATTTCGGTTATTAAAACAAAAACGTTGTTATAGTAAACTTACAAGAGACCTGTGACATCCAGCTTTTATTTAATACCTTCGTATATTTTTTTAAAGCAACAACAGCCAAGTACAAAAATATACATAAGACACTCGAATAACAAAACTAATAAAATTAGATTCCATCGCATTTACTTCACTGACATAGTTGCATGCTGTTTATTTATACAATGCACTTTATTACAGAATTACCCGAAGGAAGATGTACTGATCATGTTTTCCAACGTGGCGACAAAAAAAGACGTTGTGTGGGTTGTTATGAAAAATTACGACGCACATTAAACAGCACTGACGCTTCTAAAAAAACTAAACGAATTGTTACCATTTGCGCGCAATGCAAGCAATCAATGTGCTTACCATGTTTTAATGAAAAACACTTTCCATAATTAATAAAACTTTTTCAATCGACAACTGAGATATTATTTTATTCCCATCACTACTTACTACACATATTGAACTATCTTCCGTTGCGGTACGAGATACAATCGATATCATTTTTTTTTTTGTTATTTGTAGTTTATTCAAATGTCATAACTGCGTGCGAACTTAGCAAAATATTAAGCAATAGGCTATCTTTCACCCACAAAAACTTCAAAATATATTTGATTATTTTTTTGGAAGATATAAACTATTTTGTAAACTGTATCTTTAGGAGACCGATTAGGTCTCAAACGCACCAAATGGTAGGTTAGTTTGGAGACCTTTTAGGTCTCCTAAGCACCAGCTGAAAGTTTTTTGAAAGTGATGGCGCAGGGAACGTGTTAAATGGTCAGTTATCTTCCCCTGAACTGCTTGCTGATCTGTCCCTTAGTGTACCCCGCACGTGCCCAGTTAGGTCAGCACGGAAACTCGACATTTTTTCTGTGAAACCATCTCGTACCAATCTTGGTCGTTCCGCTCCGATAAATCGAATGATGATCACCACTAACAAGGTCATCTCTGCTAATTCCGACATTGACTTGTTCGGCGGCACCATAACTGAGTTGAAGAAATCATTATTTGCACATGGTTGATTTGTGGTCAGCTCCCTTAGTCAACTTAAAACTAGTCACTATTTTAAGGTTAATTTATTATTTTAATTCAATTCTATTTTATCAATTTAATTTAATACAATTTTAATTTAATTTATTAATTTAAATATCTATATATTTTGTTTGATTATTTGGTAATGTATTTCCAAAACTTTAACAAATCTTAATTAATTTAAATCCAATGTAATTCAATTTATAATTATTATATATCGTCACATTGTATAAGCTGTGGACGCCTTTAATTGACATATTTACACAGAATTTAATGTCCATAAAATTGCCTATCTGTATAAGAATTTGTTAATATGTCGTTGGTGTTCCTAATAATAAATAAATAAATAAATAAATTCCACATTTTTAAATACTAGTTGTGGCGCAGGCCTGTAGAGATTTATTTTTACATGTATTTTATTAGGTATGTCTTGGGCACAAAGCAGTTAAGTCCGTCCTAAGTCTGTAAAAGTATGAAGGTAAATTTGGAATCATTTTATTCATTTTACGTGAGATCAGCTGAGCGACGATTCAATGATCTCTCGCGCGCGACCAACGCGCGACGTTGGTATACGGTACCTATACTCGTGGGCGCAACTATTTTTTGATACATTTTGCGAGTTTTATCTTATCACTTGCTGTTTTTTTTTTTAAGTTACACCGCTCTACAAGCTTTGGATGAATAGTATTTCATAAGTAAAACCACCGGTTCAAAGGATTAAAACGATGAAAATTTAACGGTGTATACATAATCTACAAATCCGTGATAAGGCCTGTAGTACGTACTGTATGGATCAGAATGTTGGCCTGTGAAAAAGACGGATAAAAAAGATTGCATGTAGCGGAGATGAGAATGTTAAGATGGATGTGTGGTGTGACGAGAATGGATAAAGTGAGAAATGAGTATATATTAGGGGAAGTTTGTGCCAGTGAATGTAGAGTTGAAAGGGAATCATTTGTCTTGGTATGTTCATGTAAAGAGAAGAGATGAAACGCATGTTGCTAAAAGAGTTATGAATTTACATGTGGATGGATGGAGAGGGAGAGGGAGGCCAAAGAAAAGATGGATGGATTGTGTGAGAAGTGATATGAAAGAAAAGGGCTTTAGTGACAGCTTGACGAGCAACAGTCTGTCTGTCGAATGGAAGAACAAAACGTGTTGCACCGACCCCAAATAAAACGGGTTAAGGGCAGGAAGATGATGATACATTATATTTATATTCGTACGTTCATACATCGTATTAAATTTAAATTTATTGTATAGGTCAAGTAGATGTTGTAAATTTATGTTTATATTGCACATCCTGATTTATCATTTAGGTATTAATTCACGTTGGCTTTGTTTAATAAAAATAATTTAAATTTATTTATAAAACTATTATGCTTTTCAATATTCCTAATTTGTTCAGACAGTTTATTGCATATTTTTATCGACATTACATAAGTAGGTACTTGAAGAGTGCATTTTTAGTCGGGAGGGACTTAACATACCCTGTTAAGTTTATTTTTGTACCTTAATGTAAATCTGGTTTGAGGAGGTTCTATGTTCGGCTGAATGTATGTTTTTTTTTTTTTGTATGTATGTTCACCAATATTTCGGTCAATTGTGGACCGTATTAAAAAAAAAAAAAAATGAATGCCTATGCTTCCAAATTGGTCCCATAGAAATATTGTTATGATCTAATTATGCACTTCGAAGATATGGAACCGAACTCATAGAATCATAGCAGAATTGTCGTAACAAGTAAAATTGCTTTGTTTATATGTGTAATCGATGCCTGACTGAAAGAAAAGGGGGAAGGGATGTATCGAACTTATCTGCTGATAAAGCTGGAAGGTAAATTAATGTAACATAACCGTATTTGAGATTATTCGAATCGTTATGAGATGGTAGGTTAGGTTGATGGTGTTAGGTAGGTAAAGCCCTTAGCAACCAGCCGTACCTTGAATTTCAGGAGACTTCCATCGAAGCTTCGTTTTTCATAAAATACCCATTTGCATTTTACTGCCTTTTGATCTTTTGGTAGATCTACAAGGGTCCAGACTTTATTAGAAATGAAAGATTTATACTCATCTTCCATGGCTTCTCTCCATTCTTTGGCTTCATTATCATCAAGTGCCTGCTTAACAGTCTTAATGGGTCATCAAGACCCTTGTACTGTTCAGCTAACAGCTGTGCATATAGGTCCTCATTTGTAGCATCCAAGAAGTTAGTTGTAGAGTCTTCACTTTCTGGAATATAAGTTTCATCCGACGAATTATCTGCATTAAATAAAGTACTGCTGCTGTCGTTAAAACTAAATATTGTGTCTTTACGCCTGTTTCTGTTTCTGTCATCCGAAGAATCTATTTCAGATATACACTGTGCCTGTTCTGTGTGTAAAACAGCATGTACCACCTGATTGGTATCATCATTTAATAGATCCTTTTTCCAGAAACTATCTTCTAAAAACACAATATGTTATGCATTGATGCAAAACTCTGGATTCTCTGGATCAATGAGTCTGTTATCCTTTGTATCATTGCTGTACCATATAAATATGTATATCTTTGCCTTCGCATCCACCTTTTTTATTTGAAGTCAAAGCATAAGCCAAGCAACCAAATGTTCGAAGATGACTAATTACATTTACCTCAGAACCTGTTCATTTACACTCTGGAGTCATGCCCATGACAGATTTCGTGGGTGAGCAGTTCTTGAGATACACTCAAGTGTTGACAGCCTCTGCCCAAAAACGTTTGTCAAGACCAGCATCCTCCAGCAAACAGCGAGCCTTGTCCATGATGGTTCGATTAGCCCTTTCTGCCACACCGTTCTTTTGACTACAATGTGGGACTGTCGTTTGGTGAGGGATCCCATGTTGTTGCAGAAAGTTCTGAATTATTTTATGAATGTATTCACCACCATTGTCGCTGCGAATAGCTTTTATTTTTTTATTTGTTTTATTTTCCACTAAAGTATTAAAATATTTTGGATTTTTCAAAAACTTCATCTTTGGACTTTAAAAAATAAACAAATTTTTTTCTTGAACAATCATCAATGAAAGTAAGAAAATAACGAACACCGTCTATTGACTTCATTTGCAATGGACCACACAAATTTGTATGTATTAAGCCCAGAATCTCCATAGGCCTAGTATAAGACACTTCTGGAAAAGATGATTTTGTAAGTTTTCCTTTAATACTGGCAATACAAGATTTAAAATTTGTACTGTCATAATCAGACCAGAAACCATACCTTTTCTCATGACGTTGATGCTTCTAGAGTTGAGGTGCCCCAGTTTGCGATGCCGAACTTTCTGCGACAACAGCTTGCTTTGCTCTGACAAATTATAGTCCAGTAGTTGTTTACTGCTACTGTCAGCTACCATGCATTGAGGCTGCACTCCAACATCATCCTCAGCATTTAAGGTGGTGCATCATGACTCACATTTTCACTGTTTTTCATACAACCGCTCATAACTGATTATGACGTTATTACATATTTTTCATTAGATATTTTGGAAACACGGTATTTTATGGATATTATCTAGGTTTCTAAAGAAACCAATTTCTAAATTTGTGTAAAACTAACTAATCCAGTAAAAACCTCTGAAAATCTCCTATTTTGTATGAACTTTGACACTTCATAATTTGCCTAAAAATTAAAAAAGTCAAAAAAGTAATCCTCTAGAGACCTTGCAAATTTTATTAAGATTCTAAATGACGACAACTTTTTCCAAAAACTTTTAAGGGTTTAAAAAAAAATTGCTATTTCCTGGAGCAAGTTTTGTGAAATTTTCGAGTAAATCTCGGAATTACCGAATACTAACAGAGTTTCTAGGCGTTATCTCTCTTTTTTTGCGTTGCCTTTTCGTCAAACATCGCGTTGGATTGCATTAAATGAAGTAACAAGCTTTTAAACCATTTTCGATTTATACGATAAGCGAGTGGAGAAGGACCCTCTTAACTACGCTGTTACTTGTGGATCCTAAAGTGTCTAGTTGATATATACCATTCACATAACTAGCTATAGCTATGGTTTCATGCCCGTACATAATTTTACAAATTTTAGAAGTAAAATTGACTTCATAACCTTTTATAGTTAACTCACTAACTAACAGAAGATTATTGGCCAGTTGAGGAACTAAATAAACATTATTTATCATACTATCACCACTGTTTAACTTAATTCTAACTATTCCGAAGCCTACAGTAGACAACTGATCACCATTAGCAATGTTTACTGACAGTTCTTTAGTAGAATTAAATTCGCACATAACACTTACTATTGCACATATGGTTGGTCGTCCCTGAATCCACCCACCACACGCCTTTACCGACATTTACCATTCATGCTGTCAACAACGTACAGTCCTTCTTCTTTGTAGAAGTCGTAAGAGCAGTTTTCTGGGTACAATAAATTCATCTTCGTATGTCCTGGTTTCTTACATCTGTAGCATTCGATCTTCTTAATTATAGTCAAAGGCGATGCTGTCTCAGTTTTCTCATATCTTCTGTGATATTCCTGTAATAGTTTCGTTTTTACAGTTTTACTGACGAGCTTATCACTGGAATTCTCCAACGCCATGATGAAAGGGTCGCAGTTTGCTGTCAGTCCACTCGGCATGGTGGCTACTTTGAAGTCATCGTCCAACGGAAAACCAATATCATTCCATTGTAGTGTTGTTTCCGAAATTTTGACAATATACGTTTCCATAATCTCTTACTGTTCCCACGCGCCTCAAGGAGTTGTCAGCAACAGTAGGGACCTATCTGGGTCGAAGCCTACCGGGGTCGGGGTTATCCGAAAGGAAACTAGAGCCCCGGTACGAAGGCTAGTTGGAACGGCGCGGGGTTTTTAGTCAGTAAGACTCTGACACTGTCTCCCGCTGATTGAGATGAGATGATTTTCCTCGTCGACAGAAAAAAAAAACTCTCCTTAAGTTCGGTACCACAATGACCTAAGTAAGCCTAAGCGTCTACATAAGCCTTAGTCCTCATAAGTTAATCCAAGCTTCATATTCTGTTTTAGCGCTACGCACATGTGAAAAACGTTGGTGTGCGTGCAGACGGGCATATTTTTGCCAGCGCTCGCTGAATATAGGATATTTCCGTATTAATGTCTGGCCTGTTGGTCTAGTGGTTGTTGGTAGTGGCACTAGACCAAGTGAAGTGAAGTGAAGAGGTCGTGGGTTCGATTCCCACCCAGGACAAATGTCTGTGTGATGAGCATGGTCATTTATTGTGTCTGGGTGTAGTTTATCTATAATATGTATGTATTTAGAAATATATAAGTATGTTTAACAGTTGTCTAGTACCCATAACACAAGCTCTGCTTAGCTTGGGACTAGGTGACGTGGTGTGATAGATGTAGATTATTATTATTATTTTAGGGGTTGCGTGTTGTACAAAAAGGCAAATAACGATCTGTGTCATTTATTACAAACCGATGCTTATATAGGTACAGTACTGATCAGGAGAATTCTAAATAAAAGGGTACATTTACAAATTAAAGAGAAACGCTCAGAAACACTTTTCGATAACGAAGGTAGAACGTGCCCGGTTCCTTTCGTGGAGCTAGCGCGATGCACGGCCGGCCGGCCCACATCCTCATAGTTCAGTGTGCGCAGGCGCGCGGCAGCGATCGGACGGATGTGATCCTCTATTTGTATGTACATGTTATTTTGTCCGTAAGTATGAGCCGCTACATTATTATAAATTTAGAACCTTGGACGACTAGTTGATCGTTTTGTTCGCCGCGTCGGATATGTATAAGTTGACCATCTGCCCGAGAGTTTCATGGTGGTCGTAGTCGGCTTTGGTGTCCTGGGCCATAGAGTGATGGTTGGTATTTGTAATGTTTGTGCCACAACAACCGCGCACTCCTCAATATTTTTACATCTACCCTTTTCAACTTCAAAAGAATCGACCTCTGTAAAATATGAAACATGTATTTGTTTGTCTTGTTTTCTCTTACTGGAGTATCTACCTTTACTGATTGATACATAATTGACTTTACCAACCCAACCCTTTATTTTAAGTAACACTCTGTCACCCTTATAGTTCTTTTGATAAGGGGAGGTAGGGAGGGGAGGTTCAGTTGTGGTTGTCGTAGTTGTTGTGGTTGTAGTTGTCGTAGTTGTTGTGGTTGTGGTTGTCGTAGTTGTTGTGGTTGTGGTTGTCGTAGTTGTCGTAGTTGTTGTGGTTGTGGTTGTCGTAGTTGTCGTGGTTGTGGTTGTCGTAGTTGTTGTGGTTGTTGTAGTAGTCGTCGTTGTTGTTGTTGTAGTTGTCGTTGGCGTTGTCGTTGTTGTTGTTGTAGTGGTCGTTGGCTTTGTCGTTGTCGGTTTCGGTTTCGGTTTCGTTGTCTTTTGCTCGGTTGGTGGAAACTTGTTATATTTATGCCCTCCAAATGGGTTTGGTGGACCTGGAACCGAATCTAGGTAATAATACACAGTACCGTATATAGTTACATATCTCACTTGTTTACAGTCAAATATTACATTTTGCCATGTCACGCACACTGGTTCTGTACAATCCAAATAACGATAACGCTTAGGATCATAACACGGGTGGGTTAAATATCTTCGAGTATCATAGTGATTTTGTATAATATATGTTGCTTTGCTCTCTTCGCAAATAAATTCATGTTGCTCGCTCCCGAATGATTGATTTGCCTTATGAACCATTTTGTTATAGGCAACACCGTCTTCCGTGTGACATAATTGAGTGCCATTCGAATTTAGTGAACAATTGATATGATAGAAAGACTTAAATTTGATGGTGTTACTTAAAAACAATACTTTATCACTGTGACTCAAATGATGAAATCTTATGATTTGGCATGTGTGATTTTTAGCTATACAGGATTTCAAGATGAGATTTGGGGCAGTAAGTTCAGTCACAGAGGTAAATTGAACCGGTAAGCATTCGTATATATTTGTGCAGTTGTAGAGTTTGGTTTTGTCCTTGGATTCATAGTTTTCGAGATACTCGTTTCTCCAGTTGAATATTTCCATCATTACGTGGTTAGAGTCTTGGTCCTGAAAAATGAATTTCTTATTATCGTCTAATGCGGGAAAATCCCTTTCCATAAGTTGACATAAGAATCTCTTGGAGATGTGCTTCTATTCGGTAAATGAATTCTTAAATCATAGTTTTTGACATCATTATTATTTTGACATCGTACGTTTCTTTTTGACATTATTTATAGTGACCATAAATTTTTTGACATTACATATTTATCAATATCTTGTGTTTGTATACCTATTGACTTGTATTTTTTGTTTTTGCGTACTTGACATTTAGTGATAAATATTATTGGGTGATAACTTTGACATTCCATTTCATTATAGCAAAATAAGTAATAATAAAAATTGTGGTGAATATATATTAGAAGATCTATGGGGTATGTCTATCAAAGTTTGTAGCTTAATTATTGAGATTATAGAATAGAATAGAATAGCATTTATTCGGCGCAAGCAACACAATTTCCAACAACATAAAATAATAATAAAAATAAAAAAAAGTACAGGCCCCCTAGCCAAGTTACAACCGTTTCGCTTGCGTCGAACGCTTCGAGTTGACCTTGCCGCCTATTCTTTTGTTTTGGCCACGTGACTGAACGTTGAGAGCGCGTCATTCCCATACATTTGAAGCTTTCTACAAGCGTTAACTATTGCAGATTAGCAACTTAGCTAGGGCGTCAGAAATACAATACAGTTGCATTGAATGTGCCCGAAACCGAAAGGGTCACAAACTCAGCAATTGCTGGGCGTAAAACACCCAGCGCTGATTTTCAGCTGGCACCCCGCAGTGACGCACGGATGATGGGTAAATAAAATATATCTACTTAACATATAAATAAATATAACCCATACTTATAAAATATTGATGCTAGTGTATTTGTGTGATCATTTGGGCATTGTAGGCTGTCATGTGGATGAAGTATGCGTGAACAATATCAGTTACGCTGATGATATGGTCTTGCTGAGTCCGTCGCTCAGTGGTTTAAGGAAACTGCTCGATATCTGTGAGTCATATGCTGAGGCGCATGGTCTGAAGTATAACGAGAAGAAAAGTGGATATATATTATGATAATAAGAGGTAAGAATAAGTCACCGGAACATGTGCCTCCCGTCAGTCTAAACGGTGTACCTCTAGAGCGTGTCTCTCAATTTAAGTACCTAGGACACATAGTAACTGAGACCCTAAATGACGAAACAGATATCGAGCGAGAGCGAAGGGCGTTGTCGGTGCGTGCTAATATGTTGGTTCATAGATTTGCAAGGTGTACAGTAAAAGTAAAAGTGACACTGTTCAGGGCCTACTGCCAAAGCTTTTACACCAGTGCTCTGTGGACCGACTACTCGCAACGGGCCTGCAACGCTCTTCGTGTTCAATATAATAACGCCTTTAGGGTTCCGTTTGGGGCTCCCACGTTTCTGCAGCGCTTCAGGGATGTTTGCTGACGCAAGGGTCGACGACTTTTATGCTCTAATGCGTAAAAAAGTAGCATCGTTGATGCATAGGATTCGGGAGAGCGCCAATGGTATCCTAAAGATGATATCAAAAAGGCCGGAGTCTGCAATGCTGGGGAGGCTTATTCAACTGCATGTAAAGTGACGCTTTTTTGTATTTTAATTTCCATGACATTTGAGATATTTTGACATTGTTGACATTTTGAAACAATGAATGTTGTAATACTAACATAATTTTTAAGACCATTCTTACTAACAATACTAATAATTCTATGGACATTATTTTTTAGTCTGAAATAAATGTATTTTATTTTATTTTTTTATTTTGTTATAATAGGTACGTAACTAAATATTATGTATATAAAATGTGCCATGGTAGTTACAAACCAACTTTCTCACTATACCCACAATATAACGCGCGAAATATAGTGCATCGCGTGATGCTACGGTTGACTTTGATGACGCATAAATCGAGACAGATATCGCTGCACCGGCTCGTCGACGAGTCGCCATCTTGGTCTAAGACAAATATTACTTGGAAATAATGTTGTTTTCCGGAAAAAAAATGATATTTTAGATTGCTAAGGTTCAGAATGAGGAAGACGCAGCGTCGGAAGGCCTCCTACAAGGTGGACCGATGACCTGGTGAGGGTTGCGGGAAACCGATGGATGCGAGACGCACAGGATCGATCATTGTGGCGACACTTAGGGGAGGCCTATGTCCAACAGTGGACGTCTGTCGGCTGAAATGATGATGATGATGAATGAAGGTTCAGAATTACAATTGAAAAGGAGTAGAATGGCAACAAAACGAATGTGGAGTGAATACTATGTGGTTCTTGGTGACACAGATGCAACGCGCTCGTCAGATAGGTACAGACTGCCTACATCAAACAAATCAAAGAGTACCTACAAACACCCTTATTACCTGGAATTAGGAACCAAACATAATGGTAAGTTTTGTATTACACAAGCAAAAGTTTAAAAATTAAAATTAAAGATTAGAGAAATGGATACTTAAATTGGTGATTGAATGATGATTACTTTTATAATAATAATTAAAAATAAATAGACATGTATTACTGAATTAAATAAAAGATTTATCAATATTAACATCATTAAATTTGATTTGTGAAGTCAAAATAAAATTCTTTAGACTAGCTTTAAACGTACTTATATTTTTCAGGTCCCTAATTGGAGGGGGAATATTATTCCAACATTTACTAGCCATGTACCGAAAACTACCTCTGAAGGCTGCAGTACGGTGATGCGGCGTAGCCAGTTGCTGAGCACACCGTCTGGCCTTGCGCTGCCGGTGACTATTTACCCACGCAAGCTTTGAGTACAGGTATGACGGACATTTATTTTTGATGACACCAAAAAGAAGACAAGCTAAGTGTAACTTCCGACGCGACTTCATTTTTAAAATATTATGCTTGTTAAGAAAAGGTGTAATGTGGCTCCTCGGTGGTATGTTGAAGCAAAAGCGCGCGCAAGCATTTTGAACCCGTTGAATAAGTCTTCCAGTACGTGCCAGAAGTCTAGGTCCCATGACGGTATCGGCATAATTTAATTTCGAACACGCAGTTCTTCACTTAGTTAAGGGCGCATCTTATACAATACCTTCAGACGGTAAAAGCAGTTTTTCACATCGTTTGCAATATGAGCCTCATAGCGCAATTCTTGGTCCATGATCAAACCCAGATTTTTTGCCTCATAAACACGATCAATACACTGGCCCATTACTATCACTCTTGTATGATTAAAGTTTATTACATCATACAGCATAAATTTATACAGCAGTTTCAAAGTCTTCGGGTTTAAAAGAGATATATAATTGAATGTCATCCGCATAAATATGAAATTTTGATTTTTTTATAACATTTACAATATCAGCACTATACAAAATAAACAATGGAGGTCCCAGTATAGATCCCTGTGGAACACCCTTCACGACTTGATTATAGCTCCGTACTTAGCTTTAATATTTAATTTGTGTATAGATCAAGGAGTCTTTCCGGATCTAATGAAATATAGTAAAGTGATACCACTTTTTAAATCCGGGGACAGTAAAGACACTAATAACTATAGGCCGGTGTCCGTTTTGCCGGTTTTTAGCAAGATATTTGAAAAGGTGATGTTAAATCAAATGCTTAATCATTTTAACACCAATAACATCTTACACGATAAACAGTACGGTTTCACCAAAGGACGTTGTACAACTGTGTCTCCTTACTAAAACACATTTTTAATGCATAGGAAGAAGCACAAGATGCTATTGGCATCTTCTGCGACCTGTCTAAGGCGTTTGATTGTGTGTTTCATGAAACATTACTCCTGAAACTTGAGCATTACGGACTAGGCAAAACAGCGTTAAACTTAATAAAATCTTATTTAAATGACAGACAGCAACTAGTTCAAATAGACGGTGTCAATTCGACGGGATTAAATGTGAAAATGGGGGTACCCCAAGGTTCAATTTAAGGTCCTTTTTTATTTTTAGTTTATATTAATGATTTACCATATTTGTTGCAAAACAAACTTGATATGGTGTTGTTTGCCGACGACACTTCTCTGATATTTAAGATAAATAGAAGGACTAATAATCTTGACGATGAAAATAACGCCTTACTGCAGGTCCAAAACTGGTTCACTGCTAATAATCTAGTTCTTAATGGCAAAAAAACTAAATGTATAGGATTTTCCTTACCGAACGTCAAAAGTAGTTATTGTGACATTGTATTGAACAATGAGAAATTAGAATTTGTCGAAAAAACGGTTTTCTTTGGGATTACGCTTGACTCAAGGCTACAATGGGGTCCTCACTTAACATCTCTTGCAGGACGGCTTAGCTCGGCTGCATTTGCTGTTAGAAAAATCCGCCAATTTACGGATGTTGATACCGCTAGACTAGTCTATTTTAGTTATTTTCATAGTATCATGTCATACGGTATCTTACTATGGGGACGGGCTGCAGACATTGACTCAATCTTTATACTACAGAAAAGAGCCATCAAAGCTATTTACAATCTCCGCCGGTGCGAATCTCTAAGAGAGCTGTTTAAGGATATTAACATCATGACGGTGCCTTGTCAATATATCTATGAAAACATCATGTACGTTAGAAAAAATCTTCATCTCTTTAGCAAAAGAGGCGATAGACATAACTATGCTACAAGACATAGGGACCAGTTAGTTCAACCAGGCTTCAGATTGGCAAAAGTGGCCTCTTCTTTCATGGGGTACTGTTTAGAATGTTATAATAAAATACCTCCCCAAATTTTAGAACTCAATGAAACAAAATTTAAATCTTGTATTAAACGCACACTATGCAGGCAGGCATATTATAAGTTGGAGGATTATATACAATATAAAAATGCTTGGCTCAATGCTGGTCCGGCTCCACTACCACACTAGGGTGTATTGATTAGTTTGGAAACTATAATTATTTTTATTTTTTTGTAATTTGAAAACTTGTGATCATTTATTTCTTTTATTTTGAAAACCATAGTATTGTTTAATGTAGAAGCACTTTTTTTTTCCTATTTGTGAATGTGAGGTACCATGAAGCATTTTTATTGGGTTACGACTTTTTATTCTCTTTGTTTTTGACATTACGAGCATGGCAGTTAAGAGTTTGTCATGCTCACTTAAACGTCTCGCTGCTGGTGGCGCGTGTATTGGGTCATTCGGTTCCCTTGAAAATGGTTGAGCTGAGTGGGGCTGATGCACGCGTCATGCTCGTGAACGGGTGCCGTCAGTTGAGACTGGTCATCTCTTAACTGCCAGTAGCATAATTCAGTTTTTATCTTTTAATATATTTTTAATTTTAATTTTATTATCTACATTGTGCTCACATAATAGAAGCAACATGTAATAATGTAAACAAACATTATATGTAACACATAATATGATTTAAAAGAGTGTCCATGGAGTTTCTTGCACGTTCTTCTGCATAGAGATCTACGCTTTGGAACGTGCAATTTAGCTTCACATTTCTTGGACTGACCGACATTTGACTATTCAAAAGTGCCTACATTTGGTCTATTTGAAATAAATGATTTTGAATTATTATTTTTTTAATTTTTTATTGTATAGTGATACCACTTTTTAAATCCGGGTACAGTAAAGACACTAATAATTATAGGCCGGTGTCCGTGTTGCCGGTTTTTAGCAAGATATTTGAAAAGATAATGTTAAATCAAATGCTTTATCATTTTAACACCAATAACATCTTACACGATAAACAGTAGGTATGGTTTCACCAAAAAACGCTGTACAACTGACGCTGGTGTCTCCTTACTAAAACGCATTTTTAATGCGTGGGAAGAGGCACAAGATGCTATAGGCATCTTCTGCGACCTGTCTAAGGCGTTTGATTGTGTGGTTCACGAAACATTGCTTCTGAAGCTTAAGCATTACGGACTAGGCAAAACAGCGTTAAGCTTGTTCAAATCTTATCTGATTGATAGACAGCAACTAGTGCAAATAAACGGGGTCAATTCGTCGGGGTTAAATATGAAAATGGGAGTGCCTCAAGGCTCAATTTTAGGTCCTTTTTTATCTTTAGTTTATATTAATGATTTACCCTATTTATTGCAAAATAAACTTAATATGGTGTTATATTCAGACGACACTTCTTTGATTCTTAAGATAAATAGAAGGACTTATAATCTTGCCGGCGAAAATAACGCCCTACTGCAGGTTCAAAACTGGTTCACAGCTAATAATCTTGTTCTGGATGGGAAAAAGACTACAGGCATAAGATTTTCATTACCGAATGTCAAAAGTAGTGATTGTGACATTGTATTGAATAATGAAAAACTAGAATTTGTTGAGGCTACAATGGGGGGGATCTTTTAACATCTCTTGCAGGACAGGGACGGGCTGCAGACATTGACTCAATCTTTATACTACAAGCAACAAGCAACTGCCTTGTCAATATATCTATGAAAACATCATGTATGTTATGAAATATCTTCATCTTTTTAGCAAAAGAGGCGATAGACATAACTATGTTACAAGACATAGGGACCAGTTAGTTCAACCAGGCTTCAGATTGGCAAAAGTGGCCTCTTCTTTCATGGGGTACTGTTTAAAATGCTATAATAAAATACCTCCCCAAATATTAGAGCTCAATGAAACAAAATTTAAATCTTGTATTAAACGCATACTATGCAGGCAAGCATATTATAAGTTGGAGGATTACATTCAAGATAAAACTGCTTGGCTCAATGCTGGTCCAGCTCCACTACCATTAGGGTGTATTGATTAGTTTGGAAAATATAATTATTGTTTATTTATTTTTTTGTAATTTGAAAACATAGTTTAAACTTGTGATCATTAATTACTTTTGTTTTTGGAAACCATAGCATTGTTTAATGTAGACGCCTTTTTTTTCAATTTGTGAATGTGAAGTACCATGGAGCATTTTTATTGGGTTACGACTTTATATTCTTTTTATTTTTGACATTACGAGCATGGCAATTAAGAGTTTGTCATGCTCACTTAAATGTCTCGCTGTTGGTGGCACGTGTTATTGGGTCATTCAGTTCCCTTGAAAATGGTTGAGCTGAGTGGGCCTGATACACGCGCCATGCTCGTGAACGGGTGCCGTCAGTTGAGACTGGTCATCTCTTAGCTGCCAGTGGCTTAATTCAGTTTTTATCTTTTAATTATTATTTTTTTATAATTTTTATTTTATTATCTACATTGTGCTCACATAATAGAAGCAACAAGAAATAATGTAACCAAACATTATATGTAACACATAATATGATTTAAAACAGTGTCCATGGAGTTTCTTGCACGTTCTTCTGCATAGAGATCTACGCTTTGGAACGTGCAATTTAGCTTCACTGTTCTTGGATTGACCGACATTTCACTATTCAAAAGTGCCTGCAAATGGTCTATTTGAAATAAATGCTTTGATTTTGATGTTTTGATTGCATAAAAAAATACTTTCAATAATATTTCTACACCGGCAATGGTGTACGTGAGATGTTTTAATATTAAGATCTTGTATGTACCGTATACTTAGAAATAAATGGATTATTATTATTATAAGTCGAGTCATAATCGTTCTGTCAAAACTTTTACATTACTGATTGTGGCATTGTTCGCGGACGCCCCCATGGAGGCGTTGCGGTGCTGTGGCGCTACAGTGCCTTCCAGGAAGTGTCGGTGGTTCCGCGTAGTGAGCGTATTTGTGCTATTCAAATAGCGGAAGGCAATAGATCAGTGCTTGTTGTAAGTGTGTATTTGCTGTACATTTATTGTTTGAATTCTGTTAGGCGCAACCTAGAATAAATTATAAAGGTTGTCATTTTAAGTTTTCAGAACTTCACTCAGTAGAACAAGTTTTTTTTCTATTTATCTATCGGAGTCTGGTTCTTGCATTTAATCCTATGTGGACCATTATGAGTGGGCCAGGGCGGCAATCTTTTAACAGGCTTATTCCTTCCAGCTCACCTCTTTTGGATCCTAGGGTTTGTATGCGTGTATCAATAATGATATAATGCCTGCACAGTCAAGAAACACATGAGCAATATTCTCCTCAAATCTCGGGAGTTTTAAAGATTACTTGGAGCATCTTTAAAATCGCCTTATTTCTTGGTTTCTGTTTTTTTTTTATTTTTGTCAAGCTCACGCTTAACCACTATCTCACCTGATAGTAAGTGATGATGTGGACGACGATGGAGCACGCTTACCTAGATGTAACCTATTCACTTTTAACTTACAAGACCCTTTAGGTTGTAGCTAACGAGAAACAATTTGGCAGGGAATTTCACTCCTTGATGACGGAGAAGACTTGGTGGCATATTAAATGATGCAATTCCAATACACACTCTCCGAATCTACTGGGACTAAGAGCGTGAAATTTGACATAGGTTTCCTTTTATGACGTATGTGAATACTAAGAGAGGATTCCCCATAATTCATATCCTAAAAGGTTTCAAAGTATAAACGAAGAAATCTAATCTCATGCGGGCGGAGCCGCTGGCAGAAGCTATATATAAAATCAAATTATTTTTAAAACAGCAAACTTATTGCAGGTTCTATGATTCATAGATAATTTTCCTGACTGACAATTTGACGTTACAACTCTACATTGGCATCCTACAGTGCGTGTCACTTAAGACGTTCCTTCGGCGTAATGTTGGGTCCCGTGTCTGTCTACACAAAAAAGAAGGGAAAAAAGGAAAGAGTTACCTACTCTACCAAAATTGTTCCCCGAAATGTGCAACGAAATCGATTTTAATTTATGAATCCCCAAGCGACCACCGGTGGCCGCGCATCTATTGTCTTACTATTGTGTTTCTAATTGACGGTATCTGAAGGGTTAAGGGTAGTTGTAGCACTATTTGGAGAATTATGAGAGTAATGGGATTTTATTTAAAAAAAGTAAGTTTAAAAGGACGTTGTTATAGAGAGGAACGGTATTGTGGCGTGGCGTTTTCGGTATTTTAAAGAATTGCAGGACAATCGAAATGGAGTCCAGCGCCCTATACTTTATTTAAAAAAATATATATATTATATTATATCTAGCCCATATTGTCCCACTGCTGGGCAAAGGCCTCCCTCCACTCCTTCCAATGTTCCCGGTTTTGAGCCACTTCTTTCCAATTCCCAAAAAAGACATCTAAGTTTTCCCGCCATCTTCTTGGTTTGCCGCGACCCGGACGTGCGATTAAAAAATAGTTAAAAAAAATTGTTAAAAGTAACGAAATATAAGTTAATCTCCCTAAAGTGAAACGCACTGTACAGTGCGTTTTACAAGTGCGTTTCACTTAAGAAGTTCCTTTGGCGTAATGTTGGCAATACGGAAAAATAGTGTTGCAATATTTTTAGCAATTAATTTACTTAATATTAGGGAGATTAATTTATATTTCATTACTTTAACAAATGCGTTTTTTTAATTATTTTTTTCTACTATTTTTGAATAAAGTATAGGGCGCTGGGCTCCATTCCGATGGTCTTGCAATTCTTTCATCGTACCGTATCTCTCTATAACTCGTCCTTTTAGACCTGCTTTTTTTTTTTGATAAAGTCGCATTCCTCTCATAATTCTCCAAAAAGTGCTGCAACTACTGTTAAAATCTATTTCCTTGCGCATTTCGGGGAACAATTTTGGTAGGGTAGGCAATTCTTTCCTTTTTCCCTTCTTTTTTGTGTAGACAGACAGGGGAGCCAACATTACGCCAAAGGAACGTCTTAAGTGAAACGCACTGTACTTACGAATTTCTTCTTCGTAATATTGGCTCCAGTGACTGTCTACAGAAAAAAGAAAGGAAAACAGAAAAGAGTTGCCTCCTCTAGCAAAATTGTTGCACGAAATGTGAAACGAAATCGATTTTAACAGTAGTCGCACCACTTTATGGAACATTATAAGGGAATAGGAATCTATTACAAAACAGCAGGTCTAAAAAGAAGTTGTTAATGGTGAGGTACGATATTATGGCGTGGCGTTTGCGGTATTTAAAAGAATTGGAGGGCAATCGAAATGAAGCCCAACGTTGTATACTTTATTCAATAAAAAACTTTTTACAAAAAAATTAAACCGACTTCAAAAAGTACAAAATAACTTAAATTTCGGAAGTCGGTGTTTCAATAGATACCTAATCTTGTTTCTTCGTTATTTAACAAAATTTCTGGCTTAAGTGATATAGCAGCTCACACGCGATTCTGGCATCACAATTCCGGTCATCTTTAGAGTCTGGGCCGTGAAAATTAATCTACACATTGAGAACCACTCAATTATGTCAGCCTCTCAGAATGGATGTAGGAACGGGTCACGAGGCACTAAGGAGCTATACCTCATAGACATGGCCATGAGCCAACAGGTTCGTCGTTCCCGCAAGGATCTGTCGACATGCTGGATAGACTATAAGAAGGCCTATGACCCTGTTCCACATACATGGCTCATGAAGGTGTTGGAGTTGTATAAAATAGATGCAACTCTACGCACCTTCCTTGAGTCATATATGAGGCAATGGTCACCCCTTTTTTGCACCTGGCAGCCCTGATTTATCGTTATCGTTGCCTATTTACGTCAAGATGGAAGGTGCGTACGGCGCTTAAGTCGCGGGCGGCGTGTTGAATTCCGAACGAAACAAAGGTTGCTGATTTTAATCTTGAACGTTAATGAGGGATTTATATTATTAACTCCCGAGCAGTGCGAGGGAGTTAATAACTAGTTCAGGTTTTTTATAAATAATCTAGACTGTAACAGGTTTATGATGAAATTGGGTTTAAAATTTGTCATCTTTCGGTTTTTCATCAAAAACCTAATTTGATGAAAAACCTGCGACATATACCCCGAGAGTAGGTATAGGTATTCCCATGAGATACTTTCGGTCAATAAGTACTATAATACCTGTTTTGTTTGTTGAGCCGGAACCGATACACAGGTCACATTCTGAATGAAAATCTGCAAAACAAATAGCAGCATTGAAAAAAATAAAGTATCGAATTTAAAATGAGATGGAACTTTGTTCACTTGGTTTAATACGAGTAATAAACCCAAGTGTACGACTTCTCTTGCATGCCATTGTGTCATACATTCGAAAGAGTTGCAGTTTGTAACTCATTAGCGCTTTTCTAGTCGATGAACGGATGTATGCAACTGCCACAGGTTTGGATTGGTTGGATAGGCTTATAGAACTTTTACCTGATGTAGCAGCATGACCTGGTAGGTATCGCTATCCCACACTGCCGTGGCAAGTCGCGGCTTAGCGAACAGAGTTCCGGCAGGATCTCATGGTGAAATGGCGACCGCGACTATCGTAACCAGTGCTGGGCACGCCATAACTGTGGCGGTAAGTCCTCTCTTTGAGGAGTGTGGAAAGACGTCACGGCGTCCTTACCTTCCGCGTGACCCAGATCCTCACCGGACCATGGTGAATTCAAAGTTGGTAAATTCAAGGCGTAATACGAGTAGGGTAGTTTCCAGGGTCAAAATAACTACATTTTATTTAGTCCGTATTTTAGAAAGAAAAAAATATTGGACACGTATTTTTACAACGATATATAGCCCATTAAAGTTACGTGTGACGTCACCCCGTCCGAAAAAACGCAGCGCAGCGTGACGTTACACGTAACTGTAATGAGCTATATCTTTGTCATTTTTGGTTTAATTAACAAATAAAAAAAATACGTGTCCCTTATTTTTGAATAATCTAAAAGACGAACTAATTACATTTTTTACGGCAACTAGCCTATTGACGGCCGGGTGTCACCACTATGTGGATCGCCCCGAGCGAGGACGATTGGCAGGGTCACCTCCTTTTGCAATGCAGTAATGCTAGCGAGGGAAGCGGTCGCTCTCGGCTCACGTCCCATCCGTCGGGATCCCGACCCTGATTTTCAACCACCGTAGGCGTGGGCTCGCGGACGGCTAGCAATGGCCGCTTACCATCGAGTGAAATCGCAGTCAAGCACTAGTTTATAAAAATAAAAAATAAAATAGTCTGACACACCCACGGCCTCCGCCCAAGAGCGAGAGAAGTCATTAAATGATTTCCCACTTAGAAAAGACAACTAAAATAAGACAAAACTTGCTGCCCTGACCTCAAATATATCAGGACAAGTCCAAGATGATCAACAACGAAATTGGCAATGACTTATTTATATCGTATAATCTTCTGTTTGAAACTTACCATTTCTGTTGTTAGCCCATTAGCATTAGATAATCGTGCATGTATAAAAAAGAAAACGTACAAAAAATACATGTTTGTCGGTCTGTTTGAGGTAGAACGTATAAATGAATATCTACGAATAGGCCATAAATATGTGTACAGAATTATATTGCGTAAAAACGATATCTGTGTTCCGGTCCATTGATCCTTAATGGAAAAACAAATAGAAAACGTCTTAATAAAAAATTTGCAATGAATTTTTTTAATTGATTCCAATCAGAAAATAATACAGAATTGTTTAATTTAAATAGCAACTATAAACCACTGAGGTTTAAACTTGTGCTATCATGAATCTAACTCAAAATCGAAACAAAATGTCATTTTTTATATCAAAGTCTAAGTCAAAGTCAAAGCCATTTATTTGCATTAAATGCGGTACAAGGGGTGGTAACTTAAAATAATTGTGCAGACACATTTTGCCATGAGTTGGCATGCAAATATTAAAATGTGTTCAGTTATGCTCATAGTAAGCAAAACTACAAAATTTATCACAAAATCTGGGGGCACGGCAGTGCCCCCGCCAAAGACGAGCCAAGCGAAGCGCAAGGGCACTACCTACCTTTTCTCGAAGTGTTTCGTCGTTTTTTTGAACCCTCATAGAGTGGGTTTCCGATGTACCAGATAGTTCATATTCTCAGGATATGATGTCAATAATAGATTAATTAAACATACAAAGTCTCAATTGAACAGCTTTAATAATTTAAATTTTATTGATATCTAAAATACACCGCTTTCGTCACTGATACGCTCACTGACACACTGATGATCATCAAAATGTTTGGCTATTTCCTGAAGTGCTAGGAAGCCGAAATAAAGAAGAAAAAAGTAAAAACTGCCTAGCAACTTACAAAAAAACTGAAATCCCACCAAAAACGTTTCATGTAAAATATTGCCAAGACGACCACATCAGGTTTGCCCTGTGACAAAGATATCAGGGCCTCAAGTCTGCTATTACAATAGTGTCAGAATGGTCTGTCATTGACTTCATAATTGTTGATTTTGATAAGTTTTGGTAATCTACTAATATAATGGCGTCATAATGACTTTCCAATGGTCAACCTGACTGACATTTCATTGAAAGAAGTGGCTTAAAATGCTAATCTCGTACATAATGACAAATGAATATCTGACGTATGCGGTAATTTGCAAAACTTTTGACAGTTGTTTTGATCAGTGACCTACCATTAGAACGTTATTGTGCAGTTATTGGTTTTAATAAACTTGATATTGTCATTCTACCATCACTCTATTACGAGACCATTGACCGATCAATGATTGATCATTATGAGTTAGCAGATTACGAACTTTTAGCAAAATGACAATGGGATCGTGTTGGAATGACGAATTTATAAAAATAGCAGACTCGGGCCCCTGATCTCATGTAGAGCCAAGCTTCTGAATCTACACTGCCTAACCTTACTTCACAAATTCTACATATCAGTAAAAATTCATCGCCTGGCTGTTTCGTTACTTACTTCAGAAACTAAATATTCGCGTCACCTCCATGACGGTACGGTCTTGGCAACATTTTACATGAAATGTTTTTGGTGGGATTTCCTTTTAAGAAAATATTAAACCGAATGAACTCAGGACAGGAAAACTATATAAACAAATATTCGCGTCACCTCCATGATGGTAACGAAACGGCGAAGCCATACATTTTTATGTACACACAACTATGTCTAAATAATTCAAGTTTTGGTACTGGCAATTGCAAATGGTAATGCGTAACTTTTCGTTTTTTAACCGACTTCGAAAAGGAGGAGGTTCTATGTTCGGCTGAATGTATGTTTTTTTTTTTGTATGTGTGTTCACCGATATTTCGGTCAGTTGTGGACGGATTTTGAATTTTTTTTTTTATTGAAAGATTATGCTTCCAAGTTGATCCCATAGAAATATTTTCGAAGATATGGAACAGAACTCCTCATAGAATTATAGCAGAATTGTCGTAACAAATAAAATTGCTTTGTTTATACGTGTAGTCGATGACTGACTGAAAGAAAAGGGGGAGGAGATGTATCGAACTGATCTGGTTATAATGCCGGAAGGTAAATTCATGTAATATAACCGTACTTGGGATTATTAAAATCGTTATGAGATGCACTCTGGCTATAAGGTAATTTATGTTTAGCTGAAGGGTAGGTACTTTTTAGTGGTGCTACCATAACTAAAAAGTGAAAAATAAAAAACTTTTTACAAAAAAAAAAAATTAAACCAACTCCAAAAAGTACAAGATAATTTTAATTTCGGAAGTCGGTGTTAAATAACCAAGAGACAAAATTAGGTATCTATTATAGAAACACCGACTTCCGAAATTAAAATTATTTTGTACTTTTTGGAGTCGGTTTAATTTTTTTTTTTAGTAAAAAGTTTTTTATTAATAATAGTTACGAGAGTTTACTGTTCAACCCCAATACCGAATTTAATTGTGTAAGTAAATCAGATCTCGATTGTCATTTATGTTTTAATATATTTCTGATTGAACATTCAGACTTCCACCATATTTTTACGGATGCTGCCAAGCGTTCCCCGACGGTTTGTGTTGGTATTAGTACCTACCATACTTAATACAACATCGTTCAAAAAATAAAACTGCCCCCGGAGACTTCCGTTTTTACGGGCGAATGTTTTGGAATTCTAAAAGCTTTAGAATATGCACGTATTTTTAAGCTCAAAAAATTATTAATTTTTACCGATTCACAGAGTGCTCTTGTAGCCATAAATAAATCCACTTTCGAACACAAAGTACAGTCTCCTATAATTTATGCAATAAGAGAATTGGCGTTCAGAACCATTTCTGAGGGTAACACACTACAGTTTGCCTGGATTCCGGGCCATTCTGGAATCCATGGCAATGTTGTAGCTGATGCACTCGCTGGTGATGCGGCGCAATGTGGGGACTTAGTTCCTTATAAGAACTTTGGCTATGACCTTGAGACGTGGCCAAGGAATTTTCTTCGGGATACTTGGAAGGTAGCTTGGGATATCAGCAGCAAATCCAAGGGCCGATACTTTTCTCTTATTCAACCTGAGATTCCGGAAAAACCGTGGTTTGGCAAGGCAAAGTTTGGTAAGGTGGAGACCTCTATTTTAATAAGGTTGAGACTGGGCCATGTTTGCTCTCCAGTCCATCTCGCCAAACTACACATCATAGACGACCCCATTTGCTCGTGTGGCACAGACCTTGGTGACTTAAACCACATATTTTTCTCCTGCCCTTTACTTGACCATTCCTCCTTTCTCTGTAACCTCTTGTCCCTTCGTATCCCTTTTCCTACCTCAATACTTTCTTTACTTTGTACAAATAGCTTTCCAGTATATAAATGTGTAGTCTCATTCATCATCCTAAATAATATTAAACTGTAATTTTCGTCATTGTAATTTGCTCATTATAATAACGAAACACAACTTGACGTGACATTCAAACCGTGCGAAGCCAAAGAAGAAGAAGAAGAAAAAAAAATTGACTCCTGTCATTTCAATCAATGACAAAGACAAAATTTTACAGTTCTGTTTTTTTTGCTTATGTTTTTAGCTTGGATACTAAGATTTTTAAGCTTAGCGTTCGTGTAATTTATTTACCACTAGCTTTTGCCCGCGCGGCTTACCCTACCCTACTCTACCCTACTCTACCCTACTCTACCCTACTCTACTCTACCTTACTCTACCCTAATCTACCCTACTCTACCCTACTCAACTCTACCCTACACTACCCTAATTTTATTTTTTTTCCATAAGAACCTTATCCTCACAATAACAATCACAACAAAAAAAAAATCAGCCAAATCGGTCAAGCCGTTTTCATGCTATGTCGTGACAACGGAAAACGGGTTTCATTTTTACCGACTTCCCAAAAAGGAGGAGGTACTACGTTCGGCTGTTTGTATGTTTTTTTTTTTGTGTATGTTTGTTCGGCGAATACTCCCCCAAATGTGGACGGATTTTCAAAATTCTTTTTTTGTTCGAAAGTAGATAGTTCTGAGGTGGTCCCATTATCACCAAATTAGGATCTGATGATGGGATCTTGGAGAAATCGAGGGCAACCTTCAAATTTTATAGGCTCACTTATTGATTTTCGCATATTTTATGAAGTATCTTGTGTATTTGCGTATGGTCGTCACCATCTCAGGTAGCTGGGCTGATGATGGAAGGTACAACTCCTTAACAGTAAGAAGTTACTCGAACAGGCAAGGACTGTTTTAGTAAATTGTTTTGATGTTTGATAGGGCATTTGCCACATTTGGTCTCATGATCATCAAGTCATGACCTGATGCTGCAGTCAGGATAGTATGCAGAGTACCTAAGTCCTCGACAACAAACAGCAGATATATCGAGTTTAGGCTCATTGAAAACGGCTCGATGTGTGGATAAACGTACTGCTAATAAAGAACACCGAAGTACATAGAGACCTGATGCTGAAGCCAGGAGCATCAGGAAAAGTACAAACCTTGAAATTACAGCACCGTAGTCGTGTTTGGGCTCATTTTAAACAGGACTAAATTTTAAGTTCATTGCAATGTTGACATAAATCTGGCCTGATGCTACAGCCGGGATTATCAGCATCTAGTCTAATGACTGATTGAAAGATTTACCTTTCGGCTTCATCATCAGATCAGTTCGATATATCCTTTCCCTCTCCAGCATCTAGTCTACTGACTGTTTGAAAGAAGAGGGGGAGAGGATATATCGAACTGATCTGATGATGAAGCCGAAAGGTAAATTAATGTAATCTAACCGTGTTTGGGATTATTAGAACCGTTATGAGATGCGCTCTGACTATAAGGTATTTAAGTTTGACTGAGGGGTACTTTTTAGTGGTGGTACCATAACTAAAAAGTGTAAAATAAAAAAAACTTTTTACAAAAAAAATATAACCGACTTCAATGATAAAAACACTGAAAAGTATCAAATAACTTTAATTTTGGAAGTCGGTGTTAAATAACGAAGAGACTAAACTATTATAGAAACACCGACTTCCAAAATTAAAGTTATTTGATACTTTTCAGTGTTTTTATCATTGAAGTCGGTTATATTTTTTTTTGTAAAAAGTTTTTTTTTATAATATAGAAGAAGATTGGAAAATGGATGTAGCCATTGAAACTTTTTTAAGTTTTTTATAGTATTTTTTATATTAGTCTTTTGGCGTAATTACGCTGAAGCAGACAACACTAATGATTGTTAAGGAAACTTAAAGCATACGGAATTAGGGACAACGTTCTTGATCTAATCAAATAATACATAAAGATTGATGCCATCTGCAAGAAACTTAATAAGTTCTCGTATGCATTATGTATGCTTTCTAAGGTTGTTTTTCGTGTGTTTCGGCTACCTTGAGTTAAGCTATCATATTCTGGGGACATTCTACAGATAGGGAGGAAGCCTTTAGGCAAGGGCGGATCCAGCTTTTCCGTCAGGAGTGGTCGCATAGTCATGGTCAAGTCATGCGGAGTTATTATTTAATTTTTTAACCGACTTCTGAAAAAGCAGGTTCTAAATTCAGATGTTTGTATTTTTTTTATGTTTGTTCGCGCCAAAGTTATTCGCTTGCCAACCGATTTGAAATTTTTTTGTCAGAAAGGGTCTTCCCAAATGGTCCCATAGTTACAAAGTTGGGATCTGATGATGGGATCTTGGCAAAATCGAGGGAACTCCTCAAATTCGATCAAATTTTTTGTGAAATTGGCTATTTTTTTTTTGTATACAGCTACGTGTGTCATAGAACAAAAGTTTCTGTTTATGATGTTCTTAACTAGCACCTAAGAGGTTGCTAGTGTTTTACAAATAACCCTGTATAAACACTTCAAAGGAAAATGACAATAAGTATTTTCGTAGGAACCTGATGAGTACCTACGGCTTACTTATATTAGGTCTTTTGGGGTGTAGTTGGGTGTCAGCGTCGGATTTCAGCCAGTCGGCCTTAACAGGCGGCGGAATACCTAGTTAAAATCGTTGACATCCGACAAACTCTCGCCAGTGGCTCCAAGTAGCTGTTTTGTGGTTCAGGCCATGGTCCGGAGCGAGGAGGATTGGCAGGCGGTCGCCTCCTTCTGCGAAGCAGTAATGCTAGCAAAGGAGGAGGCAGACCGCATCAGGCAACGGCGCCCCCGCCGCCTTTTCCGATTCCGATTTCCGGCCACCGTAGACGCGGGCTCGCGGACGGCGAGCCATGGGTAGCTCGCTATCCGATCGTCCGGTAACTGTCCGGACCGAGCCAAGGCGTCGACGGCGCGCCTCAAGGAGTTGTCAGCAACAGGAGGGGCCCATCTGGGTCGAAGCCTACCGGGGTCGGGGTTATCCGAAAGTAAACTAGAGCCCCGGTATGAAGGCTAGAAGGAACGGCGCGGGGTTTTTAGTCAGTAAGACTCTGACACTGTCTCCCGCTCCACCCAAGAGCGGGTTTCGTCAATGATGATTTTCCCCGTCGAGAGAAAAAAAAAAAGTAGCTGTTTTGCACACAGCGGCCACACCCCGGTAGCCACGTCGACTCGTGGGCTAAACCTGGTAGAGAGGGGCTCGAGTGTATTAACACTCAAGCCTTGCGGTTACTCCTCGCATCGTGCATAGGGTCTGTCTTAGTCACAATGGCAATCCACTTTCGGTGGCGAGGCAGCTAGGCATAGTGAAAGGCCTAAAGGATGGGCGATAGGAGGCATAGTTATCGTTCCACCAGACACTGCATCCAGTCTTCCTCCAATCGTAGCGGTTTCCGTTCCATTGGATCAAGGAAGGCACGGACGAGAGAGTGCATCTGTGTTCGCACGCACACTTATGCACTAAAATATATCCTGCGTACATGACTGCTTCCGAATAATGGCTTACGATTATCAAAGTCCTATGGCGATAGACAGAGGTAGAGAGGTCTAGCTGTACTGCAAGCTGGGCTTTGTCTGATGTCTGAACATAGGCGGCTCAAGGAGAGTGGTCGTTTTCGTGTTGCGTTTTGGGTGACAACACGGATTGGGCAGCACGTTGAGTGACGAAGCAGCCCTATTCAGGGAGGCACTGCTTCCCCCGCTCAGCCGGGGAGGGGACTAGAAAAGGTGTCCCAAAAATTGTTCACCCAGTTTACCCGGGAGGTAGCAACCACGGCTGCCTGTGCAACCCTTACTTCGTGGTCGACGTTCTGATCTGATTGTAATTCTTATCGTGGAATTTCACTTCTTTCAACCCCGGGAAAAGTATTTGCAAGAGTTCTTCTCAACCGCCTTATTCCTATATCGGAGGCAATCCTTCCGGACACCCAGTTTGGTTTTCGCCCTGAGCGGGGAACATGTGAAGCTATATTCTCCATCCGCCAGCAGAGAAAAGCAGGGAACAAGGTCGACCTCTGTACCTCTGTTTTGTCGATCTCGAAAAGGCTTTCGATAGTGTTCCCAGGGAAGCTCTTTGGGTCCTGCTGGTAAAACTGGGATGCTCTCAAAAGTTTGTGAGGATGATGCGACTCCTGCATGACGGCATGTCCTGTTGCGTCTTGGTAGAAGGCAAGCAATCAGATTATTTTGATGTCACCTGTGGCGTGAAGCAGGGCTGTGTACTTGCGCCTACACTCTTTGCCTTATACTTTGCTGTCGTCATTCGGGAAACCCTGGAAAGAATTTCGGGAAGTATTCGGATTCGTTTCCGAACTGATGGTAATTTATTTAATCTTGCCAGGTTGAGGGCTCGCACAAAGGTTTCTTATGACACCATCACAGAGATCATGTACGCCGATGACCTATGCTTTGTGGTGGATACTTGCGATGGTTTGCAGGCGCTGATAACTGGACTCAATGATATTTGTACTAGGTTTGGGCTTAAAATTAATGTCAAAAAAAACCGAAATTATGGTCATGAGTGAAGAAGATCTGTCGGTAGTCCCAGACATTTTAGTCGGCGCTAGTAAGTTGAAGAAAGTAGAGAGCTTCAGATATCTTGGTAGCATGATCACAAGCAAAGGAGATCTCGACGCTGAGGTTAATCAGAGGATTTGTGCGGCAGCGACAGCTTTTGGTAAGCTGCAGCCAAAGGTTTTCCGTTCTCACGACCTCAAATTGAACACGAAGATCTCTGTGTGCATGGCTATAGTTCTTCCAAATCTTTTGTACTCATCGGAGACATGGTGCCTATATCGGAAGCATATACGTACTTTGGACAGATTCCATCTTAAATGCCTTCGAAACATTATGGGCATTAAATGGTCTGATCGTGTTAGAAACACAAACGTCCTGAGGAGAGCCAAGGTCTTGGGCATTGAAGCCTACTTGATGAGACGGCAGCTCAGGTGGTGTGTTCATGTCTCTAGGATGCCCGAACAGAGATTAGCGAAGCGTATCTTCTATTCTGAACTCCAGCAAGGGAAGCGAAATCGTGGCGGACAATTTCTGCGCTTCAAAGATGTTCAGAAGAGATGCGAAATTGACCCCGCCACTTGGGAGAAAAGGGCACAAGATCGGCCTGAATGGAGACGTCGTGTGCAACAGCACGTGCAGGCCTTCGAAGATAGGAGGAGGTTGGAATTGGACCAGAAGCGTGATGAACTCAAAGCTAGACCACCAACAGCTATAATTTATAATGTCGTTAATGGTGTCCTGACATGTCCGCTTTGTGCTCGGATTTTTACGGCCAAGGTTAGATGTGCAAGCCACATGAGGGCGCATAAAAGAGCTGCAGATCTGAGCTCACAACCACTATGAGAGGCCAAAGAATGCGGTCGCTGTGGCCGAAATCGGCTAGATGGCATCATCATCATTAGGTCTTTACCTAGGGGTGCCACGACAGAAAACCTCCACGAGTGCTCGCGGACTGTAGTTCCCTTGCGGACACGTCCTGAGGGAAGACCAGTTTGCGGGACGGTGCATCCTGGGAGGTGGCCATAGACCCCCCTTGGGTACTCCTACCTAAGGGGCCTCGATGGCCGTCTACGAATATTCTGTCAGACGGACCGCTTCAACGCGTGTCCCTCTGCCATGGCAGAGGGCCAAGTGGCGAAACAAGAGCGGGCTCGGTATGCACTCACACTGCCGCCGGGCAGACAGGAGGAAGACGTGTTCCTCCTTTTGCCACCGTTAGTCTCATAGCCCCAGAGATTGTCCAAGGTCATGTTTCTGACTCTTGATGGGGGACGAGGGCCTTGGCTTAACCGCCCGGGCCGTGAGGAAGACAACCTCTATAAAAAATTACCCCAAACCTGTAAGCGGCGGCGCACCGTGAGGGAGGTTGTTAGCTTGACTAATGGGTAGCTAAATTAGTCCCTAGTGCGAACCACGATCTTGAGCCAGTAAAACATGAAACATACTCGTGGGAACTGCATGGAAAATTCAAATTTTTTTAAGAAACCACTTGAAAGTGATGCGCGGTCGGAGTCCGACGCAGCATCTAGAAGGAGCTCGGAGGGTCCGGAGAGTGAGGTGGAAGCGGGCGGTTCTGGGAGACACTCTAGTCTCTCCCAGAAGAAGCGCTCCGCTTCTTTTAGAAAGGAGGACGGATCGTCTTGCTCCGAGGGGCGGGCAAAGATCCCCAACAGCAGCCGTGGCGCGGGCCGAGCCGCGGAAAAGGAAGGGGTCTCACGGCCAAGAAATCAGCCGAGCGAGCCGAAAGGCTTGCCGCGGAGGGGCGCCACCCCGGCGCGGGCGACTCTGGGAGGGACCTCTCAGAGCCGTCCGGCAGCGAGAGGCGCACCGAGGCGGAGTCAGGTGGGGAGGCGGCAATGCCCTTTAAGGAGCTGGCCGTCACCCTGCTTAGGGACATGGCCCGCCAGAGGGACTAGGCCACGCGGGAGCAAACGATCCGTCGCCACGCCGCGTCCCTCCAGACGCCTCCGGAGAGAACAGGCCGAACTCCGGGCGGAGATCCGGGCGGAGCTCGCTAGAGCGCCGAACAGAGGCCGCCAGGAGCCCATGGATGAGGGGCGCGAGCAGGAGCAGGGGCAAAGCCGGCCCCAGCCCCAGCCCGAGCCGGAGAGTCAGCTGCTGACATTGGTGCAGCGGGAACTCGCAGCTTTGCAGCAGGGGCTGCAAAAGCAGCAGCTGGAGTTCCAGCAGCGCGTCCAGCAGCAGCTGTCTCTCCTGGAGGGCATTGTCCTGCGCCCTCCACTGGCGGCCTCTGGCCCGAAAAAGGCGGCGTCCTATGCCGCTGCCGCGGCCGCGTCTTCTGCGCCCAAGGCGGCCCCGTCGGGATAAGCGGGGCGCGGGGCCGCGGCGCCGGAGCCCACGAGGCCGGCCCCGACGACGACGACGGCCAAGCAGCAGCAACAGCGGCGAAAAAAGGGTGCGGCGGTGCCTGCCGCTAAACCGGCAGGACCTCCTGCCACCGTGGCGACTAGACCGCGCCTGCCACCTCCTCCACCCGCCTCCGAAGCCTGGCGCCGATTGGACGGTGGTCGGCGCCAAAAAGCAGGCGGGCATGGTGGCCAGAGGGGCCAAAAAGCGCGCGAGGCGGCAGGAGCGTAAGAAGCGGGCCATGGCGGCGCGTCTTCGCACCCCCAATTCCGAGGCTGTAGTCATTACGCTACAGCCTGAAGCGGAAAAGAGGGGCGTGACGTACGACGACGTCATGGAGAAAGCGAAGCAGGCGGTGTTGCCCCACCTTGGTGAGCTCGGAGCCGCTGCGGGCTTTCGCATGAGGCGCACGATCACCGGGGCCTGAATCCTCGAGGTCCCCGGTACGGCCAGCGGCCCTCCAGCGGATGCCCTGGCTGCCATAATCAGCGCGTCTCTGAGCGAGGAAGAGGCCCGAGTGTCCAGGCCCACCAAGTGCATCGACATGCGCATCATGGGCCTGGACGACTCCGTCAAGGTGGGCGAGGTGGTGGCCGCCATTGTCACGGCGGGCGAGGCACGGCCGAACAGGTTCGGGCGGGCACCATCCGTGCTGACAGCACGGGCATGCGAGCCGTTACGGTGAGCTGCCCTGTGCAGGCGGCCAAAACCATCACCGGGGAGGGCCGAGGGCTTTTGGTGGGCTGGGTCTCCGCGCAGGTCAAGCTGCTGGAGCCCAGACAGCTGCGGTGCTTCCGCTGCCACGTGGGGCACCACGTGGGAGCCCACTGCGCCGCGGAGGATCGCAGCGACCGCTGCCACCAGTGTGGCCAGCCCGGTCACAAGGCCGCAGAATGCCGTGCTACGCCGCACTGCTACGCATGTGCGGCGGCCGGCAAGGCGGCTGACCACCGGGCAAGGGCAAGGCCCGCAGGCCCATCCCCGCCGATGTCCTCGCCGCAGCAGCCACCTCCTTGGCCGCCGCCGCCATCGCCGCCGCACCCGCCGCCGCGGCAGTGCCCCCTAGAGGGGCTCGGGAGGAGACCGTAATGGAGTGTCAATAACGGCCCCATTACGTCTCCTCCAGGCGAATATCAACTACTGCGCCCCCGCTCAGGATCTGTTGCTCCAGAGCATGGCGCAGTGGTTGATCAATGTCACCGTAGTCACCGAGCCGTAATTTGTCCTGCCCAGTGGTGACTGGGTTCAGGACCTGGACGGCTCGGTGACCTTAATAACGTTGACCGCCGCCAGTACCCCGCCCCCCGAGTCCGTCACGAGGGGGCGGGGTTGCGTGGCAGCACGGTTCGGGGACATCGTCGTGGTGGGCCAGTCCCCGAGCCGATCTCTCGACGAACTCCATGTCTCCCTGTTGGAGCTAAATTCCGTCGTCGCTGGGTTCAGTTCCCTCCCCGTGGTCGTTTGCGGGGACTTCAACGCCTGGAACACGGCTTGGGGTTCCCGGTTCACGAACCAGAGGGGTCGGATGGTGGAGGACTGGGCCTTACAGCTGGGCCTGGTCGTACTGAACCGGGGTTCTGTTCCCACGTTGGTGAGGATGCGGGGTGAGTCGGTGGTGGACATTTCGTTCGCCAGCCCCGCTCTGTCGCCGCGTGTCGCCGACTGGCGCGTTATGGAGGAGGTGGAGACGTACACCGACAACCGGTACATCCGGTTTGACGTCTCCGCCGAAACCTCAGCCGCGCCGGTCCGACAGAGCCCTTGCCGTCCGCGGTGGGCGCTTAAGCAGATGGACCGGGAGCTCCTCCTGGAAGCCGCGACGGTACAGGCCTGGGTGCAAGCACCGGACAGGCCTGTCGACATCGACGTCGAGGCGGAGTGGTTCCGGGAGGCCATGTCGCAAATTTGCGATGCAGCAATACCCCGTGTCCGTCCAGGATGCGCCAAGCAGGAGCGCCAGGTGTCCTGGTGGTCGCCGGAGAACGGCGCCCTGCGCAACGCGTGCAATTAAGCGCGACGCCGGTACGCCAGGCACTGCAGGCGCCGCATCCGCCCGCCGGATGCGGCCAGAGAGGCGGAGCTGTATGAGGGATACAGAGAGGCAAAATGCACCCTCCGAACGGAGATTAAGCGGGCCAAACTCAAGGCCCGCAACGTGTGGCTGGGGTCTCTGAACGCGGACCCATGGGGGCGCCCGTACAAATTGGTACGGGACAAGCTCCGCCCCTGGGCTCCGCCACCGGGAGCCCGAATACCTCTGTCTAGTGGTCGAGGCGTACCTGTCAGACAGGTACATTGTCTACCCCGGTCACCAGGGAGACTGGAAACGTCGAGAGATGTCGTGCGGTGTTCCGCAGGAGTCGGTTCTGGGCCCACCCTTGTGGAACATCGGATATGATTACGTGCTGCGCGGTGACTTCCCTGACGGGGTCAACGTGGTTTGCTACGCAGACAACACGCTGATCCTAGCGCAGGGAGAGTCGCACCAGGCGGCGGTCGCTCTAGCGACACGCGGGGTTGCGATAGCCGTTGGTAGGATCCAGGAGTTGGGACTCGAGGTGGCGCTGCATAAATCCGAGGCAATGTGCTTTCACGGCCCTCAGAACGCGCCACCATCGGCCTCCCAGCGTATGGTAGGAGGAGTTCGCATCGGCGTCGGGTCGACGATGAAGTATCTGGGACTCGTCCTCGACAGCCGGTGGAATTTCGTAGAACATTTCCGACGTCTGGCTCCCAAGCTTCTCCGGGCTGGGGCTGCTCTCAAGCGGCTCCTGCCCAACCTTGGGGGTCCAGACGCCTCCTGCCAGAGGCTCTACGCGGGGATCGTTCGGTCCATGGCCCTCTTCGGGGCGCCGGTGTGGGCGCCGTCGCTGGCAAAGCGACCGGCGTCCATACTGAACGCCTGCCAGAGGGTCATGGCAATACGGATGGTGCGGGGCTACCGCACGATCTCCCGCAAAGCGGCGAGCCTTCTGGCTGTTCTACCACCGTGGGATCTGGAGGCAACAGTCCTTGCACACATGCGCGTGGAGATGCAACGCCGGGGTGAAAGTCCACTGCCGCAACATGTCAAGGCATGGCGGACAGAGCTCCGGCGGGATCTCATGATGAAATGGCGTCAAGGGCTATCGCAACCCAGTGCTGGGCACGCCACGATTATGGCGGTAAGTCCCCTCTTTAAGGCGTGGCTGGAAAGACCTCACGGCGTCCTTACCTTCCACATGACGCAGGTCCTCACCGGACATGGCAAGTTCGGGAGGTTCCTGCATCGGATTCAAGCGAAAGAGACGCCCGGGTGTCGCCACTGTGCGCAACGCCCGTAGGACACGGTGGAGCACACCGTCGAGGTGTGCCCTGCCTGGGAGGAGCATCGCCGTGCCCTCGTGGGGGCGATCGGCGGCGGAGATCTCTCGCGCCGGGCCCTGGTCGAGGCCATGGTCCGGGGCGAGGAGGAATGGCAGGCGGTCGCCTCCTTCTGCGAAGCAGTAATGCTTGCAAAGGAGGAGGCCGACCGCATCAGGCAACGGCGCCCTCGCCGCCGTCGCCGGGATTCTGATCCCGATTTCCGGCCACCGTAGACGCGGGCTCGCGGACGGCGAGCCATGGGTAGCTCGCTGTCCGATCGTCCGGTAATGGACCGAGTCCAAGACGTCGACGGCGCGCACTGTTTCCGCGCGCTTCAAGGAGTTGTCAGCAGCAGGAGGGGCCCAGCTGGGTCGAAGCCTACTGGGGACAGGTTTGTCCGAAAGGGAGCTCGTGCCCCGGTACAAAGGCCAGAAGGAACGGCGCGGGGTTTTTAGTCAGTAAGAGTCTGACACTATCTCCCGCTCAACCCAAGAGCGGGTTTTGTCAAAGATGATTTTCCCCGTCGACAAAAAAAAAGGTCTTTACCTATGAAATTGCCGTTTAGTATGAAAAAATTTAAACGAATTTTTTTCATGTATTTTTTATTTGTTTTAATCGAAGTAATCAGCCATGCAATCAATGCATCTTTGCCAACGCAGTGGAAGTTTATTGATTCTTAAAGAAATCAGCTGGACGGGAGGCAACAAATTCTTCAAAGGCATTTTGTACTGCTTCTCGGGTATTGAATTTTTTTCACGCCAACAAGTTATCAAAATTCTGGAAAAAGTAGTAGTCTGTAGGCGCAAGGTCTGGTGAGTAGGGCGGATGACGGAGAGCTTTCAACCCCAGTTCTTGCAACTTGAAGACCGTCTGCTGTGCAGCATGAGGTCGCGCGTTGTCGTGCAGGAGCAGCGAAGACAAGCGATTGACCAATGCTGGTTTGAGATGTGCCAGCTTCTCCATCATTGTGTTCAGTTCTTCACAGTACACATCTGCAGTAATGCTCACCCCGTTTGGTAAGAAGCTGTGATGAATCAAACCGGCGCTAGACCACCAAACAGTGACCATCACTTTTCTAGGGGTAAGTTTGCGTTTAGGGCATTGCTTATCCAACCAACTTGCTGAGCGCTTGTGGTTATCAAACAGAATCCATTTTTCATCGCAGATAACAATGCGGTTCAAAATTCCTTCACTTGTGTGTCTGTTGAGCAGTGCAAGGCACGTCTCGACGCGTGCATCGCGCTGGCGATCATTGAGTTCGTGGGGCACCCATTTGTCAAGCTTTTTTACCACGGAATAAAGAAAAGTAGAGGAAGTGCCTTTTAGATATCGCGCGTTTGTCAACAGCAGGCGAGATTCGCCTATTACATGTGCAGGTGAATATGGCATCTATTTCAAAGGCACTAGCGTTCTGAATAGAATAAATTGGTTACAGCGCTATCTAGCGTTGAGTAGCCGAACTCGATGTAAATTGGTTAAAACTTCTTTATTGTTTGTGTCATGTCAAATAATAACAACTTTCTTACGTTGTAATAAGACCTAATTTATGAAAGCATTAAGAATATGATTTGTAAAAGTTAAGTTTGTAATTCGTAGCTTCGTAGCCAATCATATTACTGTTTTTTATGTGTGTAATGTACAATTTGATACGCAAACGTGTGAGTTTGGCGACACTGGTTCCCGTGCTTAGCTACGTTAGGGGCACTTCTACCTATATTTTCTGTTCTGTGTTTTTTACCTTGCCAATTTGACGCAAATGGACCAATATTGTTTTGACGCTAACGTCGAAAGCTGTTGCTTATTCAGCCGTAGATTGTGTAACATCAGCTTCCACAATCGCCTTTAATTCGTCATTGTCGACCAAAGTCTTCGGACGACCGCGAGGGTAATTTTTCAGGTCGAAATTTCCAGAACGGAAGCGAACAAACCAATAACAGGTGGTGCGTTGGTTTGTAGTGTTAGCTCCGTAAACGTCGTTGATGTTGCGTGCCGCTTGTGCCGCGTTGCTACCACGACGGTACTCATATTCCATAATCACTCGAATTTTTAACGTATCCATGATGACGAAAAAGATTGAAATGCGATGAAAATGTAACACTAATCAATAAACAGATGACTACTTTTGGAAAAAATCATGTTTTAAAATAAAACTAATTTGCAATTAGAATTCTTAGCCAAACAAAAATTATTTTGATTTGAAATGGCCAGTACTGCAGCACGGCAATTTCATAGGTAAGGACCTAATATTAGTTCCTGGTAGGTATAATTAGTGTAAGTTGGCCGTTGGTATATAATAATAATAATTATATTAATAATAAGATCTACTCCTCGTAAATTCCAATGTTTTCTGAATGACGCAACAAAATTGACCGGCGTTGATTTTGATTTTCGAATCCACCAATTGTTTTGCAATCCTTGAGTTCATAAACTGAACGGAGTAAATATTCTTCAAAACTCCACATCCAGGTTCGATAGAACCATGTTGCGGATTGATCCAGGTATTATTTTAAGAAGATGAAAAAAAAAATGCCTTGCGTCAACGAATGTAATTCAAAAAGTGGGTGAAACCATGTAGAAAATAATAAAATAAAAGTAATAAAAAGTAAGTGAATAACAAAAAAAAAAAACAGAAAGTGAGAAATTAAGTGAGTGTGTGAGTAGTAAGTAAGTGGCAGTTTAAAATAAAAAAATAATTCATATCCATATTTATTTATTTGCTTCCACAATGTTGATAAGTTGATAACAAACAGGCTGAAAGCTGTTGATCATTGTAGACCCAGTTCGGGCACAGCAACAAATTTGACGATAGTTAAATCAATTAAAATCTATACTTATAATAAATCTGTAGAGAGGTCAATTCTGTACATGAAATATATTTCCAATCAGGGGGTGATTAGTGATCGATACTGATGCCAAAAATGCAAACAGTAGAATTTTTGTCTGTCTGTCTGTCTGTCTGTCTGTCTGTCTGTCTGTATGTTCTTTATAGAAACAAATACTACGCGATGGATTTTAACGAAACTTAGTACAACCATTCTTCATACTCCTGGGCAGGTTATAGTATACTTTTTATCACGCTACGATCAATAGGAGCAGAGCAGTGAAGGGAAATGTTGGGGAAACGGGAGAAATTACTCCATTTTTTAAGCTTCCGTCGCGTTTGCAGCCTTAATGGTTAAAGCTACACAGAAATCATGTATAACGGAAATGTTCTCCTTAAAATTATATAAAAAATATCCCACGACAGCATATGTCTATCTTTTATGGTTGACTTACAATAACACGTGTAACTCCCGATAGCTTAGCAGTTCGGAGCTTTCTGTTTATTTTTGTCTTCTCTTACGTTTATAACACTCTCACTCATCCCTAATTAAAAAAAAGTTAACATTATTATCTATTCAATAAAAAAATTATCATAGAAATCGGTATAGAAACACCAAAATTATACATGAAATACGATAATAAGCCATCGCGCACGGTCGCTGCGCTCGACGCGGCTTGCGGCGGGCGCGGCGGCAATATTTGGCTGTTGATGCGAATAGACGTTCAGAGAGTTCGACCTTATTGACAGACAATAATTGATTTTAATAATTTATTTTTAGATTTCTTTGGTTGTTAATTTAATAAAATAGGTACCTATTAGTTATTTTGGTAGTGTTTAAATATTTCTTAGTACTTATTAGCTTAATTATAAATGAACTTTTTTTAAATTTATTTAGCTGTAGTTTTAAATAGGTAAGTACTTAGGTATCAAATAGGTTATTTCATTCTATTAGACGTATTTTAGGTACCTACATCTGTAGAAGTGAAAATTCTGTACATTGAAAATATAAAAAAAATAAACGGCAGGGGGTGTTACTAGACCAACACCGAACCCAAAAATGTGATTAAAATTTTTTTTGTCTGTCTGTCTGTTTGTTCAGGCATCACACAAAAACTTTTGGTCCGATTACGATGAAACTTGGTATAATTATTCTTTAATATCCTGGGCACCACTGGGTACTTTTTATCCCGGAAAAGTACCTATATACTATAAAAACAAACTTAATCTTGCGGTTCGATCCCTAAACCCGATGGTTACGTCACCCGCTGTGGAGTTCACTGAGGGGCGATGCACATGGCTAAGATACATATAATATTTGGGTAAATAATATGTAGTTTCCGTTTTCCAAACGTTTCGTAAATGGCGTTGACGTCGAGTCACGCTATGGGAACACTTTTTGGGAATAAAGAAAGTAGCGCGTTTTCCTTTAATTACCCATTTATTAATTACATCGAACACGGAGACATTGCCACCATGGCTAAGGTGTGTGCACACTGTCACGCGCGTAAGTGGAAGGGAGACATCTGGAACGTCTCGAATCGTCTCGCGCATCACGTTATTTTCCAATCCCCGGGTGTTTCTATAATAGTTTAGTCTCTTCGTTATTTAACACCGACTTCCAAAATTAAAGTTATTTGATACTTTTCAGTGTTTTTTATCATTGAAGTCAGTTATATTTTTTTTTGTAAAAAGTTTTTTTTACTTTACACTTTTTAGTTATGGTACTACCACTAAAAAGTACCCCTCAGTCAAACTTAAATACCTTATAGTCAGAGCGCATCTCATAACGGTTCTAATAATCCCAAACACGGTTAGATTACATTAATTTACCTTTCGGCTTCATCATCAGATCAGTTCGATATATCCTCTCCCCCTCTTCTTTCAAACAGTCATTAGACTAGATGCTGGAGAGGGAAAGGATATATCGAACTGATCTGATGATGAAGTCGAAAGGTAAATCTTTCAATCAGTCATTAGACTAGATGCTGATAATCCCGGCTGTAGCATCAGGCCAGATTTATGTCAACATTGCAATGAACTTAAAATTTAGTCCTGTTTAAAATGAGCCCAAACACGACTACGGTGCTGTAATTTCAAGGTTTGTACTTTTCCTGATGCTCCTGGCTTCAGCATCAGGTCTCTATGTACTTCGGTGTTCTTTATTAGCAGTACGTTTATCCACACATCGAGCCGTTTTCAATGAGCCTAAACTCGATATATCTGCTGTTTGTTGTCGAGGACTTAGGTACTCTGCAGACTATCCTGACTGCAGCATCAGGTCATGACTTGATGATCATGAGACCAAATGTGGCAAATGCCCTATCAAACATCAAAACAATTTACTAAAACAGTCCTTGCCTGTTCGAGTAACTTCTTACTGTTAAGGAGTTGTACCTTCCATCATCAGCCCAGCTACCTGAGATGGTGACGACCATACGCAAATACACAAGATACTTCATAAAATATGCGAAAATCAATAAGTGAGCCTATAAAATTTGAAGGTTGCCCTCGATTTCTCCAAGATCCCATCATCAGATCCTAATTTGGTGATAATGGGACCACCTCAGAAGTTCAGAACTATCTACTTTCGAACAAAAAAAGAATTTTGAAAATCCGTCCACATTTGGGGGAGTATTCGACGAACAAACATACAAAAAAAAAAAAAAAACATACAAACAGCCGAACGTAGTACCTCCTCCTTTTTGGGAAGTCGGTAAAAATATCGCTCGCCATACAAATTCATCTTGAGATACGAAAATATGAAATGTTATTTATTATCATCGTCGTGTGTGATAGGCCATTGAATTGTATGGCGAGCGATATATTATAATAACCTAGCCGTGTGCAGCGCCCCTTAGTGAACTCCACTGCGGGTGACGTAACCTACGACAAACTTATTATTGTTGGTTGGTACAGTAATCCGGTCTAGGGATCGAACCGCAAAATTAAGTTGTTTTTTTATTGTATATGTATATACTTTTCCGGGATAAAAAGTACCCAGTGTGGTGCCCAGGATATTGAAGTTTCATCGTAATCGAACCGGTAGTTTTTGCGTGATGCCTGAACAAACACACACAGACAGACAGACAAAAATTTTCGTTCGATGTCGGTTTAGTAACACCCCCTGCCATTTATTTTTTTGATATGTTTAATGTACAGAATTTTCACGTCTACAGATTTATTGTAAGTATGTAGATACGAGGATAAAATAAAAACAGTAATTATACACCCTTAAGAGCGTTAACGTCTCGCACAGCAAGTCAAGATTAGGCATTGCAGTGCAAAACACAGACGCAAGCGCGTCTGTGTACATAGAGTTGCTGCTGCCTCTCTGAATATAGTCAAATTTATTAGTTTTGATCCATTTCTTGTGGCATACCACGTAATGTGTATTAAGTCATTTTTTTTTTAAATATAATTATACTATTTTGTTAATACTTCACAACCTCATTTTTAACCGACTTCAAAAAAAGATGTTCGACTGTATGAACTTCTCATTGATGAAACAGTCCATATACAGTGAAAAGTGGGAAACAAGCAACTTTTGCTGGATAGGTTATTTAATGGGGGTTCTGTGAGAATATATATATTATTTATGCAAAGATTTCTGCCATAATAAATTTCAAAAACTTGACAAAATGAAATTATTTTTCAACGAAAAAAAAAAGAAAAGACGTTCTAGTCAGTGTGTTATACGTTATTATATAGGTTCATTATGCTATATTTTCGCAAATTATCATTCGGTTTTTCGGAGTTCTGATGTATATTTTTGGAGATGTTGTACATCTCTAAAGATAATTATGTTTATACTTTATACACGAAAATATATACGAAACTCCTCAATAGCGAACAGTACGCGTATTATGATTTGGTTATATAATTACTGGTAAGACTCCTTGGACTTCTATGTCCTAGGGAGCCTATTCAGAGGAGTTTTGTTTATTCTTATAAATAATTTAGGCTTAAGTCAGTTTTTATATTTACTAAATAAATTTACATGTTTGAATACATCAACAAAACGTAAAAAAAATGGAAAAGTAAAATAAAAATAAAAAAAAATAGTCATCAGTCAATAATCATGCCGAATTAGTAAGTCGTGTTCCTAAGTGGCATCGACCTAGACTTTTGTGGGTCAACAATTTCTGGAACGAGGCACTTATTATAATAATCGTTTAATTTGGTTTTCATAATATTAGGTCTTTACCTATGAAATTGCCGTTTTGTATGAAAAAAATTAAACGATTTTTTTCCATGTAGTTTTTTATTTGTATTAATCGAAGTAATCAGCCATGCAATCAATGCATCTTTGCCAACGCAGTGGCAGTTTATTGAAGCCCTTCTTAAAGAAATCAGCTGGACGGGAGGCAACAAATTCTTCAAAGGCATTTTGTACTGCCTCTCGGGTATTGAATTTTTTTCCCGCCAAGAAGTTATCCAAATTCTGGAAAAAGTAGTAGTCTGTAGGCGCAAGGTCTGGTGAGTAGGGCGGATGACGGAGAGCTTCCAACTCCAGTTCTTGCAACTTGGAGACCGTCTGCTGTGCAGTATGAGGTTGCGCGTTGTCGTGCAGGAGCAGCGGAGACGAGCGATTGACCAATGCTGGTTGGAGATGTGCCAGCTTCTCCATCATTGTGTTCAGTTCTTCACAGTACACATCTGCAAATAATAAGAAAGTGTGAACTTATTGGTGAAAATGTAAATTAGTTTGTGACTATTTTGAAAGAGATTTTTATCTATGTTGTCGGTTCCTGGAAGAAGTTTTATGTTGTTTATTAGTGTTTTTGAGTCTTCAGTCTTCAGTCAATAGAAGTAAGATAGCATAGTACTTATAAAAATTATAGAAAGTCATAATCTTTACTGTATCATCATCATCTTCCTGCCCTTATCCCGTTTTATTTGGGGTCGGCGCAACATGTTTTTTTCTTCCATTCTGTCCTGTCACACGTCACGCTATCACTAACTCCCTTTTCTTTCATATCATTTCTCACACAAAGAAAAGATAGATGGATTCATCTATCTTTTCTTTGGCCTCCCTCTCCCCCTCCATCCATCCACATGTAAACTCATAACTTTTTTAGCAACATGCCTTTCGTCCCTCCTTTTTACATGACCATACCAAGACAAACGATTCCCTTTCAACTTTTCAGTCACTGGCGCCACTTTCAAACTTCCCCTAATATACTCATTTCTCACTTTATCCATTCTTGTCACACCACACATCCATCTTAACATTCTCATCTCTGCTACATGCAATCTTTTTTCATCCATCTTTTTCACAGCCCAACATTCTGATCCATACAGTACGACAGGCCTTATCACGGACTTGTAGATTTTACCCTTTAACTTGAGGGGCATCCGTGGGTCACAAATGGTTCCCGTGACCTGTCGACATTTCATCCATCCTGCGTTGATCCGATGTGTTACGTCCCGGTCTACCTCACCATCTCCTTGGACGAGCGACCCTAGGTACCTAAAGTCGGAACAGATCGGTATGGGTGTTCCGGCGAGTGCTAAAGGCACAGGATTAGAGAGACCGCCGAAATCGCAGAACAAGTACTCTGTTTTGGTTCTGCTCAATTTCAGACCAACACTCTCCAGTCTGTGCCCCCACGCCTCCAATCTGTTCTGGACCTCTAGGCCACTCTCGGCAACCAGAACAATGTCATCGGCAAACAACATACACCAGGGAGCCTCTTCCTGGATGTCCGACGTCAGAGCGTCCATTATCATCAGGAAGAGGTAAGGGCTGAGAGCCGAACCTTGATGTAAGCCGACAGCCACATTGAAGCTGTCAGTGGTGCCAACTGTAGACCGGACCCGGGTATTACATCGACTGTACATCGCTCGGATCAACTGCACATACTTCCCAGGCACACCTTTCTCCTTAAGGGCCCACCACAGAACCTCACGAGGTACCCGGTCGTATGCCTTTTCGAGGTCGATGAATACCATGTGCAAGTTTTTATGTGCACTTCTGTATTTCTCACATAGTTGGCGTATAGCAAAAATAGCATCCGTCGTACCCCGACCCGGCATAAAACCGAATTGGTTCTGCGAAATTTCACTCTCTTCTCTCAGTCGCCTTTCAATAACTTTCTCCCAGGCTTTCATAGTATGTGACATTAGCTTTATTCCTCTATAGTTGTTGCACTCAAGCACATCACCTTTGTTTTTAAAGATGGGCACCAAGGAACTGCTGCACCAATCATCAGGTATGGCCTCTTCCTGCAACAACTTATTGAAGAACAAAGCTAACCACATCCAACCATCCACTCGTAATAACTTCCACACTTCAACTGGTATTCCATCTGGACCAATGGCTTTACCATTCTTCATTCCATTCATTGCTATTCTGACTTCATCCATACTAACCATTCTCACTAACCCTACATTTACTGGTTTACTCTCTAAAATTCCATTCCAATTATTTTCCTCATTCATCAGTCTTTCAAAATAGTCCTTCCACCTCTCTTTAATTTTTTCATCATCTGATAAGACCATTCCAGCTTCATTCCTTACACATCTTACCTGACAAACATCCCTCGTCATTCTCTCTCTTGTTTTTGCAAGCCGATAAAGGTCTTTTTGGCCTGCAGGACTGTCCAGTGTGTGGTACAGTTTTTCCTGTGCTTTTGCTTTTGCTAATGCCACGGCTTTCTTAGCTTTCTTCTTCAAAAAATTATACTCACTCTTTTTTTCAGCTTTCAGTCTACTATTTCCCGCTTCTACACGCTGCCATTCCTTAAATTTTCTTTTCTTCTCTTTCAACACATTCTGAATTTCTATCGACCACCACCATGTATCCCTATCTATTGTGCCCTATCCTCTCGTTTCTCCCAAAATATCTTTCGCTGCATGTCTAATACACTCTGCCATCTCATTCCAGCTTTCATTTATACTTCGATCATTCATGTCACCCATCTCTATTATTTTGTCAACCACTCGCTCTCTGAACTTCTTCGCACAATCATTCTTCTCTAACATATGCCACTTTATTTTAGGGAGATGACGCTCTTTGATAATCTTTACTGTATCAGTTACGTAATTAGAAACTGATTTTGACCTTTTTTATCTTATGTCCGATTCTCACCAACAGTTTGTTTTTAGTTGAAACCTATCTAGAAAATGACATTTTAGTAGTTAGATTTCCAATCGGTGATGTTTTGGGTGAGAAATAGAGAAAATGGTGTTACGTAATATGGCTAAAATTGTGTTTTTAGAAGTTTTTGTTCTAGAAACTTTTTATTATGTAAAGATATGTAAAATGTTGTTATTTTATATAATAGTAGGCACTGTAACGAGTATTTTGATATGCATATTGTGATGGTTTTATGAAAGAATAAATAGATACGGCGTCAGAATAGACTCGGCTGAAGCGAAAATAAAAGTAAAATTGGGTCTAAAATCATAGATGCATGCAAGAATCGTACACACAATTTAAATTGAAAAAAAAACCTACCTCTCGTCGCGGGGAACGCACCATTATAGAATATTTACGTATAATTTTTAACCAAAAAACACGCCCGCGCTGTCCTTCGCGCTCGGTACCAAAAACTAAGCGTGAATGTGGTACGCGGCCCACGCCGCCCGACACCCCGCGAGTTCCCCTCCGTTGCTCTGCGCAAGTACATTCGTCCCGCTACTGTAGGGAATATTGTAATACTGTGCATAGACTTCTTAAACATGCAAAACCCATAGCAAAGTTTAAAAGAATAAAGAAAACTAAAGTACATAAAGTACCCATTATTAGCATAGCATAAATACCTGTTAGGAGCACGAGCCTTAGAACAATTTTCTGGCATTTTTCTTTTACTTCTTTTTCCTTTAAATAGCTTGGTTTTATTTCCCATTGTGGCTAAAACATAATTTCCTATTACACTTAATATTTAGTCACTCAACAAAATTAATAAAAAAAAATATACTTACCAAAGTATCAAAATTGGAATGGCCGCACAATAATCGCAATTTATCGTCGTATGCACACTCAAGGTCGAGCGAGCGCAGAGCGACGTATCCTCTCTCTAGAAGGCATCGCAGGCGACTGAATTTGTCAACTTTTTTTTTTTTTTGAGTGGCCTCCCGCAGGTCAACCTCTGAGGTTGTCGTCTGCTCAACCGGACTTGCCTGTGGCGGCCCTGAATAAATTCAAAGCCTCTAGCCAGGGCTTACTTAAAAACTACTTACAATTTAAGCGACAATGCTAAGGGCACCCCCTGTGGGGTACGAGCCTCGGCTTAGGGCGTCGCTGGGGGAGGGCAGCAAAGGGACGGGCTGGATCGAGCAAAATAATATTTATTATTATTAGGGGAATTTTAAAGCTACAGCTCAGCGGCGCGGGCTGGCTCGAGCAAAAGTCGGGGAGGACATTTACGAGATTGTCGCGGCGGACCTCGGCGGCGAGGCCTGAAGGGTGTCGGTTTGTATGGTCTCTTTACTGTACTGGTTTCCCTACGGCTCTCTTGGAGCAGGGTGATGGGGTCGTCTGGGGTAACAAGAGTGTGCCTTGGTCGGCGAATCTTGGAGATATGGGAGGGTTCGTAACGTGCTGCCCGTACGATGAGGGGGTTGCGATGCTTCACAGCAGTGTCAAAGAAGCGCTTGCACAGGCGCTTCATGAACTGCTGTATGGTGGGGACTCTGAGATCCAAGTGGATATTCTCATTTCGGATATAGTATTGGGCTCCTAGGATCCTACGGAGGATACGGTTTTGGAGAGTCTGCATCCGGTGGATGTGACGGGCCTTGGCATGTGCGAAGATCGCACCGGCATACGTCAAGATCGGGCGGATGACTGCGGTGTAGAGGCGCAATTTGCACTTGCGTGACAATTTGCTGCGGGCAGTCATCATACAGTGGAGCCTACCGTGAGCGAAAGCAGCTCGCGAGCGAGCCTGCTTTATGTGCTCGGCGAAGGTCAGGTGCTGATCTAGGACCACTCCGAGGTACTTGGCTCGCTTTGCCCAGGGGATCGGCTTGCCGTACATGGTGATCGGAGGGGGGGGAGGGAAACGGTTTTAAGCGGTCTCGAATAGAGAACCGCCTGACTCTTATCAGGGTTAACCTCGATCCTCCATTTCCGGAACCATTTTCCCAAAATGTTTGCGGAGTTTTGAAGGTTACGAGCGACAGCTGGGGTCATTACCGGTGTAATAAATGGCCGTGTCGTCAGCGAATAGAGCCAACTGGGCCTTTTTATCCTGGGGAATGTCGCTGGTGAACAGCGTGAAGGCAAGAGGGGAAACTCTAAAAAAAATCAATTAAAAATTAAATCTATTTATATTCTAAGTGACAGTCAAGCTGCAATCAAGGCCATGGCGTCCTACAAGGTGGACTCCAAACTTATTCTGGACGCCATCCGGGCCCTGAACAGGCTTGGGAGGCGTAACAGGGTAAAGTTGATGTGGGTCCCAGGGCATAAGGGAATCCATGGTAATGAAATGGCGGATGAACTGGCAAGAGAGGGCTCCGCAAATGACTTTGTGGGACCAGAACCATGTGTAGGCATCTCGACGTGCCTCGTGAAGGCCGCATTCAGGGAGTATGCAGATCATAGCCAAAAAACACACTGGCTGTCTATTACGGGTCTGGGACACTCCAAGAAATTCCTGGGCTCTACGTTCAAGGCACAGGAATGTATCTGGAATATGAGCAGGGGGCAAATCCGCTACCTGATGGGTGCCTTTACAGGGCACTTTGGAACCAACGACATGCTCATGAAAATGGGTCTAGCCGCGACTTCCATGTGCAGGTTGTGTGAGGAACATACAGAACGCATGGAGCACCTGCTGTGCACATGCGATGCTTTGGCTAACAAGCGAATGAGTCTTCTAGGGGTAGGATATCCAAAACCAGAGGATTACAGGCTCTTATCCCCGCATCTCGTTGTGAAACTTATGAAGGAGATTTTCAGCGAGGGTGGGGAGGAGTAAGCTATCTAGGGGACCACAAAAGATCCACATGGGTCGAAGTGTCCGAGCTGTATCTCGGCCCCTTAACAGGATAAGGATAAGAGGGGAAACTACGGAGCCCTGAGGGACTCCTGCTCTAATCGGGTGAGGGGAGGACAGCGCACCTTCGATGCGATAGCGGAAGGTACGGTTCGACAGAAAGTCTGATGAGCACGAGACGGTCAGGCACGCCGAGTTGGTATAGCTTATATAATAAGCCATTGTGCCAGACCTTGCCTTTGCTATGTCGAAATACAAGACGCCCGTCATCGCGTTACGTTGGAAAACAACGCTTATGTGCTCCACGATGCGGTGAACTTGATGGATGCACGAGTGTTCGGTACGGAACCCGAATTGCTCGTTGGGGATGAGACCCTTTGTTTCGGCGTAATCTTTGAGCCGCTTATAAATAAGCCTCTCGTAGATTTTGCCGACAACGTTTAGGAGACTGATGGGGTGGTAGCTGGTGGGGTCAGACTTGGGCTTGCCTGGTTTGGGGAAACCTATAACGGTGGCCTGCTTCCATGCTTGGGGGAACATATTGTTGCTTAATGCGCCATTGAAGATGGCGGTCATTAGCACTACACCAGACGACCAGACCAGACGACTACAGTCCTCTGTCGCCGGGATCTCCTTTGAACAATCGTTCAGGACGGATTGTACGTGCTCTGTGAGTGCGTGCGTGCGTGTCGAGATTTCTTTCGGGATACGTCTTATGACCACCCGGGTCGGCGTATCTTCGGGGAGGGAGTAAGTGTGAAAACACACATTTCTCTCCTTCAGGGAGCGGGTAAGATCGCGGTAGTCCTGGGCAGTCGGGACTTGGACCTTGATGCCTTGCTGGCATGCTCTGGCGTTCGTGTAGTTGATCTTACGATCAACACACATCTTAGAGACTTCAGTCCACTTCGCCTTATCCTGTATGTACAGGGGCGGAGGGGGACGTTGCTTCCTGGAGGAAGCGGCGGGAGAGCAGCTAGCCTGCGAAGCGGGGGTGGCTGGGGCGGGCTTGGTGGCAGCTGGGGCGGGCTTGGTGATAGCGGGGGCGGGGGCCACGGTGGTGGCTTTCTTGGCCTTGCTAGCGGCCTTGGAGGCCCTAGCCTTGCGTTTGCCGCCTCCGACGAGTTGGAACTCGTCGTCGGAGCCGGTGGAGGAGTGCGCGTCGTCGGATGATTCCGACGAGCTATCTACGGGGACGGTGGTGTCCATGGCCTCAACAGCTGAGGTGGACGCTGGGGTCACTGGGGCGACCTTTCCCTTAAGTTGGGAAGAAGCAGGGCGATTGGGCGGGGGGGTAGACTCCTCATCGTCGGAGGAATCCGACGATGGGGTCACCTCTACGTGGGCGAGCTTGCGAGGAAGCTTACTAGAGGACGGGGGGTTGGTGACGTCATCGATTGACGTCGGACGGGGGCCAGCGAACTTCTGATAGGACTCCCCGTACTTCGCTTGGAAGTCAGGGTCTTTCAGAAGTACCTTCTGGAAAAAGGCGGCGAGGACTAGGAGCTCCTTTTGCTGGAGCGGGGTCAATGTCGTTTCCGACATTTTGACCAAGAAATAAGGCAGGAGTTAAAAGATGGGGAACATGAGTCCTAGGACTCTCTCCTAATGTCCCTAACACCTAAGTCCCTGGGTGGACGGGCCCAGGGGTGAGTGACCCTCCCAGCAAGGGTTGTGCACGCTGGGAGGTGAGTACCTAAGGGTGAGCCCTAAGCTTGTAAACCGATCGCCAGTCTTATTGTGCGATCGGGCCCTGACAGGGTCTGGTGCGAAGGGATAGACACCCCAACCGACACCAGGTGTGTAGCTGCAAGAGAACTCGGAGTATTAGGTCTGACTAGGGGCCACCCCCAAGGCCAAGACCTAGCTCCCGACTCCAATTAACTGCCTAGCCCTGAAGGGGTTCGGCGGGTGTATCGGGGCAACACCCCCTCGGTTTTGTTGTCACCGTTAGGTTTCCCACCAAGGACCACGAAACTGTGGCTTTTCCCTGAAGGGGCACAACGTTTTTCGACAATTCCCGTTAAGGAAATAATCTACCGTCCACTGCCTTGAAAAAGGCAGCTTCGGATAGTGAGTGTGGTCGGGCGACCACTGATGACGTCACGGCGGGGCGCGACGTAGGCGAGTGGTGGGGCGAGACACGGAGCACAGAGCGGGCGCGGAGCACAGGGCGGCACGTCCGATCGGGGCGAGCGTCAAGCGGGGAATGATGAGAATTTGTCAACGCTCGCGCGCCGATATTTATACTATTTTAAAAATATGTATTAAAAAATGATAAAGCTATTTAAATTCAAATTTTAAATGGTAAAGTTTAAAGAAAATGTTCTACTATCGGAATAAATTATTATTTTATTTATAAAAGGAAGTTAAATCAGTGCAAATGATAATTTTATGTGCCCATAATTTCTTAATAATTTGACATCGTTTTAATTTTAATTTACTAAGTTAATGAACTAAATCAATCAATCTTTTAATATAACTATTTTGTTGAAGATCGTAGCTATAGGCTTATATTTTTTGTTTATTAATTATGCTAGAATTTTAGACGTTTTCGAGCTTCGAAATTGACTCTTTGCTTAACTTCGTCAAATCTCTGTTTACATATCTGAATATTATTTACAAACGTGCATTTAACCTATTGAATGCTAATCACTTGTAATTAATACACTTATGTCGCACTGTGGAACTTCAAAAAATCCAGTTTACTATTTAGACAGGAATATTTCCTAATGATATTAGTAAATCACATGTCTGTGTCTATGTCATTAATGCGTATAAACGGGTTTGAAAATCATGGTGTGGAGCAAAATAGCGCGCCAGGCGAGTGAACGCTCTTAAATTTTGATCGTTTTAGTGCCGTGGAGGGTCGAACCGGTACATCAAACACTATCGATTTGTGAAAAAAGAAATTAAAAAATAAGATACTTTTTTTAATAACTCGAACCAATTCTCGCATGAGTGAATAAATAATGCAAACCATAAGTAGACACCACTCCATAATAGTACATTGTTACACTAGGGGTGAAAGTTACTTATTTCGTCCCGAGAAGGAATTGGCGGCCGAGCGTAGCGAGGTCGCTAATTTGAGGGACTAAATAAGTAACTTTCACCCCGAGGTAAGCACTGTGCTTTTCATTACGAATACAAGGAAAGTAAAAATAAAATAATAAAAAGTTTGTTAAACCTGAGTTATCGTACCTATCATTTTAGGTAGGTATCTTTCTTCTGATTTAGGCGGTAAAAGGTTCCACTACTGCTTTAGCCACTTCTCTTATAAAATTATTATTATCACTATTTAATCTGATGAACTTATCATGTTAATACAAATCTCTGCAGTACGGAAATGTTAACAAAACTCAAAAAAACCAACTTCTGATTTGCCACCTTCCCGCCATTTTGTTTTTTTTTTTAGTAACCGGCCAGCTATTCAGCCTCATTGATGAAAAATTAGAAAATAATTGTAATCTTTTACAAATAAAGTATTTTAAAGAAATACAAATAAGTCACTTAAAAATATAATGTTATTTTAGGTACTTGGATTTAGAATAAAACACGATTGTAGTAATGCGATAGAATAGAATTCATTTATTTAGCCCAGTTATATAGGATTCTACAATTCGGTAAGTAGTGGTACATCAACCCTACCTAACTTGATATTTGGATAGACCAATCAGGGACGGTCGCGCGTTGCCCACCGCGCACCACACGCTCTTGGCTTCGAGAGCGTCAGTGATCGCTTCATATAAATATGTAGCTCTGAGGCTCGTCATTCAACGCGACCTAGAACGCGACCTAGGGATTGAGAGCCTGGACGAGTTCGTACGACGCCTCGCGAAGGGAATGTTCGCGCGTGCCGACGCCTCAGCTTGGCTCCACGTCAAGCACTTGGCGCCCTGGCATGCGCGCCCCCCCGACGCGAAACGACTCCCGCGCGACCTGACTGCGGGCAGCGAGTCCCCACCGTCCCCCCCCCCCGGATTGACGCCTGAGTTGGCCGCACCAGTCTACACGCGGCCTTCTCAAACAAAAAGACTCTACACATACTCTCACCCGACAAATGCCGTGCGCTAGGTTAATATAGGCACGGCACAAGTCGACCACACATTCGCCTCTACACAAGCACAAGACTCACGCGCCGAGTAGGAAGCGCAAGCTCGCTATTCGGTGCATAAACACTGAGCGATGTCACACAAAACAATGCCGTCACACTCATACATAAAAACGTCCCTGCAGTCTGAACCGTAATCGGCTCGCTCTGAGAGCGGGTCAGACGGGGGACTCATCTCTTACTGTAGGCGCGTAACAAGCCGACATACTCGTCGCAGGTCGCCACCCGCCGGGCTTCCCCCAGGGGTCTCACCCGGCGGGGGCAGACCGCCGATATGTCGTGAAGAAGCGGCGCCGTGTGCTGCGGCGCCGTGTGCTGCGGCGCCGCGACGCGCCTACAGTACACACTTATAAACATAAACACACAGAGCTACCTACAGCTCCACATTCAAGTGCCGACACTAGGCAACCCAGAGACGACCCTGTAGTAGCAGGGTACGGTAGGACCCCGCGGTCAGAGGGCGAAGCCCTGACACCGCTTGCCGCGCCCCCAGCCGGGGACGCAGCGAAGGCTCGATCGATCGTCATTCAGTAGCGCACCAAACTCCAAGGCGGCATGTTGTCCGATGACGTAGCGGTGCGGCGGAGGTGCCGCGGTACGGTAGTGGAGGCGCGCGCGCCGCCAGCGCGGGCGCACAGACTTGAGAGATCGGCCGGTCGCTCGGCAGTGCCCGGCCGGCCGCCGTCGCGGTCGGACGTGTTGTATGCCCGTTAGTTATAGGCTGCTTCATTATTTAATTAATACTTATCTTTAAGTTATTTGAATTTTATATCGCGTTGGGATTGATAGGCTGTATGGAAAATTGGAACATGGTTCAATAGAAATGTGAAGATAGAACAGTTTTTTTTTAAATAATTTGACAGCTGTCAGTTGAAAGTAAAACTCCCTAGGGATGAAAAGTATCATCATTTCAACCCGCTCCACAGGCAACTTCAGGCCTACTTTCAGAGTATGAGTAATGAAATAACAATAATCATGCGTTCGACCTAGTCAACATGGACTCACAAAAAATAGCCAATCCTAGACCAAACTCCGCCCCAAACCCTATTTGATTGGCCTTGCAGGTGGCGCGCGCCCGCATGGCGTCTTGTAAAGTCTATCTAACCAGTGATTATTCAGAGGTGATTAGTTATTAGGTTTATAACAGCCCCTAAGACGACCCAAAACTCTTATTAATCGTTACCTACTTATGAATAATTTTAACGTGTCGCTAAGTGTTAAAAAAATAAAAATAAAAAGGTGATTTAGGTATGTAACAGAACTTTTTTAAATCATTTTACATAATTTTGATTCCACATTTTTAAATACTAGTTGTGGCGCAGGCCTGTACAGATTTATTTTTACATGTAACTACCTACCTACCACTTTTAGCATAAGTAATTATTTTATAAGGTATGTGGCACAAAGCAGTTAAGTCCGTCCTAAGTCTGTAAAAGTATGAAGGTAAATTTGGAATCATTTTATTAATTTTACGTGAGATCAGCTGAGCGACGACTCAATGAAGTCTCGCGCGCGACCGTCGCGCGACTTAGGTATACGGTACCTACACTCGTGGGCGCAACTATTTTTTTATACATTTTGCGAGTTTTATCTTATCACTTGCAGTTTTTTATTTTATTTTAAAAGTTACACCGCTCTACGAGCTTTGGATGAATAGTACTTACTAATATTATAAAAGCGAGTTTGCTTGTTTGTTTGTTACCTTTTCACGCCTAATTGGCTAAACCAATTTTGATGAAACTTGGTACACAGATAGACCATGTCCTGGAATAGGACATACGATACTTTTTATCCCGGAAGTATGTTCCATGGGGATAATTTTCTGCTATCACGCGGGCGAAGCCGCTGGGAGCAGCTAGTATTTCATAAGTGAAACCACCGGTTCAAAGGATCAAAACGATTAAAATTTAACGGTGTATACATAATATTTATATTCTTTAAGAGCGATCATCGTATTAAATTTAAATTTATTGTATAGGTCAAGTCGATGTTGTAAATTTATGTTTAAAAAAAACTAAAAAACACGCTTTAATGATGAAAGAAACTAAAGAGTGGAAAATAATTTCTAATTTAGAAATAAATCAATAAACAATAAATGGTATTATTGCGAAAAAATCGTAGGGGGCTCCATATATCAGTTCTTGAAAAGCGCCCCACGCTTTTATCACAATAATATTAATTTAAAAATGAATTAACAAACAATCAATGGTATTTTTGTAAAAAAGCGTGGGGCGCTTCTTAAGAACTGATATATGGAGCCCCCCATAGGAGGATTATTTTATACTTTTTAGTCTTATTATTTAAACTTAATTCTTTATCCAATCGTCATTTTCTTTGCGTTGCTGTTTCTAATGGTTTAAGTTTTTTTGGTTTATTTTTCATCATGTTGTTCCCACGAGTAGTGGACAAATAGACGGTCGACCTCCCCAGAGGTCCATGTAGGAGGGCAAGGCTAATTACAATAGGGTTGCGCCCGGTGCCCTAAGGTGATGCTAGCGACATGACATTTTTTACCACCCTCATACCATTCAGCCCTCGGTGCGTATCCTACCTTGGCTTAGGTGGGATCTCATAGACTCAAAGTCCAATCTTCGTATTCCTCTCGTCGAACCTTATTGATTGATACCCATGACATGATAATTTGGCAAGAAAATGTCATTTCGCATTATTTTCAGCAAACCCTTTCATTTTATACCTAAATCATAGGGCTTCATTTCAAATAGCCAATCCGCCACCTTGGGACGGCCGCCATGTTGGATGTAGGTTACATGATTTTTTTTTTCGTATCCCATTCAGCAAACCCTTTCATTTAATACCCATATCATGGGGGTGCATTTCAAATAGCCTGTCCGCCTTGTTGGATTTAAGTCACGTGACTATTTTTTCATATTCCTGACGGCAAACTCTTTCATATAGACTGTCCGCCATCTTGGACGTCCGCAATGTTGGATTTGAGTCACGTGACTATTTTCTCATATTCCTGACAGCAAACCCTTTCATTTAATACCCATATAATAGCGGTGCATTTCAAATAGCCTGTCCGCCATTTAAGACGTCCGCCATGTTGGATTCAAGTCACGTGACTATTTTTTCGTATTCCTAACAGCAAACCCTTCCACTTGATACCCATATCATGGAGGTGCATTTTAAATAGCCTGTCCGCCATCTTGGACGCCCGCCATATTGGATTTGAGTCACGTGACTATTATTTTCGTATTTCTGACAGCAAACCCTTTCATTTGATACCCATTTCATGGAAGTGCATTTCAAATAGCCAGTTTGCCATCTTGGGGAGGCCGCCATATTGGATTTGTAATGACGTTTCTTAGCTAGTCATGTATTGTCATCAGAACTCAGAGCGTGTGCAAAATTTCATCCTGATCAAAGACCAGAAAGTGGGTCAAATTAAGATTCCAAGATTTTCTTACATAGTTACAAGTGAAGCTAATAAAAGCGTGTTAATAAAAATAATTTCAATTTATTTATAAAACTATTAATATGCTTTTCAATATTCCTAATTTGTTCAGACAGTTTATTGCATATTTTTATCGACATTACATAAGTAGGTACTTGAGAGTGTTTTTTTAGTCGGGAGGAGGGTATGTTAAGTTTATTTTTTAGGCCTTAATATAAATCTGGTTTGAATATCTTCCCTTTTTGTATAAAATTCTGGATATCTCCGTAAAAATATACATGTTTCAAAAATATACAGGCAGGGTAGGGTTAAAATTTTAAGTTCCCGAAAATGCGGTTTGCAGCTACCTGTACGTTCGATGTTAACTCAAATTCTAATTAGTTTTTTCTGTCGAGTGAATAATAAATAAATAAATAATAAATAATAAATTTTTATTGCAGACTTAAAAATCGATAGAGTGTTAGTAACATAAAAATAAAATCTTATTGCCTAGTGTTAGTAACAATCAATCTTTGCACAAACTTGGGAATAATCGGAGAGGTGAAGCTCTCAGCTACGGTTCTCAGGATGCTGTTTTGACTGTCCCTCGCTCTTCTTAGCAGCGACGCAGTCTGTTTGCGTATAATCGCGTGGAACCCGTCGGTACGGGCTTGCGCGAACATTTCCGACGCGCTACAGTAACGGGGTAGTCTCAACAACATCCTGAAAGCGTTATTATATTGGACGCGCAGGACATCCAGCGATCTCTTAGTACAATCGACCCACAGAATGCCCGTGTACAGACTTTGGCAATAAGCCTTGAAAAGTGTTATTTTTACTTGGTCTGTACACCGTGCAAATCTGCGGGCCAACATATTACTCCGGACCGCTAGAGCCCTGCGCTCCCTCTCAATGTCTACATCGTCCCTGAGATCAACGGCCAGATATTAACAGCCTAGGTATTTAAAAGTCGACACCCTGTTAATAGACGTCCCGTTCAAAAATAGTTCAGGACCTTCTCGACGGCGTTTGCCGCTGACCTCAAAGACCATGTATTCACATTTCTTGACGTTGTACCTTAATCCATGTGCGGCAGCATAATGAGGGTGCGTCTGTGCTATTACCCCATAAGATAACACCGTATTTGAGCCATGAATGAGCGTGCGCGTAATGTTACAAGAAGTGGTGTTTTAAGATCCGTAGATTTTTTTATGTCCCGGAGAGCGTCTAAAAATTTTGACAACTTAGCGTTTAATTTTTGGATAAGCGACTTCCAATTTATGTGTGTGTGTATGTTCCAATTTATGTGTGTGTGTATGTCTATGTCAAGTAAGGTGAATTTATTTACTACTTCTAAACTTCGGCCGTTCAGAGAATGCGTTCCTGACACCTATCAGTTAGTCACGACTAGTGATGGGCACAACATAACACTGAGTTCGTTACCGTTCCTCCAAAATGAACCGCCGCATTATTTTAAGATTATTTTCGTTTTAAATTGGCGGAATCATTTTAAATTTATATTTTAGTTATTTTAGTGGAAACCAAAAAAAATCATATAATAAAATTGTTTTATTTATTCTTTGTTACAAAGTTACAATCTGTATTTCTATGCAATAAAGTAAGTACATTGAATTGAATGTGCGTACAGAATACTTTTCGCCTACATGTATAATTATATTATTATCAATAACAGAATCAATCCTGATATCTCGGTCAAAATGTTCCAAAATCAGGTTTTTAGTCTTCTCAACAACCTTTGCCCAGTCATCTCTTGTGACTTCCCCGCAGGCTTCTTTTAATAGGGTCATCATCTTTTTCGTGCTGAATGGCGGGGAAGTATTGTGGCGGGCGGCGTAACCTTTTATTTGAGCCCAGATTAGCTCGATCGCGTTATATTGGCAATGATTCGGTGGAATTCTTAGAACGCGATGACCGTACTCCAGAGCCAGTTCATCGATTCCGTATCGCACATTTGCCGCTTTATTTTCTTTAACTAATTTAATTAGCTCTGCTTTTAGCATCTGCATATTTGCGTCAATGCCTTTTGCTTGTAACCAAGCCACCATTTCTTCTTTTTTATTAGCTTGGGTAGGTGGTTTCTGTATTTGAACCGAGTGATAGGAGGCATTATCTATGAATATTACAGAAGGCTCTGGTAGGCAGGGCAGAAGCACGTTCTGGAACCACTCTTTAAATGTAGTGGCATTCATTTCCTCGTGGTAGTCATTTGTGGTTTTTGATTGAAATGCCAGTAACGCGTTCTCCACAAAGCCGTATTTTGCAGAACCTGCGTGGCATACTATCAGACGGCCCCCCTTACCCATTGGTACTTTTGACGTCGACGCTTGTGTATCATCCGTCCAAGAACGGGAAACCGTGTGATTGGCGTTTAGCCATGTCTCGTCAATGAACACGACACTATCCCAATTATCAATTTTTTTAGCTTCTCTCAAAAATCTTATCCGTTTTAAAATTATGTCGTATCGTTCTAATAAAATTTTTCTTTTGTCTATTTTTTTATACGAAAAACCAATATCTTTTAAGATTTTGGTTAAAGCAGTTTTACCCCCGCTACAGTCCAGCTTCTCTTAACGATGCCAAAAGCTTCTTCCTGTTGAGATATTCATTTCTGGAACAGTAACCATATATATGATTTCTGATTGCATCGGCGGCAAAGGTGTCAATATCTGTCACGGGTTTAGTCCTACGTTTCTTCTTCGGAGTACGTAAAATATTATCTTCCATGCCAGTCGAGCCGAACTTTTCTTTATTAATATTTGTTATCGTTCGTTTGCTAACTCCAAGCGCCTGAGAGACGCGTTCTTGTACTTGTTCGACAGGTATCAGGGGTCCGCAATTTTGCCGCTCCCGCTCAAACTAATCTTGCAGCTTGATGATTAACTCACGGGCTCCACTTTTCAATGTTTGTCCACGTTTAGGCATTATTATGCACCAAGAGTAAAAAGAACGCAATACAAACACAATCGAAGTCCGATTTAGCGCCGATGTCAGTTTGAAAAGCAGAAACAGTCCATTAAACGAAAGCCGGGTAATCAAATAAAAACAGATCGAAAACACTTGAAGAACGTGGTCTATGCGCACGAAACGACAACAGACTGTTTTAGCGTCACAAAATGGCGGTCCATAACGCCATTTGGGGTTACCATTTTTAATCTAAGTATAAAAATGCTATTAACGCCATTTGGGGTTACCATTTTCAACCTAAATATATAAAAATGCTACTTTCTTTCGCGCGTTCGGTTTGGTCATAGTTTTATTTTTATATTTCATAAAAGTTATCTTATAGTCCATTATTTTCAAATTCTTAAAAGAAAAACAAAACGTATTATTTTATATTATAAGTATAACTGTATAAGAACAGATTACGATACTTGCCTGTTATTTTTAGCACAGCACTACAAATATAAAGCGCTGACATAACCTTGTAATAGCGCAGTATAGATTTAGAAAAATATTGTTTACCAAGTTATTTGACACTCAGTTTGGCACAAAATTATAACATTCATTGATTATTGATATAATAATGTTGTTTTAATGCTCATCAATTGTTAAAACGTTAAACAACCAGCAAAAATATTTTTATCGTAACTGCAACGCCATTACAAAGTTACGTCGTCAGTTCAATCGCGACGTGTCAGGAACGCATTCTCTGAACGGCCAAACTTTAGTTTAATATTTTTGAAACTGTAATAGACATAGTAAAGTAATTGAGATAGTAAGTAAAAGATCGCTTCAAAATCGCAGGTCGACCATTTGCTGTTATACGCCTTTGAGTAGGCGTTCTTGCGGAAACAATGATCTAAAGTAATTGATTCTTTACTTCTTTTATTGATGGAGAAATCAACATTATGTCGTCAACATAAAGGACAATTATAACCATTTCCCCCTTTTGTCCTTTATAAAAGACACATGGTTCTGAAGACATCTTTTTTAAAATTAAGTTTATTTATAGGTCTCTCTCTCGCAGAAACTTTCTCGGAAAACGACTTGGTAGCTTATTCTAATCCATAAACAGCTTTATGTAAGTTATACACCTTTTGCTCTTGTCCTTTTTTTATAAAACCTTCCGGTTGTTCCATTAGGACATGCTCTTTAAGATCACTGTTGAGGAAAGCTGTTTTCACATCTAGGTGATTTGTTTCCAGATTAAATCTGCAGCCAGCGCTAACAATTTTTCTTTTTGTTTGTTTAATTTAAATCTTATTTAATATTGCATGATCTTTAAATATGTGAATTGGTAAATTATATAATTTACCAATTGTATACTCATTTAATATTTCTACACCAGTAAAGGTAGTTTATGTGATTCCGTTTAATATTAAGATCTTCATGTACCATGTACTCAGAAATAAACGATTCTATTCTATTGTAATAACAATCGGATAGTAGAGTAATGAACAACAGGTGAAAAATTTTCATTGTAGTCAATGCCATATCTATAGGTAAAGCCCTTAGCAACCAGCCGTGCCTTGAATTTCAGGAGACTTCGTTTTTCATGAAATAACCAATTGCCAGAAACCCATTTGCATTTTACTGCCTTTTGATCTTTTGGTAGATCTACAAGGGTCCAGACTTTATTAGAAATGAAAGATTTATACTCATCTTCCATGGCTTCTCTCCATTCTTTGGCTTCATTACCATCAAGTGCCTGCTTAAAAGTCTTATTGGGTCATCAAGACCCTTGTACAGTTCAGCTAACAGCTGTGCATATAGATCCTCATTTGTAGCATCCAAGAAGTTAGTTGTAGAGTCTTCACTTTCTGGAATATAAGTTTCATCCGACGAATTATCTGCATTAAATAAAGTACTACTGCTATCGTTAAAACTAAATATTGTGTCTCTACGCCTGTTTCTGTTTCTGTCATCCGAAGAATCTATTTCAGATATACACTGTGTACCAGTGCTTTCATCTGCCGTGCATGTCTGTTCTGTGTGTAAAACAGCATAAACCACCTGATTGTATCATCATTTAATAGATCCCTTTTCTAGAATCTTCTAAAAATACAACATGAGTATTGATGCAAAACTCTGGATTCTCTGGATCAATGAGTCTGTTATCCTTTGTATCATTGCTGTACCATATAAATATGTGTTTCTTTGCCTTCGCATCCATCTTTTTATATTTGAAGTCAAAGCATAAGCCAAGCAACCAAATGTATGAAGATGACTTACATTTACCTTAGAACCTGTTCATTTACACTCTGGAGTCATGCCCATGACAGATTTCGTGGGTGAGCAGTTCTTGAGATACACTGAAGTGTTGACAGCCTCTGCCCAAAAACGTTTGTCAAGACCAGCATCCTCCAGCAAACAGCGAGCCTTGTCCATGATGGTTCGATTAGCCCTTTCTGCCACACCGTTCTTTTGACTACAATGTGGGACTGTCGTTTGGTGAGGGATCCCATGTTGATGCAGAAAGTTCTGAATTATTTTATGAATGTATTCACCACCATTGTCGCTGCAATTAGCTTTTATTTTCTTATTTATTTCATTTTACACTAAAGTTTTAAATATTTTGGATTTTTCAAAAACTTCATCCTTGGACTTTAAAAAATAAACAAATGTTTTTCTTGAACAATCATCAATGAAAGTAAGATAAAAAACTTTTTACAAAAAAAAAATTAAACCGACTTCAAAAAGCACAAAATAACTTTAATTTCGGAAGTCGGTGTTTCTATAATAGATACCTAATCTTGTCTCTTCGTTATTTAACACCGACTTCCGAAATTAAAGTTATTTTGTGGTTTTTGAAGTCGGTTTTTTTTTTGTAAAAAGTTTTTTATTTTTCACTTTTTAGTTATGGTAGCACCACTAAAAAGTACCTACCCTTCAGCTAAACATAAATTACCTTATAGCCAGAGTGCATCTCATAACGATTCTTATAATCCCAAATACGGTAAATATTACATGAATTTACCCCCTCCCCCTTTTCTTTCAGTCAGTCATCGGCTACACGTATAAACAAAGCAATTTTAATTGTTACGACAATTCTGCTATGATTCTATGAGAAGTTCTGTTCCATATCTTCGAAGTTCATGATCAGATCATAACAATATTTCTTTGGGACCAACTTGGAAGCATTACATTCCAATAAAAAAAAAAAAAAATTCGAAATCAGTCCACAATTGACCGAAATATCGGTGAACATACATAAAAAAAAAAACATACATTCAGCCGAACATAGAACCTCCTCCTTTTCGAAGTCGGTTAAAAATAATGAGCACAGTCTATTGACTTCATTTGCAATGGACCACACAAATTTTTATGTATGTAATGAAATGACATTTCATTACGCGCGTTGAAGTTGTCAATGGAATTTATATTCTGTGGAACGGGGTGACGTGTGATTGAATGACAGATGATGTTTAGATTATTTTGCATATATTTCATTGTTAAAAATTCTATTGTAAAAAGATAAAATAAAGGGATATAATTGAGGAGGCGATACTAGTAAACTTTAAATGTCGTTTCTTTGATTTTCAGGTAAGTTATAGGTGTAATGGTCATAGTTAAACGTTGTAATGTAGTAAAGACGTATTAAATAAACAAATCTTTGATTTTCAGAGAAACAATTTGTGGTTTATTTGGAAAATCCTCAATAACATACCTTATAAAACGACATTTTCGTCAACTAGAAAAAGATGGACCGGTTACAATTTGAGTTCACGATGATAACCTCAAATGATGGCAAATCTAACATATTGGCCATAACCTCAATAACTACAGAGGAAGCAAAATGTTATATTTTACCTGATGAACAGAAGCCAGTGATTCATCATACATATATTATCAAAATGAACAGTTTCACAAAAATAAAAAATAGCATAAAGAAAAGGCATCAATGCAGAAAAATATGGATAAAAATGGATGAAGATCTTAAGAAAACATATATGGATGAGGAAGGTAATATGCAATTTTTAGATCAATATTTAGAAGAAATGAACACAAAACAACCAATAGACAAAAATGACAATTTGCAAAATATCTTGGAAAAATTAATAGAAACAACTACAAAGAAAGAAAAACAACATAACCTAAAACATATTTCAGAGAAATTTATTATTGAAAAATTCACAAGCAAGAACCCTAACGCAATGCAGTGGATTGAGAATTTTGAAAAAGAGTGTGAGCGCTTTAATATATCAAAAGATGAAACAAAAATAGATATATTGAGGTTACTTTTAGAAAAATCTTGTTTGAATTGGTATAGCTCGATGGCCATAAAACTTACAATAAAGGCTGAATGGAAAGAATGGAAACACAAATTTCTAGAAACTTTTAAAAACAGAGGATGGGACATAGTCACATATGCTCTAGCATTCAGGTATAAAGAAGGACTACTAATTGATTATGCTATAAAAAAAGAGAGGCTTATACTAGATATAAACAAATCGATAGACTCCAAAACAATGATAGATCTTATTGCAACGGGTTTACCAGGTTTTATCTTAAATAAGTTAAACAGGGATGAACTCAATGATACTACTGATTTGTTCAGTGAGATAAGAAAATATGAAGGTATGATGTACAAGAAAAACTCAACCACAATAAAGAGTGGTACATCCCTTAATAAAAATAAATATAAGGAGAAGAAGCCATGTAAGACTTGTGAATCTTTGGAAAAAGGAATTCGATATCATCCGGAGGAGACATGCTGGTTCAAGAAAAATAAGAATGAATCTGTAAAGGTTTTTAAACCCAGAAATTTAAACAACAACTCCATTATTGAAGTAGATATAAATACTGAGAAAAAAAAACGAGTAAGTACACCATTAATCAAAATCAAGCTCTTATTAGAAAATAAACTAGAAGTGAGCGGCATTTATGATTCAGGTTCACAGATTTCTTTAATAAATTCAAAGCTGATTAAAGTGAAAGAAAAAAAGGACAATGTGAATATAGCATATATGAAAACGGTTAATGGTGTGAAAAAAACAGATGGCTGTATTACAATAAAAATAAAAATATTCGATTTAGAAGAAGAGATGGAAGTATATATAGTGGATAATGAAGATTTCGAAGATTTTATAATCGGATTAGATATGATAAAGAAATTCAAACTAACCCAAAATGAGGACTTGCAGATAGAACAAAAGAAAACAACAAATAAAATAGATGAAATGTCTAAAGATAACAGATATGAAGAAAAGAATAAAAAAACATTTGCAATAAATTTTAATGAACACATACAAACAGAAGAATTTGTAAGTATCACAGACCATTTAGATAATAAAAAAAAATTAGAGATAGAGAAAATTATAAAGCAATATAAAACAATTTTTGCTAAAGACAAGTATGATATAGGATCAGTTAGAGATTATGAAGCCCACATAGATTTACAAGTAAATAGATACTGTAGTAAAAGACCATACAGATGTACAATAGAGGATAAATTAGAAATTGAAGAGCAAATATCCAAGCTACTAAAGAATAATTTAATAGAAGAATCCTACAGTCCTTTTGCTGCTCCAGTGACATTGGCATTTAAAAAAGGAGAAAATAAAAAGTCCCGCTTATGTGTAGATTTCAGGGAACTAAACAAAATTGTTGTTCCACAAGCTCAACCTTTCCCATTAATAGATGATTTGATTATCAAAACTAGAAACTGTAAGTATTTTACTACATTGGATATAAACTCAGCATTTTGGGCAATACCGCTACGGGTGGAAGATAGAAATAAAACAGGATTCGTCACACAAGATGGCCATTACCAGTGGACCTGCCTTCCATTTGGCTTGAAAACATCACCAGCAATTTTCCAGAGAATTTTAAGCAATATTCTAAGAAAGCACAAGCTCACAGGATACTCCGTTAACTATATCGATGATATTTTGATATATTCGACCACCTTTGAAGAACATATAAGACACATAAGAAATGTATTAGAGGCAATAATACAAGAAGGCTTTAGATTGAAGCTTCAAAAATGTACCTTTGCTTCAGACTCAGTAAAGTACCTCGGCCATGTAATTCAGAACAATTCAGTAAGACCACTTAAAGACAATTTGATCTCGATAAGACATTTTCCAACTCCTAAAACACAAAAAAACATTAGACAATTTTTGGGAAAAATCAACTTTTACCATGAATACATACCAAGAAGCGCAATTATTTTAGACCCATTACATAATTTATTAAGAAAAAATGAAAAGTTTGTGTGGTCAGAGAAGTGTGAAGAATCATTTAATCAAATAAAAAAATATTTATGTTCCCAACCCGTGTTGGAAATATTCGACAAAGACTTACCAATAAAAATCTTTACAGATGCATCTTTAGAAGGTATCGGGGCAATATTAAAACAAACACAACTAGACGGTAAAGACAAACCGGTGGCATATTTTTCAAAAAAGCTAAATGAAACTCAAAAACGAAATAAGGCTATATATTTGGAATGTTTTGCTATGAAAGAAGCAGTTAAATATTGGCAACACTGGCTAATTGGAAAAAAAATCACTATTTACTCAGACCACAAACCTCTAGAGAACATGAATATTAAATGCAGAACAGATGAAGAATTGGGTGACCTCACATATTACCTATCTCAATATGACTTTACTGTAAAATATATACCTGGTAAAGAAAATGTAGAAGCAGACTGTTTGAGCAGAAACCCTGTATTAGAATCAGAAGATAACCAAGAGGAACTATTGAAAATAGTTAATTTAATACAAATAAAAGATATAGTTGAAGACCAAGAAAAAAATGAAATAATAAAAGAAAAGAAACAAAATCTACTACACAAAAATAATATCTATTATAAAAAAATAAAGAAACAGGAAAAGATTATACTTTCAGAAGAGTTTAGTAAAAAATTTATAAAAAAGGTGCATGAAGATTTATGCCATGTTGGAATCAGACAATTACAGAAAAAAATAAGTCCAATATATACAGCTAAAAACCTAACAAAAAATATCATAAATATTTGTAAAACATGCGAAACATGCATAAAAAATAAATCAAGATGTCAAGGGAAATTTGGATTAATGTCACAACTAGGACCAGCAACAAAACCATTTGAGATAATGCCAATGGATACTATAGGTGGCTTTGGAGGATCTAGGTCAACAAAAAAATACTTACACCTTTTAGTAGACCACTACACAAGATATGCGTTTATTGCGACTTCCAAAACACAGAATGCGAGTGACTTTATAAAACTAACTAAGAAAGTACTAGAGACAGATGAGATTGGAATAATTCTAACAGACCAATATCCTGGCATCAATTCAAAAGAATTTAAACAATATTTACAGGAGAATAATATTAAACTAATTTTTACAGCTGTGAAAACACCATTTTCGAACGGCTTGAACGAACGATTGAACCAAACAATAGTAAATAAAATTAGATGTAAAATAAATGAGAAAAACAACAAGAAAACATGGACAACAATAGCAAGAGAAAGCATACAGAAATATAATGAAACAGACCACTCTGTTACAGGATTTGCACCAAAATATTTACTGGATGGTACAAATGTCAGTATTTTACCAAATGAACTTAAGACATTAGAAAAGGAAGACAAGTGGATGGCTGATAGAAAATTAGCATTAGAGAATACAATAAAATCCCATAAGTACAACAAGAAAATATTTGATAGAAATAGGAAAATGCAAGAGTTCGATATAGGAGACAGTGTATATGTCGAAAATGGAAATAGACTGAATAGAAAAAAATTAGACGAATTAAAAATAGGCCCTTTCAAGATAATAGAAAAAATATCAAACTCCATTTATAAGATTGACACTGGCAACAGAAAAACAGAATCAACTTTATTCCATATAACAAAATTACAACCTGTCACAGCAGTAGATGAAGTAGAAGAAAACGAATATAAAGATAACTTGTAAGTGCATTGTGTAGATAGAGACGCACTGCCCTGTGCTTTAATTATTTACAATTTCTGCTCTTAGGGGGGGAGATGTAATGAAATGACATTTCATTACGCGCGTTGAAGTTGTCAATGGAATTTATATTCTGTGGCACGGGGTGACGTGTGATTGAATGACAGATGATGTTTAGATTATTTTGCATATTTCATTGTTAAAAATTCTATTGTAAAAAGATAAAATAAAGGGATATAATTGAGGAGGCGATACTAGTAAACTTTAAATGTCGTTTCTTTGATTTTCAGGTAAGTTATAGGTGTAATGGTCATAGTTAAACGTTGTAATGTAGTAAAGACGTATTAAATAAACAAATCTTTGATTTTCAGAGAAACAATTTGTGGTTTATTTGGAAAATCCTCAATAACATACCTTATATGTATTAAAGCCCAGAATCTCCATAGGCCTAGTATTGTGAAAAAATTGATTTTGTAAGGCAATACAAGATTTAAAATTTGTACTGTCATAATCAATACCAGAAACCATACCTTTTCTCTTAACGTTGATGCTTCCAGAGTTGAGGTGCCCCTCGGTCTGAGGTGAAGCTTGCTTTGCTCTGACAAATTGTAGTCCAGTAGTTGTTTACTGCTACTGTCAGCTACCATGCATTGAGGCTGCACTCCAACATCATCCTCAGCATTTAACTACGCTGTTACTTGTGGATCCTAAAGTGTCTAGTTGATATATACCATTCACATAACTAGTTGTAGCTGTGGTTTCATGCCCGTCCATAATTTAACAAATTTTAGAAGTAAAATTGACTTCATAACCTTTTATAGTTAACTCACTAACAGAAGCTTAGAGGCCAGTTAAGGAACTAAATAAGCATTATTTATCATTCTATCACCACTGTTTAACTTAATTCCAGGTTCACAACGCTTTGGGTCCTGGTGGACACAGGCATGGACAAAATTATCTATGCTTGTGTCTACCGTTCGCACAGTGGAGATCTGGAGGCGACCAAGCTCACACAGTACTTTAGTGAGGTGGCGGATGCGGCTCAGCAGAGGTACCCTTCTGCACAATTGGTGTTACTGGGGGATTTTAATGCCCACCATCAGGAGTGGCTCTTCCCATACCAGTGCACTGACCATGCTGGTCGAGAGACGCGAAAGCTTGCGCTAGCGTTAAATCTTACCCAGCTAGTCCAGGGAGCTACAAGGGTGCCGGATGTTGATTTGCACACGGCCAATTGCTTGGACCTTCTGCTGACAACAGATCCAGACCGCTATTCAGTGTCGATATCATCACCGTTAGGTAGTTCCGACCACTGTCTGGTGAAATCTGTATCAGTCTACTCTTCGCCCGATCCCTGCCCTAGAGGCACCAGGCGGGTTTGGCGATACAGGTCAGCAGATTGGGATGGCATGCGATCTTTCTTCGCATGTTATCCTTGGCAGCCTACTTGCTTTTCTTTGGATGATCCTTCGTCGTGCTCAGATGCTGTGACGGATGTGTTGTGGCGGGGGCTGGAGTACTACATTCCGTTCTCCGACGTAACCATGTCTGGCCGAGCTCGCCCTTGGATTGGTGCTGAGTGTGATCGCGCTAGCGCGCTCAAACACGCGGCATATCAGGCATGGGTCCAGGCTCGTATGCACAAAACGCATGACGTGAGCCAGAAGAAGAAAGCCTTCAACAAAGCTGCCAAGTCTTGCAAGAAGGTAATGCGGGGAGGTCTCGGTTCGACCACATTAGCCGCATCGGGAACAAACTAGCCTCATACCCTGCGGGTAGTAAGGCGTTTTGGTCCCTGGCTAAGTCGGTTGAATTGAACTTCTGCCGCTCCTCACTACCGCCACTGCTGAAACCCGACGGGTCGCTGGCACATACCGCTGAGGAGAAAGCAAATTTGTTTGCCACACTCTTCGCGGAATCTTCACGTCTAGATCCTGGTAACGCGCGGCCCCCTGCTTATCCTGATGGTTGCGATACGAGTATGTCGGATATTCGCATCCATCAAAAGGACGTCCGTAGGGTGCTGCGTAACCTTGACGTGAACAAGGCCAGTGGTTCGGACGGGATACCGGCAATTGTTCTGAAAAGGCTGAAAAGGTACCGACTGCAAGGAAGCAAGCTAACGTACAGCCCGTGCCCAAGAAGTCGGGCTGACCCAGCTAATTATCGACCAATCTCAGTAACGTCCATTCTCTGTAAGACTATGGAACGTGTAATTAACACTAAGCTCCTGGCATACCTAAGAAGCTAATGATATCTCAAGTGACCTTCAATACGGCTTTCGCCGAAACCGGTCAACTGGAGATCTTCTAGCGTATGCCATCCACATCGGCCGGAGTGAGGCCATCGAGAAGCATGGGGAAGCGCTTGCCGTCTCCCTTGATATCTCGAAGGCTTTCGATAGGGTTTGGCACGAAAGCCTTATTAGTAAGCTTCCATTCTTCGGTTTACCTGCTGGCTTGTGTTCTTGGATCGCAGACTTCCTGAGTGACCGGTCCATCCGAGTGGTCATCGATGGCTGCTCGTCCAGTCAAATGGCCATTAATGCTGGGGTCCCTCAGGGGTCAGTACTCTCGGCAACATTATTCTTGCTGCACATAAACGATTTGCTTAAGCCCGGTACCTTTGGGTATGCAGACGACAGCACTGTTGCTGAGAGTTACACATCCAGTGCACGAGCTAGTGGGTCACAGATCCAGTCTCTCCGAGAGACTATGGTTGAGCGCTTGAACTTATCCTTGGAGGCAGTCTCCGATTGGGATGATGCCAATTTGGTCAGGTTCAATGCCGCAAAAACCCAAACGTGTCTATTTTCCACTAAAAGAAGCCAATTCAGCCCCGCTCCAACTTTCCGGGGTGTAACCGTGCCGATTTCCGACCAACTTGACCTTCTTGGTGTTACGCTGATATCAACACTCAACTTTGGGCCATACATCGAAGCAAAGGCTCAACTGGCTGCAAAAAAGCTGGGAATCCTCGCAAAGGTCAGACAGTACTTCACGCCGGAACAGCTGCTCAAACTTTATCAAGCGCAAGTTCGATCGTGTATGGAGTATTACTCTCACCTTTGGGATGGATCTGCCCGATACCAGCTTGATGCACTTGAGGCAATTGAGAGGCGAGCCAGAAGGATAATTGGCGATGATATACTCGTCGATTCGAAGCTTCAAAGTCTTGAGCATCGACGCCGAGTTGCTAGCCTGTCGGTTTTTTACCGGTTGCATTTCGGGGACTGTGCGTCGGAATTGCATAACCTGATTCCGCCTAGCCCGTTCCATCATCGGACTACCAGACGTACGGCGATGCGCCACCGGTACATGGTGGACACTCCGCCTACACGCACAAAACGTTTTGGAAACACATTAATTGTGCGTGCAGCTAAGGAATGGAATTCCTTGTCGGAGTCTGTGTTTCCTGGTAGCTACAACCTGGGAATCTTTAAGTCGAGAGTGAATAGGTTTCTTCTAGGTAAGCGCGTTCCATCGTCGACCGCATCGTCGCTTTCCATCAGGTGAGATAGCGGTCAAGCGCAAACCTATAAATAATAAAAAAAAAACAACTATTCCGAAGCCTACAGTAGACAACTGATCACCTAGCAATGTTTACTGACAGTTCTTTAGTAGAATTAAATTCGCACATAACACTATTGCACATATGGTTGGTCGCCCCTGAGTCCACCCACCACACGCCTTTACCGACATTTACCATTAATGCTGTAAACAACGTACAGTCCTTCTTCTTTGTAAAAGTCGTAAGAGCAGTTTTCTGGGTACAATAAATTCATCTTCGTATGTCCTGGTTTCTTACATCTGTAGCATTCGATCTTCTTAATTGTAGTCAAAGGCGATGCTGTCTCAGTTTTCTCATATCTTCTGTGATATTCTTGTAATAGTTTCGTTTTTACAGTTTCACTGACGAGCTTGTCACTGGAATTCTCCAACGCCATGATGAAAGGATCGCAGTTTTTTTTTTGTTTTTTTTTTTTGTCGACGGGGAAAATCATATTTGACGAAACCCGCTCTTGGGTGGAGCGGGAGACAGTGTCAGACTCTTACTGACTAAAAACCCCGCGCCGTTCCGTCTAGCCTTCATACCGGGGCACGAGCTCCTTGCTGTCAGTCCACTCGGCATGGTGGCTGCTTTGAAGTCATCGTCCAACGGAAAACCAATATCATTCCATTGTAGTGTTGTTTCCGAAATTTTGACAATATACGTTTCCATAATCTCACTCTCCTTAAGTTCGGTACCACAATGACCTAAGTAAGCCTAAGCGTCTACATAAGCCTTAGTCCTCATAAGTTAATCCAAGCTTCATATTCTGTTTTAGCGCTACGCACATGTGAAAAACGTTGGTGTGCGTGCAGACGGGCATATTTTTGCCAGCGCTCGCTGAATATAGGATATTTCCGTATTAATGACTGGCCTGTTGGTCTAGTGGTTAGTGATCCTGAATGCTATGCCGGAGGTCGTGGGTTCGATTCCCACCCAGGACAAATGTCTGTGTGATGAGCATGGTCAGTAATTGTGTCTGGGTGTAATTTATCTATAATACATGGGACTAGGTGACGTTGTCTGATAGACCTGGAATATTATTATTATTTCCTTTATTATCCGTACACCCATATAAATTTTATTTTTAAATATTTAAATATAAAAAAAACATTTGAAAATATAAAACATAGTGTCCCACCGGTATTGGGACCAGAGTCCAAGCTACCGGCGGTCAGGGCTCTAGAGAGAGGAACCTTCTAACTATACGAGCCGTGTCCAGAAGTACCGCTTTCTGAATCAAGCCCTTGATCCAGCCGCCTAACGCGAGCCTCCTAAGGTGTTGGTCGAGGCTCTTGGCTATTAAGCCATTGCCCGACACGACTATGGGTACAATGATCGCCAAATCCACATCCCACATGTCGACAACCTCGCGAACCAAGTCAATATCCTTAATTTGTTTATCTTTCTCGGCTTTCACGAGGTTCTCGTCATGTGGAACGGAAATATCAACAATCATTGCACGCCTCTCGCTTCGGTCCACCACCACTATATCAAGCTTGTTGGCTACAATAGTTCTGTTAGTGATGATGGACCGGTCCCAGTACAAAGTGATGTGGCCATTATCAAGAACTGGGTCGGGTTCATACTGTAGTATGGCACTTCCGATTCCACAAGAGAGTAATTCAGAGCAAGTTGCTGATGGATAATCCTGGCTACAAGGTTGTGCCTATGCAAGTACTCTCCGTTAGCAAGACGAGAACAACCAGAGATAATGTGGCGAATTGATTCTCCCGGACGGTGACATGCCCGACAGATGTCAACCGTGCCGTCCTTCACAATAAATCTCCGGTAGTTATTCGTCATGATAACTTCGTCCATAATTGCACAGAAAAAACCTTTGGTTTCCCCAAAGAGGTCACCGAAACGTAGCCAAGTCACGGACGCCAATTGGTCTACATCGGGCCCATGAAGAGCCCGGAAAAAGCGTCAGTAAAGTTCCTTACTCTGCCATACTTCCCTGCGATCGTCAGTGTCAAGCACTACTGGTTTGCGCCAGTTCTCGTTAGCCAGGGCGAGCGGAGTGAGTCCCTTGTCCACTGCTACTACATCTCGATGCATACCCACGTTGGCAGCTAGGAAATATTCCCTGAGACTGCATACCTCGCGGTAGTGTAGGATCTTGGCATTTAAAAAGCCTCGACCCCCACACTTCCGCGGGATATACAGTCTCATCACCAACGATCGTGGGTGATGCATTGACATGCACGGACCAGCCTATCCAGGGCGTTATGTTCCGTTTGAGTCCATTTAAGTATGCCGAAAGAGTACATCAGTACTGGCATGACCCAACCGTTGAAGGCGCGCACCTTGTTTCCGCCCGAAAGAAGGCTATTGAATACCTTCTTCAGGCTTCCAAAGAAATGCTCCTTCAACGTTCATGGCACTACTGAAGGTTTCAGTTACCTTCAGTAGCTCCATCAGCTGCAGATTGTTAGGGGCAAACAGTTTCAAGTCATCCATGTAAAGGAAGTGAGATATAACCTGACCACCTCTCTTCAACCGATAGCCTAGTCCTAAATTCTCCAGCAGTGTGCTTAGAGGGTTCAAGGCTAGGCAAAACCAAAGTGGACTCAAACTATCACCCTGGAATATACCTCGCTCGATCCTTACAAGTTCGCTATTCCCATGGATATTTCGATATCCTGGATAGCGAAGAACCGTACTACATTGCCTCATACACGACATCAGGAAAGTGCGTAGGGTTGTATCAATTTTGTAAAATTCAAGCACCCTCATGAACCATGTATGAGGAACAGAGTCATAGGCCTTCTTATAATCTATCAAACACGTCGACAGACCCTTTCGGGAACGTCGAACCTGTTGGCTAATGGCCATATCAATGAGGAGCAGCTGCTTAGTACCGCGAGAACCTTCCCTACATCCATTCTGAGAAGGTGACATGATCGAATTTTTGTCAATATGAAAGTTGTGCAGCCCGTTCGGCCCTTTAGGTTTCCAGTTAGGCAACGGACGGACAGCACGAGCTACATCTTGGGGGCTCATGTTGATTGCCCCCATTTGTGGTATTAGATCGCATGCACGTTGAACCTCCCGAGTCCAGTCACCCTCGGTGTGACAGACAGGCACCGACCAGATTCTGCGCCAGAATGAACTCATGGCGTCATCATCTGGGAGGCGCGCGTCAGCCACACCTTGGTCCGGTCGCTCCCAACCCCTATAAACCCACCTTTCATTACTCCGGAATGTGCGATTCTGGTTGTATCGCTCAACCCACCGCTTATTATACCTGCGAATACGGTTTGCCCATGCATACACCTTCTGCTTCAGGAAGTCGATGCGCTCTGTGACTCGGGACATATAGTTTCGGGGGCTTATGTCAGTCCCCGAAAATGCCCGTCTATTTTTTTTTTTTTTTTTTTTTGTCGACGGGGAAAATCATCTTTGACAAAACCCGCTCTTGGGTGGAGCGGGAGATAGTGTCAGACTCTTACTGACTAAAAACCCCGCGCCGTTCCTTCTAGCCTTCATACCGGGGCACGAGCTCCCTTTCGGACAACCCTGTCCCCAGTAGGCTTCGACCCAGCTGGGCCCCTCCTGCTGCTGACAACTCCTTGAGGCGCGCGGGAACAGTGCGCGCCGTCGACGTCTTGGACTCGGTCCATTACTGGACGATCGGACAGCGAGCTACCCATGGCTCGCCGTCCGCGAGCCCGCGTCTACGGTGGCCGGAAATCGGGATCGGAATCCCGGCGACGGCGGCGAGGGCGCCGTTGCCTGATGCGGTCAGCCTCCTCCTTTGCAAGCATTACTGCTTCGCAGAAGGAGGCGACCGCCTGCCATTCCTCCTCGCTCCGAACCATGGCCTCGACCAGGGCCCGGCGCGAGAGGTCTCCGCCGCCGATCGCCCCCACGAGGGCACGGCGATGCTCCGCCCAGGCAGGGCACACCTCGACGGTGTGCTCCACCGTGTCCTCCGGGCGTTGCGCACAGTGGCGACACCCGGGCGTCTCTTCCGCTTGAATCCGATGCAGGAACCTCCCGAACTTGCCATGTCCGGTGAGGACCTGCGTCATGCGGAAGGTAAGGACGCCGTGAGGTCTTTCCAGCCACGCCTCAAAGAGGGAACTTACCGCCATAATCGTGGCGTGCCCAGCACTGGGTTGCGATAGCCGTTGACGCCATTTCACCATGAGATCCCGCCGGAGCTCTGTCCGCCATGCCTTGACATGTTGCGGCAGTGGACTTTCACCCCGGCGTTGCATCTCCACGCGCATGTCGTGCATGTGTGCAAGGACTGTTGCCTCCAGATCCCACGGTGGTAGGCCAGCCAGAAGGCTCGCCGCTTCGCGAGAGATCGTGCGGTAACCCCGCACCATCCGTATTGCCATGACCCTCTGGCAGGCGTTCAGTATGGACGCCGGTCGCTTTGCCAGCGACGGCGCCCACACCGGCGCCCCGTAGAGGGCCATGGACCGAACGATCCCCGCGTAGAGCCTCCGGCAGGAGGCGTCTGGACCCCCAAGGTTGGGCAGGAGCCGCTTGAGAGCAGCCCCAGCCCGGAGAAGCTTGGTAGCCAGACGTCGGAAATGTTCTACGAAATTCCACCGGCTGTCGAGGACGAGTCCCAGGTACTTCATCGTCGACCCGACGCCGATGCGAACTCCTCCTACCGTAAGCTGGGAGTCCGATGGTGGCGCGTTCCGAGGGCCGTGGAAGCACATTGCCTCGGATTTATGCAGCGCCACCTCGAGTCCCAACTCCTGGATCCTACCAACGGCTATCGCAACCCCGCGTGTCGCTAGAGCGACCGCCGCCTGGTGCGACTCTCCCTGCGCTAGGATCAGCGTGTCGTCTGCGTAGCAAACCACGCTGACCCCGTCAGGGAAGTCGCCGCGCAGCACGTAATCGTATCCGATGTTCCACAAGGGTGGGCCCAGAACCGACCCCTGCGGAACACCGCACGACATCTCTCGACGTTTCCAGTCTCCCTGGTGACCGGGGTAGACAATGTACCTGTCTGACAGGTACGCCTCGACCACTAGACAGAGGTATTCGGGCACCCGGTGGTACCGGAGTGCCCTCCGGATCGTACTCCAGGGCAGGGAGTTGAAGGCGTTGGCAATGTCCAAGGACACTGCCACGACACACCTACCCTGGGACACCGCTTCCCCTGTCGTGAGGGCTCGCACGCGCATGATGGCGTCTATTGTAGAGCGCGCCCTGCGAAAGCCGAACTGTCCGTCCGACAAGTCCGGCCCCACCCGTGTTAGCCGCACGACGAGGCGGTTTGCAATAACTCTTTCAAAGAGCTTGCCCACCTCGTCGAGCAGCACAATGGGCCGGTACGCGGACGGAGAGTCCGCAGGGCGCCCTGGCTTCGCGATGAGGACCAGTTTCCCCGTCTTCCAGCGAAGTGGGAACTGGCCCCTCTCCAGGCAGAAAATGCCCGTCTCACAAAGCGCATCACTCGTGGGCGAGTGTTGCCCTCCCGAAGCAGATTAGCTTGCCGATGAGTGTTCTGGCCCCACCAATACGACGCTCGATCCTGCACTGCCAGGCCGGCACAGCTGGTTTTGGTCGTGTAGCTACGTCACTGTTTGGAAATTTGACGTGAGCTGCACGACAAGCCGCTACGGCCGCGCAGTAATTATCGAGTGTGTATCGGTGAGATCTTCGCAGTCATCAAAATAGTTTGACAACTGCGAATCCAGAGCAGCCACCAGCGCCCTATTCTTGTTACACATGGGCAAACGAGGTATACGTGGCCTAAGTTCGGCTGGTATGTTGCGATATTCCCGAATCGCACACTCCAAAGCACTCCTCAGTTCATTATTGCACTGGGTACTTACGTTAGTTACCGTGTCAGTACACTCCTCGTCTGCGTGGCAAGATATGTGGCTGGATGGTAGTGCTACCACAGGCTGCGATGGAGGGGTAAAGACACGGTCACTCATTTCCGTTCGGAGGCGGTCAAGTATAGATCATCCGACATATGATTACGTAGGACGACCCGCTCCTGATCCGATAGTCGTTGGGTCGAAACGTTGACGGCTGGCTGAAGCACCTGAAACAAAGAGAGCATCCGAACACGGTACGCGGTCAGGTTGTTTCCTCCCTCTGTAGCCCCATAGTATGAGCGCATTACGTTCTCGTTGATATATCTCGTCCATCGCATGCGCTGCACACTTCCGCCGGGAGCTGGGACCCTATCAGAGGCCGGTGGGCCTCGAGGTCCTAAGCTACTCGGCGGCCGGCGTCCTCCCCGTCGACGCACAGGTGGTGGAGTCCTCGGTTGAGAGAAGTACTCGTCGCTGGAGCTCGACGCAACTGCCGCGGCCGATGTCACACTCACGATGGGGCTGGGTTCCGGCGGCGGCGAGGCGGAGCTGAGCGACGAGGCCATGTGACACATGTCACCTGTCGTCGATCGGTTTTTCTTCTTTGCTTATGAGTTTGCATTTTCTTATTTTTGTATGCGATAACTTTTATTATTTTTGATATACACAAGCTCAGGGGCTTCATACGCTTATTATTATTATTATTATTATAAATTTAGAACCTTGGACGACTAGTTGACCGTTTTTTTCGCCGCGTCGGATATGTATAAGTTGACCATCTGCCCGAGAGTTTCATGGTGGTCGTAGTCGGCTTTGGTGTCCTGGGCCATAGAGTGATGGTTGGTATTTGTAATGTTTGTGCCACAACAACCGCGCACTCCTCAATATTTTTACATCTACCCTTTTCAATTTCAAAAGAATCGAGCTCTGTAAAAGATGAAACATGTATTTGTTTGTCTTGTTTTCTCTTACTGGAGTATCTGCCTTTACTGATTGATACATAATTGACTGTACCAACCCAACCCTTTACTTTAAGTAACACTCTGTCACCCTTAAAGTTCTTTTGATAAGGGGAGGTAGGGAGGGGAGGTTCGGTTGTGGTTGTCGTAGTTGTTGTGGTTGTGGTTGTCGTAGTTGTTGTGGTTGTTGTGGTCGTTGTTGTTGTGGTCGTTGTTGTTGTGGTCGTTGTTGTTGTGGTCGATGTCGTTGTCGTTGTCGGTATCGTTGGCGTGGTTGGTCTAAACATAGTATAATATGCGATTCCTTCTGGTGGTGGTGGAGCTGGAATCGAGCTAGGGACATAAAAATATTCACCATCCCTCGAATTAAATTTCACAACCTTACAGTTAAATATTACATTTTGCCATGTCACGCACACTGATTTTTTACAATTCAATTTATAATTACGCTTAGGATTATCACACGGGTTTGTAACATTCGGTGGTCGTTCGGCCCTTCGAGTATCATAGTGATTTTGTTTAATATATGTTGCTTTGCTCTCCTCACAAACAAATTCATGTTGCTCGGTCCCGAATGATTGATTTGCCTTATGAACCATTTTGTTATAGGCAACACCGTCTTCCGTGTGACATAATTGAGTGCCATTCGAATTTAGTGAACAATTGATATGATAGAAAGACTTAAATTTGATGGTGTTACTTAAAAACAATACTTTATCACTGTGACTCAAATGATGAAATCTTATGATTTGACATGTGTGATTTTTAGCTATACAGGATTTCAAGATGAGATTTGGGGCAGTAAGTTCAGTCACAGAGGTAAATTGAACCGGTAAGCATTCGTATATATTTGTGCAGTTGTAGAGCTTGGTTTTGTTCTTGGATTCATAGTTTTCGAGATACTCATTCCTCCAGTTGTATATTTCTATCATTACGTGGTTAGAGTCTTGGTCCTGAAAAATGAATTCCTTATCATTATCGTCTAATGCGGGAAAATGCCTTTCCATAAGTTGACATAAGTCGAGTCATAATCGTTCTGTCAAAACTTTTACATTATTGCGTTGTTTATGTATGTACTCCTACTAGAGTATCTACTTCTACAGATTGGGCCGACCATAAAGATTTACAAAACAATCTTATTGCAGGAACGTTTTGTTTCCATAATAAAGTAATATTACTTCATTTCGTACCATGAACTTAATCACTCAGTATGATTGTATTCTTGCTAGGGGCTAGGAAAGAACGAACGATTTTAAAGATTTTGGGGCCAACCATAAGACCTTAAAGCAGTATTGTTTTAATCTTACTTAGGCTTTTCGTAACATGACGCCTTCAAAACAACCTTATTACAATCTTAAAACAAGCTTGTTTTCTTAACGGTTTTGTGACGTCAATCTTAAAAAGTTCATTCTTTTCGTACTCTGACGGCATTTTTGACCGCTAGCAGTATTGTTTTTACGTCAAATTAGCTGGAGTAAAAAAGTTGCTCGGACGCAGCGGATTTATTATTGTTTTCCAAATAAATACTATTTAAAGTGTTTTTCGTGACTTAAAAAGTATTTAAAACTTATTTTGATGCCTAAGGCCTCATTTACGGAGACGCGGGGCGTCGCGCGTTGCGTTGAGCGGCGCGGCCCGCACTGAATATAAATATATGGCTTTGAAGCGATTTTAGACGCGTTTGTTTGAATTAGGGAGTTTTTTGCGGCCGAGCCCGCGGATGGCACCGACGCGTCACGCTCGGCGTTTATCGCGGCGGCGCACGCAGCGGCAATTCTCGATGAAGCGACAACAGTCGACACGTGCGCTCCCATCTCTCGCCAACATAAAACTAGTCGATTTGATCGAGGCGAGCGTGCGCCGCCGCGATGCCCGCCGCGTGCTTCGCTACACGCTAGAGGGTTCGCCGCGGGCGCCGCGGCGGGCACCGCCACGCTTCCCGTCTCGCTTCTCTATGAACATGGTCGTATATTGCTATAAGTTTGTGTTTACGCGTGCGATGATGCGTGCCGCTTCACGCGCCGCCCCACCGTAAACAGAAAAAACGTCCGACGCGCCGCGAGACGCCACGCCACACGCGACGCGAGACGCCCCGCGTCTCCGTAAATGAGCCCTAAAGGTGTCCATTAGTGCTCGAACAACAAGTTTAGTTCACTGGAATACACTGTTTAACTTTATCTTGATTCTATGATGTCCATTTACAATAAGTTTTTTAGCTTATTCGCTTCGAACACCAACCACTTGAAGGCAGATTACTCTAAATATAAGCACTTGAAAACTATTTTAATAATTTAAAATCGGTTCGTACTCAAGAATAGGGATGAAACGTATTTACGCTACCAGGTTTTCATACCAGGTATTTACTTCCAAGTACGTACACCAGGTGCCGACCCGAAATACTTCCAAGACTTTAAAGTATTTTATACGGCTACTCGGATTCGGTCCGATCGGGGCTAGACGCGCGCCCGCCCGAGTCTCTGATTCGTGAGTCATGACGTAACTTCGAACGTTGCGCGTCGGCTCGCTTCGGCCGCGTTTGGGTCTCGATTACTCTCGAACGATTATGCTCCTTATTTGGAAGGTTTTACGACACAATGTGGCATGAAAGTATTTTACTTTAATGGTTTGTCTTTGCAAGTATTTATTTGTATACGGGGTTGTGCCCCAAATTAAATTAAACGCTATGGCCTCTAGCGTGCCATGTGAACGATTGTTTTCTGTTGCCGGGAACATATTAACAGAGAGAAGATCCCGACTGGGAAGTCGCAAAGTAAAGCAACTCTTGTTTCTACAACAAAATAAAAATAATTAAAAAAAATTATAAATCTTTTAACTACGCCTGCTAAGCCACACTACATTTTTAAACAAAATCATGACAAAATATCGTAAAAACTAAAACAATCGTAAAAATAATTCTCTTAGCAGCCAGTCCTAAGCCTGTGATTAAAGTAGGAAGGAAAGATTTCATTTTCATGTACAAAAGTATAAGAATGTCGTATGGTACGAACTAGAAATATACTGAAATACGCACTTGGGCTTAAAATACTTTCAAGTATTTTAATACCTGGATTTCGTCCCTGGTATTTTTACATACTCGTACTTGCAAGCCCTGGTATTGATACTTGCAAGTATATCTCATCCCTACTCAAGAAATCAACACTGACAAGCACTGACAAGAATCTTGTTATGTAAACATACATTCCGATTCACACTAGCGTGCAACTAAATTAAATGTTAACGTAGTCCCCCGTAGCTATTTTAAATTGTTTTCCTACTTTATTAATGTAAATTTTTGAAAATTATTACTTCCTTTTTATAAAAGTTACTTAGATCCTTTTAAAAATATATTTTAACAAGACATTTTTTGAGTTAAATGTATTCTATTGGTTTACAATGAACTTGCGATACGGAAAAACATCTGAAAGAGACAACGTTATACAGATCTATATAGCGCTTATCTTTTCTGTTTAGCAGGGAATAGACAAAATCTTTAAAATCGTTCGTTCTTTCCTAGCCCCTAGCAAGAATACAATCATACTGAGTGATTAAGTTCATGGTACGAAATGAAGTAATATTACTTTATTATGGAAACAAAACGTTCCTGCAATAAGATTGTTTTGTAAATCTTTATGGTCGGCCCCTTTGTCTATTCCCTGCTAAACAGAAAAGATAAGCGCTATATAGATCTGTATAACGTTGTCTCTTTCAGATGTTTGTCCGTATCGCAAGTTCATTGTAAACCAATAGAATACATTTAACTCAAAAAATGTCTTGTTAAAATATATTTTTAAAAGGATCTAAGTAACTTTTATAAAAAGGAAGTAATAATTTTCAAAAATTTACATTAATAAAGTAGGAAAACAATTTAAAATAGCTACGGGGGACTACGTTAACATTTAATTTAGTTGCACGCTAGTGTGAATCGGAACGTATGTTTACATAACAAGATTCTTGTCAGTGCTTGTCAGTGTTGATTTCTTGAGTAGGGATGAGATATACTTGCAAGTATCAATACCAGGGCTTACAAGTATGAGTATGTAAAAATACCAGGGACGAAATCCAGGTATTAAAATACTTGAAAGTATTTTAAGCCCAAGTGCGTATTTCAGTATATTTCTAGTTCGTACCATACGACATTCTTATACTTTTGTACATGAAAATGAAATCTTTCCTTCCTACTTTAATCACAGGCTTAGGACTGGCTGCTAAGAGAATTATTTTTACGATTGTTTTAGTTTTTACGATATTTTGTCATGATTTTGTTTAAAAATGTAGTGTGGCTTAGCAGGCGTAGTTAAAAGATTTATATATTTTTTTAATTATTTTTATTTTGTTGTAGAAACAAGAGTTGCTTTACTTTGCGACTTCCCAGTCGGGATCTTCTCTCTGTTAATATGTTCCCGGCAACAGAAAACAATCGTTCACATGGCACGCTAGAAGCCATAGCGTTTAATTTAATTTGGGGCACAACCCCGTATACAAATAAATACTTGCAAAGACAAACCATTAAAGTAAAATACTTTCATGCCACATTGTGTCGTAAAACCTTACAAATAAGGAGCATAATCGTTCGAGAGTAATCGAGACCCAAACGCGGCCGAAGCGAGCCGACGCGCAATAAAGTCTTGGAAGTATTTCGGGTCGGCACCTGGTGTACGTACTTGGAAGTAAATACCTGGTATGAAAACCTGGTAGCGTAAATACGTTTCATCCCTATTCTTGAGTACGAACCGATTTTAAATTATTAAAATAGTTTTCAAGTGCTTATATTTAGAGTAATCTGCCTTCAAGTGGTTGGTGTTCGAAGCGAATAAGCTAAAAAACTTATTGTAAATGGACATCATAGAATCAAGATAAAGTTAAACAGTGTATTCCAGTGAACTAAACTTGTTGTTCGTGCACTAATGGACATCTTTAGGCCTCATTTACGGAGACGCGGGGCGTCTCGCGTCGCGTGTGGAGTGGCGTCTCGCGGCGCGTCGGACGTTTTTTCTGTTTTCGGTGGGGCGGCGCGTGAAGCGGCACGCATCATCGCACGCGTAAACACAAACTTATAGCAATATACGACCATGTTCATAGAGAAGCGAGACGGGAAGCGTGGCGGTGCCCGCCGCGGCGCCCGCGGCGAATCCTCTAGCGTGTAGCGAAGCACGCGGCGGCGCACGCTCGCCTCGATCAAATCGACTAGTTTTATGTTGGCGAGAGATGGGAGCGCACGTGTCGACTGTTGTCGCTTCATCGAGAATTGCCGCTGCGTGCGCCGCCGCGATAAACGCCGAGCGTGACGCGTCGGTGCCATCCGCGGGCTCGGCCGCAAAAAACTCCCTAATTCAAACAAACGCGTCTAAAATCGCTTCAACGCCATATATTTATATTCAGTGCGGGCCGCGCCTCTCAACGCAACGCGCGACGCCCCGCGTCTCCGTAAATGAGGCCTTAGGCATCAAAATAAGTTTTAAATACTTTTTAAGTCACGAAAAACACTTGAAATAGTATTTATTTGGAAAACAATAATAAATCCGCTGCGTCCGAGCAACTTTTTTACTCCAGCTAATTTGACGTAAAAACAATACCACTAGCGGTCAAAAATGCCGTCAGAGTACGAAAAGAATGAACTTTTTAAGATTGACGTCACAAAACCGTTAAGAAAACAAGCTTGTTTTAAGATTGTAATAAGGTTGTTTTGAAGACGTCATGGTACGAAAAGCCTAAGTAAGATTAAAACAATACTGCTTTAAGGTCTTATGGTTGGCCCCTTTACCAGCCCCAAAACCAATGATTTCAAAAGGAAGGATGCGCCCAACTAAACATTTCTTATAAACATATAAACTACAAATAAAAAGAGCGACATCTGTGTCAACTCATTCGAACTACGTGACAGCCGCACTGCACAGGTTTTCGACGTAACCTTGTTCGCGCGTAGGTAAGCGTTTTTTTTCGCCTTTTAGCAGTTGGTACAATTAAATTAATTGCATGCCGTACGGGTACATAACGATTTCATTTTTGTGATGATATTTTACAGGTCACTATGAAAATGTAATTAAAACAAATTTAATGAGTCTCAATCAGTTTTATTTAAAATTGTAATTAATTTATTATTATATTAATTCGGTAGGTATTAGGATATTTAGAAGCTATTATAAAATACGAAATAGTTTGCATATGCATGTGTAAAACATAGCAAAATTACTGTCCTTTGAATAAAACGATCTTTTTAAATTTTTGTCTCTCAGTTCCTCTCTCCGTGTTTTCTGTGATAGACTCGTGATGTATTCTGACATTTATATATTTCTTAATGATGGCTCGAATAAGATGCAATTTATGATTTAATGTGACCGGTTGATCAACAGAGTGCAAGTTTAAAAACAGTAAAAGTGCTTTTACTGACAAACTTTGCTAGAGCTTTTGTGGATAGGAACATAATTATAGTCACTTTTTGCCATAAATTGGAGTCTATCATAATGTTTTATATTTTTTTCGGTTTCTAAACATACTTCAAACAGGTCAAGTGAAGGAAAATAAAGTCCAACTTTTGAAATATGAACATCATTTTCAAATTGAGCAGAGCATACTCTTGTGCTTTTATGAGGGTTCAAATAAAGCTCCTTTCGTTGTTCCCTAATAATGCGACTCCAAATCTCAATTAAGAATCGGTAATTTAAAAAAATATTTGAGTCGTAATTTGTCATCGCAAATTTGTCCATACATATTTTTACTTATAATAAAAATAAGAAAATAAATGTCCATCGCACTTTCTAAACTACTCAACAGATTTCGATGAAATGTGGTAACGGAGTAAGCTTGAGCTCCGAGAAAGGTGTAAGTTCTTTTTTTTCTTCGAAAATCACACAGAAGTAGTCGCGGGCGAAAGCTAGTAGTTAAAAGGTCATCTCAGCGTGAAGAAAATAAAGCATTTTCAGTTTCAATGAGGTATCGTTTCTAAGCTTTTATTTTTTTTAATTTTTCTTTTTTACCCGTTTTGAATATAAAACACACCAGAGACACACCTAGGTACCAAAATTCAAAATTACAAGCACTAAGGACAACAATGAAATAAATAATAAAAATTACGTCCGTACAAGTTTACTTCGCGCACTTCACGCCACACACTGACTGTCATTGTGAAATTTGGTTGTCAAATATTTATCGCTATAAAATGTGATCTTATTTATTAACTTAGTGTTAAAAAAAATAATGTAAGGTTAGTTGGCGATGATACGATATTCCGTGTTCCTTTTTAACCTTTGTATCTTAATTTTCTGCAACCTTTTACCACACAACTAGGCATTTTTGTGACTCGTTGACTCCCGACAACGGACCACTGTCAAATGTCGCGTTGGCTCTAAACTGTGATTTTAGGGCCGGCTTATTATATAATAAGCCATTGTGCCAGACCTTGTCGAAAGCCTTTGCTATGTCGAAATACAAGACGCCCGTCATCGCGTTACGTTGGAAACCAACGCTTATGTGCTCTACGATGCGGTGGACTTGGTGGATGCACGAGTGTTCGGAACGGAACCCGAATTGCTCGTTGGGGATGAGACCCTTTGTTTCGGCGTAGTCTTTGAGCCGCTTATAAATAAGCCTCTCGTAGATTTTACCGAGAACGTTTAGGAGACTGATGGGGCGGTAGCTGGTGGGGTCAGACTTGGGCTTGCCTGGTTTGGGGATACCTATGACGGTGGCCTGCTTCCATGCTTGGGGGAACATGTTGTTGCTTAATGCGCCGTTGAAGATGGCGGTCATTAGCACAATGAGTTGGGGGGGGAAGAGTTTGAATACTCTGTTCGTGATGCCGTCGGCTCCAGGGGCTTTTCTGGGCTGAAGCTTTTTGACTATCTCCACTACCTCGTCGGGGGTGACGGGGGCTAGTGGATTGTCGGGGTCTTCGACCGGAGGAAGGGAGGTTCTCCGTTCGACTTCAGCATCCACAATATCAATATGGGCTTGGTCTACTAGGAGAGTGCTGGGCGAGCATTGGGCTTCGAGACTGTCGGCTAGGCATTCCGCCTTTTCAGAATTGTCAAAAGCGACACTTCCATCGGGGCGGGTGAGCGGGGGCATGGTGGACTCTTCGGAGGAGCGAAGCTTCCTCTGAAGTTGCCAGAAGGCGAGGTGGGTGGGCTCGAGTTCACTGAGCGTCTTTTCCCAGCGGGCAGAACGCAGCTCAATCGTGCGCTTCTTTACAGCACGCTGTAATTTACGCATGTGAGCCTTGTTTTCGACGCAGGGAAAAGAGCTGTACGCGCGGATAGCAGCGTTCTTCTCGGTCATCAGAGCCCGTACATCGTCCGGGATTTTCCAGCGACAGTCCTCTGTCGCCGGGATCTCCCTTGAACAATCGTTCAGGACAGATTGTACGTGCTCTGTGAGCGAGTCGATCGCCTCCGCCGTTTCAGTGGCTGAGACTATGTGGTCAGGGATGGAATCCAAATGGGGTGACTCGGTCGATTTCAGCCGTTCGCTTACTTTCTTCCAGTCAGTGACCGTAACCATTTGGGACGGGGGGGGCTGGCCGGGGTCAAGGTTACCCGAGCGGGAGCCAAGGTGCATGACCACGGGACGGTGGTCAGAGTTGAGCTCATGTAACACTTCTATAGATTGCATACGGAGGTTTACATTCTTTAGGAGCGCCACATCAAGCACGTCGGGGCTATGGTTGGGATTGTGGGGAAAGTGAGTGTGACTCATCGGACCGATGACGTCAAAGTTGAGGGATGCACCGAGGTTGAATAGGACCTTCCCTCTGGGGTTGGTCAGGGTGCTATTCTAAGCGGGGTGTTTAGCATTGAGGTCGCCCGCCAGGATGACGGAGTCGCTCAAGCTGAAGAGGGCAGTGAGGTCACTGGAGAAGGCGGAGAGTTCGTCGACCTTGTCTGACGAGGGGGGACAGTAGGCGGAGATGACGGTGATCGATTGATGACCGGTCATGCCCAGCCGACAAGCCGAGTATTCGAGATGATATATGGGCGGGGGGGAGTTATGGGAGTACAGTGGAGCTCTTTCTTGTAATAGATGAGGGTGCCACCACCGTGACAGCGGGTCCTATCGTTGCGGACTATGCGATAGTTCGCAATTCTAGGGTCTTTACAGTGGGGCTTGAGGAGGGTTTCCTGTATGAGGAAGATGTCTAGCTGATGGTCGCGGAGGAATGCGGCGATCTCATCACGCTGGGAAGTAATGCTGTTTGCATTGAAGAAACCTAACTTTAGGGAACGGGGTTTATGGGTACAGACTTTCTTTTGTCTATCCATTAAGGAGCGACAGCAGGCATTTTGTCCAGTTCGAGCAGCACGGACTCGTGCTGGTCGAAGAATTCCAGACGCTTGGTCTGGGTCAGTACGCCGGTTGCTTCGGCGACGTGAAGCTTATCAGCGAGGTCCCTAGCATCCTGCGTCATGAAAATGACGTAGTGCTCGGTGATGATTTTACCGATGGACTTTGTCCTCGGAGGGATCACACCAGCTGGCTGGGGGGTCATTTTGGGGGCCTTTTTGGGGGCTGCTGGGGCTGCAGGAGCCACGGGGGCGGGGGTAGGCGCTGGGATGGGCTTGGCCATCAGAGCTGGGGGAGGAGGATTGGCTGCCACCAGAGCCGGGAAAGCTCGCTGGTGGTCCAGCTTGTCCCACTCGGATTCCCGCTGGGGAGCGAGGCGCACGGGGAGCTGGGCGGAGGGTGCTTCCCTTTTCTGGCGGGCGGCGAACCGCTTTGCCATCTTGGGAGAAATGCGGGGGGCTTTGGGACAACCCCGGTAGTTAGCCGGGTGCCCTGCCTGACCGCACAGCACACAGCTGGGAGGCTCTGTGCACTGGGTGCGATCCTTAGGACGGAGACAGTCGCTTGTTCCGTGCTCGCCCAGGCACTTGACGCACCTGGGTTTGGCGAAGCAATTCGACTGGGCGTGGCCATATAACTGGCAACGGTGACATTGCCCTACGATAGCGGGTTTGTATGGCTTCTCGATGGAGATGCCAGAAAGGGAACAGACAGACTTAATTTTGAAGATCGGGTGGTGACCTTCGGTAGGCTCGCAAGCGACCAGTACCATATCGTACTGCTCGCGGCCACGGGACTTGTGCAGGCGGTGGACGGCTGTCACGGGGATTTTTTGAGATAGGAGATCCGACTTGACGTCGTCCGTCGAGATTTCCTTTGGGATGCGCCTTATGACCACACGGGTCGGCGTATCCTCGGGAAGGGAGTACGTGTGGAAACACACGTTTCTTTCCTTCAGGGAGCGGGTTAGGTCGCGGTAGTCCTGGGCGGTTGGTACCTGGACCTTTATGCCTTGCTGGCAAGCCTTGGCATTTGTGTAATTGATCCTACGATCATTACACATTTTGGACACCTCTGTCCACTTAGCTTTATCCTGTATGTACAGGGGCGGCGGGGGGCGTTGCTTCCTGGAGGGAGCGGTGGGAGAGCAGCTAGCCTGCGAAGCGGGGGTGGCTGGGGCGGGCTTGGTGGTAGCTGGGGTGGGCTTGGTGATGGCGGGGGCGGGGGCCACGGTGGTGGCTTTTTTGGGCTTGCTAGCGGCTTTGGAGGCCCTAGCCTTACGTTTTCCACGTTTGCCGCCTTCGACGAGTTGGAACTCGTCGTCGGAGCCGGTGGAGGAGCGAGCGTCGTCGGAAGATTCCGACGAGCTTTCGACAGGGACGGTGGTGTCCATAGCCTCGACAGTGGACGCTGGGGTCACTGGGGCGACCTTTCCCTTTGGTTGGGAAGAAGCAGGGCGGTTGGGCGGGAGGGTAGATTCCTCATCGTCGGAGGAGTCCGACGATGGGGTCGCCTCTATGTGGGTTAGCTTCCGGGGAGGAAGGTTACCAGAGGGCGGGGGGATGTGGACGTCATCGAGTGACGTCGGACGAGGGCTAGCGAAATTCTTGAAGGAATCCCCCCACTTCGCTAGGAAGTCGGGATCCTTCAGGAGTACCCTCTCAAAGAAGGCGGCGAGGGTCATTAGCTCCTTTTGGTGGAGCAGGGTCATTGTCGGTTCCGACATGATGACCGAGAATATAGGGAGGATTTCAAAAAATGGGGAACATGAGTCCTAGGACTTCAAATTCAAATTCAAATTCAAAATCATTTATTTCAAATAGACCAAATGTAGGCACTTTTGAATAGTCAAATGTCGGTCAGTCCAAGAAAAGTGAAGCTAAATTGCACGTTCCAAAGCGTAGATCTCTATGGAGAAGAACGTGCAAGAAACTCCATGGACACTCTTTTAAATCATGTTATGTGTTACATATAATGTTTGTTTACATTATTTCATGTTGCTTCTATTATGTGAGCACAATGTAGATAATAAAATTAAAATTAAAAATATATTAAAAGATAAAAACTGAATTAAGCTACTGGCAGTTAAGAGATGACCAGTCTCAACTGACGGCACCCGTTCACGAGCATGACGCGTGCATCAGCCCCACTCAGCTCAACCATTTTCAAGGGAACCGAATGACCCAATACACGCGCCACCAGCAGCGAGACATTTAAGTGAGCATGACAAACTCCTAACTGCCATGCTCGTAATGTCAAAAACAAAGAGAATAAAAGTCGTAACCCAATAAGAATGCTTCATGGTACCTCACATTCACAAATAGGAAAAAAATGTGCTTCTACATTAAACAATGCTATGGTTTTCAAAAACAAAAGTAATAAATGATCACAAGTTTAAACTATATTTTCAAATTACAAAAAAAATCAAAATAATTATAGTTTCCAAACTAATCAATCTAGTGTGGTAGTGGAGCTGGACCAGCATTGAGCCAAGCATTTTTATCTTGTATAATCCTCCAACTTATAATATGCCTGCCTGCATAGTGTGCGTTTAATACAAGATTTAAATTTTGTTTCATTGAGTTCTAAAATTTGGGGAGGTATTTTATTATAGCATTTTAAACAGTACCCCATGAAAGAAGAGGCCACTTTTGCCAATCTGAAGCCTGGTTGAACTAACTGGTCCCTATGTCTTGTAACATAGTTATGTCTATCGCCTCTTTTGCTAAAGAGATGAAGATTTTTTCTAACGTACATGATGTTTTCATAGATATATTGACAAGGCACCGTCATGATGTTAATATCCTTAAACAGCTCTCTTAGAGAATCGCACCGGCGGAGATTGTAAATAGCTCTGATGGCTCTTTTCTGTAGTATAAAGATTGAGTCAATGTCTGCAGCCCGTCCCCATAGTAAGATACCGTATGACATGATACTATGAAAATAACTAAAATAGACTAGTCTAGCGGTATCAACATCCGTAAATTGGCGGATTTTTCTAACAGCAAATGCAGCCGAGCTAAGCCGTCCTGCAAGAGATGTTAAGTGAGGACCCCATTGTAGCCTTGAGTCAAGCGTAATCCCCAAGAAAACCGTTTTTTCGACAAATTCTAATTTCTCATTCTTCAATACAATGTCACAATAACTACTTTTGACGTTCGGTAAGGAAAATCTTATACATTTCGTTTTTTTGCCATTAAGAACTAGATTATTAGCAGTGAACCAGTTTTGGACCTGCAGTAAGGCGTTATTTTCATCGTCAAGATTATTAGTCCTTCTATTTATCTTAAATATCAGAGAAGTATCGTCGGCAAACAACACCATATCAAGTTTATTTTGCAACAAATATGATAAATCATTAATATAAACTAAAAATAAAAAAGGACCTAAAATTGAACCTTGGGGTCAATCTTTACTGTCCCCGGATTTAAATCTCTCTCCTAAGACTCGCTTCCGGCCGGGGGACTCGTATTTATATGCGGAGCGAAGAAAATTCTAGATACTGACGTCTCCGGATAAATCCAGAACAATAGAGTCGCGTCGCGGAGCCATAAATCCATTTTATAACTTTGTCCTTCGCGAGTCACTCACGCGAATTTCGACTCTATTGTTAATGGCGGAAAGTACCATTTCCCTTATCCACCTACAGATACCTACAGATTACATACCTACTAAATAGACATACAACGGGTACTTATGACGGAACGTTCCAGATCTTGCCAGGCTAGGTAGGTACTTTGGTTCTAGAGCTTTCGAACAGTAATGCGTTTTAATTATTCGTTGCTACTCTTTAATTTGTCGGAGATATGACGTGTTGAAATTTAACGGCGTAACAGTGCCCCCCTCTTAGTCATGCTCGTCCCGAGCATTATTAGATCCGTGATACGGCGCCAATCTGTCCACATGGACAACCTTAGGCTTCCCTCTTAACCCTTTCTTGATGCGGTAGGTTACATCGTTGATCCTCTTTAGTACGGTGTAAGGCCCCTCCCATCGAGCTTGAAGTTTCGGCGACTTCTCTTTTCGTCGAAGCGGGTTGTGGAGCCAAACCAGTGCACCTTCCTCAAATCCCTGGGCGTTGGCATTACGGTCGTATCTCGTTTTCATTTTAACGCTGGTGTTCATGCTATTCTCACGTACTCGTTTATGCACTTCGTCCAATTGATCTTGAAGGTCACTTACGTAGTCCGTAACTGGCTTAGTCTTGTCAGGTGGCACGCCAGTTATGGCATCGACTGAAAGTCTCATTTCCCTGCCGAAATTCACTCTTGCTGGGGTATGTCCCGTGCTATCATGCACTGCCGATCGGTACGACATCAGAAATAGTGGAATATACCGGTCCCAGTCTTTCTGATGGTCATCGACAACCTTAGCCAGATGATTCTCCAGGGTTTGGTTAAACCTTTCTACCATTCCGTCCGACTGAGGATGCGCAGGTGTTGTGCGTGTCTTATAAATTTCCAGAAGAGTACACATTTCCTGGAACAGCGCAGATTCGAAGTTTCGGCCTTCATCGGAATGGATTTCCAAAGGTGCGCCATACCGACATACTACTTCCTCGACCACCTTCTTCGCCACTGTCGTCGCTTCTTGATTGGGTATGGCGAAGACTTCGGGCCACTTTGTGAAGTAGTCCTGGATCACCACTATGTACTTGTTTCCGTCATCCGTAACTGGGAATAGTCCAGCGACGTCGATGGCAATGCGTTCCCAGGGGGCTCCCACATTGTACAGCTGAAGCCTGCCCCTGCTTCTAGTCTGTGGTCCTTTCACAGATGCGCACGCTATACATTTCCGACACCATTGCTCTATGTCATCTCCACAATTGAGCCAGTAATACCGCTGTCTCACTTTCAGTAGAGTTTTCTTAATTCCCAGGTGTCCTCCAGAAGTACCATCGTGTATCTCCTGTAGCAGGGGGACCACTTCACATCGTGGTACTATCACTTGTGTGGTCACCTCCTTGCCATCGTTCGATTGCCATTTCCTACAAAGCACATCATTTTCTAGGACTAAACTGTCCCACTGTGCCCAGTAGCTCTTTGTGAAGGGACTATGCGACGATACATCACTCCACTGGGGCCTAGTTCCGCTACGCTTCCAGTCCAGTATAGGTCGAATATCGTCATCTTCTTCCTGGGACTTCTTGAAGTTGCCTCCAGTCCTAATTAAATTCACGTGTTCTCGGGCTTCATTCTGTTGGCAGTGTCTACAGTCCTCATTGCACGGACGTCGCGACAAGGCGTCAGCATTATTATGCCCTTTTCCACTGCGATGCTCCGTCACAAAGTTGAACTCTTGCAGCAGCTCGAGCCATCTTGCGACTTGGCCCTCAGGGTTTTTAAATTGTAGAAGCCATTTCAATGCAGCGTGATCCGTCCTTAACGTAAACTCCCTTCCTATGAGGTACTTGTGGAAATGCTGCAAGGTTTTTACCACAGCCAGCAGTTCTCGTCGAGTCACGCAGTAGTTCCTTTCTGGCTTTGAAAGTGCCTTACTGAAGTAAGCGATCACGACCTGTCTGTCACCTTGCACTTGTGACAACACGCCTCCAATTCCCGTGTTGCTGGCATCGATATCAACGACAAATCTTCCGTCCCTGCTCGGATACCCCAGTATAGGCGCTTCACATAGCCGTTGCTTTAGCTCGTTGAATGCTGACTCACAGTTCTTGTCCCAGATAAAATCTCGTTTATCCTCCGTCAGCTGGTGTAACGGTTTTGCAATGTCCGAAAAACTCATAACAAATCGTCTGTAGTATGTGTACAACCCTAAAAATGCACGTACTTCTGTTTTGTTCCTTGGAACTGGCCACTGTTGGACAGCCTTTATCTTCTCAGGGTCGGTTCTCACCCCATCGGCGGAAATAACATGTCCCAAGTAGCTGACCTCCCTCTTGAACAGGGCACACTTCTTTGGGCTTAGTTTTAGGTTAGCCCCTCGTATCCTGGTGAACGCTTTCTCCATGTTCCTTAGGTTTTCCTTAAAAGTGCGGCCCATTATAATGACGTCATCTGAATATACCAGACAGACGTCACCAAGAAGGCCCACCATGACTCTCTCCATGAGGCGTTCAAACGTCGCTGGAGCGTTGCACAACCCAAAAGGCATAACGTTAAATTGCCACAGGCCGTTGCCAATGCCCGTACTGAACGCTGTCTTTTCTATGTCTTTCTCGCTGATCTCCACTTGCCAGTAGCCACTTTTCAAATCAATGGTTGAAAACCACTTCATACCACTGAGCATATCCAGCGTATTGTCTATCCTCGGTAAGGGATAACTGTCCTTCTTCGTCACATTATTCAGCATTCTGTAGTCCACACAGAATCTTGTACTGCCGTCCTTCTTCTTCACCAGAACGACTGGAGAGGACCATGGGCTCGTAGAAGGCTCAATTATTCCGCTATCAGCCATGTCCTTTACCATTTCTGCTACCTCAGTTTCCTTAGCCCAGGGTATACGGCGCGGTCTCTGTTTAATTGGTCTAGCATCACCTGTATCTATCTCATGCTTGACGAGACCTGTTCTTCCGCAATCTTTTCCCGTTGCAAAAATATCTCGAAACCGTAGTCGAACCGTGTAGTTCCGAAGCCGATAAATTGCTCTTAGAATTTTCCAGAAGTTGCTGGATGTGATCCGGTTTACCTTTTATTGCGTCTTGTTTCACTGAAGATGTATTGATTTGCCGGAGATAATTCATCATCATCATCATTTCAGCCGACAGACGTCCACTGTTGGACATAGGCCTCCCCTAAGTGTCGCCACAATGATCGATCCTGCGCGTCTCGCATCCATCGGTTTCCCGCAACCTTCACCAGGTCATCGGTCCACCTTGCAGGAGGCCTTCCGACGCTGCGTCTTCCAGTACGGGGTCGCCACTCCAGAACCTTTCGGCCCCAACGGCCATCTGTTCTGCGAGCAATGTGCCCTGCCCATTGCTACTTAAGTTTGGCGATTCTTCGGGCTATGTCGGCAACCTTGGTTCTCCTGCGGATATCTTCATTTCTGATTCGATCCCGCAAGGAAACTCCGAGCATAGCCCTTTCCATTGCCCTCTGGGTGACTTTGAGCCTTCTGATGAGGCCCATTGTGAGCGACCACGTTTCGGCACCATATGTCATCACTGGCAACACGCACTGGTCATAGACTTTCGTCTTGAGACACTGTGGTATATTGGACGAGAAGATACCGCGCAGTCTCCCGAACGCCGCCCAGCCGAGTCGGATTCGACGGTTGACCTCTTTCTCGAAATTAGCTCTACCCAACTGGATTGTCTGTCCGAGGTAGACGTAATCGTCCACTACTTCGAGTATAGAGTCTCCGATCTTGATAGGAGTGGGTGCTACATGGTTGTTTATCATGACTTTAGTTTTGTCCATGTTCATTTTAAGACCCACTCTTTCGGAAGCTCTACTGAGGTCATTGAGCATTGTGCTGAGCTCCTCCGTAGTCTCGGCCATGACTACTATGTCGTCGGCAAACCGAAGGTGAGTGATGTACTCGCCATTAACATTGATGCCTAGTCCACTCCAGTTCAGAACCTTGAAGACATCCTCCATTGCGGCCGTGAACAGTTTCGGAGAAATGACGTCTCCCTGCCTCACGCCCCGCTGCAGGAGGATAGGTTTCGAGGTCTGGTCCTGAAGTCGGACTGACATAGTGGCGTTTTTGTACAAACACTTCAGCACCTCGATGTACCGATAGTCTATCTGGCACCGTTGGAGAGACTGTAGCACAGCCCATGTCTCGATCGAATCAAAGGCTTTCTCATAGTCCACAAACGCTAGACAGAGAGGCAGATTATACTCCTCGGTCTTCTGTATAACCTGCCGTAGCGTATGTATGTGGTCTATGGTGCTGAAGCCTTTTCGGAATCCGGCTTGTTCGGGAGGCTGGAAATCATCGAACCTGCGCGCGAGACGATTCGTGATGACTCTGGAAAACAGCTTGTAGACATGGCTCAGAAGTGAGATGGGTCTATAATTCTTGAGCAGGGTCTTGTCGCCCTTCTTAAAGAAGAGTACCACCACACCTCCGCTCCATGCCTGTGGCGTTTTTCCCTCGAGTATGACGGAATCGAATAACTTCTGAAGGGCCTTTAGGACCGGTTTTCCACCCGCCTTCAGGAGCTCAGCCGTAATTCCGTCCTCACCCGACGCCTTGTTGTTTTTCAACTGTTTCAGAGCCATCCGAATCTCATACAGGCTGACGTCCGGGATATCTTCAGTGTAGTGTCGAGTCAATCTAGCTCTTGGGTCGTTTGCTAGATTTGCAGCGGGTTTGGAGATTGACGTGTATAACTGTCCATAAAAAGCCTCGATCTCTCCCAGAAGCTCCGATTTGGCGGATACGACTCTGCCATCGTCGGTCTTCAATTTCGTGAGCTGGCTCTGCCCAATAGACAGATCTCGCGCAAACACCTTGGAGCCCTTATTCCGCTCAATCGCGTCTTTAATCCTCTCGGTATTAAATCTGCGAAGGTCGCGTTTCAGAGATTTCGAGATCCGTTTATTGAGCTGCCGGTACGTGCACGCATCATCTGAAGACTGCAAAGTCATTTCACGCCTCTTCTTCATGAGCTCAAGAGTTTGATCAGTGAGCCTCTTGGTCTTGCTTGTACGAGTCTTAAAAAACTTAGACCCGACCGTATGGACAGTTTCCACGAACCCATCGTTGTATTCGTCCACGGAGCTTCCTAGGCACTCGAAACGATTTTGAAGTTCGAGCTGAAAGTTTTCGGAGTTTTGGATCTGGATCTATGCAGGGCGGAGCGTAGACTTCATCGGTCGAGATCTTTCAAGCTTGACATTGATATTTAATGAGCCTCTTACCATGCGGTGATCACTTCCGGTTTTCACCGCATTGATCACGGAGACGTCATTGAATATTTGCTTCTTCGTCGACATGATGAAGTCAATCTCATTTTTACTTGCACCATCAGGGCTTTGCCAGGTCCATTTCCTATGCTCACGCTTTCTGAAGAAGGAGTTCATCATGTAGAGGCCCTCCTTCTCCATAAAGCTGGCCAGTAGGTGTCCCCGGTGGTTCCTACGGCCAAATCCAAATTGCCCCACTCGCAGCTCGTCACCGTCTCGTTTGCCCAGTTTTGCGTTAAAGTCCCCCATGACCACGGTGAAGTGAGTCTTAGGACCATGTATGGCTCTGGATATATCCTCATACATGGTCTCTACTTCGTCGTCTGGGTGTGTCGAGGTCGGAGCGTAAACCTGTATGACCTTCAACGAATATCTTGCTGATATTCTGAGTATAAGGTACGCTACCCTGGTCGACACACTCTCGATCCTCACCACATTGTTCACAAGGGACCTGTGGACGATAAACCCGACACCACCTTGAGACAGCCGGTCCCCTTCCCGGAAATAGAGCAGGTTACCAGATCTTAGGATTATCGTGTCCTCCCCCTGTCTTCGGACTTCGGATAACCCCACAATACTCCATCGTAACCTGCTCAACTCCTCTTCGAGTTCGGTTATCTTCTCGTCGGACCTGAGTGTACGCGTGTTGTACGTTGCCAGGTCCAGTCGTTGACGGTTAATCGATCCCGCCCGGAGATTTTTAGCACCCCGGACCCCAGGGCCGCGCTCACGCCCGTCCACGCTAGCACTACCGCTGGAGTCGCCGAGCACTTGGGGCCTGTTTTTTGTGCTTCTCTGCATTAAGGGGGGTTAGGACCTTAACCCGCCGCGCTGGTCCAATGCGTGTTGGCGGGTCATAATTCACTCCTTCACATCTCCCGACAACACTGTTTTTCTTCAGTTGAACCTCTTCCTTTCCGAGGTTCACAATCCTTACCTTGGATCTCCCTTTCGTCATTACTAATGTTCTCGCGGTGATGAGCTCCGGGTGCCGGCCGGCCAGTATCTTCAACTAAAACACATCTTGTTTGCCTGATTTTCTTAGGAAATTTTACTTCGACTAAGGTTTCTGTTTTTGGAGCCAGTGTAACATTCTTTAAACAATACAGGTTGCATGAGTTATTTCCTCGCAGGAAGACTTCTTGATCTGGGAACTTCAATACTCCCCTATCGATATCTAAAATACATCGGTTATTCCGCAGGAAGTCGAGACCCAGTATGCAATCGTCCGTAATATTCGCAATTAAAACAGGGTGGGTATACACTTGATCACCAATTTTTAACTCGATTTCTGTATCACCGAGGACGGAGACTGGCTGGCCGGTTGCTGTCTGAAGTTGGCAGGATTGAGACTTTCTTTGCCACGAGATGGTTCGTTTCAGCAACTCAGGTCTTACAATAGTTCGCGACGCCCCGGTGTCAACGGTAAAATTGCAAGCACTATGATTCAGCGTCCCTTCGACGATCAAACTATTTCCGTCGTGAACTTGATTGATGGTGATGGTTGGGGCCTTCAGTTGACCAGCCAGCACCCGCCCCGCGGCCCTCGCGACTTTTAGTTTAACGACTCCTCGTTAACTTGAGTTCCGGAGTCCACACTTCCCCTCTTCCTCTTGGGGCAATCGGTACGAATGTGCCCTTTTTCCCCACATCCGTAGCACGTCGAAATATAGCGTGACTTTGTCGTGGAAGAAGCCACTACTTCTCGGTGTCGTGGCTGCGTTGTAGGCGAGACCACTACTTCTCGAACTCTGTGCGTGCGAGAATCTTGTCGGACGGCTTCCACTTCCAAAGCGTGTGCCATCGCACTCTTTAAAGTTTGGTGGTGTCCGAGTCGCACCGTAGCCCTGACTTCTGGATCCCGTAGACCGTCGATGAATGCTTGCACCAGATTTACTTCCACCGTCTCTGGTGTCATCGACATGTATGCACGCCGGACCAGCCGTTCAACTTCGACTCCCCACTGCTGCAGGCTCTTGTTGGACCTCTGCGTTCTTTCACGAAGTTGCGCACGGAAAACATGCTCAAGGTGCTTGTCACCGTAGCGAGTGTCCAGTCCCTCCATGAGGCGCGCCAATGTCCTGCCGTCCGGAGGTAGGTTCTCTAGGACCAGCAGAGCGTCCCCTCGTAGAGCCAAAGTTAATGCCGCAAAAGACTGTTTATCATCCCAGCGGTTTGTTTCAACGAATGTCTCAAATTGGTACTTAAATGCCGTCCAGGAAGACGTGCCATCAAAACGCGGCACATCAAATTTTGCGGCCGATGCACAGGGGGTGTGCGATGGTGAGCCAACAGCAACGAGCTCGCGTGCTTCGAGCTTGACAATTTTTTTATTGATGTCCAGCAGTCGATCTTCATGGCCATCAATTCTTGTTTCGAGGCTATCAGCTCGGGCGGAAACCTCCTTTACCTCTAAGGTGAGATTCTTTACCTTCTCACCCAACGTAACGAGGCCGTGGTCGATTTTATCGAGGATCAGGTTCTGCTTAGACTCTTGATCTCGGCGAGCTTCTTCCTGTTCACGGCGAGCTTCTTCCTGTTCGCGGCGAGCGGCTTCCTGTTCGCGGCGAGTTGCTTCCAATTTGCGGCGAGCTTCTTCTTGGTTAGCCGCGATTAGGTCCTGGAGCTTACGCTGGTTAGCCTCTTGTTCGCGGCGGGCAGCTTCCATACTAGCTTGCATGGCGGCCAACACCGCAGCGAGGTTCAATTCCGTGGATGGTCCCGTTGGCACCTCAGCAGCTGCCGTTGCTCCCATACCAGCCTGATCTTCCTCCTCCATACGATGACGCACAGCATCCATCTCTGCTTGCCTCCTTGTTCGTGGTCGCTGTTCGTCGTCCCTCTGTGGTAATGGCATCACAAACAATCAGTAATTAGTCTAGTCAACAATAATCCAAATCACAATTAGCACTAGAGTTCCGTTATACTATCGCCTCGGTCGTTAGATAAAATCACTTCGCACTCTTAGGTAGATCGTTCTCGTTCGCAGTCGAAATCAAAACTGACTCGCTTCCGGCCGGGGGACTCGTATTTATATGCGGAGCGAAGAAAATTCTAGATACTGACGTCTCCGGATAAATCCAGAACAATAGAGTCGCGTCGCGGGGCCATAAATCCATTTTATAACTTTGTTCTTCGCGAGTCACTCACGCGAATTTCGACTCTATTGTTAATGGCGGGAAGTACCATTTCCCTTATCCACCTACAGATTACATACCTACTAAATAGTAGGTACAACGGGTACTTATGACGGAACGTTCCAGATCTTGCCAGGCTAGGTAGGTACTTTGGTTCTAGAGCTTTCGAACAGTAATGCGTTTTAATTATTCGTTGCTACTCTTTAATTTGTCGGAGACATGACGTGTTGAAATTTAACGGCGTAACAATAATAATAATAATACGGAAGGAAGGCACGGTTGACATCTGTCGGGCATGTCACCGTCCGGGAGAATCAATTCGTCACATTATCTCTGGTTGTTCTCGTTTAGCTAACGGAGAGTACTTGCATAGGCACAACCTTTTAGCCAGGATTATCCATCAGCAACTTCCTCTGAAATACTTTCTTGTGGAATCGGAAGTGCCATACTATAGGTATGAGCCCGACCCAGTTCTTGATAATGGTCGTATCACGTTGTACTGGGATCGGCCCATCATCACTGACAGGACTATTGTGGCCAATAAGCCTGATATAGTGGTGGTGGACCGATGCGAGAGGCGTGCAATGATTGTTGACATATCTGTTCCGCATGACGAGAACCTCGTGAAAACCGAGAAAGATAAACAAATCAATTATATTGACTTGGCTCGCGAGGTTGTCGACATGTGGGAAGTGGATTCAGCGATTATTGTACCGATAGTCGTTTCAGCCAATGGCTTAATAGCCAAGAGCCTCGACCAACACTTTAGGAGGCTCTCGTTAGGCGGCTGGATCAAGGGCTTGATTCAGAAAGCGGTACTCCTGGACACGGCTCGTATAGTCAGGAGCTTCCTTTCCCTGGAGCCCTGACCACCGATAGCTTGGACCCTGTTCCCGATACCGGTGGGACACTATTCTTTATATTTTTAAATGTTTTTTTTTTATATTGAAATATTTAAAAATGAAATTACTTTATTGAAAATAAAGGAGATAATAATAAAATCTTTATTAAACCCTTTAGGGTATAATAAAGATTTTATTATTATCTCTGAGTTTACGAGTTGTGTAAGTGAGATCATCTCAGTGATTGAGAGCAGTGAAGTGGAGTCGGTCTTTGTGTTGGGAGACTTTAACGCGCACCCAGGGACACGATTCTCACGTGAGTTACTTTTAACGTGTGTTGATCAATCATGGTCTTGCGTTGATACAGAACTTTTGCCGCAAGACTCGCATACTTTTACTAGCTCAGCCAATGGTTCCCTCCGCTGGCTGGATCACTGTATTGTCACGGAGGCCGCCAGGCATTTGGTAAATAGTGCGTCTATTTTGTATGGCGTTTACGCCTCGGACCACATTCCGTTATTAATAGAATGTAACATTAATCTTATCAAACCCAAAATAATTGAATCTAACATTTATTGTAACAAGGTTGTGTGGGGTGAGAGGGATTTAGAACAGATAAATAAGTATCTTGATTACTGTAATAGCAACTTAAAACAAATGGATTTTCCTCCAGAATTTTGTAATTGTGCTGATAATATGTGTCACAATCCTGAACATCAGTTGATGATAGATAGGATGTATAATAAATTGATTTGTATTTTGAAAAAAGGAGCCGAACTTTCCCATGCCGGTTCAGTTATGAAGCGTCATAAGGGAAACTATGTGGTGGGGTGGAATAAACACGTCCGCGAGGCTCACCGTGATGCCCGACTGTGTTATCAAACGTGGTTGTTGTACAACAAACCGACTTCTGGTTTTATTTATGAAAACATGTGTGCATCGCGAAAACTTTTTAAAAGTAAATTAAAATATTGCCAAAACAATCAAGAGAAAATTAAAATGGATATGCTGGCGTCTTGTCATAAAAGTAAACAATTTAATAAGTTTTGGAAATTAACGAATAAGTTAAAACATAGGTCGGGGAAACCGGTGAGCGTCGCGGGTGTGACCGACCCCACTGATATAGCTAAAGCCTTTCAAAAACATTTCAACGTTAAGTCGCGTCTGTGTGGCTATAGTGAACCGTCATATAGTGGCGCAGGGGCGGCCGTGACCGGGGCGCCTACCGTCAGGTTCTCCGCTAAAGAAGTCGCGACAAGTATACAGAACATGGTGAGGGGAAAGTCCCCCGGTCACGACGGCCTCAGCGTCGAACATCTCAAATACGCTGGGGTACACTTACCGCGAGTGCTTGCTATGATTTTTAACTTATGTGTAAGTCATAGTTACTTACCTGTAGAACTTAGTGATACGATCGTTGTGCCGGTAGGTAATAAAGAACAGGACGGGCGACGCTTCCGATATTTCCAACTATAGGCCAATATCGCTTGCTACTATCTGTGCTAAAGTATTGGATAGTCTGCTTGATAAAATTCTAGCTAAACATATCGCTCTCGAGGATGGTCAGTTTGGTTTCAGACCAAATTTGTCAACGGATAGTGCAATTTTATGCCTTAAGCAGACTGTCCAATATTATACGGACAGAAAGACTCCAGTTATAGCATGTTTCTTGGATTTATCGAAGGCGTTCGACCTGGTCAATTATGACCTGCTCTGGCATAAGCTCACTCATGACACTTCTGTCCCGGCTGATGTGATATCACTGTTTCGATATTGGTACAGTACTCAAAAGAATAAAGTTAGATGGGCTGACGCTTATTCTGATATGTATGGGCTGGATTGTGGGGTGAGGCAAGGGGGTTTGAGCTCTCCTCGTCTTTTCAACTTATACATAAACAAACTGATAGGTGGGCTCAGTAGCACTAATATTGGTTGTCACGTCGACGGTGTTTGTATGAACAACATCAGCTACGCTGATGACATGGTGTTGTTGAGCCCATCTATTGGTGCAATGAGAACGCTTCTCAAAATTTGTGAAAGTTATGCGGTGGCCCACGGGCTCAAATACAATACCGATAAGAGTGAATGGCTAGTTTTTAAATCGGGTACTTTAACCTACAAACAGCTGCCTGAACTCTTACTCTCTGGGTCTTCTCTAATTCGGGTTTCGAAGTTCAAGTATTTGGGTCATTGGGTCACTGATGACTTTAAAGATAATGTTGATATAGATAGGGAGCGCAGGTCGCTGGCTGTCCGCTGCAACATGCTGGCCCGCAGGTTTGCACGCTGTACTGACTCTGTCAAAATAACGCTTTTTAAGGCGTTTTGTCAGTCGTTTTACACGTGCAGCCTGTGGACCAAGTATACCCAGCGGGCATACAGCGACCTGCGCGTACAGTACAATAACGCATTCAGGGTGCTTTTGGGGTTGCCGTGGCGATGTAGCGCATCAGGGATGTTCGCGGAAGCATGTGTTGACGGGTTCGCCGCGATCATACGGAGGCGATGCGCTTCCATGCTGGAGCGCCTGCGTTCCTCCTCCAATGGCATCCTGAATGTCTTTGCAGACAGGTGGGACTCCCCCCTCTTACAAAGGTGGATAAGTGTCCAGACGCACTTATCGAATTAAACTAATGAACCATTGTAACAAAAATGGTTCATTGGTTGTTTATTATTACTATTTAATTAAATACTAACACTAGGTTAAGTTGTTCTATTACTAACACATATGGATGTTTTATCTGAATTAAATATTTTGAATTTGAATTTGAATTTGAATAATAAAGATTAAAAAAAAAAAAAAAAGATTAAGATTAAGATATTTTTTTTATTTAGTATAAACACAATATAGTATTATTACATATTTTATGCAACTAATAAATCTTAAATTAATAACTATGCTAGTATCCAACAAATAACTATGTGTAAAATTAACTATATATTAGGACTTATGAAACTAATACTTTAAACCTAAAGTTATGTAAAATTAGCGACTTTCCTGAGCTAGGTTTATAAAAACCTGTGTTTCAGGTCATCACTCGACGAGACTTATCATTTAAGGTGCATGTATGTTTACAGAATTATGAATAACAACTTACTAACTTAACCCTACACTCATACTAAAACTTCCAAAAGTTTCTCTGTGTCTGTGTCATTTAGTTTTAAAAGGTACTCTGATATCAGTGTACTACATTTGATGTGATTTACGCTATATAAATCTAATAATTTGTTCAGCTTGTTGTACAAAAAAGGTCCTAAAAATACGTAAAATCTTTTAGCAAAAGCGTGTCTAGTCTGTTCTTTTTGGCATACCATATCTTTCCTCCTCCTGGTTAAAGATTCTGGGCGATAAGATTAAAAAATAATCTAAAAATAAAAATGGAAGATCTAAAAAATAATCAATAATAAATACTAGCTTTTGCCCACGGCTTCGCTCGCGTTAAATTCCGGGTAACACGGTTCCCCTTTCGGCTTATTTTTTTCCAACATCTTCAATAAATTAATATCTTTAATGTACTTAAGAGAGTAATAAATACAAAAATTTATTAAATTATATACTTCCTATTCCTACTACCTTCCTCCAAGAATCACGCTATCGAGTGGTGAAAACCGCTTGAAAATTGGTGTAGTAATTTTTGAGTTTATCGCGAACCGACAGACAGACGCGGCGGGGGACTTTGTTTTATAATATGCATTGATACAATATCGCTCACCATACAAATTCATCATAAGATACGAAAATATGAAATATTATCTTCGTCATGATAGTCCATTGAATTGTATGGCGAGAGATATTGTATCTTAAGATAATAAATATTATAGTATCTTAGCCGTGTGCAGCGCCCCTTAGTGAACTCCACTGTGGGTGACGTAACCTATGACAAACTTATTATTTTCGGTAGATACAGTAATCGGGTCTAGGGATCGAAACGCAAAATTAAGTTTTTTTTTATTGTATACTAGCTTTCCGCCCGCGGCTTCGCCCGCGTGAACTACAGTTTATATCGCGCGGGCAGAGACCCGTGCTCAGCAGTGGAATTATAGGTAGCCTATGTGTTATTCCAGTGTCTCTTCTACCTACCTACTAAATTTGATCTAAATCCGTTCAGTAGTTTTTGAGTGAAAGCGTAACAGACAGACAGACAGAGTTACTTTCGCATTTATAATATTAGTAGGGATGTTATGGACCAGGGGCCCGACCATAAAGATTTACAAAACAATCTTATTGCAGGAACGTTTTATTTCCATCATAAAGTAATATTACTTCATTTCGTACCGTGAACTTAATCACTCAGTATGATTGTATCATTGTATTCCTGCTAGGGGCCAGGAAAGAATGAACGATTTTAAAGATTTTGTCTATTCCCTGCTAAACAGAAAAGAAACGCGCTATATAGATCTGTGTAGCGTTGTCTCTTTCACATGTTTGTTCGAGTCGCTAGTTCATTGTGAACCATACATGGGGTGCCACGACAGAAAACCTCCACGAGTGCCCGCGGGCTGTAGTTCCCTTGCGGACACGTCCTGAGGGAAGGCCAGTCTGCGGGACGGTGCACCCTGGAAGGCGGCCATAGACCCCCTTGGGCACTCCTACCTAAGGGCCTCGATGGCCGTCTGTGAATGTTCTGTCCGACGGACCACTTTAACGCGTGTCCCTCTGCTACAGCAGAGGACACAGTGGCGAAGTAAGAGCGAGCTCGGTGTGCACTCACACTGGCAGGCAGGAGGAAGAAGTATTCCTCCTTTTGCCACCGTTAGTCTCATAGCCCCAGAGATTGTCCAAGGTCATGTTTCTGACTCTTGATGGAGGACGAGGGCCTTGGCTTAACCGCCAGGGCCGCGAGGAAGACAACCTCTAAAAAATTACCGAAAACCTCCAAGCGGCGGCGCACCGTGAGGGAGGTTGTTAGCTTGACTAATGGGTAGATAAATTAGTCTTTAGTGCGAACCACTAACTTTGAGCCAGTGCCCAAAGATAATACTCGTGGGATCTAATAGGGAAAATCATTCAATTTTTTTTTAACCGACTTCGAAAAGGAGGAGGTTCTATGTTCGGCTGAATGTATGTTTTTTTTTTTGTATGTATGTTCACTGATATTTCGGTCAATTGTGAACCGATTTGGAAAAATTTTTTTTTGATTGAAAGGTTATGCTTCCAAGTTGGTTCCATAAAAATATTGTTATGATCTGATCATGAACTTCGAAGATATGGAACAGAACTCCTCATAGAATCATAGCAGAGTTGTCGTAACAAGTAAAATTGCTTTGTTTATACGTGTAGTCGATGACTGACTGAAAGAAAAGGGGGAGGAGAAAGAGAGAGGGGGTAAATTCATGTAATATAACCGTATTTGGGATTATAAGAATCGTTATGAGATGCACTCTGGCTATAAGGTAATTTATGTTTAGCTGAAGGGTAGATACTTTTTAATGGTGCTACCATAACTAAATGTGTGTTGGGAAATTGTGGCAACACTGATAGCATCAACACAGCTTACGTTACGGTCCGAGTTAAAAAATACGTAAAAGTGACAATTTCGTTTCAAAAACCCTTACACTCCACTTCAGTGTGTAAATCTACATCGTGGGATCCCCCATTGCTGTTATCTGCGAGAAACGCTGCTGCCTTTGAGAGAAAATACAGCCGCAAGTACTACACTATTTTTAAACTTTTCCATATTAACATTGACAAGTTATCCAAGTACCCACATACGGCCTCATTTTCTACTGTCAACTTCAAATGACAGCTGTCATTGTCACACTGTGACATTGACATTTGACAGCTATCTGATAAAAGGGTTGCCAGGTAATTGCAATCTCCCCGAAATCGGGGTAGGGCTGTTATCATAAGTGATTTGATAACTCTATGCCGCAAATAAATATGGACGAGAATATAACCTATCGCAACCGTAACCTATTCAGAACGAGTTCAATATGTGACGTGACTGCTGAAGGTTCAGCTCTTCTTGATGCAACTATGATGAGTCTACCGAATACATCGTTAAATACCAGCCAAACAGTTATTGAATTACAGGAAAAAAATAAACAACTATATAATGACCTACAAAGTGCTCATCAAGAAATTGAAAATTTAAATTCTGAAAATTTCAGACTAAAAACCGACATACAAAGACATATTAAAATAATAGACGCCTATAAGAACATAAATAGTATTGACTTAAATATTTCGACTTCACGCTCAGGGCGGAAACGGAGAACAATCCATAATGGCAAAGTAACGCCTTCGACAAGACACAAGCAAACAATCACCACTGTACCATATAGAGTAGATGACAAATTACTTGACGACGACAAAAGGATATCACCATCTGCTGACCAGACTCAAAACGAAATTAGGCTAGGGTTGGACCAGATATTAAACACTGAACTAAATCCTTTAAGAAGGTATTGTACTGGAGCTAATATAATGCCGTTGGAAGACACAAATTTAGAAGCTAACGTGATTCCTGTTTTACCCTTCCGATTGAACTCAGACAGCACAACTTTGAACGTAACGACTGCGACGACACGACGTAATATTACAGTTAAAAATACTCTGCAAAACAAACTATGTATATTAAGTGATAACAATGTTAATAGTATATTACAGATTGCCAAAAACACGTTTCCAAACAAAAAAATCTGCCACTACTGATTTCCAAAGGCAGGTATAATGGAACTTTTTGCAACTTTGGATAAAAAATTGGTAAATTACACTCTTGATGATTATTGTATAATTTTCCTAGGTGAAAAGGACTTCTTAGTATCTAATAATTATACAAAATTAGTTGACTATATAAATACCTAAGTAACCAGGTTTTTAAATATGCTTACACTTTTGATACTAACAAACAGCTACAATATTCACATGAAATGTTTTCTAAGTATACCGGTAAAGTTAACAATACTGCAATGAATAATGTCTTCGGAAACTTGAAAAACTATTTAGACCAGTTTAATCAGTCAACACATCAAAATATTTGTAATTATAATCATTTTAATTTGACGCCAGCATGTGAAGACATGGAAAAAAATCAATTGAAACGAGGCACTATCCCGTATTACTTTAATAGAATGAACGCAAAGCCACTTTCATCAAAACTTAATTTATCAAATTGTAACACAGTAACTAACGACAGTGATTTTTTTCGTGCCTAATATAGTGCCAAATGCAGTCTATAAAAATACTTTGATGCAAAAAAGCAGATGTTTAAAGGTATTCCATCAAAATGTATGTGGAATAAGTAATAAAAAAAACTGAGCTAGAATACATGGAAACCACGGATTTTCGTGTAGACTACCTGTGCATAACAGAAAATTTCTTAAATCCTCAGTCTGCTGAAGTATTTAATATTTCCAATTATAATTTAGCTTCATACAACACAAGGACAAACAAAAAAAGGGGAGGTACTCTTATTTCAGCAAATGTAAATAAAGATTGTGAAAATATTGATTTTGTTAAAAAACTGTATAAATCAGATAGCTTTGAAATATGTGGGATGAAAGATATTGAAACAGGGTTATGTATTTGTTGTTGCTACAGAAGTCCCTACGATAAAAATTTTGAAGGTTTTATGTCTAGTTGAGAAAAATTATTAGAACATTTTATTAACAAGAAGTGTATGATATGTGGTGATTTTAATATTGACGTGCTTGTTGAGAGTAAGAAATCTACTGAATTTTCTAGTATTTTGACTTGTTATAACTTTCGATATCTCATAAAGGCTCCTACGTTTATTAGGAATAACGCAAATTCGTGTTTAGACAACATAATTACAAATCTTGCTGACGATGACATAAAAAATTGTATTGTTGATCACAATGGCTTGGCAGATAGGCATGGTGGTCTGTTTTGCGACATAGTTCTTGACAAAACCGACAAGAAATCTAATGTCGCTGAGTAGACTATAATAATCAAAAAAAGGATTTTTAATGATAAAAATAGTGTCGCCTTCAAGAATTATATCAGTAATTGACGTGCGGTCGGGATTGTGGTCGTCGTATGTGGACAGACTCGACATGTACTTCTTAGTAAATAAAGTGGAGGACGATTTAAAGTTACCAACTCTGATTGCGAGCATGGGGGACGAAGCATATGAATTGCTCGTCAATCTCGCCAGTCCCAAGAAGCCGACGGAATTGTTATATAATGAAGCCTGCGAACTATTGAGTCTACATTTACATCCGGCGCCATCTTTATTGGCAGAAAGATTTCGTTTTCGGCAGAAACGACAGAGTACTGCGGAGGATGTCGCGGCTTACGTTGCGGAACTAAAAAGATTATCACGCAATTGTAGATTTAACGCAAACTTGCATGAAAACTTGCGCGATCAATTTGTGTGCGGTTTACAAAGCGATGCGATTCGGCAACGTTTGTTCGCAGAGAACGATGCGATTACTTTTGCGGAGGCAATCAAATTGGCTAGTTCTTTGGAGGCGGCGGAGAGGGATGCAGCAGTGGTCGAGAGATTGACAACCGCAGCGGAAGCAAGTGTAGCTTGCCCAGTACTCGCACTAACGTCGGGCACGGGCCGCACTGGGCGCATAGGCGGGTGGCGAGTCGACGGTAGTGGAGCGGGACCGGCGGTGGCGGCAACTGCAGGCCGCGAGTGGTTTGCCGGCGTGGAGAAATCGACGCGAGCCAGGGCGGCGGAAGGTGCGAGTGCGTGTGCGGCATGTGGAGCTACGAACCACCAGTACGCTAATTGCCGCTATAGGAACTTTGTATGCAGCAAATGTCAGCGAGTTGGTCATCTGCGGCGGATGTGCCCGGAACGAGAGGGGCAGAGGCCACAGGAAAAAAATAACCGGGATCGAGCTGCAAGGCGTGAATTTCATTTCGGTGATCTGCGGTACGGTACCGATGAGGATGACGTCATCGAGGATTTGAATGTTTTGTTCTTAAACAGTTGGTGAAGCGTCAATGCCTCTTATAAATACCGATATATTTTTTAAAAGGATTTATATAATATCTTAGTCAGTTTCCCGCATTCCAAAAACATTATTTCATTTAAAGGTAAGACAATTGAGTCTCTGTTGAATTCCGCAAACGCTTGAGATGCTTGCGAATGACCGACAGAGGGCGACCCTTCTTTTCCGCCCCGCGCAATCTTCAATACGTTATGTTCACCCGCTCCGCAATAAAAATCCCATATCTGTTGAAAACCGGTCAATTTTCGTGAAATAAGTGCATCTGCTACCGTGAGACATTATAAACTTCTAGTGCAGTGTGTTTTTTACGAGTTCTGACCAGTCCACCGGTGGATGAATACTGATATTTCGCCGGCCGGCATCACACGCAACGACGACAAGCCCGTGAATAAGGTGATTTCCCGTCTCTCTGGATTCGCAAGGTACGTGGGCTCTCTTGTTGCAATAGATGTAGAGGATATTGGTTTCAGAAGGAATCTTCAACAGAGATTTGATTTTTATAAATTTAAATCTACATACACCCTCATATTTCGGGAGGTCTTGAAACCCCCACAGTTTCAGATGAGACTATTTACACGCCTCATCATAATTATTTTGGTCCTTTCGAGCCGCATAGGCAACCGCTCCCTAGTTAGATTTTCACGTAATATTTGGTGAAAATCGTAAATTCAGTACCGCATAATAGGTATAGGTTATAGATGTTTACGTAAACTCTTGGTAAACTAATCTTACCTACTTACTTACAAACCGCTCCGCTAATAACATAAACATAATCTATATGTATAAAAATGACCCCCGTTTTCCGTTGTCACGACTTGGCATGAAAACGGCTTGACCGATTAGGCTGTTTTTTTTTTTGTTGTTATTGTTATTGTGAGAAGGTTCTTATGGGAAAAAAAAATAGGGTAGAGTAGGGTAGAGTAGGGTAGAGTAGGGTAGAGTAGGGTAGAGTAGGGTAGAGTAGGGTAGAGTAGGGTAGAGTAGGGTAGAGTAGGGTAGAGTAGGGTAGAGTAGGGTAGGGTAGGGTAGAGTAGGGTAGAGTAGTAGGGTAGAGTAGGGTAGAGTAGGGTAGAGTAGGGTAGAGTAGGGTAGAGTAGGGTAGAGTAGGGTAGAGTAGGGTAGAGTAGGGTAGAGTAGGGTAGAGTAGGGTAGAGTAGGGTAGAGTAGGGTAGAGTAGGGTAGAGTAGGGTAGAGTAGGGTAGAGTAGGGTAGAGTAGGGTAGAGTAGGGTAGAGTAGGGTAGAGTAGGGTAGAGTAGGGTAGAGTAGGGTAGAGTAGGGTAGAGTAGGGTAGAGTAGGGTAGAGTAGGGTAGAGTAGGGTAGAGTAGGGTAGAGTAGGGTAGAGTAGGGTAGAGTAGGGTAGAGTAGGGTAGAGTAGGGTAGAGTAGGGTAGAGTAGGGTAGAGTAGGGTAGAGTAGGGTAGAGTAGGGTAGAGTAGGGTAGAGTAGGGTAGAGTAGGGTAGAGTAGGGTAGAGTAGGGTAGAGTAGGGTAGAGTAGGGTAGAGTAGGGTACAGTAGGGTAGAGTAGGGTAGAGTAGGGTAGAGTAGGGTAGAGTAGGGTAGAGTAGGGTAGAGTAGGGTAGAGTAGGGTAGAGTAGGGTAGAGTAGGGTAGAGTAGGGTAGAGTAGGGTAGAGTAGGGTAGAGTAGGGTAGAGTAGGGTAGAGTAGGGTAGAGTAGGGTAGAGTAGGGTAGAGTAGGGTAGAGTAGGGTAGAGTAGGGTAGAGTAGGGTAGAGTAGGGTAGAGTAGGGTAGAGTAGGGTATAGTAGGGTGGAGTAGGGAAGAGCGGGAGCGAAGCCGCGCGGGTAAAGCTAGTTGACAATAGATTCTACGTAGGTTTTGGTAAATCTGTCAATATTGTTTCATAGAATTGAATGTACCTATTACGTAATAATTGGTAAAGTTCATTCTATGTAGGTATACATAATTTAATATTTCACTTTGGTAGCACGTTCAATAGGAGGTAGTTACTCATCACTTCGGCTTTGTGCGTATTACTCATTTTTATTCAGATACCTCCACATAGTTGGTAGGTGCATTATTATTGTAAACCGCCTGATAAGTTTACCGCATATTTTTAGATATTGTTCTAGATATTAACTTAACAAAATGACTGATAAACAATTAAGGCCGGAAGATTTACTGACGATCCTTCATGAAAAGAAAGGATTGTTATTCAAACGCGTTAATCGATTATATGATTTATCGAAAAATATTTCGTCGTTCGATTCGAAAAATAATGAGAGTTTTATGACTGAATCGGAAACTATTGACGACATTCGTGTCAAATTTGAATCTTATGTCGATCAAATTAACCACATAAACATTAATCTGAAGCCTGGTTCGAGTCCCGACTATGCTTGTTTAGAATCCTTTGAAGATTTGTTTATTCATGTTAAGCGTATTAGGAATAAAATCAGTAATAGTCAATCTCTGTTATCACAAAGTAGTAATTCGAAGACGCTTTTTGAACCGCTAAAAAAAAAAGTTGCCGCCTATCGCACTGCCATCTTTCGACGGGAAACCCGAGAATTGGCCTGTTTTCTACGAGTCATTTAAGTCGAATATTCATAACAACGATCAGCTGACTGACTCGCAGCGCGTGCAGTACTTAGTAGGTAGGCTTACACATAACGCGTTAAAGATTACAGCCGGTATTGTGCCGACGGCTGATACCTACTATTTTCTATGGGACAGCTTAGTTAATAAATACCAGGATAAACGCACATTAGGTATACACTATTTAAATACTATATTAGATTTAAAAAGTTGTTTATGTAACGCAAATGGTCTCGATTCTTTCATTGAAACATTTAGTGCGAGTATTTCTGCCTTGAAACAGCTTGGGATTCCCGATCTGGCGGATTTTATTCTTTTACATTGTGCTATGAGAAAAATAGATTCACAGACTGGTCAATCATTTGAACTTTCCGTTCGCGATGTTGAAATTCCTACAACTAAGTTGTTGATTAGTTTTGTTCAAGATCAGGCTAAGATATTGACACGCTCGAATTTATCTCATTCGAGCGCGAAATATAATTATAACAAACCTCATGGTTCCGCACCGCGTGACCCTCGCACGCAGACGAGAGCGTTTGTTGTGAGTGAGTCCCCTAACTTATCCGCTTCTACCGCGACTTCGGTCAGGAACTGCGCGTATTGTAATGATAGCGCTCATGTTCAGTTGTATAACTGCGCTAAGTTTCAATCCGCGTTGACTCCTAGAACTAGGTTTGAGTTTATTAGATCCAAGCATGGTTGCGTAAATTGTCTGAGCACTTCGCACGGTTTGAGTAATTGTAGGTCGACCTCAGTTTGTAACGTGTCTAAAAAACGCCATCATACCTTATTACATTTTAATAACTATAATAAACAACCACATACAACTGATATTAAATCGACGAATTGCAATGTCGCCGCGCCGTCGCGGCTAGCCTGGCGGTGACGCCGGCGCCGTCCGCTGCGCCTCTCGCTCATCCCCCGCCCCGCGCGGCGTCTTCGCTTGTGCCGCGCTCTTATTCTCATTGCGATAAGGTCGATATTCCCGCACCGGTGACCGTGTGTTGTTCGGATAATGTTTCTCAAACGTTTCCGACACATAACACGGCCGTGTTATTAGCTACAGATACGAAGACTAAGTCGGCAATTCTTTTATCAACCGCTCAGGTCTATGCGCGCGCTAATAATGATAGTTCGGGCCATAAAACAATAGTCAGGTGTTTAATTGATAATGGTTCGCAAAATAATTTAATAACTACAGCTTGTTGTCGAAAACTCAACTTAGTAATAATTCCTTTGAGTAATTCTTTTGTCAAAGGAGTTGGTTCTGTCTCGCGGCCGATTATAGGTTATGTAAACTTAGATATCGAGTCTCGCGTATACTCGCATCAGAAATATACTATTCACGCGTTAGTAGTTGAGTGCATTACGGATCAGCTACCTTCGCACCATATTAAGTGGGATTGTCATGTAGACTTCCACTCGCTTCCGCTCGCTGATTTAAGCTGGAATATTCCAGGTGATATTGACTTAGTGTTAGGTGCTCAACTGTTTCCGTATATTTATTTGGGAAATAGGGTAGACTTAGGTTCACATACGCCACCCGCATTATTAACCACATTCGGGTATGTCCTTATGGGTGATTTTCCGCATAGTAAAGATAATTTGAATTTATCTAGCTCTTCTTTCACAGCACTCGCCCTTAATGATTTATTACAAAAGTTCTGGGAATTGGAAGAAGTTGAAAATAAACGTTTTTTATCTCCCGAGGAGACCGAATGTGAGAATATTTTTTCCTCGACCGTGTCACGCGACGATGCGGGACGTTATACCACGGTAATAGTATCATACAGTATTGTAACTCGGCCGTATCTTTGAAATAAATGCCTACAGCCGCGCGGTACGTAAACATGCGATAGGGCTGCACGCCTCCAGCATTCTAATTACATTTGCCTACTTTGTGTTGCCATTTAGTTTTGTGATTGTAAATATACTTAACTCGACTTACGCTATAAAAGCATGTATTGGTTACTCGGAAAGAAATCCTGTTTATCAATACATAATAAGATAACATTTTACAAGCATATTTTGATGCCAATTCGGACGTATGGTATTCAACTCTGGGGCTGTACTAAACGGAGCAACTTCAAAATAATACAACCATTCCAAAATAAAGCACTCAGGGATACTGTAAAAGCACCTTGGTACATCAGAAATGACGACCTCCACCGTGACCTCAAAATGGAACTCGTCACCACCATCATTCAAAAATTTGCTGAAGCCCACGAGCACAGACTTCACCAACATGTGAATGTTGAGCTGTTAGACAATACGGACCTAGTGCGTAGACTAAAGAGAACTAAACCTTTTGAGTTAGTGTAGTGTTTAAAGTTAGTGTATAATAGTGATCAATGCTGTGTTATGCAAATAACACATGAACAAAGTGTTTTTCAACCGACTTCGAAAAGGAGGAGGTTCTATGTTCGGCTGAATGTTGGCAAAATGTTCACCGATATCTCGGTCAATTGTGAACCGATTTTGAAAATTATTTTTTTGATTGAAAGGTTATGCTTCCGGGTTGGTCCCATAGAAATATTGTTATGATCTGATCATGAACTCCGAAGATATGGAACAGAACTCTTCATAGGATCATAGCAGAATTGTCGTAACAAGTACGTGTAAGTGAGTTTTAACTTGACCGAAATGAACTGTCGTTTGGTTGTAGTTGTTGGCTAGTGACGTGTGGTTAACAATATTGTAATATTCGCAAAATGCAGGCTAATATTAGTATTGAAGTGAGGGCGACTATCATTGGGCTGCATAAAAGTGGTCTTAATAAAACACAAATATCTGAAGAAACCGGACTGAATGTGAGTATAATAGCTATTAATGAATTGTAACTTTATTATAAACTAGCTTCTGCCCGCGACTTCGTCCGCGGAAAATTTCTTGTTTTAAAATAAGATTACACTCGATTAGACGCTGCGCACGTTCATCGCTAGATTCCTGAGCACGGGCCTGCGATGTTATGGCATTTTGCCTACCAAGCCGCTGCGAGCGCTCAGCGCTAGTATCCCTATCCCTTGTCTCAGAGACATGCTGCCTTAAATGAGATAGACGCTGCGCACGTTCAGCGCTAGATTCCCGAGCACGGGCCTGCGATGTTATGACATTTTGCCTAAAAAGCCGCTGCGAGCGCTTAGCGCTAGTCTCCCTATCCCTTGTCTCAGAGACATGCTGCCTTAACTCAGATAGACGGTGCGCACGTTCAGCGCTAGTTTCTCGAGCACGGGCCCGCGACGTCCTCACATTTTGGCTAGCGAGGCGCTGTGAGCGCTCGAAGCTAGATTCTCTAGCGCGTGCTTGCGAAATATATTCTCTATTTCTCGAGAGGCGCTGCTCATTTTCAGGGGCAGATTCTTCCGTACGGCGTACTCGAGCGGCTCTTGTCGTTGATGTCTGCCGGGACAGTTGAGATTTCCTTTTAGACATGCTCTCAACAAACTACGCACAGACTTGAAAACAATTATGAACAAAGGGAGAGCGACTCGAACACCGTCTGCCTTTACAAAACAAAACAATCGTAATATCGAATAACTCGTATCGATTATTACGATAGAACGAAGTACGAAACTACGGACATACAAAACAAACGTACAGCGAAATTACGATATTTTCGATTATGAGGTCTAGATATCAACAATAACAACAACCATACGAACGAAACAACCGAAACCAATAAGCAACTGACAGAAGAACTCCAACTAACGACAACGCGGGCATAATAATTCGAGAGGGTCATCAATCCACAGAAAGTCTTAACACCGCGATTCAGAAAAATTACGTAATTGCAGAACGCCATCTATGGGCAAATAGGTAAAACGTTGGGCACGCCACAATTACGGCGGTAAGTCCCCTCTTTGAGGCGTGGCTGGAAAGGCCTCACGGCGTCCTTACCTTCCCCATGACACAGGACCTCACCGGACATGGCAAGTTCGGGATGTTCCTGCACCGAATTAAAGCGGAAGAGACGCCCGAGTGTCGCCACTATGCGGAACGCCCGGAAGACACGGTGGAACACATAGTCGAGGTGTGCCCTGCCTGGGCAGAGCATCGCCGTGCCCTCGTGGGGGCGATCGGCGGCGGAGACCTCTCGCGCCGGGCTCTGGTTGAGGCCATGGTCGTTAGCGAGGAGGAATGGCAGGCGGTCGCCTCCTTCTGCGAAGCAGTAATGCTAGCAAAGGAGGAGGCAGACCGCATCAGGCAACGGCGCCCCCGCCGCCGCCGCCGGGATTCCGATCCCGATTTCCGGCCACCGTAGACGCGGGCTCGCGGACGGCGAGCCATGGGTAGCTTGCTGTCCGATCGTCCGGTAATGGACCGAGCCCAAGACGTCGACGGCGCGCACTGTTCCCGCGCGCCTCAAGAAGTTGTCAGCAACAGCAGAGGCCCAGCTGGGTCGAAGCCTACCGGGTCCAGGGTTACCCGAAAGGGAACTCGTGCCCTGGTTTGAAGGCTAGAAGGAACGGGGTGGGTTTTTAGTCAGTAAGAGTCTGACACTATCACCCGTTCCACCCAAGGGCGGGGGTTGTCATAAGACGATTTTTGCCCACCATAAAAAAAAAAAAATAAAAAAAAATAGGTAAAACGTCTGCACAATGAAAGTTATGCTAGGGGCATTTTGCGTTTTAGTAATTTTATATTATCTCCGAAACTGTATGACCAATTGATATGCTGTAAATGGCATATCTTATCTGTATAATGTTCTTGTGATACTGAAATAATTTATTGTCATAAGAATTAATATTTTGTTGCTCAAATAATCAACCAAACGTAAGTATGCTGAAAAAAAATATTTTTAATGCAATAAAAGAAGTATAAAAGATAAAATATAAAAGATAGAGATATGGTATCGCGGACTTTTTTGTAGAAATAATTAAGACGAACCAGGTAGCCATACATTGTTTTAAATTTTAAGCAACTGTTTAGGCAGCGCACGCAAATAATTCTGTTTTATGAGGTATTTTTTTCCGACTTGCTAGACAAAAGTTGTGATAGCTCGGTTAATATACATGCTATAGAAACAATTTATAGCACTCAGGAATAATGTAGCTTTCTGCCAGTTAAAAAAATTTTAGAATTGGATTATTAGTTCCAGAGATTACCCCCTACATACAAACTTACAAACTTACAAACTTACAAATTTTACCTCTTTATAATATTAGTATTAGTAGTATAGATAGTATAGATTAATCTTCTAATTAAAATGTATGCCATTTATGAATCTATCCATCGTATCTTTATGAGGTTTAGAAGAGAAATACATAAATCCTTGGGTTTATTGGGTTGGTTATTGGATTTATAAATGCAGTTTTATTTTAAAATTATATTCAATAATTATGATTATTAACATTTTATATAATGAAAATGAAGTCAAGTAGGTATAGTTGCCTAATATATATTTTTTTTGTTTTAGAAAAATACTGTAAGTCTTTGGATAAAAAGATATGAGGAAGAAGGTAGCCTTGCTAGTCGAAAGAGAAGTGGGAGACCGAAGCTTATTAGCGAGGCGCAGCGACGACATATGGTGGACATATACGAAACGAATGGTTTCGCACCAACGAGATATTTTGCGGAATTATATGACACCTCGATGGATACTGTTCGCCGTGCACTTCACGCTGAAGGCGTGCATCACAGAAAACCAGCTAAAAAGCCGTACTTGACAGAGAGGCACAAACAAGAACGATTACGTTTCGCACGTAATTATTTAGATTTTGACTGGAATACTGCGGTATTTTCAGATGAAAAAACATTTAAATCCAGTCAAAAGGGCAGGCTTCACTTATGGCGCAAGAATAACACTCGCTGGTGTGATAACAACGTCATTCCTAACACCGAATCAGGTCGAACAAAGTGTTTTTTAACCGACTTCGAAAAGGAGGAGGTTCTATGTTCGGCTGAATGTTGGCAAAATGTTCACCGATATCTCGGTCAATTGTGAACCGATTTTGAAAATTATTTTTTTGATTGAAAGGTTATGCTTCCGGGTTGGTCCCATAGAAATATTGTTATGATCTGATCATGAACTTCGAAGATATGGAACAGAACTCTTCATAGGATCATAGCAGAATTGTCGTAACAAGTAAAATTGCTTTGTTGCTGTTGCTGTGTAGTCGATGACTGACTGAAAGAAAAGGGGGAGGGTGTGTATCGAACTGATCTGGTGATAAAGCCGGAACGTAAATTCATGTATCTAATATAAACGTATTTGGGATTATTAGAATCGTTATGAGATGCACTCTGGATATAAGGTAATTTATGTTTAGCTGAAGGGTAGGTACTTTTTAGTGGTGCTACCATAACTAAAAAGTGAAAAATAAAAAACTTTTTACAAAAAAATAAATAAACCGACTTCAATGTAAATAAACACTGAAAATTACAAAATAACTTTAATTTCGGAAGTCGGTGTTTCTATAAGGGGACTATATTTCTTGTCACCAAACTTTATACAGGAAATTTTTTTAACCACTGCGTAAATTTTTTTTGGTGGTTCAGTGTAAGCAATAGAACACATTTCCATTTTTAGTTAATTCATGAATCCCCAAGCGACCACCGGTGGCCGCGCATCTATTGTCTTACTATTGTGTCTCTAATTGACGGTATCTGAAGGGTTAATGACTTTATTTTTCTCATTTTTCCACTTTGTCCCAATTTGAAATAAGCAAAACATGGATATAATTTAATAGTAATACTATGAATGAGCATGAATGAAAACGCGAAGACTGCCGGCCGCTGGACCACGCCCACGAGACGGGGGTGCGGGGGTATGCGGCGGCGGCGCCGGCGTTTGATAAACAAAACGCATGCACATGCAGTACGTCACTTGCGGAAGCGGAGGTCGGACGTTCGCGCCCTTCGCCGTCCGTGCGCGTGTGCCACGTACTAGACTAGCGTAGTCACAATGTCTAATTTTACTCACCGCGAGTATTATGAAATGGTGCGAGTGTATTTGTTAAAGCAATGAAAATTTACGAGCAGCACGAAGAAGATATGAAAGGGAGAGCGTACCTCGTATGCGAGCCCAAGGGATCCTCAATCCCACGATCCCTAATGAGAGGACAATTTTAGCAGCTAACCAAAGGCTGCTTGATCACGGCCAGTTCAGAACACCGAGCCACGCACAAGGGTCTGGCAGACCCCGACTGGCAGTCGAAGCCGAAGATGCCATATTTGATTTTTTTGAACGCAATCCAAGAGCCAGTACCTACGACGCGGAACGACGTTTTGGTGTTAGCCAAAGCGCAGTATGGAAGCTGCTAAATACAGCCGGACTCCATCCATACCACTTTCAGCCGGTACAACAACTCCATGACCCAGACCCAGCATCACGTCGAGCATTTTGTGAGTGGCTTTTAAATCACCGTGAAATAAACATTTTGTGGACGGATGAAGCGTTATTTACACGTGTGGGACTGTACAATATTCACAACGAGCATTGGATATCGCTTTAGATATCGCTTTACGAGTCGCGAAACTAAGCGGACGTGTTTTCTAATAAAGCAAAATGAAATAAACAATTACGATAAATAAATATAAATATTGTTCCGTCAAGGCGAAAGTAAAGACGATCTTTGTAAAATTGTAACGGAAACGGCCTCTGTTCTTGAAATGCCCCTGCAAAAACATGAAATTAAGGATGTTTTCCGAGTAAACAAAAAAGAGGGAACTTCATCGATAATAGTTGATTTCGCTAGAACTAAGATTAAATATGACATTGTAAGACGTGTTCGCCAATTTAATAGGAGAAACAAGGAAAGCAAACTGAACACCAACCATATTAAAATATCGGGTCCAGCCAAACCTATATACATAGACGAAAGTCTGACACTGCAAGCTCAACGCTTATTTTTCTTAGCTAGAAATTTTGCTAGGGATAACTCTTACAAGTTTTGCTGGACTTCATATGGAAAAGTTTACCTAAAGAAAAATGAAGGGGACAAACAGTTTCTGATTAAAAAAGAAGCTGACATTAATAACCTGCACAAATGACTATCCTATTGTCTCTGTTGTAATATGGATTTTATTATATTATTTTATATTTGTCTGACCTGTTCCTGGCAGTTTGTAAGCATAGTCACACACACACATACATCACACCTACACATCACTGTATACCAAGCATGCTTTTTAGGTTCTACGTCTGAGAAAAGCCGCTCTTGCAGTTTGATTATCCTTTGCTCTTGTCGTCGTCTATGGGCGTTTGTAATATTTGTTTGTGATATAGTTTTCCTTATCGATTCCAATGGCTAATAATAATATATTATGTTCAGATATGGACAGTGTCACTGTGGCTGATAGTTACTGCTGTGACATCGAAACATGTAACGAAATCATGGAGAACTCGGTGCCTACTTTAAAAATTATTTCCCAAAATATTCGCAGTATATATAAAAATTTTGATAATTTCCAGGCACAATTATGTAGATTATCTTTAGAAATGGACATCATTATATTGACTGAATGCTGGATTAATGATCATAAACCTATTCCCATTCTTGAAGATTATGAACTTTATTACTCTAAGAAACGCTTAAATCAAAATGGTGGAATTGTTATATATATAAAGAAACACATTATATGTACAGTCCAAGAACCTGATTCTTTAGATGCTGAATTTCTCTTGATTAAAATTCATCCTGACATAAACATACTAGCTGTTTATAGGTCTCCCTCCATATACTGCACTAATAATTTCTTAAGCTCGCTCGATAATATCATTCGACCATTAAAAACAAAAAATATTGTTATTACTGGTGACGTTAACATTGACATAAAAACCGATAACACAGACAGAAACAGTTCGTCTTATTTAAATATGACAGCGGAACTAGGATTGTTACCAGCACACTTATACCCAACAAGGTTACAAAACTGTTTGGATCATGTTTTGTTAAATACATGTCTTCCTGCTACAGTTTTTGTGTTACACTCTGCGGTAACTGACCACGACTCTGTGTTGTTGTGTATGCATTGCTCTAATCAGCGGAATAGCACTAAGAACCTTTATACTAGCATAGATTACGACGCTGCCATCTCGCACCTTGAAACAGTTGACTTCTCGTTTATGAACAATGACTCGGACGCAAATGAAGCTGCTACGCTTTTCGTCGATTCAATCTCTGAAGCGGTGAAACAGCACACAAAGATACTCCCTAGACCTTGTCGAAAAAGACTTCTCAAGCCTTGGCTTACCCCTGGCATGTTACGTTGTATCCGCCACAGAGACAGACTTCACAAAAAATCTTCTGAACAACCTCAAAATAAAATTCTGGAAGTCACATATAAAAGATACCGCAATTTCTGCCACACTTTGCTCATAAAATTAAAAAGAAATTATGAAAAGTCTTTACTAGAAAACGCTAAAAGCAACAAAGATAAATGGAATGCCATCAAATCGGTGACTGATACAAAAAAACAGAAAACTTGTGCTGATAAACTGATACCCGTATCAAAAAGTGGTTCACTGGCAGTAGATGAGGTGAATCGCTATTTCGCTAACATAGGCAAACAGCTTGCCGATCATTTTGATGGGCATACTACGTCTCCATATGATTTTAGCGTTCCATCCACTCTCAACTCTATCGTTTTACTCCCCCCTGACGAGGACGAAGTCGAAACGCTAGTAATGAACCTAAAGAATGATTGCGCCGTTGGTTGGGATTTAGTATCAAGTAGATTTCTCAAATTGGCTAGGCATATTATAGTACCCCAATTAACAAAGCTTATTGAGTTATGCTTTAATCAGGGTGTCTTCCCAAGAGTTTTTAAGAGGTCTATTATATCCTTGAGATGCCATACGGCATCTGCCAGGCGGCAACGTGCACATCAAGCCATATACTTGTATAATAAATTAAACAAATAGTTAAATATCTATCCCCTTACAATTTACGAAACAAGAAAAACTTTAAAGGATTGGTTATCTACTCATGATTACGAAAAGACCGAATTGTTATTGCAGCGGACTTGAGGCATGTTATGGTATATATCAATTACACACTCTTTACCACACACACATACACACCCTCCCACCCTCACACACTCTCCTCTCTCGCTGTTCACGTTATCTTATATAGCATTTTGCATTTTGTGTTTTTGCTCTGAATTGCACTTATAGATTTGACATAAAATGTTTGTTATTTATTCTAAGTCTAATTTAATATTAATTTAATCAATTCTAATTTCATTATTATTTTGTAATTTATAATTATTAATGCATGTATAATTTAAACTAATTTAAAATTGACATTATATTTATATGAACTGTATTCGGTAGTTCCTATTCGCAACATTAATGTGACTTTTGTTATTTAATTGTACCTCATGTAATTCTCAATTTATTTTTGTATCAAGGTTACTGTAGCTATAACTCCATGTTTTTAGGAAGAAGACACTGACTCCTGAAATACAGGTATTCATACCTAGCTCTGGAGTCAGGGCTTCATTAGTTTGTAAAGATTTTTGTGAAATAAATATTATTATTATTATTATTTTTATATATTTATTTATCTCAGGACCCTAAGGTCCTGGACCTTTGGAAGGCGTACGAGGAGCCGAAACCAACTCGCAGAGGCCCTTTTAGATGCTTTTAATGATGGATTGTGGTACCAACCGGCGATTATCCCTGTATGCGCTATGCTAGTGCATCCAAGGACAACCCCCGGTTTGAAAAACTATTGCGATACAATATGGAAAACAAAATAATAAGGCTATGATTTTTGGAGTCTTAGGTGGACTGATATCATGGAACTATGTTAAGACTATGGCCCCTGCCTGTACAATGTTATTAAGATCCATCGATAAAAGGCAGGGGGTGACTTGCACACTCAATAAATGGGCCCCCAGAAACGGCCGCTAGCACGAAGTGACGTAGCAACAAGAGGGCAACATATCCTAAGGCGCTTGAGGAGTGGAGAGGCATACCACGGCTATCAGGACAATCCCGGAAGTACGGTCAAGATCCCTACCAGCACCTTACTGGATTATACATCCTTCTCCCGAGCACGAGCTCTTGCGAATCTCCACTCAAGCCAGCCAATAAAGGCAAGAGAGAGGTGGGAGCTCTGTTCCTCGTCATTGTTCACTACGGCCGGCCAATGAAGGCAAGCCGGAGATGAAGAAGAATTCTCCCGGGAGATCGGGTCCGTGGGGTCGCTAATACCCAACAGTTCGCCACAAAACTGCCCTGCGGATTGTATCTCTCTTAGTCTGGCCCCTCACCCTAGGCATGTTACGGCAAAAAAAATTCTACCGATACAGACCTAGGGTATTTTGGAGCACACAAGCCCCACCACGACGTCAACGTGGAGATACGACGATGGGGTTATTATTATTATTTTCGGGTACATTTTCTTTTCTCAGCTCTTTAGCTGGTGTCGACTACATTTACGGGCCAAGCCAAGTAAATGTAGTGTGTAACATTTTAGTGCGTCGTGTGATGTGATCCTACGTCGTTTTCTTCTAACTGCATAAACTTCCTAACAATCCTACAGGTATTTAAAATCGCAGCCTTTTGCAGCGTTATGTAGAGGGTTTCTTTTAGGTCTAATAATTTTAAACTTTGAAGAAGGTGATTTGGGATAACACCTGTGGTGGAAAGAACTATAGGGACTACGTATACCTTTTCTTGACGCCAGATTCTAACTATTTCATCTTTTAGTTCCGCATATTTATTTATTTTTTCAGAGATTGTTTTCTGTATGTTGTGTGTATTGGGAACTGCGATGTCTATGAGGTAAGTAATTTTATTTGTTTTATCCTGTAATGTTATATCCGGTCTATTATAATGAATGGTCTTGTCCGTGAGAATGGCGCGGTCGTAATAGAGCTTATGTGTAGTGCTTTCTAGTATGGTTTGTGGTACATAATTATAATAGGGAGTGCTAGTGTTTGGTATGAGTGTGTATTTGAGAGCTAGTTTTTGATGAATTATATTTGCAACTTGATTATGTCTATGCGTGTAGTCGGTCTGCGTGAGTGTTGTGCAGGCGCCAGTAATGTGCTGAATGGTTTCTGGCTGGGTGTGACATTTGCGACATTTATCATTTATTACTGTAGGATCTTTAATTATATACTTTCTGTAATTTTTTGTGTTAATTATTTGATCTTGAATAGCTATTATAAACCCTTCCGTTTCTGGGAATAAGTTACCTATTTTCAACCATTTATTGGACGCTAATTTATTAACATAGGATTGCTCTAGGTCGTGAGGGTGACGGCCGTGAAGTACTTTCTTTATTATTATTATTATCTGTTTATTAATCTCAGGACCCTGAGGTCCTGGGCCTTTGAGAGGCGTACAAGGGGCCGAAGCCATCTCGCAGAGGCCCTTTTGGTTACTATAATGGAACGTGATACCGTGGAAGTTTATTATTATTATTATTATAGTATAAAATTAAAGTGTGTCGCGTGTGATTTGGTAACCGACTTACATAAACAAAATGAACTAGTTAGATCTTTTAAACAATACATAAAGTGTTTTCGGTATTTTTAATATGTCCGACCCCGGAGCGAGCCCGTTTGGCCGCAGCCAACTATTACGGCGTAGTCCTCCACCGACGCCTACCCAACCATTACCCCCTAACGACCCAAGTCCACCAGCACCCACGGAAAATGAATTGCCGATCATCAGCACGCAGGAGATGCAGAAGTGGAAAGAATCCATAGATTCAATCCTGCATGAAGTTTGCAATATGGTTGCGGACGGGAAAATGAACTCGGACCAGAAGCTTCGTGTTTCCGGTCTTTGCCGTAAGGTGTCAAGTAATACGTCTCAGATGGCCATCTTTTACCAATCACTGAAGACAAAAACTATCCAGGCCTATACCACAATCCAGTACCTTCAGGCTCAGCAAAATGTTGTGGACTCTCTCCAGCAGTTCAGAGAGGTCGACGAAACAAAATTGAAGCTACCAGAAGATACGTCTTATGCCAACATGGTTAAGAAAGGTACCGACATCGTCCGTCCTGCAAATTTGAGATCAGTCGCCATTTATCCCAGCGATAAAACCCAAACAAGTGACGACACCAAGTCTCTGGTCCAAAAGATCATCTCCCCAGAACAACTTAAGCTTCATGTTCGTGGCCTAAAAAAGGTGAAAAATGGGGGAGTTTTGATTAGCACTGAAAACAAAGGCGATATTGATAAACTTAAAAAATCGGTAAATCTAGTATCATCTGGCCTTAAAATAGAAGAACCTTCAAAACGCCGACCTAGAATTGTCATTGGTGTCCCCGTCGCTCTTACTGAAAAGGAGGTATTTGAATGTATTTACGAGCAGAACCTATCAGACAAGTTGCCGAATATAACGCGCGAGTCCTTCCTAGAGTGCATCAAATTAAGCCATAAATCGGGCAAGAGAGACCTTCAAACTTGTAACTACATCATAGAACTTCCTGCTAGCATAAGAAAGGTTCTCATTAACCAAAGCCGAGTTTTCATCAATTGGACTTCATGCCCGGTGAGAGATTTCACCATAATCACCAGATGCTTCAATTGCCAGCAGTTCGGACACGCAGCCAAGTTCTGCCGGGAAACCAGTCCCACCTGCAACCACTGTGGAGAGAGCGGACACTCATTCAAGGAATGCAGCAGCAAATCTTCACCCCCTCTATGCGCAACGTGCAAACGCTTCAAAAGGAAATGTGACCATCCAACTGGTGATGTAAATTGCCCGGCCCGCAAACACGCAGAAATGAACTATATAAACTCAATTGACTATGAAGACGCTTGAGAGCGTCATCTAATAGTTAAGTTATTTAGCAGATAAAAAAGTAGCTTATTTATATTTTCTTTTACTTTTTAAATTGTCATGACAAATCAACTAGTTTCTAAATATGCTCAAAATGGTTTTAATATTGTATCCAAATGGCTCCAGAATAATCTCTTAAACTCTTAACACTAAACGCAGATAAAACAAATCACATTTCATTTACTATGAGAAATACTAACATACCGCTTAATAACCTAAACATTCACGCACATATTAACTGCACGTATGCTGACACTGCATGCTCTTGCCCCACTTTAGCCAGAGCTGACGATTTAAAATATCTAGGTGTCACGATTGACCCAAATCTAAATTTCCGTAAACATATCGAACTCTTGTGTACGAAAGTGCGCAAATTAATATATGTTTCAATTTTGGCATAATGTTCTCTAATATAATATATACCTTATACTCGTTAATGTTTATTTTTGTATACATTTATCGACATAGTTTTTAGGTATTATCGTACCATAAGCTTATTTTCGTAGATATAAATAGAATGTATTTTTGTAATAGTATTACTCTAATTTTAAATTTTACTGTCGCATTGAAACTGAACTGTTAAGTGATGGCCTGAAACACAGGTTTAAATTAACCTAGTTCGGGTGGTCCACTGACAAACATTGTATATCCGAACCACGATTATTTGCACCTTTAATAATATTTTAGTTTTAGTATATTTTTAGGCATTGAACTGTATGAAAAACCTTATTATTGTTGGCTTTACGTTCATTTTTTGTAAACGTTATTTGAATAAATTATTATTATTATTCAAAATTGGTGGTCGTTCAATAATCCCCATTTAGTGCGAGAGACGCATCACCAAATACGTTTCAGCGCAAACGTATGGGCGGGGATTATTCAAAATCAAATAATAGGTCTCATTTTTATCGATGGCGCCTTGACCGGGACACGTTATTTAGAAATGCTAGCTACCACCATCGAAGATTTAGTCGATGAAGTCCCATTGAGCTACAGCGCACATTTCTTAGAGTTAGAAAGGTAGATCACAAAAAAACTAAATAAAGAATTAATTTCTGCGAGGTAGACATGAGTTTTAACTTGACCGAAATGAACAGTCGTTTGGTTGTAGTTGTTGGTTAGTGACGTGTGGTTAACAATATTGTAATATTCGCAAAATGCAGGCTAATATTAGTATTGAAGTGAGGGCGACTATCATTGGGCTGCATAAAAGTGGTCTTAATAAAACACAAATATCTGAAGAAACCGGACTGAATGTGAGTATAATAGCTATTAATGAATTGTAACTTTATTATAATTATAATGTATGCCATTTATGAATCCATCCATCGTATCTTTATGAGGTTTAGAAGAGAAATACATAAATCCTTGGGTTTATTGGGTTGGTTATTGGATTTATAAATGCAGTTTTATTTTAAAATTATATTCAATAATTATGATTATTAACATTTTATATAATGAAAATGAAGTCAAGTAGATATAGCTGCCTAATATATATTTTTTTTGTTTTAGAAAAATACTGTAAGTCTTTGGATAAAAAGATATGAGGAAGAAGGTAGCCTTGCTAGTCGAAAGAGAAGTGGGAGACCGAAGCTTATTAGCGAGGCGCAGCGACGACATATGGTGGACATATACGAAACGAATGGTTTCGCACCAACGAGATATTTTGCGGAATTATATGACACCTCGATGGATACTGTTCGCCGTGCACTTCACGCTGAAGGCGTGCATCACAGAAAACCAGCTAAAAAGCCGTACTTGACAGAGAGGCACAAACAAGAACGATTACGTTTCGCTCGTAATTATTTAGATTTTGACTGGAATACTGCGGTATTTTCAGATGAAAAAACATTTAAATCCAGTCAAAAGGGCAGGCTTCACTTATGGCGCAAGAATAACACTCGCTGGTGTGATAACAACGTCATTCCTAACACCGAATCAGGTCGAATCACAATTAATATGTGGGGATGGATGAGTGCAGCAGGACCAGGAGAACTGGCTTTCATTCCTCCACGCGCAAACAGTTCAACTTATGTGGAAGTGTTAGACTCAATTATGCTACCTACTGTGCGCAACATTTACCCAGCTGATGAGTTAGCAGAATTTCCGTTTGTCCAGGACAATTGTCCTATTCACCGAGCGAGTACTGTGCGTGAGTGGTTTCACAATCACCCGGAAGTAAGTAATTGTTATTCCATGGCCAGCGCGATCACCCGACTTCAACCCATAGAAAATCTATGGGGTTTGATGGTGCAAAGGTGGGACTCGCGGAATGAGAGGTCTACGGAACAATTAAAAACCCATTGCATGGAGGTGTGGGAAAGTTTTAGAGGGAGCGAAATATGCAGTAATATTGTTGGGTTCCATGCGCAAACGTCTACTTGACTGTATCGAAAATAATGGGGGTTATACGAAATATTAAGTTTTAGTAAAATCAGTAGGCCATTTTATTTTAACATATCCGTGATTATTCGTTAACAAACACTGTATTATATTGTGTTTACTTTCGTTTAAAATAGCTATATCTTTTAACTTGTGCCATCGCCTTATCTTAAGAATGCAGTGAACTCGCTATCAATTTTCTTGACAATAATCATGATTCTATTTTGTTTTTTATTCTTCTACCCGCACTGTTCTAACATAATAGTTCAATTTATTTTTCTCATCTAATTGACGATTATCTTGTGAGAACTAAAGTTCTTTTAACAGAAATTGAGGTTTAGTTTCAATCTTCTTTTCGTCAAGAAAATGAACAATTAAGCTATGACCTCAAAACATTCATTGTGACATTACATAAAAATAAAATGTTTACAAAGTCTAAATCATATATCACTTTTCAATAAATAACTGGATATAAACAATTATATTTTATTTTATTAAAATTTTAATATCCTTTCATTGTTACGTTATTCATATTATGAATGGTCTAAGTAGGTATGCTTCCAACAAACAATCTTACACGTAATATAGATAACGGTTACAAGATAACTTTTTTGTCTAGGTAACAATTCGACGTCACAATTCTCATAAATGTTTAATTTGTAAATAAAAAGAATAATTTTTTTTATTAAACACGTATTTTTATTTCCACCTTACATCATCGATTAGATGTGAACAACTAAATAATGTAAACAACGAATGTGATTCTTCTTGTAGTTAATAGATCATATTCGTAATTTGCAACAATTTAGTGCAAAAAATGCAATAGTATTTTTCATAGAAATATAAAAAACAACAATATTAATATAGATTGGGAATTTTCAAAGTAAGAAATAACCGCAACGGACCGACCATGATTTGAACTCGGACTACGTTATTTGCGAATCCAACACTTAGTTCATACGGCTACCAGCACATGATATATTTGCGCGAATTTAATACAATGGTAAGAACAAGTCGCCTCTGTGACTGTGTGATGCGTATTCAATGGCACAGACAAATAATAATGATGTTTTTAAGCTCAGTGCGACGACAGTTCCTTAGTGTGTGTTATCTGTTGAATGTGGATACTCATACACGCGCACACATACGCACGGAAGTATCGCTTAAAATAATCTTTAGCGTTCCTATGGACTTTTGCGGCCTTACTGTACACCGAAGTAAATATAAAATTTTAAAAAATTATATATCTACTAAAACCTTCCTCAAGAATCAAGCTCTCGAGTGCTGAAGACCGCTTGAAAATTGGTGCAGTAATTTTTGAGTTTATCGCGAACAGACAGACGTGGCGGGAACTTTGTTTTATAATATGTATTGATACAATATCGCTCGCCATACAAATTCATCTTAAGATAAGCAAAAGCTATTATTGTATATGTTGCAGGTTTTTCATCAAATTAGGTTTTCGATCAAAAACCTAGGTTTTTGATGAAAAACCGGAAGATGACACATTTTAAACTCAATTTCATCATAAACCTGTAACAATCCAGATTTTTGATCAAAAACCTGAACTAGATGAAAAACCTGCGACATATACCCCGAGAGTAGTTATAGGTATTCCCATGAGATACTTTCGGTCAATAAGTACTATAATACCTGTTTTGTTTGTTGAGCCGGAACCGATACACAGGTCACATTCTGAATGAAAATCTGCAAAACAAATAGCAGCATTGAAAAAAATAAAGTATCGAATTTAAAATGAGATGGAACTTTGTTCACTTGGTTTAATACGAGTAATAAACCCAAGTGTACGACTTCTCTTGCATGCCATTGTGCCATACATTCGAAAGAGTTGCAGTTTGTAACTCATTAGCGCTTTTCTAGTCGATGATCGGATGTGTGCAACTGCCACAGGTTTGGATTGATTGGATAGGTAACTTTTACCTGATGTAGCAGCATGACCTGGTAGGTATCACTATCCCACACTGCCGTGACAAGTCGCGGCTTAGCGAACAGAGTTCCGGCAGGATCTCACGGCGAAATGGCGACCGCGACTATCGTAACCAGTGCTGGGCACGCCATAACTGTGGCGGTAAGTCCTCTCTTTGAGGAGTGTGGAAAGACGTCACGGCGTCCTTACCTTCCGCGTGACCCAGATCCTCACCGGACCATGGTGAATTCAAAGTTGGTAAATTCAAGGCGTAATACGAGTAGGGTAGTTTCCAGGGTCAAAATAACTACATTTTATTTAGTCCGTATTTTAGAAAGAAAAAAATATTGGACACGTATTTTTACAACGATATATAGCCCATTAAAGTTACAGTACGCGTCAAATAACTTTGCCGCTCTGAAGTTAGGCTTTCCTAACAACGGCGCAGGTACTATCGCGTAAAAAGTGTTCACTGACGTAAAATTAAATTTTGCAATTTAAATTAAGCACGCCTTCGTCCTTCTCTTTCTGCATGTAATTCACCACATTATGAATTACTTTTCGCGCTTGTCGGCGTAAAACCGTGTTCCGTTTTGGCATTTTGTTTGACAAAACTAAGGACAACGTCAACCAAATAACAATGCAAACACAACTATAACAATTCAAACACAACAATAACAATTCAAACACAACAATAACTATAAGAAAAAATAACAAAAAACAACAAACTTAAAACAGGTAGGTAATTTACGCGTAACACTTTTCGCATCGACACGACCGTATGTACTGTGCGAGCGGAACACAAGCTGGTATCGGACGTATACGAGCGACTGAGATAAAAACGTAACACTGAGGTTCGTCTATTGCATCGCTAGCCGCGCATGCGCAGTGCTGTCTTTTTTCGTAAAATTGACTAATGCGCAGTGATTTGTAGCCAACTTCAGAGCGGCAAAGTTATTTGACGCGTACTGTACGTGTGACGTCACCCCGTCCGAAAAAACGCAGCACAGCGTCACGGTAATAATATCATACAGTATTCCAACTTCATACAAACGGACGAAACGCGAGCTATACCTACGCGCCTCGGTTGTAGCATGGGCTCGGCATGGAGACAGTCGCGGCCGTCGCAACTGTGCCGCAGTGATGAACGGACACGACGGTTTTTTTTTACAATTATCGTGCGATTATTATTAGTTTGTATAATTCAAAGTAAAGACGTGGTATTTTATTATTAATAATAGTGGTTTATTGTACTATGTGTATGAATAATACTAAAAAAAGCATTTTATTTAAATCTACCAATCAAAAAACAACACGCATTTTTATTGAACACTTCCTATTCAATCCACAAAGTATTTTGTTTATATATAAAAGTAGGTATATTTACAATCACAAAAAAAAAACGGAAACAAACTAGGCAAAAATGTAATTAGAATGCTGGAGGCGGGCAGCCCTATCGCATGTTTACGTACCGCGCGGCTGTAGGCATTTATTTAAAAAAGACTGCCGAGTTACAACAATATTGTATGATAATATTACCGTGACAGCGTGACGTTACACGTAACTGTAATGAGCTATATCTTTGTCATTTTTGGTTTAATTTACAAATAAAAACAATACGTGTCCCTTATTTTTGAATAATCTAAAAGACGGACTAATTAAATTTTTTACGGCAACTAGCCTATTGACGGCCGGGTGTCACCACTATGTGGATCGCCCCGAGCGAAGACGATTGGCAGGGTCGCCTCCTTTTGCAATGCAGTAATGCTAGCGAGGGAGGCGGTCGCTCTCGGTTCACGTCCCATCCGTCGGGATCCCGACCCTGATTTTCAACCACCGTAGACGTGGGCTCGCGGACGGCGAGCAATGGCCGCTTACTATCGAGTGGAATAGCAGTCAAGCACTAGTTTATAAAAATTAAAAAAAAAATAGTCTGACACACCCACGGCCTCCGCCCAAGAGCGAGAGAAGTCATTAAATGATTTCCCACTTAGAAAAGACAACTAAAATAAGACAAGACTTGCTGCCCTGACCTCAAATATATCAGGACAAGTCCAAGATGATCAACAACGATATTGGCAATGACTTATTTATATCGTACTAGCTTTGCTCGCGCGGCTTCGCTCCCGCTCTTCCCTACTCCACCCTACTTTACCCAACTCTACCCTACTCTACCCTACTCTACCCTACTCTACCCTACTCTACCCTACTCTACCCTACTCTACCCTACTCTACCCTACTCTACCCTACTCTACCCTACACTACCCTAATTTTTTTTTCCTTAAGAACCTTCTCCTCACAATAACAATCACAACAAAAAAAAATCAGCCAAATCGGTCAAGCCGTTTTCATGCCAAGTCGTGACAACGGAAAACGGGGGTCATTTTTATATATATATAGATAATCTTCTGTTTGAAACTTACCTTTTCTGTTGTTAGCCCATTAGCATTAGATAATCGTGCATGTATGAAAAAGATAACGTACAAAAAATACATGTTTGTCGGTCTGTTTGAGGTAGAACGTATAAATGAATATCTACGAATAGGCCATAAATATGTGTACATAATTATATTGCGTAAAGACGATATCTGTGTTCCGGTCCATTGATCCTTAATGGAAAAACAAATGGAAAACGTCTTAATAAAAAATATGCAATCATTTTTTTTTATTGATTCCAATCAGGTGGTGGTTGTCTGTTCGTTGGGTTTATAACAAATCTATGTCGTTGGGTACCTATCAACATTGTCCAGATGGGGCGCCAGGATAATTTAACAAATTAATCTTATTGTTTTTCTTTTTTTCTTCTACCCTCTCAAGCGCCAAGCCCGCGCGGCCAAGCCATAGCGAGCACTGGGGACCAAGTCACCGTGACTTTTGAAAAAATGTCACCGTGCTTATGAACCCAACATGCGTGCGTTTCATTTAAGAAGTTCCTTTGCCGTAATGTTGGCAATACGGAAAAACAGTGTTGCAATATTTTTAGCAATTAAATTACTTAATATTAGGGAGATTAACTGATACTTGCCCAGAGGGCAATGGAAAGGGCTATGCTCGGAGTTTCCTTGCGGGATCGAATCAGAAATGAAGATATCCGCAGGAGAACCAAGGTTGCCGACATAGCCCGAAGAATCGCCAAACTTAAGTGGCAATGGGCAGGGCACATTGCTCGCAGAACAGATGGCCGTTGGGGCCGAAAGGTTCTGGAGTGGCGACCTCGTACTGGAATACGCAGCGTCGGAAGGCCTCCTGCAAGGTGGACCGATGACCTGGTGAAGGTTGCGGGAAACCGATGGATGCGAGATGCGCAGGATCGATCATTGTGGCGACACTTAGGGGAGGCCTATGTCCAGCAGTGGACGTCTGTCGGCTGAAATGATGATGATGACTGATTCTCGTTACTTTTAACAATTGCCTTTATTTTGTTTTTATTTTAAACTATTTTTTAATAAAGTGTGGGACGCTGGTCTCCTTTCCGGTTGTCCTGCAATTCTTTCAAATACCGAAAACGCCACGCCATAACACTCGTATCGTCCCTCTCTATTACCAACTTCCTTTTAGACCAGTTTTTTTTAAAATAAAATCTCATTTCCTTCATAATTCTCAAAAAAGTGTTGCAACTACCGTTAAAATCGATTTCGTTTCGCATTTCAGGGAAAAATTTTTAGTAGAGTAGGCAACTCTTTCCTTTTTTCCCTTCTTTTTTGTGTAGACAGACAGGGGAGCCAACATTACGCCGAAGAAACTTCTTAAGTGAAACGCACTGTAGTGCGCGCACTTGAAGATGTGACAGTTACAAAAAATGTGTAGAAAAATGATTGTGACCGTGACAAATGACGTGCGCGCCGTGTCTAGCTCTGCGCCAACCGCCATCGCGCCAGCGCCAGCACGCTCGCGTCTCTAAAATGGTTTTCTAACCACTTCCGACCTTGGCAATAAAAACACCTGATGGACGGCGAGCCATGGGTAGCTCGCTGTCCGATCAATAATCATTTATTATTTGTATAACACAGGTAGTGGATACAGATCTTATAAAAGTTCATAGGTCGCTGTGTTATGCCTAGAGGCGTACAATGGTTGCATGCATAGAAAAAAAAATACAATATTAATCATGCGAGTGGTAAATTCCAATTATTTGCTAGGTATGTCAAAATTAATTCAATGTTGGTAATTAAATATAATCAATCAAAAAAATATAAATGTCATAATGTAGAGTAATGTCAATTCGCGCATTCAATATGAGAATTAAATAATAATAATATTTAAAAAAATTGTTTCTATAGTCAAATAAAATAAATAAGTAATTACTTAATTAATTTATCATTTAGAAATTCATCAGTCGTATAATAACATTTTTCAATTAATAACAGTTTCAATTTTTTTTTTAATTGTCCAATATTTAGATTTTTTATGACATCTGGTAACTTATTGTAGATGCGCGGTGCCATACCCAAAACGCTCTTTCTCATCAAAGCAGTTTTACAACGCTGATTGCTTAAAGTGTTTGCGTATTGGCTACGAATTGCAACATCACGTAATGTTGACACTTTTTCGAACAAGCTCATGTTTGTCTTAACAAAAACACTAATTTCAAAAATATATAAAGAAGGTAAGGTCAATATTTTCAGCGATTTAAAGAAAGGTACACAGCTATCATCAATTTTCAGACCACACATAGATCTTATGCATCTTTTTTGTGCCTTAAAAACAATATCCCTATCAGTAGAATTGCCCCAAAAAATAATGCCATAACGCAAAATTGAGGCTACTAAGCCATGATATGCAACTAGTAGTGCATCCATATTTATTTTTCTAGCAATTTGGAAAAGTGCATATGATGATTTATTAATTTTCTTACTTAGGCTCTCTATGTGGGCCTTCCAGTTAAGTTGGTCATCAAGACATAAGCCTAAGAATTTTGTTTCTTTAACTTCTTCAATGTCACAATTACTATGTCTGATATTTACTTTTGGTACTAAAGTTCTCTGGTGAAAATGCATTATTTTGGTTTTCTTTAAGTTTATAACTAAGTTATTTTTATCAAGCCAGGTGATTATGTCCGATAGTGTACTATTTATGTCATCTGGATAAATATTGCGATCAATACATTTGACGATAGCAGTACTGTCGTCTGCAAACATAACCACTTGATTTTGAGTTACCTTTGGCAGATCATTTATGTAGATTAAAAAGAAAGGTGGCCCAAGGACGCTACCCTGTGGTACACCAAACTTAATCAATCTAGAACCAGATAAAAAAACTCTTTTCAAATTTAGTTTTTTCACAGACTCTTTTAATCTCTGTACATTGCATTCTATTAGAGAGATAGGATTCGAATAGTTTTAAAATATTACCTCTGATACCGTAGCTATGCAGTTTGTACAGTAAGATGTCGTGCTTTACAAAATCGAAAGCTTTTGTCATATCTGTGTAAAGGGCAAAAATAGGAGCTTTCTGGTCTACTGCTGACAAAATACTACGTAAAAAATCGAAAATGGCCATGTTGATCGCAGTATTCTTTCTAAACCCATTTTGTTCCTTGCACAATAAGTTGAATTTATTGAGATAGCAATACAAAGATTTATAAATAACTTTTTCGAAAATCTTAGAAAATACAGAAATTTTAGCTATCGGCCTATAGTTCTTCATGTCAGTTTTGTTATCTTTTTTATGAAGTGGTTTAATAATAACTTTCTTCAAGTCATTAGGATAGACTCCGTCAATAATGCAAAGGTTCATAATATGCGCTAATACGGGAGCTATAAGTTCATTTACAAATTTTATCACCTTTGTTGACACACCATCATACCCAACAGTACTAGTATTTCTAAGTGATTTTATAGCAGAAACAATGTCAGTTGATATAACAGGCTGCATATACATTGATTGACTAGCCAAATTGCCTAATTTATTGTCAAATTCCATGTCAGCTTTAATGTTATTCTCAATTTCATCTATGAATTAGTCATTAAATGCATTAGCAATGTCAATAGGTTTTGAAAAGGTCATGTTACATTTATTAATGGTCAGTATATGTTCTTTAGGAGTGTTATTTTTTGGTCTATTAGCTATTTGCCATATAGCTTTCGACTTATTCTGCGAGGTTTTTATAAAGTGATTATTTTGAGCTTGCTGTGTTAGTCTTATAATTTTCTTATATTGCAAAGAGTATTTTTTAAAGTTGCTTTTATTCCTAAATACCGGATTTAGTCTGTATGTCCATAGTATTTTTCTTTGTTTTTTACTACAGCTTTTTATGCCTCGCGATATCCATTTTACATTTCTGTTTGTATGAAATGTTATTATTTTATCAGGGAAGCAAAGTTTGTAAAATAAGGAAAACATTTCATAGAATGTTTTGTAAGCTATATTGGCATCATTACTTTCAAATACGTCCTTAAAAGTTAAACTTTTAATGCATTCTCGAAATTTTTTGAGGTTTACTATGGAGTAGTCTTTTTTTACAGTTTTCCAGAATTTTAGGCAGCATGTTCTACTTTTGGGTACCTTGAGTATTTGTGATGTATGATCAGAAAGGATGAGGTCTATAATTTCAGCTTTACACCCTCTTCGTATGTTATGAGCGAAATTATCGATACATGTGTTACTACTAAGCCTGGTAGGTTGATTTATTTCTAATGTCAAGTTGTAACTCAGTAGAAAATTCTCCAGTTCCAAAGTAATCTTATTTTTTTTCAATGTATCAATATTCAAATCGCCACAAAGAACAATTTTTTTCTTATTTAACAAACATAGCCTATTCAAAATAATGTCGAGCTTATCATAAAATGTCAAATAATTGTATTTAGGAATTCTATATACACAAATTATATTAATAGAATGAGTTATCAATTCAATTCCACAAATTTCAAAAACGCCTGGCACTGAGTGCTTAGCAATATCTGGCAGTTCCTTGTATTGATGCCCATTTCTAACCAGAATACAAGTCCCACCGCGATTTGTTGTGCGACAAAAGATAGCGGCTGGTTGAAAACCAGGTAGGCACAATAAGCTTTCATGACCTGAAGAAATAAAATGTTCAGTTATACAGAGAACATCTATAATAGTTCCTTGGTTTTCAAGGTTTTTTAATTGAATTGTCATTAATTCATGAATCCCCAAGCGACCACCGGTGGCCGCGCATTTATTGTCTTACTATTGTGTTTCTAATTGAAGGTATCTGAAGGGTTAAGTCCGATTTGTTTAGCAAACCGGCAATATTTTGGTGTAGAATATTGAGGGTATTATAGAAAAAACTGTGAGTTTTGATTTTGTCGCTCTGTACCAGTTGAAGATGTTTAAATCATTCGAGTTGTCAATAGGATATATTTTGTCATGTGTGTTAAGTCCACTTTTTTCATACTCTGTATTAACACTTTAAATATAAATAATCATATTATAAATATCATTAAAAATACATTTCATTCCGGAGTCATTTATTATCCCCGTGCGTCTATTGAACATGTTATCATCATATCTTAAATTCCTGTTACTATCCAGGAAATAAGCATGTTCATGAGTAGCTGTATCTAGATATAACAAGTTATTAAAAGTTTCCACTCTCGAATTATATAAATAACTATTGGTGAAAAATTTGTATGTTGGTGTACATATTATTATGTTTGTATTTGTTATTTCTTGTAAAATATGTCTTATGAATAAAATACTGTCATAATATTTACATGTCACTTGAAAGTCCTCACTACCTATAAAAATAACGCAGTAGTCTAGCGTGGTGAAATTTACCAGTTTTTCTTTGATACCTTTCAGGAGAGCTTGAATATTTCTATGAGGTGTGATGTAGTGGCAAAGTTCACACTTGTCTATAATTTTTTCTGCAATGTCCAGCAATTTATTCCTGTTATCTGTGCTTAAGATGCAGATTTTGCTACGTTTTAAAGCACTGTTGTCCGAATTATTAATAATTTGCCTTGTTGGTGTAACCACAGAACAGAAAATATAGGTAGAAGTGCCCCTAACGTGGCTAAGCACGGGAACCAGTGTCGCCAAACTCACACATTAGCGTATCAAATTGTACATTACACACATAAAAAACAGTAATATGATTGGCTACGAAGCTACGAATCACAAACTTAACTTTTACAAATCATATTCTTATTGCTTTCATAAATTAGGTCTTATTACAACGTAAGAAAGTTGTTAATATTTGACATGACACAAACATTAAAGAAGTTTTACCAATTTACAACGAGTTCGGCTACTCAACGCTAGATGGCGCTGTAACCAATTTATACTATTCAGAACGCTAGTTCCTTTGAAATAGATGCCATATTCACCTGCACATGTAATAGGCTAATCGCGCCTGATGTTGACAAACGCTCGATATCTAAGAGGCACTTCCTCTACTTTTCTTTATTCCGTGGGTGTAACGGTATTGGTAGTACAGGCTGTTGATGTTTGGCGTTTCAAGTTTTCTGGCGTATGAACCTTTGGAATAGTAGTTTGTGTCTCTTTATTTAAAGTTTGTATACGGCATGTGGTTTTATTTCCAAAAGATTTTTTTATTGGTGTTGAAGTTAGGCTGCTCACTTGGAATTTTGTGTATGAAATCTTTCGTTTAGAAGCTGGAGTGATATACTTCGCTTCTCCCGTACCCACCTTCTTATATAATTCTACGACACGATTACATTTATCCAGATCTGACTTTAAATTTTTATTCTCACAGAGTAAGTTGTCAACTTCCTGATTCGCGCTTTGTAACTTAATCCTTAAATCATTGATCTCTTCTTGTAGTGTAGCAATGGTTTCATCGTCTCTCAGTGAAGTTTCTGGCATACTCATGACGTAGCATCGAAAAGTGATGTTTCTGACGACGACGTAGACTGGATTCGTTTGTTCCTTAGCGTTATGTGTTCATCCTCCATTTTAGTATTTTTATTCTGTTTCGTTATTTGTTTTTTATACCAATACTAGCTTTTGCCCGCGCGGCTTCGCTCCCGCTCTTCCCTACTCCACCCTACTATACCCAACTCTACCCTATTCTACCCTACCCTACTCTACACTACTCTACCCTACTCTACACTACTCTACCCTACTCTACACTACTCTACACTACTCTACCCTACTCTACCCTACTCTACTCTACTCTACTCTACCCTACTCTACTCTACTCTACCCTACCCTACCCTACCCTACCCTACTCTACCCTACTCTACCCTACTCTACTCTACCCTACTCTACCCTACTCTACTCTAATCTACCCTACTCTACTCTACCCTACTCTACTCTACCCTACTCTACTCTACCCTACACTACCCTAATTTTTTTCCCATAAGAACCTTGTCCTCACAATAACAATCACAACAAAAAAAAAATCAGCCAAATCGGTCAAGCCGTTTTCATGCCAAGTCGTGACAACGGAAAACGGGGGTCATTTTTATATATATAACTAGCTTTGCCCGCGCGGCTTCGCTCCCGCTCTTCCCTACTCCACCCTACTATACCCAACTCTACCCTATTCTACCCTACCCTACTCTACACTACTCTACCCTACTCTACACTACTCTACCCTACTCTACACTACTCTACACTACTCTACCCTACTCTACCCTACTCTACTCTACTCTACCCTACTCTACCCTACTCTACCCTACTCTACCCTACTCTACTCTACTCTACCCTACCCTACCCTACCCTACTCTACCCTACTCTACCCTACTCTACCCTACTCTACTCTAATCTACCCTACTCTACTCTACCCTACTCTACTCTACCCTACACTACCCTAATTTTTTTCCCATAAGAACCTTGTCCTCACAATAACAATCACAACAAAAAAAAAATCAGCCAAATCGGTCAAGCCGTTTTCATGCCAAGTCGTGACAACGGAAAACGGGGGTCATTTTTATATATATAACTAGCTTTGCCCGCGCGGCTTCGCTCCCGCTCTTCCCTACTCCACCCTACTATACCCAACTCTACCCTACTCTACCCTATTCTACTCTACTCTTCCCTACTCTACCCTACCCTACCCTACTCTACCCTACTCTACCCTACTCTACCCTACTCTACCCTACAAGCCGTTTTCATGCCAAGTCGTGACAACGGAAAACGGGGGTCATTTTTATATATATATAGAAGATATAGAATAGATATAGATATAGATTTCGCAGAATCAATTGATCAAATAACTTTGATTCCCAAAAATATCTTCGGATGGTGAGGTTTGAACTCGTACCTTTCTACGTTGAAGCCGAACGTGTCGGCGCACTGGCTATCTATCCAGTATGATTATTGTCGAAATAGCAAGCTGTGTTAAATATTGTATACAGTTACTTCATTGGGTAATAGATGTCGCTACTTGTAACTTAAACGTGCGTAATAAACAAGTAATTAGTAGTCGACTAGTTATTTTGAGATTGCAACACTATCTGTCATTTCATATTGATCAGTTTTGCTAGTTCACGACGTAACTACAAGATGGCGTGAATGTTGTTGTTTTTTTTCAAATAAAAAACGAATCTGTATAGTGTTAAAATTTTTGATTTTATAGTTTTAATACGATTGTTCACGTTCACTTTTGATTATTCTTTAATATACAGAATTTTAAGTCTTCAAACATTTATTTCTTTTAAATTATTAGCTTTTTGCACTGATTGTTAGTGTTTTGTGCACATAATTTAGAGTCAGTTTCTATGATTATTACACTATTAATGTCACTGATAACACTACAGTCGTTGCTTGAGGTGTCCTTTTTCACTTTTATGTACTATTCACTGTATGTTAAGCACATTTAGTATTTTTAGAAATTAATTTACGGGAGAACTATCAAACTCTGTGTTTACAGTGCAGCGCCACCTGGCGGGCGGCCGATCGTCCGCGTCCCGTACGCCTCAAGGAGTTGTCAGCAGCAGGAGGGGCCCAGCTGGGTCGAAGCCTACTACTGGGGACAGGGCTGTCCGAAAGAGAGCTCGTGCCCCGGTATGAAGGCTAGAAGGAACGGGGTGGGGTTTTTAGTCAATAAGAGTCTGACACTATCTCCCGCTCCACCCAAGAGCGGGTTTTGTCATACGATGATTTTCCCCATCGCAAAAAAATAAAATAAAAAAAAAACACCTGATCAAAATAATATCATAAAGTGATTCTTATTGCACTGCACTTAGGTATATAATGGCACTTGTTACCAAACTGTGACATTTTGATTACCATTACGCACTAGTGCTATAATGTGGGTAAAACTTCATTGTTCAACCTCTCCACCGCCATAATTTTATTACATTTATCGTATCAGGATGGGCGCAAGTTGTCCCCCACGAGAAAAAAAAATGGGCACGCATAAGAAAGCAGATTTTTACTGCCACAAAAGTTTACTAGTTTTACAGTTATTTTATTTACAAGTGTATTGAAAAACGTCGTATGATACACGTGAGTAATTAGTGATTGCAGTTCTCGGCTCTCTTAACCCTTCAGATACCGTCAATTAGAGACACAATAGTAAGACAATAGATGCGCGGCCACCGGTGGTCGCTTGGGGATTCATGAATTAAGACCCTCGCCATGGCTCAGGTCTAAATACCGCCTTGACGGTAATCACTAACATTAGGTACACACTTATATCATAATGTACTATTATTTGTGTTGAGTTCTCTTACGGAATCAAAGGGAACGTCCTGCAGTTAATTGAATCATATTTAAAAAATAGGAAACAATACGTCGAAATACGCAAAGTAGATCTTAGTCAAAGTCAAAGTCAAAATATTTTATTTCACATAGGCCTACATGGGCACTTATAAAACGTCAGAAGCTAGAGCAGGGTTCTAAATTGGTTGTTTCCTATAGAGAAGAAGAAACTCCATGGTTACTCTTTTAAAAAATGTGTTTATTATAATATTCATTGATTTATGTAAGAACAGTTATTATTTAATTAAAGGGCTTTGTCGCTTAGCGACCACATCGCCCAGTACAGAAAACAAGAAAAACTTACAATCTACCTTAAGGCTAACTCGAACAATTGTTTAGCTTTATCGGACATTGGAAAAGAGAGGATTGTATTACAAATTCCAATATCATACGTTTTACAGAGTCCAAAAATATTGATTCTTGTATTTTCGTTCCGGACACACTCCATCAAAATGTGGACAACATCATCAACCACACCACAGTCATCACAATTTGGAGACAAAACTTTCTTCATTAAATAGTTGAATTTATTTGATGGAATATGTCCGGAACGAAGTCTTATAGCTATAGTTATTACATTTCTGTTGAGATTACAGTCTATCCATGGAACCCGAGAAATCTCTGGCTGAATAGTTCGGTACCATATCCCTTTTTCTTTTGACCTTTTGTCAAAATATTCCTGCCAAAGTTCAAAACAATTTTTTTTTGCTTTCCCAAAGTAATCTGAATATAGTGGGGTAATATTCATGGGAACTCCCTCAACACACGCTTGTTTTGCGAGTAAGTCAACCATATCATTTTCTTCTAACTGCACATGGGATGGAATCCATTGAAGATATACTGTTTTGGAGCTGGAATGTAGTTTTAAGAGCAATTCATATATAGCGTAGGCTGTCGGGTTACCTCGCATGTGAGAAGTATGCCGAACCAAATGTTGCAGGGAACTTTTGGAGTCCGTTAGGATAACAAATTTATCGCCATTAATTGATAGAATATAGGATAAAGCTTCTAATATTGCTATCAATTCAATGTGCATAATAGAAATATCTGAATCAATCTTAATCCTCATTTGGTTCAGAAGTATGGGGTCCAAAAAAGCAGCGCCTCCGATTTGTTTGTTTTTGGAGCCATCGGTAAAAATTGTATGAAAATTCGAATATTGTTCTCGAATATATTTTATACAAAGGTGTTTTAATTGTGCAGTACTGTATCGGCGTTTAGCTTGACAAATGCTAGGAATTTTATCAAATACTACAGTAGACATATCAATATTACTAATCCACCTGTCGAGTGAAAACATTCCAAGTTGAGCGCTTGAGTGTATTGGGACCGAAGCATACTGTGCAAGGATGTCAATCAGTAATGGCAGTTTCTTGTTCAGCCAATAGTTAGAACCGGTCACAAGTGAGAGTTTTTCTAGTGATTTAATAGTTTTATTATTATAAATAGACTTTGATTTTAACAAAAACTTAATAGCTAAATATCTCCTACGGATATGAAGTGGAGGAAGGCACAACTCGCTTTCCATGACATGTATCGGAGTACTTCTTATAAATCCGCCAACGACACGCAGTGCTTGATTTTGAGCCCTATCTAGTTTTATTAGTTTAGAATTACAACTATTGTCAAACAGGAAACTGGCATAATCAATTCTGCTTCGGATTAAAGAAATATATAAACGTCTAAGGTGTTTTTGATGAAGTCCCCATCCTGCACCAGATAGAACTTTAAGTAAATTAATGAATTTCATTACTTTTTGTGATACTTCATTGATATGTTTACCCCATCGTAATGAACTATCCAGCCACAGACCCAAATATTTTACACAATTAACGACTTCAATTGAAACATCATCAAAATTAAAGTTGATAGACCTTCTACAACAACCCTTTTTAAAAACACAGATCTTAGTTTTATTTGTAGACATAGTTAAACCTATTTTATCTATTAAATCTTTGACATATCGTAAAGCAGACCGAAGGTCTTCAAACGCTAAATCTAAATTACTGTTTGTGGAATACAAAACCAAGTCATCAGCATATTGAGATATATTAACCTGTGCGGCGTTCTTACATATATCTAGAGTTACAATATTGAATAAAAGTGGGGACAATGGATCTCCTTGAGCTAATCCACGGCCTGTCCATCTAACCAGCTTGCAATCATATGTTGCCACTTCTAGATGTCTATTTGATAAAAAAGACCACAGATAAGCGCAGAATTTTGATCCAACTCCAAACTGATCTAAAATACGTAACAAGCAAGGAATATCGACATTGTTATATGCACTTTCAATGTCTATAAAGCAGGCCGCTGTAACCAAGTTTTTGGAAAATCCAAGTTGAATTTCAGAAACCAATCGCGTAAGGTTATCCAGACAAGATCGTGCCTTACGAAAACCCACCATGTCCTCCGGAAAAAGACATTGTTTTTCAAAGAACCATTCAATACGTTTGGCCAAAATAGCATGAAAAATTTTACAGACGCAAGATATTAAGGAGATAGGACGTAAAGATGAAGACGGGCTACTATTATGTTTGGGGATTGGAACTAATTTGATTTGGCGCCATTGTGAGGGAACAAATCCAAAAGAAAAACATTGATTATATATTAAAAGTAACATACGTTTACCTGAAGTTGGAAGGTGCTTTATCATAGAAAATGAAATTTGATCTGACCCAGGGGCTGTGTCGGTATTTTTAATACAGTTAACTAATTCTGGCTTTGATATTAACGATTCCAACGCTGTATTATTAGAATTAAAAGTAGGTTGCGAGGGACAAACAAAATCTGGAGTAAGCTCGCTAAGCAGTTGCTCAGCTTTGTCTTTATCTACACTGGCGTTAGGGATTTGCCGACCTTTTAACCACCTCATCTTACGCCACATTTCGGATGCTGAAGAGATTTCATCTACAGAAGAACAAAACTGTTGAAAGGATTTACATTTAGCCCTACGAATAAGTCTTTGTGCGGTGCTAATTTTTTCTTTAAGGATATCTAAATTTCTAGGAGAGGGGCAAGATCTCAGATTGGCAAGGGCCAAACGCCGCTCCGCAACAGCCCTGGACAACTCTGGAGACCAGTATGGTTTAGGTTTAAATGTACTGCTAATATTTTGAGGGATCTTAATGTAGGGAATATATTTGTCTGCAGCTTTTTGCATAATATTAATTAGAAGGTCATATAAATTCTGAAGATCTTGAGGAATAACGCATTTTTGTAAATATTCGTCTATATATTTAGCGTATGACGCCCAGTCAGATTTTTTAAAATTCCTTTTGCTTTGATATTCACGGTTAGAAGTAAGTACTAAGTTTAATTTAATAATTAAATGGTCACTACCCAGTGTTTCGTTAGTAGGCTTCCAATTAAATAACAAAGATAAATCAGAAGATACAAATGAAATATCAGGACTAGATTTTTGAAGTACTCCTTCAACCATCCTGACTCTAGTAAAACTACCATCATTCAAATGAATAAAATTGTAATCTAACATGGAGTCAAATATTTCCGAGCCACGTCGATCGGTTCTTAAAGACCAATTAGTGTGATGCGCGTTATGTAAGAACAGTGTAGAGCAGTCAACACTGTACACAAAAGCACAAAATTAATCATAATAAAATAAAAAGTAAGTCGTAATAGAAAGTTATCTAAGTGTTTGTGGGTTATACAGTGTTATCACATTCACATTCCAAAAAGAGGCTACATAAAAAAACAGGAAAAATTTAAATAATTACAACTGTTAACATAATAAATTACTAACATACGACTAAACACGAACAAACATACAGATCAGATCATCGGACAATGGGCTAGTTGCCTAGTGCAATATTTTTTTTTATAATCTAAAACACGGACTAAATAAAATGTATTTATTTTGACCCAGGAAACTACCCTATTGAGTATGGCGTACCACAGGGCAGCGTGCTGGGCCCGCTTTTGTGTATTATACTACTCTGTCAAGAAAGTACCGGGAAAAGATCAATAATACACAAAATGTCTGTTATTCATCCAAATTTATTTTATCACCTTCAAAGTATGCTCCTTAAGAAACGATACACTTGCGCCAACGAATAATCCATTCAGCAAAACATTTTTTAAACGCTGCTTCCTGGATTGAGTTCAGTTCTCGCTGCGAATTCTCCTTTATGTCTTCTATCGATTGAAAACGGGTGCCACGAAATAGTAATTTGAGTTTAGGAAAAAGAAAAAGTCAGCAGGAGCCATATCTGGTGAATATGGTGGTTGCTGGATGGTATTTGTTGAATGTTTGGTCAAAAATTCGTTCACAATGATAGCCTTGTGCGAAGGCGCATTGTCGTGGTGCAAAATCCAAGAATTTTCTTTCCACAAATCTGGCCTTTTTCGTCGAATTTGCTGTCTTAAACGCCGCATAACGCTCAAATAATATTCTTTATTTACCGTTAGACCTTCCGGTAAGAATTCAGAGTGCACAACACCGCGATAGTCAAAGAAAACAGTCAACATGACTTTGACTTTTGATCGACTTTGGCGTGGTTTTTTCGGTTTCGGATCAGTTGGAAGGCGCCACTCCGAAGCTTGTTGACTAGTTTGCATGTCAAACTCGTAAACCCACGTCTCGTCACCAGTAACAATGGGTTTCATGAATGTTGGGTCCGAACTGACTCGTTCTAGCATGTCCTCAGCGACTTTCATGCGATTGAGTTTTTGGAGAAAATTCAGATCTTTTGGGACTAGCCGAGCAGCAACATGTTTCATACCCAAATGATTAGTTAAAATGGTACGGATCGACTCGTGAGATACAGAAAGTTCGGCGGCTATCTTTCTCAGAGTTGAATGGGGATTTTCAGTCACTATTTTCTTCACTTTTGCGATGTTAACTTCAGTTGCAGACGTAGACGGCCTACCAGAGCGAGGCAAATCTTCCATCACATCTCGACCGCTTTTGAACGCTTTGAACCACTCATAAGCACGAGTTTTTGATAAAGTCGATTCACCGTAAGCCTTCTGTAACATGTTCAGTGACTCCGAACTCGAAATTCCATTGGCGATGCAAAATTTAAGACAAACTCTTTGTTCGATATTTTTGTCCATTATGAAATTCGCAATACACACTATATATGATATTACTAAAACCAGCACTGTATTTAATATAAATAACAGATGCAATTCAAACTCCGCGCCAAAATGGAAAACAGTTGTGCCAATCTAACAACTATAAACAAATCATCCATTCCCGATACTTTTTTGACTGAATGTATACATAAACGAGTTCAAAAGTGACTGAACACCATATGTCACTGTTTGCCGATGACAGCAGTCACAATTAGAGATAGGTTTCTACCAGGTAAATACCGGGTAAATACACAAATGCAGGATTTTTACCCGGGTAAATACCCAAATGGTGGGTATTTACTTTTTGGACATTTTTAGCAATAAAAAATTTTCATCAAATATGTTTTATGTATGAAATGTACATGGTGTCGGCAAAAAATAGTTTTCTACTCTATAAATCATTTAAAAATTGCACGTGCGTATTTTTTTTAATATTTTACGTCTGTATTTTATTTGGAACACGTACACAGAGATACAAAATTAAGAAACAACATGTAAAACACTTAAGATAAAAAAAAAAAAAAAAAATAAAAAAAAAAACATTGTATAAGTTATTTACTGTTACAAACTTGAAAATCAGTTGAAGAAATTTTACATGTATGCAAAAGTTACAGTTAAACTTTATAATCAGTAATCAGGCGTTAAAACGTAAAAATATATGAAAGTAGAACTTATAGCATGGATGTGTTAAAAACATCTAAACTATCTAAAGTTCAACTAAACTTTATTTAATAAATCAACCCAAAAAGTGTTAAAGGTTTATACCCATGCTTTTGGGTATTTACCGGGTAAAAATCCTGTTTATACCCAAATTAGGTATTTACCCGGTAAATACCCGATGGGTTTTTACCCACCACCCATCTCTAGTCACAATAAGCAGTATGGACAAACAAATAGACGAAAGTGAACTCACTAAAACATTAAGTTACATATATATAGTCTGATAACGTGTCTTTAACCGTTTAGCCGCCAACGTACACAAAACGCAATGCCTCGCCGAGCGCCAAGCTATAAATGTATAACTAAATATACAGTAAACAGTAGTGATGGGGATATCGTCATATCGATGAATAAGATTTGTAGGTACGCGTAAAGTTAAGATTTAAAGTTGATTTTACGAATATAAATAAAAACTGATTAAATATTTCCAGATTTGTTTTATTTCACAGTATCCTTAATAAGAAAAAAACAGTATAAATTATGAGTATCAAAGAAACTAATACTTAACTCAATTAGAACTATAAGGAATGGGGTACATCTCTATTTGTTTCATGATCTCATTTTTTAACTTCATATCAAGTTATTGGCACTGAGGGCACGTTGAATTCGATTCTGATCAGGGATGGGGTCTATGGTCTTTCTTTCTTCTATTCATAATAGCGTATAGAGTACAAAAACAGTACCTAAATCTACTGTAATTACAGTGCATCTGGAGATACTGGGCTCACCGAACATTTTACATACTTATTGAATTCCTACTCTTTGATGAATAAACATTATTATTATTATCCAGTTAGACATACCTCAGGATTATCTTCTGGTTCAATGTTCTCCACAAAATACTCCGAGTCCGATTCCACACCTTGCAAAATTTTAAGAAGTTCGTCCGAATCAAGTTCTACACTCATTTTTCTATTTGTTATCAAGTGAAAGAAAGAAAGATGCGTGCGCGCGAATCCGATTTTGTGCTGCACTATGCCAAAGTGACCTTGACAGCCGCACGCCTATGACTTCACTGACCAACTTCTATAGGTAGTAGTTCGTGGCGCTCGGTGGCACACAGGTGTATTGACGACCAATTGTTTTGTAGAGATGGGAAAAATAACTATCGACAAGAATTGGTAACAACTTTATAATTACGTATCGGCATCTACCTGAAGGTCGAAATTCATCTACTATCCTTTGTAATGAAGTAGATAACTAAGTTCATATTTTATTGACCTCAAATTGTTTTCGATATTCGTAACTTTCTGTATTTATAAATATTTCAATGGTGAAATCAACCTTTCACGGCACATCACTGGCCAACTTGATATGAAGTGATTGGCGTTCTGAGGAAAGTAACAAAATTCGGAGTTTCTGTTTTTGCCGATTTTAGGACAAACTAGGGCTTATTTTGTGTAGAAAAATAAAAAACAGTGAGGGATTAATATAATTATCTACTAGTTAATAAAAAAACCTGTGTCCGTTTCGACTGCTCGGCCACTATGTCGTAGAAAAAAAAAACTTATGTCAGCATTTCGAAGGAGTGAAGTGAGGAATTCAAGCCGACCAAGACAAAGACAGCTTTATCCCCGTGTTGCATAGTCTACTTTTTACACCATCTGTAAGATAATTAAAAGACAATTTGGTCGATCAAATTATATATTAGACATATTATGTATAAGTATTATAATTACAAGTTCATCAAACAAACAAAATTCACTACTCCAAGATTCTATAGTTTCAATTTTCTAAAACGCTCCCAGTTCGCAGTCAGTAAGCAGGTTTTATTCTATTTTCTTTTTATTGTTAGTGGCCAGTTTGAATTTCGAGTCAACTTGTTCGATGTACGTACATTTTAATTCACAATGTTGACGATTTTTGATGTTCCAAATTGAAATCTCATTATTCCCTAGGGATCGGCCATACTGCATTATTTCCCTAGAGCATAATGACCTGCTTTAAGTGAGGTTTGTATGACGTATAAAACGACATTATCGAGCAGGTGGTGTAAAATAGTAGATTATGTGACTAGGGGATAAAGCAGTGTCTTTAAGTCGCGGGCGGCATGTTGAAATCCGAACGAAACGAAGGCTGTTGATTTTAATCCCGAGAGACAGTGAGGGATTAATATAATTAACTCCCGAGCATTGCGATGGAGTTAAAAAAAAACCTGAGTGAAGTGAGGAATTCAAGCCGCCCAAGACAAAGACAGCTTTATCCCCGTGTTGCTTAGTTTACTTTTTACACCATCTGTGAGATAATTAAAAGACAATTTGGTCGATCAAATCATATATATTAGACATATTATGTATAAGTATTGTAGCGACATCTATGACACCACATAAGAACTACGAAGAAAATACGAAATCCTGTATAGCTCAATCAAAGTTCTCCGCGCGATTTGAACATATACGATAGCCCGACATCAACTATCGGGCAGTCGCGCACCAGACTATAACATCCTGTCTGGTCGGAGGATCCTCCCTTTTCAAAGGAGGTTTGCGGGACTTTACTCTCTGTTCCGCATACCTCCAAAGTATTATATTTACAAGTTCATCAAACAAACAAAATTCACTACTCCAAGATTCTATAGTTTCAATTTTCTAAAACGCTCCCAGTTCGCAGTCAGTAAGCAGGCCAGTTTGAATTTCGAGTCAACTTGTTCGATGTACGTACATTTTAATTCACAATGTTGACGATTTTTGATGTTCCAAATTCAAATCTCATTATTCCCTAGGGATCGGCATACTGCATTATTTCCCTAGAGCATAATGACCTGCTTTAAGTGAGGTTTGTATGACGTATAAAACGACATTATCGAGCAGGTGGTGTAAAATAGTAGATTATGTGACTAGGGGATAAAGCAGTGTCTTTAAGTCGCGGGCGGCATGTTGAATTCCGAACGAAACGAAGGCTGTTGATTTTAATCCCGAGAGACAGTGAGGGATTAATATAATTAACTCCCGAGCATTGCGATGGAGTTAAAAAATACCTGAGTGAAGTGAGGACTATGCGGCATCGGTTCCGACTCACTGGAACCAACCTACCGCTGGCCTGGCACACATCAAGAAGCATCAAGAACCATCGATCTCCGATCTCCGGAGGGGAGTGATGTAGCGACATCTATGACGCCACATAAGAACTACGAAGAAAATACGAAATCCTGTATCGCTCAATCAAAGTTCTCCGCGCGATTTGAACATATACGATAGCCCGACATCAACTATCGGGCAGTCGCGCACCAGACTATAACATCCTGTCTGGCCGGAGGATCCTCCCTTTTCAAAGGAGGTTTGCGGGACTTTACTCTCTGTTCCGCATACCTCCAAAGTATTATATTTACAAGTTCATCAAACAAACAAAATTCACTACTCCAAGATTCTATAGTTTCAATTTTCTAAAATGCTCCTAGATCGCAGTCAGTAAGCAGGTTTTATTCTATTTTCTTTTTTTTTTTTTGTTAGTGTCCAGTTTGAATTTCGAGGCAACTTGTTCGATGTACGTACATTTGAATTCACAATGTTGACGATTTTTGATGTTCCAAATTGAAATCTCATTATTCCCTAGGGATCGGCCATACTGCATTATTTCCCTAGAGAATAATGACCTGCTTTAAGTGAGGTTTGTATGACGTATAAAACGACATTATCGAGCAGGTGGTGTAAAAAGTATATTTTGCATGGCGCCAATGTTATACAACCATTTATTTACCATAGCATATGAAGGAATTAAACATTAATAAATTTAAAAACCGGCTGAAAACTTTTTTGGTAGAATAGGTATTATAATATTTCTGTATATTTGACAGAGAAGATAATATGAATAATTGTACTTGGTTTTAATATTTTTAATTTATTTTTAATTTTACTTACTTATTAATTATATATATTTTTTTACCATTTGACATCTTTAGTTATAAAGTGCCTACCTTGACATTTTTAATTCTACAATTTCTAACTTGACATTTAGACATCTTATCTTTAATTGTATAGTGGCTACATTGGACAGTGGTGACCACAGAACAGAAAATATAGGTAGAAGTGCCCCTAACGTGGCTAAGCACGGGAACCAGTGTCGCCGAACTCACACATTTGCGTATCAAATTGTACATTACACACATAAAAAACAGTAATATGATTGGCTACGAAGCTACGAATTACAAACTTAACTTTTACAAATCATATTCTTATTGCTTTCATAAATAAGGTCTTATTACAACTTAAGAAAGTTGTTATTATTTGACATGACAGAAACAATAAAGAAGTTTTTCGTCTAAACAGCAATTTACAACGAGTTCGGCTACTCAACGCTAGATGGCGATGTAACCAATTTATTCTATTCAGAACGCTAGTGGCTTTGAAATAGCAGCCATATTCACCTGCACATGTAATAGGCGAATCTCGCTTGATGTTGACATGCGCGCGATATCTAAGAGGCATTTCATCTACTTTTCTTTATTCCGTGGTGATGACATTGCAATTTCTAAGTACAAACCCCAACCTCTGAAATGACTCTTTGGCTAAAGAAATAGTGTGTTCATGAAATGTAAGCTTAGTATCGAAGATAAACACCAAGATCTTTAATTGTCATCACTCTAGCTATTTCTACATTATTCATAGTATTAGTGTATTGAATTGGGTTTTGTGAACGACTGAAACTCACAATGCAACATTTAGATGTTTTTTTTTTTTGTTTTTTGTCGACGGGGAAAATCATCTTATGACAAGACCCGCTCTTGGGTGAAGCGGGAGATAGTGTCAGACTCTTACTGACTAAAAACCCCGAGCCGTTCCTTCTAGCCTTCATACCGAGGCACGAGCTCTCTTTCGGACAACCCTGTCCCCAGTAGGCTTCGACCCAGCTGGGCCCCTCCTGCTGCTGACAACTCCTTGAGGCGCGCGGGAACAGTGTGCGCCGTCGACGTCTTGGACTCGGTCCATTACTGGACGATCGGACAGCGAGCTACCCATGGCTCGCCGTCCGCGAGCCCGCGTCTACGGTGGCCGGAAATCGGGATCGGAATCCCGGCGACGGCGGTGAGGGCGCCGTTGCCTAATGCGGTCGGCCTCCTCCACATTTAGATGGATTGAAATTAATTTTGTTAATCACTGACCACTCTAATAGCGTCAATATCTTTTTGGAAGGCTACACAATCTGCTAAAGTTGAATCTCACGAGTATAATTTTAAATAAATTTTTAAATTTTAAAGTATTTGTAGCGACATCTATGACGCCACACAAGAACTACGAAGAAAATACGAAATCCTGCATCGCGCAATCAAAGTTTTCCGCGCGATTTGAACATATACGACAGCCCGACATCAACTATCGGGCAGTCGCCCACCAGACTATAACACCTGTCTGGTCGGAGGATCCTCCCTATTCAACGGAGGTTTGCGGGACTTTTTTTAAAATTATTATTATTGATAGCGTTTGACCACCATCTCATCTGATGGTAAGCGACGATGTGGTCGACGATGGAACACGCTTGCCTAGAAGTAACCTATTCACTCTTGACTTAAAGACCCCTAAGTTGTAGCTATCAGGAAACAGACTCCGGCAGGGAATTCCACTCCTTGGCTGTTACTCTCTGTTCCGCATACCTCCAAATATTCTTATGACTAAAACAACGTAGACATTTCACATTAATAAGGTTTCTAGCCAGTGTGTGTACGAATATGTAGTATTAAATGGGCCTTCTCATTAAAATAAAGCTGACATTCTTTACACTGGTATGGTCTTTCGCTGCTATTAGTGTGCGTACGAATGTGCCGTGTTAAATAATTCTTACAACTAAAACAACGCTGACATTCTTCACATTTGAAAGGTTTTTCGCCAGTGTGCGTACGAATATGCGTATTAAAACGGCTCTTCTCACTAAAACAAACCTGACATTCTTCACATTTGTAAGGTTTTTCGCCAGTGTGCTTACGAATGTGCTGTGTTAGAGTATACTTCTGACTAAAACAAAGCTGAAATACTTCACATTTATACGGTTTTTCGCCTCTGTGTGAACGAATGTGACTTGCTAAACTACTCTTAAACCTAAAATCAAGCGAACATTCTTTACACTTGTAAGGTCTCTCGCCTGTGTGCGTACGAGTGTGTTTAGTTAAAGTACTCTTATTACTAAAACAACGTTGACATATCTCACATTTGTAAGGTTTCTCGCCATGGTGCGTTCGGATGTGGTTTTTTAAAAAACTTTTCCAACTAAACCTATCCTGACATCCTGGACACTTGTACGGTGTTCCATATATGTGGTTTAGAATATGTTGTGTTAAATCACTCTTTAGATTAAAGCACCTCTGACAGATATCACATCTGAAAGGGTTTTCGCCAGTATTAATACGTTTGATTAAGTTGCGACAATCTGTGTCAAAAGTAGTATCAATAACACTTATATTAACTCTAGGTGTATTACTTAATGTTTCCTGGGTTTTCGGAGAAAGTTCAGAAGTACAATATTGAGTGGTCTGGGAGGCTGCAGTGCCTGAATTGTGTTTCTGTCCCTTTTCATCTTCTGTCTCATCTTCTAGTTTGTGTCCTCGTGGGTGCAGTTTACTTGCCTTTGTAACGACCGCTTCTGTAATTAATAGTCTAGTATTATTATTATTATTTTTGAAGATAAGGGGCTATGCATCTCCCGTAATGTAGGAGATGTAGTCACTGCGACCTAAAAGATCTATTGTGACTCGCCACCTTGTTAGAATAACTCTTTTAGCCGGGAGGCTTCCAGGAAGTCCAGAATACTCCTAGCTTTAAGAGTTTTAATCTCCTCCGGGCGAATAATGTGTCGGCCCAGATGGATACTCCGTTTGTGGATAAGGGGCCCGCATTCACACAATAGGTGTTTAGGCGTCTCCCTCTCCTGATTACAGTACCGGCAAACATCAGTGTCACTCAGTTTCATGTGAAATTGGTACCTGTTTAATTTGCAGTGGCCGGTTACGGCGCGGGCTATCGCACAGGTGTTCGTCCTACTAAGCTCAAGAAGCTCGGCAGTTCGTTTTTGTGAGTAGCCTTCTATAATAGTCTAGTAAGCACCAAATTCAAAATTCGATCAAATGAATGAGAATCGATTGGTTCTCATTACAGCTGAAGAGTTGTTATTTTTTTTCAGGTTTTCGAAAATTTGTACTAATCTTACATGAATTGCATGATCAAAAGATTTAACAAAAAAAGGTACTGAATATATTTATTTTCTGAATTTCTACAAGTAATATACATATAATCACAATGATTCATCCCTATCCCTACTAATATTATAAATGCGAAAGTAACTCTTGTCTGTCTGTCTGTCTGTCTGTTACGCTTTCACGCAAAAACTACTGAACGGATTTAGATCAAATTTGGTAGGTAGGTAGAAGAGACACTGGAATAACACATAGGCTACCTATAATTCCACTGCTGAGCACGGGTCTCTGCCCGCGCGATATAAACTGTAGTCCATGCGGGCGAAGCCGCGGGCGGAAAGCTAGTTAACACTCACGTGTCGTGTCACTAGCTCTTCGCTTCTTCCTCGATACATGTTCTTTTTCTTTCGTTTTAATTTCCGTTACGGGCACATCATCTTCTGAATTAGATGCAGATTGTTGCGCTGGTATATCCTCTACGTCTAAATAGCTGTTGTTTAGATGTTCCCATTCTAGTTCTGTAAGTAAAATCAGTGACGAGCTACTTGTTAATACATTCGCAAGATCATCATCATCATTTCAGCCGACAGACCTCCACTGTTGGACATAGGCCTCCCCTAAGTGTCGCCACAATGATCGATCCTGCGCGTCTCGCATCCATCGGTTTCCCGCAACCTTCACCAGGTCATCGGTCATTCGCAAGATAACTGAATAAAATTACAAAAACGTATAAATCTATATATATATAAAAATCAATTGCTGTTCGTTAGTCTTGCTAAAACTCGAGAACGGCTGGTCCGATCTTAATCATTCCTTTTTTCTTTTATTCACCAACATACAGGGAGGGTTTAAAAGCAAAAATAAATGGATAGGGTAAGGTAGGGTAGGTAGGGTAGGTAGGGTAGGTAGGGTAGGTAGGGTAGGTAGGGTAGGGTAGGGTAGGGTAGGGTAAGGTAGGTAGGGTAGGTAGGGTAGGTAGGATAGGGTAGGTTGGGTATGGTAGGTAGGGTAGGGTAGGGTAGGGTAGGGTAGGTAGGTAGGGTAGGGTAGGGTAGGGTAGATAGGTAGGTAGGGTAGGGTAGGTAATCAGTTGACGGTCCGGAGCGAAGCCGCGGGTAAAAGCTAGTATAGAATAAGATGTCACGCCTGTAGCGTACGTAAGTAGTTTCTGAAATATCCCGCTGAGTGAGACAGACTGATGAAGTAACTTGTTTTTTGATATGAGTGTCTTCTCGCAGGTCAACCTATGAGGTTGTCAGACGACAACCTCAAGTCAAGTTATGCAGACGCATAACTGGACTAGTCTGTGGAGGTCTCAATGAATGAATGCGGCGCAGGACTTATAAGGAACGGTAAGACCCCTCTTTGAGGTCTTTGCAGCCTCGCGGCTGGAAAGACCTCACGGCATCCTTACCTTCCGTATGACGTAGGTCCTCACAGGACATGGCAACTTCGAATGGTTCCTGCACCGGATTCGTGCTGAAGTGACGCCCGGGTGTCGCCACTGTGCGGAACGCCCGGAGAACACGGTGGAGCACACAGTCGAGGTGTGCTCTGCTTGGGCGGAACATCTCGTGGGGACGATAGGCAGTGGAGACCTCTCGCGCCGGGCCTTGGTTCAGGCCATGGTCCAGAGCAAGAAGGAGTGGCAGGCGGTCGCCTCCTTCTGAGAAGCAGTAATGTTAGCAAAGGAGGAGGCCGACCGCTTTAGGCAACGGCGCTCTCACCGCCGCTGGGATTTCGATCCCGATTTCCTGCCACCGTAGACGCGGGCTTGCAGACAAGCCATGGGTCGACCGAGCCCAAGTCGTTGACGGCGCAAACTATTCCCGCGCGCCGGAGTCAAGGTCACCTGAACAGGATATGAAGGTAGATATACATATAGTAATATACCCCCATCACCCGTGAATACTGGCCAGCTTTATGGAGAAGGAGGGCCTCTACATGATGAACTCCTTCTTTAACAAGCGTAACATAGAAGGTGGACCTGGCAAAGTCCTGACAGTGCAACTAGGAATGAGACTGACTTCATCCTGTCGACGAAGAAGCAAATTTTCAATGATGACTCTGAGATCAATGCGGTGAAAACTGGAAGCGATCACCGCATGGTAAGAAGCACATTGAATATCAACATCAAGCTTGAAAGGTCTCGACTGGTGAAGTCTATGCTCCGTCTAGCACAGATCCAGATCCAAAACTCCGAGTGCTTTCAGTTCTAACTCCACAACCGTTTCCAGTGCCTAGGGAGCTCCGTGGGCGAATATAATGATAGGTTCGTGGAAACTGTCCACACGGTTGGATCTCAATTTTTCAAGGAAAAAAGGGTATCGGATCCGACTCTCGGGCTCATACAGAAGAGGCGTGAGATGATTCTGCAGTCTTCAGACGATGCGTGCAGATGCCGGCAGCTCAATAGACTGATATCAAAATCTCTGAAACGCGACCTTCGTCAGTAAAACCGAGAGGATTAAAGAGGCGATTGAGCGGAACAAGGGCTCTAAAGTTTTCGCACGAGATTTGTCTATTTCGGACAGAGCCAGCCAAAGACCTTCTCATCGGACCTCAGTGTACGAGTGTTAAATGTTACCAGGTACAGTCGTTTTCTTTTTAAGGGGTAGCCGGACCTCTTCCGGAGATTCTTCGCACCCCTTGCCTCGCCATTGCCTTGACCGCTACCGGAGTCAAGGGTAGACGGGCTGCCGGGCACTAGGGGCCACTTTTTGTTGTGTTCCTTATAGGGGGGTTTGCCATAATCGCCACGCTTGCCAGGCGGGTTGGCGATCGCATCGTGGTTGTTGAAATCCACAGAGAATGCTGCTGCCCATTCTCTGGTAAGTATGTCCTTTAGTCGCCTCTTACGACACCCACGGGAAGAGAAGGGATAGTGTGATTCTTTACGTCCGAACACCACACGGAACAAAGTAGCAGTGTGTTTTAACGATAATATTTTGTTTCCACGATTTTGGTTTGGTATTACCTTAGATTTTAGCATTAAGAGGGTTTCCACTCGCTTATCGTAAACATCGAAAGGGATTTAAAAGCTTGTTACTTCATTTAATGCAATCCAACGCGATGTTTGACGAAAAGGCAACGCAAAAAAAGAGAGATAACGCCTGAAAACTCTGTTAGTATTCGGTAATTCCGAGATTTACTCGAAAATTTCACAAAACTTGCTCCAGGAAATAGCTGTTTTTTTTTGAACCCTTAAAAGTATTTGGAAAAAGTGGTCGTCATTTAGAATCTTAATAAAATTTGCAAAGTTTTACTTTTTTTACTGTTTTTAATTTTTAGGCAAATTATGAAGTGTCAAAGTTCATACAAAATAGGAGATTTTCAGAGGTTGTTACTGGATTAGTTTTATACAAATTTAGAAATTCGTTTCTTTAAAAACCTAGATAATATCCACAAGATACTGTGTTTCCAAAATATCTAATGAAAAATGTGTAATAACGTCACGGTCATAATCAGTTATGAGCGTTTGTATGAAAAACAGTGAAAACGTGAGTCATGATGCACCACCTTAAGAGTTTTCTGTAGTGTCCATAGTTTATCTGGTGGGCCTTCAATCCTTTATGCAAGAACTGAGGGCCCGACTCGCTTATTAGACTTCCACAAAACTTGATTTCAACTTCCACATTTCTTTGGGAATGATCACTAAATCTTAAGCACATTTTCAAAGGTTTTAACAAACGGGCTGAACCCTCAAATATTCCTCCTTTGGCGAAAAACAAAACGTATTTAATAAAATTAGTCTTAAAAACCTACCTTCACTTTGGTTTTCCTCCTCTGACTTACTGACATAATCTAATCTGTCACAAACAGCTGGTAATTCTTCTTTGACAGCAATGCTTTCAATATGGCCGACATCAACTATACTGATGTTTTCTACAGGAGTTACTGTAAGCCCACTGGAATACTCTAGCTGACCTCGGATTACTGAAGGATTCGGCTGCAACAGGTTATTACATAGTGGGTAAACCTGATGTTCTTTACCGTGCACAAACACAAACAAGTACAAACAATTTGCTGAATGCTTGTTCTAATGAGAAGGATTCATTTGTTTCCTATTGTTAGTCAAAATAGCTTTAGCATCAATGTAGTTTAGTAGTTTTAATCATAATGAGACACATTTGATAACGGTAAGTACTGAAGGTATGATGGCCTTTCATGGCTTTGTCATTCTGCGCAATTGCCGCGTGTAACTATTAGTGGATGACCAACCGTTAAGATAACCCAGTTGTGAATCTGTTCTCTCATATTTTTTTTAGGTGGAGGACATCGTCGAGTATGTGCGTCAAAAGTCGAAGTACACACTGAGGGTGCAGTTGCTGGAGTCGCACCGTAATGTCAATTTCAAGGCGTTCGTGGTGCGAGTCCTGAACACTTTTCTGCCCCTAATGATGAAAGAAGAGTTTTGGCCGCAGGGAGTGGTGTTCCGTCGCTTCCGCGGACAGGTGCCACAGAACAGCACGAAGTGTACATAGTGCATTGTGAAGTGTTACTAACATAGATTTAAGTCTTATTTACTAAGGACAAGTTGTATTTACTCTATATATGTGTTAGTCTGTAAGGTATATATCTATGGGCCAAGATGCCTGATAATAAATGATTTATTATTATTATTATTAATACACCCGCACCTCACCAGTCGCTACCAATAGTTTAGGAACCACTGCTCTAAATGGCATCACTAGGCATCACTTCTACACTTACTAAGTACCCTTAATAGTTGCAGAACACCTCACCTCATTCATCATCTGAGCAAACAGCTCCTCAGCTTCCAGACATTTTCTCTGCAGTTGGCAGCATTGCTTTAGTTTTGCAATGCACAAGAAACAAGCGAGCGCCGGTCTTCTGTCTTCAGTTACAAACTGCAACATAACATAATTATAGCATTAGCACTTCACTAATACTTCCCAAACAACAAACACAACAACACAACAAACACAACTTACTGGAATGTCAGTCAGCGTTTCATACAGTTCATGCAAGTCCTTGTCGACAACTATGTACATGCGAACGTTCTCTACTAAACATACTCGGCACATTGGCATTCTTTCCATATTTAAACTTAAAAGAATAACTTAGATAAACTTAGTAAACATCCATGTGATTGTATGCACTACTATTGTTGTGGAACGCTTGTGACAAGCCGTATATTCCTGAACGTCCAGGGACTTTATAATATTTATTTTAATAATCTTAAATCTAAAATGTTTAACCCGTCGATTAGAAAACAAACAAATCAATTTTAATCAAAACCAAAGAGAGCATAGAGCATGATGAGAGTTGCCAGTATGATTTCCCAAAAAAGGACGGTTGGCTTTCTGAAAAGGTACGGTTTTTAATTTCAAGGTACGGTTGGGTCAGGATACTTCTCCAAGAACTAGATCAGTTCTTTTTTGCTTCGAGTTGTCTGTCTGCGACCATAGGTTTAGGTTGGAGAAAAAGCGAAAGGGAATCGTACATAAATACACCTCATTTCAGTATTCAAAGTTCTCGACAGGCGCTAGAGTTTTTGCAAAAACAGAGAAATTGTAAATGTTTGAAGAAGGTAAAAATGGTTTTCATGTAACTCAAGTAAATATATAAATTAGCAACGGAAATTGTATGAATTTACTAAAATTATTTATGAAGATTGATAATCTGTTTGAATATGTTCCAATTAGTAATCATTAATAACATTATAATTTAAATTAAAGAACTCATTTTTGAGTAAGGCGTGTTGATACACGCCTTACTCCATTCAATAATCGACAATTAATTATTGGATCGAGTGAGGCTTGAATTAATAAGTTTCAAGATTTAAATACAAACTGAGCTTAGAGAATAATTTCGCGGGCTCACGGACGGTGAGCCATGGGCGCGGGCTCGCGGACGGCGAGCCATGGGTAGCTCGCTGTCCAACCATCCGGTAACTGTCCGGACCGAGCCCAAGACTTCGACGGCGCGCACTGTATTTGCGAGCCTCAAGGAATTGTCAGCAACAGGAGGGGCCCAGCTGGGTCGAAGCCTACTGGGCCAAAGTTATCCGAAAGGAAACTCGAACCCCGGTATGAAGAGGCTAGAAGGAATGGGGTGGATTTTTAGTCAGTAAGAGCACACTGTCTCCCGCTCCACCCAAGAGCGGGGGTTATGATAAGATGATTTTGGCCCATCGTAAAAAAAAATATTAGAGCAAATTAGCTTTTGCCTTGATGATGATGATGACGATCTAAAAGGATCTAATTAGATCTCAATAATAGGATTTTTTACATCTAATTAGATCCTTTTAGATCGTCATCATCATCATCGTTTTTAAATTTTACTAAATTTACTCAGATCTAAGTAGGTAAATTGTAGTCAATTGTAGATCTCAGTTTATCTGAATGGATTAAGATTTATTTCAACAAATGTAGATTTTTCTAAAAAAATCATTTCATTTACAAAATCTTTTTGGATCTAAGAACATCAAATTACATCTAAAATGTTTCAGAAGAAGGCGATTTTTTTGTGTTTTTTACCCTTTGTAGTTTGTAGTAAAAAACAAATCACTATAGTATAAAAAAGGTACGAAAAAGATACGGTCTACACTGAGGTACGGTTGTTTGATAAATAGTACGGAAAACCGTACTTTTTGGTACGGTCTGGCAACGCTTGCATGACGTAAACTTTAATCAAAACTACAGTGCGTTTCACTTAAGAAGTTCCTTCGGCGTAATGTTGGCTCCCCTTTCTGTCTACACAAAAAAGAAGGGAAAAACGAAAGAGTTGCCTACTCTACCAAAATTATTCCCCGAAATGCGAAATGAAATCGATTTTAACGGTAGTTGCCACACTTTTTAGAGAATTATGAGGGAAATGAGATTTTATCTAAAAAAAAAGCGTACAAGGACTAAAATGAAGTTGTTAATAGAGAGGTAATATAGTGGCTTGGCGTTTTCGGTATTTGAAAGAATTGCAAGACAATCTGAATGGAGCCCAGCGCCCTATACTTTATTCAAAAATAGTTTAAAAACAAAAAAGGCAAATGTTAAAAGTAACGAAGTATCAGTTAATATCCCGAATATTAAGTAATTTAATTGCTAAAAACATTGCAACACTGCTTTCTCGCATTGCCAACATTACGGCAAAGGAACTTCTTAAGTGAAACGCACTGTAAATGTCTAAATCAGTCGCACACTAGGCATGTGCATGGATGAGAAAAAAATCGATTAGAATCGACTTTTAAAATAAAATCATTAGTAATCGATTTCTTAAAATATTTTTCTTGTTTTTTTGCTTATTTATAATAACATACATATATAAATGTTATTTATTAAAATTTAAAGTAATAATATGTACAAACGGGTAAAAAACAAAAGGAACTTATAGGGCGTCAATAAATTCGTCCACATCGATGTCAGTGGGACATGTGCCCAGAACGCTGGCTGCATTGCCATGCTGGATGGCAATGCTGATTCATTGACCGAAGAAAAGCCCAGCCCTCTGGTTACGCGGCTGATATCACTACAACTCGATGAGTGCTCGAACCCCATGCCTTAGTTGTTTCAACCCCAAACTTATGACTTCCGATGGGGTTACGCCGTTTGAGGTTTTCTGCACCTGCAGCAGTCGCACCAGCACAACCCGCTGCACTAAAAAGATGGGATGGCGCAGTATCGACACATGTTGCATCCCACGCCAAAGGCCTACCCAATTTCCAAGACATTATAGTCATCCCGTCTGGCCTCTTCTCGTCGTCGCGTGCCTAGCCATTGAATTCTATAACAGCTGGCACACAGTCCAACAAACCAAAAATTCATCCACGCGCGATCATTTTGATCACGCAGAAACATATATGCGGAGAAACATGCACGCACGCGCGTGGATGCGGTGCGACACGCAAGATATGGCACGCTGAATCTCGTAGTGTCGTGCAGGATTTTGCATGAAATGAGTCAGATCCTGTATGATTTCACAAAACGCACCGCGCGTAACTCTTGAGTGCGTGAAAAACCACAGGATGATGCAGATCTGCACTCCCGCAAATACGCCCACAATTGCATTGACAGCTTGACACACAACATGCAGCGTGATGCTTTGCAATGTGATAATCGCCTTAAGAGGGTCCTTCTCCACTCGCTTATCCTCTTATACGTTTGGCAACTATTGCGCAACTCCGCGGAACTGTCACAGTGCGCCCGGACGAACTCGCGCCATTTCTCCGCGTTCACTAAAACTACGATAGCTCCTAAATTAAAGAGCGCAGCTCGACACACCCTATGTCACTGAATTCGTTATGAAATAAGCTCTGTTTGATTTTCTATAGTTTTGTACAGTTTTAACGTGGAATTATTGTTGATTCGAAAGTGAAAGTAGGGTTAGCTACTTTTTCCCACTTTTTGGTACAAAAGTCGTCATATTAATAAAATAAACGCATTTTTTTATTTTTTTCCAAAGTTATTGTTTTGTTTACATAATAACACATTATTGTACAATAATCAAGTAAAAGAACACACATTTGTACACATATTTTTTATCTGCAAGCTAAACAAAAACAACATAAACATCGAAAATAGTTTAAAAGCTTGTTTCTTCATTTACTGCAATCCAACGCGACATTTGACGAAAAGGCAACGCAAAAAAAGAGAGATAACGCCTGGAAACTCTGTTAGTATTCGGTAATTCCGAGATTTACTCAAAAATTTCACAAAACTTGCTCCAGGAAATAGCTGTTAAACCCTTAAAAGTTTTTGGAAAAAGTTGTCATCATTTAGAATTTTTATAAAATTTGCAAGGTATCTAGAGGATTACTTTTTTGACTTTTTTTATTTTTAGGCAAATTATGAAGTGTCAAAGTTCATACAAAATAGGAGATTTTCAGAGGTTTTTACTGGATTAGTTTTGCACAAATTTAGAAATTGGTTTCTTTAGAAACCTAGATAATATCCACAAGATACTGTGTTTCCAAAATATCTAATGAAAAGTGTGTAATAACGTCATAATCAGTTATGAGCGGTGGTATGAAGAACAGTGAAAATGTGAGTCGTGATCAATATTACATAACGCCATCTGTGCGTCTACGACGGCATCCCTGCTGTGCTTTTCAATAGTTTAGTTCATTCGCTAGGCACATTCGACTGTTACGTCATTCGTTATTCAGTGATTATACTTCATTTTTTAAACGACAAAAGTCCAAACTGACTCAGTTAGCGTGTATAATGCGTTCCAAATAAGAATAAGATCGATTGCCATGTTGTAACGTCACGTTATACATACTGTCAAATTGAAGAAATTGTAAGGTTTTTTTTTTCGATAGGGAAAATCATCGTATGACAAAACCCGCTCTTGGGTGGAGCGGGAGATAGTGTCAGACTCTTACTGACTAAAAACCCCATCCTGTTCCTTCTAGCCTTCATACCAGGGCACGAGCTCCCTTTCGGACAACCCTGTCCCCAGTACCTAGGCTTTGACCCAGCTGGGCCCCTCCTACTGCTGACAACTCCTTGAGGCGCGCGGGAACAGTGCGCGCTGTCGACGTCTTGAACTCGGTCCATTACCGGACGATCGGACAGCGAGCTACCCATGGCTCGCCGTCCGCGAGCCCGCGTCTACGGTGGCCGGAAATCGGGATCGGAATCCCGGCGACGGCGGCGAGGGCACCGTAGCCTAATGCGGTCGGCCTCCTCCTTTACTAGCATTACTGCTTCGCAGAAGGAGGCGACCGCCTGCCATTCCTTCTCGCTCCGGACCATGGCCTTGACCAGGGCCCGGCGCGAGAGGTCTCCGCCGCCGATCGCCCCCACGGGGGCACGGTGATGCTCCGCCCAGGCAGGGCACACCTCGACAGTGTGCTCCACCGTGTCCTCCGGGCGCCGGGCGTTGCGCAAATTGGGTAGGGTGAAGAAAACAAGATGTTTTAAAAATTTAATTTATTTACGAAATGTGAACAAAAAAGAATTAATCAGAATCCAGTTCTTCAATTTGGCTCATCTCTGCGTCACTGCGTGAAGTGTCTGAGTAGTGACAAATGGAAAAAGAAGGCAAATTGTTCCTAACAATGAAACTATTATCGAAAATATTTTTTTTTTACTAAATGAATCGCAAAATGTGTTAATAAGCGCGTAACTCATCTACGCCTGGACCAATTTGGCCAATTCTTTTTGTGTTGTGATTGTTATTGTAAGAAAAAGTTTCTAAAAAAAAATAGGGTAGTGTAGGGTAGACTAGTGAAGAGTAGGGTAGAGTAGAGTAGGATAAAGTAGGGTAGAGTAGGGATAAGTAGAGAAGAATAGGGTAGAGTAGGGTTGGAGTAGTTTGAAATTCATATCTGCATTGAAATAAGAATTTTTATTATTCCGTGTATGAGAAAATTTGATTGGATTACAACTATTTGTGTTTGTTTACCTATTACAGCGGGTTTGCGCACGTGTTGGCTTGACCTATTCATAAATAGACAGGTCGAAGTTTTTAATGAAGACTTTTTTGAAAAATGTAACCTATAATAAAAAGTGGTTTAATTGATTCTGCTCGTTATTCTGATCAAACTAATTTCAGGTTTTGCGCATTTAACGTTACAACTTTTATAAAAAAAAATAACCGACATCACTAAAAAAAATAATTCAATTTGAGGAGTTTCCTCGATTTCACCAATATTCCATCATCAGATCCCAACTTAGTGACTATGGGACCATTTGGGAAGTATACCCTTACCGACACGAAAATCATTTTTCAAATCGGTTGGCAAGCGACGAAGTTATGCGCGAACAAACATTAAAAAAAATTACAAACTTCTGAATTGAGAACCACCTCTTTTTTTAAAAGTCAGTTAAAAAATCATATTTCTTACACTTACAATTTTTTTTCCAAAAAAACAATAAATTTAAATTGCAGTATGAGAGTACCTACTCAACATGATTAGAACATAACTAACAACAGTTCTAAGTCAACTATCGGGCAGTTGCCCGGATCAAACACAATACCCGTTTGGTTGGGTAGCTCGCTGTCCGACCGTCCGGTAACTGTCCGGACCGAGCCCAAGACGTCGACGGCGCGCACTGTTCCCGCGCGCCTCAAGGAGTTGTTAGCAACAAGAGGGGCCCAGCTGGGTCGAAGCCTACTGAGGCCAGGGTTATCCGAAAAGAACTCGAGTCCCAGTATGAAGGCTAGAAGGAACGGGGTGGGGTTTTTAGTCAGTAAGAGTCTGACACTATGTCCCACTCCACCCAAGAGCGGGTTTTGTCATAAGATGATTTTCCCCACCGACAAAAAAAAAATACCTGTTTGGTCGGAGAATCCTCACTTTTTAACGAAGGTTTACACCCTACTTACTCCTAAATGCTCTTGGCATTCATATACCTACTATACAACATTATTTTTACTTTATGCGAAGCCTGAATATAGTTTGTTTAGAATCAGTAGGAATGGAATCCAATAGTTTTGTCTGCGGCTAACGGCTGATGCTGAAAATCAGCGCTGTGGCTCTGTCCTGCACGAGCCCTAGCATTACGCTGAGCACTGGCCGTTTTGCGCTGATGTGACGCATATCCTATCTAGCTGATAGTTTTAAGTACTGTATTGTTACTCGTTACATTTATATATTTTTAGGATATGCGTCATGTCGGACGCAAATAAACTCTTTTTCTTTCTAGTTTCTCCACTGCTGGTGGTGCCGAGGGCGAGAACAAACCTGCTCAAAGAGTCGCCTCTGACGCGCGCACTTCGCACTCTCAATCTCATACACGTCAAGACAGACCTATTCGTTTGTACTTTGAGTGAATTCAACAGAATGGCACTAGCAGTTATATGCTTTAATAATTTATTAAGGTTTTAGTAATAAACTAGCTTCTGCCAGCGACTTCGTACGCGGATCCTGTTGCTTATGCCAGCGACAACGGAGTCGTCAAAATCAAAGATCTGAAACGTCTGGTGTCGAATTCTAAGAGCCTGGAAAACAACGTGATGCGCGAGACGATTCGAGACGTTCCAGATCTCTCCCTTCCACTTACGCGCGTGACAGTGTGCACACACCTTGGTGCCATAGATAAAAATAAACAGAAAGCTCCGAACTGCTAAGCTATCGGGAGTTACATGTGTTATTGTGAGTCAACCATAAATGATAGACATATGATGTCGTGGGATATTTTTTATATAATTTTAAGGAGAACATTTTCGTTATACATGATTTCTGTGTAGCTTTAACCATTAAGGCTGCAAACGCGACGGAAGCTTAAAAAATGGAGTAATTTTTCTCGTTTCCCCAACATTTCCCTTCACTGCTCTGCTCCCATTGATCGTAGCGTGATGAAAAGTATACTATAACCTGCCCAGGAGTATGAAGAATGATTGTACCAAGTTTCGTTAAAATCCATTGCGTAGTTTTTGTTTCTATAAAGAACATACAGACAGACAGACAGACAGACAGACAGACAGACAGACAGACAGACAGACAGACAGACAGACAAAAATTTTACTGTTTGCATTTTTGGCATCAGTATCGATCACTAATCACCCCCTGATAGTTATTTTGGAAATATATTTCATGTACAGAATTGACCTCTCTACAGATTTATTATAAGTATAGATTGTGTTTGTTTAGTTATTTTGGCTGTACTGTCGCATTAGGTTTTCCCTGTAAAGATGGTGTAAGTTTGATAATTAAATAAATAACGATTTTACACCATACTATATTTTTTTCAAAAAAATATTTTAAGAAGTCATAAGTTGGACATCACCGACACCAAGTACAAATAGGTCACGGCTGGTCAAAGCGGGCACTAGGCACCAGCAATCAGCTGGATGCAAGTACGAAACAACCCCTCAGTCACGGTAATAATATCATACAGTATTCCAACTTCATACAAACGGACGAAACGCTAGCTATACCTACGCACCATGGTTGTAGCATGGGCTCGGCATGTAGACAGTCGCGGCCGTCGCAACTGTGCCGTAGTGACGAACGGACACGACGATTTTTTTTAACAATAATATCGCGATTATTTTTAGTTTGTATAATTCAAAATAAAGACGTGGTATTTTATTATTAATAATAGTGGTTTATTGTACTATGTGTATGAATAATACTAGAAAAAGCATTTTATTTAAATCTGTTAAGTCTGTAACAAAATGTAACTAGTAGCGCCATCTATGATCTTATGTATACACTATATATTTTGAATAAATTCAGTTGTTGTCCGGCTACCGGTGTATCATTATAGGTTATGTGCCGTAAGCACGCTTTTAAAGAATTTTTGGTAGAAATATAGTGCAAAATGTCGTCAAGTCTTATTACAAGCATTGATAAGCTTAAAGGCAGAGAAAATTATGAAGATTGGGCGTTTGCCGTGGAGAACTACCTGGTATTGGAAGGTCTGCAACAATGCATCAAGACCGGCGGAGATCCAAACGACGCCAAAGCAAAAGCCAAGATAGTTTTAACTATACATCCCAGTTTATACGTACATATAAAAAGTGAAACAACTGCAATGGGGCTATGGCAAAAGCTGAAGAAGCTATTTGATGATAATGGCTACACGAGACGCATCGGGCTGCTTCGGAACCTCATATCTATTCGTCGAGAAAATTGTGAAACCATGACTCAATATGTGACTTCGCTGCTAGAAACAAGTCAACGATTAAATAATACGGGTTTTAAAATCAGTGACGAGTGGATCGGCTCTTTATTACTCGCCGGATTGCCTGAAAAGTTTGAACCCATGATCATGGCAGTGGAGCATTCGGGCATTGAGTTAACAGCCGACGCCATTAAATCGAAATTACTCGATATGGAAGACAATAGTGAGGTTGGTACTAGTTCTACACAGAGTGCATTCGTGTCGAAAGGTTGGCAAAATAAGAACAAAAACCAAACGCATAAACATAGACAAACGTCAACTTCATCACAAAATGAAAAATCAAATGTCAAGTGTTACAAATGTAAACAATATGGCCATTTTATGAACAAATGTAAAAATACTCCAACAAGAAAAGAATCTAATGCATTCAGTGCTGTATTTCTTAGTGGTAACTTCAATCAAACGGATTGGTATGTTGATAGCGGTGCCAGCTGTCATCTAACTTCAAAAAAAGACTGGTTGATGAACACAACAAATCAACACCAAGTGCAAGAGATAATCATCGCCGATAAAACTAGAATTCCTGTTGAAGGTAGAGGAGATGTACAAATATGCACAGTGGTTGGAGATACCGAATACGAGAACACAGTGATGGAAGTATTATATGTGCCAAATTTAGCTACGAACTTGTTATCTGTCAGCAAGTTAATTAGCAAAGGAAACAAAGTGACATTTGATGAGAAGCACTGTTATATTTATAACCAAAAAAGTGAGCTGGTAGCTACTGCAGATTTGGTTGGAGGTGTATATAAGTTGAGAATCAAACAAGTAGATTGTTTGTTGACTTCAGTGTCCGGAAGCGTGTGGCATAGAAGATTTGGTCACCTAAACAGCAAAGATCTTAATTTGATGAAAGATGGTGCTGTAAAAGGCATGTCATTCTTGGACAAGGCTCAGGTCAGTAAAACAAACTGCATAGTGTGCTGCGAGGGGAAGCAAGCCAGGTTGCCATTCAATCATGTTGGTAACAGAGGCAAGGAACTTCTCGAGGTGGTTCATGCAGATATTTGTGGGCCTATGGAAGCCAGATCTATTGGAGGCAAGAAATATTTCCTATTATTTGTCGACGACCACAGTCGAATGGCTTTTGTATATTTCTTGAAGACAAAAGATGAAGTATTCTCACAGTTTAAGGCATTCAAGACACTAGTAGAAAATCAGACTGGTAAGAAGCTGAAAGTGTTAAGAACAGATAATGGTAAGGAGTTCTGCAATAAGGAATTTGATAAATTCTTGGAAGTTGCTGGAATCATACATCAAAAAACTTGTCCTTACACACCGGAACAAAATGGCTTGTGCGAGCGTTTTAACCGAACAGTGGTAGAAAAGGCTAGGTGTTTATTATTTGATGCAGGATTGCCTAAGCGTTTCTGGGCAGAAGCAGTTAACACTGCAGTTTATCTGCGAAACAGATCAATCGCATCGGGATTAAATAATAAGACACCCATGGAAATTTGGACTGGAGCTAAACCAGATGTCAGTAATCTACGCATCTTTGGGAGTAAGGCCATGGTACATATACCAAAAGAAAAGCGGTTGAAAATGGACAAAAAAGCAGCTCAGTATATTCTTGTTGGGTACTCAGACAATGTAAAAGGTTACCGAGTGTACAATCCCAACAATGACACAATAATCATTGCAAGAGATATTGTTGTGATTGAGGAGGGGATTGAACAGAAGCAAGATGTACACATCGACATTAGTAAAAATAATGATGACATTTTTCCAATGAAAAAAGAAAGGGAAGAATGTACCCAAGAAGTGGGGGATACGAAACACAACATAACATTGGAAGATCAGAATAAATGTGAAAGTCCTGAAAAGGAAGACTTCGAGGATTGCAAGGAAGAGATGATAGGGCCTGAACCAGCAGAGCCTTGCCAAGATCACGAGTTTCAACCAAGACTTCCTGCCGAGCTTCCAATGGAGCTGCCAACTAAGCGTACTCGCAGACAACCTGATTGGTATAGAGCTAATTATGTGTGTAGTGGTGTAAACAATGACATAAGTGCTAGTGAAATAACAATAGATGAAGCGTTGAATGGACCAGAAAGTGAACAGTGGAAATTGGCAATGCAAAGTGAATTTAAATCATTCCAGGAAAATGATGCCTGGGAATTAGTTGATATTCCTGCAAACGCCACAATTGTACCATGTAAGTGGGTTTTTAAACGCAAATTAGATGGTGAAAATAAAGTTAGGTACAGAGCCAGATTAGTCGCTAAAGGGTTCACCCAAAGATTAGGCATTGATTTTGATGAATGTTTTTCACCTGTTGTCAGACACTCAACTTTAAGATTGCTATACGCATTAGCACTTCAGCTTAATTTAGATATACATCACTTAGATGTCAGTACTGCATTTTTGAATGGTTACTTAAATGAAAAAGTTTATATGATGAAACCAATAGGTTTTCAGGATAATAATGATAATGTAAACAAGGTCTTGAAATTAAAACGTGCTATATATGGCCTAAAACAATCAAGCAGGGCATGGTATCAAAGGGTTGATGAATTGTTACAATCCTTGGGTTACAAAAAATCTAAACTTGAACCATGTTTGTTTACAAAAATTGATAACAATGTAAAGATAATTATAGCATTATATGTCGATGATTTTTTTGTATTTTCTGATAGTGAACAGGAAACTAGTTTGTTAAAAAAAAGTTTGTCATCTGAGTTTAAAATTAAAGATTTAGGATGTGTCCAAAATTGTTTGGGAATGAGAGTAATTGTAGACAAAAAGAATGGTACTATAACTTTAGACCAAGAAAATTATATTGAGGAGTTATTGTTAAAATTCAATATTTCAGATTGTAAGTCTGCAGAGACACCAATAGAACCTAAACTTAATTTGACTAAAAGTGAGAATTGTGATAAAAAGTTACCTTATCAGCAATTAATTGGTTCACTTATGTATATAGCTGTACTCACTCGTCCTGATATTGTTTTTTCTGTTAACTTCTTAAGCCAGTTTAATAACTATTACAATGAGGAACATTGGACCTATGCTAAAAGAATACTAAAGTACTTAAAGAAAACTAAATCTTTCTGTTTAAAATTTTCAGCTAGTGGTAATAATAAACTAGAAGGTTTTGTAGATGCAGACTGGGCAAGCAATACTATAGATAGACGATCCTATACTGGATATTTTTTTAGACTTTCAGATGGTGCAATATCTTGGGAAACTAAGAAGCAAAACACTGTAGCATTATCTAGTATGGAATCTGAATATATGGGCATATCCGAAGGCTGCAAAGAAGCAGTGTATTTGCAAAATCTGTTATTTGAATTGACTAATGAAGCTTATCCCATACCAATATATAATGACAATCAGTCAGCCCATAAGTTGTCTGCCAATCCCATTCATCATAAAAGATCCAAACACATAGATGTGCGGTATCATTTTTGTAGAGAGAAAATTGCTAATGAAGTTGTGAAACTTAAATACTTATCTACCTCAGAGATGCCTGCAGATCTTCTAACTAAGGGTTTATGCAAAATTAAGCACTACTATTTTTTGAAAATGTTTGGTTTATTTGATAAGAAATAATATTGTTTTTGGTTTGTTACAAAATAATAATATATAGATCTAAACTGATATTTGATAAGTTTAGTATGGTAATTGTAGGTACCTAATATTTTGTTAAGTGGGGGTGTTAAGTCTGTAACAAAATGTAACTAGTAGCGCCATCTATGATCTTATGTATACACTATATATTTTGAATAAATTCAGTTGTTGTCCGGCTACCGGTGTATCATTATAAAATCTACCAATCAAAAAACTACACGCATTTTTATTGAACACTTCCTATTCAATCACAAAAATAAATGGAAACAAACTAGACAAACGTAATTAGAATGCTGGAGGCGGGCAGCCCTATCGCATGTTTACGTACCGCGCGGCTGTAGGCATTATTTCAAAGATACGGCCGAGTTACAATACTGTATGATACTATTACCGTGCCTCAGTCGCCTGGACGGCCAAGGGACTATTTAATTTTGATGACATAATAAGCTTATAACATTGATTTTTCATGGTACAGTTATTAAATTTTGTACATAGATTCCTTACATAAAAATACTAAACACATGTTTCGGGTCTCGCATATACTAAAACATAATACTTCTTTTTTTTATTATTGAAGGGCTCGCGTTTGACCACCATCTCACCTGATGGTAAGCGATGATGTGGTCGACGTTGGAGCACGCTTGCCTAGAAGTAACCTATTCACTCTTGACTTAAAGACCCCCACGTTGTAGCCATCAGGAAACACAGACTCTGGCAGGGAATTCCACTCCTTGGCTGTACCTACGCACAATAAATGTATTCCCAAAACGCTTTGTGCGTATGGGTGGGATGTCCACCATGTACCGGTGACGCAACGCCGCACGTCTTGTGGTCCGATGATGGAACGGACTTGGTGGAATTAGATTGTGCAATTCCAGTGCACACTCCCCGAAATGTAAACGATAGAAAACCGACAGACTAGCAACTCGGCGGCGATGCTAAAGGCTTTGGAGTTTCGACTCCACAAGTTCATTATTTTTTTGGGACAGTCGTGTAAGGTAAAAGACAAAAAAAAACTAAAGTTGTATATTTGTTTCTCTCAAAAAGGTAGGTAGAAAGGTTAGTAGCTACTAGTTAGTAATTACAACATCTATCCACTGTAAGAACTGGAGTCTACATATACTAGGTTCAACACCTACAAAATTACAATAGGGTATTTTAAACTATATGAGAAAAAATCTAAAAATATATTATTAATTCATGAATCCCCAAGCGACCACCGGTGGCCGCGCATCTATTGTCTTACTATTGTGTCTCTAATTGACGGTATCTGAAGGGTTAAGATAGCTTAGGGAAAAAGCAGTCGGTAAGTGTTAGTTTTAGTTCATAAAGTAACAAAATAAATTTATTATATTTAATACTAGCTTCTGCCAGCGACTTCTTACGCGGATCCTGTTACTTATGCCAGCGACAACGGGGTCGTCAAAATTAAAGATCTGAAACGTCTGATGTCAAATTCTAAGAGCCCGGGGACTGGAAAACAACGTGATGCGTGAGACGATTCGAGACGTTCCAGATATCTCCCTTCCACTGAGTTACACGTGTTATTGTGAGTCAACCATAAAAGATAGACATATGCTGTCGTGGGATATTTTTTATATAATTTTAAGGAGAACATTTCTGTTATACATGATTTTTGTGTAGCTTTAACCATTAAGACTGCAAACGCGACGGAAGCTTAAAAAATGGAGTAATTTCTTCCGTTTCCCCAACATTTCCCTTCACTGCCCTGCTCCTATTGATCGTAGCGTGATGAAAAGTATACTATAACCTGCCCAGGAGTATGAAGAATGATTGTACCAAGTTTCGTTAAAATCCGCCTAGTAGTTTTTGTTTCTATAACGAACATACAGACAGACAGACAGACAGACAGACAGACAGACAGACAGACAGACAGACAAAAATTTTACTGTTTGCATTTTTGGCATCAGTATCGATCACTAATCACCCCCTGATAGTTATTTTGGAAATATATTTCATGTACAGAATTGACCTCTCTACAGATTTATTATAAGTATAGATAGATTTTAAATTCAATTCAAAGTTTTCAGTTCTTATTATCTGTACTTTTATCACCATGAAATAGCCACCAAGTTATTACGTCATTCAGTTGTGTAAATTAAAGTGACAGCTGTCAACTGATCGGCCATACACAACCAAATGCGCTCAACATTTGTTTACACAGGCAACTAACAACATGACCTCGTAAATATGGCGCCCACTGCGTTCTGCATTGCGCACGGAATTTGAAAATGTAAAAAATGTATTTTTAGGGTACTTAGCGATTAAATGAAAATTTTGTGTATTTTTTAGTGGTTTATTAGCGCTATAGAATCTGATTGAGACACTTTTCAAAAATGAGTGTAATACCCTATTATGCTTACTACAGATATTAAGTAAGTTCTGTGTTAAAAGGAGTGGACATAAAATTAAAAGAGTGTCCATAAATGCATGATCAGGGCTTTCAACACAGGTATTCCGGGATACCGCAATACCGGAAAAAGGGATATATATTAGTCCCGTTTTTATGACAAATATTAATAAAAAAGATCGTTAACAAATAGCGTGTTTACGACAAATATACAGTGTAACATACTCACTCATATAATTAGAACAACGCTGACATTTTTCAACTTTTTTCAGATTGTTCGCCAGCATGCCTACGAATGTGATATGTTAATTGACTCTTCTGACTAAACCAAACCTGACATTCTTCACACTTGAAAGGTTTTTCGCCAGTGTGCGTATGCATGTGTCTTGTTAAATTACTCTTCTCACGAAAACAACTTTGACAGACATCACATTTGTAAGGTTTTTCACCAGTGTGCGTACGAATGTGATTTGTTAAATTACCCTTATGACTAAAACAAAGCTGACATTCTTCACACTTGTAAGGTTTTTCGCCAGTGTGAGTACGAAAGTGTCTTGCTAAATGACTCTTCTGACCAAAACATCGCTGACATTCTTCACACTTGTAAGGGTTTTCGCCTGTATGCGTACGAATGTGTGCTATTAATTGATTATGCCACTTAAAACTCAGTTGACATTCTTTACACTTGTATGGTTTTTCACCTGTGTGCGTGCGTACGTGACTTTTTAACTGATGCTTCGTACTAAAACATAACAGACATTCTTCACATTTAAAAGGTTTCTCGCCAGTGTGCGTACGAATGTGGCGTGTTAAAATATCATTTCGACTAAAACAGCTCTGACAGATATCACATTTGAAAGGTTTTTCAGCAGTGTCTACACGTTTTATTAAGTTGCTTTTTTTAATATTATTTGCGTCTAAAGTGGTATCGCTAACACTAATATTAACTCGAGGTGTTGTATTAGTGGAAGGTTCTTCAAATGTCGGAATAAATTTTGACGTACAATTTGACGTGTTCTGGGTAACTTTTATGCCTGACTCTTCATTCTTCTTTAGATTCTTTGTAATTACGTCTTCTAGTTTTTCTCCTCGTCTGTACAGTGTTGATTTGTTTGCAACGGTCGACCCTGTGATTTCAAATCCAGTAAGCGCCAAAATCAAATGAAAGGGAATCGAATGGTTTTCGTCAAAACCGAAGAGTTACTTTTTGCAGGTTTTCGAATATTACTGATTACGACAAAGCCAAAAACAGGGGTTTTGATACCACTCGCAAACTACAGTTATTTCTTTATTGTATCTGCAATCAGTTTTCATTACTTTAAGTACAGTGCGTTTCACTTACGAAGTTCCTTTGGCGTAATGTTGGCTCCCCTGTCTGTCTACACAAAAAAGAAGGGAAAAAGGAAATAGTTGCCTACTCACCCAAAATTGTTCCCCGAAATGTAAAACGAAATCGATTTTAACGGTAGTTTTACTTTTTGGAGAATTATGAGGGGAATAGGATTTTATTTAAAAAAAGCAGGTCTAAAAAAAAGTTGTTTATAGAGAGGTACGATATTGTGGCGTGGCGTTTTCGGTATTTGAAAGAATTGCAGGACAATCGGAATGGGGCCCAACGTCCTATACTTTATTAAAAAAATAGTTTTAAAAAGGCAACTGTTAAAAGTAACAAAATATCAGTTAATTTCCCTAATATTAAGTAATTTAATTGCTAAAAATATTGCAATACCATTTTTCCGTATTGCCAACATTACGGCAAAGGAACTTCTTAAGTGAAACGCACTGTAGATGTATTGTGAGACTTCTGGCAGTAGGAGCGTGCTCTCCAGCGAGAGCAACTTACTGAACTAGTTACACCAGTCGGCCTGTTCGCTTACACAATGACTCACTAACTAATACTCACGTTTCGTGTCCCTTCGCTTCTTCCTCGCTACTTCTTGTTCTTCTTCCACTTCCGTTTTGATCTCTATTAAAGGCACATCATCTTCTGAATCAGACTGAGACTGTTGTGTTGGTTTATCTTCTGAATAACTTTTGTTTAGATTTTTCAGTTCTAGGTCTGTGAGAGAGTAAAAACAATGAAGACAGAATCATTTATAAATGTGGCAAACTGGAAAAAGTGGCAAATAGGTATAAATATATTCAAGAAAGAAAGAAAAAGAGTTTATTTGCGTCCGACATGACGCATATCTTAAAAATATATAAATGTAACAAGTAACAATATCGTACTTAAAACTATCAGCTAGACAGGATATGCGTCACATCAGCGCAAAACGGCCAGTGCTCAGCATAATGCTGGGGCTCGTGCAGGACAGAGCCACAGCGCTGATTTTCAGCATCAGTCGTTTTCGACAATGAGACGCCATCCGGCCAGCAGGGATTACAAATTAACTTTAAATAAACTATATTATAATTAATAAATAGACAAGTAGTAAACTACTATACACACAAGAAGATGTCATGATTATGTCGTTAGCTCCTATAATATCCAGCTGCCACATAGTGGTTTTTTTTTCTCTCGATGGGGAAAATCATCATTGACAAAACCCGCTCTTGGGTTTTTTTTTTTTTTCTGTCGACGGGGAAAATCATCATTGACAAAACCCGCTCTTGGGTAGAGCGGGAGATAGTGTCAGACTCTTACTGACTAAAAACCCCGCGCCGTTCCTTCTAGCCTTCATACCGGGGCTCTAGTTTCCTTTCGGATAACCCCGACCTCGGTAGGCTTCGACCCAGATGGGCCCCTCCTGTTGCTGACTACTCCTTGAGGTGCGCGGGAACAGTGCGCGCCGTCGAAGCCTTGGGCCACATAGAGTGGTGAAGCTGCTCCACAAGGATTACTAGTGATACCGCTCCTCTTAACATAACCGCGCGCTGGCGACAAAACGAGGGGAGCGCGGGGCAACGGGGAGTCAGCTCAAATGTTTTTTTATTTAATTTTCGTGCACAAAATACAAAGATGTCTTAGGCGTTCTCCTCCAGTCAATTTAGTGTTGTGAAGAGACAATATGGCAGGCATAAAAAGGAATTTTTTATATAGTAAACAGAAGTAAAAGTTTACTTATAGTTAAAATAAACATACAAATACTACATTATTTTAGTTTACCAAACCTGAATATAGTTTATTCAGAATCAGTAACTGAATGGATTCCAATAATTTTGACACCATATAAGGCCGACTGGCAGATAATGCCTAAGGCATTAAGTCCGCCTTTGTACAACTCTGTGCATAAAGATTTAAATAAATAAATAAATACAGTGTGTCTCAGACATCGACTCACCAATGAATACCACGAATCCTGTACATGATTCTGGATTCCCGGTGTTGGAATTTTTTGTCGGCTTTTTCTTAATTTTTGAAAAAAGACCCGTTGATTTTTGTATTTAAACTGTGTAAAATCGTTATTATAACCAACCCCGATGATATTTTTAGTAAAAAACAAAAAAAAAAGATTTAAAATTAATTAATTTATGTTAGATAAAAGCGTTATTCTAATCAATCCCGATGACATTTCAATACATTCACTTGTTCATCATTTCATAGAGAGCAATGGTGGCCGAGTGGTAATGGCCCCGACTTACGAGTTGTAGGTCGCGGGTTCGGACCCAGCCAATCGCATTACTTTGTGTAATTTATTTCATCACCACTGCTCTCAAAACGGTGAAGGAAAACATCGTGAGGAAACCGGCATGTCCTAGAACCAAAAATTCGAAGACATGTGACATCCACCAACTCGCACTGGGCCCGCGTGGTGGATAACGGTCCATTCCCTCTCCTAGAGAGAGGAGGCCTGAGTCTCAGTAGTGGGAACATTAAAAAGACTGATGATGATGATGATGATGTCATCATTTCATTCATTCATTTGTTTTTTGTGATTCATTTGTTTCAGTAAAAACGTTAAAATAACGATTTCATACAATTCAAATTAAAAAAACGTAAAAAAAAAATAAAAAAATTATGATAGGAAAAATCCGACGAAAAATTCCTGGACACTGGGAGATCCAGAATCATGTACTGGATCCGTTGTACTCGTTTGTGCGTCGATGGTCAGAGACACCCTGTGTGTTATATTTTTTTGTTAAGAACACTGGTCACGGCACTCATAGCGGGTATTAGGTGCCAGCAAACAGCTGGGCGCATGTGCAAAATAATCCTTCAGTCACTTGGATGGCCCGGTGACTATGTATGTTTGCTGACATAACCAACTTTTAACTTAAAAAAAAGGTTATAAGTAGTTATGGCATTAGTTTTAGTTTTCACATGTCTAGTATTTTTAACAGACTTCGAAAAGGAGGAGGTTCTATGTTCGGCTGAATGTGTTTTTTTTTTGTATGATGTTCACCGATATCTCGATCAAATGTTGACCGATTTTGAAAATTTTTATGCTTCCAAGTTGATCCCATAGAAGTTTTGTTATGATCTGATCACAATTGGTCCACAATTGACCGAATTATCGGTGAACATACATACAAAAAAAAAAAAAACATACATTCAGCCGAACATAGAACCTCCTCCTTTTCGAAGTCGGTTAAAAAGAGGGTCGGGATATATCGAACCGATCTGGTGATGAAGCGGGAAGGTAAATAAATGTAATCTAACCGTGTTTGGGATTATTAGAATCATTATGAGATACAATCTGTCTATAAGTTATTTTAGTTCGGCTGAGGGGCACTTTTTAGTGGTGGTACCATAACTAAAAAGTGAAAAATAAAAAACTTTTTATTATGTAAAGAATCAATGTACAAAATTTCAAAACTGTATCATGAAAAAACCCAAAGTTATAAGCTTGGTATGTTACATGTTTGTCCGTAAAATTACATGGTCACCACGCACGGCCTGATAAATGATATTTATTTTTGCAAATAGGTTTAAAATAGTACATTTACACTAGGGGTGAAAGTTACTTATTTCGTCCCGAGAAGGAGTTGGGTTAAGTTGAAGGGACTAAATAAGTAACTTTAACCCTTCAGATACCGTCAATTAGAGACACAATAGTAAGACAATAGATACGCGGCCACCGATGGTCGCTTGGGGATTCATGAATTAACCCCGAGGTAAGCATTGTGCTTTTCATTACGAATACAAGAAGATAGACCTAGTTTTTTTTTTTAATAATTCGTCAGCTGTTATTTGAAAGTAAAACTCCCTAGGGATGAAAAGTGTGATACTTTTCAGCCCGCTCCTCGGGCAAGTTCAGACCTACTTTCAGATAATGAGTAATGAAAAACACTTTTACACGTCAATTTATTTTTTCTTTTTCGTCTGTTTAAGCTAGATGAGGCCGGTGCAGTCTAGCGCTCATTGGCAATATTTTTTCAGTTTGTATTGTAATGAACACTTTTCATCACACTTGCAGGCTTTGAACTGTTGCAATGGTCAAGTATAGGTACAAATTATTACTAATTTATTATTTTTATATTACTGATAGATTCGCGCTTGACCACCATCTCACCTGATGGTAAGCGATGATGTGGTCGACCACGGAGCATGCTTGCCTAGAAGTAACCTATTCACTCTTGACTTGAGAACCCCTAAATTGTAGCTATCAGGAAACACTAACTTCGGTAGGGAATTCCACTCCTTGACTGTTCGCACAATGTGTTATATTATGTTTTACGTTATATTTATTCGTAAAAGCCACGTAAGTAATAAAATTTCTTCAATGCGATTTGTTGCTATAAACATCGCATTACCTAACCAGAGCAACGTGTAGGTAGATATAATAACGGTCTACAATTAATCAGGGCCTCAAGTCTGCTATTACAATAGTGTCAGAATGGTCTATCATTGACTTCATAATTGTTGATTTTGACAAGTTTTGGTAACCTACTAATATAATGGCGTCATAATGACTTTCCAATGACTATAATATTAATACACTTCATTGAAAGAAGTTGCATGAAATAGTAATCTCGTACATAATGATAAATGAATATCTGACGTATGCGGTAATTTGCAAAACTTTTGACAGTTGTTTTGATCAGTGACTTACCATTAGAACGTTATTGTGCAGTTATTAATTTTAATAAGCTCGTTATTGTCATTCTACCACCACTCTATTACGAGACCATTGACCGATCAATGATCGATCATTATGATTGAGCAGATTACGAACTTTTAGCAAAATGACAATGGGATCGTGTTGGAATGACGAATTTATAAAAATAGCAGACTCGGGCCCCTGGCCTGTTTAAAAATGAGATTGTTATAAGATAGATATTGATTCCTTGCGTGTGAAGAACATAGATATTGAAAGTGAGTGATGAGATAGGATGGAGGCGTGAGTGCGTGAGTAATAATAAATAAAATAAAATAAATAAATAATATTCCACAACTATCACACAACGCCGTCTAGTCCCAAGCTAAGCAGAACTTGTGTTATGGGTACTAAACAACTGATATACATACTTATATATTTCTAAATACATACATATTATAGATAAATTACACCCAGACACAGAACAAATGATCATGCTCATCGCACAAACATTTGTCCTGGGTGGGAATCGAAGCCACGACCTCCGGCATAGCAGTCAGTAATATATAGCATATAGATATATACGATATAATATAGCATATCGTTTATGAACTATATGCATACCATACATTTATGTAGAACACGTTCACACTTTGCTATACTATACAACGTGTAACGTTAAATGCGCAAAACCTCAGACACCCCAAATGATTTTTAATTCGATTGACCTAAATATGTGAGAAAAAAAAACATAAAAAAAATTGAAGGTTTTACGAGCAGTTTTAGTTAGTTTAAAATTCGTATCTTCAATGAAATAAAAATTTGTATTACTCCGTGTATGAGAAAATTTGATTGGATTTTAAATATTTGTGTTTTTTTACCTATTTAAGCGGGTTTGCGCATGTGATAGCTTGACCTATTCATAAATAGAAATGTCGAAGTTTTTAATGAAGATTTTTTTGAAAAATTTAACCTATATTAGAAAGTAGTTTAATTGATTCTGCTCGTTATTCTGAACAAACTAATTTCAGGTTTTGCGCATTTAACGGTATACCTTGTATATTATTGGCAAAATTAAATACTGTATGCTATATATTATAGCGTAGTCTGAAAGCAGCTTGAAGCAGAGAGAAAAGTGTAGACTGAGTGCGCAAACTGCTTCTCTGGCGAATAAAAAAAACTTTTTACAAAAAAAAAACCGATCAAAAAGTACAAAATAATTTTAATTTCGGAAGTCGGTGTTTCTATAATAGATACCTAATTTTGTCTCTTCGTTATTTAACACCGACTCCCGAAATTAAAATTATTTTGTACTTTTTGAAGTCGGCTTAATTTTTTTTGTAAAAAGTTTTTTATTTTTCACTTTTTAGTTATGGTAGCACCACTAAAAAGTACCTACCCTTCAGCTAAACATAAATTACCTCATAGCCAGAGTGCATCTCATAACGATTCTAATAATCTATACTAATATTATAAAGAGGTAAAATTTGTAAGTTTGTAAGTTTGTAAGTTTGTATGTAGGGGGTAATCTCTGGAACTAATAATCCAATTCTAAATTTTTTTTTACTGACAGAAAGCTACATTATTCCTGAGTGCTATAGGCTATAAATTGTTTCTATAGCATGTATATTAACCGAGCTATCACAACTTTTGTCTAGCAAGTCGGAAAAAAATACCTCATAAAATAGAATTATTTGCGTGCGCTGCCTAAACAGTTGCTTAAAATTAAAAACAATGTATGGCTACCTGGTTCGTCTTAATTATTTCTACAAAAAAGTCCGCGGTACCATATCTCTATCTTTTATATTTCATCTTTTATACTTCTTTTATTGCATTAAAAATATTTTTTTTCGGCATACTTACGTTTGGTTGATTATTTGAGCAACAAAATATTAATTCTTATGACAATAAATTATTTCAGTATCACAAGAACATTATACAGATAAGATTTGCCATTTACAGCATAGCAATTGGTCATACAGTTTCGAAGATAATATAAAATTACTAAAACGCAAAATGCCCCTAGCGTAACTTTCATTGTGCAGACGTTTTACCTATTTTTTTTTTATGGTGGGCAAAAATCATCTTATGACAACCCCCGCCCTTGGGTGGAGCGAGAGATAGTGTCAGACTCTTACTGGCTAAAAACCCACCCCGTTCCTTCTAGCCTTCAAACCAGGGCACGAGTTCCCTTTCGGATAACCCTGGACCCGGTAGGCTTCGACCCAGCTGGGCCTCTGCTGTTGCTGACAACTTCTTGAGGCGCGCGGGAACAGTGCGCGCCGTTGACGTCTTGGGCTCGGTCCATTACCGGACGATCGGACAGCAAGCTACCCATGGCTCGCCGTCCGCGAGCCCGCGTCTACGGTGGCCGGAAATCGGGATCAGAATCCCGGCGGCGGCGGCGGGGGCGCCGTTGCCTGATGCGGTCTGCCTCCGCCTTTGCTAGCATTACTGCTTCGCAGAAGGAGGCGACCGCCTGCCATTCCTCCTCGCTAAGGACCATGGCCTCAACCAGAGCCCGCCGCGAGAGGTGTCCGCCGCCGATCGCCCCCACGAGGGCACGGCGATGCTCTGCCCAGGCAGGGCACACCTCGACTGTGTGCTCCACCGTGTCCTCAGGGCGTTCCGCACAGTGGCGACACTCGGGCGTCTCTTCCGCTTTAATTCGGTGCAGGAACCTCCCGAACTTGCCATGTTTTCTGAATCGCGGTGTTAAGACTTTCTGTGGATTGATGACCCTCTCGAATTATTATGCCCACGTTGTCGTTAGTTGGAGTTCTTCTGTCAGTTGCTTATTGGTTTCGGTTGTTTCGTTCGTATGGTTGTTGTTGTTGATAGATACCTCATAATCGAAAATATCGTAATTTCGTTGTACGTTTTTGTATGTTCGTAGTTTCGTACTTCGTTCTATCGTAATAATCGATACGAGTTATTCGATATTACGATTGTTTTGTTTTGTAAAGGCGGACGGTGTTCGAGTCGCTCTCCTTTTGTTCATAATTGTTTTCAAGTCTGTGCGTAGTTTGTTGAGAGCATGTCTAAAAGGAAATCTCAACTGTCCCGGCAGACATCACAGACAAGAGCCGCTCGAGTACGCCGTACGGAAGAATCTGCCCCTGAAAATGAGCAGCGCCTCTCGAGAAATAGAGAATATATTTCGCAAGCACGCGCTCAAGAGAATCTAGCTCCGAGCGCTCACAGCGCCTCGCTAGCCAAAATGTGAGGACATCGCGGGCCCGTGCTCGAGGAACTAGCGCTGAACGTGCGCACCGTCTATCTGAGTTAAGGCAGCATGTCTCTGAGACAAGGGATAGGGAGACTAGCGCTAAACGCTCGCGGCGGCTTGGCAGGCAAAATGTCATAACATCGCAGGCCCGTGCTCGGGAATCTAGCGCTGAACGTGCGCAGCGTCTATCTCATTTAAGGCAGCATGTCTCTGAGACAAGGGATAGGGAGACTAGCGCTGAGCGCTCGCAGCAGCTCGCTAGGCAAAATGCCATAACATCACAGGCCCGTGCTCAGGAATCTAGCGCTGAACGTGCGCATCGTCTAATCGAGTGTAATCTTATTTTAAAACAAGAAATTTTCCGCGGACGAAGTCGCGGGCAGAAGCTAGTCCTAAATAAGGTTATATTACATGAATTTACCTTCCGGCTTTATCACCAGATCAGTTCGATACATCCCCTCCCCCTTTTCTTTCAGTCAGTCATCGACTACACATAAACAAAGCAATTTTACTTGTTACGACAATTCTGCTATGATTCTATGAGGAGTTCTGTTCCATATCTTCGAAGTTCATGATCAGATCATAACAATATTTCTATGGGACCAACTTGGAAGCATAACCTTTAAATCAAAAAAAAAAATTCAAAGTCGGTCCACAATTCACCGAAATTTCGGTGAACATTTATACAAAAAAAAAACGTACATTCAGCCGAACATAGAACCTCCTCCTTTTCGAAGTCGGTTAAAAATAGGCAATAATTTGAGCTCAGACCTGAAGATTTCCTCAGGTTAAATATGATATCCGGGCAGTTGATAATTAGTCTATCAAGCTTACCCAGCACGACCGCGTTCAGGGCAAAATAACACACGTTACCATCCATACTTAGCATTATAAATGGGAAAGTGGGTGTGTTGTCCGTACGATCATTCACGGTAAAATGGAGCGACGAATTGACGTGATTTTTAGAGATAGTTGAAGGAATAGAGTGACATAGGCTACTTTTTGTCTCTTTCTAACCCCCCACTTCCCTAAAATGGGGAAAAACGCGAGAGAAGCCGCAAGCAAAAGCTAGTAGTCTATAATAGGGAAAATCAAAGTCTCCACAAGCTTTGTCGTCGTCTTTAATAATAATAATTATTAAAATTTATCCAGAGTTAAAATTTGGTAAAATAGTTACATACATCAAATCTTAGGAATAATTACAAAGGTATCGCTATATTATGTGCCAGTACAAGGATAAACCCATCAATATATATGTCGGAGAAATCAATAGTACGGAAGCTTGAGAACGAATGAAACTAATATTATAAAGAGGTAAAATTTGTAAGTTTGTAAGTTTGTAAGTTTGTAAGTTTGTAAGTTTGTATGTAGGGGGTAATCTCTGGAACTAATAATCCAATTCTAAATTTTTTTTTACTGACAGAAAGCTACATTATTCCTGAGTGCTATAGGCTATAAATTGTTTCTATAGCATGTATATTAACCGAGCTATCACAACTTTTGTCTAGCAAGTCGGAAAAAAATACCTCATAAAATAGAATTATTTGCGTGCGCTGCCTAAACAGTTGCTTAAAATTAAAAACAATGTATGGCTACCTGGTTCGTCTTAATTATTTCTACAAAAAAGTCCGCGGTACCATATCTCTATCTTTTATATTTCATCTTTTATACTTCTTTTATTGCATTAAAAATATTTTTTTTCGGCATACTTACGTTTGGTTGATTATTTGAGCAACAAAATATTAATTCTTATGACAATAAATTATTTCAGTATCACAAGAACATTATACAGATAAGATTTGCCATTTACAGCATAGCAATTGGTCATACAGTTTCGAAGATAATATAAAATTACTAAAACGCAAAATGCCCCTAGCGTAACTTTCATTGTGCAGACGTTTTACCTATTTTTTTTTTTATGGTGGGCAAAAATCATCTTATGACTATCTTAACCCCCGCCCTTGGGTGGAGCGAGAGATAGTGTCAGACTCTTACTGGCTAAAAACCCACCCCGTTCCTTCTAGCCTTCAAACCAGGGCACGAGTTCCCTTTCGGATAACCCTGGACCCGGTAGGCTTCGACCCAGCTGGGCCTCTGCTGTTGCTGACAACTTCTTGAGGCGCGCGGGAACAGTGCGCGCCGTTGACGTCTTGGGCTCGGTCCATTACCGGATTCATTTGGTAAAATAGTTACATTTTTTTTTTTTCATTCATTTGGTAAAATAGTTACATACATCAAATCTTAGGAATAATTACAAAGGTATCGCTATATTATGTGCCAGTACAAGGATAAACCCATCAATATATATGTCGGAGAAATCAATAGTACGGAAGCTTGAGAACGAATGAACGAGCTAAGTGACAAGTGACACATGTCACTTGACAGAATCCGGTCTGACGTTTGCACGAACCGAGCAAATAAAAGTGTCGAGCGCAGAGGCTCGGGGCTGATTCCTCTGTCGGCAGTCGTGCGATGTACAACGTCCTATACTTGGGGACTGTCTCACGGCTCGTTATGTGAAGTGTAAACCTAAAGCTTGCATTATAATAAATCAGTTGTGTAATCTGGAAAGCTCGCTGTCCGATCGTCCGGTAATGGACCGAGTCCAAGACGTCGACGGCGCGCACTGTTCCCGCGCGCCTCAAGGAGTTGTCAGCAGCAGGAGGGGCCCAGAAGCCTACTGGGGACAGGGTTGTCCGAAAGGGAGCTCGTGCCCCGGTATGAAGCCTAGAAGGAACGGCGCGGGGTTTTTAGTCAGTAAGAGTCTGACACTATCTCCCGCTCCACCCAAGAGCGGGTTTTGTCATGATTTTCCCCGTCGACAAAAAAAAAAACTCAGCGTACTTCGTACCGCCTTCTTTTTCTTTCTTTCTTTCTTCTTACTCTACTCTACCCTACCTTACCCTACCCTATTTTCATTTATTTACAATTAATATTTATTCCATAAAACCTTCTCCTCATAATAAAATACAATAAAAAAGTATTCGCGAAATCGGTTCAGCTGTTCTCGAGATTTGCGCTTAGCCATACATTTAGTGACTAGCTTCTGCCCGCGACTTCGTCCGCGGAAAATTTCTTGTTTTAAAATAAGATTACACTCGATTAGACGATGCGCACGTTCAGCGCTAGATTCCTGAGCACGGGCCTGTGATGTTATGGCATTTTGCCTAGCGAGCTGCTGCGAGCGCTCAGCGCTAGTCTCCCTATCCCTTGTCTCAGAGACATGCTGCCTTAAATGAGATAGACGCTGCGCACGTTCAGCGCTAGATTCCCGAGCACGGGCCTGCGATGTTATGACATTTTGCCTGCCAAGCCGCCGCGAGCGTTTAGCGCTAGTCTCCCTATCCCTTGTCTCAGAGACATGCTGCCTTAACTCAGATAGACGGTGCGCACGTTCAGCGCTAGTTCCTCGAGCACGGGCCCGCGATGTCCTCACATTTTGGCTAGCGAGGCGCTGTGAGCGCTCGGAGCTAGATTCTCTTGAGCGCGTGCTTGCGAAATATATTCTCTATTTCTCGAGAGGCGCTGCTCATTTTCAGGGGCAGATTCTTCCGTACGGCGTACTCGAGCGGCTCTTGTCTGTGATGTCTGCCGGGACAGTTGAGATTTCCTTTTAGACATGCTCTCAACAAACTACGCACAGACTTGAAAACAATTATGAACAAAAGGAGAGCGACTCGAACACCGTCCGCCTTTACAAAACAAAACAATCGTAATATCGAATAACTCGTATCGATTATTACGATAGAACGAAGTACGAAACTACGAACATACAAAAACGTACAACGAAATTACGATATTTTCGATTATGAGGTATCTATCAACAACAACCACCATACGAACGAAACAACCGAAACCAATAAGCAACTGACAGAAGAACTCCAACTAACGACAACGTGGGCATAATAATTCGAGAGGGTCATCAATCCACAGAAAGTCTTAACACCGCGATTCAGAAAACATGGCAAGTTCGGGAGGTTCCTGCACCGAATTAAAGCGGAAGAGACGCCCGAGTGTCGCCACTGTGCGGAACGCCCTGAGGACACGGTGGAGCACACAGTCGAGGTGTGCCCTGCCTGGGCAGAGCATCGCCGTGCCCTCGTGGGGGCGATCGGCGGCGGACACCTCTCGCGGCGGGCTCTGGTTGAGGCCATGGTCCTTAGCGAGGAGGAATGGCAGGCGGTCGCCTCCTTCTGCGAAGCAGTAATGCTAGCAAAGGCGGAGGCAGACCGCATCAGGCAACGGCGCCCCCGCCGCCGCCGCCGGGATTCTGATCCCGATTTCCGGCCACCGTAGACGCGGGCTCGCGGACGGCGAGCCATGGGTAGCTTGCTGTCCGATCGTCCGGTAATGGACCGAGCCCAAGACGTCAACGGCGCGCACTGTTCCCGCGCGCCTCAAGAAGTTGTCAGCAACAGCAGAGGCCCAGCTGGGTCGAAGCCTACCGGGTCCAGGGTTATCCGAAAGGGAACTCGTGCCCTGGTTTGAAGGCTAGAAGGAACGGGGTGGGTTTTTAGCCAGTAAGAGTCTGACACTATCTCTCGCTCCACCCAAGGGCGGGGGTTGTCATAAGATGATTTTTGCCCACCATAAAAAAAATAATAGGTAAAACGTCTGCACAATGAAAGTTACGCTAGGGGCATTTTGCGTTTTAGTAATTTTATATTATCTTCGAAACTGTATGACCAATTGCTATGCTGTAAATGGCAAATCTTATCTGTATAATGTTCTTGTGATACTGAAATAATTTATTGTCATAAGAATTAATATTTTGTTGCTCAAATAATCAACCAAACGTAAGTATGCCGAAAAAAAATATTTTTAATGCAATAAAAGAAGTATAAAAGATGAAATATAAAAGATAGAGATATGGTACCGCGGACTTTTTTGTAGAAATAATTAAGACGAACCAGGTAGCCATACATTGTTTTTAATTTTAAGCAACTGTTTAGGCAGCGCACGCAAATAATTCTATTTTATGAGGTATTTTTTTCCGACTTGCTAGACAAAAGTTGTGATAGCTCGGTTAATATACATGCTATAGAAACAATTTATAGCCTATAGCACTCAGGAATAATGTAGCTTTCTGTCAGTAAAAAAAAATTTAGAATTGGATTATTAGTTCCAGAGATTACCCCCTACATACAAACTTACAAACTTACAAACTTACAAACTTACAAATTTTACCTCTTTATAATATTAGTATAGATACATTTTTATATTAGACTATAGAGCGTTTCACTTAAGAAGTTCCTTTGCCGTAATTTTGGCAATATGGAATAACAGGTTTGCTATATTTTTAGCAATGAAGTTACTTAAGGCTGCAGTCTTGTAAAAATTCACCCGCGGCAAATTATTAGCGCATCTTTGTATGTTTTTTTTAACAAAATAATGAAACAACTTGAAATATTATTATAGCACATATTTAACCATCGTATGAGAGTAGCCAGTTATTTTTTTTAAGTCAATTTGGGTGTATTATGTTTGGTAAATCAAGCGTTAAACATAGCTCTTTCGTGCCAACATCATTTCGACTTATGTTTGTGAGCTTCGTTAATGGCAATAATATAATGAATTTACAAATCTTTTGAATGGAAAATTAGCGCAACATTATCATCTTTGAAATGCAATCATGGCTAGTTCTAATTATGTTTCATTTTCTTATTTTTTAAGTCACAAATTCATGAAAATTCTCAACATTTGGCTCTTATTAAATGTTTTTTTTCACAATGAAGGCGCGGGCCCACCGCGGCGCATGCTGTGCACGCACACGCGGCGTATTTTAGCTGCGTGTATTAAGTTGTTTGACAACGTGGGTCTACGTTTCCACTGGATTAGGTACACGAAGACCCACGACTATGTATAGCGTGACACGGCGCACGGAGAGGCTACGCACGTGCCACTGCAATCCACTGACACGGGCTTCACTGCGGGAGGTGTACTACTGAAAACAACGCTGCTATAAGCGAGCTGTACATAATCGTGGGTCGCATTCGTGTACCTCCAGTGGAAACGTAGACCTACGTCGACAGCGTTGAGCTATGTAACCGCCTATTCGAGCAAGCCACGCACGTATCAGTGACGTCAATTCGTGCGTAGCCTCTCCGTGTCTTGCAGTGGACACAACCACTTACATATTCTTAGAAAGCGAAGTTTAACACACGTGCGTAGCCTCTCCATGCGCCGCGGTGGGCCCGCGCCTTAACTAAGCATCATAATTAGATTATTTTGATGCCAAAACTTCAATAAAGCTTAAGATTCTAAATAACGACAATTTTTTTCAAAAACTTTTAAGGGTTTAAAAAAAACAGCTATTTCCTGGAGCAAGTTTTGTGAAATTTTCGAGTAAATCTCGAAATTACCGAATACTAACAGAGTTTTCAGGCGTTATGTCTCTTTTTTTGCGTTGCCTTTTCGTCAAACATTGCGTTGGATTGCATTAAATGAAGTAACAAGCTTTTAAACCATTTTCGATGTTTACGATAAGCGAGTGGAGAAGGACCCTCTTAAGGGCCTTTTTTGTATTTTCTGCTCAAGTATCCCGGGATCAAAATAAACTTAGTTTTTAGCTTAGTCAATAAAGATGTTGGTATTCACTGCCGCAAACTAAAATGCGTATTTACAAATGGATTTCGTGGCACAAAGTTGTAATAAAAAAAATAAAAAGATGAAGATTTTTATTCGGAAAACTAAAAATATACTGTAAAAAAAGTCCAACCCCACAAACATATTTACTGTTTTTTCAGACAACCACTCAATGCGCGATTATGACGTAATTACAGATGTTTCATTAGACATTTTAGAAACACATAATGATATCTTATGGCTATTATCTAGGCTTCCATTGAAATTACCATAAAATTTGTGTAAAACTAATCCAATAAAGAACTAGTCTAGAAAACTTGCTATTTTGCTACTCGCGCGAAGCCAGGGCGGGTCGCACGGTACCAACATATAATTTAATGTTTGAGTCTCATTATAGTTTGAATTCGAAGCACTAGTGTTTGTATTAGTAACAACTATGAGCACTGGTGTAATTGACCTGGCGGTGCCATGGATCCGGCTTCAAGTTCTTGCGGTGCCATGGATCCGGCTTCAAGTTCTTGCGGTGCCATGGATCCGGCTTCAAGTTCTTGTGGCACCCTCAGAAGTATCCTCTACACCCTTAGGCCCAGAATGTGCATCAATGTGTTTTATTAAATTTCCCTTGTAATTAAAAATGCGCGGACAAATGTCACACTTGTAAGGTTTTCCGACAATGTGTACACGTTTTACATGTTTCGTTACATCACTCTTCAGATTAAAACTACGCTGACATATTTCACATTTATAAGGTCTTTCGCCAGTGTGCGTACGAATGTGACCTGTTAAATGAGCCTTCTGACGAAAACAAAGGTCACATTCATTACACTTAAATGGTTTTTCATCGTTATGTATACGACAATGCCGTGTTAAATCACTCTTCATATTAAAACTACTTTCACAAGTTTCACATTTGTAAGGTTTTTCGCCAGTGTGCGTACGAATGTGTCTTGTCAAATAATCCTTTTGAATAAAACAAAGCTGACATTCTTCACATTTGTAAGGTTTTTCGCCACTGTGTGTAAGAATGTGTCTTTTTAAATAATCTTTCCGAGTAAAGCCAAGCTGGCATTTGTCACATTTGTAAGGTTTTTTGCCAGTGTGCATACGAATGTGACTTGTTAAATGTACCTTCTGAGTAAAACAAAGCTGACATTCATCACATTCGTATGGTTTTTCCCTGGTATGTGTACGAATGTGATTTGTTAAATGATCTTTCCGAATAAAGCATCTATGGCAGTCATTACATTGGTAAGGTTTTTCCCCAGCGTGTGTACGAATTTGTTTTGTACGTTTTTTAATATTTTTACGACTATTTGGGTCTAAAGTAGCACTACTATTAACTTGAGGTGATATCTTAGTTAAATATTTGGAGAATTTCGGAATAAGTTTGGATGAACCACTTTGAGTGTTCTGAGAAAATGTAGAGTCCGAGTCTTCATTCTTCTTTTGAATTTCTGTAATTACGTCTTCTAGTTTTCTTCTTTGTATGCCTTTTCCGTGCAGATTTTGTTTCTTCGCAACGGCCGCCCCTGTGATTATTAATCTACTAAGCGTCAAATTCAATACAATCAAAAGGTATGGAATGGTTATAATTAGAGCCAAAGAGTGATTTTTTGCAGGTTTTCGAATATCTTCTAGATCAAGCATGATCAAAACACGACTGCATCAAAATCAAAGAGGTTTAGTCGATAAATGTCAGATTCTACAAATGTCAGATGAGTTTATAATGCCAGATTCTACAAATGTCAGATTCTATAAATGCCAGATTCTATAAATGTCACATTTTTGTTACAATTCCAACAATGATTTCCTTCGCGTGTACATAACTTTCGCTAATTTCCACAACAAGCAATAACTATATTGCTTGTTGTTTTTTTTTCATTAATTTCCAAAATAGTTGTTTAATACAACTTTTTAAAATGATCTCTTACAAATAGTGCCACCAACATATATCCCATACCCGTATTATATGCACTATTGCCTGATAAGACACAGTTGCGTAGACCAGAGTTATCACGCTAATTGTAGATTCTTTTTTTTTATTTACATGTGAAAATATCTAGTTTTTATCAAAAAATTGTACACTTTTTAATGCAAAAAAACAACAAGCAACAACTACTTTGGAAATTAGCCAAAGTTATGTACACGCGAAGGAAATCATTGTTGGAATTGTAACAAATATGTGACATTTATAGAATCTGACATTTGTAGAATCTGGCATTTTAAACTCATCTGACATTTGTAGAATCTGGCATTTTAAACTCATCTGACATTTGTAGAATCTGACATTTATCGACTAAACCATCAAAAGCAAGGGTTACGACTGTAGCAGTCTGTGTATGTTTTTATGTACACAAGTAGGATGTTCTACCGAAGCGGTTCAACTACTTACTAAACCGATGTCGCATGTCGTTGAAAGAAATGTCAATCGATTCGTTATTGTGATCCGGGTAAAAAAAGGGGTATAAATATTACACCTTTCGTTGCACCCGAGTTGCGCTAGGTCAGTAACGCGGTTTCCAACGTAAACAATTCAACGGAACGGTGTACACGAAGCGATGCGGTGTCAACAGAACAAACAAAACACTGTTGTGGTGGCCTAAGTGGCTAACTATACGTTGGTGCGGTGCGGTGCGGCATCAAGCAACGAGACGCGGATGCGATCGGTTCGTTTGACGGTGTCGCACAATCTCTTGCGGTGCGGTGTTTTATATAAACGGTGGCTAAATGCTAACTTCGCGCATACGTAGAACAAAGCCACAGCATCGCGTTTGATTTGAGCGAACTGCACCGGATCGCTTCGCACCCGCAATCGCGTTGAATCACCTACGTCACACCGCGTCATACAACACAAATCTTCCAAATTCACAACCAGCTTATGTACTAGCATTCCATAATAGAAAAAGACACGATTTTTCCAATTTGATCGCACTAGTCAAGGGTATTTAAGAAAAGAAATTACAATAAAGAGCTGAAATTCAATATATGAAAACACAACATACATACAGATTGTTCTGTTGTATCTGCAATAAGTGTACTTTGAGCAGACATCTGGCAGTAGGAGTGTGGTCTCCAGCGAGAGCAACTACTCGAGGTGTAGCAGTGTGCTTGTGCTACTCAAGAGTGTACAGACAGGACGCCTGAAGTTGTGTTGTCAACCCAGCCGGCCTGTTCGCTCACACAATGATTCACTAACTAACACTTACGTGTCGCGTCACTGGCTCTTCGCTTCTTGCTTGATACTTCTTCTCCTTCTTCTTCTTCTTCTTCATCTACCACCTCCGTTTTGATCTCTATTAAGGGCACATCGTATTTTGGATTAGGTTTAGACTGTTGTGCTGGTATATCTTCTGCGTCTGGATAGCTTTTGTTGTTTATAAGTTCCAGTTCTACTTCTGTAAGCATAAACAGTGAAGAGCTATTTGTTAATACATGCGCAAGATGGATCCGAAGTCCGGTTATGACAAGATCTCAGTCTAACATGATTTTTACTCGAGCATTCGACAGAACTGCATCAATTCTACACGAAGTCTGAAAGTAATAAAAAACTTTTTCCAAAAAAAAATTAAACCGTCTTCAAAAAGTACAAAATAACTTTAATTTCGGAAGTCGGTGTTTCTATAATAGATACCTAATCTTGTCTCTTCGTTATTTAACACCGACTTTGATCTAAATTCGTTCAGTAGTTTTTGCGTGAAAGCGTAACAGACAGACAGAGTTACTTTCGCATTTATAATATTAGTAGGGATTATTAAATTACTGTCCTTAAAAACATACCATATTCCAAATGTTCCTTTTTTATCTCAATGACATCATCCAGTCTCTCACAAACAGCTGGTAATTCTTCTTTGACAGCACTGTTTTCAACATGGCCGACATCAACTATACTGATGTTCTCTACAGGAGTCACTATCAGCCCACTGGAATACTTCAGCTGTCCTCTGTTTACTGAAAGGTTCGGCTGCAAAAGGTTATTACAGTATTAGGTACCCTGATGTTCTTTTTTGCAGAAAAACACTAAGTACAAACAATTTTTGTTACATTCGGCTGCAAAAGGGCCTGAAAAGTAGGTTAGAGGTATGCGGAACAGGAATAAAGTCGCGCAAACCTCCGTTGAAAAGGGACGATCCTCCGGCCAGACGGGTGATATGTCAGGAGAGCAACTGCCCGTTGACTTTGGCCTGTGTATAGATGTATTTTTTTAATCCTTAATTTATGAGTACACTAGCTTTTACCTTCGCGGCTTCGCTCCCGCTCTTCCCTACTCGGCACTACCCTACTCTTCACTTTTCTACTTTACTCTACACTACTCTACCCTACTCTACCCTACTCTACACTACTCTACCCTACTCTACACTACTCTACCCTACTCTACACTACTCTACCCTACTCTACACTACTCTACCCTAGTCTCCACTACTCTACCCTAGTCTCCACTACTCTACCCTACTATACGCAACTCTACCCTACCAAACTTCACATAAACCATCTACTAAATAGTCAGAACAAAGCCTAAACATTTGGTTAGGATAGGTGAGCTCTTCTTGAGTTTTAAAATTACAACGAAAAGTGGCATTGATTTTTATATCACACCTCCGCTCAAATAGTGTCACAACCCAAAAAATGTATTTTGCTTAATTTGCTGATAATTATGCTATTAATTTCAGAATTCATCCTACTTTATGCTCAGGTAGTGTAGTGTGTGAATTTGAAGTTCAATTATTTACCCACAGGAGACCCATTTCATTTATTTATCCCTACAATTTAAAGTCCATTTTTTTGAGTTGCGACACTATTTGAGCGGAAGTGCAATATATATTTTAGAATAAGGTCTAAATTTATTTACTTTTTATTACACCATAGTTTAATAAAGACCTTTAAAAATCAATAAAAACCTTTAAATGGATGATTTGGTCGCCTACCACAAGGACTGGTTAGACTAGGCGCTAGAGAAAAAATATTTGGAAGGACTTGGGGGAGGCCTTTGCCCAGCAGTGGGACAGTAATGGCTAGCATAAAAAAAAAACAATCAATCAATGTTATAACACACATAGGGGACTATTACATAAGCAGATTTTATTCTGCCAACAAAAAAATAATTTTTCAAATCAGTTGGCAAGTGACGTAAGTTATGCGGGAACAAACATAAAAAAAAAAACATACAAACATCCGAATTGAGAACCTCCTCCTTTTTTAGAAGTCGGTTAAAAACTCTAAAAACATATACTGCTGACATAATCACCATCTAGACCCCCCCATCCCCCATGTAATCAAAAATAAGCAACACAAAGACCCCCCACCCCTCTGTAGTGCTTACGTAATACTTGGATGGCCCCTAGGTATAGGAAGGTGCATCCAGGATTTGATTCCTTTATGATTTGACTAGCTTTTACCCTCAGGAATAAAACTGCTTTCTATCAGTCAAGAAATGATAGTTATCGGACCAGTACTCTCAGAGATAACCTCCTTCAAACAAAAAAAAACAAACTTTACCCTTTTATTATCCCTACTAATATTATAAATGCGAAAGTAACTCTGTCTGTCTGTCTGTTACGCTTTCACACAAAAACTACTGAACAGATTTAGACCAAATTTGGTAGGTAGGTAGAAGAGACACTGGAATAACACATAGGCTACCTATAATTCCACTGCTGAGCACGGGTCTCTGCCCGCGCGATATAAACTGTAGTCCACGCGGGCGAAGCCGCGGGCGGAAAGCTAGTATTGTATAAATAAAAACCTAGATAACATCCACAAGACATCTGTGCTTCCAAAATATTTAGAGAAAGAAAAGATTTGTGATGAAATTATAATCACTTAACCCTTCAGATACCGTCAATTAGAGACACAATAGTAAGACAATAGATGCGCGGCCACCGGTGGTCGCTTGGGGATTCATGAATTAAGAGTGGTTGTATCAAACCTAGTGAAAATGTGTCTCGGGCTGCATGCCCTCATAAGTTCAACACATCCTGAGCAGTTCATGACCTCTAGATAGCATCACTAGGCATCACTTCGACACTTACTAAATACCCTTACTAGTTGCAGAACACCTCACCTCATTCATCATCTGAGCAAACAGCTCTTCTGCTTCCAGACATTTTCTCTGCAGTTGGCAGCATTGCTTTAGTTTAGAAAAGCACAAGAAACAAGCGAGCATCGGTCTTCTGTCTTCAGTTACAAACTGCAACATAATAAATAGCATTTGAGTTAGGAATAGAATACTTCCCATACAATACATACATTAACATGCTGTCCAAGTAATAATGAGCACAGATGATGTTATGTATGGGTTTTTTTATGCCTCTAATACAGGGAAACAACCTATAGTTATTGAGCTTCAAAAAAAAATCAATCTGGACCACTCTAAATGAACTATGCTATTCAAACAATACTAAACACAGTTGATATTAAGTGTGGCTTTCAGTACACCATTCATACAGAGAAACATCCTACAGCTTCTAACGAATCATCCTGGGGCACTATACATAGGCTAAACTGTATATAGTCAGCTGTGAGCACCCTATTTAAGTATTACAAATAAAAGATAATAACTTACTGGAACATCAGTCAGTGTTTCATATAGTTTTTGTAAATCCTTGTTATTAACTATGTACATGCGAACATTCTCTACTAAACATACTCTGCACATTAGCATTTTATCCATTTTTACACTTAATGTGTTTGCGCGGCTTTCACTTCACAAGAAATCTCAAAAAAATAAAAATAAAATATATAATTATGTCCTTTGATCGTATGCACTTCTTTTTTGGAAGTCTTGTGACAGTCGGCGCATTATGCCTTATATTCCTGGCCGTCCAGGAAGTTTATAGTAATTATTTTAATAATCTCATATCAGTATTTACTGTCTTTATTTAGACTAATATTTCAACGCAAAAAAAAAACCAAATCGAATCTAAGTAGAATCAAAGACTTTTTATTTAATAATAGAGTAGAATTGACATGACACCTGCAGTGTTACCAACAGCGCAGAGGCTGATGTCGCTATTTTTCACAGCATGAGTAACCTAAAGTAGTCTAAAAGTAAAAAATCGCTATAAATAAAATAAAACGCAGCTCTCTGTAATGTTGTCACATCGAGGGATTCATCTAGTATTATAGAGAAACTTTGATAATCAACTTCTTTTAAAAGTTTTTTGAGCATGGCAGGTTCGAGGACATAGTTTATAATGGCAGAACGTTCTGTGTAATTGAATTTTTTCAAGGACACTTCCCTATCCTTAAGGTTTTTACATAATATATTACTTCTGCCAGAGAAGTGCCAGATGATCAATACTTTAGATACAGCTATGAGCAGCAATACTATATGCAAACGTTTTAAATAAAAAATAAATTTAAAATGAGAAATTATTTCTTTTTTTAAATTTATAATATATTTTATATAATTTTATATTTCTTATGTTTTAAGGCAAATTCAGGAATTTCCTCGGAACTAGTCAACTATAAACACATACACAGACCTAATAGTGGCTATGATTTTTAATAAAAGGTTAATTTTTTTTTGTGATTTGAGAATTTGAAATAGCTTGTCTCTGAAGTAGCCTAAAAGGCACCTAGTCGCCTTTCACATATCGCACCTTTAGAATTATAGGAACCTAATTCAAAATCATGTTTTTTTTTTTTTTTTTATTTATTTTTTTTTTTTTTTTTTTTTCAAAATCGATTAATTTATTTTCTCACAAATTCAACTATTATTTGTGTAAGTTGTATGTAATTTTATTGTAATAACCTTCATTTACAAAAAAAACTTACGTGTATAAAACTTTATTTAACGGTTCCCAAACATTTTCATTTTTGGAATAGGTCACTATAATTTTAAAGGTGCGATATTTCCATCGCCAATTCTTGTTTCATGTAGCCAAAATGGTGACAAATCGTCTACGATGGCCACACCGGACACCTGACATATAAAACATGTCAATGACAGTTAGCCAAAGACGAAGAAAAAAAAAAAAAAAAAAAAAAAGTCAATGACAGTCATTGATTTTTCTTTTTTTTCTGTTTACCCCTTAAGAAAGGCTGTAGTTGTTCAACCATATTGCCTAATTTTTCATCCATTTTTTTTATTGCGATAATGTACCATGTAATTTGTCGGACAAGATGACTGTTCTATTATATAAATAATTAACAAAGTAAAAAACAAAAATTAGCTTATCATTTCTGTTGACCTCGTTATCGATACATATTGGAAGGAGGGGACTTTTTGATCAAACCATTTTGTAGGACAAATACTTTTTCAAATAATTTAGATAATTACCTATCTGGAGATTAAACAAAAAAAAAACCGTTGTTAATTAACTTTTGAGAATCTTCAAATCGACTATCCCTGTCGTGCTATCTGTGTTAGCTACCACAATCGAGTTTCGTACAGGAAATAATTGGGCATCACATCAAAATGAAGCTACTCACGGATTAGCTTGATAGTAATCAAGTGCAAAAATGGACCAGGGATCCTGGACTACTGCGATTCAAAGAAAAGTCGTCATCTGCACAGCGCCATCTATAATATAATATTATATTCCACAACTATCACACAACGCCGTCTAGTCCCAAGCTAGGCAGAGCTGTTAAGAGTACTAGACAACCGATAAACATAGGTACAATTACTATTCATACATACATACAATTCCTAGATACATACATTTTATTATAGATAAATTACACCCAGCCACAGAACAAATGATAATGCTCATCACATAAAAAATTGTCCTGGGTGGGAATCGAACCCACAACCTCCGGCATAGCAGTCGGGGCCATTAACCACTAGACAATAGGAAATTCTTCTAATGACTTCTCCTGTTCTACGGCGAAGTGGTAGGGCGTGCTCTAGTACGACCCACGGCTACGCCAAAAAAAAAACGAAAAGAAAATTGGTGTGGTTGTAGTCAGTTAAATTTGTCTTGCAGAAGTTAATTCATGGCTCCAGTAGGCTTCGCCCTCGCTGGGCCTCCAAGGTTTTGTAGAAATCTCTTTTAGGCGCTCGTGGAACATTATGTGTCATAGACGACTCAGGCTCGGCCCAGCCGGTTACCGGACAGCGAGCTACTCATAGCTCGTCGTCCGCAAGCCCACGCCTGCGGTAGCCGGAAGTTGAGGTGGGGATTACGGCGGCTGAAACTTGAAGACGTCTCTTCCCTCACTCGTGAGACTGCCTTCTTCATGGCTTGTACAAGGACCCGGCGAGAGGAAGTGCGACGCTGATCGCCCCCACGAGGACACGGCGGTACTCCACCCAAGCGGGGCACCGGTCCACGGAAAGCGGTACACAAAATGGTAACAGCCGCGTTTTTTCCACTCAACTCTGGTGCAAGAACCTACAAACTCGCCATGTCCAGTGAGGACCACAGATTTGGTGAGGACTGCGTCATGCGGAAGCCACTCATCATAGAGGGGAGTATGTAAGAAGTTACAACTTAATTCATGAATCCCCAAGCGACCACCGGTGGCCGCGCATCTATTGTCTTACTATTGTGTCTCTAATTGACGGTATCTGAAGGGTTAAATACAATAATATTTATATTTTATTAATTAATCCATATAATATGCAACGTGTAACGTTAAATGCGCAAAACCTGAAAATTAGTTTGAACAGAATAATGAGCAGAATTATTTGAACTACTTTTTAATATAGGTGACATTTAGAAAATTATCTTCATTAAAAATGTTGCCCTGTCTATTTATTAATATGGTCAAGCCGTTACGTGCGCAAACCGACCCAAGTAGGTAAACAACTACAAATGATTGTTGTCGAATTAAAGTTTTCTCATAAGCTGGATAATAATAGTTCACATAATAGAAGCAACAAGAAATATGTAACCTAACATTATATGTAACACATAATCTGATTTAATAGTGTGCATAGTTTCTTACACGTTCTTCTCCATAGAGATCTACGCTTTGGAACGTGCAATTTAGCTTCACTTTTCTTGGACTGACCGACATTTGACTATTCAAAAGTGGTCATTTGGTCTATTTGAAATAAATGCTTTGATTTTTTATTTCAATGCAGATGTGAGTTTTAAACAAACTAAAACAGCACATAAAACCTTTACATTATTTTTAGGTCAATAGAATTAAAAATAATTTGGGTTGTCTGAGGTTTGCGCATTTAACGTTTCACGTTGTAGAAATTCTTGTACGCCATAGTATGGCAGGATATGCTGGAACCGAAATTATAACATCAATTGTACCATATTCTAACAAATAAACATATTTTATTAGACTTTTTTAACCTTATAATAGATATTTATTTTGCTAATAATATTTACATATGTACATTAAAAAAAAACTTTATTACTAACTATTTACACTAAAACCTAATTATGTACATACATATAATACAAAATGACAAAGTACACCCAGGCGTCATAATACTGCTCCATATCGCTGTCATCCGGAAATATGCTCAGGAGTTTTGATTTAAAGTTTACATGGAAATGTTCCATTTCTACACTCTATATCATACTCTACCTAAGTCTACATACTCTACCTATATACAATATATTATCTTCTAAACGGTAAGACCAAATGAGGTGCTCCAAAAGACAAATATAGCCTCTATGCATTTTTCATTATGTCGAAGTTATTTATTTTGTATGAATTGATATGTAATACCGCAAATAATAAAAGTTTAACGACACTACTTTGGCATTGCTAGAATGGCAGTAGGCAATGTCTCGCTGTTGGTGGCGCGTGTTATTGAGTCATTCGGTTCCCTTCAAAATGGTTGAGCTGGGTGGGGCTGATGCACGCGTCATGCTCGTGAACGGGTGCCATCAGATGAGACTGGTCATCTCTTAGCTACCAGTGGCTTAATTCAGTTTCTATCTTTTAATAATTTTTTATTTAATTAGTATCTACATTGTGCTCACATAATAGAAGCAACAAGAAATATGTAACCAAACATTATGTGTAACACATATGATTTAAAAGAGTGTCCATGGAGTTTCTTGCACGTTCTTCTCCACAGAGATCTACTCTTTGGAACTTGCAATTTAGCTTCACTTGTTTGTTTGACTGACCGACATTTTGACAATTCGAAAGTGCCTGTAATTGGTCTATTTGAAATAAACGTTTTTTGACCCTCGATCTACGCGGTATAAATGACGCAGCGAAACTAGAAGTCTAGCTAGCATTCTTTACATTTCTAAAGCTTTCACCAGTATGCTTACGAATGTGTCTAAATAAACTAGCCTTCTGACTAAAACAAATCTGACATTCTCCACACTTATAAGGTTTCTCACCAGTGTGCGTACGACTGTGAGTTAATAAAGTACCCTTAAGACTAAAACAAAGCTGACATTCTTCACATTTGTACGGTTTTTCCCCAGTATGAGTACGAATGTGTCTAGTTAAATGAATTTTTTGACCAAAACAAAGCTGACATTCTTCACATTTGTAAGGTCTTTCGCCAGTATGCGTACGAATATGTCTTGTTAAATGAGAATTCTGACTAAAGCAAAGCTGACATTCTTCGCATTTGTAAGGTCTTTCCCCAGTGTGCGTACGAATGTGTTTTGTTAAATCACTTTTCTGACTATAAGAAATCTGACATTCTTCACATTTGTAAGGTTTCTCGCCAGTGTGGGTACGAAAGTGTCTAGTTAAGTGACTCTTCTGACTGAAACAAAGTTGACATTCTTCACATTCGTAAGGTTTCTCGCCAGTGTGCGTACGAATGTGTCTTGTTAAACAATCTTTTCGACTAAAACAAAGCTGACATTCTTCACATTTGTAAGGTTTTTTGCCAGTATGCGTACGGATATGATTTGTTAAATGAACTTTCTGACTGAAACAAAGCTGACATTCTTGACATACATAAGGTTTTTCTCTAGTATGTATACGAATGTGATTTATTAAATGATCTTTCCGAATAAAACTGATCTGACAGACATTGCATTTGAATGGTTTTTCACCAGTGTGTACACGACTATATTTTGTTACATTACTTTTTTTAAAATAATTACGACAGTTTGTGTCTAGAGTGGTATCGCTAACTAAACTAACTCGTGGTGTTGTATTAGTTAATAGTTGGTATTTCGGAATAAGTTTGGATGAACCACTCTGAGTGTTCTGGGTAACTTTTGTGTCCGACTCTTCATTATTCTTTTGATTTTCTGTAATGACGTCTTTTATATTTTTTCCTCGTTTGTGGAGGTTTCGTTTCTTCGCAACGGCCGGCCCTGTAATTATTAATCTAGTAAGCATCAAATTCATATCACTATCATATCCGAATGGTTCTTATTAGGCGATTATCACACTGGCACGCATCACGCTGCATGTTGCGTGACCTACGCACGTACTTGCGAGAGTGCAGATCTGCATCATTGTGCGGGTTTTTTACGCGCTCATGCGCGTAGGTGCGTTTTGTAAATTCACGCAGGCTCGGGCTCATCCCTACTAATATTATAAATGCGAAAGTAACTCTGTCTGTCTGTCTGTTACGCTTTCACGCAAACACTACTGAACGGGTTTAGATCAAATTTGGTAGGTAGGTAGAAGAGACACTGGAATAACACATAGGCTACCTATAATTCCACTGCTGAGCACGGGTCTCTGCCCGCGCGATATAAACTATAGTCCACGCGGGTGAAGCCGTGGGCGGAAAGCTAGTTTCATATAAAATCTCGCACGGCACTACAAGACTCAGTGTGCCATACCTTGCGTGTCGCCCCGCACCCAAGCGCACGTAGGCGCGTGATCTACATGAACGCGCGTGGATGCATTTTCAGTGTGTTGGACTGTGCGTGTTTTTTATGCAAACGGAGATACAAGCAACGTTAAAATATGCATTCACGCGCTACGCTGCGGTGTGCGTGCAGTGTGATAATCGTCTCAGTGCCAAAGAGTTGGTTTTTGGAAGTTTTCGACGAATATCATCAAGATCAAGCATGATCAAAGGATTTAAGGGCCTATTACACTGCGCTGAATAACGCGTGCGTTATTCAGCCTCGTACTTTCCCGATTTCCGGCCACCGTAGACGCGGGCTCGCGGGCGGCGAGCCATGGGTAGCTCGCTGTCCGACCGTCCGGTAACTGTCTGGACCGAGTTCAAGACGTTGACGGCGCGCACTGTTCCGCTTCAAGGAGTTGTCAGCAACAGGCAGCCCAGCCGGGTCGAAGCCTACTGGGGCCAGAGTAATGGGAAAGGGGGCTCGAGCCCCGGTATGAAAACAACTGCTCAGAGGTGTACATTTACAGACAGAACGCCTAAAGTTATATTTGGTTCGTTTATATTGTCAACCCAGTCGGTCAGTAAGAGTCTGACACTATCTCCCGCTCCACCCAAGAGCGGGTTTTGTCATAAGATGATTTTCCCCGTCGACGAAAAAAAAAAACCAGTCGCCCTGGGCCTCAAGTCTGCTATTACAATAGTGTCAGAATGGTCTATCATTGACTTCATAATTGTTGATTTTGACAAGTTTTGGTAATCTACTAATATAATGGCGTCATAATGACTTTCCAATGGTCAACCACTGCCCCTTCATTGAAAGAAGTGGCTTGAAACGGTAATCTCGTACATAATGATAAATGAATATCTGACGTACGCGGTAATTTGCAAAACTTTAGACAGTTGTTTTGATCAGTGACCTACCATTAGAACGTTATTGTGCAGTTATTGGTTTTAATAAGCTCGTTATTGTTATTCTACCACCACTCTATTACGAGACCATTGACCGATCAATGATCGATCATTATGATTGAGCAGATTACGAACTTTTAGCTAAATGACAATGGGATCGTGTTGGAATGACGAATTAATAAAAATAGCAAACTCGGGTCCCTGGTCGCTGACACAATGATTCATTAACTAATACTTACATGTCAGGTCACTGGCTCTTCGCTTCTTCCTCGGTACTTCTTGTTCTTCTTTCACTTCCCTTTTGATCTTTATCAAGGGCTCATCATCGTCTGACCCAGGCTTAGACTGTTGAGCTGGTATATCTTCTGCATCTGAATAGTTATTGTTTAGAAGTTCCAATTCTATTTCTGTAAGCAAAAACAGTGAAGAGCCATTTGTAAATACATGCGCAAGATGGATCCGAAGTCCGGTTATGACAAGATCGCAGTCTGACATTATAATTTTCACTCGAGCACTCGACAGAACTGCATCAATTCTACACGAAGTCTGGACGTAACGACAAGACGCCACGTCGCGCGTACCGGCGATGCCACATCCCTACTAATATTATAAATGCGAAAGTAACTCTGTCTGTCTGTCTGTCTGTTACGCTTTCACGCAAAAACTACTGAACGGGTTTAGATCAAATTTGGTAGGTAGGTAGAAGAGACAGTGGAATAACACATAGGCTACCTATAATTCCACTGCTGAGCACGGGTCTCTGCCCGCGCGATATAAACTGTAGTCCACGCGGGCGAAACCGCGGGCGGAAAGCTAGTGAGTAAATAAACCGTAGCGATGCACCGCTGCGTCGCTCTACGGCCGCCACGGGGCATCTCGAGGCGGAGCGGAGACCTCTCGCGTCGGGCCTTGGTTCAGACCATGGTCCAGAGCGAGGAGTAGTGGCAGGCGGTCGCCTCCTTTAGCGAAGCAGTAATGCTAGCAAAGGAGGAGGCCGACCGCATCAGGCAACGGCGCCCCCGCCGCCGCCGCCGGGATTCTGATCCCGATTTCCAGCCACCGTAGACGCGGGCTCGTGGACGGCGAGCCATGGGTAGCTCGCTATCCGATCGTTTGGTAACTGTCCGGACCGAGCCAAGACGTCGACGGCGCGCACTGTTCCCGCGCGCTTCAAGGAGTTGTCAGCAACAGGCGGGGTCCAGCTGAGTCGAAGCCTACCGGGGTCGGGGTTATCCGAAAGGAAACTTGAGCCCCGTTATGAAGGCTAGAAGGAACGGCGTGGGGTTTTTAGTCAGTAAAAGTCTGACACTATCTCCCGCTCCACCCAAGAGCGGGTTTTGTCATAAGATGATTTTCTCTATCGACAAAAAAAAAAATATCTCGAGGCGGAGCGCTGCGTGGTGCAACGTATTCCGAACTGTCACAATGACATGTGTATATTGTACGTGTAATGTGATCTATTTATCTACATATATAAAAATGACCCCCGTTTTCCGTTGTCACGACTTGGCATGAAAACGGCTTGACCGATTTGGCTGATTTTTTTTTTTGTTGTGATTGTTAACGTGAGGACAAGGTACTTATGGAAAAAAAAAAATTAGGGTAGTGTAGGGTAGATTAGGGTAGTTTAGGGTAGAGTACGGTAGAGTAGGGTAGGGTAGAGTATGGAGTAGGGAAGAGCAGGAGCGAAGCCGCGCGGGCAAAAGCTAGTTATAAATAAAAATGAATTGCAATTCTGTTAGTCTCGCTAAAACTCGAGAACGGCTGAACTGATTTGACTATTTTAGTCTTGAAATATTCGTGGAAGTCCAGGGAAGGTTTAAACGGTGTGTAAATTGGAAAAAAATCACAAAAAAAAGAAGTATGCTGGTTCTTGTAATACCTGTAGATGGCGTTATCAGTGACTGTCAGATGACAAATAATCTTGATAGATCGCGCTTACCTAGAAGAAACCTATTCACTCTCGACTTGAAGATTTCCGGGGAAGCTATCAGAAAAGACTCTGGTACACAGACTCTGGCAAGGAATTCCACTCCTTAGCTGCACGCACAATTAAATAGAATATTCTTAAAAACATACCATATTGAAAATGTTCCACTTTTGGCTCAATGACATCATCTCTCTCACAAACAGCTGGTAATTCTTCTTTGACAGCAATGCTTTCAATATGGCCGACATCAATCATACTGATGTTCTCCACAGGAGATACTATCAGCCCACTGGAATACTTCAGCTGTCCTCGGTTTACTGAAAGGTTCGGCTGCAAAAGGTCATTACAGTATTAGGTAATCCTGATGGATGTTCTTTATTGCACACAACCAAGTAATAATACATTGTTACACTAGGGGTGAAAGTTACTTATTTCGTCCCGAGAAGGAGTTGGCGGCCGAGAGTAGCGAGGTCGCTAATTCGAGGGATTAAATAAGTAACTTTAACCCCGAGGTAAGCACTGTGCTTTTCATTACGAATACAAGAAGATAGACCTAGTTTTTTTTTTCTAATTTGACAGCTGTTAGTTGAAAGTAAAACTCCCTAGGGATGAAAAGTGTGATAATTTTCAGCCCGCTCCTCAGGCAACTTCAGACCTACTTTCAGAGTATGAGTAATGAATAAACAATTTTCATTACATTCAACAACAATTTTAAGCATGTTGCTAAAAAAGCTATGAGTTTACATGTGGAGGGATGGAGGGGGAGAGGGAGGCCAAAGAAAAGATGGAAGGATTCTGTGAGAAGTGATATGAACGAAAAGTGAGTTAGTGATAGCGTGACGAGCAACAGGACAGAATGGAAGAAAAAAACGTGTTGCGCCGACCCCAAATAAAACAGGATAAGCGCAGGAAGATGATGATCTACAACAATTTTACATGAGACAAGATAGATAACACAAGTTCACACAATATAGCTGATTTGCAGAGGTGTTTTACTGGAATAGTTTTACACAAATTACTTAACCCTTCAGATACCGTCAATTAGAGACACAATAGTAAGACAATAGATGCGAGGCCACCGGTGGTCGCTTGGGGATTCACGAATTAATTGATTTGAATAAAAACTTAGATAAAGTGTTTCTAAAATACATAAAGAAAGTAAAGATGTGTAATGACATGGCAGTATGACAAAAAGTTAATAAGTATCTTGGGTTGGATGCTATTAAGAAGTTCGACACATCCCGAGCAGTCCGTGACCTCTAGATAGTATCACTTCTACGCTTACTAAGTACCATAATTAGTTGCAGAACACCTCACCTCATTCATCATCTGAGCAAACAGCTCTTCAGTTTCCAGACATTTTCTCTGCAGTTGGCAGCATTGCTGTAGTTTAGCAAAGCACAAGAAACAAGCGAGCATCGGTCTTCTGTCCTCAGTTACAAACTGCAACATAACATATAGCATTTGAATCAGGAATAGAATACTTCCCAAACAATACTGTACGCAGTTGATGCTTTTAGTATAAGTCTCATATGGAGAAACATAGAGCTTCTAAAGAATTATTCTGTAGCAATGTACATGGGCCACCTTTTTTTTTTGTCAATGGGGAAAATCATCTTTGACAAAACCCGCTCTTGGTGGAGCGGGAGACAGTGTCAGACTCTTACCGACTAAAAACCCCGTGCCGTTCCTTCTAGCCTTCATACCGGGGCACGAGCTCCCTTTCGGACAACCCTGTCCCCAGTAGGCTTCGACCCAGCTGGGCCCCTCCTGCTGCTGACAACTCCTTGAGGCACGCGGGAACAATGCGCGCCGTCGACGTCTTGGACTCGGTCCATTACCGGACGATCGGACAGCGAGCTACCCATGGCTAGCCGTCCGCGAGCCCGCGTCTACGGTGGCCGGAAATCGGGATCGGAATCCCGGCGACGGCGGCGAGGGCTTACATGGGCCACCTTGTGTATTGTCAGCTGTGAGCAGCCTATTTAAGTAATATAACATATTAAGATTAGGTACAACTTACTGGAATATCAGTCAGCGTTTCATACAGTTCATGCAAGTCCTTGTCGACAACTATGTACATGCGAACGTTCTCCACTAAACATACTCGGCACATTGACATTTTTTCCATGTTAGAACTTAAAATAATACACTAGTTAACATATAAATTAGACAAACAATATTGAATGTCTGCTCCTGGCGCGGCTTTAACACTCCACAAGACAAACTCGGTAAATATCGTGTAATCATATGCACTTTTTTCGTGGATTTCTGACAGCCGGAGCGATAAGCCTTTTGGTCTTAAGGCCATTCCTGGCCAACCAGGAAGTTTATAAGAATTAATTTTCACAGTATTTACTTTCTATAAACTGCTAGATACCAAATTAATCAAAACAATGAAAACAATTTCTATCACAATCACAACTAAGTTTGACAACTGACTGACTGATGAACTGACCTGACAATGTCAAGTGACATTTCGATGACATTGGTTGGACACAGGCTGCCAAATATTGGTCAGAGAAAGTATATTTTGAGAGCATCGACATGAAAAGAAATCTTGGATACTAAGTTTTTTAAGCCATGTCTTCGTAATAATAATGTAGGCATTCTAATGTTTGGTATAATAGTATTTTAGCAGCAAAAGCTTCAAGTCATCCTTCTCAGTAAGTTTCGAAGGTAGTCAATATCACAATAAAAATTCTTGGCTCTATATGAACGAGATCGCGCGGTTTCAATAAATCTACATATTGTTCACTTAAGAGATACAAAAGTAAACAGTTTTACATCACAATATCCATCATTATCATGTCAGCCGAAAGACGTCCACTGTTGACATAGGTCTCCCCCAAGCGTCGCCATAATGACCGGTCTTGTATCAATCGGACACTCACGACCCTAACCAGGTCATCGGCCCACCGTCCACCTTCCGGTCCGTACGTACGCAGCATTTTCCGGTCCGTAGTCAATAATCTAGAACCTTACGTCTCCTTCGACCATGTTCTGCGTGCAATGTATACTGCCCATGGCCACTTAAGTTTTTTTTTATTCTTGATAGGCTCGCGTTTGACCACCATCTCACCTGATGGTAAGCGATGATGTGGTCGTTTCGCAATTCCTTGAGCTATGTCGGTAACCTCGGTTCTCCTGCGGATATCTTCATTTCTGATGTGATCACGCAAGAAAACTATAAGCATAGCCCGTTCCATTAGTTACTCTTTGGGTGACTAAGTCTTTTTATTTCACAGAATAACCACTGAACTTCATTGGAAGAAATCCCACCAAAATCTTTGTGTTCTTTAATGCTGTCCACATACACAATATACTAAGATCCCAGAGCGATCTGACATATTTTCAAGTTGCTGTATTACCTAAGCAGGCTTCCGAAACATTGTTTTTACACCTAGCAAGCATTCGCACCATTTCCGTGTACTCGGCATTAGAATATGAAATAGTGATGTAACGAATATTCGCATTCGCACATTTTTACACTTTCATTCGTGAACGCGATAGATTCAGTGGACTGTATATTTCGAGAGAAAATGGCTTCCGAAGCCCGAGAAATAAAAGGAAACAAATATCGACAAAATTATATACGACAAGAAAAAGTGTGCTGTGAATAAAGGCGCTCACCTGAGTGTTTCCTCGGCGACGTATTCCAAGCCAAACCTTCACAAAGGAACCCTTTCGGTTGCTCAGAGCTGGCCAGACTTACCAGACACCTCTCGTGTTACCTCTCAATGGCCGGCTGGATCTAGGTATCTCGTAGCAAACACCCAATTCACGAGCACACTCGAATAGACGAGAAGTTATTAAGACTATAGATTGAAGCACCACAACGGTTTGATAATTAAAACCGAAAAAAAAAGGTTTTGTGCGCACACGTGTTGCACCGACGAAAAAAAAGGGAGGGAAAAGTTACAACCGAATGTTGCTATACCCCAAAAAGGTTTTCAGGGTTGTCATTACAAGGCTCTAAAATTACCATTTAATTAAAGTGAACAATTCGAATACACAAGAAACATGCGAATATTTGGTAATTTTTCTTGACAAACATTAAGGTATTTAAGTATTGATTTAAATTTAACATTCTTCACACCAGTTGTATTATCATTCTATATCCGATCAATCAATACTTAAATACCTTTTTGTATGTCAAGAAAAATTATTTATAAAATTGTTTAGATTTTATAGACATTCAAAAATCCCGTTAATTTGAAATCGCTGCGCGGCGGCGCTGCTTCGGTGTGACGTCACAGGTCATACACTCACGCAGTACGTAGCGCGCTCTTTCACTACGAAATAACGCAAATATTATTCGAAAATGTCGAATTTAAATACAAGAAAATCATGTGTTGTGCCAAAATGTAAAAGCACTACCACCAATGCACCGGAAAAGTTACTTTTTTTGGTTCCAATGGATATTAAAATACGTAAGAAATGGATAAAAGCTATGAAGAGGTTGGATCCATTTGGAGATAAAAGCAAAGTATATTGTTGTGAAGATCATTTTGACGTAAGTACATGAAATCTTTTAATCGTTTTTTTTTTTTTATCGATCGACCAGAACCAAACCGAAGTTCATGTTCAGCTACCCTCCGTTATTGTACTATCGCTAGCTTCGCATAAACTTCGTAATATTTAGAACGTTCAATTTCAATATTTTTATTTCTGTATGAAAATCTGATGCACTAAAATATGATACATTTTTAAAAGTCATAGAACAAAAATTGTTATTTATGATGTTCTTAACATAGTCCTAAGAGATTGCGTTCTAGTGTTTAAATGACCCCGTATACATAGCCTTCGAAATACAAATAAAGAAATATTTAAATCGGGAGAATTAGGTGGGCAGCCATTTTGTTTGTTTATTTTTTTTTTGCGGGGTTCGCAAAAAAAAAATATAACTTGAAATAAAAAACTTGACTTAAATTTCGCACCTTTTGTATATTTTTTGGCTTAAACTATTATCAAGTAAACATTCAACGCGATAGTTGTTATACTATTTACACAGAACAGTCTCACAATTAAAAAATTTTTGACAGTATTTTAACAAAAAAAAAAAAAATAGAAATACAATTACCTACTTACCAGCGAGTTAATAAAGGGTTGCACACACATAAACAATATTCTAATAATGACAATAATCAGTAATTTACTCAAAATCATTCACAACTCGCAACCGAAAATACGTTAAACACACGATAATAGCTCACTTTGCGCACGAGAACAAACGACTAGTGTCGACTGACACTGTTTTTTTTTAATGTCTAATCATTTTCGTTTTCGGCCGAAAATGAGAATGAAGCCGAACCTTCGTTTTCGGCTGTAAATCCATCTTCGATCAGACTCTATTTTAAAGGTCTAAAACATTTTTTTTAGGTTGTCTTTTTTTTTATGTATCCATTCTACCGCAGCCATGTTGGTTTGCGCCATTTTTAATATTAGTAATAATGAAAAAAACATATAAATTCAGAACATCATTAAATCGTTATTGGTTTATTATTTTTTTCAAATTCATTAATATATGAATAATATTTAAATAAAGCAACATTATAAATTAATAGGTATATACAAACTTAAAATATTAATTATTAATTTATAATATTTAATAGTTAAGATGTAACAAATTTTATTATATTTTAACCCTTCAGATACCGTCAATTAGAGACACAATAGTAAGACAATAGATGCGCGGCCACCGGTGGTCGCTTGGGGATTCATGAATTAAAAGAGATACATTATTAATCTTATATTCTATTTAGCCTGCGTATGGCATATGAAGTTTTTTTTATATAAAGAAATAGGTATTTAATAACAATAATAATTTAATGTTAATGTCTCTGAAATTCGGCGTACCTAATTAAATAATACCCGGTTAAATACACAATAGTAAGTCAGAAAACAAAATAAAAATTGTTGTTGTTGTTTGTAGTTGTCGTTGTGTTGTTAAAATATAATAACTGCATTCGATTTGTCTTCAACCTCCGTAAGTATGATCATGTATCTGAACATCGTTCGCTTCTGAAATGGCTACCTATTCGTCAGCGTAGAGCACTAAGGGCCTTGACTACCCTGTTTTCTTTTCTAGACAAACCTTCTTCTCCTTCTTATCTAACTTCTCAAATTCAATTCCTTTGCTCTGCACATACTAAAAATCTCCGTTCAACGAATAATCGTCTACTAAGATGTCCTTCACACCGGTCTGGGTTTATCCGGTTCCCTTCTTTGTCCAGGCGATCTTTCTCTGGAATGCGCTCCCATTGAACATCAGGATGGCATCCAGCCGGTTCTCTTTTAAGGTAATGGCACGTGAACACATTCGGAAGAAATTGGCAGAATCTTCATAGCAGTGATTTATTATACTCATTTCTCATAATAATTTTGTTTATTTGTATGTATTTATATAAGTATTTATTTTTATAATTATGTATTAATTTTGATTTTAATTTTTCTTTTTTGTTTACTTTGAAGTTAGCACCTACCATGTTATGTTTCTGCACCACCCTAAGGTCGACTGGTAGATAATGCCTAAGGCATTAAGTCCGCCTTTGTACAGTGTTTGTGCAATAAGCATTAATAAAATAAAAATTAATAAATAATAAAATATCTGACTTATATTGTAATGCCAATTATACAGGGTTATTTGTAAAACACTAACAACCTCGCAGGACTGTTATTACTAACATCATAGACAACAACTTTTGTTCTATGTTTTACAAAACATAATACATTTACCAAAAACAAACCTTCAAGATTTCGTTGTTTTATCTAACACATTTTCACTCTGTATTTTGCTGTACCCACCTACACCTCTCGCGCACGATCCCCGCTCCCCTCCACTATTGTATTATCGCTTGCTTCGCATAGACTTCGTAACATTTAGAACTTTCAATTTAAATATCTTTATTTTTATATGAAAATCTGATGAGCTAAAATAAGATACATTTTTAAAAGTCATAGAACAAAAGTCGTTGCTTCTGACAGAGGCGGCGTAAGGCGTGGGCGACGTGGGCCACCGCCTACGGCCTCGCGCCTCGAAGGCCCGCGAACGCAAATATAATAGATATGTATAATTACTCATCTAGCGAAAAATAATAAAAAATCCGGCCGGTAAAGTATCTGGCAATACTAATACCTACCATATTTGTTTTTTAAATAAAGACAATTTGCTAGCTTTGCGGGCAGTGAATGACGCGGGGAATCCTCGCTTCGCTAGCTGGGGATTTCCCATTTATTTGCTCCGTCTATGTTCGCGCTTCGAAACACAATCAATCATGCGACGATGCATGTACTTTACTGTTAGTTGAGGTATATTTAATCATTTCAATGAAGAAGTCTGTATTTTTATGAAAAAAAAAAGTATTAAAAAACTTTTTCTCTCAACAAAATCCGTCCTCTTGCGTCATTCATCAGGGGGCCTCGCAAAATATATCTTCCCCACATCAAATTTAGGTCTTGCCCCGCTACTGGTTTCTGATGTTAGTAACATAGTCTTGAGAGGTTGCCAATGTTTTACAAATAACCCTGTCTGTATACTCTTGGTTAAATACTGTCAAATGTAAATAAAATGTCAGATATTTTATTATATTACAATGACACTCTTTTACACAACTATATATGTACTTTTTGTGAAAATTATTACTTAATTATTCCTGAAACTATTCAGTTATAGAATAAATCATTTATTTTAAGAAGTAGGTAGAGGTAGCTATAAGCACCTTCTAACACAAGTTGCTGACCATACCTTGAACTACGTGGATATATATTATAACGTGCATAAATGTCACTAGTTTTCAAATCGGCATGTCTGTCGTACACTCATCTTAACAATTGTTACCTACTTAAAAACTACACGAGTCCACCTTCGATCATTACACTTATTTTTCCTTTATTTTTCTTTTGGTAATTTTTTTTTTAAATAAAATTGCATTTATTCGGCACAGACAATTCAATAAACAACGACATATAATAATAATAATAAAAAGAATAGAGACTCAGAGTATTGTTATTTTCAACCGACTTCAAAAAGGAGGAGGTTCTATGTTCGGCTGAATGTATGTTTTTTTTTTGGCTTGTACCAAGGTCCCGCGCGAGAGGTCTCTGCCACCGACCACTCTGACGAGGGCACGGCGATGCTCCACCCAGGCAGGGCACACCTCGACTGTGTACTCCACCGTGTCCTCCAGGCGCACAGTGGCGACACCCGGGCTCCCGCACTGGTTGCGATAGTCGTTGGTAGGATCCAGTTGGGACTCGAGGTGGCGCTGCACAAATCCGAGCGATTTACGGAACGCGCCACCATCGGGTTCCCAATTAACGGTAGGAGGAGTTCGCAACGGCGTCGGGTCGACAATGAAGTACATGGGACTCGTCCTTGACAGCCGGTGGAATTTCGGGGACCATTTCCGACGTCTGGCTCCCAAACTGAACCGGACTGGGGCTGCTCTCAAGCGCCACCTGCCCAACCTCGGGGTCCAGGGCCAGGGTTCGATCGGTCCATGGTCCTTTACGGGGCGCCGGTGTGGGCGCCGTCGCTGCAAAAGCGATCGGCGACCATGCTGAACGCCTGCCAGAGGGTCATGGTCATTCGGATGGTGCGGGGATACCACACGATTTCCTGCGAAGCGGCAAGCCTTCTTGCTGGCCTACCACCGTGGGATCTGGAGGCAACAGTCCTTGCACACATGCACGATATGCGCGTGGAGATGCAACGCCGGTGTGAAAGTCCTCTGCCGCGATAGGTCACGGCAAGGTGGATAGAGCTCCGGCGGGATCTCATGGTGACATGGCGTCAGCAACTATCGCAAATCAGTGTTGTAAATCGTTATATAACAATCGAATATAATAACTATGTAGCATTTCTATAATAGATACCTAATCTTGTCTCTTCGTTATTTAACACCGACTTCCGAAATTAAAGTTATTTTGTACTTTTTGAAGTCGGTTTAATTTTTTTTGTAAAAGGTTTTTTATTTTTCACTTTTTAGTTATGGTAGCACCACTAAAAGTACCTACCCTTCAGCTAAACATAAATTACCTTATAGCCAGAGTGCATCTCATAACGATTCTAATAATCCCAAATACGGTTATATTACATGAATTTACCCCCGCCCCCTTTTCTTTCAGTCAGTCATCGACTACACGTATAAACAACGCAATTTTACTTGTTACGACAATTCTGCTATGATTCTATGAGGAGTTCTGTTCCATATCTTCGAAGTTCATGATCAGATCATAACAATATTTCTATGGGACCAACTTGAAAGCATTACCTTTCAATCAAAAATAATTTTTCAAAATCGGTCCACAATTGACACATACAAAAAAAAAACATACATTCAGGCGAATATAGAACCTCCTCCTTTTCGAAATCGGTTAAAAATGAATCGCAAAATGTGTTGGTAAGCGCATAACTCAACAACGCCTGGACCGATTTCGCTAATTCTTTTTTTGTTGTGTTTGTTATTGTGAGGAAAAGGTTCTTATGGAAATAAAATAAAATTAGGGTAGTGTAGGGTAGAGTAGAGTAGGGTAGAGTAGTGTAGAGTAGGGTAGAGTAGAGTAGAGTAGGGTAGAGAAAGAAGAAAGAAGAAAGAAAACACGTTTATTCCGCCCAAACAGACGCACAGAACATCATAAATACAGAAACAACCCTGTCAGGCCATGTGTGTATTACGCCTTATAACCATAGACAAAAAAAATAATTACTAAGTTGTTTTGACCACTATAATCTAGAGTAGGGTAGAGTAGAGTAGAGTAGAGTAGGGTAGAGTAGAGTAGGGTAGAGTAGAGTAGGGTAGAGTAGGGTAGGGTAGGGTAGAGTAGGGTAGAGTAGGGTAGAGTAGAGTAGAGTAGGGTAGGGTAGGGTAGGGTAGAGTAGGGTAGGGTAGAGTAGGGTAGAGTAGGGTAGAGTAGTGTAGAGTAGGGTAGAGTAGTGTAGAGTAGGGTAGAATAGTGTAGAGTAGTAAGGTAGGGAAGAGCGGGAGCGAAGCCGCGCGGGCAAAAGCTAATTTACTTAGGCCGTGCGCTGCGTTAGGCGTGCGCACGGCGCGGGCGCCCGCGTGGCGTGCTGTTTCATGTAATCTCATAGATCAGCGCTGCGTGTAGCGGGTCGCCCGTCGCACGCGGTGCGGGCAGCGGGACCCGCCCGCGCGGGCGACGGGTGTCCGTGTGACGGAACACGCGAGCGGAGATGTTTCTAGGAAATCAGTGAGCGCCGTTGCGTTATCCGTGCCACACGTGCCGTGCTTGTACAGTCTTTCATAATTTAATAATAATGAGTATTATTGACACGGAACGTGTCATTTTAGAAGTCCAATATCGCCCCGTTTTATGGGATATGTCTAATGACTTATATAAATTTTCTCTTAATAACGTAAACTTGGATACAAATTCTCTACACAACAATCTAGACGTGACATATGGGCTGATTGGCTGTCGCTCTTGTCTACGCCGTCTTTTGGCTAGGTAGTATATCAACAAACAATTCATGACATCGACTGTACACCCGCGCGATCAAAATTATACTGGCGGCGCTGCGAGAGGCGGGAGACCATCGCGGGCATCCGTGACGGGTTAAATTTGTCCGCGACGGAGCACAGCGCGGGTCCACGCGACAGACACCCGCGACGAACGCCCGCCTAACGCAGCGCACGGCCTTATAAAAATCTCTTACACTTACAATAAAATGCTTTTACCATGTACTTGATACTTGGACTACAGATTAAGGTTTAACACATTTATCTTGTACATACTTAATTGCACTATGTTCTATATTTATAGAACTTTGGATTTAGGGTTGGAGGGTAGAGTTTGGGCACAAAATAGATAGGTATAGAAGTTAATCTACATACAAAGCGCGCTCTCACAACGCACACATAGACACCGCTCACAGACACGTTATCTCGACTCAACTCGGGTCATTGCGAGCGCGTATGCACCCGCTTGAGACTAGAGATGGGCGGTGGGTAAAAACCCATCTGGTATTTACCGGGTAAATACCCAATTTGGGTATAAACAGGGTTTTTACCCGGTAAATACCCACAACCATGGGTATAAACCTTTAACACTTTTTGGGATGGTTTATTAAATAAAGTTTAGTTGAAATTAGATCGTTTACATGTTTTGAACACCTTCATGTTATAAATTCGGCTCCTTTCGTATATTTTTACGTTTCAACGCCTGATTATTATTTTTGTTAAATGAAGTTTAACTGTAACCTTTGCATAAATATAAAATTTCAACTGATTTTTAAGTTTGTAACAATACATAACTTATACAATGTTTTTTTAATTTTTTTTATTCTTTTTTTGTTTTTAATTTTTTATTTCATCTTAAGTGTTCTACATGTTGTTTCTTAATTTTGAATATCTGTGTACCTAAGTGTCCCAAATAAAATACAGACGTAAAATATTAAAAAAATACGGATGTGCAATTTTTACATGATTTATAGAGTAGAAAACTGTTCTTTGCCGACACCATGTACATTTCATGCATAAAACATATTCGATGAACATTTTATTATTGCTAAAAATGTATAAAAAAACAAAAAATGTCCAAAAAGTAAATACCCACCAATTGGGTACCAGGGTGTATTTTCAATCAAGAATCAGGGGCATTGCTATGTCCATTGGGTTCCGATACCTACAGACTAACTCCTGGGTGACGCCAGCCACCAAGTTTGGAAGAGTGTATCGAAACTCAAATATGTTTTCTCTGTCCAAAAATGGTAGCTAACTTCACGTCTCTGATGAGTACGACCTTGCTCGCTCTAGACAACTTCACTGCCATGACTATGGCCCCAAAGTGGTTCATGAAGCTTCGTCAACCGTAAGGCGACGGCATTTCTCCTCTGTTCTGGCCCCGTTGGCTAAAATTGAGGCCATAGTGTGCACCTTTGCCTTGCTTTTCTTCTAATCAGTGCGCTACCTTCTCGTTGAGGTCCTTAGCAGCATCAGTTGTTGTGGTCACTACGATATCGTTCTCCTCGTCAAAATGTTTCACCTTCAAGGTTGTCTTGCCGCACCCTCGGATCCCATTTATTCTCCCGAAGCTGGGGAAACTGAGACGCCCCATAATGGATTGCCTAGCAATTTCGAGAGGATACTCGAAATACAAAACCACTCTTCGCGCTGTAGGCTGCCATGCATGACTCCGGCACTTCTTCAACGATGACCTAGGATTTGACATTGTCGTACACGACTGCCTCTGCTTCCCCGAGTAAGGCCCTCAGTTTTCCAATGGAAGGTTTTTATTACTTTTTTAATTTCAAGCAAGATTGTAATATTTTCCTAATTGAACTTGTGTTCAATACCGTAAACACGTGATCATGGTAGATCACACTAATTTGAAAGCCCTAGTGGGGGCAGTTTTACGCAATGGCCGTTTTTTACCTATTTTAAGTTTTACTGTACCAAGTTTAATTAGCTTTAAGTTTTCCGAAAAGTAATTAAATAAAAATAAATAAATAAAATAGGTAATCCATATTTACGAATTTGCCGCTTATTTTAAATGCGTTACTATGAACTGGCCTATTGGTGCCCGGACACAGCAACGCGGGGCCGAGGCAGACCACGAAGGAGATGCCGGGACGACCTGGATGGCTTCCTTAAGAATTGGAATGAGAAGGCGAGAAACCGTGATCGTTGGAAGGAGTGGAGGGAGGCCTTTGCCTAGCAGTGGGACAGCATGGGCTAATTATAATAATACTTTGAACTGTACCATCTTCGAATTACTTATAATTAACTTATTGTAATAAAATCTATATTAACGAATAACCTTTCTCGCTAAAACAAAGCTCAATATCTTCACATTTGTAAAGTTTTGTGTCAATGTGCTTACGACTGTGTCGTGTTAAAGTATTCCTTCGACTAAAACAAAGCTGACATTCTTCACACTTGTAAGGTTTCTCGCCTGTGTGCGTACGAATGTGTCTTGTTAAATTACCCTTCTCAGCAAAACAACTCTGACAAAACTCACATTTGTAAGGTTTGTCACCAGCATGAATACGTATATGCCGTTTTAAATCACTCTTTTGAATAAAACAATGCCGACATATGTTACATTTGAAAGGTTTTTTACCACTGTGCGAACGATTGTGTCTTATTAAATGAGCCTTCTCACTAAAACAAACCTGACATTTTACACATTTGTAAGGTTTCTCACCAGTGTGCGTACGAATGTGTCTCATTAAATTACCCTTCTGACTAAAACAAAGCAGACATTCTTTACATTTATAAGGTTTTTCACCAGTGTGTTTACGAGTATGTCTGGTGAAATTTCCCTTCTTTTTAAAAGTGTGCTGACAAATATCACACTTGTAAGGTGCTTCACCAGTGCGTTTTGTCAATTTTTTTTTTTTAATATTATTATGACATTTCGTGTACATAGAAGTATCAATAATACTAATACTAACTCGAGGTATTCTACCAGTTAAAAGTTCTTGAAATTTCGGAAAAAGTTTAGACATACAATTTTGAGTATTCTGGGTATTTTTTGTGTCTGACTCTTCATTTTCTTGCTTTTCTGTAGTTTTGTCTTCTAGTTTTCTTCCCCGTGTGTGCAGTTTTTGTCTCGTCATATCGGCCGCCCCTGTGGTTATCAATCTAGTAAGCGCCATATTCAAAACACATTCGAAAGGAAATCGAATATTTCTCAGAGCCGATGAGTAGTTTTTACAGGTTTTCGGATTTAGGATTATTTAATAGAAATTATAGTAAAAAGCTGAAGTTAAGTAAATGAAAACTGCAGAAAGCCCACGCACAGTGCTGCTGTGTTGTCTGCTATCAGTGTTCAGTTCTTTAAGCAGATATGCTGTGAGACGTCTGGCGGTAGGAGTGTGGTCTCCAGCGAGAGCAACTACTCGAGGTGTAGCAGTGTGCTTGTGCTATTCAAGAGTGTACAGACGGGATGCCTAAAGTCAGTCGGCCTGTTAGCTAACACAATGATTCACAAACTAATACTCACGTGTCGTGTCACTGGCTCTTCGCATCTTCCTCGATACTTCTTGTTTTTCTTCTACTTCTGTTTTCAATTCCGTCAAAGAAACCTCATCTTCTGAATCCGATTCTGGCCAATGGAGTGCTAGTGTGTCTTCTACATCTGAATAACTGATGGACTCATTTTCCAGTTGAACATCTGTAAAAAAGAATTGCTTTAAAATATTTGATATTTTATTAAATTAATAAATGATCAACGTAAAACATTACATTTTGATCTCATATTCATCATCATCATTCATCATCAGTATTCTCTGTTTTTTTTTAATTAGTATATTGCCAACGAATTTTTTCTAAAAAGAGCTAAAACGAAAAGAAAAAAACTGGACAAAAGTTTTTATACGGTAAATGAATCTTTTAACAATAATATGTTCATTTTCTATATTTTTTTTGTTTTTGACATTTTGTGTATTTTATTTTATGACATATTGTATATATTGTATATTTTAGTTTTTGACATTGTGTATATTTTTTGGTTTATGACATTTTTTACTGACCAAAATATCAATATTAATCCAACCATTAATTTTGACATTTTGTATTTGGTCTATTGAAAAATATCATTATATTTCAAAATATTATAAATATATATTTTTTTATTGTAAATAATTGAGAGTCAAGCCCATTCATACTAAATTAGCATGCTGAATATGAGGCGGAATATGAAGAAACATTATTGTAATTTAAGACATGTAGCTGTAACCATATTTCAAGCAAATAAATGATATTATATTATTAAAAAAAAAAACATACCATTACTGTGATGTTCCTCCTCTGGCTCAACGGAATCATCTTGTTTGTCACAACCAGCTATACTGATACTCTCTACAGGAGATATTACAAGTCCACTGGAATACTTTAGCTGACCTTGGTTTACTGAAGGATTTGGCTGTCAAATGTTATCATTATAAGTCATTGTCGTACATAACAGGAACAAATAATATTCATTAATATCACAAATAGCAATAATTATGAAAGTAGTAGAATCCAGATACACTAGGTATGTGCTTGAGAGGTATCCCTTCTAGACCCGCATTAAATTTAAAAGAGTGTCCATGGAGTTTCTTGCACGTTTTTCTCCATAGAGATCTACGCTTTGGAATGTGCAATTTAGCTTCACTTTTTTTGGACTGACCGAGATTTGACTAATCGAAAGCACCTGCAAATAGTCTATTTGAAATAAATGCTTTGATTTTAATTTTGAAACAATGCTCAAGTCCGTCCTCAAGTCTGATACGAGTATCATATGATCCCCGATTAAATAACATTAGAAGCTCAAGACCATTGCTAATGAATAAACATGTGAGTATGGAATGTCAAGTTACAAAGATCAGCTCCTTCGCTGCACTCAAGCTGTGCTTACGTTAACAATTACATCATATTGACCGTTACTATGTTAAGACTAGCTTTCCGCCCGCGGCTTCGCCCGCGTGGACTACAGTTTATATCGCGCGGGCAGTGACCAGTGCTCAGCAGTGGAATTATAGGTAGCCTATGTGTTATTCCAGTGTCTCTTCTACCTACCTATTTTTATTCTAAATCCGTTCAGTAGTTTTTGCGTGAAAGCGTAACAGACAGACAGACAGAGTTACTTTCGCATTTATAATATTAGTAGGGATATTGCTGTTGTAACATTAATTAAACACTTTTATTTTGTCTGTTTAATCAATTTTAAAAATCGTTATACAAGATAGGCTTAAGTTGTAAACGTAAAGTTGTTTACTTTGCAAAACAGGCTCAAAATAAGCTAGACTTACATTAGACCAACGCACACACCTGATTTTTACGTAAAACTATGTCGTGTGATGTGGATCTAGAGTAGCTCTACGAGTCTAGTCCATATAAAATGCATGGAGACCTACGCGCACAGACCAGTGTACCATTAAATAGCATTGTAATACTCTCTTTTATCGTAATAATTAATTCAGCAATCATAGTGAACAAGTCAAAATTTGACTCAAAATATTTACAAACTTTAAAAAATACGGGTCTTACACTCACAAAATGCTTTTACGATATTTGCAGAACACCTCACCTCATTCATCATCTGAGCAAACAGCTCTTCTGCTTCCAGACATTTTCTCTGCAGTTGGCAGCATTGCTTTAGTTTAGCAAAGCACAAGAAACAAGCGAGCATCGGTCTACTGTCTTCAGTTACAAACTGCAACATAACATATAGCATTTGACTTAGGAATAGAATACTTCCCATACAATACATACGTTGTCACGCTGTCCGAGCGATACTGACCACAGGTGATGTTATTTAATAAGATGATATATATAAGGTACAACTTACTGGAATGTCAGTCAGCGTTTCATACAGTTCATGCAAGTCCTTGTCGACAACTATGTACATGCGAACGTTCTCTACTAAACATATTCTGCACACTGGCATTTTTTCCATGTTTGAACTTAAACGAAAAACTTAATATAAAATTAGAAAAACAATGTTGAAAGTCTACTGCTGGCGCGGCTTTATCAGTCCACGATTCCACGAGTGATCAGTAGGAAAATGACGTGTGAATATGCTATCGTATGAACTTCTTTCGATATTCGATCCCTCGTACAGTCCAGGCTGTCCAGAAAGTTTATGAGAATTTTCTTAACAATATTTATTCAAAACATTTACGTACTAAAGTTCATTTATTAACAAATTTGGGAAAAGTAAAAAAAATTTGACAGGTACAAACAAATGACTGCAAATGACAATCAATGGTCAGTCAGTCAGTATGACTATGATGTCAGTATCATTACGTGATGCGTCAAATACCAAAAATATGTTGCCAGCTTTTTGATTGGATTAAAGTGATGATCCGAATTGGATTTTACCGCGTAGAATAAATAACAATCATATTTTAATTTAAAAAAAAAATGATAGAAATGCCGAATGAAAATGAATAAAAGGTACCAATTTAAGCTTTATGGAAAGTAGGACGAAGTTATTATTGATGTTCAATTCCGGTATAAACTCTAGACGCGCTATAGACTATTGCATATATTTTTATAGCGCGCTATTGTATAAGCTATCATTATAACACGCAATAAATCTCGGCAATCAACAATCATTTTGTTTGGCAACGTATACAATATACGCTATATTACTATCTTGTTGTGGCCCCGCTGTTAACATTTTTTTGAGCTAGTCATTATATTACTTATACCTACCGCGAAGGCAGACCCAATTTAACAAACGCTATACGCTTTGAACAAATATCGTGTTATACGCAATATAGTATTTAATAGACACCGCTTGAAGTTATATAGTTTTTTATTGTATAGTCTTTACGAATTAAATAATTCTGCCCCCGTTAGTAAAAATAAAGACGCATCTAACATTTTTTCCAGATTTGAGTTATATACATTGCCGGAATCTGCTAACTTTCTCTAGTGCGGTTTTAACACAAGGAAAAAAGGCTCGATTTCTCGTTTCATTCATTAAAACATGTTTTTATCCGTTTTCGTTTTTGTTAGATATTAATACGTCTTTTTAACTATCAAGGGCAGAATTATGAGTAGGCCTATTCAAAAATATAATTATAATTTTTATCATCAATCCTGTGTGACCGACTCCGACACCGGTGTGAATGGTGTATCGCCAATAACTAATCGGCTTCGCACCCATCTGTGGGGCACCGAAGACTTTTTAGAAGCCTTCGGAGCCCCACAGACACAGTATTACAATATCCCCTAACATTGTAAAACTGTGCCACAGACTAAAGTTTTAAAAACACTGTTGCATGCGTGAGTCCGTCTCACGATAACATTACCTCAGTGATGCGACAATTGATAGACGTTTGAAACCACCTGATGATTTCGTCGAGCCGTCGGAGAGCTCCTCGCATCGGAAGTCAGGACATTTTTAACCGACTTCGAAAAGGAGGAGGTTCTATGTTCGGTTTTTTTTTGTATGTATTTTCACCGATATTTCGGTCAATTGTGGATCGATTTTGAAAATGTTTTTTTTTGATTGAAAGGTTATGCTTCCAAGTTGGTCCCATAGAAATATTGTTATGACCTGATCATGAACTTCGAAGATATGGAACAGAACACCTCATAGAATCATAGCAGAATAATTGTCGTAACAAGTAAAATTGCTTTGGCTATGCATGTAGTCGATTGATTGAAAGAAAAGGAGGAGGGGATGTATCGAACTGATCTGGTGATAAAGCCGGAAGGTAAATTCATGTAATAAAACCGTATTTGGGATTATTAGAATCGTTATGAGATGCACTCTGTCTATAAGGTAATTTATGTTTAGCTGAAGGGTAGGTACTTTTTAGTGGTGCTAACATAACTAAAAAGTGAAAAATAAAAAACTTTTTATAAAAAAAAAATTAAACCGAATTCAAAAAGTACAAAATAACTTTAATTTCGGAAGTCGGGGTTAAATAACGAAAAGACAAAATTAGGTATCTATTATAGAAACACCGACTAAAAGTTTTTTATAAACGCAATCTACACCCAAGTTCATCGTCATCAACATTCTAACCGAAAGACTTCCACTGTTGGACATAAGCCTCCCGCAATCGTCGCCACAATGAACGGTCTTGTGCCTCTCGTATCCATCAGATTCCCTCAACCCTTACCAGGTTATCGGCCCATCTTGTAGGAGGCCTTCCAACGCTACGTCTTCATGTACGTGGTCGCCATTCCAGAACCTTTCGGCCCCAATGGTCATCTATTCTGCAAGCAATGTGCCCTCGCGAGGTCTTTCCAAAAAGTGAGTCAGACTCGCGCACTGAAGGTTCTGTTCAAACCTACCTATACAAATAGTTCAACTCCCGTATGAAGTTACGAAGATTTTTCCGACTTGCAAGAGAAGTATTTCTTTTTTGTGACGTTAATTTATTTTTAATTTTTTCGAAAATCGTATCGATAATTTTTTTATTTATTTATAATTAACATTTTTCCCTTCATGCTTGATTATTTTCCTTTTTACCAAAATCATATTTCGAACTGTACGTGTAGAACGTACAATATCTTCAAAGTGTTTGATTTCCTCGATTACGTATGAAAAAATATGTGCCGAAGAATCTTTTTTATAATTTAATTTCAACTATTAAATTGGGTATATAACCACGGAATAAAGAAAAGTAGAGGAAGTGCCTCTCAGATATCGCGCGGGTGTCAACATCAAGCGAGATTCGCCGATTACATGTGCAGGTGAATATGGCTTCTATTTCAAAGCCACTAGCGTTCTGAATAGAATAAATTGGTTACAACGCCATCTAGCGTTGAGTAGCCGAACTCGTTGTAAATGGGTGTTTAGACGAAAAACTTCTTTATTGTTTGTGTCATGTCAAATAATAACAACTTTCTTAAGTTGTAATAAGACCTAATTTATGAAAGCAATAATATGATTTGTAAAAGTTAAGTTTGTAATTCGTAGCTTCGTAGCCAATCATATTACTGTTTTTTATGTGTGTAATGTACAATTTGATACGCAAATGTGTGAGTTTGGCGACACTGGTTCCCGTGCTTAGCCACGTTAGGGGCACTTCTATCTATATTTTCTGTTCTGTATATATAACCACCCATGGGTAGCTCGCTGTACGATCGTCCGGTAATGGACCGAGCCCAAGACGTCGACGGCGCGCACTGTTCCTGCGCGCCTCAAGGAGTTGTCAGCAACAGGAGGGGCCCAGCTGGGTCGAAGCCTACTGGGGCCAGGGTTGTCCGAAAGGGAGCTCGTGCCCCGCTATGAAGGCCAGAAGAAACGGGATGGGGTTTTTAGTCAGTAAGAGTCTGACACTATCTCCCGCTCCACCCAAGAGCGGGGGATGTCATAAGATGATTTCCCGTCGAAAATAAAAAAAGGTATATAACCACAAAAACTCATTCGAAAGAGCAGTTCATCGTTTAATAAACATTCGGTGAATCTTTCAGTCGACATAGCGTTTAGCGTCGTACCAAAGACACTTCTAATAATATGGACCAGTAATACCTACAAAATACGCGTGCATACCTACAAATACCCTACCGCCTAAAGATGGCTGCCATTGCTAGGGAAGCGCGAATCAAAACCAAAAAGAATCGATATCGATATCCAGAGTTTTTACAATTCTTTTGGTACATTGGTTACTTATATAATAATGATTTTAAACTTTGGGTTTTTAGATTATACCTTCAGCATAACTGTAACAAGTCCTTTGTTTAGTTCTTTGCCTGATTTTTTTTTAATTGTAGTCATAAAATTCACATGACATACATACATAGAAGGGGTTAGAAGCACTGTTGGTTCGGCACGAGATCCGTAGAAGAAATTTCTTGCCTCATCTGTTATTCGGTTATGATAAATATTATGTGCTAGACAATGCGTTTATTAAGATATTAGAAATTATGATTAGACATTACGTTTTGAATAGGTAGCCTAGCTAAATCTGGTGCCAATGATGTTAAACAACAAAATTTATCTGAAATCCAAATCTTTATCCAAATACTTACCAATTGAGTTCTATTTCTACTAATAGCTTCTATTAGACTAAAAAATACTAATTAACATGAAAATTAATCGATGAAATAACACGTCTTTATGTGAGGCGACCCTCTTACTTGCACCGAAAAAAGGAGGCAACCTATAATTTTTTCATTTAATTGGGGCACATTCATTCAGCTGAATTTTCCATCCCAACGACTTCAAGCCACTTCTGACGCAGCACTTCATTTTTAGGGAACCAGTGCAAATAAAAACATGCAAAGTTATTTCCGTTTGATGCAGTTAGTGGAACAATCAAAGACTGAACGAAATAACTACCACCAGATGACGAATTGATATTGTTGTGTTTTAGTACTGTCACTAAGTTTATTTCTTCTCAATTAGTTTTATTTTCAAAATCGTCTCATTAATTTATGAATCCCCAAGCGACCACCGGTGGCCGCGCATCTATTGTCTTACTATTGTGTCTCTAATTGACGGTATCTGAAAAATCGCAATCCAAATCCAATATTTTTGTTCACATGACAGCTGACGTACTACAAAACCACAAGCCTAAAGATGGCGGATGGCACGCAAGGTAGGTTGTACCTTGACGGAAATGTATAAATGTTGCTAGACAGAGAATAAACAAACAGTATGTCGTCTCGTTCTTCAAATGAGATTACTCATTGGTTAAAAAGGGACAAAGTGTAGTTTCATATTTCTGTATCGATTTAACAGATATATGTATAAGCAAATAATATTATAGAACATTAGGGCATCTTTTTATATTTATATACTCTAAGGGACGTACCTTGTCAAGATGGATGGTGCGTACCATCCATCTTGACAACGTCCGTCCCGCCAAGGCCATACAGATTTAATCAACGATAAATCAGGGCTGCCAGGAGCAAAAAAGGTGTGATCGTACGACAATTAAAAATCGTATGCCAAGGAAATTTTGAAACAAAAAATCGTACAACGAAGAAATACAAAATTTTTATTAAAAATCACTAAAATTCATTTAATTTAAGTACGTCCTGTAAGAATAGTGGTTCAATAACATCTATGTATAATCTGTGACATCTAGCAGATGGATAGTGCGTAAAGCGCTGTACGCACCATCAATCTTGACTTGAATTTCTTCATAGTACTTACTGTTTTTCTTTACGTTGTAAGTCTTTATCTCCACAAAAAAAATTACTAATCTTCATTGTTCCTACCCTAAATTAAAGAAGCGACTCGCAGTGACGTCATCCGTCATGATCGGTCTCCACCGATTAAAACGGCAGTGCAGTCTTTCACCGTTCGTCGCACGGATCATGACAGATGACGTCATCGTAAACAGTCTAGCGAGGGCATGAGTTTCTAAGTAGCTGTTCAGAAAAACTTTAATAGATCCACCATTTCTTGACGGATTTTAATAATATAAAAAATTTAATGCTTAATAATTATTACACATACGATATACATAAAATTTGCTATTATGTGATTGATCCTCATTGGCGGGTTTTTTTCTTTCATTGCACAAAAATCATCTTATGACAACCCCCGCTCTTAGGTGGAGCGGGAGATAGTGTCAGACTCTTACTGACTAAAAACGATTATGCTCATCACACAAACATTTGTCCTGGGTGGGAATCGAACCCACGACCTCCGGCATAGCAGTCAGGGTCACTAACCACTAGACCAACAGGCCAGTCAAAATATGTAGTGAAATGCTTAGATACGTAATCTACACTTATATGAAAAAAAAATAACTAGACTAGTATAATTTTCTTTACTATGGGTAAAACAACAAAAAATACTATTTAGCTATTTATTTAAATAGAACGGCTAAAGCCAATTACACTACATATTTAAACATACATATAAAAGATAAAACAATAAAATATAAAACAATAATAAAACATTAAAATTAACAAAGACAAGTTACATGTCAAGCAGGACTTTAAGGGTAGGAAGACTTATATAATAAACTAGCTTTTGCCAGCGGCTTCGCCCGCGTACATAAAATATATATCACCTATGTCACTCAGGAATAAAGCAGCTTTCTATCAGTGAAAAAATTTTAGCAATCGGACCAGTACTTCCAGAGATTACCCCCTACATACAAACTTACAAATTTTACCTCTTTATAATATTAGTATAGATTTAGACACAGTCATGCATTCATCTCACAGAATTTAATACATTCTGACAGTATCGTCTTCCATTCTATGAAAAGCTACTACAAGTGCGTTTCACTTAAGAAGTTACTTCGGCGTAATATTGGCTCCCCTGTCTGTCTACACAAAAAAGAAGGAAAAAAGGAAAGAGTTGCCTACTCTACCAAAATTGTTCCCCGAAATGCGAAACGAAATCGATTTTAACGGTAGTTGCAACACTTTTTGGAGAATTATGAGGGGAATGGGATTTTATTTAAAAAAAGCAGGTCTAAAAAGAAGTTGTTATAGAAAGGTACGATATTGTGGCGTGGCGTTTTCGGTATCTGAAAGAATTGTAGGGCAATCGGAATGTGGGCTTCATTCCTATACTTTATACGAAAATAGTTAAAAAAAAAAAAAAAAAAGGCAATTGTTAAAAGTAATGAAATATCAGTTAATCTCCCTGATATTAAGTAATTTAATTGCTAAAAATATTGCAGCACTGTTTTTCCGTATTGCCAACATTACGGCAAAGGAACTTCTTAAGTGAAACGCACTGTACATACTACTACCAGTAAGTTTATACAAAAACAAGAGAAAGAAGTTGTTCCCAAGAAAAAAAAAATATGTTTATTATCCGATCTTAGATTTTTAAGTTAGTATGACATTATTGTTACGTACGTGGGCTACTAAATGCCGATTTACCAATAAAGAACTTTATTTACCACAAACAATAAATAATTAGTCCAGTCAACAATAATCCAAATCACAGTTAGCACTAGAGTTTAGTTTTAGAGCACAAGTCTGTCTGTCTGTCTGTCCGCGGATAATCTCAGTGACCGTTAGCACTAGAAAGCTGAAATTTGGTTCCAACATGTATATCAATTACGCCGACAAAGTGGTAAAATAAAAAGTGGAAATAAAAAAAAAACTTTTTACAAAAAAAATATAACCGACTTCAATGATAAAAAACACTGAAAAGTATCAAATAACTTTAATTTTGGAAGTCGATGTTTCTATAATAGTTTAGTCTCTTCGTTATTTAACACCGACTTCCAAAATTAAAGTTATTTGATACTTTTCAGTGTTTTTTATCATTGAAGTCGGTTATATTTTTTTTGTAAAAAGTTTTTTTTATTTTACACTTTTTAGTTATGGTACCACCACTAAAAAGTACCCCTCAGTCAAACTTAAATACCTTATAGTCAGAGCGCATCTCATAACGGTTCTAATAATCCCAAACACGGTTAGATTACATTAATTTACCTTTCGGCTTCATCATCAGATCAGTTCGATATATCCTCTCCCCCTCTTCTTTCAAACAGTCATTAGACTAGATGCTGGAGAGGGAAAGGATATATCGAACTGATCTGATGATGAAGCTGAAAGGTAAATCTTTCAATCAGTCATTAGACTAGATGCTGATAATCCCCGCTGTAGCATCAGGCCAGATTTATGTCAACATTGCAATGAACTTAAAATTTAGTCCTGTTTAAAATGAGCCCAAACACGACTACGGTGCTGTAATTTCTAGGTTTGTACTTTTCCTGATGCTCCTGGCTTCAGCATCAGGTCTCTATGTACTTCGGTGTTCTTTATTAGCAGTACGTTTATCCACACATCGAGCCGTTTTCAATGAGCCTAAACTCGATATATCTGCTGTTTGTTGTCGAGGACTTAGGTACTCTGCATACTATCCTGACTGCAGCATCAGGTCATGACTTGATGATCATGAGACCAAATGTGGCAAATGCCCTATCAAACATCAAAACAATTTACTAAAACAGTCCTTGCCTGTTCGAGTAACTTGTTACTGTTAAGGAGTTGTACCTTCCATCATCAGCCCAGCTACCTGAGATGGTGACGACCATACGCAAATACACAAGATACTTCATAAAATATGCGAAAATCAATAAGTGAGCCTATAAAATTTGAAGGTTGCCCTCGATTTCTCCAAGATCCCATCATCAGATCCTAATTTGGTGATAATGGGACCACCTCAGAACTATCTACTTTCGAACAAAAAAAGAATTTTGAAAATCCGTCCACATTTGGGGGAATATTCGCCGAACAAACATACAAAAAAAAAAAAAAAAAAACATACAAACAGCCGAACGTAGTACCTCCTCCTTTTTGGGAAGTCGGTAAAAATGACTCTGGCCAACGAAAGATGACAGTGAATTAATTATTGAAGTCCATATATGGCAGTATTGAAAAAAAAAAACATTGTCAAAAATGTGTCGTTGACGTTTCAAACTTCATTCATCTTGTGTTTACGTGCATCTTATTTTTACCGACTTCCCAAAAAGGAGGACGTACTACGTTCGGCTGTTTGTATGTTTTTTTTTTTTTTTTTGTATTTTTGTTCGTCGAATACTCCCCCAAATGTGGACGGATTTTCAAAATTCTTTTTTTGTTCGAAAGTAGATAGTTCTGAGGTGGTCCCATTATCACCAAATTAGGATCTGATGATGGAATCTTGGAGAAATCGAGGGCAACCTTCAAATTTTATAGGCTCACTTATTGATTTTCGCATATTTTATGAAGTATCTTGTGTATTAGCGTATGGTCGTCATCATCTCAGGTAGCTGGGCTGATGATGGAAGGTACAACTCCTTAACAGTAAGAAGTTACTCGAACAGGCAAGGACTGTTTTAGTAAATTGTTTTGATGTTTGATAGGGCATTTGCCACATTTGGTCTCATCATCATCAAGTCATGACCTGATGCTGCAGTCAGGATAGTCTGCAGAGTACCTAAGTCCTCGACATCAAACAGCAGATATATCGAGTTTAGGCTCATTGAAAACGGCTCGATGTGTGGATAAACGTACTGCTAATAAAGAACACCGAAGTACATAGAGACCTGATGCTGAAGCCAGGAGCATCAGGAAAAGTACAAACCTTGAAATTACAGCACCGTAGTCGTGTTTGGGCTCATTTTAAACAGGACTAAATTTTAAGTTCATTGCAATGTTGACATAAATCTGACCTGATGCTACAGCCGGGATTATCAGCATCTAGTCTAATGACTGACTGAAAGATTTACCTTTCGGCTTCATCATCAGATCAGTTCGATATATCCTTTCCCTATCCAGCATCTAGTCTAATGACTGTTTGAAAGAAGAGGGGGAGAGGATATATCGAACTGATCTGATGATGAAGCCGAAAGGTAAATTAATGTAATCTAACCGTGTTTGGGATTATTAGAACCGTTATGAGATGCGCTCTGACTATAAGGTATTTAAGTTTGACTGCGGGGTACTTTTTAGTGGTGGTACCATAACTAAAAAGTGTAAAATAAAAAAAACTTTTTACAATAAAAATATAACCGACTTCAATGATAAAAAACACTGAAAAGTATCAAATAACTTTAATTTTGGAAGTCGGTGTTAAATAACGAAGAGACTAAACTATTATAGAAACACCGACTTCCAAAATTAAAGTTATTTGATACTTTTCAGTGTTTTTTTATCATTGAAGTCGGTTATATTTTTTTTGTAAAAAGTTTTTTTTTCGTTTATTTTGTTATAATAATGCGGTAAACACAAACGGGCGTTGTAACTCTATGATTACCAACTTTAGGCCTGAATGGGATGATATAAACATTTACGCATCAGCCTGATTTACGCACCAGAACCATGGAAAAGACATTTTTTCTAAATATCTATAAAATTATTGTGCCCACTCGTCGCATTTTCTCTATCAGATTTCTGATTGATCTCACTTTTTGGATCTTTAAATCCTTCGTTTTTTTGTGGTGATGATGATATGGCATCGATATGTCTTTCAAAGGATTTTTTTTTTTTAATGAAATGTCACATAATTTGTTTTACTTAAATTTAAAGGTAATAAACGCTTTATTTTTTTATAAAAAAACTTATTAATATAATATTCTTCATTCATGAATTGTTATTTAACATGCATATTATTTTCATAAATAAATTATATCAAAAGTATCAACTATGTTTAAGCAGCGTAGAATCAGGGTGAACAGTTACAGTTTTTTAATTCGGCGTCCTTTTTGTTGTGTCATCTTTCGTTAGCTAAACAATTTTTGGTTTTTTTCCGCCTTTATCCGATGCAGGAACCTCCTGAACTTACAATGTCCGGTGAGGACCTGCGTCATGCGGAAGATGACGACACCGTGTTGCCGCTCCAAAGAGAGACTAAGGGTGCTTCTACACGGTGCAAGTAGCTTGCGCAGGTCGTATGCATCTAAAAACATGTGCGGGTCTAGCGACTCGAGCATGTATCAAAACGTGCGACTCGAGCATGTATCAAAACGTGCGACTCGAGCATGTATCAAAACGTGCGACTCGCGCATGTATCAAAACGTGCAACTCGAGCATGTATGATAACGTGCGACTCGAGCATGTATCAAAACGTGCAACTCGCGCATGTATCAAAACGTGCAACTCGCGCATGTATCAAAACGTGCAACTCGAGCATGTATGATAACGTGCGACTCGCGCATGTATCAAAACGTGCAACTCGCGCATGTATCAAAACGTGCAACTCGAGCATGTATGATAACGTGCGACTCGAGCATGTATCAAAACGTGCGACTCGAGCATGTATCAAAACGTGCAACTCGAGCATGTATGATAACGTGCGACTCGCGCATGTATCAAAACGTGCAACTCGCGCATGTATCAAAACGTGCAACTCGAGCATGTATGATAACGTGCGACTCGAGCATGTATCAAAACGTGCGACTCGAGCATGTATCAAAACGTGCAACTCGCGCAACTAACCCGCGTACTCTGTGGCGCGCGCGCGGGTCACTTGCGCATGTTACTTTTGCAGGTTCAGACGAGCAACGCAAGGGCGTCGCGGCAGACCGATAGGGAGCGTTTCTGTTACGTGAATTGTTTATTCTTTAGATGATTCGGTTCTTAAAACTCGTAAAGCTACCGCGCGAATACCATGCATATGTAGTTTTTCATCACGAGCAAATAACTTGTGTGTACTGCTTGCGCAAGTAGCCAGGGTCTTTCCTTGCTCCAGTTATTTGCATTATGTACAAGTACAAGCGAGTAACTTAAACAAGCAGCTTGCGCATATTACTCACACGTACAGTGTAACCCGCATCTTTACAACGCGTCTACATTGCTCTACGAAGGTTGAGGAAGTCGTGGAGTATATGAAGATAAAGAGCAACTGGACTCTGAGGGTCCAAAGGCTGGATTCGCGCCACGACACCGACTTCAAGTCGTTCGTGATAACAACCCACCATCTGGAGACCTTTTTGAGAGAGGACTTTTGGCCGAAAGGTGTCGTGTATCGACGTTTCCGAGGACGGCTACGCGACACCACGCAGCGGAACACGACGCCGATGTTACGTGTATAATTATGAATAGTTTAAGTTTTGTTGTTATGATATTTATTAGTTTATTATTTTTAAAGATTATTTTATGTATTTTTTCTATAGGCCTCCTATGCCTGAAAATAAATGGTTATTATTATTATTTACTTGCTCCAGCTACTTGCACCGTGTAGAAGCACCCTTACCACCGTAAGTACGGCGTGCCCACGTGAGCGATGCTTTGTTAAACCTATCTTATCATTAAATCTACGCTGACATAGGTACTACACATTTGAAAGGTTTGCCACAGGTTTGCGTACGAAGGTGTCTCGTCAAGTGATAGTTTTGCCCGAAACAATGCTGACAGATATCACATTTGAAATGTTTTTTGCCAGTGTGCGTAAAAAGATGGCTTTTTAAAAGATGTATTCGATTAAAAGAAATCTGACAAATATCACACGTGTAAGGCTTTTCACCATTATGTCTACGAATGTGACTCTTTAAATTAGGCTTTTGCCTGAAAGAACGATGACAGATATGACATTGGAAAGGTTTTTCGCCAGTATGTGTAAGAAAGTGTGTTGTTAAATGTCCCTTTTTACTGAAACAACGCTGACAGATTTTACATTTGAAAGGTTTTTCACCAGTGTGCGTACGAATGTGACATTTCAAATTACTTTTCCACCTGAAATGAAGCTGACAGATATCACATTTGAAAGGTTTTTCCCCAGTGTGCATACGTAAGTGATTTATTAAGTGCGATTTCGACCTGAAAGCACATTGACAGATTTCACATTCGACAGGTTTTTCACCAGTGTGTGTAGCAATGTGACTCCTTAAATGAACTTTTTGAGTAAAACAACTCTGACAGATATCACATTTATAAGGTTTTTCACCAGTGTGCATACGAAGGTGAGTAGTTAAATAACTCTTTGAATGAAACTTACGCTGACAGAAATCACATTTGAAAGGTTTCTCACCAGTGTGCCTCCGAATGTGAATCGTTAAACTAGCCTTCCATCTGAAATAACGCTGACAGATATCACATTTGAAAGGCTTTTCCCCAGTGTGTCGACGAATGTGCCTCGTCAAATCAGCCTTTATACCAAACTTACCTGGACAGATATGACATTTGAAACGTTTTTCACCAGTGTGCGTACGAATGTGACTTATTAAATAATCCTTTCGTATAAAACAACGCTGACAGAGATCACATTTAAAAGGTTTTTCACCAGTGTGCGTACGAATATGATTTGCTAAATGATTATTTCCAGAAAAACTGCGCGGACAGATATCACATTTGAAATGTTTTGCTTTAACATGTAGTTTTTGATTCTTATTTATATCTCTGTCAATACCTTTGTTCAATATTTTACATTTAATATGTTTTTTGTTACGGAAATTTTGCTCTTCGAATTCCTGACTGAGGTTGGACATATACTTTTCACTTTTCCGGACAACTTCCGTGTCTGATTGTTCAGTTCTCCGCTTTTCTGTGATGACGTCTTCTAGTTTTATTCGTCGTGTTTGCAGTCTTGGTCTCTTCACGTCGGGCGCCCCTGTCGTTATAAATCTAGTAAGTACTACATTCGGAATAGATTCAATTGAAAGGTAACAACAGCATATTTCATATTATAGCCGAAGAGTTTTGCCATTTTCTTTTCTAATATACAAGGTCAACACTCGAAGTAGTCTCGAGACGGAGTTTTGATGATTTCATCATGTTACGCCGTAAAACTTCCACCCGTCGTCTGCCTCCATTAGTAAAAAAGACACATCGAACATTTTTTTCCAGATTTGAGTTTGCCGGAATCAGGAAAAGAAGGCGCATCTGCCTGTATTTTTTATATTTTGCTAACTTTCTCCAGTGCGGTTCTAACACAAGGAAAAAAGGCCCGATTTCCCGTTTCATTCATTAAAACAGTTTTTTATCCGTTTTTACTTTTTGTTAGATATCGTCTTTTTAACTATCAGGGGCAGTCGTCATATCTTCGCTAAAATTAAGAGTAGCATCAAATAATTAAAACGCATTGCTGAGCGAAACTTCCAGAATGGAAGTACGCACCCAGACCTGGCAAGTTGCCTTCGTGGGGGCGATCGGCGGCGGAGACCTTTCGCACCGGGCCCTGGTCGAGGCCATGGTCCGGAGCGAGGAGGAATGGCAGGCGGTCGCCTCCTTCTGCGAAGCAGTAATGCTAGTAAAGGAGGAGGCCGACCGCACCAGGCTACGGCGCCCTCGCCGCCGCCGCCGAGATTCCGATCCCGATTTCCGGCCACCGTAGACGCGGGCTCGCGGACGGCGAGCCATGGGTAGCTCACTGTCCGATCGTCCGGTAATGGACCGAGTCCAAGACGTTGACGGCGCGCAATGTTCCTGCGCGCCTCATGGAGTTGTCAGCAGCAGGAGGGGCCCAGCTGGATCGAAGCCTACTGGGGACAGGGTTGTCCGAAAGGAAGCTCGTGCCCCGGTATGAAGGCTAGAAGGAACGGGATGGGGTTTTTAGTCAGTAAGAGTCTGACACTATCTCCCGCTCCACCCAAGAGCGGGTTTTGTCATACGATGATTTATCCCAATGGAAAAAAAATTACCTAGCAAGTTCTAGAAAAGTCCGCCATAAAGTACCTACCACTTTTATTATTAGATAAGGTTAGCAGGTAGTTGTTAAGGGAATTCGTTCCTTCCATCTAGGGAATGCAATCTCGAAAGGCCGAGATCTCGCGAGATCTCGGCCTTTTTTAGCGAGATTGATCTCGGCTGAAAAAAGGGCGAGATCTCGCGAGATTAACGAGATTGTACTCGAGCATAAAAACGTCTTATTCGAAGCGCGGATTAACACGGACGTTAAAAAATAATAGATAGATACGTCAAACAATATTTGATGCAAAAAAATGTATTGAAAAAATTCGTAAAAATAAATGTTTATCTTATAATACTTTTTTTGGTGGGTAAAAATCATCCAAATGACATCTCCCGCTCTTGGGCAGAGCGGGAGACAGTGTCAAACTATTACTACCTTCGTGCCTTTCATACTGGGGTTGAGCTACGTTTCGGAACTAACCCTGGCCCCAGTAGGCTTCGACCCAGTGCGCGCCATCGACGACTTGAGCTGGGTCCGGACAGTTACCGGACGTTAACTACTCATTGCTCGCCGTCCGCAAGCCCGCCTATGGTTATTTTATAATAGTTATATTTTTTGTTATTTTTTCCTAATTTACTCAAATATTTGCAAAAAAAAAACACAAGACTGTCAATCTCGCGAGATCTCGAAACTGGCGAGATCTCGCGATATTGTTATTCATAATCTCGCGAGATCTCGCTCGAGCCCCAATCTCGCGAGATTTGCATTCCCTACTTCCATCTTATACGATAGAGTCGAAATTCGCATGAAGTCGCGAGTATCCATTATTGTGGCAAGTTTGCACTGCGAAGCGACTGTATTGTTCTGGAATGGCCTTAAATGGATGTATCTAGAATTTTCCTATTGTTGTCGAAAGTTTTTTTTTTTTTTATAATGTTTGGCCACGACTCACCTAACGGTAAGCGATGATGTGGCCGACGATGGAACACGCTTGCCTAGAAGCAATCTATTCACTCTTGACTTAAAGACCCCTAGGTTGTAGCTATCAGGAACCACAGTCTCCGGCAGGGAATTCCACTCCTTAGCTGTACGCATAATGAATGTATTCCCAAAACGCTTTGTACGTATGGGTGGGATGTCCACCATGTACCGGTGGTGCAACGCCGTACGTCTTGTGGTCCGATGATGGAACGGACTTGGTGGAATTAAATTGTGTAGCTCTAGTGCACACTCCCCGAAATGCAAACGATAGAAAACGGACAGGCAAGCAACTTGGCGTCGTCTTGGGCTCGGTCCGGACAGTTACCGGTCGGTTGGACAGCGAGCTACCCATGGCTCGCCGTCCGCGAGCCCGCGGCTACGGTGGCTGGAAATCAGGATCGGAATCCCGGCGGCGGCTACGAGGGCGCCGTTGCCTGATACGGTCGGCCTCCTCCTTTGCTAGTATTACTGCTTCGCAGAAGGAGGCGACCGCCTGCCATTCCTCCTCGCTCCGGACCATGGCCTCGACCAAAGCCCGGCGCGAGAGGTCTCCGCCGCCGATCGCCGCCACGACGGCAGCTGTCGTTGTCTTTTTATTCTGTCTCTAACTGACACAGGTTAAATTAATAGGAATAAATCGCACCGAATACGAGTTGCGAGTAGGGCAATTTGTTTTTTTTTATTAGCCTATATTGGGCGGGTCACATCAGCCGCATGCACTCTGACCGTTGGGCAAGAGTTTCCACAAAGTGGGTACCCGAAAATGGACGACGCCGCCGAGGTCGACCAAGGAAGAGGTGGCGAAACGACCTGGATTCCTACCGCGGGGACTGGTTTGAGGTGGCTCGGGAAAAGAATGTCTGGAAGAAGTTGGGGGATGCCTTTGCCCAGCAGTGGGACAGTATAGGCTAATTTGTTTTAAGACATATTTTTTTTAGTAAGTTATGTTGTCGACCCCGCCGGCCTGTTAGCTCACACAATGACTCACTAACTAATACTCACGCGTCGCGTCACTGGCTCTTCGCTTCTTGCTCGGAACTTCTTGGTCTTCTTCCACTTCTCTTCTCAATTCTATTAAAGGCACATAATCTTCTGAATCTGATTCAGAACAATGAAATGTTGGTGTGTCTTCTTCTGAATAGCTGATGTATATATTATTCAGTTCAACATCTGTAAAAACAACAGGTGCTTAAAAATTATTGAAATAGGAATGTAAGACATATCATTTTGATCTCATAAGACCTGTCATATTGTATGGATCAGAATGTTGGGCTGTGAAAAAGAAGGATGAAAAAAGATTGCATGTAGCGGAGATGAGAATGTTAAGATGGATGTGTGGTGTGATGAGAATGGATAAAGTAAGAAATGAGTATATTAGAGGAAGTTTAGAAGTGGCGCCAGTGACTGAAAAGTTGAAAGGTAATCGGTTGTCTTGGTATGGTCATGTGAAGAGGAGGGATGAAGCGCATATTACTAAAAGAGTTCTGAATATACATGTAGATGGATGGAGAGGGAGAGGAAGGCCGAAGAAAAGATGGATTGTAAAAAAAAGGGAGTTAGTGATAGTTTGACGGGTGACAGGACAGAATGGAAGAAAAAAACGTGTTGCGCCGACCTCAAGTAATATGGAATACGGGCAGAAAGAAGAAGAACCATCATCAGTATTTTCAGTTCTCAAAAACGTACCATCACTGTGATGTTCCTCCTCTAGCTCAATGACATCATCTCTCTCACAAACAGCTGGTAATTCTTCTTTGACAGCAATGCTTTCAATATGGCCGACATCAATTATACTGATGTTCTCTACAGGAGTTACTGTAAGCCCATTGGAACACTTTAGCTGACCTCGTTTTACTGAAGGATTCGGCTGCAACAGGTAATTACATGTTAGGTTTAAGTCCTTCTAGGTTTAGAGAATTCTATTCTCATAAGAACAAATACAGTTCACTTAAAATGAGATACAAATAACTTATAAGTATTGTCATACTAGCTTTTGCTCGCGGCTTCACCCGCGTACATAATCCCAGGATAAAGAGTATCCTATGTGTTATTCTGGGATATGGTCTACTCGTGTACCAAGTTTCATCGAGATCCGTTCAGTAGTTTTTGCGTGAAAGAGTAACAAACATCCATACATACAAACTTTCGCATTTATAATATTATCAGGATTCACATCTTTTTTTTTTTACGGTGGGCACGGTTGGGCTCGGTCCGGACAGTTACCGGACGGTCGGACAGCGAGCTACCCAAGGCTCGCCGTCCGCGAGTCCGCATCTACGGTGGCTGGAAATCGGGATTGGAATCTCGGCGGCGGCGGCGGCGGCGAGGGCGCCGTTGCCTGATGCGGTCGGCCTCCTCCTTTGCAAGCATCACTGCTTCGCAGAAGGAGGTTATATTCACATCTAGTGTTTTGGTGACGTCAGTTATACAGGGTTATTTGTAAAACACTGGCAACCTCTTAGGACTATGATAAGAACATTATAAACAACTAGCTTCTGCCCGCGACTTCGTCCGCGGAAAATTTCTTGTTTTAAAATAAGATAACACTCGATTAGACGCTGCGCACGTTCAGCGCTAGTTTCTCGAGCACGGGCCCGCGACGTCTCACATTTTGGCTAGCGAGGCGCTGTGAGCGCTCGAAGCTAGATTCTCTAGCGCGTGCTTGCGAAATATATAGTCTATTTCTCGAGAGGCGCTGCTCATTTTCAGGGGCAGATTCTTCCGTACGGCGTACTCGAGCGGCTCTTGTCTGTGATGTCTGCCGGGACAGTTGAGATTTCCTTTTAGACATGCTCTCAACAAACTACGCACAGACTTGAAAACAATTATGAACAAAGAGCGACTCGAACACCGTCTGCCTTTACAAAACAAAACAATCGTAATATCGAATAACTCGTATCGATTATTACGATAGAACGAAGTACGAAACTACGGACATACAAAACAAACGTACAACGAAATTACGATATTTTCGATTATGAGGTCTAGATATCTATCAACAACAACAACCATACGAACGAAACAACTGAAAACAATAAGCAACTGACAGAAGAACTCCAACTAACGACAACGTGGGCATAATAATTCGAGAGGGTCATCAATCCACAGAAAGTCTTAACACCGCGATTCAGAAAAATTACGTAATTGCAGAACGCCATCTATGGGCAAATAGGTAAAACGTTGGGCACGCCACAATTACGGCGGTAAGTCCCCTCTTTGAGGCGTGGCTGGAAAGGCCTCACGGCGTCCTTACCTTCCCCATGACACAGGTCCTCACCGGACATGGCAAGTTCGGGAGGTTCCTGCACCGAATTAAAGCGGAAGAGACGCCCGAGTGTCGCCACTGTGCGGAACGCCCGGAAGACACGGTGGAACACACAGTCGAGGTGTGCCCTGCCTGGGCAGAGCATCGCCGTGCCCTCGTGGGGGCGATCGGCGGCGGAGACCTCTCGCGCCGGGCTCTGGTTGAGGTCATGGTCGTTAGCGAGGAGGAATGGCAGGCGGTCGCCTCCTTCTGCGAAGCAGTAATGCTAGCAAAGGAGGAGGCAGACCGCATCCCCAAGCTCCACCCAAGGGTGGGGGTTGTCATAAGATGATTTTTGCCCACCATAAAAAAAAATAAAAAAAAAAATAGGTAAAACGTCTGCACAATGAAAGTTATGCTATTATATGCATTTTGCGTTTTAGTAATTTTATATTATCTCCGAAACTGTATGACCAATTGATATGCTGTAAATGGCATATCTTATCTGTATAATGTTCTTGTGATACTGAAATAATTTATTGTCATAAGAATTAATATTTTGTTGCTCAAATAATCAACCAAACGTAAGTATGCCGAAAAAAAATATTTTTAATGCAATAAAAGAAGTATAAAAGATAAAATATAAAAGATAGAGATATGGTATCGCGGACTTTTTTGTAGAAATAATTAAGACGAACCAGGTAGCCATACATTGTTTTCAATTTTAAGCAACTGTTTAGGCAGCGCACGCAAATAATTCTGTTTTATGAGGTATTTTTTTCCGACTTGCTAGACAAAAGTTATGATAGCTCGGTTAATATACATGCTATAGAAACAATTTATAGCCTATAGCACTCAGGAATAATGTAGCTTTCTGCCAGTTAAAAAAAATTTAGAATTGGATTATTAGTTCCAAAGATTACCCCCTACATACAAACTTACAAACTTACAAATTTTACCTCTTTATAATATTATAAACAAATAAACAATAACGTTTGTTCTATGACTTTTAAAAATCCTTACTAATATTATAAAAGTGAAAGTGAGTTGTTTTGTCTATTACGTCTTCACGCCTAAATGGCAAAACCGATTTTGATGAATTTTGGTACAGAGATAGTTGGGAACCTGGAGACCCGTTGGCAAGAAAGCCCGCTTGTGAGGCCATTGGTGGACCGTACATTGTCGAGATTTATAATTAACTAGCTTTTGCCCGCGGCTTCACCCGCGTACATAATCCCAGGATAAAAAGTATCCTATGTGTTATTCTGGGATATGGTCTACTCGTGTACCAAGTTTCATCGAGATCCGTTCAGTAGTTTTTGCGTGAAAGAGTAACAAACATCCATACATACATCCATCCATACATACAAACTTTCGCATTTATAATATTAGTAGGATTTACTAAACTAACATACGATAAGATTATTTGTTACTAACCTCATAGATCTCTGTTGTCTGTTCACAAATAAATAAATAAAATTAACCCTTACTAGTAGCAGAACACCTCACCTCATTCATCATCTGTTCAAACAGCTCCTCAGCTTCCAGACATTGTCTCTGCAGTTGGCAGCATTGCTTTAGTTTAACAAAGCACAAGAAACAAGCGAGCGCCGGTCTTCTGTCTTCAGTTACAAACTGCAACATAACATATCTAAAGAACACTTTGTTATGTTGTCCAAGCAATACCGGACACAGTTAGTAGTCGGTACAACTCTCACATGCAGAAGTTTGTCAGCCATCTTTAGTTATAAATATACTAGCTTTTGCCCGCATGGCTTCGCTCCCGCTTTTCCCTACCCTACCTACCCAACCCTACCTACCCTAGCTTTTAAACCTTCCCTGTATGTTGGTGAACAAAAGAAAAAAGGAATGATTGAAATCGGACCAACCATTCTCGAGTTTTAGCGAGACTAACTAACAGCAATTGATTTTTATATATTTATAGATATACTAGCTTTAGTAGCTTTTGCCCGCACGGCTTCGCTCCCGCTCTTCCCTACTCTACTCTACTCTACTCTACCCTACTATACCCTACTCTACCCTACCAAACTTCACATAAACCATCTACTAAATAGTCCGAATAAAGCCTAAAAATTTGGTTTGGATAGGTGAGCCCGTTCTTGAGTTATAAAATAACAACGAAAAGTGGCATTGATTTTTATATATACTTATAGATTATAGATGACTGGCCTGTTGGTCTAGTGGTTAGTGGACCTGACTGCTATGCCAGAGGTTGTGGTTTCGATTCCCATGCACGACAAATGTGTTTGTGTGGTGAGCATGATCATTTGTTCTGTGTCAGGGTGTAATTTATCTATATGTATGTATTTAGAATTATATAAGTATGTTTATCAGTTGTCTAGTACCCATAACACAAGCTTTGCTTAGCTTAGGACTAGACATTTCCCATTAAGTGGGATTATGATAATTTTGGGAACCTTCTCTTAGTGCCTGGCTACATCATAAAAAGTTTCTCATCATCATTTCAGCCAATAGACGTCCACCGCTAGACATAGGCCACCCCCAAGTGTCGCCACAATGAACGATCCTGTGCGTCCCACACCCATCGGATTCTCGCAATCTTCACCAGGTCATCGGTCCACATTGTAGGCCTTCCAACGCAGCAATTTCTGGTACGCAGTCGCAACTTCCCCCATTCGGCCCCAACGACCAATAGGGTCAGAGGGTCGTCTTAGGGGCGGATTTTAGGCTTTTAATGAACTAGTGCGCTTCACCATCAGAGATTGCATCACTGCTTACCGTCAGGTGGGATCGCAGACAAGCACTAGTTTGCATGCACGAATTAAAAAAAAAAACAACTTACCGGAACATCGGTCAGCGTTTCATACAGTTCATGCAAGTCTGTGCCGAGAACTATGTACATGCGAACATTTTCTACTAAACATATTCGGCACATTGGCAGTCTTTCCATCTTTAAACTTAAAACAACAATTTATTAACCATTTACATTTGAAAAACAATGTGTGAAGCTTGCTACTGGCGTCACAGTATGTAAGGCAACGCTTGCTGACGCGGTAGAAATTCCACAAAGTAAGAAGTATTGAATATCGTATGATCATAAGCATATTTTTCGTAGAACTCTTGTGAGAAGCGGCGCGGCAACCTGGAGCAGGCCCAAAAGATCCCTCGTATAGTCCTGGCCGTTCAGAAAGTCTATAGTAACTATTTTGAATAATCTGTAATCAAAATATTAACTACCCGGTTTATAAGAATTCAAAATCACCACGAAATAAGTTTGATATTATTTTTCTCTCTCTATGGTTTTGACACGACCACAGACAGGAGGAAAGCAGTTTCAGTATGTTACAAAGTACTCTGTGAAGCAGTACGTTTCACTTTAGAAGTTCCTTTGCCGTAATGTTGGCAAAACGGAAAAACAGTGTTGCAATAATTTTAGCATTTAAATGCCTTAATATTAGGGAGATTAACTGATGCTTCGTTACTTTTAACAATTTCCCATTTTGTTCTTTTTTTTTTAAACTGTTTTTGAATAAAGTGTAGGCCGCTGGGCGCCATTCCGATTTTCCGGCCATTCTTTCAAATACCGAGAACGCCACGCCACAATATCGTACATTTCTATTTACTACTTCCTTTTAGACCTGCTTTTTTTTAAATAAAATCCTATTCCCCTCATAATTCTCCAAAAAGTGTTGCAATTACCGTTAAAATCGAGGTCTACCTTTTAAAGCAGAACTTTTTTCTTCATAATATTATTGTGCATAACAACGCATAGCATAATATTCATTTCGCAGAAAGTCATTTGGCATACACTCACTTAAGTATCATAAATTCGAAACTCATAATTTTGTTAGTCCGAATCATCTTTTAACATAAATTTCATGTCCATAATAATTGAAAAGCAGAACCATATCGCAGAAAATTCGCAGTCAGTATATTTATTAACACTATATTTTCTTCGCCACGAATTTACGACGATAACATTAATTTTATTAATTGTAATTTTATTAATTGTCCCTGATGTGGATGCAGCTTCATGTTAGCGGCTCTCCTCGTATAGTGTGACATTTTGTGTATAAAAATAATTGTTATTATTGTGTACGTCTAATTTTGTGATTGTGTGTTATTTTATTTGTATTATTAATTTTGTATTGTAAATTCAATTTATTTTATATTTTAATTTAATCGTATTTTAATTGAAATTGTTTTACTTATTTAAATTTAATTGTTTTTATGTAATGGACCTATATGGACTATGTGTCTGAAATAAAGATATTGTATTGTATTGTATTAATTGTTACATCTTTGTGATCAAGCGCTAGAGAAATCATTTATTTTTAGTGGGAGGTAGTTTAGTAGTTGTCAAATCATTTTATTAGCAAGCATGCAGCATGCAGCATGCGGCATGCAGCAGGTATGCAGCACGCTACCAGTCATGCAGCAAGCATGCAGCACGCAAGCAGGCATGCAGCATGCAGTAAGCATGCGACATGCAGCAAGCATGCAGCACGCAAGCAGGCATGCAGCATGCAGTAAGCATGCGATATGCAGCAAGTATGCGACATGCAGCAAGCATGCGACATGCAGCAAGCATGTGACATTTAGCAAGCGTCGTTCTGTCATGGCTCCAGCACTGCGGGGTTTGGGCGGCCCCACGCGAACTTATCGTCACAGATGATTTCAACGCTCACCACCGCAGCTTCGGTTCAGCCTCAGCCGCGGCGGCGGTCCTTCAAACCACGTGCTCCTCAGCCGCCCTACTCCTCCGCGCCTACACGATTTTAAATTACACTCTAGGGGTAGGGCAAACAAAACTACGTAAAGTCGGTTTTGCGGCGATTCGTTTCTGACACTAATTCTTTTAGAATAAGATTTTGACTTTTTATGGTACAATTTTTAATGTTTGTCAAATAATATATACAGGGTTATTTGTAAAACACTAGCAACCTGCTAAACGAAACTACGCGTAATATTAAATATGGCAATCGTAATTATGCCAAATAAAGTTCTGCCATGTTAAAAGTATGCCGTTGCAAATTTGGACATGTAAACATTCTGCCAATTAATAGTTATGCTAAATATAATTTTTATGCCTTAAAAATATTCGATTAAAGAAGATTATGCCAAGTGTGTTATGCCAAATAAAATTCGGAGTATCAAGATTCTGCCAAATAGAAGGAACCCTTAAAATCGATTTCGTTTTGCATTTCGGGGAAAAATTTTGGTAGAGTAGGCAACTTTTACCTTTTTTCCTTTATATTCTATCCTCTAAGGTCATCATGTGTTGCTGTCAGTGTCACGGCTGTCACTGCTGTCACGCCTGTCACTGCTGTCAGGCTCATATGGGTCACGGTTAGGGTCAGGCTGTTTTGTTTTTTTCATGTACTAGTGGGTACTTATTTAAAAAAAAATCAACTTTTAACAATATTTTCGCTTAGTAATACTTATTTATTTAATTATATTGTAAGTTGAAATACAACTAAGTACTTAAATATACAGCTGCAGACAGAAACTGAAACCAAAATAAATAAAAGTTTTGACCAAAAAATAAAAATGGAAAAACTATCAATGTGTAGGATATGTTTAGCGGAAAATATTCGCATGTATGTAGTTGTCAATGAGAAGTTGCATGAACTGTATGAGATGCTGACTGGTATTCCGGTAAGTAAAAAACAGAAGAATAAGACATTTTAAGTTGCCCATCGGTAAAACTGCCTTATAAGTCATCAAATTTGTTGTTTTTTTGGTGGTTTTGGTGGTGGGGTGGAAAAGGGAGTGTGTCTTCTGTCCCCCGAACCCATTTCCGAACCCAGAAAACGCATACTTTTGGAGATATTCAAGATTAAATTTTGAGGTTAGGAAGTTATAAAACCATACATTATGTATTTTTGTGGCGAAAACTCAATAGATATCAGTAAAAGCCTACTGGGGCCAGGGTTATGTGAAGGGGAAGCTTGGGCCCACTACGAAAGGCAAGAAGGAACAGGGTCAGTTTTTTAGTCAGTACGAGTCTACCGTTCCGATCAAGGGCGGGGGATATCATTAAGATGATTTTTATTACCCATTAAAAACGGCCTTAGGGAAGGGTGTCCCTCTGAACCTCTAGAACCCTGCCTCTATTGTCGCAAATAAATATTTCTATATATATATAAATAAAAAATTAATTTTATTAAGACTTGCACTTGGCTAGCTTTTTTAGATTTCCCCTATGACAGCATTACAATCCTACTAATATTATAAATGCGAAAGTTTGTATGTATGGATGTTTGTTACTATTTCACGCAAAAACTACTGAATGGATCTCGATGAAACTTGGTAAACGAGTAGACCATATCCCAGAATAACATATAGGATACTTTTTATCCTGGGATTATGTACGTGTGTAAGCAGGGAAATGGCTAGTTAAGAAATATATAAGTAAGTTTATCAGTTGTCTAGTACTTACATATAGGGCAAGCTCTGCTTAATTTGGCACTAGATGACATTATTTCTGACTGACTGGCTTGTTGGTCTAGTGGTTAGTGACCCTGACTGCTATGCCGGAGGTCGTAGGTTCGATTCCCACCCAGGACAAATATTTGTGTGATGAGTATAATCATTTGTTCTGTGTCTGGGTGGAATTTATCTATAGTATTTAGAAATATATAAGTATGTTTATCAGTTGTCTAGTACCCATAACACAAGCTCTGCTTAGTTTGGGACTAGACGGCGTTGTGTGATAGTTGTTATTATTATTATTATTTAAAAGTTATTATAAATTATTGCTGAAAAGTTAATATTATTACTGAAATAAATATTTCAGACACAGTAATGACACAAGTTTTAAATTATTATGTTAGTAAAGTTTTAAATTTTCGTTATTTTGGACATGCTACTGCCTTATGATTTGCTGTCCACTCTGTCCGACGCCATGCTCAGAAGTGTGTTGGTTCTTCTCTATACCCGAGACCACAGGGTGGCCTTTTTGTAAGAAGCTCCGCCTAGAAGTCATCCGTGCTGTGGTCGAAGAACATGCCGGAGGCACTGCAAAGCCATGAAAGCCCCAACAGACCCCTATAGGCGTTGTTATGCTGCGCAGAGCATTGTAGGCTTGTTTAGTGTAATTGTAATCCACAGATTAGACATGTCTAAATTTTACCAATGACTTTTAAATAGTTTGATTTTAACATCATATGAGCATTGCACGAACCTGCCTGTAATTTATTCCTTGAAAAAATGTAGTTGAAGACAAGTCTTGTTGCAGTTTGTAACTGAAGACAGTAGACCGATGCTCGCTTGTTTCATCTGCTGCACTAAACTAAAGCAATGCTGCCAACTTCAGAGAAAATGTCTAGAAGCTGAAGAGCTGTTCACTCAGATGATGAATGAGCATCATGAGGTGAGGTATTTTTCAGCTAATATACCTACAACATTATTACAAATTTGATTAAAATAAAATATTTCATTGTTTAATTCCCATTATTTAAAAATCATTACAAAATACACTAGTCATTACAAATATTCAATACCTACATTAAAATGCCAAAATTCATTAAATTATAAATATCAATACCTTAGTGTCTTATATGCAACACTATGTAACTTGTCTGTCACAGCAGTGCCAAACATAAGGACAGTCCAACCTACTCGCTATCATTTTCAGAATGGTATTGGAGCTGGCCCGCACTCTGCGCACAAGTGACGCACACGCTTCCACATGGTCGCATGGAAACAGCCCGTGCATGCCAATGCGAACATACCCGAAGCGCTGCAGTAGTTGATAATTAAAATGGAAACGAAGGGTGTTAGGAATAGGTTGGTAAGGATGTTGTAGCTCTTCTTTGTAGATAGCCCAGAAGCTGCAGGTGTACATGCAATAAGCCCAGCAATATTTATTTATTACGGCATTCCAACGAATAGTTCGCTAAACATTTACAAAAGAATAATCTTAATAATTAACAATCATCACAGCGAATTCTCCACTTAAAGGTGTGCACAGCACTTACAGAATTTGGTAAACTAATATTATAATAACAAAGTACGACACAATAACAAAGAAAAAAGAATCAATAATCAATAAAATACGAATGAAGGAATTATTGAAGATCAATCAATTAAATAAATGATGTCTGATTGCATTAAAATTCAGTAAAAAATTATGTCAGAATAAATTAAATTACAAGAATACACAAAATTACATTGAAATATACAAAATTACATTTAAATACGCAAAATTACATTAAAATACACAAAATTATATGCAACTAGCTTCTGCCAGCGACTTCGTACGCGGATCCTGTTGCTTATACCAGCGACAACCGGGTCGTCAAAATTTTGATGTCGAATTCTAAGAGCCCAGGGATAGAGATGGGTTTCTACCCGGTAAATATCGGGTAAATACCCAAATGCAGGGTTTTTACCCGGGTAAATACCCAAATGGTGGGTATTTACTTTTTGGACAGTTTTTGTTTTTTATACATTTTTAGCAATAAAAAAATGTTTATCAAATATGTTTTATGCATGAAATGTACATGGTGTCGGCTAATAATAGTTTTCTACTCTACAACTCATGGAAAAAGTGCACGTCCGTATTTTTTTAATATTTTACGTCTGTATTTTATTTGAAAAACTAACACAGATATAAAAAATTGAGAAACAACATGTAGAACACTAAAAATAAAATTAAAATTAAAAACAAAAAAATAATAAAAAAATTAAAAATAAACATTGTGTAAGTTATTTATTGTTACAAACTTGAAAATCAGTTGAAATTTTACATTTATGCAAAAGTTACAGTTAAACTTCATTTAACAAAAATAATAATCAGGCGTTAAAACTTAAAAATATACGAAAGGAGCCGAATTTATAATATGGAGGTGTTCAAAACATGTAAACGATCTAAAATTCAACGAAACTTTATTTAATAAATCATCCAAAAAAGTTTTAAAGGTTTATAATAATTAATACCCATGGTTTTGGGTATTTACCGGGTAAAAACCCTGTTTATACCCAAATTGGGTATTTACCCGGTAAATACCCGATGGGTTTTTACCCACCGCCCATCTCTACCCAGGGACTGGAAAACAACGTGATGCGCGAGACGATTCGAGACGTTCCAGATCTCTCCCTTCCACTTACGCGCGTGACAGTGTGCACACACCTTAGATATGGTGCCAATGTCTCCGTGTTCGATATAATTAATAAATGGGTTATAGGAAAAAGCGCTCCTTTCTTTATTCCCAAAAAGTGTTCCCATAGCGTAATCTAACTCGACGCCAACGCCATTTAAGAAACGTTTAGAAAACGAAAACTACATATTGTTTACCCAAATATTATAGTATCTCTAGAAATCTAAAAATAAATTATTAAACTTAAGAGTAGACTAAAAGTCGCGCTGATAAGCACCGTTTGTTAAAATCAATTATTGTCTGTCAATTAGGTCGAACACTCTGAACGTATATTCGCATCAACAGCCAAATATTGTATGAAGCTCGCACTCGGACCTTTTTATACCTCCCGCCGCGAGCCGCGTCGAGCGCGGCGACAGTTACACAAAAATAATCCTTATAGCATGATTCAGTATTCACGCGCGATGGTTTATTAGCGTATTTCATATATAACTTTGGTGTTTCTATACCGATTTCTATGATTCTTTTTTTATTGAGTAGATAATATTGTTAACTTTTTTAATTAGGGATAAGTGAGAGTGTTATAAACGTAAGAGTAGACAAAAATAAACAGAAAGCTCCGAACTGCTAAGCTATCGGGAGTTACACGTGTTATTGCGAGTCAACCATAAAAGAAAGACATATGCTGTCGTGGGATATTTTTTATATAATTTTAAGGAGAATATTTCCGTAATACATGATTTCTGTGTAACTTTAACCATTAAGGCTGCAAACGCGCCGGAAGCTTAAAAAATGGAGTAATTTCTTCCGTTTCCCCAACATTTCCCTTCACTGCTCTGCTCCTATTGGTCGTAGCGTGATGAAAAGTATACTATAACCTGCCCAGGAGTATGAAGAATAATTGTACCAAGTTTCGTTAAAATCCATTGAATAGTTTTTGTTTCTATAAAGAACATACAGACAGACAGACAGACAAAAATTTTACTGTTTGCATTTTTAGCATCAGTATCGATCACTAATCACCCTCTGATAGTTAATTTGGAAATATATTTCATGTACAGAATTGACCTCTCTACAGATTTATTATAAGTATAGATATGCCCGGGAAGCAGTAATTTTTACGTCATCCGAACACCGTGCAAACTTGTGAGCCAGCATATTAGCTCTCTTAGACACAGCCCTTCGTTTCCGTTCTAAGTCGGCATGATCTCAGAGGTCTCGCCGGGATTCCGATCCCGATTTCCGGCCACCGTAGACGCGGGCTCGCGGACGGCGAGCCATGGGTAGCACGCTGTCCAACCGTCCGGTAATGGACCGAGTCCAAGACGTCGACGGCGCGCACTGTTCCCGCGTGCCTCAAGGAGTTAGCAGCAGGAGGGGCCCAGCTGGGTCGAAGCCTACTGGGGACAGGGTTGTCCGAAAGGGAGCTCGTGCCCCGGTATGAAGGCTAGAAGGAACGGCGCGGGGTTTTTAGTCAGTAAGAGTCTGACACTATCTCCCGCTCCACCCAAGAGCGGGTTTTGGCAAATATGATTTTCCCCGTCGACAAAAAAAATGTAGGAGGGTCATTAACCGTTATTCAATGTTTATCTGGCGCCTACTTTAATACTAGTTATCGTTTTGCAGCAAAATCTCTTTACAAATCAAGAGCTCTTAAAAAGTTTTAATGGGTTTATTCGGTGCCCAATGGAGCACCTAAGCATAGTTGATGAATGTCAGACAGAATGTGATGCTGTCAAAGAAGACTTACCAGCTGTACGTGAGACTCTAATTGTTGAACTGAAGGAGGAACATCTAAGTGATGGTATGTTGTTAAGAACTAGTTTCATAATCTATCTTTTCAATACACTTGCTCATAAAGTGACTTTTATTGCACTGCACTTGGGTATATAATGGCCCTTGTTACCAAACTGTGACATTTTGATTACCATTACCGCTGGTCTTTGTTTACAACTTTTTTTATATTTAACTAGCTGCTCCCAGCGGCTTCGCCCGCGTGATAGCAGAAAATTATCCTAAGGGAAACATACTTCCGGGATATAAAGTATCCTATGTCCTGTTTCAGGACATGGTCTATCCGTGTACCAAGTTTCATCACAATCGGTTTTGCCATAATATTAGTAAGGATGTTTATCAGTTGTCTAGTACCCATAACACAAGCTTTGCTTAGCTTGGGGCTAGACGGCGTTGTGTGATAGTTGTGGAATATTATTTATTATTATTTCCTTTATTTTCAGTAAACACATATTAATTATATTTTTAAATATTTCAATAGGTATAAAAAAAAAACATTTTGTTTAAATTATTATTATTATATTGTGTAACTTTCTTTTCACTGAATTTTTGCTGAACTGGACCGGTTTGGCGCCACCGTGACGCACACATTGTTAGTTGTCTCTTTCTTTTATAAAATACTAGATGTATAGATGGGAGATATCCATACGTTTATACCTATACTAGCTTTCCGCCCGCGGCTTCGCCCGCGTGGACTACAGTTTATATCGCGCGCGCAGAGACCCGTGCTCAGCAGTGGAATTATAGGTAGCCTATGTGTTATTCCAGTGTCTCTTCTACCTACCTACCAAATTTGATATAAATCCGTTCAGTAGTTTTTGCGTGAAAGCGTAACAGACAGACAGACAGACAGACAGACAGAGTTACTTTCGCATTTATAATATTAGTAGGGATTAGTGTCTACATGTTGTTACTACATTGTGTGTATCTACGAGTGTGTATGCCAAATAAAATAGTTTTCTTTCTTTCTTTCTTTCTTTCACTGTTTTATTTTTGCTTAATTACAGACCTAGAACTGGAAAGTCTATACAGTAGCCATTTCGACATAGATGATATACCAGCACAACAATCTGAGCCTCATCCAGAATACGATGTGCCCTTAATAGAGATCAAAGTAGAGGAAGTGGAAGAAGAACAAGAAGTAGCGAGCAAGAAGCGAAGAGCCAGTGACGCGACACGTGAGTGTTAGTTAGTGAGTCATTGTGAACAGGATCTGTTCGCTCACACAATGATGACTGGTGTGACAACACAACTTCAGGCGTCCTGTCTGTACACTCTTGAGTAGCACAAACACACTGCTACACCTCGAGTAGTTGCTCTCGCTGGAGACCACACTCCTACTGCCAGATGTGCCACAGCATATCTGCTTAAAGGGTCGCTTAGAAAAATTTTCGCTTGAATCCTGCGGCGCGGCGCCCAACCCCAACCCTTTGAAGTTTTCGTTTCGAGTGCAAGCAAAAATGAACTTAGTGGTGGTCAGGCGGAAGTGTCTTTGATGGTACATAAGAACATAACACTGTTAATATCAACTCTTGCTGTTGCCCTTCTGTAGTCGGGTCAACTTTTTTTATTATTAAATTCTTTGATCATGCATGATCATTGAAATTGAATACCTGAAAAGACAACTGACAGTTTCGGCTCAGTTGACAACACACGGGTTTCAAAAAAACGGTTAAAACGGCCACAAAAAAGCTAGAAGCGGCCGCAAAAAACAGCTGAAGCGCCCGACACCACGTCCGCAGAAGCTTGAACCCGCTTCAAGCGTTTTTTTGTGGCGGCATCGCCGCAAACGAGCCTCAAAAAAAGGCCCCTCAAAAAGAAGCTTGAAGTGGCTTTTTTTGAAGCCCGGTGCGGTGATACTTAGATTTCCGCTCATTTGATGGTTTCGTTTGGCTTATATTCACAGGGGCGGTCGTGGCGAAGAAACGAAAGCTGCTCATACGAAGAAACAAACCTGAAGACGTGATTAAAGAAAAACAAAAGAATGGAGAGTTAGACACAAAAGTTAACACTCAAAACAAAATAAGGTCCAAACTGGTTCAGAAATTGGATGAACCCTCTACTAGTAAAACACCTCGAGCTAATAATAAGAAACAAACTCGTAGACGCACTGGCGGAGCACCTTACAAATGTGACATTTGTCAGTACAGCTGTAACAGCAAGGGAGATTTAATAAAACACATTCGTGTACACACTGGTGAAAAACCTTACAAATGTGAAGAATGTCACGTTTGTTTTACTCAGAACAGTCAATTAACTAGACACATTCGTACGCACACTGGCGAAAAACCTTACAAATGTGAAGAATGTGAGCTTTGTTTTAGTCGGAAGAAACATTTAACTGAACACACTCTTACTCACACTGGCGAAAAACCCTTCAAGTGTGAAGAATGTCAGCTTTGTTTTTCACGGAAGTATTATTTAACTGAACATATTCGTACGCACACTGGCGAAAAACCTTACAAGTGTGAAGAATGTCACTTCTGTTTTACTCAGAAGGGTCATTTAACAAGACACATGCGTACGCACACTGGCGAGAAACCTTACAAATGTGAAGAATGTGAGCTTTGTTTTAGTGAGAAAAGCAATTTAAGAAGTCACATACGTACGCACACTGGTGAACAACCCTACAAATGTAAAGAATGTCAGTTTTGTTTTAGTCAGAGAAGTCATTTAACAAGACACGTTCTTACGTACCATGGGGAAAAACCTTAACCCTTCAGATACCGTCAATTAGAGACACAATAGTAAGACAATAGATGCGCGGCCACCGGTGGTCGCTTGGGGATTCATGAATTAAGAGGGTCCTTCTCCACTCGCTTATCGTAAACATCGAAAATGGTTTAAAAGCTTTTTTTTTTAGTTTGACGATAAGGCAACGCAAAAAAAGAGAGATAACGCCTGGAAACTCTGTTAGTATTCGGTAATTCCAAGATTTACTCGAAAATTTCACAAAACTTGCTCCAGGAAATAGCTGTTTTTTTTAAACCCTTAAAAGATTTTGGAAAAAGTTGTCATCATTTAGAATCTTAATAAAATTTGCAAGGTCTCTAGAGAATTACTTTTTTGACTTTTTTAATTTTTAGGGAAATTATGAAGTGTCAAAGTTCATACAAAATAGGACATTTTCAGAGGTTTTTACTGGATTAGTTTTACACAAATTTAGAAATTGGTTTCTTTAGAAACCTCGATAATATCCACAAGATACTGTGTTTCCAAAATATCTAATGAATCATGTGTAATAACATCATAATCAGTTATGAGCGGTTGTATGAAAAACAGTGAAAATGTGAGTCATGATGCACCATCTTAAGCCATTTTAGCCATACATTTTGGCCAAGCTTAGACCGTTGTAAGTCGAGGCAAATATAGGCAAATTGACACAAGGCAAGCGCTTCTCTCTCACTTCAATCGACTCAGGTGTAATGTAGTCCGTACACCATGAACATTACACTAGAAATATCAGAATTCTTAGAATCCTTACTAATATTATAAAAGCGAAAATGAGTTTGTTTGTTTGTTTGTTACGTCTTCACGCCTAAATGGCAAAACCGATTTTGATGAAACTTGGTACACGGACAGACCATGTCCTGGAATAGGAATTAGGATACTTTTTATCCCGGAAGTATGTTCCCTTGGTATAATTTTCTGCTATCACGCGAGCGAAGCCGCTGGGAGCAGCTAGTTTTCAATGAAATAAAGCTTTTGTGCACTTAAAAGTCAAACAAGCTGAATCAAATTGATAAAAAAAAGGTATGTATAAAAAGTTTTAACTAAATTTATTTCTTCCCTTGGCAAAGAGGTGTTCCGCTGCCACCCCCACCACTTTGAAAGCGCTGTGGAATACATGAGTTAGATTCGCAATGTGAAAAAATTCTCACAATTACAATTTTGGAACTTTGTTATTCGCCAACTGTCTTGGATAGGGTCTAGGTGCAAAGAAAAGCGCCTTCAAGCGTGTCTTACTGCCCCGCACACGGGCTTCAAAAAAACGCCGCTTCAAGCTTTATTTTGAGGCGGCCTTTTTTGTGGCTCGGGTGCGGCGGTGCCGCCACAAAAAAAAAAACGCTTGAAGCGGCTTCAGGCTTCATCGGGCACAAGAGGTGTTGCTCGCTTCAGCTGTTTTTTGCAGCGGCTACTAGCGTTTTTTTGTGGCCGCTTCTGGCGTTTTTTTGTGGCGGCGTTTTCTTGAGGCCCTTGTGCGGACAGTTAGGTTTAAATTATTATTATTATGGTGTTTGTCTCTGTCGATCACGTGTCGGCCGGTGTCGCATATATTTTTTATTAAATTATTGTTTTAATAGACAACCCAGACAGCTGAGTTGTCTATGGTTCAAGCAAGTTATGCCCGGTCCACACATGATCTCATAAGGCAACTAATTTTTGTTCCAATTTATTTTTATTTTTTGAAAATTATTTGTGTCTATACGGGCAGAATAAACATGTTTTCTTTATTTCTTTCTAAATGCGAGAATAACAATAAAACACAGTTATAATAAACTTACATGTTTATTTACTACATACAGGGTTCAGTTTTCTTAGTTTTTTTCTCAAATAAAAAGGCGATTTTCTACAGCCCATCAAATTTACAAATTTCAATCAAACTATATATCATATTTTATATATATCAAGTTTTTTTTTCTAAAAAAATTTACATCTAAATTCTCATTAAAAAGAATTATGGCCGATTATTTTTCATTAATTACATTATATTTAATGAATTTAAGAAATAAAATCTTAAAAATAATTACAAAAAGTTGGTATAAAAAATTAATTATATCGGCAGTGATTATTATAATGTTTTACATAAAATGAATAATTTAAAAACTAATTTATGACGAATTATTGCAACTGGTAACCCAGAAGAACGAGAAACTTGATGAAGCCAGGGAAAGTACAGGTTATAGACAGATTTAATGAAAAACAAACAGAACTATTCTTTTTTTAAATAATTTAGTTCCAAATAGTGTCCAAATTAGGTACCTACCAACGTTCTTCTGAATAACCCGCGCAATTTAAATCAATATAATAAAACTAAAGTTAGAAGTTTTGGTTCCAATGGGAAATATTAGTTTGATGTCCCAATTCAAATCTAATACACGTACCTAATATGTTACAAACAATAGATTTTGTAGTTGAAATCAAACAACAGGACAATGCTAGGATCTTTTGACACATGACAATTATACAAAAAAACTAGCTACCCGCCCCGGCTTCGCACGGATTCTTTTCTAGAAATAAATACAAAAACTTGACAAATTATATACTAAAACCTTCCTCGAGAATCACGCTATAGAATGGTGAAAACCGCTTTAAAATCGGTGCAGTGGTTTTTGAGTTTATCGCGAACAGGCAGACAAACGCGCGGCGGGGGACTTTGTTTTATAATATGTATTGAAGGTGGACATTTTGATGATTATTTTCTATATGAAACATATGCATAAAAATACTTGATATCTAGCCAATTAATTGAAATCCCTACTAATATTATAAATGCAAAAGTAACTCTGTCTGTCTGTCTGTCTGTTATGCTTTCACGCAAAAACTACTGAACGGATTTAGATCAAATTTGGTAGGTAGGTAGAAGAGACACTGGAATAACACATAGGCTACCTATAATTCCACTGCTGAGCACGGGTCTCTGCCCGCGCGATATAAACTGTAGTACACGCGGGCGGAAAGCTAGTACCTATATACAAAAACAGAAAAGTAACAGTGAAATTTGAATTAAAATACGTTTTTACACAATACTTAAATACTTATTTCTGTAACTTCGTGCGTGATGGAGTTTGATGTCTATATCGGACTTTTTTTTTTCAATTTTGACGCTTCGTAATTGTATACCAAAATTACACCACATCATGGACAGCTGTCAATTTAGTCCAGCTAATTCAAAATTAGAACGTGGGTACCTATGTTCCAACATTTTGTAAGTGCCACGTTTTTCAAAATTAGCAGTTCTTTTTTTAATTGGGTCTTTAGTACTGATTTCGGTTACATGCCAAAAGATCTTTGAACGGATTGTTTTTTTCAATCTGTTTAGTAATTTAGAATTTTGCGAAAACTTTCGTAATGCCGTAAGTAGTTCAGCAGGTTCTCAAAATAAAGAAGATTTTTTTAATAAAATTTAACATCAAATTGAAAATATCGAACCAGGCCTATCAGGAATCGGGGGCAACGCTAATAATTCCCATGGCAACCAGAATTAATAATTTCTTCGATACCTAGTGATGTGTTTAAGTATTGCTTTTGAATTCACACTTAAATTAATATTGCACCTAAATTACTTTATAACGAATGATTACTAATTTAGCTTCGAAATACACCGATCTTTATAATGGTGACCGTGGATTTAGACTGTCACTAAGTATACCGTCTGAATTCAGTTTCACTATCCAAAATGTTTACACGCATTGATGATGATGATGATGCAATCTAACCCATTTCGGCCACAGTGACCGCATTATCCCCTCGTCTGTGTCTCTTCCACTGAACATACACGACAAATACTAATAAATTACAAGGCAAAACTATACTAATCCGTACATTTTTTTTTAGGTAATTTAATAACGATTCGAATGATGTAGCTGGTAGCGAGCTAACTGTAGTAATTTCGAAGATATCATCGTTTGAATCAGACGCGTCAAAATTGTGCGAATATGTGTGATGTGATGCACTGGCGCAATTACGGGCTCACAGTTGAGAGGTTATTTGGCTCCTCATAGTGGTTGTTGTGAGCTCAGATCTGCTGCTCTTTTATGCGTCCTCATGTGATTTGCATATCCAATACATATTAAACGCTAGTTTCATTCAAAGATACGTTTTAAGTATGCAAAACATTCCTCATAGTGGAGAGATGTCTCAGTGTTGACAGCAAAAATGACATTTAATTAGCCATAGAGTCATTTGTCAACTTTATTAGTTGTTAAAATCAGTCGCTGATTTAAAAAAAATAATAATTTAAAACTATTCTTGTCCTTGAAATATGTACAGAGACTGGGTAAATCTTATTTTGAAAACATTTTATGAAAACTTTTAGGTAAGTAGGTAGGTACCGTTTGTGAGCTCTTAGATTTTGCTGAGGGACCATTTTGTCTTGTTTATTTGTTTTTAGTGAGCTTTCTCTCACGTTTGACCACTAACTGGAGTGTTGTGTTAATGAAGTGGCCGACGATGAAGTACGCTTGTCTAAAACTAACCTATTTTGACTCCTAGGTTATAGCTGTCATGAAACACGGTCTCCACTCTTTAGCTGTACGCATAATCCCAAAACGCTTTGTACGTATGGGTGGGATGTACCGGTAGCGGTTCGTCTAATTCGACGATGGAACGGACTTGGCGGGATTAAATTGTGCAATTCCAATGCATACTCGCCGGAATGTAAGCAATAGAAAACCGACAGGCGTCGATGCTCAAGACTTTGTAGTTTTTACGACAAGTGCGTCATCACCGATAACCTTGGCTTGCTCCTTATTCGATTCTAGTGTCTCATCAATATTTTTTTCTCTAATGTCTGCAAGCTACGTTGTGCATGTAAACTCTTTGGTATAGCTTTGTTTGTCTTAATCCACTGTCACTATCAATTCGACACGAAACCTCATAAAACATTGAAAATAAAAATAAAAATACACATTCTTTAACTTCTAAAGATAGCATTTATCACTAACACGATTTATTGCTTATAAATAATAATGACTAGGAGTCTACTCGCTTATACGGGGACAGTGGGTTTGTCTATGGGCAGGGTACATCGAAACTGTCAACCATAGTCTAAAATATTTGACATTAGACATGCAATATGAATGGGATAATTACATAGACATATAGAACTGGATTGTTTAAACCGTATTTAATTGAAAGCTGTTTGTTTATGGTTGAGTTTCGCCGTACAGTGTCCATTTTGCTAAAATGCTCAGTAATTTTGTATGTTTTTTTTTGTTCAAAATCATCTAACCCCTTGGTTGTGCCTATAGCGCTGACATGTACCAATTATGCAACATACCTATCTGGCCAGGTTAGATTTTTAGCGGAACTAACGGATTTATTTAAAAAAAGTGACAAGGGGACTTTTCAAAGTGACATTTCATCAGTCATAATTGCTGTCAAATCATGTTTTGACCTCGTGACGTTTCAAGGGCTTTACTATGACGTATTTAAATGTCAGGCGAGCTAGAATGAAAAAGAAGCATGGAGTTGTACATCATTATTTTTCAATTAGTACAAAAAAAAATGGAGCTCTATCTGTACCCATTACTGATCATATTTGTGTAGTCAAAAGTAAAAAAAAAAATCGAAATCCCCGAAAAAAAAATTGTCCACCGAAATTTGTCATAATTGAATGAATCAATCATTCATAACAAATTGCTACTAGAAATTACAACGTTCATTTTCTTTTCTTTCTTCTATACAAAAATTCCGCCAATAACCGATATTATTTTACTGCAAGCTCCTTTGACATTCATTAATGCTGGTAAAATATCACTTTGTCTATGGTCAAGATCTGTCATTTTTGACAGCGTCACTTTCACCAGGCCAGATTTGTCCATGGCTATGGTAGCTCTCTGCGTTCGTTTACAAGCTTTTTGTCTTTAAATTCCATCCGGAAAGTCTTAGAATAAATTATTAACTACGTACATTAGTAAATTCACTTTACATGGATGTTATTTAGTAAAAAATATTATTATGTTTGTAAAATGTTATGGTAAAAAGCGTCATTATATGCGAAATTATATATTTACTATGTTACGTCTAGGTTGTAGAAGGTTTCCTTAGATCACATACGACGTATCCAAAAAGTATGGCGCACTTAGGTACTGTAGAGTGTTGGAAATTATGAGATATAGTCTGGCCAAAGAAAGATGAGAGTGAATTATTTATTGACGTCCATATATGGCAGCATTTAAAAAAAAAAAACACTGTCAAAAATGTGTCGTTGACGTTTCTTCAACTTCATTTATCTTGTGTTTACGTAGCGTCAGGGTGAACAGTTACAAAGATTTTTAATTCGGCCTCCTTTTTGTTGTGTCATCTTTCGCTGGCCAAACTCTATCTTGTATTTATATTGAAATCGAATAATACAGCTTATCAGCATCTTAGTTTGCAAAGAAAAGCACTTAAAATCAATAAAGTCTTGTTATTTAATGCAAATCTTCAGACTTCTAATACCACAAAAATACGCAATTTGTACCAAGAAAAGAGTTTACTTAAAGAATAAAAAATCATGTGTGCGTAAGTATTCATATAAGATAAAAAATGATTATAAAAAATACATGTTTTCCAAGGAACCCTAAACTTGAATGCGTTTTTACAAAATGGTAGTATGAATCGAGGTATGGTAACACTAGAAGCGTCGTTGATCGCCATTTTTTTTTAATTCACGCGCGGTTTTTATGACAGTTGTTTTTTTTTTTCTTTGTCTTCGCACGGTTTGTGCATTCAGCCAATGTCACGTCAAGAATGACAGTTGTTAAGAGATTGATTTTAAAGATATATTTTAGTGGAGCTTGTGAAACTTAAAGTAATAAATAACAGTAGATTTATGTTATGTATGTATATGATTTTGTTTGTTCCTTTTATGAGACTACTGTTCTTATGTATAGATACCGGTTCGGATCTTGAACGCTGGCTTCAAGTTGCGCAGAAGTCAAATATTCGGTCCCTTTAGTGGTACGAAGTGAAACGCGGGGACGGGGAGCGTCAGTGATTGGCTCGCCGCGCCATCGCGACATAGACGTCCCTCGTGATTCGTTCCCTGCGCTTGCTGCATGTATCTAACAACGATTGGCTCGCCAATGTATGGCATGCGCAAAGCGATCCCCACTCTGACGAAAATTTTGATAGATACAAAATCGTTTAAGTCGTGTTTTTGTATGGATAATTAATTTGTTTACCATTAGAAAATGAAAATACACATTCTAATATTTTTGTAGTATTTGGCAGCACATAAAATATATCAAGTTCCCGGCAAACTTCGTGGAGGTAGTGAACAATACGATAAAATTCTCAGCTCCATTTTGCCGAGATTGCGCCCGATTCAATTATTCCACATATTGTCCAGTTGTGTAGACATTTCAGATTCAAAACTACACCGTTTGTGCGCTCTCTGTGCTTAATGTCGTTCTGACTCTAACATCAGAGTGTGAATTGTTTGCTGGGAGATGGATAGATGTGTGTCGTGAATGTCCGAGGTTTTGTGAGAGGATGGATGAAAACAACAAGTAAAGCTTGTCTTATTTGGTTTTGAGGGATATTTTATTTTATTTTATTTTAGTGGTAGTGTATATGGTTTTTTTTTGCTCTCTTCTTTTATTTCTTAGTTTCCGTACAACGCATTAGTTTAAGCTGAAATGTTGTAGGTACATGTAAATTGTAAATAAATCATTCATTTGAACAAATCCCGCCAAATACGAGTCAAAACTCAGTCTTTTAAAACGGCAAACTCGTAAGGTACATAAAAACGCGCGCGAACTCCACAGCTTCATAATAATACCATAGTCAAAAAAACAAAATGGCGATAGTTACAAATCAGCTGTCACAACTCTTAAAAAAGCTTAATACTAAAACGTTGGTGTCTTATCGTTTTACGATTTAAAAAAAAAAATATGTCAAAAATGTCAAATGGAGAACGTTGATTGGTCGAATCAAATTAGGCGCGTAAAAAAAGTGTATAAGGCGAGAATGAGAGATTTTGCGATTCGATTTCTGGCGGTTGATGAGAACATCGGCGTTAGCTCGTCTGCGTGCGCTGTGTGAGTGCCTCCGAGGGTGTGGAACTGGAAGATGTCACTGACCTAAAAACATAAAGTAAAACATATATAAGTACAGGGTTATTCGTAAAACATGAGCAACTCTGCTGGACTGCTAACAACAACGTTTGTTGTATGGCTTTAAAAAAATTGTCATATTTTAGTTCATCAGATTTTCATACAAAAATTAAGCAAGCGATTCTACAATAGCGGAGGGCAGCGTGGATCGAGCAGCGGGGGTGCTAAATACACTTGCGCCGTATTATACAGATGTAGTTTGGTATAGCAAAATACAGGAACGGAACAACGAATTCTCGAAGGTTATGATGTTAATAATACAGTCCTGCAATGTTATTAGTGTTTTATAAATAACCCTGTATAGCCTCCATCCCTTCAACAATTTAATTTAGGTAGTCTAATCGCGTTAAGATCTCGTGGTAGCTTTAGAGCTTGTGTCCAGGGCCCGACCTAAGAGGAGGCAAGCTGGGCATTTGCCCAGAGCGGCGGAAAATGAGGGGGGCTTCTTTCAACCTAGCCATCTACACCCAAGTTGGCAGGTTGAGAATTTTATGTGCCACCTTCCAACCTACTTCAGGTTGGATAGTGGAAATATTTAAGACTTGTATCGTTTTGTCTATGTAAAGGGCGGCGGGAATCCGATGGATGCGTAACGCACAGGACCGGTCGTTGTGGCGACGCTTGGGGGAGACCTATGTCTAGCAGTGGACTTCTTTCGGCTGATATGATGATGATGAAAGGGCGGTGAAAATTATCTTTGCCCAGAAATAAACAGCTAGATCGGGCCCTGCTTGTGTCACCCACTACGTGAGGACGGATCTAGCCACAGAACAGAAAATATAGGTAGAAGTGCCCCTCTAACGTGGCTAAGCACGGGAACCAGTGTCGCCAAACTCACACATTTGCGTATCAAATTGTACATTTACACACACTTAAAAAAAATGCTTTCATAAATTAGTTCTTATTACAACGTAAGAAAGTTGTTATTATTTGACATGACACAAACAATAAAGAAGTTTTTCGTCTAAAAACCAATTTACAACGAGTTCGGCTATTCAACATTAGATGGCGCTGTAACCAATTTATTCTTTTCAGAACGCTAGTGCCTTTGAAATAGATGCCATATTCACCTGCACATGTAATCTGCGAATCTCGCTTGATGTCGACACGCGCGCGATATCTAAGGGGCACTTCCTCTACTTTTCTTTATTCCGTGGTTCTAGCTGAGCCTAGCTTGCCATACCTCGTTCCAACCGTATCTGTTCTTGGCTTGCACGATGGCTTCGTATACGGCGCCAGGCTCCAGGCCGCGCAGCTCGTGGGTGACGCGGTGCGTGAGGGAGCCCGCGGGCTCGGGCGCCGGGATCACCACGTCGTGCCAGCGGCCGGGTTGCTGGAAGGACTCGTTAATCTGGAAGACAATTATTTACCGTGATTTTAACAAGAGATATCTCCAAACATCCTAAGGGCTATATTTCACTGGGACACCGTGGTAGCGCGACCGGTTGCGCCGCCGCCGTGTCCTTGTGTAATATAGCCCGAGTCACACCAGAGTCACCACACGTCGTTCGAATTGGTTGCGCAACCAAACCAAACGGACATCAGCCCCCCTAGCCAAGTTACAACCGTTTCGCTTGCGTCGTACGCTTCGAGTTGACCTTGCCGCCAATTCTTTTGTTCTGACCACGTGACGGAGCGTTGAGACGACGTCATTCCCTTAAATTTGAAGCTTTCTACTAGCGTTAACTATTGCAGATTAGCAACATGACTAGGGGTGCAGGTGAGTAAGACTCTATAGAACTGTATACATTTTGTTGGTAGCGGCGACTGATCGCGCCGCCATGGTGTCTCGGTGAAATATAAGTGTTTTTAATCAGACTACGGGTGTAGGTCGGGCCGCCCCGACACCTGCACGTGAGGCTGCCGTCTGCCACACAGTACTCACAGCTAGCTGGCGATAGAGGAGGCGCAGCTCGTCGAGCGGGGGGTAGCTGTCGACGGCGAAGGCGAGCACGTAGCGCGTGTGCGCGGGCGCCAGCGCCGCCGACGTGAAGCGCGCCGGGCCGGGCCGCCCCGACACCTGCACGTGAGGCTGCCGTCTGCCACACAGTACTCACAGCTAGCTGGCGATAGAGGAGGCGCAGCTCGTCGAGCGGGGGGTAGCTGTCGACGGCGAAGGCGAGCACGTAGCGCGTGTGCGCGGGCGCCAGCGCCGCCGACGTGAAGCGCGCCGGGCCGGGCCGCCCCGACACCTGCACGTGAGGCTGCCGTCTGCCACACAGTACTCACAGCTAGCTGGCGATAGAGGAGGCGCAGCTCGTCGAGCGGGGGGTAGCTGTCGACGGCGAAGGCGAGCACGTAGCGCGTGTGCGCGGGCGCCAGCGCCGCCGACGTGAAGCGCGCCGGGCCGGGCCGCCCCGACACCTGCACGTGAGGCTGCCGTCTGCCACACAGTACTCACAGCTAGCTGGCGATAGAGGAGGCGCAGCTCGTCGAGCGGGGGGTAGCTGTCGACGGCGAAGGCGAGCACGTAGCGCGTGTGCGCGGGCGCCAGCGCCGCCGACGTGAAGCGCGCCGGGCCGGGCCGCCCCGACACCTGCACGTGAGGCTGCCGTCTGCCACACAGTACTCACAGCTAGCTGGCGATAGAGGAGGCGCAGCTCGTCGAGCGGGGGGTAGCTGTCGACGGCGAAGGCGAGCACGTAGCGCGTGTGCGCGGGCGCCAGCGCCGCCGACGTGAAGCGCGCCGGGCCGGGCCGCCCCGACACCTGCACGTGAGGCTGCCGTCTGCCACACAGTACTCACAGCTAGCTGGCGATAGAGGAGGCGCAGCTCGTCGAGCGGGGGGTAGCTGTCGACGGCGAAGGCGAGCACGTAGCGCGTGTGCGCGGGCGCCAGCGCCGCCGACGTGAAGCGCGCCGGGCCGGGCCGCCCCGACACCTGCACGTGAGGCTGCCGTCTGCCACACAGTACTCACAGCTAGCTGGCGATAGAGGAGGCGCAGCTCGTCGAGCGGGGGGTAGCTGTCGACGGCGAAGGCGAGCACGTAGCGCGTGTGCGCGGGCGCCAGCGCCGCCGACGTGAAGCGCGCCGGGCCGGGCCGCCCCGACACCTGCACGTGAGGCTGCCGTCTGCCACACAGTACTCACAGCTAGCTGGCGATAGAGGAGGCGCAGCTCGTCGAGCGGGGGGTAGCTGTCGACGGCGAAGGCGAGCACGTAGCGCGTGTGCGCGGGCGCCAGCGCCGCCGACGTGAAGCGCGCCGGGCCGGGCCGCCCCGACACCTGCACGTGAGGCTGCCGTCTGCCACACAGTACTCACAGCTAGCTGGCGATAGAGGAGGCGCAGCTCGTCGAGCGGGGGGTAGCTGTCGACGGCGAAGGCGAGCACGTAGCGCGTGTGCGCGGGCGCCAGCGCCGCCGACGTGAAGCGCGCCGGGCCGGGCCGCCCCGACACCTGCACGTGAGGCTGCCGTCTGCCACACAGTACTCACAGCTAGCTGGCGATAGAGGAGGCGCAGCTCGTCGAGCGGGGGGTAGCTGTCGACGGCGAAGGCGAGCACGTAGCGCGTGTGCGCGGGCGCCAGCGCCGCCGACGTGAAGCGCGCCGGGCCGGGCCGCCCCGACACCTGCACGTGAGGCTGCCGTCTGCCACACAGTACTCACAGCTAGCTGGCGATAGAGGAGGCGCAGCTCGTCGAGCGGGGGGTAGCTGTCGACGGCGAAGGCGAGCACGTAGCGCGTGTGCGCGGGCGCCAGCGCCGCCGACGTGAAGCGCGCCGGGCCGGGCCGCCCCGACACCTCCACGTGCTGCCGCGCGCGGCCCAGGCTGTTGTCTGCTACACAGCTGGAATGCAAATCAAACTCTTACCACACATATTTTTTTTAAACTTTGATTTTTGTCATTGTTTTTTGGGTTTTGGACCTCAAAAGGAAAAAACCGAACCCTTATAGGATCAGTTTGTTGTCCGTTCGTCTGTCTGTCTATCAAGACCCTTTATCTCAAGAACGCGTGGAGGTATCAAATTGAAATTAAAACTATATACTTTGGTCTGCGGTCCCTTTAAGCTGTGAAGACTAGTGCCAGTCGAACTCGCGCACTGAGGGTTTCGTGCAAACTACAATTCCCGAATACAGTCTCGAAGATTTTTCCGAATTGCAATTTTTTTTTTTTGTAGTGAGGTAACAATAAATTGACTGTTTTCATATTTATTCCTATACCTGTGCTACAAGACTTTGCTTTGTGCCAAATTTCAGGATTCTGGGTCAACGGGAAGTACCCTTTGAATTTCGATCTTTAAGAGTATCAAAATATACGTTTTTTTTGCGTCATAAACGGCCGTATCTGTTTTATTCGTTAATTTAGAAGTTTTTTCATAGCTTAAAGGTACCGCAGACCTACGTGTATGGTTTTAATTTCAACTCGATACCTCCACGCGTTCTCGAGATAAAGGGTCTTGACAGACAGACAGACAGACGGACGGACAACAAAGTGATCCTATAAGGGTTCCTTTTTTTTGCTTTTGAAGTACGGAACCCTAAGAAGTGACACTAAGTTGAACGTTCTAAAGCGTAGATGTCTGTGGAACCTCACCTGTAGTTTCCGAAGTCTTCAGGCTGCACATTGGCTATGAGAAGCGTGTGGTTATTCCCGCGTGCAGACATCGTCACTCGCTCGGACGCGCTTAGAGGGAACGAGTTCTGGTACCAGGTCACCTGGAAATATCAAAATATCTGATTAGTTATCCAGATTTGACTAAAACCGCAGAAAAGATGAAAGAGGTTAGAAAGGAAACACTTTCCAACCTTCCAACCAAATGTATTACTAGCAGCATAAACAACAACTTTTGTTCTATGGCTTTAAGAAAAATGAGTCATTTACCAAAAACAAACCTTTAAGATTTCGTTGTTCTTTTTCAACTGTATTTTGCAATATGTCTGTATGACGCGACGCAAGCGCATCAGCACTTTGCCGCTCGCTTGCTTCGCATAAACTTCGTAATATTTAGAAAGTTAAATTTAAAAATATATACTTTTGTATGAAAATCTTATGAACGAAAATATGATACATTTTTAGAAGTCATAGAACAAAAGTTGTTGTTTATGATATTAGTGGCATAGTCCTGAGAAGTTGCCAGTGTTTTACAAATAACTGATATCAGGTGGGTACTGACTTCGGCCGGGGGGTCCGCTAGCACTGTGCACAGCAACTCAGCCCTGAACCCTTCGCCAGTGTGCACCCACGATCGCTCCACTGTTATTTCTGGTGGATCTGGAAAAAAATAGAGACAAATCAGTCAATAATTTTTTTTTTATTCATTTATTTAGATAGATAGATAAATTCTTTATTGTACACCAAAAATAAAAAAATACACAGGAACTTAAAATTATTAGGGTGTCAAATTGGGCGGTCTTATCGCTAGAAGCGATTTTTTACAGACAACCTTTGGATGGATTTGACCGAGGAGGAGAAAAAGATACGCAGGTAGTTCGTGGTGTACTATTTACATATATACAATACTTAAACTAATAAATTACATACATTTCTAACAATGTAATATATATCAATATATTATACATATATAAATATAAAAGCAGAGAAAATACTTTTTTATTTATTTTATTATTTACTAGCTTCTGCAAGTATGTTTTTCCATACAAAATTTGGACCCGCGTTTCATCCCCTTCGGGGGTGAATTTTGGAAAATCCTCTCTTATTGCTTGTGTTTCAAATTCCAGTTGTTTGGGCTGTTCGTTGTTATTACACCAGCCATACAGCCAATTTCTTCTTTTCGAGAAGAGACTGGATCCCACGACACAGGGAATCCTAGTGTGCGGTCCAGGGAATTTGTAATAAACTAGCATTTACCTAACTCTTTTGTGTATCGCATTACTGTATTTATTGAACCTTGTCAAAACGAATCAAATAACAGTAGATTATGCACCGAGGGGCTAAAGTTGTGTCTTATGACAAGGGCGTCATATTGAATCTCGAGCGCAATGAAGGATTCGGGATTTAACTCACGAGCAAAGCGAGGGAGTTAATACAAGAATCCTGAATGCAGCGAGGGATTCAAGCTAGCCCAAGGCAAAGACACCTTTAGCCCAGAGGAGGATACTCTACTTTTTACACCTACTGTGAGAAAATAATAGTCACATTATTGACCAGCGGGTCATAATGAAATCCATTATTGACCGGCTGTGGGGCCCCGGCCACTAATGACTCACTTTAGGTTAAGGTTGCTTGACATATAATTTGACATTTTCGAGCAGGTGGTGTGAAAAGCTTATTATTATATATACAAGGTGTAAGGGACAGCCCTGGGTTTGCTCAGCAGAAATTGAACAACCTATCACAATACTTTTTTTCAGTAAACGAAGAAAAAAATAAAAACCTACATGAAAATGTGATTGCCAAATCAATCTAGGTCATCAAGGTACGGACTGAATAAATTAACCGACTTGGTACTACATGGATCTCACAACTTTTTACGGTAGAAGAACTGAGTTGCAAGCCTTGTTTTTTACAAGTTATGTTTTTAATGTCATCTGATTTACACAAGCATGCAAAATTTCAGCTCAATCGGTAACCGGGACGTGGGTCAAATTTAATTTGCAAGATTTGATGACAGACAAACATCGGGACAGGTGAAACTAAATAAACGCTTGTATAAAAGACTTACATAGTACTTGGAGCTGGAACTCGGCCACTAGGGGTGCGCCGACTCCGTTGTCGACGGTGCAGGCATACCTGCCGCTGTGTCCCCGCTCTAGCCGCGAGAGCTGCAGCTGCGGCCCCTCTCCGAGCCGCGTGTTCGTGTCGTTCTGGAACACCGGGATTATCTACTTGAATAAAAGATGGTCTTTCACGGTAACAATGAAGTTGGAATCAAAGTCTTTTCTCCTTCTCTGTTGACTGGCCTGTTGGTCTAGTGCTTAGAGGCCCTGACTGCTATGCCGAAGGTCGTGGTTTCTATTCCCACCCAGGACAAAAGCTTGTGTGATGAGCATGATCGTTTGTTCTGTGTCTGGGTGTAATTTATCTATATTTAAGTGTTTATCAGTTGTCTAGTACTCGTAGCAAGCTCTGCTTAGCTTGGGACTAGATGGCGTTGTGTGATACTTGTGGAATATTACATTATTATTGCCGTTTATTTATTTAATATACATATCAATTATATTTTAAAATATTTAAATAAAAAAACATTTAAAAATATATAAAATAGTGTCCTACCGGTATCGGGAACAGTGTCCAAGCTACCGGCGGTCAGGGCTCCAGAGAAAGGAACCTCCTGACTATACGAGCCATGTCCAGGAGTACCGCTTTCTGAATCAAGCCCTTGATCCAGCCGCCTAACGAGAGCCTCCTAAGGTGTTGGTTAAGGCTCTTGGCTATTAAGCCATTGGCTGAAACGACTATCGGTACAATAATCGCTGAATCCATTTTCCACATGTCGACAACCTCGCGAGCCAAGTCAATATACTTGATTTGTTTATCTTTCTCGGCTTTCACGAGGTTCTCCTCATGTGGAACGGATATGTCAACAATCATCGGTCCACCACCACTATATCAGGCTTATTGGCCACAATAGTCCTGTCAGTGATGATGGAGCGGTCCCAGTACGTGATATCGCCATTATCGAGAACTGGGTCGGGCACATACCTGTAGTATGGCACCTCCGAATCCACAAGCGAGTACTTCAGAGCAAGTTGCTGATGGATAATCCTGGCTACAAGGTTATGTCTTACAATATTATTATTATTATATTCTCGGTGCAATCCATCCGAAGAACTGCCGAAATTAAAGATAGATATTTTGATCGGTTTCGTGTTTTTTTTAAAGTGTTTTTTTTTTTATAAAACACAACTAAAAAGTGTGAAATAATAGTATAATATGATATACGTGTGTAATTGTTAGTGATTGCAATCGAGGCGGTATTTAGACCCGAGCCAGGGCGACGGTCTTAAGAGAGCCGAAAACGGTAATCATTAATTACTCACGTGTACCATACGACGTTTTTCAATACACTTGTGAAGAAAATAACTGTAAAACTGTTGTGTAAAATAGTAAACAGACTTGTAGTTTTATCGGAAATCGAGATAAACTGTTTTTTACCCTTAAAAACGCACACCCATCCATTTCCCGACCTCAGATCACCCGTAAATTATTTTTCCTTTAATTTTTGTTATACTCTCTTCCTTTTCCAATAGGTTTCATCCTACTATGATTTTATTTCACTTTTTACCATTTTCAATGGCTTCAGCACTGGTCTATATACCAACTAAAGGACTTTGTATCTATGGTCAAAAAATATACCTACAATATTACTTTTTGAGTATGCGAAACCAAAATATTGTTTGTTCAGTATCAGTTACTGAATTGACTCCATAATTTTTATACACTATGTTACTCATAATATTTTTTCCAAAAAAATATTTATAAAAGATCACAACTTGGACACCACCGATACGAATTAAAACACTAGGTAATAGCAGGCATTAGGCGCCAGTGCACAACTGGGTGCGAGAGCAAAACAACTCCATAGTCACCCGGATGGCCACACGGTGACCATGTATTTGACCGGAGAACCATGTTTTTCACGATACAGTTATGAAATTTTGTTAAAAATACTAGACACGTGTTTTTGGTTTCGCATACACTAAAAATAATATTGTATATCAAAAAGTAGCACGATGGGTCCTCACAAGTTTATGCCAGGTGACAGTAGGCACGGGGTTGCCAGCCGCCCGGCACTCGAGCACAGCAGCGCCGCCTCGCCGCGCGGCCGCGTGACGCGACTCCGGCGAGGCTCGCACGCTGGGAGGCACCAGCACCTCGACTGTGTGCACCTGGTCGCGCGCCACGCGGTCTGAGATCTGGCACACGTAGTCTCCGGCATCCTGGAAAAAAAAAGAATGTGTTAATTCATTAAACACCAAGCGAACGCCGGCGTTCGCTCTCTCATTGTCTTATTGTGTCTCTAATTACGGTATTCCTTAGTAAGAGGGGCTCCCATCCCCTCTTAAATATTTATTTTATTTTGTTCTTAGTATTTGTTGTTAAACTGGCAACAGAAATCTATTCTATACTTATAATAAATCTGTAGAAGTGAAAATTCTGTACATTAAAAATATCAAAAAAATAAGTGGCAGGGGGTGTTACTAGACCGACACCGAACCCAAAAATGTGATTAATAAAAATTTTTGTCTGTTTGTTCAGGCATCACACAAAAACTACCGGTTCGATTACGATGATATTTGGTATAATTATTCTTTAATATCCTGGGACCACACTGGGTACTTTTTATCCCGGAAAAGTATATACAATAAAAAACAAACTTAATTTTGCGGTTCGATCCCTAGGCCCATTACTATACCAACCGAAAACAATAAGTTTGTCGCAGGTTACGTCAACCGCAGAGGAATTCACCAAGGGGCGCTGCTGACGGCTAAAGTTTTAGTATATAATTTGTTAAGTTTTTGTATTTATTTCTGTGTACATTAAAATATTTGTTGAAGATGTCGGAAAAAATAAGCTGAAAAGGGAACCATGTTACCCCGAATTTAACGCGAGCGATGCCGCGGGCAAAAGCTAGTACATAATAATTGTGAAAATTTCAAATGCTTAGCTATCGCAGTTCTTGAGATACAGTCTGATGACAGACAGACGGACAGACAGCGAAGTCTTAGTAAGAGGGTCTCGTTTTTAACCTTTAGGTACGAAACTTTCAAAACCATTCGATAAAATACGCAAGTAGGTACCAGAGCAACAAAAACATTTTTCACATTCATAATTCTCAAATCAAACCGAAAAACTTAACTTTAGATAGTTCCCTGGCCGGACTTAAAATTCAAATCTCCCTTTATTACCCCCAAATAGGTTTTATAATACCAAAAATCGTTCCACATTTTTTTTTCCGTCAAAAATGCTAAATAGGGCCCTAAACGGTAATTGGCGGGGGAAAATATGATAATGGCCGCATAAAACCTTTGTGGTATACATCCTCGTTATTTTTTATGCGTTGCAACACTGAGGTACGATTTCCCGCGCAATTCTAGTCGGCCATGTTGCTTTTTATTTTGTGCGTCGAAAAGGTTTGACATGGAAAATGCCTTTTTGTTTTGGATTTGAGTTTTTTTTTGCGGTTGTTTGCATTATTTGGCTGCATAATTCGTCGGTGATATCTTGCTTTCGCGGGGTAGCCGTAAAGCATACTTTTAGTAGGAAGGAACATAATTATTTTGTGTTTTTTTAATCAGTAAAAGTCTGACAAGCCTTTCGCTCTGCCTCAACCTCTTGGATAATTTACCAACTTAAATCATCATCATAATTTCAGTCGATATACGTCCACAGTTGGCCATATACCTCCCCAAGTGTATCCACAATCAACGATCCTGTGCGTCCAAATCAAATAACAAGCTTTTAATGAAAATCAACTTTTCATAGCAAGCTTTTATAGCTCGATATACCTATACTTATAATTAATACTCGTCAAGACGAATCATACGAGCCCAACCTCAAAGTGGTTGTGCCGTTTAACTACCAAGTTCCTGTAGCCACCTTCCGATTCCATCATCAGATCAGCTCCTTGTCATAATAATTGTGCATTGTCATCTGATTTACAAATGCATGCTAAATTTCAGCTCAATGGTTAACCTGGAAGTGGATCAAATTTAATTTACAAAATTTGATGACAGACAAACATCGTGACAGGCGAAACTAAATAAAAGCTTGTAATAAAAAGTCAAATTCGCTTTTCATTCAATCTACGGTAACACTCGATCCGTTGTTACCGGGAGTTTTAATTAGCATTCCTTCAAGAAATCTATCGGATATCTGTAATGAAATCTCAAGACGATGGTTTAACTACAGGCATCGGCATGTTATTTACCTGTGGCCCAACGTCTGTGATCTGCAGGTTGTAGCCGTCAACCAGTCGGAACCTCTCGTCGCGTGTCACCATGAGGCTCGCAGCCGTGAGTACCGCTGGACCCCGTCGCCATAACAGGACTAATGAACCTGCAACACACATCAATCTATTAGGTATGATAGGCGTAGTGTGCGACCGAAACTCCTTTTTCAACCGAAACCGAATTTCTGAAAAAAAACGAAACTTCCTTCAAGGATCAAGTTTAGAGGGAAAAAAACTCTTTTTATAAAAATTCTTTTTATAAAAAAATAACCGACTTCACTAAAAAATTATATTGAATTTGAGGAGTTTTCACGATTTCGCCAAGATTCCATCATCAGATCCCAACTTGGTGACTATGGGACCATTTGGGATGTATACCCTTTCCAACAAAAAAGATTTTTTCAAATCGCTTGGCAAGCGACGAAGTTATGCGCAAACAAACATAAAAAAGACGTGTGGCACTCGGAGACTGCCCCGGTAAAGCTATTGCATAGGTAGCAGTTTTAACCGACTTCGAAAAGGAAGAGGTGCTATGTTCGGCTGAATGTATGTTTTTTTTTTTTTGTATATATGTTCACCGATATTTCGGTCAATAATTGTGGACCGAATATGAAAATTTTTTTTTTGAAAGGTTAGCTATATATATTTAGGCTCCCAAGTTGGTCCCATAGAAATATTGTTATGATCTGATCATGAACTTCGAAGATATGGAACAGAACTCCTCATAGAATCATAGCATAATTATCGTAACAAGTAAAATTGCTTTGTTTATACGTGTAGTCGATGACTGACTGAAAGAAAAGGGGGAGGGGAAAGGGGGAGGGGGTAAATTCATGTAATATTTACCGTATTTGGGATTATAAGAATCGTTATGAGATGCACTCTGGCTATAAGGTAATTTATGTTTAGCTGAAGGGTAGGTACTTTTTAGTGGTGCTACCATAACTAAAAAGTGAAAAATTTAAAACTTTTTCCAAAAAAAATTAAACCGACTTCAAAAAGTACAAAATAACTTTAATTTCGGAAGTCGGTGTTTCTATAATAGATACCTAATCTTGTCTCTTCGTTATTTAACACCGACTTCCGAAATTAAAGTTATTTTGTACTTTTTGAAGTCGGTTTAATTTTTTTTGTAAAAAGTTTTTAATTTATCAACTTATTGAAGTTGACAAGTTGCCATGACAACCATTTAGTGCGGGGCAAAGATTTTATATATCCTACTAGTATATAAAATCTTTGGTGCGGGGTGTTAGGTTTTTTTCGTTACGGAATTTCTGGATTCGGTCTCTACGCTCAAGGCCCGCGATAGAAGCTATGCAGTAGCTTACAAATACAAACATCTGAATTAAGAACCACCTCCTTTTTTACAGGAGGTTAATAACAGGAAGTAATCGACCAGACGGGTGTTGTCTGGTCAAGGAAACTGTTCGTTTATCGCTGATTTCGAATTTTAGTTCATATGTAGCGTCATAGAACAACACAGCACACCGCTGCGACTTGTGTACTTTGTTTTAGCACAGTGAAGTCGTTTCAAAAACCCTCTTTTTTTACTTCATATAAATATATATGTAGGTATATTATATATTATATTAAATATATATTTAAATGTCTATTTTATTTATGTTATTTTTCTGAATAAAATATTTTTTAAGTTATTTTGCACCTGGCATGTTTTCTCTTCACCACCCTTGGTTGACTGGTAGAGAATTCTTAAGGCATTAAGTCCGCCTTTGTACCTTTGTGTTGCATGAAGTTTTAATAAATAGTTGTCGCTGTATTTACCCCTAATCCTTACTAATATTATAAAAACGAAAGTGAGTTTGTTTGTTTATTTGTTTGTTTGTTACATCTTCACGCCTAAATGGCAAAACCGATTATGACGAAACTTGGTACACGGATAGACCATGTCCTGGAATAGGACATAGGATACTTTTTATCCCGGTAGTATGTTCTTTTGGGATATTATTTTGCTATCGCGCGGGCGAAACCGCTGGGAGCAGCTAGTAAAAAAATAAAAACTAAATAAGTTCTCATTAAGTGGACAAATGTAAATTCTTCAACTTACCCAGGTTCTGGACCTGACATGGCAGCAGCAGCGTGTCTCCTACTACAGTTCTGAAGGAATGTCCTCGCGACAGAAACCTCGGGCCGTCATCTGAAAACAAAAATTAGAATGAATACAAACTTTTAATGAAAATCATTTTTTCATAGCAAGCTTTTATAGCTTGGTATACCTATATAATTAATACTCATCATCCATCAGCAGATCAGCTCCATCCTACTAATATTATAAATGCGAAAATTTGTATGTATGGATGGATGTATGAATGTTTGTTACTCTTTCACGCAAAAACTACTGAACGGATCTCGATGAAACTTTGTACACGAGTAGACCATATCCCAGAATAACACATAGGATACTCTTTATCCTGGGATTATGTACGTGGGTGAAGCCGCGGGCAAAAGCTAGTATCATAATTATTTTACATTGCAAAATTTCAGCTCAATCGGTAACCGGGAAGCAGGTCAAATTTAATGTGCAAGATTCGATGACAGACAAACATCGGGACAGGTGAAACTAAATATAAGCTTCCAAATTTGAAAATCCTCGAACATTTTTTTCCAGCCATCCTTTTTGCAAGCGTCAAAAACAAAACCGAACTAAAAGAAAAAACCCCAATCGAATTCCGACGATATTTCATCGACCATTTTAAAAACCCATTCGAAGTATTGAAAAGAAAAAAAAATATATAAACTGCCAAAGTTGTGAAACTCTCAAAGTGTGATTTGCCAAGTTTCAGGAACTGGGAATCTAAGAATATATATATGTGCGGTTTAAGCAGATGCCCGTGATATATGGGATAAGTCTGTCTTCCCAAGTTTTTGCTTGAGAAAACGAGAAATGAATGTTTTGTTTGAAGAAAATTGATTGAGAAAACCGGAATATCCACGTTATTCCGGGCTTTGGTTCAGGCCATGGTCCGGAGCGAGGAGGAGTGACAGGCGGTCGCCTCCTTCTGCGAAGCAGTAATGCTAGCAAAGGAGGAGGCCGACCGCATCAGGCAACGGCGCCCTCGCCGCCGCCGCAAGGATTCCAATCCCGATTTCCAGCCACCGTAGACGCGGGTTTGTGGACGGCGAGCCATGGGTAGCTCGCTGTCCGATCGTCCGGTAACTGTCCGGACCGAGCCAAGACGTCGACAGCGCGCACTGTTCCCGCGCGCCTCAAGGAGTTGTCAGCAACAGGAGGGGCCCCAGCTGGGTCGAAGCCTACCGAGGCCGGGGTTATCCGAAAGGAAACTTGAGCTCCGGTATGAAGGCTAGAAGGAACGGCGTGGGGTTTTCAGTCGGTAAGAGTCTGACACTATCTCCCGCTCCACCCAAGAGCGGGTTTTGTCATAAGACGTTTTTCCCCATCGACAAAAAAACCCTTACGTTATTCTCTCCTCTACGGTTTGGACCAAGCGTTTCGCCTCGTCGTTTATATCGCATACATTGACTGGAACAACTTGCCTGCTGCGGTATTTTTTTTTTGTCGACGGGGAAAATCATCTTTGACGAAACCCGCTCTTGGGTGGAGCGGGAGACAGTGTCAGACTCTTACTGACTAAAAACCCCGCGCCGTTCCTTCTAGCCTTCATACCGGGGCACGAGCTCCCTTTCGGACAACCCTGTCCCCAGTAGGCTTCGACCCAGCTGGGCCCCTCCTGCTGCTGACAACTCCTTGAGGCGCGCGGGAACAGTGCGCGCCGTCGACGTCTTGGACTCGGTCCATTACCGGACGATCGGACAGCGAGCTACCCATGGCTCGCAGTCCGCGAGCCCGTCTACGGTGGGCGGAAATCGGGATCGGAATCCCGGCGACGGCGGCGAGGGCGCCGTTGCCTGATGCGGTCGGCCTCCTCCTTTGCAAGCATTACTGCGTCGCTGAAGGAGGCGACCGCCTGCCATTCTTTCTCACTCCGGACCATGGCCTCGACCAGGGCCTGGCGCGAGAGGTCTCCGCCGCCGATCGCCCCCACGAGGGCACGGCGATGCTTCGCCCAGGCAGGGCACACCTCGACGGTGTGCTCCACCGTGTCCTCCGGGCGTTGCGCACAATGGCGACACCCGGGCGTCTCTTCCGCTTGAATCCGATGTAGGAACCTCCCGAACTTGCCATGTCCGGTGAGGACCTGCGTCATGCGGAAGGTAAGGACGCCGTGAGGCCTTTCCAGCCACGCTTCAAAGAGGGGATCCCGTCCGATTATAATTTAGGTGTCTTCAAGGCTAGAGTGAATAGGCTCTAAATGTGTGACTGGCCTGTTGGGCTAGTGGTTAGTGGCCCTGACTGCTATGCCGGAGGTCGTGGGTTCGATTCCCACCCAGGACAAAATATGTTTATGTGATGAGCATAATCATTTGTTCTGTGTCTGGGTGTAATTTATCTATAATATATATGTATTTAGAAATATATAAGTATGTTTATCAGTTGTCTAGTACCCATAACACAACCTCTGCTTAGCTTGGGACTAGATGGCGTTGTGTGATAGTTGTGGAAAAATTAAAATTAAACTAGTGCGCCTCACCATCAACGATTGCATCACTGCTTACCATCAGGTGGGATCGCAGTCAAGCACTAGTTTTTATCCGTAAAAAAAATCGCTACTCGGGTGAAAAAAAATCGCTAGTCGACCTCACACGAAAAGAATAAAATAGCATTTATTCGTCGGAGGCATACTTTTTTATTTTCAACCGACTTGTTTATAAAATGGTTCTCAATTCACTTATATGTTTTATAATAATAATATGTAAAAACGGCTGAAAAACGGGGAAAACTCAAAGGGCATCAAAAAATTCGTCCACATCGATGTCGAATGGATGTGGGCGATATGTTTTATTAATTTTTAGTTTGTTACCTCAGAAATCTGTCGTTTATGGACCGATTTGCAGTATTTTTTTTGCATCCATTGGATTCCTGTGACCCTCAGGCGAAGGCCTACCACAAAGTCCAGGACATCTGTCCACTTTGTGGTAGGCCTTCAAACGTTGCGTCTTCCAGTACGAAGTCGTCAATCCTGAACCTTTCGTCGTCGTATCTGTTCTGCGAGCAATATGCCCTGCCCAGTGCTACTTAACCCTTCAGATACCGTCAATTAGAGACACAATAGTAAGACAATAGATGCGCGGCCACCGGTGGTCGCTTGGGGATTCATGAATTAAGTTTGGCGATTATTCGTGCTATGTCGGTAGCCTTGGTCCTGCCACGGATACCGTCATTTCAGATATGATCACACAAGGAAACTCCTAGCTTAGCCCTTTCCATTGCCCTTTGGGTGACTGTAAGACTTCATATTACTGTAGCTGTGAGTGAGAGCAGTGGTGGCAGAGTGGTAATGGCTCCGACTTACGAGTTGTAAGGTTGTGGGTTCAAACCCTGCCAGGGGCATTACTTTGTGTAATTTATTTCATTACCACTGCTCTCAAAACAGTGAAGGAAAACTGACTGATGATGATGATGATTACTGTAGCAAAAATAAAATGGTCAAAATTGATATTGATAGTCGCGCTTCTAGTGTGAAATTACTTACGAAACCGGAAATATGGAGGCCAACTATTTCGACCCCAAAACAAATATCTTCCGTTAGCAATAGTAAACTAATAAATAACAAAACAAACAAGAAAACACTATTACTGACATTTACGAAACATTGTCACATTTCTGTTCCGGAAGTGACGAAACGGATTCCTTACTTCCGGTCCTACAGCGGCCATATTTGTTTCATCCGGAGGAAAAGGGCCAGTTTTAATTTAATGGCTTTTCGCCTCATGAAATATAAATGTGGGGTAATATTTTCGCAATAAGGGTTCTACATGTTTTAGGGGTCGAAAATGCCAACACCATCATGCTAGATGGAATTCAATAATAATAATATTATTGCAACAACGCCATCTAGTTGCAAGCTAAGCAGAGCCTGTGGTAAGAGTAATAAACAACTGATAAACAAATCTTCTGTGTAAATAAAAAACTGGGCAAGCGCGAGTCGGACTCGCTCACTGAGGGTTCCGTGCAAACTACAATTCCCGAAAAGTCTCGAAGATTTTTCCGAATTGAAAACATTTTTTTTTGTGTCGCAGGTAACAACAAATTTACTGTTTTCAGATTTATTCCTTTATCTGTGCTATAAGACCTTGCTTTATGCCAAATTTCAGGATTCTGGGTCAACGGGAAGTACCTATCTTTGAGAGTATTAATTTAAACTCGATACCTTCACGCGTTCTCGAGATAAAGGGTCTTGATAAACAGACAAACAGACGGACGGACAACAAAGGAAACCTAAGGGATCCGTTTTTTTGAGGTGCGGAATCCTAAAAACTGGGCAAGTGGGAGTCGGACTTGCGCTCTAAGGGTTCTATACAAACTTACTATAATAATAATATAATAATATTTATTCAGGGTAAAATTGGTAAAATGGTTACATAAAATCTTAAGAGTAATTGCAAAGGTATTGCTATGTTATGTGCCTGTACTAGGATAAACCTGTATCACAGGCGGTAGAAGCTCTTATACTATAGTTTTGTAGGACAATAGAATTTATAACAATGTTAAAAAAAAAGTCTATAAATAGTGGATAATATAATTAAATTTATAATGTTATTTACCTAGTTTACTTAAATACTAATGCTCACAATATGTTATTTTGTTTTCTAAAACTGTTTCTTGCACTTTATTCTCTAGTTACACACATATGTACATACACACATAGTTGTATGAAGAAGGGGATCCGAAAAGCTATACCCGATTACTATGATAGGTTAAGGCACTACAAGATGGTTAGCTTAAAGGAAAGGCGAAACCATTCTGACTTACTTCTTCTACATAAAATTATAAATGGTTGCATTGATGCGGAGTTGATTCACTTTTTTAACTTTAGGGCTAGCCAACGCAGCAAACGACATCATCGCATTTTTCAATTGCCTACATCTACGTTAAATATCACTTCTAATAGTCCTTTTACACGTATGACAAGGCTTTATAATGAAAGGTCCAACTTGGTGGATCACCCTGTCGATGTCTTCTCGATGAGTTTTGCTTCATACAGACGCCGCCTATATAAAGTGTGAATCGTGTACGTTTTTATGTATTTTTTTTTGTCTTTGTAGTGTTCTGTATCTAGCTGTACTGGACAATCTTTTTTAATTTTCTATGTCTCTTATTTTTCATTTTGTTAAATGCCATGCATACCTGTTATTTGCATGGTTACTGAAATGTAATATTTGGATGTAAGTTTTATTTGTATTGTAAGTGATTGTGCTGTTGGTATGCTTATTATAAATAAATAAATAAATAAATATGATTACCTATGCGTCAGCAGAATTAGTAATTGGGTTGAAGTCGAGTTTGCGTTAATTCTAAAGAGCTATGTTTACATTGGAAAAATATGCTAAAATAATATGAAAAATTATGGTTTGTAGGTCAACACACTGGAATTTTGAGTCAGCAGTAACCGTGACACGGAAGTCTGGCCTTGAGTATGACGCTCTAGGCGCCCTCATAATCTATTGAATTTATATATCTATGTTCAGCACCTTTTTTAGCAGGACACTCTGGATCTCCAGTCTTGTGGTTGGCAGGTTTTTTGAAGCGCAAACAAGTCGCGCATTTAGGCGGCTCGCCTTTTTTTGTGCAATCTTGCATGGTGTGCCCTTCTTCGCCGCAGTGGCCGCATGTTGGTGTAGCAACTTTGCACGTCTTAGCAGCGTGACCGTACTGCTGGCACTTGTAACATCTTGTTACCAGTGTGAAGTCTCGTACCGGGCACGATGTCCAATTAATGAATAACCGGTCCTGTGTGATGAGAGCCTTACGGATTTGGGCGGGAACTTCTAAGATGTAATTGCAATTCTCAGAGTCTTTTCTGCCAGATTTGTGGCTAAGTTTTATTGAGGTCAAAAATGTATCTCTAGACATAGTCGGAAGTTTGTCGGCCATTCAGCCATTGAAGCAGGAATTCCGATCACTATTATGCGTGGTTTGCGCTTTTGAGGTTCGTCGACGGTAAGAGATGGCGAAGCGAGTTGAACCGATTGCTTGAGCTTATCTAGGTCCTCCTTGGTCTCCGTGCTGATGATGAGTCCTCCCTTTCCTATTTTTGCGTATGCCTCGAACTTTTAACTTCATTTGACCAGTGCAAATGATCTTTTGGACAATGTTTTTGGTTTCATCACTAGTCTTCGAGTGATCCCGAGGGTAAATCGCCACGGAGCTAAAGGAGTTAGGAAGAATAAAACTATTGGACCTTTTCTTCACCATATCTGCAAAAGATATTGGTGCAGTTGACGCCTGCAGGGCACAAGATTTGTTAACTGTTTTAATGACTGGTATTGAACAGCCATTTGCGAGACTCCATGTCCAACCTTACGGCAAAGAGAATTTATTTTTAGTTTCTGATCAGAGTTGAGCTTACCATCGGCCACAATACTGCAAACGTCTTGTAGGCACTGGTCAATGGACCTCATCCAGTTCTGAATCTCGGGAGTCGGTATTGGCTCAATTTTCTCGTCTTCCTTGGCTTGGTCAGGTCTTGGTAGTTGGGGCTGCGTCGGTGTAGGTGTTGATGGAGGGCTGCTTCGCGTCAACCCGCTGCGACTGAAGGGGCTGCCTTCCATTTTTTAGTAAATAATTACACAACCATTATTTTAACCTACCACTAATTATGCAGTGGCGTTAATTAACCCTTCAGATACCGTCAATTAGAGACACAATAGTAAGACAATAGATGCGCGGCCACCGGTGGTCGCTTGGGGATTCATGAATAAATTTATTTTTAATTGCAATGATGAGCACGTCTGTATGCCTTGAGTGCGAAAAATCGAGTACTAAGGTATGTTTGAAATTTTTTCCGTATCGCAAAAACAAAATTGTGACGAGATTACGTCACGGAAATATTTGAAAGTTACATATAAATAATAAAGCTTTTTATTTAAAAGGGTCGGAAAAAACAATAACCTTAATTAGTTTATGAAAAATGTTTGAAATATATGTTAATCTCAAAGAGCCTATTACACACCACTCGATATTCAGACAGTCTGAATAACTAACTGAGTTAAGCGTAAACTAGATTCAATTTATGGTAATGAAACCCAAAATGAAGAAGAAGAATCTCGATTAGACGGTCAAACTGAGTTTCGTTTGAAATAATCAAGGTTACTTTTATTGGTAAATTCCGCCTTTATTTTGATGTCGCGTCACAACGCGTGTTGTAATAAGGGTCAGACCACGGAGTTAATACTAACTCCGTGGGTCAGACGGTCTTATTCGTAATGAAAAATAAGACGACTCTGAATATCGTGTGCTGAATAACGCGTAGTGTTATAGGCCCTTAATTCATGAATCCCCAAGCGACCACCGGTGGCCGCGCATCTATTGTCTTACTATTGTGTCTCTAATTGACGGTATCTGAAGGGTTAAGTTTGGGCCTTTTCTGGCCAATTAAATCACATTTCATTGCTGTCACTTTTTTTTTTGTCGACGCGCGACGTGGTAAATCATCTTATGACAAAACCCGCTCTTGGGTGGAGCGGGAGATAGTGTCAGACTCTTACTGACTAAACACCCCGCGCCGTTCATTCTAGCTTTCATAACGGGCCACGAGCTCCCTTTCGGACAATCCTGTCCCCAGTAGGCTTCGACCCAGCTGGGCCCCTCCTGCTGCTGACAACTCCTTGAGGCGCGCGGGAACAGTGCGCGCCGTCGACGTCTTGGACTCGGTCCATTACCGGACGATCGGACAGCGAGCTACCCATAGCTCGCCGTCCGCGAGCCCGTGTCTTCGGTGGCCGGAAATCGGGATCGGAATCCCGGCGGCGGCGGCGAGGGCGACGTTGCCTGATGAGGTCTGCCTCCTCCTTTGCTAGCATTACTGCTTCGCAGAAGGAGGCGACCGCCTGCCATTCTTTCTCGCTCCGGACCATGGCCTCAACCAGAGCCCGGCGCGAGAGGTCTCTGCCGCCGATCGCCCCCACGAAGGCACGGCGATTCTCCTCCCAGGCAGGGCACACTTCGACTGTGTGCTCCACCGTGTCCTTCGGGCGTTCCGCACAGTGGCGACACCCGGGCGTCTTTTCCGCTTTAATTCGGTGCAGAAACCTCTCGAACTTGCCATGACCGGTGAGGACCTGCGTCATGCGGAAGGTAAAGACGCCGTGAGGACTTTCCAGCCACGCCTCAAAGAGGGGACTTACCGCCATAATTGTGGCGTGCCCATTCTTGTCACTTGAGGGTTCGATTCCCACCCAGGACAAATGTTTGTGGGATGAGCGTGATCATTTGTTCGGTGTAATTTATCTATATATTTATGTTTTTAGAAATATAAATATGTTTATCAGTTGTCTAGTACTCATAACACAAGCTCTGCTTAGCTTGGGACTAAACGGCGTTGTGTGATAGTTGCGGATTATTTTTTTATAAAATTTTTTTCTTTTTCTTTCTTTATTTTTTAAGGGGTCCATTTGGGACTGGCTACGCCACAGTTTACTGGATCTTGACTTACTTCTGTTATTCTGTGCGTGCGCCGCTATGAAGACGGCGGCGAGCACCACCCAGGAGACCTCCATGGCGTCAACCGCGACCGCCACTCCGCCACCAACTGTACCTCATCTGGAACAATTCATTGAACATTTTTATTTGACACAAAAATGGAACATGATACAAAAAAATTGCAAGGTTTTTTTTTGTGTGGTGTGCGCGAAATGGGTTGTTTGGTTGTGACAGTTTAGAATTTAGGTATAAAAGAAAAAAAAAAAACTTTTTACAAAAATAACTATAACCGACTTCGATGAAAAACCATAGTTATTTAACATCGACTTCCAAGATTATCTCCTACAAACAAAGAAAACAACAAACTTTACCTCTTTATAATATTACTAGCTTTCCGCCCGCGGCTTCGCCCGCGTGGACTACAGTTTATATCGCGCGGGCAGAGACCCGTGCTCAGCAGTGGAATTATAGGTTTTTATATATTAAAAATAAATAATTATAATTATAATTCTTTATTATTATTCTTCATAGAATAACTTTATGTCGTTATACAGGGTTATTTGTAAAACACTAGCAACCTCTCAAAACTATGTTACTAGCATCATGAACAACAACTTTTGTTCTATGACTTTTTACAAAACATAATACATTTACCAAAAATAAACCTTCAAGATTTCGTTGTTCTATCTAACAATTTTCAATACTGTGTTTTGCTGTACCTACCTACACCTCCTGCTTACTATTCTCGTAGTAATAGTATGCAGGCTTTCGAAACATTATCATCACACCTACCTAGCAAGCATGCGCACCATTTTCGTATACTCATCACACTAGAAAATTGATACGCCCGCATAGACTTCGCAACATTTAGAACGTTCGATTTAAAGATTTTTATTTTTGTATGAAAATCTTATGAACTTAAATATAATTATTTTTTTAATATTATAATAATATTCCACAATATTCCACAACTATCACACAACGCCGTCTAGACCCAAACTAAGCAGAGCTTGTGTTATGGGTAGTAGACAACTGATAAACATACTTATATATTTCTAAATACATACATATTGTAGATAAATTATTATACCCAGGCACAGAACAAATGATTATGCTCATCACACAAACATTTGTCCTTGGTGGGAATCGAACCCACCACCTCCGGCATAGCAGTCAGGGTCACTAACCACTAGACCAACAGGCCAGTCAAAGTCAAAGTCAAAGTTTTAAAGTCATAGAACAAAAGTTGTTGTTTATGATGTTAGTAACATAGTCCTGAGAGGTTGCCGGTGTTTTACAAATAACCCTGTATATGTCTTATCTATTTATATTATTTGTTCTTCATAGAAAAAATCTGAAAGGGGTTTTTTTTTTGGTGATTTACGTAAACACGGAAATTTTCCGGGTCAATGACCCCCTGGCGCTCGAGGGGTTAATAAACTGGTGCGCCTCACCATCAGGTGGGATCGCGGTCAAGCACTTGTTTACATCAATTTAAAAAAAAATTGAATAACCATCGTTTGACTCAGGCGCGTCAAAATATTTGCTGACATAGGTATAGTTTTCTAAAATTGCTACGTGGCGAAAAATTCTGTCTTAAGAGGGTCCTTTTCCACTCGCCTATCGTAAACATCGACAATGGTTTAAAAGCTTGTTACTTCATCTAACGCAATCTAACGCGACGTTTGACGAAAAGTCAACACAAAAAAAGAGAGATAACGCCTTAAAACTCGGTTAGTATTTGGTAATGGCGAGATTTACTCGAATAATTTACAAAACTTGCTCCAGTAAATAGCTATATTTTTTACTCCCTTAAAAGTTTTTGAAAAAGGTTGTCGTCATTTATAATCATAATAAAATTTGCAAGGCTTCTGTAGTTTTACTTTTTTAATTTTTAGGCAAATTATGAAGTGACAAAATTCATACAAAATAGGAGATTTTCAGAGGTCTTTACTGGATTAGTTTTACACAAATTTAGGAATTGATTTCAATAGAAGCCTAGATAATATCCACAAGATACTGTGTTTCTAAAATATCTATAGAAAAATGTGTAATAACGTCATAATCAGTTATGAGCGTTGTATGAAAAACAATGTAATTAATGATATAATTTAATTGCTTTTACTCATCTAATAATACAATTTAATAACTTAATATGAATTTAATTACTTTTACTATAATGTAATAATATAATTTAAATGCTTATTGTAATTTATAAATAAAATTTTTATGATTCTTTACGCACTTAAATATAAAGTATTGTACAATGTTTTCTGTTATACTACTTGCAATGTTGTCGGTTCTTAATTTGACTATTTATGGAGGAACATTGTCTCCTAAAACACAGGCTCTTGGCCTAGTTTAGGAGGCAGCAGTTCGCATTTTCTTTGTGTTTCAATGTACAACATTTGTTTGTAACCGAGTACTAAATTATTTAAAATCTAAATGTACAAATAAACGAATTATTATTATTATTAATTAGCTTTTGCCCGCGCGGCTTTGCTCCCGCTCTTCCCTACTCCACCCTACTATACCCAACTCTACCCTACTCTACCCTACCCTACTCTACACTACTCTACCCTATTTTACCCTACTCTACACTACTCTACCCTACTCTACCCTAATCTACCCTACTCTACCCTACCCTACCCTACTGTACGGAAAGCGGGGCTCATTTTTATAATATAGACTAGCGTTTGCAGAACTCGGGACAAGAAGAAGATCACATACAATACAAGACTGCTAAAAAAATGGCTAGACGCAAGGTGGCACAGAACAGGGAAGACTCGAGGAGCAATTTCTACGCTAGACTTGAACAAGCAGCAAATGAAAAAGATATTTTCAAACTCGCAAGATACCGCCATAAAACAAGTCTAGATATCAAAATCAACAAGTACATAAAGGATGAAAGCGGGCGTTTGCTGACCGAAAATAACAAAATCAAGGCTAGATGGGGTCAATACTATCAAAAACTCCTCAATGAAGAATTTCCGAGTCAACCCGTCACTGCCGCCCCAGCTGTAGAGGGAGCTATAGAAGAGATAAGCGTGAGTGAGGTATTGACAGCCCTTGTAAAAATGAAAAACCACAAATCGGCAGGACCAGACAGCATACCAGCAGACCTGTGGAAAGCGCTGAAACCCTCAGCTGCGAAATGGCTTACCAAGCTTTTCAACCTGATTTTAGTTTCAGGAAAGATCCCCGAGTCATGGCGTCATAGTTTTCTAGTCCCTATTTTTAAAAACAAAGGAGACGTCAGTGACTGTGCAAACTACAGGGGTATCAAGTTGACCTCCCACACGCTAAAAATCTGGGAACGTGTACTCAATGACCGTTTAAGCCTGCTTGTCGCCATATCTGACAACCAGTGTGGATTTGTGCCAGGTAAATCCACAACGGATGCAATCCAAACCATTCGAATACTCATGGAGAAACATCGGGCAAATAAGGAAGACCTGCATTTTGTGTTTATAGACCTCGAGAAAGCCTTCGACAGAATACCACGGTGTCTAATATGGCAAGCTATGAGAACACAACAAATCCCTGAGTACTATGTATCCCTTGTACAAGATATGTACGACCACATAAGCACTCAGGTGAGAAGCCTAGCCGGACTCAGCGCGCCGTTTGAAGTAAAAGTAGGAGTACATCAGGGCTCGGCACTTAGTCCTTTTCTGTTCAATATTTCTATGGACTACCTCACGAAAGACATTCAGTCCCCGCTTCCTTGGACCATCCTATATGCGGATGACGTTGTACTCACTGAAAAATGCCCGACTAAATTGAACTCCACCCTCCAGCAATGGACACAGGCACTCGAGAACAATGGCCTGCGCATTAGTCGAAACAAAACAGAATACCTGAGATGTGACTTCAGCGGCCAGCAGACACCCAATGCAGAGATCTTCATCGAAGGACATCCAGTGCCCAAAGTAGATCAGTTCAAATACCTCGGATCGATGGTAACAGCAGATGCCAGCATAGACTCGGATGTGGCGCACAGAATCAACGCAGCTTGGTTAAGATGGAGAGCACTTTCTGGCGTATTATGTGACAACCGAATGCCCATACAACTAAAAGGTAGGGTATACAAAACCGCGGTGAGGCCTGCTATGATGTATGGATCGGAGTGCTGGGCTGCCCTACAGAAACATGAACAAAGAATGCACACAGCCGAGATGAAGATGCTCAGGTGGTCAGCGGGAGTTACAAGACTCGATAAAGTGAGAAATGAGTACATAAGGGGCTCGTTCAAGGTAGCACCCATGACAGAAAAGATGACGGAGAGTCGTATGAGGTGGTTTGGGCATGTGATGAGGCGAGACAAGGACTATTGCGTCCAAAGGGCTTTAGCTATACCTGATAAAAAGAGAGGCAAAGGGAGACCAGTTTCTACGTGGTGGACAACCGTGAATAGGGATACCAAGCGGGCACAACTGGACATACAGACAACCCGGGACCGAGCGTCCTGGCGCCGCGGTACGAGGAGAGCCGACCCCAAATAAAGGGACAAGGCTAGGCAAAAGAGAGAGAGAGACTAGCTTTTGCCCGCGCGGCTTCGCTCCCGCTCTTCCCTACTCCACCCTACTCTACCCTACTCTACCCTAGTCTACCCTACTCTACCCTACTCTACACTACTCTACCCTACTCTACACTACTCTACCCTACTCTACACTATTCTACCCTACTCTTCACTACTCTACCCTACTCTACACTACTCTACCCTACTCTACACTACTCTACCCTACTCTACCCTACTCTACCTTACTCTACCCTACTCTACCCTACTCTACCCTAATCTACCCTACTCTACCCTACTCTACTCTACCCTACTCTACTCTACCCTACACTACCCTAATTTTATTTTTTTTCCATAAGAACCTTATCCTCACAATAACAATCACAACAAAAAAAAAAAAACAGCCAAATCGGTCAAGCCGTTTTCAAGCCATGTCGTGACAACGGAAAACGGGCTTCATTTTTATAATATAGAAGAAGATGTAAGATGAAAATTTGTGTCGTGATGCACCACCTTAACTTGGCTATACCTGCAGAACCTTTCGGCCCCAACGTAAGCGAGCAAGTAATATCTATGAAGTACTTTTTATTAGCATGAATAACGAAGTCATTTGTCTTCCAGATAATTATGCAGATTACTTCGACATTGATATATCGCTTTCATTTTATAGTAAACTTATAACCGGGGATGATGTTACCTCTTTTTTTTTAAAGTTTGCATAAACACAACCGCTTCGGCACCAGGTGGTGACTGATCGACACTGCGTGATCAGGGGCCTGTATAATAAAGATGACAATTCAACAAAACTGATATAATTGTAGAATTGATACGCTTAAACTGTTTTTAAAAGTGACAAATATGTCACAAAGCGACAGGTGAAACGTTGACTTGTATTAGACAATTAAAAACGCGTTTAATAAAAATCGACATTTGTTAAAAAACTACAGTCAAATTATAACTGACAATTACTGTCAGTGACAATTGTCGGATTGTCATGACAATTATGTCGACTTTGCAGTGGTTTATCTACCGATTTAAAAAAGGCAGAGCTTCTCAATTCTCCGGATTCTTGTCTATAAAAGAAAAAAAAAAGGAATATTTATGAGATTTCAATGAAATAATAATGAAAGTAAATAAAAAAAACTATTTATTAATGGGTAAATTCTAACGGATATACAAAAGTCTTATGGGCAAAACCAGTCCTTCGATGAAATCAATTCACAACCAATTTTTCCAAGCAATAAAAAAGTATTTCCACTTTTTTCCCAACCTCCATTTTCGTCCCCGAAAAATCAATTATGTTTCGATCTCGTCAATTCTCTGACATCTCAACAAACACTTCTTAATTCGTTAATTCCAACAATTCTCCGCGGTCGCAGGAATGTGATATGTGCTCGTACATGTTTTTTTAACCGTAATACGACTGGTACCTTTCACCCCTCGCTAGGGGGCTAAATCATTCGGAATAAATGCTGTTAAGGGGCTGTAATGTTAGGGGATGAAGCTCTTAATTTTTTTTTTAACCGACTTCTAAACATGGAGAAGGTTCTCAATTCAGATGTTTGTATTTTTTTTTTACGTTTGCTCGCGCATAACTTCGTCGCTTGCCAACCGATTTGTAAAAAATTTTTTTTGATGGATAGCAAATAGTCCCATAGTCACCAAGTTGGGATCTGATGATGGAATCTTGGCAAAATCGAACGATTAACCACCCCTGGTGGTTAGGCGATTTTGCCTTTCCACTGTCAAAATATTTTTTAATCCAAGTGAAGACTACCCCTTAAGCTGCCACCCCAGTTCATGGAATCAATCGCTCACTACAAAATCGTGAAGGGTAGCTACCCCACGCTATCTTTATTTATTTATTTATTATTAAGGGAACTAGTTTTTTTGTCGAGAAACTTTTTGTTTTCTTGAGTTGGAATAAAAACATGCTTTTACGTGGTGATTAAATATTAAACTGAAAAAAAAAATTACACAGTCTCATCTGTTTCTTTGACTGGCCTTTTGGTCTAGTGGTTAGTGGCCCTGACTGCTATGCCGGAAGTCGTAGGTTCGATTCCCACCCAGGACATATATTTGGGTGATGAGTACGATCATTTGTTCTGTGTCTGGATGTAATCTATATATATATAAAAATGACCCTCGTTTTCCGTTGTCACGACTTGGCATGAAAACGGCTTGACCGATTTGGCTGATTTTTTTTTTTGTTGTGATTGTTATTGTGAGGAGAAGGTTCTTATGGAAAAAAAAAATAGGGTAGTGTAGGGTAGAGTAGGGTAGGGTAGGGTAGGGTAGAGTAGGGTAGAGTAGGGTAGAGTAGGGTAGAGTAGGGTAGAGTAGGGTAGAGTAGGGTAGAGTAGGGTAGAGTAGGGTAGAGTAGGGTAGAGTAGGGTAGAGTAGGGTAGAGTAGGGTAGAGTAGAGTAGAGTAGGGTAGAGTAGGGTAGAGTAGGGTAGAGTAGGGTAGAGTAGGGTAGAGTAGGGTAGAGTAGGGTAGAGTAGGGTAGAGTAGGGTAGAGTAGGGTAGAGTAGGGTAGAGTAGGGTAGAGTTGGGTATAGTAGGATGGAGTAGGGAAGAGCGGGAGCGAAGCCGCGCGGGCAAAGCTAGTCTATATTATAAAAATGAGCCCCGTTTTCCGTTGTCACGACATGGCATGAAAACGGCTTGACCGATTTGGCTGATTTTTTTTTTGTTGTGATTGTTATTGTGAGGAGAAGGTTCTTATGGAAAAAAAAAATTGGGTAGAGTAGGGTAGAGTAGGGTAGAGTAGGGTAGAGTAGGGTAGAGTAGGGTAGAGTAGGGTAGAGTAGGGTAGAGTAGGGTAGAGTAGGGTAGAGTAGGGTAGAGTAGGGTAGAGTAGGGTAGAGTAGGGTAGAGTAGGGTAGAGTAGGGTAGAGTAGGGTAGAGTAGGGTAGAGTAGGGTAGAGTAGGGTAGAGTAGGGTAGAGTAGGGTAGAGTAGGGTAGAGTAGGGTGGAGTAGGGAAGAGCGGGAGCGAAGCCGCGCGGGCAAAAGCTAGTTTATCTATAATATGTAAGTATTTAGAAATATATAAATTGTATGTTTATCAGTTATCTAGTACCCATAACACAAGCTCTGCTTAGCTTGGGACTAGACGCCGTTGTGTGATAGTTGTGGAATAGTATAGCAGTATTTTAAGCTCTATTGAGGTCACCGATAGTAGGGTAATGCCATATAGCTTTATGTAATCACCGTATTGTACTAAAAATGAAGTGTAGTTGGTCCCGAGCGAGGAGTGGCAGGCGGTCGTCTCCTTCTGCGAAGCAGTAATGCTAGCAAAGGAGGAGGCCGACCGCATCAGGCAACGGTGCTCACGCCCGAGCCGCCAGGATTCCGATCCCGATTTCCACCCACCGGTAGGCGCGGGCGTGCGAGTAGCTTGCTCGCTGTCCCACCATCCAGTAACTGTCCGGACCGAGCCCAAGTCATCGACGGCACGCACTGTTCCCGCGCGCCTCAACGAGCTGTCAGCAACAGCAGCGGCTCAGCTGGGTCGAAGCCTATTGGGGCTAGGGTTTAACTCTGAAAAGCAAGCTCGGCCCCGGTATGAAAAACAAGAAGGAATGGGGTGGGTTTTTAGTCAGTGAGAGTCTGACAGTATCTCCCGCTCCACCCAAGAGCGGGTTCTCATTGTATGATTTTTGCCCACCGTAAAAAATGGGGGCGCAGCTGGGTTGAAGTCTACTGGGGCCAGGGTTTAGCTCCGACAGGGAATCGCGGCCCCTTAAAGGAACGGGGTGGGTCTTTTAGTCAGTAAGAATCTGACACTATCTCCCGCTCCGCCCAAGGGCGGGTTATGTCATTTGGATGATTATTACCACCTACCCTTACTTATCTTTTGTTCTAGGTAGACTGGCAGAGAATGCCTAAGGCATTAAGGCAGCCTTTGTACTTTTATGTTGCATGAAGTTTTAATCCCTACTTCCCTACTTCCCTACTATCCCTACTAATATTATAAATGCGAAAGTAACTCTGTCTGTCTGTCTGTCTGTTACGCTTTCACGCAAAAACTACTGAACGGATTTATATCAAACGTAGGTAGGTAGAAGAGACACTGGAATACCACATAGGCTACCTATAATTCCACTGCTGAGCACGGGTCTCTGCCCGCGCGATATAAACTGTAGTCCACGCGGGCGAAGCCGCGGGCGGAAAGCTAGTAAATAAATAAATTACCCAGCAAAAAAATATATCTATCCGAAAATAATAATACCCCTTTGCGTTAAAAACTAATCGCTACACTACTACCCCAAACATAACCCCAAAGATTCCCATGAAAACAGATAAAATAATTTAATTTATGCGAAACCCGGCCCCCGCAGTCACATTCATCTCTTAAAATCTGTGGAACCAGAGTCCTAATACGTTCCCATGGTATTTTTAATTAGTTAGGGATTAGTTTGACAAATCTTATAAATGTTTAACTAAATGTCACTGGCAGTATTTAATTTTTTTTGGGGTCGTAGCTTTTTTGGGGGTGATTGGTTTAAGGGGCGTGTAGAGGCGTACCGCGCTGACGTTCGGTGATTAGGAATACTGTAATTTTATTCAAATTATAGTTTTGGTTGCGGGTTTGTTTGCAGTTGAAAATGATTTATGTTTTTACAAGCTTTTATTTAGTTCCACTGTAGCGACATCTATGATGCCACATAAGAACTACGAAGAATATACGAAATCGTGCATCGCGCAATCAAAGTTCTCCGCGCGATTTGAACATATATGACAGCCCAACATCAACTATCGGGCAGTCGCCCACCAGACTATAACACCCTATCTGGTCGGAGGATCCTCCCTTTTCAACGGAAGTTTGCGGGACTTTACTCTCTGTTCCACATACCTCCAAATCACCTGTCCCGATGTTTGTCTGTCATCAAAAATTTGTAAATTAAATTTGACCCACTTCCCGGTTACCGATTGAGCTGAAACTTTGCATGCATGTGTTAACCAGCTGACCATGCGAAATTATTATGACAAGAAGCTGATCTGATGATGGAACCGGAAGGTGGCTATAGGAACTTGGTAGTTCAACGACACAACCTCTTCGAGTTTGGGCTCGTATGATTCGTCTTGATGAGTATTAATTATATAGGTATACCGAACTATAAAAGCTTGGTATGAAAAAACGATTTTCATTGAAAGCTTGTTTGGAAAATATTGGTCAGTTTTAATAAATGTTCTGAAGTATTAAATCTGAAGTTTTGTGTGTTTATTTCTAAAAAAAAAACATGTTTGTATTGTCTTATGACCAAAAAGCTGTGAAGGTTGTATGCCGTGGCGAGATTTTTAAAATTGGTCACTTAGAATTGGCCAAATAAAACAGGCCAAATGGTTTTAAACATGGATATATAATGAACTACGCGATTACGCGTTCCAAACATTCACTTCAGGCAATTCATTTGCAGTTAATCAACTACAAATTGATATTGATGTTTTTTTTTTTCGGTTTGCTAAAATCATTTTATGACAACCCCCGCGCTTGGGTGGAGCGGGAGATAGTGTCAGACTCTTACTGGCTAAAAACCCCACCCCGTTCCTTCTAGCTTTCATACGGGGGCTCGAGTTACTTTCGGCTAACCCTGGCTCCAGTAGGCTTCGACCCCTCCTGTCGCTGACAACTCCTTGAGGCGCGCGGGAACAGTGCGCGCCGTCGACGTCTTGGGCTCGGTCCTGACAGTTACCGGATGGTCAGACAGCGAGCTACCCATAACTCGCCGTTCGCGAGCCCGCGTCTTCTGTGGCCGGAAATCGGTATCGGAATCCCGGCGGCAGCGGCGAGGGCGTCGTTGCCTGATGTGGTCGGCCTCCTCCTTTGTTAGCATTTCTGCTTCGCAGAAAGAGGTGACCGTCTGCCACTCCTCCTCGCTCCAGACCAAGGCCCAGAATTGATATTGATGTCATTAGTGTAATTTTGACGTTCATGCAGTGTGAGAGCGGCGCATATAAAATTCAATTCAAAGTGAATTTGGGACGTAAATAATAATCAATAGGAGGGGCCCAGCTGGGTCAAAGCCTACTAGGGCCAGGGTTCTCCGAAAGGAAGCTCGAGCCCCGGTATGAAGGCTAGAAGGAACGGGGTGGGTTATTAGTCAGTAAGAGTCTGACACTATCTCCCGCTCCACTTAAGAGCGGGGGTTGTCATTGGATGATTTTGCTCACCGAAAATAAAGGAGGGTTAATGTCAGGCAGACTGTAATAGTATGTTAGAGATTTATAGTCATAGAATGCCGTAATCCATCACGCGGGCCCAGTGCGGGTCGGTGAATGTCACATGTCTCCGAATTTTTAGTTCTAGGACATGTCGGTTTCCTCACGATGTTTTCCTTCGCCGTTTGGAGAGCAGCGGTGATGAAATAAATTACACAAAGTAATGCGTCTGTCTGGGTTTGAACCCGCGACCTACAACTCGTAAGTCGGGGCCGTTGCCACTCGGCCACCACTGCTCCACCGTGCCCCTTAAACATCCTTACTATGATACTATTACCGTGTCCTTACTAATATTATAAAAGCGAAAGTGAGTTTGTTTGTTTGTTACGTCTTCACGCCTAAATGGCAAAACCGATTTTGATGAAACTTGGTACACGGATAGATCATGTCCTGGAGTAGGACATAGGATACTTTTTATCCCGGAAGTATGTTCCCTAGGGATAATTTTCTGCTATCACGCGGGCGAAGCCGCTGGGAGCAGCTAGTACTTATATTTATTTATTTATTTAAATCTTTATGCACAGAGTTGTACAAAGGCGGACTTAATGCTTTAGGCATTATCTGCCGGTCAAGTTAAGCTATCGCCAATTTAATTAGTTTTGTGTTTCTTAAATAATAGGGTTTGCCCGCAAAATAGTAGATTTGTCACCAAAATGTAGTCACCAAACAATGTAAAATCAATCCCACAATCATCATCAGCCTTTTAATGTTCCCACTGCTGGGACTCAGGCCTCCTCTCTAGGAGAGGGAATGGGCCATAATCCACCACGCGGGCCCAGTGCGGGTTGGTGAATGTCACATGTCTTCGAATTTTTGGTTCTCGGACATGCCGGTTTCCTCACGATGTTTTCCTTCACCGTTTTGAGAGCAGTGGTGATGAAATAAATTACACAAAGTAATGCGCCTGGCTGGGTTCGAACCCGCGACCTACAACTCGTAAGTCGGGGCCATTACCACTCGGCCACCACTGCTCGCAATCCCACAATAAATCACCTAAAATCATGGAGATATAAGGTCTAGTACCAAATAATTGTTTTTGTATATATTATAATAGGTTTGTCCTAATAAGCATTTAAGCAAACTAATTGAAAGAGATCACCAATAAACTATATATTATGTTACTAGAAAATTTCATAACGTTCCAAAAAAAATTAAGGGTTGTCGTCATCATCGTTTCAACCAAAAGAGTCTACTACTTAACTGGACATACGCCTCCCCCAAGAATCTTAATTTCCAGAACCATAACCCAACAGGTAGTATAAATATATTTCAATAAAATTTCTAGCAGAATAGTAAATAAAACACTTAATTAAAGTCAAAATAATCAATATTTATTGTTATAAATAATAATCACTGAATAATTAGCGCTGGTTTGGCTTTTGAAGGGCGCCCTATTTTTCGCCCAATTTGTCTCCGCCTCTTTGAACATATTGTCATTAAAATTATAAATTGATGTATTAAATTGGTAACGAATACTATTATTTTAATAACCGAACGAAATAAAATGTAACTACTGTATTGTGACAAAATAACAAATAAAAAGGAGTTGCAGTCAGGGATCGATAATCGATTTATTTGGTGACAGATCTACCATTCTGAGCACAAAGCTATTACTTAATTAGGTAATAAAACTATTATTATAAGAACGAAGTTTATATTAATCTAATGCACTACAGTTTTATTGGTAATCCATCTCTTATTTTACACATATACTAACATTAATTTGATAATTCATACCGGGAAACACTTTTTGTTTATCTGAGAACGAAAATATTTCGTGGCGATAGATCTATTTATTAAGTAACACAACTTGATGACAAATATAAAGTTTGGTGACAAGAAATATAGTCCCCTTACATATTTCCTAATACTAACCGTGCACACCACACAAACATTTGTCTTGGGTGGGATTGAATCCACGAACTCCGGCATAGCATTAACCACCACTAACCACTAGACTAGAGATGAGAGGTATATACTGGTAGATGTATATATACCAAGTATGTGCTTCCCAGTACACAGACCGGGTACGGACCAAAATACTGGGTAAATACCTTGAAGGTATGACGTCAGACGCATAGTACGATACGAACCGCTACCACAAGGTAGCGCCCAGTTTGTGCGGTATCGGTAGTTCGGTACGCCGAAGCCACCCGAAGCTACCCGACACCTTACGAAGGGACCCGAAACGTCATTCGTGCTTTATGAACATTCGGATGATTTAATTTAGTTAGAAAAAATGGGTACCTACTTATTTGTACGTGCTTAAGGAACATAATTGCATAATTAAATTTTTGTCACGACGTGAAAGAGTTCCTTAGTTTGTTTATGTTAGGGAATATCTAGTGTAGGTACTGGTAATCTCTATCTAGTGTGGTACGTCCCTAACGTACTTAGGTCGACAATGTTTTGATTTTTTGCGTCAGTTGTATCTCATAATGCATAATTACGTATACTTGAAACGTCGTACCTACATTATATTGGAGGCATACCATATTTATCGTATACGTTTACTTATCGAAATCCTACCACACCCAAATACCTAGAAGTATTTTAATACCTGGTATTTATTTATTTTATTTTTTTTTTTTTATTTGGTCAGCCAACAACTGCTTACACATCATCATCATCATCATCTTCCTGCCCTTATCCCGTTTTATTTGGGGTCGGCGCAACATGTTTTTTTCTTCCATTCTGTCCTGTCACTCGTCACGCTATCACTAACTCCTTTTTCATTCATATCACTTCTCACACAACAACTGCTTACACAATACATTTATATGACATTCAATTTTGGATCTTCATTGATTAGTGTAGCAATTCATTATAGGCTAACACCACATGCACTTTTTTTGGTTATACATAATAATAATTTAAATTATACTTAACTAATCACAAATTGAAGAAAAATAGAATAGGACATTAATATTTGTACCAGGTATTTAGTGATACCCATACCTTAAAGGCCGGGTATGGAGAATGGCAGGTATATCTCATCTCTACACTAGACCAACTTACTGGCCAGTTTTATAACATCACAGTAGGACTTTTTTATCCAATTTAATCCCACCTCTTGACCACCCGGTGAAATTGAGAAATGGGGTCCGCAGCCCCCTTCACTAAACAAACTATTTCGAAAACAGGGGAACGTAAAGCTTTTCAAAATGTAAAAACCCATGAAATTACAATCGATTTGCACTTGATGGTAATGTTCCGTATATTTGTAATAGGGGATGGTATAACTGTTACCTACGCACAAAATTGCCTGTTGGTCTAGTGGTTAGTTACCCTGACTGCTATGCCGGAGGTCGTGGGTTCGATTTCCACCTAAAACAAATGTCTGTATGATGAGCACGATCAAATAACTAATATACATAGGTATATATAGCACTAGCGACTCGCCCCGGCTTCGCTCGGGTAACAGTATTTCTCCACTATTTAATGGATGTTATTATACATATAAATCTTCCTCTTGAATCACTCTATCTATTTAAAAAAACCGCATCAAAATCCGTTGCGTAGTTTTAAAGATTTAAGCGCACATAGGGATATGGGGACAGGAAAAGCGACTTTGTTTTATACTATGTAGTGATAGTCGGCCGTATAATATTCTTACTGCTAAGATTTAGTTCGTTCTATCAAGCTCCTATAACCACCTTTCGGTTCCATCATCAGATCAGCTCTATTTCATAATAATTTTGCATTGTCATCTGATTTACACATGCATGCAAAAATTTAGCTCAATCGGTAACCGGGAAGTGAGTCAAATTTAATTGACAATCTTTGATTACAGTCAAACATCGGGACAGGTGAAACTAAATAAAAGCTTGTAAATACAGGGGTAATTCCTAAAGTGAATATTTTAATAAATGAAAATTGGTAGGAATACCAATATCTCAAGGAGGAAAAGTGGAGGCGGTCGCCTGCTTCTGCGAAACAGTAATGCTAGAAAAGGACGCGAAACGAGTAATACGAAAGAGATCCCCAGGGCCCTGGAACAATGCCAAGAAGGAACAGGAGTGGGTTTTTAGTCAGTAAAACTATCTCCTGCTCCGCCCAAGAGCGGGGTATGTCATTGAATGATATTGCCACCTAAAAAAACATAAACCAATATCACAAAAAATACCAATACTTATCACAAAAAAAATATCAATAATAACATAGAAATATAAGCCCATAAATCACTATATCAATTATTGCGCAACCCGGCACTGTACCGAAGTCCCACGAGGTCGCACCCCTCGCCGGTCAATATTGGTTTTAATGTCAAATTAGCGACGACGTACCCCACCCATGACCTTTGATCTGTACGGAGAGGGTTCCTGCTAGAGATATTACGAAAGTTCCGAAATTCCGATTGATTTTAAAATCCTTACTAATCACTACATAGTATAAAACAAAGTCGCTATCCGCCGTCTGTCTGTCCCTATGTATGCTTAGATCTTTAAAACTACGCAACGAATTTTGATGCGGTTTTTTTAATAGATTGAGTGATTCTTAAGGAAGGTTTATATGTATAATACATGCATAATATAGTAGAGAAACACTGATAAATTTAGATGTTTCTAATGTGATGTCGTAAATAAGCACGTTTTTTTTGCGCTTATATTGCAAACGCTGGCTGTACCCTACGAGATAGACCGAAATAATGTACTACAGTATTGTCCACCTTAAAAAGTTCAACAAAAAAAGTCCGCGATGGTATATGTCTATCTCTTAGGGATAACCCACCATAACCATTTTTTTATCCTTTACTAAAAATGGTTATTTACGAAGTGATTTTAACCTATTAACCGCCTACGTCGGATATATCCGACAAACATTCTAGCGTTTATTCCACCAGGGTCGCATATTCACGACCAAATACTCCATCTCGTCAGCTTTTCTGTCATCTATGGGGATTAAACAGCTAACCGAGATAGAATACTCAGTCGCAAACACACTGCCTTAGCAAATAGGACGCGAAAACACTCATCGGACTAATCCAACGCGGGCGGTTAAAGGGTTAAACAATACAGCATTAATCCTTATCCAATTAAGTACTTTAAATAAATGGTGCATTTATTATAGATCAATATGCTTTTTACAGCATGTAATTTAAGTGGATATTTCCAAAGATATTACAAATTCAAAATGCAGGGACGTAATAGTTGTTGCGGCGCCGCGCCCATAAATAGCGCGGCGATGGCCGCGCTTCGTCCTACAGCACTTCATAATTTGCAGCGATCGCACGCGTTTATCGGAGCTCTCTAGCGAGGAAAATATCAATCCCTACTTCCCTACTAATATTATAAATGCGAAAGTAACTCTGTCTGTCTGTCTGTCTGTTACGCTTTCAGTCAAAAACTACTGAACGGATTTAGATCAAATTTGGTAGATAGGTAGAAGAGACACTGGAATAACACATAGGCTACCTATAATTCCACTGCTGAGCACGGGTCTCTGCCCGCGCGATATAAACTGTAGTCCACGTGGGCGAAGCCGCGGGCGGAAAGCTAGTCTATAATATAAAAATGAATCGCTAAATGTGTTGGTAAGCACAAATCTCGAGAACAGCTGAACCGATTTTGCTAATTCTTTTTTGTTGTGTTCGTTATTGCTAGAAGAAGGTTCTTCATTCCATTTCATTTTCATTTATTTGCATACCATAATGTGATCAAAGATGTTAAAATTTGTTTTTTTGTTATTGTTGTGTGGAATAAAAAACTTTTTACAAAAAAAAATTAAACTGACTTCAAAAAGTACAAAATAACTTTAATTTCGGAAGTCGGTGTTTCTATAATAGATACCTTATCTTGTCTCTTCGTTATTCAACACCGACTTCCGAAATTAAAGTTATTTTGTACTTTTTGAAGTCAGTTTAATTTTTTTTTGTAAACAGTTTTTTATTTTTCACTTTTTAGTTATGGTAGCACCACTAAAAAGTACCTACCCTTCAGCTAAACATAAATTACCTTATAGCCAGAGTGCATCTCATAATGATTCTTATTATCCCAAATACGTTTATATTACATGAATTTACCCCCTCCCCCTTTCCCCTCCCCCTTTTCTTTCAGTCAGTCATCGACTACACGTATAAACAAAGCAATTTTACTTGTTACGACAATTCTGCTATGATTCTATGAGGAGTTCTGTTCCATATCTTCGAATTTCATGATCAGATCATAACAATATTTTTATGGGACCAACTTGGAAGCATAACCTTCCAATCAAAAAAAAAATTTTTTAAATCGGTCCATCATTGACCGAAATATCGGTGAACATATAGACAAAAAAAAAAAACATACATTCAGCCGAACAAAGAACCTCCTCCTTTTCGAAGTCGGTTAAAATGAAAATTAGAGTAGTGTAAGTAGAGTAGGGTAGAGCGAGCTAGAGTCGGGTAGAGTAGGTAAGAAACAAGCGATAAAGGAACTACACGCGGGCGAAGCCGCAGGGGTACACCTAGTATTATAAAAGCGAAAGTGAGTTTGTTTGTTACGTCTTCACGCCTAAACGCAAAACCAATTTTGATGAATTTTGGTACAGAGATAGTTAGGACCCTGGAGACGGATATAGGCTAATTTTAAAAATTCACCATTAATAAACGCGGGCGAAGCCGCGGGTAAAAGCTAGTTTTTACCGACTTCACTTAAAGGAGGATGATTTTCGGATGATTGTATGTTTTTTTTTTATATGTTTGTTCATCGACTACTCCGCCAATTGTGGACGGACCCACGACCTCCGGCATAGCAATCAGGGCCACTAACACTAGACCAACAGGACAGTCGAAAATAAAATTCCTGTACTTAATAAGTAATTGAATTAAGATGTCAAACTGTCATTTAAGTAGTAATTTACATTATAACTCTAATTGATGTTGGAACTCAAAGAAATACCGTCAAAAACTCCTGTCGGTGCGGATATTGCGTACTCTGTGGCATCAAACAATTAATAATAATCATGAGTCCCAAGTCGTTAGCGCCACCTGACGACAACAGTTCGCAAGTTTTGCGCGTGACAACAAATACATTACCTAGAGATAACGCCAAGCTTCACCGTTATATTAGAAGAATAAAACAAGCTTATAATGAAAAATATTTTTTCATAGAAAGCTTTTATAGCTCGGTATACCTATATAATTAATATACGTCAAGACGAATCATACGAGCCCAAACACGATGGGGTTGTGTCGTTTAATTACCAAGTTCCTATAGCCACCTTCCGGTTCTATCATCAGATCAGCTCCTAGTCATAATAATTTTGCATTGTCATCTGATTTACACATGCATGCAAAATTTCAGCTCAATCGGTAACCGCGAAGTGGGTCAAATTTAATTTGCAAGATTTGATGACAGACAAACATCGGGACAGGTGAAACTAAATAAAAGCTTGTAATAATGAGTAGGACTTTCAATACCGGTATTTCGGGATCACGTAAAACCGTGATCTGTAGGTTAGGGTTCCATACCTCAAAAGGAATAAACGGATGCCATCGAAAACGTAACTAGTAAAAAAAACCAAGGCTTGAAACTCAGTTCTTCCACTGTAAAAAGTTGTGAAAGCCATCTAATACCAAGTCAGTTAGACCTTGATGACCTAGCAGTGACGAAGGTTCCATACAATTCGATTCCCACCGGCTTCCCTTCAGATGTTTAGAACACAACCACTCTCTACCGTAATTGAGAAATGGCACAATCAGAAATTATAAAACTACAAAGCTAACATTACATAACGGCTACACTAAGTACACTATGAACATTAAATCAACAAAATTTACTTTTCAACAACATGTAGCACTATAACATAAGCCGCAGGCGCAATCGGCTTTTTAGCGTTTAAATTTCTATACAAGAATACGTCATGACGTCACATAAATGTCGATTAACCTGCGCGCTCTAAAGCGCTCCGGCAAGCCGGTTTTTTTTCGAGTTATTTGATAGAGTTTTATTGAATAGGCTTAAAAACTACTAGACTGTTTTTAAAAATTCTTTCACCACTCGAAAGCTACATTATCCACGAGTAACATAGGCTAAATTTTATTTTGGAAAAAAATAGGGTTCCGTAAGATATTTGGTTTTTTCGGACACAAGGTGTAAAAAATCAACCAGAAACATTACTTATTTTGCGTACGCTGTCTGAACTATTAAAGATAGAACCGTAAAATGTCCTAATTAATTGTAGATCTTACAAATATCTACAAAAAAGTCCGCGTAACAGTATACCTATCTAAGTCGAGTGAGGCACAACAACCATTTTTTTATCTAATATTATATCTTGATTTTTTTTTGGACTACATTTAAACGCATTTATTTTACTCATGCTATTAACCCTTATCAAAATAAATTATTTCATCACTAAGTACAGTTTATGTAGATAATATTTGGTCTTTGAATGATTAAAATTGGACGTTTGGTTTTGAAGTTATGGCGAAATTAAAATATTACGATTTATGCTGCAAGCGTCACCAAGGCGGGGCCCGGGAGTGCGCGTGCGGGAGGGGAGTTTAGATCTATGAGAAAGGTCGTGCGCAAAGTCTAATAATTTTCGTGCGATTTTTTTTAGATTTCGTTCTTAAAACTACACCAACGCAAAAGTTCTTCTCAGAGCTGGTTTTTTTAAACATTTTAATATATCCCTTTACAATAAATATCAACATGCGTAATGCTCAAAAACAAGAACGATTATCTGATCTAGCCATTCTTTCTATAGAAAAACGTTCTTTACTAAAAATTAAGAATCTTCCCGGCTTTTATGATAATGTCTTAGCGCACTTTGTAAGAAAGAATAGACGAATAGCTTTAGAGTATAAGTAGTATTATTAGTACTTAGTCGATTAAGTTTTGTTTAATTTACATCATATCATCATTTCACCACAAACGGCTTTTATCAAAGCCACTTCTATTATGCTTGTAAGTAGCGTAGCCAGGCGTCCGGATAAAGCCGGACATAGTCAGGCTTTTAAGTGGCGTGTCCGGCCAAATTTGAGCATTTTTGGCTTTTGTTAGGCTTTTTAAAGACCATTTTGTTTAGAATTGTCATTAGAGTTTTGCCTTACCTTGTATCGCTAGCACAAGCAGAGTAGATATGTAATAGTGTAGCAATAATATCACTTAATCTTATGGTTTTTTCATTAGAATTTAAAAAGATTTCATGAATTTTATTAGACTTAAAAAAAATGTCGGCCTCTTTGACCAAACATCCGGCTAAATAGGATAGATTTTCCGGCTTTTTAGTTCCAGGACCTGGCAACCCTACTTGCAAGACACTGTTTCAATATCTCAGTGCTTACACGTATAGTAAAAGTGGACTGAAGATACATCTGCCTATACAAGACTGAAGCCAGGATGCCAATCACAGATTTTCGGTAAGGACTCAAGACTGCGTGCCCGCGCTCGGAGTAGGCAAGCATTTTTTTTTGCTCCGGCTTACCTCTCTCAATATTTCACGCTTCGCCACTGTGACCTAGATTGACTTGCCAATTGCATCAATATCACAAGTAATACGTATAACTAGATTGTATAGTCCGATCCTTTGGTGGGGGGTAAGTCTTTTAATACCGGTATTCTAAGATCCCGTAATACCGTGATCCAGGATGAATTTCCGTACCTCAAAAGAAAAAAAACTTGGCAAGCACGAGTCGGATTCCCGCACTGAGGGTTCCGTACAAACTTACTTATGAAAACAGTTTAATTCCCGAATCGACTTACGAAGATTTTTCCGAATCACAAAAACAAAAAACTTTTTTGTGATTTTTCCTATACTTGAACAAAAAATTTTTCTCTTCTCAATCTTTATAATATTAGTACAAATGGATGGATCATCCATCGACAGAACGGCTAAACTTGAAATCAACTAATAATAGTCCCTGGAACATCTGGCCCTCACACTCACAGATACTCGTACCCCTCTAGGTGGCTGTACGAGTATCTGTGCATTTAATTCCGGCCAGCTGCGACCGGATAGAGTCCCGCTGACCTCTAATCCATTTTCTTTGCGAAATATTGATTGATTTACATAATGCTATGTTCACTTTGAAAAATATTTAACCACTAATCTTAAAAGCTTTTATTTCGTTTCTCCTGTCTCGATGTTTGTTTGTAATCAAATCTTGCAAATTAAATTTGGCCCACTTCCCGGTTACCGATTCAGCTGAAATTTTGCATGCACGTGTAAATCAGATGACGCTGCAAAATTATTATGACATTGACCGGATCTGATGATGGAACCGGAAGGTGGCTGGCTATAAGAACTTGGTAGTTAAACGACACAACCCCATCGAGTTTGGGCTCGATGATTCGTCTTGACGAGTATTAATTATATAGATATACCGAGCTATAAAAACTTGCATAAAAACATATTTTCATTAAAAGCTTGTTTACCTATGTGTAAAAATGTTTCTAAAGATCCAAGCCGGTTCGAAGGAGTAGGGAAAAGTTGTAAAATTGCTAAACTTTTGTTTTTCCACAAAAGTATTAACCAAATGTAAAAAAAATTTTGTTAATAATGTTGGTCATGAGTCATGAATCTATAATAAACATATATTTTTTTCAAACCTATTAACCTGGCAGTAACCGAGGAGTAGGCTTCAGAAAGTCACTGTTCTATGGCACCTGGGCCTTAACTGTTCAATCGTGATAATTAGTGACACAATGGAAAGACAATGGGTGCGCGAACGCCGACGTTAGCTTGGGGTTTAAATAATTAGAATAGAATAAATAGAATAGAATAGCATTTATGCGGAGCAAGCAACACAAAAAATAATAAAAACAACAAGAAAAAAAAAAGAAAGAATACAGAAATACAATACAGTTGCATTAAATGTGCCTGAACCGAAAGGGTCACCAACTCAGCAATTGCTGCCGGGATTCCGATCCCGATTTCCGGCCACCGTAGACGCGAGCTCACGGACGGCGAGCCATGGGTAGCTCGCTGTCCGATCGTCTGGTAACTGTCCGGACCGAGCCAAGGCGTCGACGGCGCGCACTGTTCCCGCGCGCCTCAAGGAGTTGTCAGCAACAGGAGGGGCCCACCTGGGTCGAAGCCTACCGGGGTCGGGGTTATCCGAAAGGAAACTAGAGCCCCGGTATGAAGGCTAGAAGGAACGGCGCGGGGTTTTTAGTCAGTAAGACTCTGACACTGTCTCCCGCTCCACCCAAGAGCGGGTTTCGTCAATGATGATTTTCCCCGTCGACAGAAAAAAAAAAAAACTCAGCAATTGCTGGGCGTCCAACCCAGCGCTGATTTTCAGTTGGCACCCCGCAGTGACGCACGGATGAATGGTACTCGCATGGTCAAAAGATTTTTTACCAAAAAAAACAATATTCACACCACAGCATCGTCCATGATCACCCCAATACCATAGATTACCCTTACAGATAATGATAAATGTGTGTCGCGCGCCACAGACATTAGGGGTCCCTTCTACAATTAGGGGTCCAAATATCTGTCTGGGGACTTAGGGAGCTATTCGTTTTTAATAAGCGTGTTGCGTTTGGTCTATGTTCGGAGTTTCCTCGCGTGATCGCATCAGAAATGAAGATATACGCAGGGTGACCAAGGTTACCGACATAGCTCCAAGAATCGCCAAATTTATTTTTTTCTTTATTATGCTCGCGTTTGACCACTACCTCATCTGATGGTAAGCGATGATGTGGCCGACGATGGAACACGCTTGCCTCGAAGCAATCTATTCACTCATGACTTAAAGACTAGGTTATAGCTATTAGGAAACAGACTCGGCAGGGAATTCCACTCCTTAGCTGTACAGTACGCTTCAAATAACTTTGCCGCTCTGAAGTTAGGCTTTCCTTACAACGGCGCAGGTACTATCGAGTGGTATAGGTGCAAGCGGAACACAAGCTGGTATCGGACGTATACGAGCGACTGAGATAGAAACGTAACACTGAGGTTCGCGCATGCGCAGTGCTGTCTTTTTCGTAAAATTGACTAATGCGCAGTGAATGTAGCCAACTTCAGAGCGGCAAAGTTATTTGACGCGTACTGTACAGATAATGAATGTGGTCCCAAAACGCTTCGTACAATGAGTGGGATGTCCACGAATAAAACGTGTTTCTTTCTTTCTCGCGGAACGGATTGTCGATGGGGACGAAAAGTTCTAGAGTAACCACGTACTGGAAGACGCAGCGTTGGAAGTTCTCCTACGAGATGAAAGAAAGAAAGAAAGAAAAACATTTTATTTACGTGAATTAGACGTACAACAACATAACAAAAAATCACCGTGGACCGATAACCTGGTGAAGGTCGTGGAAATCACGCACAGGACCGGTCGTTATGGCGAAACTTGGGGGAGACCTATGGCAGTAGACATCTTTCGGCGGAAATAATGATGTTGGTGATATTATAATTACTTACATCAAATCCAAATTCATTAGTTTTCAACATAACCATGTGTTATTTAGATATAAGTGATACGATATTTAACTATCTAACGGCGTTTGCAAATTTTCGGTGACATACCTCTAAATATGTACCTACATATTACTACATACAACCGAAAAACAGTCGTGAGGATCTTTAATCGGGACCACGGTCCCCAACTTCAACCTATATTTTTTCGAGTTGTATTTTGGGACTAAAAAATAAAAGGGCATAAAGTAGTAAAGATATATTATAAAAGCGAAAGTGAGTTTGTTTGTTTGTTACGTCTTGACGCCTAAATGGCAAATCCGATTTTGATGAATTTTGGTACATAGATAGTTGGGACCCTGGAGATGGACATAGGCTAATTTAAAAAGAAAAGAGGGAGAAAAAGTAAAGTATATTAATAAACGCGGGCGAAGCCGCGAGTAAAAGCTAGTACTGAATAGTTTATTTTATTTGCGGTCCCAAAATACTACTCAATTATATTTATAGGTGAAAGATGGGACCGCTGTCCCGGTCCCAATAGCGCCACATCCCGAAAAATTTAACCCTCTTGACATAATCGGGAAAAAATACAAAACCAAATGTAACGTTTCATAAATTTAAGTACAACATTTGTTTTTAAAATTAACAAGAATCATACAACAGTCCCCTTTGACCCCAGTATCGTGCACACGTGGCGGACATGTGTCGGGCACGCTGCGGACACGTGTCGGACATAAGTCGATAACGAGACGCGTTTGATACGCGCAATTGTCTTGCTACTACAGAATAATTTTTTAGGGTTCCGTACCAAAAACATAATAACAAAGCCGATGGCCGATACGGCTACGGGCATTTTCTAAAAGGATACCAGTAGCTTTAGAACTCAAAGGGCAACTGAAGGACGCAAGTTTTTAGTCAGTAAAATTCAAAAAGCCCTCTCGCTCCACGCAGAGCGAGAGAAGTTATTGAATCATTAGCCACCTTAAAAAAAAGGGTTCCGTACTTATGTTGGCAAAAACAATACCCTCATAGATAGATAGATAGATAGATAGAAAAAGACGTGTGGCACTCGGAGACTGCCGCGGTAAAGCTATTGCATAGCATTTTTTATCAACTTATGCAATTATAATTATATATTTATTTTATTTATTCATTTTTTTTCTTTGTTTTTTTTTTCTTTGATATTAATTCAAGTTACACTTTGAGCGTGGTGACCGATATTTTTTTTTATGTACATTAATTGTTAATTTTTTATTAGATGATCATTATTATTTTGTGATTGAAGTTGACAAGTTGCCATGACAACCGTTTAGTGGGGGGTGTTAGGTTTGTTTCGTTACGGAATTTCTGGATTCGGTCTCCACGCGCAAGGCCCGCGATAGAAGCTATGCAATAGCTTAATAGATAGATAGACAAAACATTTATTTGATGCAACACTTAAAAGTAACAGACAGCATATAAAACAAACATAAAACGAAGCACATAGATCTGAGTTGTCTGTTCACAAAATAAATTGTTGTTTGTTATAAATCAACAAAAAATAAATAAGTAAATAGAAAATGTTATGGTAAGGTAGTTATGTGTTGTCTTTTGAATCTTAAATTAATCTACATGTGTCTTCATCATCAGCCTTATTAATGTTCCCACTGCTGGAACTCAGGCCTCCTCTCTAGGAGAGGAAATGGGCCGGAATTCACCACCCGGGCCCAGTGCGGGTTGATGTACGTCACATGTCTTTAAATTTTTGGTTCTAGGACACCCCGTTTCCCTTCACCGTTTTGAGAGCAGTGGTAATTAAATAAATTACACAAAGTAATGCGCCTGGCAGGGTTTGTACCCGCGACCTACACTCTTAAGTCGGAATCATTAGCACTCGGCCACCACTGCTCACTGTGTACACTAATATTATAAATAGGTAATAATAGTACATTGTTACACTAGGGGTGAAAATTACTCATTTCGTCCCGAGAAGGAGTTGGCGGCCGAGTGTAGCGAGGTCGCTAATTCGAGGGACTTTGCTTTGCTGTGCTTTTCATTACGAATACAAGAAGATAGACCTAGTTTTTTTTTTAATAATTTGACAGCTGTTAGTTGAAAGTAAAACTCCCTAGGGATGAAAAGTGTAATACTTTTCAGCCCGCTCCTCAGGCAACTTCAGACCTACTTTCAGCGTATGAGTAATGAAAAATTAGTTTTTTTGTTTTTAGGAGGTAATCTCTAAAATTACTGGACCGATTGCTGAAATTATTTCACCAATAGATAACTGCTTTATTACTGAGTGACATAGGTTATACTTTTTATATGTGGGCGAAGCCGTGGGCAGAAGCTAGTATCATATAAAAAGGTCTGCTACACTAAAGTAAATAGATATGTTAAACAGCATTTCTGTGGTGCATATTTCGACACTCGCTAGGAAATCAAACCTAAAGGGAAGTTTGCTCATGTATATTGTCGTCGGGGTCGTCACCATAGGGCCACCACCACAAAACATATAGGTACAGAAGTCAATCTACATATAAAGCGCGCTCGACCAACGCACACATAGACACCGCTCACGGACATGATTAAGGAATGCAATCTCGATCTCGCGTCCGTTCTCGCGAGATCTCGGCCTTTTTAGCGAGATTAATCTCGGTCGAAAAAAGAGCGAGATCTCGCGAGTTTAACGAGATTGTACTCGAGCATAAAAACGTCTTATTCGAAGCGCGGACTGACACGGATGTTAAAAAATTATAGACAGATACGTCAAACTGTTAAATACCGGGGTGGTATTTGGAGGAGTTTGAGTATGAAGGTACACTAGTGGGAGATAATAAATAAAACCACTGAGTACTGATCTGGATTTGGCAGCTCAATGACCAAATGTTCTAAAGCTCATTGATCTCTCATTGCTCGCTCTCATTTATTAAAAAAAAAAACGAATTGCCTTATACTAAACGCGGTAACGAAACCATAGCGACTTCTAATTCGACGCCAACGCCATCTATCGAGCGGGTATGAACTAAGTCGTGAACATACCGCCCACCAAGGACGTTACTGACGAAACGTCCTTCTAAACTGAACTACTGAACTGTAGTGATATATTGCTAGAATAAGTCGAGCAAAATATTTGGACTGTCTAAGATAACTGGCGTTGACGTCTAGTAGCCATGGTTCCGATACAATTTAAAGCTAAGCATGGTTGCATGGCATTCTAGGTTGTAATTATGTCTTGTATAAAGTTGTATATAAATGTAAAAGGTACATAGAAAGCTTAAAATATGTGTATAATTCAGTATAATTAAACTTAAAATATTGTATAATTTGGTGTTTAACAGTTGATCTGAATGATGAATTTATGAGTTGAAAAATGGTTGTATAAATTGATTGGAACAAAATACGTGTAAAAGTTATACAAATCATGGTATAAAAACAGTAAATACAATGAATTCTCCTTATTCCACTACAGGTAGAATACATAATTTGGATGTAGGCCTTTTGATAGTTGAGGATTTGGTGCGTAACGTGACTACACGAGTGATGTCATCATCACCAGGATGCTTTTCTATTACGCGACCTAACAACCAACGACCAGGAGGCAAATCGTCTTCCTTGACTAAAACGATGTCCCCTATTTTTGGTTCAGGTATTTTTGAAGACCATTTGTATCGGTTCATAAGGTTTGATAAATATTCTTGAGACCAACGCTTCCAGAATGTCTGTAGTGTCCTTTGAATAAATTGCCATCGTGACAAATAACTTACATTTTTGTGCTCGTAATTATCATCTGGTACATTTACTATAGGTTCTCCAATTAGGAAATGTCCAGGAGTTAAAGCAGGGAGTTCACCAGGGTCACTAAAGTTAAGGACGCTTATTGGACGGGAGTTTAAACAAGCCTCCACTTGACTAAGGAGTGTGCTCATTTCTTCATACGTCAAAGTAGCATCTCCAATGACCCGTTTGAGGTGAAACTTTGTGGACTTCACCCCTGCTTCCCAAAGTCCGCCAAAATTGGGACTATGTGGAGGAATGAAGTGCCACTCGGTACCGTTGGCCTCGAGTTGTTCTGCTATGGAAGCTTGAATACAGGCTAATTGTCGCAACTCTCTGGAGGCGCCTACAAACGTGGTACCATTATCACTCCAGATTTTAGCACAATGTCCTCGCCTAGCCACAAAACGCCTAAAAGCGTCTAAAAAAGCTTGCGTGCTCATGTCACTAACGACTTCTAAGTGAAGCGCACGAGTGGACATACACACAAACAAACAAATGTAGCCCTTATATGACCGATGACCACGACCTTTCGTTGTTCTCACATTAATTGGACCAGCATAGTCAACCCCACTATGCAAAAATGGTCGAGTTGGGGTGCACCGAACAGTTGGTAGTGAACCCATAAACTGGTTTTGAGTACTGGCTCTTTGCCTGGCACATATCACACACTTGAAGACATGATGTTTGACCAGATTTTTGACCCCTATAATCCAGTAGGCTGTCCTTAAATAGTTTATCATGAGCTGCGGACCCCCATGAAGAGTTTTGCGGTGTGCGTCCGCTATGATAAGTCGAGTTAGATGACTGGAGTGAGGCAAAACGATCGGATGTTTTATTTGTTCGCTTAGTTGGGATTTCTCCAGTCTCCCTCTAACTCTCATTATCTCGTTATCATCGAGGTAGGGGCAGAGTGATTTTAATTTACTTGATTTAGATTGTATATAACCTTTGTCCTTTAAATTTTTATATTCAGATGTAAATAGTTCTTCTTGTGTTTTCCTAATACAACATTCGAGCGCAGCGTCTAGTTCTACCTTTTGTAAATATCCTTTCCTGTAGATTTTGTTCTTCTTTAGAAATCTTTGACAGTATGCTACAACCCTAACCAATCTTCGTAACTGAGAAAATTGTTCGAAGAAGGGATAGATTGGAATGATCGCTACATGTGCCTTTGCTGACTCTTCTAAGTCTGTACTGCAATCATTATTTGGCCTGTTATAAATTACGTTTTGTAATTTAAGGAACGATGGTCCAGAAAACCATAAATCATTTTCTAGAAGTGAGCTGGGAACCATTCCTCTAGAGGCGCAGTCTGCTGGATTTTGTTTAGTGGGGACGTGAAACCATTGCGACGCTTTCATCGAGGTCAGTATTTCGGACGTCCTATTGGCCACAAAAGTCTTCCATTTGCTAGGGTGACTATTTAACCAGGCTAATACTACAGTGGAATCAGTCCACGCCTTGACCTTATCTTGGGAGATGCTCAAGACTTCAGCTGTTTGAGACAGTATCTGTGACAACAAGACTGCTCCGCAGAGTTCTAACCTCGGGATACTTATCTGCTTTACTGGTGCAACCCTGGTCTTAGCAACCAGCAACGACACTTGAACACCGCCAATTGCATCTACAATCCGCAAATATATTACAGCTGAGTACGCCGTTTTGGAGGCGTCACAAAACCCATGTAGTTCCAGACTATCGCTCGACTTAGTGCCAAGCCAGCGAGGGATCCGAACCTTGGTTAGTAGTAACAATTCCTCACGATATGATTTCCATTCATTTACTAAGCCGTTGTTTAACTCCTCGTCCCAACCAACACCTGCCAGCCATAATTTCTGGATAAATACCTTTGCTAAAACCACACTAGGGGCTAACCATCCTAATGGGTCGAAAAGACGTGCTATCACAGAAGTTATAGATCTTTTAGTCACAGGTGCGGTCGTCGGCGGCGGGAGATTCACCATGTACTGGAAGGTGTCTGCGTTGCGGTTCCAGGTAAGTCCTAGAATTTTTATTGTACTGTCTAATTTTATTTCTAATTCCTTTTCCTTTTTTTCTGTTTTATTATATTCTGTTGTTTGTTTGTCATGTATCATTTTGTCTTTAATTTTGTTGTCCTGTATCATTTTGTCCTTATTTGTGTTATGCTTGTTTATTTTGTCCTTATTCATGTTATCCTTTGTCCTAGTTTGTTCTATGTGTCCTTCCAATGCCTTGCTTTCTATTGCCTGTATCCTATCTAATACTTCTTGGTTGTTGCTATTCCATTTTTGAAGTGTGAATCCACCCTGTCCTAATAATGCGGTCATTTGCTTATATATTTCCAGGCCTCTTTCCACGTTATTACAACCGGTCATCAAATCGTCCATATAGAAACAGTTCAGAACCATATCGGCAGCAATAGTGTAATTTTTACCTTCATCGTGGGCGACTTGATGTAAGGTTTTAACTGCTTGATATGGTGCCGATGCCGTCCCGAAGGTAACCGTTACCAGCTCGTAGTCCGTGAATTCGGTTTCAGGACTGTCTCGCCATAAGATGCGCTGAAACATTGCGTCTCCTTCCGCAATCCTGACCTGCCGGTACATTTTAACGATGTCCGCAACCAGTGCGATGGGATGAAGTCGCCATTTTAACACTGTGTGTCTTAAATCAGACTGCAGTGTAGGTCCTACCATCAACGTGTCATTGAGTGAGACTCCATTGTTGTTCTTCTCAGACGCGTTGAAGACAACACGTACCTTCGTGGTAGTTTTGTCTTCGCGGACAACAGCATGGTGAGGTAAGTATACCGCTATTTCCTTATTCTTATCGTTCTTATCTATCTTCCTCATGTGTCCTAGGTGTAAATACTCTTCTATTACCTGTTTGTACTTTTCCTTCAGATCTATATTTCTTTCTAGCCTTTTTTCTAATGCTTTAAATCTTTTTTCGGCGATAGAACGTGAGCTTCCACCTTTGCAAAGAGGATTTTCATCGCGGAAAGGTAGCTTTACTACGTACCTGCCACTGCTATCTCTTTTAGTAGTTTTAGCATAAAACTCTTCACACTTCTTCTCTTCAGGTGTTAATATTTTCTTTGAACTATTTTGCTCTTCTATTTCCCAAAATTTTCTTAATATTTCGTCTTCATTAATTTGTGTATGCAAAACACTTATTTTATTTGTACCTTTAGTTGTATCCTTACTAACTGTACCAGACAGGACCCACCCTAAGGTAGTTCTCTGAGCTATGAGAGTGCCTGAAGGACTCTTAACTATGCCTGCCTTTATGATGCAGCTGTAAGCGTCAGCACCCAGTAAAACGTCTATTTTATTGGGAGTGTTGAACTGTGGATCTGCAAGCTGCATTGTATTAACGCTAAACCAGTCTAAGGTAGTATCAACTCTACACTCAGGTAAATACGTTGTAATTTTACTTAGTACGTAAGCGTTGACCTGAAGATTGAAATTTGGATCTACCCGAGACTGGATATTCAACTGTACCATGTACTTTGCCATGGTTGAACTATTGCCACCAAGACCTGAAATAGTTCCTCGAATAGGGATTTTTTTCAGGTTGAGTAGCTGAACTACGGCTTCTGTTACAAAACATGCCTGCGAACCCTGATCGAGCAGAGCTCGGACTGTTTGAAATACACCAGAGCGTGACTCGGCTTTTATTAGTGCAGTGGCTAATAAAACCTGTCTTGGCTTGGGAATATTACCTGTCGACAAGCATGAAACAATCTGGCTAGTATTAGGTGAGCTAACACTATCGACTGCCGATGATGTCGAAGGTTGATCCCTTTTATCTGACTCCTGACCTAAATGCAGCAGTGAATGATGGCGCTTCTGACAAACCTTACATGTGGTAGGTTTTCTACATTCAGAAACAACGTGATTGCTGCCTAAACAGTTGTAACACGTTTTATTTTTTGCTACAAAATCACGTCTAACCTCAACTGTTTGCTTGGAAAATTTCTTGCAGAAACAAAGTTTGTGACCTTCTGAGCAAAATTCACATTTTATTGCCGAATTCGTAGCCAACATAGACTTTGGAGAATGTGCAACTGAACCTTTGTTATTGTTGTTACCCTGATGAACTGGTGCCCTTTTAGGCTCTAAACACTCTAACGCACGAAACCGATTTTCAATGAACGATTTAAATTGATCGAAAGTTGGCAAGTCATTGTTGGAGTCATTATTGCAAACACTAAACTCCCATTGTTTACGCGTTTCGTTGTCTAATTTAAAAGTAACAATGTGTATGATGATGACATCCCATGTACTCACGTCTATCTTTAAATTACTTAACGCATTGAGACAATCACACGTGGTATCAAGCAACTCCTTCAAAGAAGTAGCTGATTCCACCTGCATACGTTTTTGGCCGAACAATCTCCTAAGTATACAATTAGTCAAGTATTTTTTATTGCTATAACGCTTCTGTAACTGAGTCCAGCACTGATCATAATTGGCGTCAGTTATAGGAGTCTGTCGTATTAATTGTTCTGCTTCGCCAGAAAGGTGACCTTTCAAATAATGTAACTTCTGAACATTATCTAACGTATCATTTTTGTGTACTAACGACGTAAAAAGATCATGGAATGTTGTCCATTCATCATACTTTCCTGAGAAGGTCGGAATTGTGATTTTGGGCAACTTGACATAAGAATTACTTGACTTACTTGTACTAGTGTAACTATTATCAGTTTGACGGTCAGAAACTTTAGGTAACTGAATTTTATTAAGAGCTGTTTTCATTAAACTTTTGTAATTAATATAAGTATCCTCTGTCGCGTCATAAATGTCAACTACTTTCTGTGCTATATCTTCTGATTTATACCGTTCATACAAATTTGTGTTACTTTCTTTGAATAATACCCAATCCTTTTCTAATAATTCTTGCTTTGTTTCTATATATTCTAGTGTTAATCTATCTTTACCACATTTTTTGAAATTTGTTAATCCTTTTGTAATAACATTTTGTTGTTGTTTTAAAACGTTAATTAAACCTTCCATTTTTATGATTGATTTTTGAAATAAATATAAGGGAATTTAAATTGATTTTAACTTGATCGCAACTTCAACCTTTTTTTTAAAAAAATGAATAACAACTTTCCCAAAAGAGATAAATACTCAAAATCACTAAGTGTTCGCAGTAAACTTATAAGTTCATAGCAATAGGCTAAAATTTTCTAAGTTGTTCAATTTCATCAAACAATAAAAATAACACAAGTCCCAAATCACTACTTGAAATTTTACAAGTGTTTTGGAAACATACAAATTCTGGTGGAAATTGGGCGTAGGTTCCCCGTTCCCCCGTTTTCTCTAAAATATTCTAAGTTTAAAATCTAACATGCACACAAATTACAAGTCCCTAATAAACTAAACAAAATTTCTTAAGTTTTATTTTAAATTCTTAAATTTTACAAGTCCAAGATTGACCGCTCATGTTTCTAAGTCGAAACTTCACTATTTTCACTAAGTTTAAATTGTCTTTAAAATAGAGTTCAAAATTGTTTGACTCGATCTGTTTGTCCCAAAACGTGGGCAAGTAAATAAATAAAATGTACTCACAAAAACTGCACTTCACACAAACAAATAACTTCAACCTGCAAGTGGCGCCCTCTAGTGGCCGCTATCCAAACTGCGCGTGACGTCTCCTGTGACGTCGCGTGATGGCTGCGCCTGCGTCACCTTGCTGTTACCGGAGTTGAAGTATTGACCTGAGAGTGGCGCTCCCTGGTGGCCGCTCCTTGAACTAGTCCAATGCTGGCTCGATACCGTCAAAGCTGGGCGATGTTGTCGCCGCTCGTGCGGAAGACCGTGTACCTCTTGCTGCAGCGATCCACTGCGAGTACTCGGGGAAGCGGGCCAGCGGTGGCTCCACTTGCTATACAAAAACTGTCCAAACGACCCGGCTCGTAGGACCAATGTTAAATACCGGGGTGGTATTTGGAGGAGTTTGAGTATGAAGGTACACTAGTGGGAGATAATAAATAAAACCACTGAGTACTGATCTGGATTTGGCAGCTCAATGACCAAATGTTCTAAAGCTCATTGATCTCTCATAGCTCGCTCTCATTTATTAAAAAAAAAAACGAATTGCCTTATACTAAACGCGGTAACGAAACCATAGCGACTTCTAATTCGACGCCAACGCCATCTATCGAGCGGGAATGAACTAAGTCGTGAACAGATACGTCAAACAATGTTTGAAGCAAAATAATCTATTGAAAAAATTCGTGAAAATAAATGTTTATCTTACAATTTTTTTTTGGTGGGTAAAAATCATCCAAATAACATCTCCCGCCCTTGGGCGGAGCGGGAGATAGTGTCAGACTATTACTGACAAAAAAACCCACCCCGTTTCTTCGTGCCTTTCATACCGGGGCTGGGCTACCTTGCGAAACTAACGCTGGCTCCAGTAGGCTTCAACCCAGTGCGCGCCATCGACGACTTGGGCTCGGTCCGGACAGTTACCGGACGGTCGGACAGCCAACTACCCATTGCTCGCCGTCCGCAAGTCCGCGCCTACGGTTATCTTATAATACTTATTATTTTTATTTTTTTTTCCTAATTTATTAAAATATTGTGATTATTTGCAAAAAAAAACCACAACACTGCCAATCTCGCGAGATCACGTGATATCGTTATTCATAAACTCGCGAGATCTCGCTTAAGCCCCAATATCGCGAGATTTGCATTTCCTAGACACGATATCTCGGAGCGCCTCGGACCGCTCGTCGAACAGATCCGGCTCAAACGCTCATTAGCTTGCGTCCACCGAGCGTAGGTATAAAAAGTTAAGTACATACATTAGATTGTCTTCTGTACCTACCTATTTTGTGCCATGGGGCCACCACTGCTCTCGATTAAAATCGCTTGACTTCAAAACAAAAGAATGCCATTAAAAACATAACTTGTAAAAAAACCAAGGCTTGCAACTCAGTTCTTCTACCGTAAAAAGTTGTGAGATCCCATGTAATACCAAGTCGGTTAATTTGTTCAGTCCGTACTTATGGTACCTTGATGACCTAGATTGGCGAACGGATTAAACAATCTAAATTAAGAGGGTCCTTCTCCACTCGCTTATCGTAAACATCGAAAATGGTTTAAAAGCTTGTTACTTCATTTAATGCAATCCAACGCGATGTTTGACGAAAAGGCAACGCAAAAAAAGAGAGATAACGTCTGGAAACTCTGTTAGTATTCGGTAATTCCGAGATTTACTCGAAAATTTCACAAAACTTGCTCCAGGAAATAGCTGTTTTTTTTAAACCCTTAAAAGTTTTTGGAAAAAGTTGTCATCATTTAGAATCTTAATAAAATTTGCAAGGTCTCTAGAGGATTTCTTTTTTGACTTTTTTAATTTTTAGGCAAATTATGAAGTGTCAAAGTTCATACAAAATAGGACATTTTCAGAGGTTTTTACTGGATTAGTTTTACACAAATTTAGAAATTGGTTTCTTTAGAAACTTAGATAATATCCACAAGATACCGTGTTTCCAAAATATCTAATGAAAAGTGTGTAATAACGTCATAATCAGTTATGAGCGGTTGTATGAAAAACAGTGAAAATGTGAGTTGTGATGCACCACCTTAACTACTTGTGATAAACATGCGATTACCAAGTCAATATGTAACTTTGTCATCACCATCATTTCAGCCGAAAGACGTCCACTGTTGGACATAGGCCTCCCCCAAGTGCCACAACAATAAACGGTCCTGTGCGTCTGTGTGTAATTTTGTAATCCTATACATTTATATGTGATTACAAAGTAATTAATGCAGTTGGTGTATCTAGAAAACTGTACCGAAATTGCAAAATGTTGTAGGTTTTCATTGATTTATACACTAAACACTATTGTGTTAAAAATTTAAAGCTTCTGTGTCTGCTAGTGAAATGTCTTAGAGTTTTGACGATCGGTTAGTCAGTGAGTGAATCAAGAAACTTTGACCAGTTATAATTCTTAAACTACTGGTTCAAATTGAATGCAGTTTTAAACATACCGTGTTTATACAATAACTTCTTGGTCACTGAAAATTCAGGCTTCTAGCTTTATACAGAACGAAGTTATAGGGGATCGAAAATGGTCTGAACTGTTTCGAGAAAAGAATGTTACCGCCACTTTTTTGCTCGCCTTGGTGGTGGCACTACCATGCCCCCTAATACTCCATTGAATTCTTTTTGCATGCTAACAATTCCTGTACACGGTACTCCTGTAACGGTACCTTTGTATTCGCATGGATCCGGTTGGATCCGATAAATCGGACCGCGCCGTATAGTCTGTGGGGCGATTGTGAATGAAATTGAAAATTCCTGATGTCAGAATATTGAAGCGTGTGGTTTTGAAAAACCGGTGAAGTGCGAGTCAGTCTCCCGCACGAAGGGTTCCGTACCGTGCTTAGGAAAATTCGGCAAAAAATCACGTTTGTTTTATGAGAGCCCCCTTAAATATTTACTTTAGTTTGTTTTTAATCGACTTCTAAAAAAGGAGGAGGTTCTTAATTCGGAAGCTTGTATTTTTTATGTTTGTTCGCGCATAACTTCGTCGCTTGCCAACCGAATTGAAAAAATATTTTTTTGTTGGAAAGGGTATACTTCCCGAATGGTCTCATAGTCATCAAGTTGGGATCTGATAATGGAATCTTGGCAAAATCGAGGGAACTCCTCAAATTCAATTTAATTTTTTTGTGAAGTCGGTATTTTTTTTATAAATAGGTTTTAACTTATCATTTAGTATTTGTTGTTATTAGCGGCAACAGAAATACCTCATCTGCGAGAATTCCAAATGTCTTACTATCACATTTCTCAAGCCCAAATCGGAAAACATGGTAAACCTGCCTCAGTCCAATATCCACACACTCCATCCCTACTAATATTATAAATGCGAAAGTAACTCTGTCTGTCTGTCTGTTACGCTTTCACGCAAAAACTACTGAACGGATTTAGATCAAATTTGGTAGGTAGGTAGAAGAGACACTGGAATAACACATAGGCTACCTATAATTTCACTGCTGAGCACGGGTCTCTGCCCGCGCGATATAAACTGTAGTCCACGCGGGCGAAGCCGCGGGCGGAAAGCTAGTATAGGTATAAACGTATGGATATCTCCCATACATCTTAGAAACATGTAATAACTAAGATTCCAGTCCTGAAACTTCCGATATCGTAAATTTAAAGTGTAACGAGGTCTAAAGAATGTTTTGAAGTCGCGCCGAAGTTTTAGGAGGGACGGTAAAGTTAGTTTTTGGAATGTGTCCGAGACATTGTTCTTTTTTGTAATTAAATTGGGCTACCTTTCAAATACATCAGGCTCGCGGACGGGGAGTCATGAGTAGCTCGCTGTCCGACCATCCGGTAACTATCCGGACCGAGCCCAAGACGTCGACGGCGCGCACTGCGCCTCATGGAGTTGTCAGCAACAGGAGAGGCCCAGCTGGGTCGAAGCCTACTGGGGCCAGGGTTATCCGCAAGGAAACTTGAGCCCCGGTATGAAGAGGTTAGAAGGAACGGGGTCGGTTTTTAGTCAGTAAGAGTCTGACACTATCTCCCGCTCCACCCAAGAGCGGGGGTTGTCATTGGATGATTTTTACCCACCATAAAAAAAAAACCGTTCAAATACATTATTCCGTATTTACGGACGTAAAGAATCACACACACCATCCCATTTCTTCCCGTGGGTGTCGTAAGAGGCGACAGTGCTAACTGTTGAGCACCTGAGGTCACCGCATGGTTGTGGGTAAAACACTCCGATGTAGGGGGAAGGAGGGGCTCAAGGAAACAACGTGGTTTGTACTACTCCATGAGTCAACTGATCATAGGCCTTTAATTGGTAGAATATATATACATAGTTAGTGCCTATGCTATGAACACAGCTTATTTATCTTAATTTAGATTACGTGCTATTAGTGATTTGCTAATGTACATGCTTCCACATCACACCACCAGCAACAGCCTTCCCAAGGAGGGTTAGTGTCAGGCAGGCGGCCGACTATAAAATATTTGCCAAATCCCTAGCAACATATTTAGAATGACAGTAAGAGAGCAAACGCCTGCTTCTTCTTCTTCCTGCACTTATCAATCAATCAATCAATCATTTATTTTGTAAAACATAGGTGAATTAAGGTATTACATAAAAAGAAAATAAATGCATTATGTTTTGCCAAAAGAATGGCGTACAAAGTTAAGAGGGTCCTTCTCCACTCGCTTATCGTAAACATCGGAAATGGTTTAAAAGCTTGTTACTTCATTTAATGCAATCCAACGCGATGTTTGACGAAAAGGCAACGCAAAAAAAGAGAGATAACGCCTGGAAACTCTGTTAGTGTTCGGTAATTCCGAGATTTACTCGAAAATTTCACAAAACTTGCTCCAGGAAATAGCTGTTTTTTTTAAAGCCTTAAAAGTTTTTGGAAAAAGTTGTCGTCATTTAAAATCTTCATAAAATTTGCAAGGTCTCTCAAGAATTACTTTTTTGACTTTTATAATTTTTAGGCAAATTATGAAGTGTCAAAGTTCATACAAAATAGGACATTTTCAGAGGTTTTTACTGGATTAGTTTTACACAAATTTAGAAATTGGTTTCTTTAGAAACCTAGATAATATCCACAAGATACCGTGTTTCCAAAATATCTAATGAAAAATGTGTAATAACGTCATAATTAGTTATGAGCGGTTGTATGAAAAACAGTGAAAATGTGAGTCATGATGCACCACCTTAAGGCAGAAAGCCTTGCAAATACAATAACTTAACCCTTCAGATACCGTCAATTAGAGACACAATAGTAAGACAATAGATGCGCGGCCACCGGTGGTCGCTTGGGGATTCATGAATTAAATGTCAAGTCAATCAGATAAAAAAAAAAAACATTTAAAAAGAAATAGAATTAGAGTAAGTATGTCAATTGTCGTTCACCAAAATAAAGTCAAATAAAATAATTACAATTATTAAAATTATGTCAATGGATTATTAAATTATTTTTATCACAATCCATTATTAACTATTTAGCATGTCGGATCTTCATACCCCTGTTTATCAGCAACAAACTCTGCCCTATTATATTACTTTTGGTCGGCGCAACACGTTTTTTTCTTCCATTCTGTCCTGTCACCCGTCAAACTATCAGTAACTCCATCTTTTCTTCGGCCTTCCTCTCCCTCTCCATCCATCTACATGTATACTCAGAACTCTTTTAGTAATATGCGCTTCATCCCTCCTCTTCACGAAGCCATACCAAGACAACCGATTACCTTTCAACTTTTCAGTCACTGGCCCTACTTTCAAACTTCCTCTAATATACTTTGTCATTTTTAACCGACTTCGAAAAGGAGGAGGTTCTATGTTCGGCTGAATGTATGTTTTTTTTTTTTTTTTTGTTTGTATGTTCACCGATATTTCGGTCAATTGTGGACCGATTTTGAAAATTTTTTTTTGATTGAATGGTTATGCTTCCAAGTTGGTCCCATAGAAATATTGTTATGATCTGATCATGAACTTCGAAGATATGGAACAGAACTCCTCATAGAATCATAGCAGAATTGTCGTAACAAGTAAAATTGCTTTGTTTATACGTGTAGTCGATGACTGACTGAAAGAAAAAGGGGAGGGGAAAGGGGGAGGGGAAAGGGGGAGGGGCTAAATTCATGTAATATAACCGTATTTGGGATTATAAGAATCGTTATGAGATGCACTCTGGCTATAAGGTAATTTATGTTTAGCTGAAAGGTCGGTGTTAAATAACGAAGAGACAAGATTAGGTATCTATTATAGAAACACCGACTTCCGAAATTAAAGTTATTTTGTACTTTTTGAAGTCGGTTTAAATTTTTTTGTAAAAAGTTTTTTTATATCTATTCTCGTCACACCACACATCCATCTCAACATTCTCATCTCTGCTAGAACGCCAGCGTTCACTTGTAATAAAGCGAATATGTAAGTGAAATATACCATACCTGCGTCTTACATAAAAAACGTTTAAAAAACAATTCACAATATATGTCACAGCAAAATCTGTTTTGTGGCTCATAAAAACAACACACACACAAAACACAACTTTGTTTCTTTAAAAATAAAACTTAAATTCACTTGAACATTCGAATATATCACTTTAAAAAAATCTAATCAGAATCAAGTTCGCTTTTCATTTGTTTTTTTTTTACCGATAAAGTTTGCGATTTGTTTTGTTACACGGACAAGCGTACCCTACGGTCGTTGTGGGGCGACTGGCGAAGACTGAATCATTTTATAATAGGGGAGTTACGGTTGGGGTGTCCATGAGTTGAGTTGCTGACGATTTGGACACAATATATGTGGACACAGTGTCCGAATTGCCACATTTATATATTTTTTTTAGTGATGATTTGGACACGCACTGGTAAGTACAGTCAGATACAAAATTTTAAAATCTACACTAATATTATAAAGAGATAAAGTTTTTTTTGTAGGACATAATCTTTGGGAATACTGGTCCGATTGCTATTTTTTTTTTTTACACTGATAGAAAGATATATATTCCTGAGTCATAGGCCATATTTTAAATACGCGGGCGAAGCCACAGGCAAATGCTAGTCAGATATAATAAATGGAGAAAAAAGACGTTACCAAAACTATTATATTATTACATACGGAGTGCTGCAGCCACATATGGGCTGGTGCTGTAAAATGACACCACAGCTTAGGACTTGGTGGAAAGGCGTGCGAAGAGGCTAATTGGTGATTTAAATCTAGTTAAGTCTAATCTTCAAAGCCTTGAGTACCTACAGGCGAAGGTTAGCCAGCCTTTCGGTGTTTTACAGTTCGCATTTTGGAGTGTGCGCAAGAATTGCATGCCTTGATTCCACCATCTCATTTCTACCATCGGACAACCCGACGAACAGCGAGTATCCACCATCCGAATGTAATTTAGGTGTATTCAAGGCTATAGTGAATAGGTTTTTAATAAACTAGTACGCCTCACTATCAACGATTGCATCGCACATCATCAGGTGGGGTCGTTTTGTGGTAGTTTATATTTATGCACTAGTTTATATTAATTAGAAAATAATAATAATAGGTCAGACTTAAGGCTAACTTTCTGTCCCCGCACATGGGCTTAAAAAAAACGCCGCTTCAAATTCATCTTGAAGCGGCCTTTTTTTAAGGCTCGCGTGCGGTGGTGCTGCCACAAAAAAAAAACGCTTGAAGTTGTTGTTGTGTCGTTTAACTACCAAGTTCCTATAGCCAGCTTCCGGTTCCATCATTAGATCAACTCCTTGTCATAATAATTTTGCATTGTCATATGCTGAAACGCGCGTAGGCGGACGGGATTATGTACGAGTGGACTCGCGCGTAATAATAAACATCTTATCTGCTCAGGTTCTTATGAAAGAGGTCAGACGGTGTTCATTACGTCCAGTAATAAAAAATCATAATGTGATAATGTATAAGGTCAATGGAAACTTTTTGTTAATAAAATTAGTAGTTAGGGGACAAATACAGTGTCTTTAAGTCGCGAGTGGCATGAATTCCGCACGAAAAGAAAGTTGCTGAGTTTTAATCCCGAACGCCAGTGAGGGATACATATAATTAACTCCCAAGCATAGCGAGGTAATAGTTCGCGGTAACGAACTCTTAACGCGATCCAATTGACAACCTAAACTGGGCATTTGCGTACTAAAAAGGGATGGAGTTATAAGGGGTGCAAAAGGTAGGTATAAAAAAGTCAAGTAGGTACATAATATGAGATTGTCTTCTGTAACTGTCTAATTTTGACGGACTTCTAAAAAAGGAGGAGGTCCTCAAATGGTTCTCAATTCAGATAATTGTATATTTTTTATGTTTGTTCGCGCATAACTTCGTCGCTTGCCAACCGATTTGAAAAATTATTGTTTTGTTGGAAAGGGTATGCTTCCCAAATGGTCCCATAGTCATCAAGTTGGGATCTGAAGATGGAATCTTGGTGAAATCGAGGGAACTCCTCAAATTCGATTAAATTTTTTAGTGAAGGCAGTTTTTTTATGAAAAGGTTTTTTTGTGCCCTAGGTTCCTATAATTTACGATTTGTTTAATTATGTGAACCGAGTAAATGTAGTAAGTTAGTACATAGCATAACTCAGGAGTGAGTCAGAGTTAAATCGTTTGATTAAAATGTAACAAATCTGAATTGTTCTCAATTGTTCACTTCCTTCATACTCGGCTAAAGTAAAGTAAATCTATTTTTAACTCACTTCCGAGATGGTAAATTGTAGCTGTAGTAATTTTATGATGTTTGTGGAGTTGCATACGTCCGAATGTGAAATTGAAACCCATAATGGGATCACTCGTGTAGTCCTGTGTCTATACCTACATCCACACCTAGGGATGCAAACTTTTAAGCTATTGCATAGCTGCTATCGCGGGCCTTGAGCGTGGGGACCGAATCCAGAAATTCCGTAACGAAAAACAAACACAAACTTCAATCACAAATAATGATCACCTAATAAAGAATTAAAAGTTGATAAAAAATGCTATGCAATAGCTTTACCGCGGCAGTCTCCGAGTGGCACACGTCTTTTTTTTTTACAAGAAATAAAATAATTTTTATATGAGAAGAATTTTAAGCAGTATTTTATAAAATTTAATAAATAAAATTCATTTATTGCCGGTACCATTATTAAGACCCATATAAAATCATTCACATTTAGATTAAAATAAAATTAAAAATAAATAAACACGAGAAAAAAATAGTATTACAAGCTTTTATTTAGTTTCACCTGTCCCGATGTTTGTCTGTCATCGAATCTTGTAAATTAAATTTATCTCACTTCCCGGCTACAATGAAAAATTATTATGACATGGAGCTGATCTGGTGATGGAACCAGAAGGTAGGAACTATAGGAACTTGGTAGTTAAACGACACAACCCCATCGAGTTTTGGCTCGTATGATTCGTCTTAACGAATATTAATATACAAGGTGTAACGTTAAATGCGCAAAACCTGAAAAGAGTTTGGTCAGAATAAGGAGCAGAATCAATTTCACCACTTTTTAACATAGAATAAATTTTTCAAAAAAATCTTCTTTAACCCTTCAGATACCGTCAATTAGAGACACAATAGTAAGACAATAGATGCGCGGCCACCAGTGGTCGCTTGGGGATTCATGAATTAATAATGTCACCCTGTCTATTTATGAATAGTTCAAGCCATCAAGTGCGCAAACCCACCGAAATAGGTAAACAAACACAAATAGTTGTAGTCCAATCAAATTTTCTCATACACGGGATAATAAAAGTTCTTATTTCAATGCAGATATTTTAATTTTAATTTTTTCTAAATGTTTTTTTTTTCTTAAAATTAGGTCTTTTAAATTAAAAATAATTTGGGGTGTCTGAGGTATTGCGCATTTAACTTTACACGTTGTATAAGTATAGTGAGCTATAAAATAATTTGGGGTGTCTGAGGTATTGCGCATTTAACGTTACACGTTGTATAGCGAGCTATAAAAGCTTGCTATGAAAAATATCATTAAAAGCTTGTTTTTAACCGACTTCGAAAAGGAGGAGGTTCTATGTTCGGCTGAATGTATGTTTTTTTTTTTTTTGTATGTATGTTCACCGATATTTCGGTCAATTGTGGACCGATTTTGAAAATTTTTTTTTTGATTGATAGGTTATGCTTCCAAGTTGGTCCCATAGAAATATTGTTATGATCTGATCATGAACTTCGAAGATATGGAACAGAACTTTTTAGTGGTGCTACCATAACAAAAAAGTGAATAAAAAACTTTTTACAAAAAAAATATAACCGACTTCAATGATAAAAAACACTGAAAAGTATCAAATAACTTTAATTTTGGAAGTCGGTGTTTCTATAATAGTTTAGTCTCTTCTTTATTTAACACCGACTTCCAAAATTAAAGTTATTTGATACTTTTCAGTGTTTTTTATCATTGAAGTCGGTTATATTTTTTTTGTAAAAAGTTTTTTATTTTACACTTTTTAGTTATGGTACCACCACTAAAAAGTACCCCTCAGTCAAACTTAAATACCTTATAGTCAGAGCGCATCTCATAACGGTTCTAATAATCCCAAACACGGTTAGATTACATTAATTTACCTTTCGGCTTCATCATCAGATCAGTTCGATATATCCTCTCCCCCTCTTCTTTTAAACAGTCATTAGACTAGATGCTGGAGAGGGAAAGGATATATCGAACTGATCTGATGATGAAGCCGAGAGGTAAATCTTTCAATCAGTCATTAGACTAGATGCTGATAATCCCGGCTGTAGCATCAGGCCAGATTTATGTCAACATTGCAATGAACTTAAAATTTAGTCCTGTTTAAAATGAGCCCAAACACGACTACGGTGCTGTAATTTCAAGGTTTGTACTTTTCCTGATGCTCCTTGCTTCAGCATCAGGTCTCTATGTACTTCGGTGTTCTTTATTAGCAGTACGTTTATCCACACATCGAGCCGTTTTCAATGAGCCTAAACTCGATATATCTGCTGTTTGTTGTCGAGGACTTAGGTACTCTGCAGACTATCCTGACTGCAGCATCAGGTCATGACTTGATGATCATGGGACCAAATGTGGCAAATGCCCTATCAAACATCAAAACAATTTACTAAAACAGTCCTTGCCTGTTCGAGTAACTTCTTACTGTTAAGGAGTTGTACCTTCCATCATCAGCCCAGCTACCTGAGATGGTGACGACCATACGCAAATACACAAGATACTTCATAAAATATGCGAAAATCAATAAGTGAGCCTATAAAATTTGAAGGTTGCCCTCGATTTCTCCAAGATCCCATCATCAGATCCTAATTTGGTGATAATGGGACCACCTCAGAACTATCTACTTTCGAACAAAAAAAGAATTTTGAAAATCCGTCCACATTTGGGGGAGTATTCGACGAACAAACATACAAAAAAAAAAAAAAAAAAAAAAAACATACAAACAGCCGAACGTAGTACCTCCTCCTTTTTGGGAAGTCGGTAAAAATAAAAAACTTCTTACAAAAAAAAAATTAAACCACCAAAAGTACAAAATAACTTTAATTTCGGAAGTCGGTGTTAAAAAACGAAGAGACAAGTTTAGGAATCTATTATTAGAAACACCGACTTCCGAAATTAAAGTTATTTTGTACTTTTTGAAGTTGGTTTAATTTTTTTTTGTAAAAAGTTTTTTTTAAGAGTATGGTAGGAAATCCTATCCACACCACAGGTCTGTATATATTCATGCGAAAAAAAAAATTTTGAACTCGATTGCAGAGCCACCGACCAGGTTCATTTGTATTTTCAAACTATCCAGGGTATTTTCAACCCTCTCAAATATCTCTCGCGCCGGGCCTTGCCCACTTGGCCTCGCCAGGCCATGATCCTGCCAGAGCGAGGAGAAGTGGCAGGCGATCACCTCCTTCTGCGAAGCAGTAATGCTAGCAAAGGAGGAGGCCGACCGCATCAGGCAACGACGTGGCGGCGGCGTTCACAACGCCCCAGCCGCCACCGGGATTCCGATCCCGATTTCCGGCCACCGTAGGCGCGGGCTTGCGGACGGCGAGCATTGGATAGCTCGCTGTCCGACCGTCCGGTAACTGTCCGGACCGAGCTCAACCGGAGGCGCGCACTGTTCCCGCGCGCCTCAAGGAGCTTTCAGCAACAGGGACCCTGCCGGGTTAAAGCCTACTGGGGCCAGAGTTATCCGAAAGGGTAGCTCGGCCCCGGTACGAAAGGCAAGAAGTAACTGGAGTGGGTTTTTAGTCACTCAAAGTCTGACACTATCTCCCGCTCCGCCCAAGAGCGGGGGATGTCATTGGATGATTTTCCCTACCATAAAAAAACACCCGCCCAAATATACACACAAAATTTCTTCCAAATCGGTCAAGCCATATAGGAGGACTTAGGTGACCAACATACGTACAGAAGAATTATATTATGAAGATAACATACCTCTTTTTTGATGCCAGTTTGTGTACTGCGAAGATTTATTTAAAATCTGAAACAAAAGACATTTAATAATATTATTCTTATATACTTATACTTAAGTTACATCTATCTTCTATACTTATAATAAATCTGTAGAGAGTTCAATTCTGTACATGAAATATATTTCCAAAATAACTATCAGGGGGTGATTAGTGATCGATACTGATGCCAAAAATGCAAACAGTACAATTTTTGTCTGTCTGTCTGTCTGTCTGTATGTTCTTTATAGAAACAAAAACTACTCGATGGATTTTAACGAAACTTGGTACAATCATTCTTCATACTCCTGGGAAGGTTATAGTATACTTTTCATCACGCTACGATCAATAGGAGAAGAGCAGTGAAGGGAAATGTTGGGGAAACGGGAGAAATTACTCCATTTTTTAAGCTTCCGTCGCGTTTGCAGCCTTAATGGTTAAAGCTACACAGAAATCATGAATGAATCATGTATATATCCCACAACAGCACATGTCTATCTTTTATGGTTGACTCACAATAACACGTGTAACTCTCGATAGCTTAGCAATTCGGAGCTTTCTGTTTATTTTTGTCTACTCTTACGTTTATAACACTCTCACTCATCCCTAATTAAAAAAAGTTAACATTATTATCTATTCAATAAAAAAAGATTCATAGAAATCGGTATAGAAAAACCAAAATTATACATGAAATACGCTAATAAGCCATCGCGCGTGAATACTGAATCATGCTGCATTTTTGTGTAACGGTCGCCGCGGTCGACGCGGCTCGCGGCGGCAATATTTGGCTGTTGATGCGAATAGACGTTCAAAGTGTTCGACCTTATTGACAGACAATAATTGATTTTAACAAATCTTACGTTTAGTAATTTATTTTTAGATTTCCTTGGTTTTTATTTTATAAAATAAGTATTAGTAGTGTTTAAATATTTCTTAGTATTAGTTTAATTATAAATTAAACTTTTTTTTTAATTTATTTAGCTGTAGTTTTAAATAGGTAAGTACCTACCTAGGTATCAAATAGGTTATTTCATTCTATTAGAGGTAGCTTAGGTACCTACTTATAATAAATCTATAGAAGTGAAAATTCTGTACATTGAAAATATAAAAAAAAATAACGGCAGGGGGTGTTACTAGACCGACACCGAACCCAAAAATTTGATTAAAATTTTTGTCTGTCTGTCTGCCTGTCTGTCTGTTTGTTCAGGCATCACGCAAAAACTACTGGTCCGATTACGATAAAACTTGGAATAATTATTTTTTAATATCCTGTGCACCACACTGGGTACTTTTTATCCCGGAAAAGTATATACAATAAAAACAAACTTAATTTTGCGGTTCGATCCCTAGACCCGATTACTGTACCAACTGCAAATAATAAGTTGGTCGTAGATTACGTCGCCCGCTGTGGAGTTCACTAAGCACATGGCTAAGATACTATAATATTTGGGTAAATAATATGTAGTTTCCGTTTTCTAAACGTTTCGTAAATGGCGTTGGCGTCGAGTTAGATCACGCTATGGGAACACTTTTTGGGAATAAAGAAAGGAGCGCGTTTTCCTATAACCCATTTATTAATCCATGAATCCCCAAGCGACCACCGGTGGCCGCGCATCTATTGTCTTACTATTGTGTCTCTAATTGACGGTATCTGAAGGGTTAATTACATCGAACACGGAGATATTGGCACCATGTCTAAGGTGTGTGCACACTGTCACGCGTGTAAGTGGATGGAAGAGATCTGGAACGTCTCGAATCGTCTCGCGCATCACGTTGTTTTCCGGTCCCCGGGCTCTTAGAATTCGACATCAGACGTTTCAGATCTTTGATTTTGACGACCCCGTTGTCGCTGGGATAAGCAACAGGATCCGCGTACGAAGTCGCTGGCAGAAACTAGTAACTAAATAAAAACCGGACTAGTGCGAGTCGCACTCTCACATTGAGGGTTCCGTACAAACTTATTTATGAAAACGAAGATTTTTCCGAATCTCAATTTGAGTTTTTTTGTGACATAAAACTACAAAATTACAGTTTTCAGATTTAACCCTGGATCCTAAAATTTGGCACAAAGCAAGGTTAAATACTGACTGGCCTGTTGGTCTAGTGGTTAGTGGCCCTGACTGCTATGCCGGAGGTCGTGGGTTCGATTCCCACCCAGGACAAAGTTTATGTGATGAGCATGATCATTTGTCCTGTGTTTGGGTGTAATTTATCTAACTATATTATGTATGTATTTAGAAATATATAAGTATATTTATCAGTTGTTTAGTACCCATAACACAGCTCTGCTTAGCTTCGAACTAGACGGCGTTGTGTGATAGTTGTGGAATATTATTATTATTATTATAAATATAGTAATAAATCTAAAAAGAACAAAATATTTTTTTATTAGGTACGTAACAAAAAAATCTTCGAGACTTGAATTGGGGAATTTAATTATTTACTACTAGCTTTCCGCCCGCGGCTTCGCCCGCGTGGACTACAGTTTATATCGCGCGGGCAGAGACCCGTGCTCAGCAGTGGAATTATAGGTAGCCTATGTGTTATTCCAGTGTCTCTTCTACCTACCTACCAAATTTGATCTAAATCCGTTCAGTAGTTTTTGCGTGAAAGCGTAACAGACAGACAGACAGAGTTACTTTCACATTTATAATATTAGTAGGGATGTTTTGTAAGGAACCCTCTCAGTATGCGAGTCCGACTCGCAATTTCCAAGTTTTTTTTAGGTACAGATTCTCGCGTTCGACATCGCTGGCAAAGTGCTAGTATACGTTCAAATATGTAAGTAGGTATGAACAGAAAGAGTCGTCATCAATCTTAGCGTGTGACGTCACAGTCACATATTGGCTGCAAGATAATTTATTAGCTCAATATCACATCCGACACTGTGGCCCTAATGTGTCACAGGGTAACATGAAAAAATCTGTGTAATAATATAAAAACTAATCTAAAAATATCTACCTTCCTAAAAAAAAATCTACATATAAAAATAGGATCCATTTATCGCCATGTTGTGACGTCATAGCTGTCATTCGAATTTCAAATAAGAATTGGATCGATTGCCATGTTGTGACGTCACGTTATCCTGTCATCAGTACCCCTAGCCAAGTTCCTTGCTAATCTGCAATAGTTATCGCTAGTAGAAAACTTTAAATGTACGGGAATGACGCGCTTTCAACACTCAGTCACGTGGTCAGAACAATAGAATTAGCGGCAAGGTCAACTCGAACATTCGACGCAAGCGAAACGGTTGTAACTTGGCTAGGGGGGCTGATGTATGTAAACCAACGTCCCAACTAGGGAATCCAAACCCCCACCAAAATCGCGATCCCGCATGCTTGCGAGGTTCAATGACTTAAGAAATCCAATCGCGTATACAGAACAATTTGATTCGAGAAAAATCGCTAGCAATTGAATAAAAAACAACCATAATATCTTTGGTCAGTTTTCAGAACTTTTTAATGACTTTCGAGCCTCATTTTTCTAAATTAAAACACCATTTTTCCTTCACAATTAAAAAGCTGCCGCAGTAAAAAAAGTCTACTTTAAAACAACTAGAGTTAAATAAAATAAATATATAAAAGGCGGTATTTTTCTGGGCTGAATGAAACCATTTCTATTTTTAATTAAAACTTTTTAATGTCAATGAGAAGAAATAGACAGGGTGCCAGTGGCTGTCAAACTTTTTTATAAACGGTGTTGGAACTCCAATATTTAAATTAAATTTATTTTTTTCATGACAACACTAAAGTCCACTAGATAAACGTGGAACAACGTTCACTGACCTCCATACATTGGTTGACATTCTTAGGGAAGGTTCATATCTGACGTAAAATACGCCGAGCGTATCATCAGTCGCGTCTATTCGGTCGAATGTGTCAGTTCATATCAAACGGAAAATGCGTCATGCCACATGTCAGTTTCTGCGTTTAGCATCTATAGAGCGGTTGTGTTGTGTGATACGGCCTGTACACAAACGATCTCTGCTGATGTTACGCCTAGACTGAATGCATCAATCAAAATACAAGTAGCGCGTGGCGCGCGCGACGTTGCCGCTCTTACGTCGACCGACAATGCGTTGACGGGAACGGAATAGACGCTGTACGCTCGACTCACTAACGTATCATCGGTTGAGTGTGAACGGTCATTTGTCTGTTCTGGCGTTACGCGACCGATAATACGCGACGCATGTTCCATCAGATATGAACCTTCCCTAAATTTAAAAAACGGAAATAAAGACATAAAGCTGTCTTGAATTGACATATATCGTGATCCTTTACATGGTCTAATAATGAAAATCAGTTCATTGTTGGTTTTTCGGGTACCTACTCAAAGATATGGAAAAAGTCGATGTACTTTATTCCACGGTTATCTGGCGCCTTCTATAGCACTAGTATCAAGTGTCAAATAACTTGTAAGTGTCAAACTACTCTACAAATAGAACTTGTACTCCAGTATATTTGCTCATTCGAAATATCTTATTATTTAAACTAACCTTTTTGGTATTTCGTCAACCAGAGTCTATAGGTACTAATCTACTAAAGGAGAAGGTTTTTCGTATAGTGCTTAAAAATGCAAGCTTTTGCTAGCGGGTTTCATCGTGTGAAAAAATAAATCTTTCATTTTATTTTATTTTTCTAAATGCAATCATCTGTTGAGGCGTGATTTAAAGAACAAGTTTATTGTGCGTACAACTAACTATCTAAGGAGTGGAATGTCCTGCCGGAGTCTGTGTTTGACCCAAAGGGCAAGCTAAAAACAAGTTTATGTGACTGTTTGTTTTTTTTTTTCATTTTGATACTTACCTTTTTTAGGTTGTCTCCAATTTCTCTAGCTCTGAGTAAAGCAGGAGACAGTGTTAAACTTTTATTATTATTATTTTCCGGTGGTTAAATCAACTAATGATATCCCTCGCTCTTGGGCGGAGCAGAGTGAGGAGATAGTGTCTGACTTTTACTGACTAAAAACCCACTCCTATCTTTCGAAACTAACCCTGACCCCAGTAGGCTTCAACCCAGCTAGGGCCCTGCTGTTGCTGACAAATTTTACTGATTAAACCCCACTCGAGTTCCTCCAGTTGTCTTTCGAACAACCCCGTATACGCTATACCTCATAGAATCTAGTATTTCGAGCCAAACCAACAAAACATTTTGTACCATACGTTTAAATAACAAGTTTTAAATTCTCATAAAAAAGTTTGAGAATCACAGACCAAACTCAGTGAATTTAATGAATCGAAAGTAAAACATAAAAGCGGTCAAGAGCGAGCTCATTTTACTCGTAGAGGGTTCCGCGGGTCATGAGACAATCTGCCCCATCTTTAAGCAACTACGTTTTTTTTTACAGTGAGAAATCATTTAATGAGGCTCGTCATGACATATCTTGTCGTTTATCTTGTACTAGCTTTTGCCCGCGCGGCTTCGCTCCCGCTCTTCCCTACTCTACCCTACTCTACCCTACTCTACCCTACTCTACCCTACTCTACCCTACTCTACCCTACTCTACCCTACTCTACCCTACTCTACCCTACTCTACCCTACTCTACCCTACTCTACCCTACTCTACCCTACTTTACCCTACTCTACCCTACTCTACCCTACTCTACCCTACTCTACCCTACTCTACCCTACTTTACCCTACTCTACCCTACTCTACCCTACTCTACCCTACTCTACCCTACTCTATCCTACTTTACCCTACTCTACCCTACTCTACCCTACTCTACCCTACTCTACCCTACTCTACCCTACTCTACCCTACTCTACCCTACTCTACCCTACTCTACCCTACTCTACCCTACTCTACCGTATCCTACGTCCGTCACCTGGCTCTAAGCTACCTACCCACCAATTTTCAGCCATTTCTGTACAGCCATTCTTGAGTTATAAGTGTTGTAACAAACACGACTTTCTTTTATATATATAAGATTGTTAGCTGTAAGCCACCCAAACAAAATAAAATAAAATAAAATAATGACTTTTCACGGTCTTGGGCAGAGCGAGACAAAAACCAAAACCCTGTCTTTCAGTTGCCCTTTGCGTTCTAGGGTAGCGGGTTTCCTGTTCAGAGAATCCTCGCTGTCCTTGCGGGCATTGGGCCTGCTGAGCCTCTACGGTTTGCTTCCATCACTAACGGTGCACGCGCGGGCGCTCGCGTGTCCTCTCGTAGCGTGACTATGTGCGTATATCGTGTGCGGTGGTTCCCGTAGCGGAAACCGGATTAGTACCTGCGCATCCGCAGCGTCCCTAGTTCCCCAGTGTCGGGTATGCGGAACACCCGGAGGCTACGGTGGAGCACACAGTTGAGGTGTGGCCTGCTTGGGCGGAGCATCGCCGTGCCTTCGTGGCGGCGGAGACCTCTCGCGACAGGCCTTGGTTGAGGCCAAGGTCCAGAGCGAGGAGGAGTGGCAGGCGGTCGCCTCCTTCTGCGAAGCTGTAATGCTAGAGGAGGCCGACCGCATCAGGCAACGGCGCCCTCGCCGCCCCCGCCGGGATTCCGATCCCGATTTCCGGCCACGAAGACGCGGGCTCGCGGACGGTGAGCCATGGGTAGCTCGCTGTCCGATCGTCCGGTAATGGACCGAGCCCAAGACGTCGACGGCGCGCACTGTTCCCGCGCGCCTCAAGGAGTTGTCAGCAACAGAAGGGGCCCAGCTGGGTCGAAGCCTACCGGGGTCGGGGTTATCCGAAAGGAAACTCGAGCCCCGGTATGAAGAGGCTAGAAGGAACGTGGTGGGTTTTTAGTCAGTAAGAGTCTGACATTATCTCCCGCTCCACTCAAGAGCCACCCACCGTAAAAAAGGGGTCATTTTATAATTTCACGGAACCCTAAACGCCCTCTCGACGCTCTGTAAAAGTTTAGAGAATACTTCACAATGAATGTACGGAGACTCCATGAATACTTATCTTTACACTTGTCTTCATTGACGGGCTTCGCAGAAATGGAGGTATTTACTTAGTGAAGATACTCAGGCTTGATAGAATTTAATTCATGAATCCCCAAGCGACCACCGGTGGCCGCGCATCTATTGTCTTACTATTGTGTCTCTAATTGACGGTATCTGAAGGGTTAACAATCTATAGAGTTATTTCTAAAACGCTAACAACCTCGCAGGACTGTGTTACTAACATCATAAATAACAACTTTTGTTCTATGAATTTAAACATTTATCATATTTTAGTTCATTAAAATAATAGTAGTTTACGTGACTAGGGGATAAAGCTGTGTCTTTCTACTACTACTATCTTCTTCTTCTTCTTTTCGTGTCGATGCTCTCAAACTATACTTTTTCTGCCCAATATTTGGCAACCTGTACGGCTCTATTGTTGCCCTCATATAGATCCTGAAAACTGCAGGTGGTAATGCAGGATGGGCAGCACACTACCACTACTACTATTACTCATACTCTGAAAGTAGGTCTGAACTTGCCCGAGAAGCGGGCTGAAAAGTATCACACTTTTCATCACTAGGGAGTTTTACTTTCAACTAACAGCTGTCAAATTATTAACAAAAAAACTAGGTCTATCTTCTTGTATTCGTAATGAAAAGCACAATGCTTACCTCGGGGTTAAAGTTACTTATTTAGTCCCTCGAATTAGTGACCTCGCTACGCTCGGCCGCCAACTCCTTCTCGGGACGAAATAAGTAACTTTCACTCCTTAGTGTAACAATGTACTATTTCATTACTCATACTCTGAAAGTAGGTCTGAAGTTGCCTGTGGAGCGGGTTGAAATGATGATACTTTTTATCCCTAGGGAGTTTTACTTTCAACTGACAGCTGTCAAATTATTAAAAAAAAACTAGTTCTATCTTCACATTTCTATTGAACCATGTTCCAATTTTCCATACAGCCACATTCAATCACAACGCAATATAAAATTCAAATAACTTAATTCATGAATCCCCAAGCGACCACCGGTGGCCGCGCATCTATTGTCTTACTATTGTGTCTCTAATTGACGGTATCTGAAGGGTTAAAGATAAATATGAATAAATAATTTTATATTTTTAAATGACTTATTTGTTCAAGTATTTCTTTAAAATACTTTATTTGTAAAAGATTGCAATTAATTTCTAATTTTTCATTAATGAGGCTTAATACCTGGTCGGCTACAGAAAAAAAAAACCAAATGGCGGGAAAGTGGCAAATCAGACGTTGTTTTTTTTGAGTTTTGTTAACATTTCCGTAATGCAAAGATTTGTATTAACATGATAAGTTCATCAGATTAAATAGTGATAATAATAATTTTATAAGCGAAGAGGCTAAAGCAGTAGTGGAACCTTTTACCGCCTAAATCAGAAGAAAGATACCTACCTAAAATCATAGGTACGAAAACTCAGGTTTAACAAACTTTTTATTATTTTATTTTTACTTTCCTTGTATTCGTAATGAAAAGCACAGTGCTTACCTCGGGGTGAAAGTTACTTATTTAGTCCCTCGAAGTCCGCCCGATACCCTATCCTCGGCTATTGTACTATCGCTTAAAATTAGTAACCTTCGTTTTATCCCCTAGTTACATAATCTACATTTAGTGCCAGCACCTTGGCGTCGAAAACTTGCAATATTTCCACAAATCACATAATATTTCACTTTTAAATATCAATATTTTATAACAAATTATTTCTTAATGTTTAAAAATAAATCACAAGTGGCCCTTCTAATCTAATAAGGTGTAAATCACGAAATTACCGAATGCCAATCGAGTTTTCAGTCATTACCTACGTCTCTTTTTAACCGACTTTCCAAAAAAGACGAAGGTTATCAATTTGGTTGTATAATTTTGTTCATTTTTAGGGTTTCGTAGTCAACTAATCCTTATAATTTCGCCATGTCTGTCTGTCTGTCCGCCCGCGGATAATCTCTGTGACCGTTAGCACTAGAAAGCTGAAATTTGGTTCCAATATGTATATCAATCACGCCCACTAAGTGCTAAAATAAAAAGTGGAAAAAAAAATTATTGTTAAGGGTTACCCCCCGTAATATAATAAAAATTATAATGCATTAAATAAATATGAATGAAAATTATAATGCATTTGAGAAACTATTATTGACAATATTAAATGATTGTATACCCATAAAAACCATAAAACTAAATCCCAGCAAAAGAAAAAAATGGATGACTAGCGGCATTAAAATATCGTGTAAAAATAAGCGATTGTTTAGAATTCTTACTTCTTACTCTAACGATCCTGTATTAACAAAATATTATAAAATGTATGAAAGAACCCTTAAAAGGGTTGTTATTAATTCATGAATCCCCAAGCGACACCCGGTGGCCGCGCATCTATTGTCTTACTATTGTGTCTCTAATTGACGGTATCTGAAGGGTTAAATCAAAAAAGTTACAGTATATTAGGGAAATTAAAAATTCATCTAATAAAACAAAGTCTATGTGGAAAATCATTAAGGAACGTACCAATAAAAACATGAATAAAACTCATCAAAACATTACATTGACGATTCACAATAAACTTACGTCCGACCCAAAACAAGTTTCTAACGCGTTCAATGAATTTTTTGCATCAGTAGGACAAACAAAGCAGGGTGAGTCAGAGCCGCGCGGCCGACCCGTGCTCCGACCCACTGTTAACAGTATGTTTCTATACCCACCCACACCGCAAGAAATAAAACAAATTATTAAAAATCTTAAAAGTAAATATAGTCACGGATTAGACGAACTTCCTCCGATATTGATAAAAACGTGTGTTGATGAACTGACAACTCCATTTTACTTATTAGTTAAACAATCTTTCTCTGAAGGAATATTCCCCGATGCTTTAAAGAAAACAATAGTAAAACCAATCCACAAGAAAAACTCGAAGTTAGATCCCAACAACTACCGTCCAATTGCATTACTGCCTACAGCATCAAAAATATTTGAAAAAGCAATGTGCAAACGCGTTTATAGTTTTTGTGAAAAGTTCAATATTTTTGATGACTGTCAAAACGGTTTTCGAAAAAAAAGATCCACGGTCTTAGCAACTTATAAATACACGCAAGAAATACTGAACATTTTAAATAATAAAAAGTACGCGATAGGTATCCTACTTGATATGACCAAGGCATATGACAAAGTGCAGTATAAAATACTACTTGACAAACTGTACGGTATCGGTATAAGAGGATTAACACATAAATGGTTCACATCCTACCTACATAATAGAGAACAATTCGTAGAAATAGAACATTTGGATAAATTTACTGGAGAAATAAATAGAATACGTTCGAATGGGCTTTGCATCGGACATTCTATTCCGCAAGGCAGTGTGGTCGGATGTCTGCTTTTTTTGATTTATATCAACGACCTCCCTAAAATCATGACAGATTCGTGCGTACTGTTTGCCGATGATATCTCTTTAATTACTCCATGTATTGACTCTCAACAATTAAATGCTAATTTAAATAATATTATGAAAAACATACAAAATTGGATGAAAGACCACAATCTAGAACTTAACTATACAAAAACCAAACTAATGCAATTTAGACCTCGCCAAAAAAATCCCTTAGTTATTAATTTTACATTTGACGGCATAAAATTAGAATGCGTTGATACTTTTACCTTGCTAGGACTTGACTTGGATATTCATATGACCTGGAAAGCGCATATACAGAAAATTAAATCCAAATTGTCTAGCTTTATTTATGCATTATGTGAGCTTAAAAAATCAACCGATTTTAAAACTGCACTGTCTGCTTACTATGCATATGCATACGCATGGCTCTCGTATGGCATCATTCTCTGGGGAAACAGTGTAGATAGCAATGACTTGTTCATCTTACAAAAAAAATGTATAAGAATAATTGTAAATATAAATAATGACGACACTTGTAGACCGCATTTCCGTAAATTAGAAACTCTTACATTATCATCAATTTACATTCTAGAAATCTGTAAATTTGTGAGGCAGAACCCTAATTTCTATAATAAAATAAGCGACCAACCTCGCCGATATGCACCGCGTTCTCAATTTAAAAACATGCTTGTTATACCTCCATCAAACTTAAAACTACACAGTTCGGGTCCTCACATAAGCTCCATAAAAATATATAACAAAATACCGAATGACATTAAAACCGAGAAAAGTGACAGAATATTTATTAAACGACTAAAAAAACTATTAGTTGACAAATGCTATTATTCTGTACATGAATTCCTTAATGATGACTTAAAGTAAATTAAATACCTATGTAATATATATGATGACCTTTAAATAATTTCATCTTATTTTATTGACATTTTTAATGATTTTTTTTTTCTATTTTGTGACTCTTAATGACATTTGTTATTAAATTTTTGACATTGTAATTTTGTACTTTTTGACATTTGTATTATTATTTGCTATCTGTAATGAGTTTTTTTACATTTATCATGAATTTATTTTGCCAATGTAATAACTTACTTGTTGACATTTGTAATAATTTTTTGTTTTGCTATTTGTAATAAGTTTATTAAGTTTATTTTTGACATATAATATGAATTTATTTAGACATTTATAATGAATTTATTTTAATATTGATGCAGTCTACTTTGACATTTATGATAATTATTTTTTTTTGACATTTGTTATTTATTGACTTTTTGCATACATTGATTGTGTTATTGACTTTTTATTTGATTTGATTTGTATATCCGTTGTTTGTTTTCAATTAATTTTTCTCTAAGTTTTAATTTCAAAAAAAAAAAAAAACTAACTACCTACTTATGTCTATATAATTGCTGTGCCCGACAGGGTCCATGTGCACTTGTTTGAATTTTTAAGATCTTGTAACACATGTGATATAGCAATAAAGAATTGAATTTGAACCCTTACACGTAAAGTGGGAGTGTTTTTTTTTTCATTTCAACCCAAACGTGTGATATATTGTTGGATAGGTATTCAAAAATGAATAGGGGTTTACTAAAATAATTTTTTGATAATATTGATTATTTTCGGAAATAATCGCTCCAAAAATTATAAAAAATGTATCTCGCCTCTAACTTTTGAACCATAAGTTTAGAAAATATGAAAAAATCTCAAAATATGTAGAACTTTATAAAGACTTTCTGGGAAAATAATATTGAACTTTATGGGTTGAAAGTTTAAAAAAAAAATTGTACAAAATAATTTCTGAACTAAGTTTGTGATTTAACCGTATAATACGCAAGCATTTTTTAAATCTTAATTTACATATTTTATTATCCTGAACGTATCTTCTTTCAAATATTTTTTTTTAATATTTTAATAAAAAAATATTTGAAATATTTGCGGTTCACGCAATCCAAAATTGCCACCGAAAACCCAACATACATAACCCGTCTAGTTTGTATAAATTATTAACCCAATTTCCCGAGATGTGGCGCTGTACGTTTTTAACTTTTAAGTGGGGGACACTGTTATATAAAAGACTAGCTTTTGCCCGCACGGCTTCGCTCCCGCTCTTCCCTACTCTACCCTAATCTGCCCTACACTACTCTACACTACTCTACTCTACACTACTCTACTCTACACTACACTACTCTACACTACTCTACCCTACTCTACCCTTCTCTACCCTACTCTACCCTACCAAACTTCACATAAACCATCTACTAAAGAGTCCGAACAAAGCCTAAAAATTTGGTTTGGATAGGTGAGCCCGTTCTTGAGTTATAAAATAACAACGAAAAGTGGCATTGATTTTTATATATATAGATTTGATGACAGACCAACATTGGGACGGGTGAAACTAAAAAATACTTTTAAAAAGAATAACAATTGCGTCATTTCAAAACGAAGTTTTTATATAATAAATTGATTTTCCGTTATTTTAACAAAATATCGGTATGGCGTATTATAAATATGTGTTATAATAAAAAAGTAATTTCTGTTTATCTGTAAGTAAAAATAAAATCAACAGTAATCTATTTAAACAACATAAAGTTTTGGCATGCCTAACTATGCGAAGCCTGGATATAATAAGGTAGTTTATTCAGAATCAATAACTGAACCGATTCCAATAATTTTTACACCACGTTATATTTTTACAAAAATATTTTTAACAAGCTTTTATTGAAAATTATTTTTTCATAGCAAGCTTTTATAGCTCAGTATACCTATATAATTAATACTCGTCAAGACGAATCATACGAGCCCAAACTCGATGGGGTTGTGTCGTTTAACTACCAAGTTCTTATAGCCACTTGCCGGTTCCTTCATCAGATCAGCTCCATGTTATAATAATTTTGCATTGTCATCTGATTTACCCATGCATGCAAAATTTCAGCTCAATCGGTAACCGGGAAGTAGATTAAATTTAATTTAAGTACAAGATTTGATGACAGATAAAATTGGCGATAGGGGAAGCTAAATAAAAGCTTGTAAAAAGTCATAAGTTGAACACTACCGTCACTTCACGGTAGCATTACTAACCAGCGTTCTGGGCACATTTCTCATTGACATCGATGTGGACGAATTTTTTGACGCCCTATAAGTTCCTTTTGTTTTTTACCCGTTTGTACATATTATTACTTTAACACGCTCACTGTGCAGCTATGATGAGAGAGACTACCCTATAAGTGCAAACGCAAATTGTAGATAATATATTGTGTTAGGTATAAAAATTATATGATAAAGCATTGTTTTATATTTTATATACCCCCTTTCATTTAAAAAATAACTTTGTCCCATGTCCCACCCGAGGGTCATACACATATGGTCTCGTAACTTCATGCCCCATCTGTGGGTCATACACGTATGATCTCGCAAGTTCATGCCCCAACTGTATAATACATGTCTTGCACGTATGACCTCTTGCATATTCTTCTTAACATTTCTTCTAACAGCCATTTCCTAACAAAAATACCCAGACGTGACCCAAAACGAATGATTAGAAAACGTTGCTCTGGTTGCTACAAAATTTTAATTGGAACAGGCCGTACACCAACGAAAGCAGCTAAAAAAACTAAAAAAACAGATATGGAGTGTCTAGCGTGCCAAAAAGCTTTTTGTCTTAATTGTTCCAAAAGTTCCCATTAAATTAAATATAATAAAATAAGTTTTCTTTTTTATTCAAAATATCCCAAAATTACCTCATTTTCGATAATAGAACACTGGCAACTACTAAAAAAAAGTTCCTCCTGTTTTCGCGTAATATTTTTTCTTAGTTTATTGTTCACACGTGTGAACCGATAAAAGTGGCTAAACTCATACGTGTTTGAGGTTATGAGCCTTTCAATTGGCGAACAACTCATGTCCACCCGTGGGTCATGCACGTACGATGAGCAACTCGGTATGACCCACCGGTGGGGCATGCACAGTGAACGTGTTAAGTTTGTATATTTACTTATTGGTTATATACCTTCATTCTGCAACACTCGCCATACCTACTTGCATATGGTTAGAGGTATACAGCGCTAATGCAGCTCGCCGAGTGCGCTAGTACCTACGTGGGTTATTTTCAAAATGCTCGAGTACGGCCTCCTCAAATTCTGGATCGATAGTGTTTGGGCGACCCCCTAAACCAGAAGCGTGGAACCAGTTTGTTGCAGACGATGTACCTTTCAGTACCTATGTTACAAAGTACTCTGTGAATGTACCTACCTACTATCCGATGGAAGCCCGCCACCGAAGAAACTGTCGGCGCTCAGCTCCTTCTAAGTACCCGCGATAAATCGAGGACGATAAAGTTCGCGAGCAGCTCGCACATTACCGGCCGTCCTCTCTTCCGACACACAACATCATCTCATAATATTTACTATTACTTAACACCATCACCATAGAAATGCCATCACACACGATTATCACAACTGCAATAAAATAATGTTTAAAATCCAATTCACAAACACCGGAACGGATAATTATGCTATGCGACTGCATCGTAAGATTATTGGTCATCCACTAATGCAAAATTATATTTATTTATTTACCTAAATTTGACTTTCGGCGCGTACAAAGACGCCGCCAGTACCGCCAAAGAGAGTAGCCGAACGGACGACGACAACATTGCCATCTCTCTCACATTAAACACGCTGGCGGCGCGTGCGACTGGGACAAAACTATTTTATCGTGTTCAATAACATTTTAGCTTCTCAAAGGAATTTTTTTAGGGATCTGTGAACCGTTTTTTAAAATTATCAATAACAATTCTCGTTTCTTATGGACTCCTAGTACTTTCGCATGTTTTTCATTTATTTTAAAATGATAAATTAAGACTAAACTGTGCGACTACTGGTAATGTTTTTGTAGAAAAGGCAAAAAGTTTCGCAAAGACCTAATTGTGCCCAAACGTATAGTTTTTTTAGAAATAAACGCGAAAGATTTGTTGATTTGATTATAATCTCGGGGTAAAATTAAACTCACACGCATTCACGCGGCGTCGTGAATGCGCACACTACATCTAAATAATTAATTTCTTGTTAACTAAGTACATATCCTATGTATAGCAACCGACATAAAAATAATTAGGTACGTAAGAAAATTCATCTCGACCCTGCAAAAAGTGACAACTTATTGAAGTCCTCTAATTAAATTAAATTCAAGAACGGAACCCACTGGGAGTTTATACCAACTTATGTACCAGGAGGCACATAAGTTGCTTAGAAATGATATTTGGGTTCATTTTAACAGATATGAAATCCTTTTTCGCAGCGTCTAACGCCGAGTACAACGTTCGTTTAGATTTTATGTAGGTAGGTACTTCGTTTAAATTTTTCGTAAATTAAGTATTTGTTACTATCCTATCTACGAAAACAATAAAAAAGTATGTAGATATTTCCTATTGTTTCACGTAAATACCAGATAGGTACCTAATTATTCCATATCCTTACGAATACCCTTATCTAATTAGTCTCCTCTAAAAGCGGCGTGAGTCGCACGAAAAATAATATGCGCTGCGCGCTAACGAACACGGGCCTACGCGGCGCGCAGGTTTTTCGATGGCCAACGCACGCACTCGCTCTAGTTTTTGGCTTGGTTTGTTGTACACAAACATAATCTTAGTCTTTGTAGGAAAAACTTATTTCTTCTTAAAACTATTTTTCTTAAAAAAAAATGTTAGAAAAAATAAACATGCGGAACCCTTTATCCACTGTTTGAAGAAATACCAGGAGTAAGAGGTTTGTTTTTAGTCATAAACAGTTCAATGACACCGATCAGCTGACTTTTTGCTAGTGATGTATTGGTTTCAGTTTGAAATGTTCGGTTTCTGGTATCATATGTATGGAATAAATCACAACTTCCTACCATGTAAACATAAGGTTAGAAAACCCTTTCCGTATCGTTTGTTATCTTATCAAGAGGCCTTGCACTTGGTATGTATACCCCCTTTTTGTTACACGTTGTATATGTGTGTAAATAAATACTTCCCAAGGCATTAATAATAAAGTAATACGTGTTTAAATATTTAATTAGATTGTTTAGTCCGACTGCCAAGTCAATCTAGGTCATCAAGGTCCCATAAGTACGGACTGAATAAATTAACCGACTTGGTATTACATGGATCTCACAACTTTTTACTGTAGAAGAACTGAGTTGTAGGCCTTGGTTTTTTTTACTTGTTATATTATATTTGAAGGAGATGGCGGGACGACTTGAATGTCTTCCTTGGGAATTGGAAAGAAGTGGCTAAAAAACCGGGAACATTGGAAGGAGTGGAGGGAGGCCTTTGCCCAGCAGTGGGACAATATGGGCTAGATATAATATATAATAATAATATTTGATGGCATTTCATTTTCTAATCCCAAGCAAAGCCATAAATTATCGTATAGTGTTTAAAAATAAAATATTATTATAAAAAATAAAAATCGATTATAGCATGACTATTGAAAACTATAGAGTTTATATAAATAGTGATGGTCGAAAAGAAATGCAACAAATTAGCTTTGTTATAGTAGGAGATAAGACCGTTCGGACACAATGGGTGTAGTTAAAATATATTTCATTGTTTTAATTTTAACTGGTAAGTCAACTATTTATTTTTACCCGACACCGTCAGATGTTTATTTTTTCGGTGGGTTCTTAGTACATCCTTACTAATATTATAAAAGCGAAAGTGAGTTTGTTTGTTTGAAACTCGGTACACGGATAGACCATGTCCTGGAATAGGACATAGGATACTTTTATCCCGAAAGTATGTTTCCTTGGGATAATTTTCTGTTATCACGCGGGCGAAGCCACTGGGAGCAGCTAGTTATGATATAAGTGTGTAATGTTAGAGATTATCGTCGACGCGGTATTTAGACCCGAGCCATGGCGAGGGTCTTTTTCGACTGGCCCGTTGGTCTAGTGGTTAGTGATCCTGACTGCTATGCCGCAGGTTGCGGGTTCGATTCCCACCCAGGACAAAATGTTTATGTGATGAGCATGATCATTTGTTCTGTGTCTGGGTGTAATTTATCTATAATATGTATGTATTTAGAAATATATAAGTAAGTATGTTTATCAGTTGTCTAGTACCCATAACACAAGCTCTGCTTAGCTTGGGACTAGACGGCGTTGTGTGATAGTTGTGGAATATTATATTATTTTTGTTACAGTTTTCCTGACCATATCTGCAACGCAAGCCCCGGCGGTCACTCCGGTGGTCACCCCAGTGGTCACCCCGGCGGCGACCGCGCCTGATGGTCAACAGAACCCACTCTCCTTGCTGACACTACCTCTGCAGCTACCGATGAACTTGCTCAATAGTTTGATGAAAGGATAACTTGAACAATTTTGTTTTATTTATTTCCTGTAGCTCAATCAAAATGACATTCATTATGCGTACCGCTAAGGGCTTTATTTCAAGGTAGGGGAGAAACTGGTCGCGCCGCCATGTTGCCCCGGTGAAATATAGCTCTAAGCTACCAAACTACATGCAGACGTCCGAGCCAGAGTCGCCACACGTCCGAGCTGGTCGCGCCACCGAATTGGTTGCGCAACAAAACTGGAGACCCTCTTAAATATTTATTTTATTTTGTTTTTAGTAATTGTTGTTGTTATTTGACCGATGGTCTGGTGAAGGTTGGGGAATCCGATGGATGCGGGACGCACAGGATCAATCATTGTGGCGACACTTGGGGAGGCCTATGTGCAATAGAGATGTCTGTCGGCTGAAATGATGATGATGTGTTGCAATGACATTCCCCGCCCTTGGTCCACCCAAGGGAGGACACCATGCAGTGGTGCTCCTGCTGCTTTGGTTGAAAGGAGAGAGTTTTTAAGGGTTCCGTAGCTCAAAACGAAAAAACAAAACCCTTATAGGATCACTTTGTTGTCTGTCCGTCTGTCTGTCAAGACCCTTTATCTCGAGAACGCGTGGAGGAAGTTGAAATCAAAACCATATACTCAAGTCTGCGGTCCCCCATAGCTGTGAAAAGATCAAACTTCTAAGTTAACGAATAAAAAAGATACGGACGTTTATGTCGCAAAAAACGTGTATTTTGATGCTCTCTAGGATAGATCGAACTTCATAGGGTACTTACTTCCCGTTGACATAGAATCCTGCAATTTGGCACAAACAAGGTCTTGTAGCACAGATAACGGAATAAATCTGAAAACAGTAAATTTGTTGTTACCTACGTCACAAAAAAATAAATAAAAAACTTTTTACAAAAAAAATTAAACCGACTTCAAAAAGTACAAAATAACTTTAATTTCGGAAGTCGGTGTTTCTATAATAGATACCTAATCTTGTCTCTTCGTTATTTAACACCGAATTCCGAAATTAAAGTTATTTTGTACTTTTTGAAGTCGGTTTAATTTTTTTTGTAAAAAGTTTTTTATTTTTCACTTTTTAGTTATGGTCTAAAAAGTATCTACCCTTCAGCTAAACATAAATTACCTTATAGCCAGAGTGCATCTCATAACGATTCTTATAATCCCAAATACGGTTATATTACATGAATTTACACCCTCCCCCTTTCCCCTTCCCCTTTTCTTTCAAACAGTCATCGACTACACGTATAAACAAAGTAATTTTACTTGTTACGACAATTCTGCTATGATTCTATGAGGAGTTCTGTTCCATATCTTCGAAGTTCATGATCAAATCATAACAATATTTCTATGGGACCAACTTGGAAGCATAACCTTTCAATCTAAAAAAAAAATTCAAAATCGGTTTACAATTGACCGAAATATCGGTGAACATACAAAAAAATAAAAAAAAACATACATTCAGCCGAACATAGAACCTCCTCCTTTTCGAAGTCGTCGGTTAAAAAAGTAGTCGGAAAAATCTTCGAGAATCCATACGGGAATTGTAGTTTGCACGAGTCCGACTCGCACTCGCCCAGTATTTTTATTGTTCGCGCTCGCAGTGGGCTCGCGCTTGACCGCTGTCTCACCTGATGGAAAGCAACGATGCAATTGACGATGGAGCGCGCTTACCTAGAAGTAACCTATTCACTCTTGACTTAAAGATTCTTGGGTTGTAGCCATCTGGAAACACAGAATTTAACTCCTTGGCTGTTCTTTTTTTTTCGGTATGTAAAAAACATCCAAATGACATCCCCTGCCCTTGGGTGGAGCGGGAGATAGTGTCAGACTTTCACTGGCTAAAAAACCCACCCTGTTTCTTCGTTACCTTTCATACCGGGGCCGAGCCTTCCTCTTAAAAGCAGACCCTTGGCCCCAGTAGGCATCGACCGAGCTGGGCCCCTACGGTTGCTGACAACTCCTTGAGGCGCGCGGTGACATTACGCGCCGTTGACGACTTAGGCTCGGTCCGGACTGTTACCGGACGGTTAGACAGTGAACTACTTATTGCTCGCCGTCAGCAAGCTAGCGCCTACGGTGGCCGGAAATCGGAATCGGAATGTCGACGGCGGCTGAGGCGTGAGCGCCGCTGCCTGATGCGGTCGGCTCCTCCTTTGCTAGCATTACTGCTTCGCAGAAGGTGACGACCTGCCTTTCCTCCTCGCTCTGGACCATGGCCTGTACAGATCGCTGCCACCGATTGCGCCCACAAGGACACAGCGACCCCACACGGGGTGCTCATAGCATGTAGTTGCTTAGTTATTATAAGTAAGCTAAGTAAGCCCTGGCTGGAGGCTTTGATTTTAGAATTAGGCTGCCACAGGCAAGTCCGGTTAAGCAGCCGGCAACCTCCTAGTTGACTTGCGAGAGGCCACCAATAAAAAAATAGTCGCACGGCTCTTTTCTATGTCGGCAGCCGTGTGATTTGTGAACATCATCTAGTCTGGGTACTGTCTCACGGCTCGTTGTAAAGTAAATACCTAAAGGTTACATCATAATGAATCAGTTGTGTGATTTGGAATAGTTTATTTATTTATATATTATTCTTCATGCAACACAAAGTACATAGGCGGACTTAATGCCTTAGGCATTCTCTGCCAGTCAACCTAGGGTGGTGCAGGGTGGGTGGTTTATTGCTCGTTATAGTTTATTTTAAAAGTCAGACGACTTGGGCCTTAATTATTAGAGCAAAATGAAATCTGATGTAGTCAACACTAGCTAGTGTATAATCGAGGTTGATTAAGAGATCTTGATCGATATGTAATAATCGAGATTGATTAAGAGATCTTGATCATTGTTTACTAACAAGCTTTTAATGAAAATAATTTTTTCATAGCAAGCTTTTATAGCTCGGTATGACCTAAATAATTAATACTTGTTATGACGAATCATACGAGCCCAAATTCAGATAGGGTTGTGTCGTTTAACTTCCTATAGCCACCTTCCGGTTCCATCATCAGATCAGCTCCATGTCATAATAATTTTGCATTGTCATCTGATTTACACATGCATGCAAAATTTCAGCTCAATCGGTAACCGGGAAGTGAGTTTAATTTAATTTACAAGAATTGATTACATACAAACATCGGAACAGGTGAAACTAAATAAAAGCTTGTAAAAGTATCGAATATAAGTATGTTTAGAGTCTCTGGAAAGGACTTCGATGATACGAGTAATTGGCATCAGACTTAAAAATAAACACAAAAAAGAAAAAAAAACTATATTTAATTCCAAATCGTAAATTTTAATTCATTCCAAAATAAACCTTTAGTCAGCAAACCGAAAAAAAAATACAAAATTTCAAATCACCAATTCCTTTTTTGAATGTGTCGATTTTTCATGCGAATTCATTGCTTAGTAGCATCCGCATGGTGGTGGGGGGCAGGGCGATGGTTCGGGGCAAGGAGGTTGACAAGGGCAAGGGGGGGGAGGACAAGGGGCTGGTTGAGGGCACTGACAGGGGGTGTAGACGGTGGCGGGTCCAGTGCAGGGTGGACCTGCACGGCCGATGCAGATGGTCGGTGGGGCGATAGTTGGTTGGCCAGCCTCGCCGAAGCACACAGTACTGCCGTCACACGTACTGTAGCAACGCCAGGGAGCGGCCGCCGCGACGCTGATTAGTGCTGTGAAATAAAAGGTTACTAAATAAAACAAAAACGAAAAAAAACTCGAAAGTACAAAGTGGAACGTCCGAAACAATAAAAAACTTTTTACAAAAAAAAAAAACTGACTTCAAAAAGTACAAGATAACTTTAATTTCGGCAGTCGGTGTTTCTATAATAGATACCTAATCTTGCCTCTTCGTTATTTAACACTGACTTCCGAAATTAAAGTTATTTTGTACTTTTTGAAGTCGGTTTAATTTTTTTTGTAAAAAGTTTTTTATTTTTCACTTTTTAGTTATGGTACCACCACTAAAAAGTACCTACCCTTCAGCTAAACATAAATTACCTTATAGCCAGAGTGCAACGATTCTTATAATCCCAAATACGGTTATATTACATGAATTTACGTTCCGGCTTTATCACCAGATCAGTTCGATACATCCCCTCCCCCTTTTCTTTCAGTCAGTCATCGACTACACGTATAAACAAAGCAATTTTACTTGTTACGACAATTCTGCTATGATTCTATGAGGAGTTCTGTTCCATATCTTCGAAGTTCATGATCAGATCATAACAATATTTCTATGGGACCAACTTGGAAGCATAAACTTTTAATAAAATAAAAAAAATTCAAAATCGGTCTGCAATTGACCGAAATATCGGTGAACATACATACAAAAAAAAAATATACATTCAACCGAACATAGAACCTCCTCCTTTTCGAAGTCGGTTAAAAAAAGGCAAAAACATCACGTTTGTTGTCCCCAACGTCACAGCTATGTTCAATTCCGCTATAAACTCTAGACGCGCTATAAACTATTGAATATATTTTCATAGCGCGCTATTTTATACGCTATCGTTATAACACGTTATAATAAAACTTGACAATCCACTAAACGCGGAGACGTTATCATTTTATTCGGCAACGCGCTAAACGGACACAACATACGCTATATTGCTGCTATATCCCTTCAGATACCGTCAATTAGAAACACAATAGTAAGACAATAGATGCGCGGCCACCGGTGGTCGCTTAGGGATTCATGAAATATTGCGCTTTGGCCCCGCTGTTGGCGTTTTATTGAGCGAAGCGTTATATTATAGCGCGAAGGCAGAGCCAATATAACAAACGCTATGACCAAAAAACCGCTATGAAAAAAAGCGAGTTTTTTTTTTACGGTGGGCAAAAATCGTCTTATGACAACCAAAAGATAGTGTCAGACTCTTACTGACTAAAAACCCACCCCGTTCCTTCTAGCCTTCAAACCAAGGCTCGAGCTTCCTTTCGGATAACCCTGGCCCCAGTAGGCTTCGACCCAGCTGGGCCCCTTCTGTTGCCGACAACTCCTTGAGGCGCGCGGGAACAGTGCGCGCCGTCGACGTCTTGGGCTCGGTCCGGACAGTTACGGGACGGTCGGACAGCGAGCTATCCATGGCTCGCCGTCCGCGAGCCTGCGTCTACGGTGGCCGGAAAACGAGATCGGAATCCCGGCGACGGCGGCGAGAGCGCCGTTACCTGATGTGGTCGGCGTCCTCCTTTGCTAGCATTACTGCTTCGCAGAAGGAGGCGACCACCTGCCATTCCTCCCGACCTGGCGCAAGAGGTAGAAATGCAACCCTGGCAGAATAAACGCGAGAGCGTTTGTCACAAAAGGATAAAAGCTAGTAAATCAAAACAATGATTGCTTTTCAGGGTTCCGTTTCTCAAAAGGCAAAACACGGAACCCTTATAGGATTATTTTGTTGTCTGTTTGTCTGTCCGTCAAGACCCTTTATCTCAGGAACGCTTGGAGATATCGAGTAGAAATTAAAACCATTTAATGAGGTCTGTAGTCAATTCAAATTGTGAAAAAACAAACTTCTTATTCCTGAGTGACATAGGCTATTCAAGGTGTAAGGGACAGCCCTCCGCAAACTTTAAGGGCTTGCTCAGTAGGCGAAACTGAACAAACTATCACAATTTTTTTTTCGGAAACGAAAAAAAAGTCAGCCTCTCCACACAAAATATCCAATCAAGTTTTAATTTTGTCTAGTAAGGCTGATTTTTATTTTCGTTTCCTGAAAAAAATCTTGTGGAAAGTTGTTCATTTTCGACTACTGAGCAAGCCCTTAAAGTTTGCGGAGGGCTGTCCCTTACACCTTGTATATACGCGGGCAAAGCCGCTGACAAAAGCTAGTAGTTTTTTTTTTATTATTATTATTGATAGGTTTGCGCTTGACCGCTATCTCACCTGATGGAAAGCGACGATGCGGTCGACGATGGAACGCGCTTACCTAGAAGAAACCTATTCACTCTCGATTTAGTAGATACAATTTTAACTCACCAAGAACCACGAATGCCTGGAGACCCATTGTGCCTTTCAGTGCATTTACTGAGCGCGCGCACCTCTTATATACTTTTAAGAGTTGTAGATATTATGCGAAGCTCCATTGACTATGACGATATAAAGATTACGTTCTACGTAACATTACTTGTGTTTAAAGAAGTTTGGGTAAGCTTATAATGTAACGACTGGAAATTATCGTGAGGAAACCGGCATATCCTAGAACCCAAATTTCGGAGACTTGTGACATTGGGCCTAGCCGGGTCGAAGCCTACGGGGCCAGGGAAGCTCGGCCCCGGTACGAAAGGCAAGGAGGAATGGGGTGGGTTTTTTTGTCAGTAAGAGTCTGACACTATCTCCCGCTTCGCCCAAGAGTGGGGAATGTAATTTGGATGATTTTTACCCACAAAAAAAAAAACTTTTCATATTCACCAAAACTAAACTGGGGATCTACTCGCTTTCTCCGAAAAACGAAGTTTCGTTTAAAATTTCGCGTGTTTCCTACCAAGGTTCCTTTCATTTCCAAAATTTCGCACGAACGAAAATTGTTTGACGTACTGAATCTCTAAACCCTTTTAATTAGTTATGTTTCGAAAAAAAAAAATATAATTATGACAGAGGATTGTTTGCAATTTTAACGTCAAATGAATATCGTTCGTTTACGAAAGTTTCGTTTCGGAGAAAGCGAGTAGACCCCCTGGTAAGGACACTAGTCTTCGCAATCTTTTCGTATGGCGCTGAGACTTGGTCGCTAAAAGCTGCAGACCGCAAACGCATCGACGCCTCTGAGATGTGGTGCTGGAGAAGGATGCTCCGTAGTAACCCTTGGACAGCATTTCGGACCAACGCATATATTTTGCAAGAACTCAAAATCTCCTCACGGCTGTCCTCCGAGTGACTTCGCAAGGGTCTGCAATACTTGGGTCACATTGCAAGGAAAGACGGTGGAAACCTCGAAAGGTTCATTGTAACTGGTAAAGTGGATGAAAAAAGGCCTTGATGGCGCAGCCCAATTGGTTGGTCCGACCAGATCAGCACCGCTGTTGACTCTACGATGCACAATGCCCTTTACACCGCCAGAGACAGAAGCAGATGGAAGAATATTATAAAAATGCATGGGATGAAGACGGGAGGACACGATCCTCCACATTGAGAAATACGAGCAGGGAGGAGGTGACATTCACCAACCAACACTGGGCCCGCGTGATGGATTACGGCCCCTCTCCTTGAGTCTTGGCTAGGCTTGAGTCCCAGCAGTGGGAACATTGATAGGCTGATTATGGTATGGTTGCGCCTGTATTTTGTAAAAGCTTAGGCAGTAATGGAAAAACATAATCCTGCTCCATATCTTTTTCTGTTCGCAAATTATAGTATAGAGAAGCTTGTTTTTCGTTTTTTTTTTAAGTCTCAACTGTACAACATTATTGCTATATGCGAAACCTGAATATAGTTTGTTCAGAAGTAACCGAATCGATTCCAATAACTTTTACACCATTTTATATTTTTTCTCCAAAAATATGTCACAAGTTAGAACAACCACACTTAATACAACACAGGTCAGAGCAAGTCATAGCGGGCATTAGGAGCCTGCGCAGAGCTGTATGCGGAAGCAAAACCACCCCTCAGTCGCCCGGTTGGACCATTGACCTTTTTCTTTGCGATGGGGAAAATCATCTTATGACAAAACCCGCTCTTGGGTGGAGCGGGAGATAGTGTCAGATTCTTACTGACTAAAGACCCCATCCCGTTCCTTCTAGCCTTCATACCGGGGCACGAGCTCCCTTTCGGACAACCCTGTCCCCAGTACGCTTCGACCCAGCTGGGCCCCTCCTGCTGCTGACAACTCTTTGAGGCGCGCGGGAACAGTGCGCGCCGTCGACGTCTGTGGACCGTTGACTTGACCATGTCGCTCATTTAGTGCAACAACGGCGTAATTACACTTTTTTCAAAACAAGTTTTATAATGTTATAATGTGCGGAAAGACTATTTTCATCGGGCAAAACATCATTTACGTTGATTTTATTTATAGGACGACCCACTGACCAACAATTAGAATTGTAATAAGTTTCACTAAAATGCCATAACCATTATTATTAATCTTTGACTGCATCTCCTGTAAAATTTCTAAAAATGTAATTACGTCATTGTTGCACCAAATGAGCGATGTGTTTATGTCGCCAACCAGGTACCTTAATGGGCTTATAACTTTGTGATTTTAACCGTCTTCGAAAAGGAGGATGTTCTATGTTCGGCTGAATGTATGTTTTTTTTGTATGTATGTTCACCAATATCTCGGTCAATTGTGGACCGATTTTGAAAATTATTTCTTGATAGAAAGGTTTTGATGGAAGCAATTCCAAGTTGGTCCCATAGAAATTTATGATCAGAACATGAACTTCAAAGATATGGAACAGAACTCTTCATAGGATCACAACAGAACTGTCGTCACAAGTATAATTGTTTTGTTTATACGTGTAGTCGATGACGGACTGAAAGCAAAGGGGGAGGGAATGTAAGTATTGAACTGATCTGATGATGAAGCCAGAAGGTAAATTAATGTAATGTAACCGTGCTTGGGATTATTAGAATCGTTATGAGATGCACTCTGGCTATAAGGTATTTAAGTTTGTCTGAGGGGTACTTTTTAGTGGTGGTACTTTTAAGGGGTATTTTTTGTGGTCGGTTATATTTTTTTTTTGACTTTGATGTAAAAAAGATACTGAAATGTACAAAATAAATTTTATTTCGGAAGTCGGTGTCAAATATGTATAATAATGGAAAAGTTTATATTTTAGATTTCTTAAAGTAAGGAACACGACTATCCGTTGTTCTTAAGCCACAAATTGATCTTCTGCATCTTTTTTGCATCCTGGAAATACGTTGTCTATTAGTTGATTGCCCATATCATAATTTAGTTCATCAGATTTTCACATCATCATCTTCCCGCCCTTATCCCGTTTTATTTTGGGTCGATGCAACACGTTTTTTCCTTCCATTCTGTCCTGACACTCGTCAGATTTTCATATAAAAATAGAAATATTTAAATTGAACGTTCTAAATATTACGAAGTCTATACAAGCGATAGTACAATAGAGGACGGGAGCAAGTATTAGGCGGCGGGGGTACTTGATGCATTTGCATAGCAAAATACAGAGTTGAAATGTGTTAGATAGAACAACGAAATCTAGAAGGTTTGTTTTTGGTAAATAAATTAGGTTTTGTAAAAAGTCATAGAACAAAAGTTGTTGTTTATGATGTTAGTAATACAGTCCTACACTGCAAGGTTGTTAATGTTTTCACAAATAACCCTGTATATATAGATAAACCATTTACAGGCACTTTAGAAATTTTAAGAAGTCAGAAAAATGGTGCTAATTGCACATAATGAAAATAGTTTGAAAGGTAACTGATTCGATCCGCGAATGGAGATTATTCGCGGATCGAATCGCCAAACGCTGCGTCATATCGAGTTATCCTATCGGCACATGCCCAAACCAAAACAACTGAATTTCACATTTAAAATATTAAAACAAATGATGTTTATTATTGTGAAGCTCAGTCTAGCATAAGGTTAATGGTTGATTTGTGAATTTAAAACAATTTGAAGATATATCCGAGTATAAAAGCTTCGAGAGTTCAGTGGCAAATACACAAGGTTGTCAACCATGGGGCGTCTTACGGCATTGGGTATAATAGGTAATTATTCAATTAAATTCAATTAAATTAAATTCAATTAAATTAAATTCAATTCAATTATTAATTCATCTAAATGTGTTACGTTTAACTGTATTCGCACACTGACCACAAAAAAACACCGCTTCAAGCTTCTTTTTAAGGCGGCCTTTTTTTGTGCTTTGTGTGTGGCGGTAGCGTCACAAAAAAACGCTTGAAGCCGCTTCAAGCTTCTACGGCCACAAGCTGTCGCACGCTTCAGCTGTTTTTTGCGGCGGCTTCTAAATTTTTTTTTTAGTATAGTTAAGTAACTTAGTACTTATTAAGGTAAGTTACTTAGTACTTATTTACTTTGACTGGCCTGTTGGTCTAGTGGTTAGTGGCCCTGACTGTTAAGCCGAAGGTCGAGAGTTAGATTCTCACCCAGGACAAATGTTTGTGTGTTGAACACAAACATTTGATCTGTGTCTATCTCTTCCACAATATCACACAACGACACCTAGTCCCAAACTAATCAGAGCTTGTGCTATGAGTACTAGACAACTGATAAACATACATAAATAAAAAAATATTAATAATTTTTTTTTTTTTATTTATAATTGTTATTAATTTGATTGCAATTTTATGATCCAATGATATTGAAATAGATAAATAATAATAATAATATTTCTAAATACAAACATAATTATTAAATAAATAATTTACACCCAGACACTACAAATCACACAAACAGTCGTCCAAGACCTACTGCATAGCAGTCAGGGCCTTTCCAACAAGCATTAAACCAACAGGCCTGTCGAATATGAATACTAATGATGTTTGTGTCACTCCAGCTTTGGTAGCTTCAGCGGCAGCGGCGCCCGCGCCCCAGTACTGCGGGTGCTCGCTCCCGCCCCCGCCCTGTCCACCGCCCCCACCGCCCTGCCCGCCGCCCGTGCCACCGCCATGCCCCTGCGACCCCTGCGCTCCACCACCTTGTAAGTAACCTTTGATTACCAGCCACGGTGCACGCAGGGTTTTGGACGACGAGCTATGGGTCGCTCACCGTCTGGCCGACCGGTAATCGACCGCACCGAGCCTTCCTGCGCTACCCCACCTTGTAAGTAACCTATAATTACCAACCACGGTACACGCAGGCTTTCGGACGACAAGCAATACCCATTTTTCAACGTCCGGCCTTCCGAAAATCGCCCGGACCGAGCCTAAGTCGTCGACTGCGTGTAGTGATGCATGCGAGATGTCAGCGAACTGTAAGGGCTCAGCAGAGCCGCGGGGATTTTCTGAAAAGAGCAACTGAAGGACACATGTTTCGTTTTAGTCAGTAAAAGTCTGACACGCCGTCACGCCGTCCCGCTCCACCCAGAGCGAGTCAAATATAATGAAACTAAAATATAAAGTAAATGGAAAATGTTACGCGTTCACGGCATCATCATCATCATCATCATTTCAGCCAAAAGACGTCCACTAATTGACATAAGCCACCCCAAGTGTCGCCATAACGACCCGTCCTGTTTGTCTCACATCTATCGGATTTCCCCTCACCAAGTCGTCGATCCAGCACTGCGTTTTCACGGCATATACACACCAAAATCGGTATAAAGCTGTGATTACGAACACCAATTACTGTATAGCAAGAGCGCATTAGAAAAAACTACTTTACTTTACTAAAACCACTAAATACTAATCTATCTCCGTCTTTTTTTAGCACCATGCGGTGATGGCATCGTCAAAGTGTTGGTGCAGAAGAACTGCGTGCCTGAACGCCTGAGGGCCGCCGGCTTCCAGGAGATCGCCGTCCCCGGAGGCACGTTCTACATCAGCGCATCCCCCGACGTCATCATCCAGCCGCCCCCGATCCTGGTGCGACCACCGCAACAGGCAGCGATCACTCCACCGGCCCTGTCCGTCCAGCCACCACCGGTACCAGCAGTGACTCCACCCCCGTTGTGTGTGAGACCACCTCCTCTGCCGCCGATCACACCTCCTCCAGTATTGGCTCGTCCTGGTCCAGTTCCCTGCGTGCAGCCTCCTCCTCTAGTTGTGCGAGTGCCGAAGCCTGCAACCATCCAGCCGGCGCCGATCAGTGTGACTCAGCCACGACCGTCCCCGATCAACCCAGCTCAGATTGTGGTGCGGCCACCTAAGCCTCCGACCATCCAGCCTCCTACCATCTGTGTGTCGACGTCTTCGCTGCAAGGACAGCAGATCCCGTGCGGGTGTGTGCAGCCACCACCACCCCCGTGTCCCGCCCCTTGTCCTTCCCCGTGCCCCTGCGAGCCTCCCCCACCCCCGCCATGCCCGTGCGAGCCACTCCCGCAGCCCTGTCCATGCCCCTGTGAACCTCCACCCTGTTCACCATGCTAAATAACTGAATAACTATAGGATTTAGTCTTAAGACGGCCCAATTTGAGAACCACTGCTAAGAACGATGGAACCGACGCTGGGGGAGGAAGAAATACACCGTCACGTAAATCTAGCTGAGGTTTCTAAATGCCTCAAATACTCCAATAAACCCCTCAAGAATGCTGAACAACTTTGCAAGAACCACAGTATGAATAAGACAGCAGTGTAGCAACTATTCAGTTCGTCCTATACCGGGTCGTTTTTAGATTAAAATCTTTTGTTAATTTTAGTATGCTTCAAAGATCTCTTAAACAGTGTCTTTACGATGACTATGGCATGTGATAATGGTAATTAGTGATAATATAATTCCCCGTACTGAGTTTTGAATGTGTGTCGTTTACAAATGTATATACTAAGTATTTATGTATTTTAATATCGAATTATTATACGCATATGTATTATTTTGGTTTGTTTTGTTCCTACACCTCTTAGATTACTGGTTTCTGCATGTACGTGGGTGGTTATCGACCTCTGCACGAACTGAGGAGCAAGCCTTGGCCAACTAAATAAAGCTTGTAAAAAAAATAAGCTTTTATTTAGTTTCACCTGTCCCGATGTTTGTCTGTAATCAAATCTTGCAAATTCAATTTGATCCACTTGCGGGTTACCAATTAAGCTGAAATTTTGCATGCATGTATAAATCAGATGACAATGCAAAATTATTATAACATGGAGCTGTTCTGATGATGGAACTGGAAGGTGGCTATAGGAGCTTGGTAGTTAAACGACACAACCCCATCGAGTTTGGGCTCGTATGATTTGTCTTGACGAAGATTAATTATATAGGTATACCGAGCTATAAAAGCTTGCTATAAATGATTTTCATTAACCCTTCAGATACCGTCAATTAGAGACACAATAGTAAGACAATAGATGCGCGGCCACCGGTGGTCGCTTGGGGATTCATGAATTAAAAGCTGGTTACAAGATATGTTTTTGATGGCATAGCAATGTTTCTTCACGGCATCCGTTACACAACTGACCTCTAAGCTACGCAAGCTGACTGGCTGCCACTGATCTTCAAAGTTGGAATAATAAAAGATCATCTACGGCGCGTCGACAGCTACCGCCGAGCTGTCTCAACGAGTGTAGTTACCTACTTATACCCCTGGCTCATGTTGCTCATGTGTATGAGCTCCAAGCCAGCTCCAGATAACGAGGTGCATGGTTTTTGACGTTTTATAAGTGCCCATGTAGGCCTCTGTGACACGCAGTTGCTGAGTTAGGTGCCTTTTTGACCTTGCACAAATTCTTCTGTGTTTATTGTATTTCTTAATTTATATTTTTAATATGTGTGAGGTTCAAATAAACGGTTTTCTTTCTTTCTTTTCTTTTTCTTTCAGTGCGTGTTGCCAGTGATGACATGGTTCCGAAACGTGGTCGCCACAATGGGTCTCATCAGAAAGCATACAGAAGGCTTAAAGTCACCAAAAAGACAATGGCTATGCTCAGAGTTTCCTTGCGTGATCGAAACAGAAATTAAGATATTGACCAGATAGTGATTATTATGTTTGATTGGTAGTATTGTGCTATCTTCAAGGTTCACTTCTAAACAATTTAGTAAATGAATCATCGATTGTACAATTGAAATGCGTCGAGACTAGCAATTATTCTATCTTATCTCTAGAAAAGTTTACTTTTTAACCGACTTCGAAAAGGAGGAGGTTCTATGTTCGGCTGAATGTATGTTTTTTTTTTGTATTTATGTTTACCGATATTTCGGTCAATTGTGGACCGATTTTAAACAAAATTGTTTTGATTGAAAGGTTATGTTTATGTATGTATGTGTTATGGTTTTGCTTCCAAGTTGGTCCCATAGAAATAGTGTTATGATCTGATCATAAACTTCGAAGATATGGAACAGAACTCCTCATAGAATCATAGCAGAATTGTCATAACAAGTAAAATTGTTTACACGTGTAGTCGATGACTGACTGAAAGAAAAGGGGGAGAGGATGCATCGAACTGATCTGGTGATAAAACCGGAAGGTAAATTCATGTAATATAACCGTATTTGGGATTATTAGAATCGTTATGAGATGCACTCTGGCTATAAGGTAATTTATGTTTGGCTGAAGGGTAGACACATAACTAAAAAGTGAAAAATAAAAAAGTTTTTACAAAAAGAATTAAACTGACTTCAATGTAAAAAACACTGAAAAGTACAAAATAATTTTAATTTCAGAAGTCGGTGTTAAATAACGAAGAGACAAAATTAGGTATCTATTATAGAAACACCGACTTCTGAAATTAAAATTATTATGTACTTTTCAGCGTTTTTTACATTGAAGTCGGTTTAATTTTTTTTGAAAAAAGTTTTTTTAGATTAAAACACCGCTTACAAAAGGTCGAATATCAATGTTAACCAAAGTAAACAACATTATTTTTAGTTTGTGCGAAACCTAAGCATACCTATGTAGTTGGTTCAAAATTAGGAACTGAATGTATTACAATAGTTTTTACACAATGTTATATTTTATCCCAAAAATATTTAAAAAGGTCACAAGTTGGACACCACTGACATTAAGTAAAACCTAGATCACCGCAGGTCATAACGAGTATTAGGCTTCAGCAAACAGATTTTTTATGATACAACTAGCTTTTGCCCGCGCGGCTTCGCTCCCGCTCTTCCCTACTCCACCCTACTATACCCAACTCTACCCTACCCTACTCTACACTACTCTACCCTACCCTACCCTACACTACTCTTCCCTACTCTACCCTACTCTACCCTACTCTACCCTATTCTACCCTACTCTACCCTACTCTACCCTACTCTACCCTACTCTACCCTACCCTACTCTACCCTACTCTACCCTAATCTACCCTACTCTACCCTACTCTACTCTACCCTACACTACCCTACTCTACCCTACTCTACCCTACTACTCTACCCTACTCTACCCTACCCTACCCTACTCTACCCTAATCTACCCTACTCTACCCTAGTCTACCCTACTCTACCCTACTCTACCCTACACTACCCTAATTTTTTTCCATAAGAACCTTCTCCTCACAATAACAATCACAACAAAAAAAAAATCAGCCAAATCGGTCAAGCCGTTTTCATGCCAAGTCGTGACAACGGAAAACGGGGGTCATTTTTATATATATACTAGCTTTGCCCGCGCGGCTTTGCTCCCGCTCTTCCCTACTCCACCCTACTATACCCAACTCTACCCTACTTTACCCTACTCTACCCTACTACTCTACCCTACTCTACCCTACCCTACCCTACTCTACCCTACACTACCCTAATTTTTTTTCCATAAGAACCTTCTCCTCACAATAACAATCACAACAAAAAAAAAATCAGCCAAATCGGTCAAGCCGTTTTCATGCCAAGTCGTGACAACGGAAAACGGGGGTCATTTTTATATATATAGAAGATAGATATAGATAGATAGAAGATAGAAGATTATGACATTTTGTTAATATACCTTTACATAAAAATACTGGACATGTGTTTCGGGTTTCGCATACTCATACGCAAACTCTTGAAGCTGTAAAAAATTAAACTTGTAAGTTCACGAGAAAAAACGGGCCAAGAGCGTGTCTGGCCACGCTCAGTGTAGGGTTCCGTAGTTTCCCGTCCGTCACAGCTTAAGAGTTCAAATTAACAGCGCGAAGTAGCCCAAAGTAAAGCGCTATCTCTCGGGAATCTCAATTTAGCACTACAAAGCTGTTTGGTACCAATGTGTATATCAATCACGCCGATAAAGAATTAACCCTTCAGATACCGTCAATTAGAGACACAATAGTAAGACAATAGATGCGCGGCCACCGGTGGTCGCTTGGGGATTCATGAATTAAAATAAAAAGAAGAAAAAATATGTTTTAATAGGGTACCCGCTCCCCCCCCCCCCCCCACCACGTAAATTAGGGAGCGATTTTTTTTTCATTTCAACCCTAACGAGTGATATATATTGTTGGATAGGTATTAAAAAATCAATACGGGTTTGCTGAATTCGTTTTTTGATAATGTTAATATTTTCGGAAATAATCGCTCCAAAAGTTAAAAGAAATGTAACCGAACGGACCGAGCTTAACCCTTCAGATACCGTCAATTAGAGACACAATAGATGCGCGGCCACCGGTGGTCGCTTGGGGATTCATGAATTAAGTCGTGGACGGTGCGTAGTGTTTCAGGCGCGCCTCAAGGAGATGTCAGCATCCGTAGGAGCCCAGCAGAGCCGAAGCCTACTGCGGCCATGAGCTAAGTGAAAATGAGCCCCCGGGGCCCTGGAACGCAAGGCAAATAAAAACTTTTTACAAAAAAAAAATTAAACCGATTTCAATGTAAAAAACACTGAAAAGTACAAAATAATTTTAATTTCGGAAGTCAGTGTTAAATAACGAAGAGACAAAATTAGGTAGGTATCTATTACCGAAACATCGACTTATTATAGGTATCTATTACCGAAACACCGAAACATGACTATAAAACAGTTTTTTATTTTTTCACTTTTTAGTTATGGAAAAAAGTACTTACCCTTCAGATAAACATAAATTACCTTATAGCCAGAGTGCATCTCATAACGATTCTAATAATCCCAAATACGGTTACATTACATGAATTTACCTTCCGGCTTTATCACCAGATCAGTTCGATACATCCCCTCCCCCTTTTCATTCAGTCAGTCACCAACGACACGTATAAACAAAGCAATTTTACTTGTTACGACAATTCTGCTATGATTCTATGAGGAGTTCTGTTCCATATCTTCGAAGTTCATGATCAGATCATACCAATATTTATATGGGACCAACTTGAAAACATAGCCTTTCAGTCGAAAAAAAAAATTTCAAAATCGATCCACAATTTACCGAAATATCGGTGAACATACATACAAAAAAAAACATACATTCAGCCGAACATAGAACCCTCGTTTTCGAAATCGGTTAAAAAGGAACAAACGAGTGGGTTTTAACCCTTCAGATACCGTCAATTAGAGACACAATAGTAAGACAATAGATGCGCGGCCACCGGTGGTCGCTTGGGGATTCATGAATTAGTCAGTAAAAGTCTGACACGCCCTCAAACTCCACTCAAGGGCAGGAGATGTAATTAGATGATGTCCCACCTAAAAAAAAGATAATAGAATTAGGGTAGAACTACACTGCTCACATGTGTGCGACACATGCCTACCTGGGCGCGTCGGTCTCCAGACAATTTCTATGGAAACTAGTTTTTAAGAGCTACACTTGATCCAAGCTACGCGACGTCATTCTACGAACAAATCAGGCCTGTTATACGAGTGCGTCGTCGGTCTAATGTAGATCTAGCTTTATTTCAGTTGAAATAAAACAACTTCTGGACATTACGATACCTGAAGTATGAATTAACGTTCATAATTTTTACGTTTTGCTTAAAATACCCTAACATCAATCATCATAAAAAACATTTTTGAATAGTAGAAAACCGATTGTCTGCTTTACTCAGATCTGAAATTCTGAACACATTCCATGCAAGAAAGGGTATGGCCCACCATTCATACAAATTTGGCTGACAGTGGACTTATTATATTCAGAAAAATACAATTCATAAAATAATTAATAATTATTAATTTATGAAATAATAAACCTGTTAAATTTATTACAGGTTTAACTAAAAGTTCGAGGAAATTAGTTAATTCAGTTTTAATTGTTACACTATTTTATGGTTAGATTCAAAATGGCGGATGTAGCACAGCAAATTAAATTATACCAGATTATTTAATTTGTAAAAGAATAGTACATTGTTAGACTAAATAAATAACTTTCACCCCGAGGTAAGCACTGTGCTATTCATTACGGATACAAGGAAAGTAAAAATAAAATACTTAATAAAAAGTTTGTAAAACCTGAGTCGTCGTACCTATGATTTTAGGTAGATATCTTTTTTCTTTAATAGGTGGCGAAAGGTTTTCTATAACTGCTTTAGCCTCCTCTCTTAAGAAATTAGGTGTTTTAATCTGATAAACTTATCATTCTCTGCTGTACGGAAATGTAAACAAAACTCTACAACTCGAAAAAATTCAATGACGGATTGCCACTTTCCCGCCATTTTGTTTTTTTTTCTATGGCCGGCCAGCTATTCAGCCTTTATTTTTCATTATTGAAGTATTACAGAATTATTTGTAATTTATTAAAATTACAGTAGGTATTATAAAGAAGTTATTGAAACACTGTAGTTGGCCCATAATTAAAAGAAAAAAATCATCTTACAATTTACGGATAATTAAAACAGCCATTAACTTCACATAACTAATCCTGCTAAACGACACAATTTTTTATTCTCAATTTTATTAGCCAAATAATTATCGATGCAGTTTTATTGATGAACGAGATGCTTATTATTGGTATAATAAATGATGTTTAGTAATCTGTTAGGTAATCTTTATTATTAGGCCTGAAGGACTTTGTATCCATGGTCAAAAAATTATTTAAAAAAATACTTCAAAATGGTTTCAGGAACCTCGGAAACACTGCATTAACCCTTCAGATACCGTCAATTAGAGACACAATAGTAAGACAATAGATGCGCGGCCACCGGTGGTCGCTTGGGGATTCATGAATTAATGAATATACTTATTGTTTAATTTAATTTTTCCGAACTCTTAATGACGTGATAATATTTTAATAATTATTTCTAGTAATTATTAAGATTTTTAATATAAATAATAATCTTGTCAGCGGTATTGTAAATTTTCGGCCTTATCTTGGCCAACCCCTTTGCCTTCGTGATGAGGAAAATCACTTCATCCAATTGGGAGGAATGTGGAGTTGTCGAGGACCTACAACATTTATTGATGGAATGAGTCTAATATGAGTCCAGCAGAAATAGTTTGATAAGGTCTCTAGATTTGAATAGAACTGACGTAGGCATGTTCCATAACATTCTAGCCCAACCAAATAGAGACAATGCGAAAGATTTGTTCGAATTCATGGCCCATGTTTTTTGATGTGTATATAATTGTTTAGGATACGATGGGACTGACATACGCTATGCGTAAAAGCCCCTATAAATAAATAAAGAGAAAAAAAAACGGGAACATTTTGACTTTTAGGAAAAGTTAATTCATACTTCTGCTCCCCTAGCCTAGTTACAACCGTTTCGCTTGCGTCGAACGCTTCGAGTTGAGCTTGCCACCAATTCTTTTGTTCTGACCACGTGACATACATTTGACGCTTTCTACAAACGTTAACTATTGCAGATTAGCAACTTGGCTAGGGGTACTGGTACGGATTAGTTCACCTAAGAGTCGCCACATCGAGCAATTCTCGCATTCACTTGACGCCCGGAGACCGAATTACGATAGTAAATAACCCACGAACAGTATAATCTGTTATCTATCCATAACGAATTTAAATATTCCAAATATTATAGTTTTTTAAATTTTTAAGATAAACCGTAGCCATCGTCAGTGTTGCAAAACTAAATAATTCGAAATTTAAAAAACAGTTCCAAAGACCGTTACAAAACATTTGTTTGAGGGTGACAATACAAAAACTGGGTATTTTATCTAAAGAATTTATTGAAATTGAACTCTAAGTGTAAGTTAATTAGGTTGATTTTGGAAAGTGTCAGGGTTCTGCAAATGGCGGTTCTTTGATTGGAATTTTGAGTAAGTACAGAGTATAAAAGGTAATTTTTCAGAACAATTTCCATCAGACGATCGAAAAATGGCGAAGGGCAAAGTCATATGGTTATCGGGTAAATATTTCTCATTTATTTCTTTTTTAAGTATACCTCACTTACACCCAAAACATCTCTCGATTTAAATATCATTTTTAAACTTTTTAGCATTTATTACTAAAATAGTCTAATGATTGGGTAACTAAATAACTCTGGTAGTAATTTTTGAAAACAGTCCTCCAAAATGGATTTCAATTAATAAAAATACTATCCTTACTTTTCTAAAATTATTATAATAAAATAGGAAATAATTAAAGAAGCTAGTAAATTTTTAAACAATTACGATCTATTAAACGTTAAAATATATAAAGTATAAAATCAAAAATATACTAAATATAAATATTATATATATTTATTTTGAGATGAGATATTTGGAGATTCAATCATTGTCTACTCTACTGCATGAATTAAGAGGCATTTTTTTTTAAATTTTCTTATTGTTTGTCAACAGTTCTTTTCCTGGGTACTGCGCTGGGGCAGCCGTGCCCTCAGCCAGAACCTCAGTTCCCCTGCCCGTGTCAGCCACAGCCGGCCCCACCAGCTCCATGTGACGGGGCCCAGCAGATTGGACCCTGCAACCCCTGCGAGCCGCCCGTCAACTATGTGTACGGACAGGCTCCGTCGGGTAAGTTTTGGAGAGGCAGAAAAAGACGTGGTTAACTTATCGAGCTCCCTAGGGTATCATAAAAAAATCTTGGATTTTTCTAGAACAATATGTAGAAACTAAAATTTTCGGCCAAAAAATGTTCGTATAAACGTTTGTACCAAAGACATTAAACATTAATTACCAATAGACAGGACATGGCGAACAAAATTCTAATCCGAGACTAGTTACTAAAGTAGTAACAAGTCGCTGTCACCTGTACCTGTCAAGTCGCGTTGTGTCCGCTATACGCATCAAAAGAAAATAGTTTTTGGGGAAATATGCCGAGTTGCGCATTGCACCATTGTCAATCGTATTATGGCAAATCGACTGGACCTAACTCCAGTTTATTTTCGCAAATATTTTTCGTCTTTACTGAGCCATAGGATGACAATTTTTCTAAGACATTTCTCCTGATGGCCGCTATATTGTATCTATTAAATCTCTTTGGTTTGTACAAATCGACAATTAAAGGTTTTTCAAGGTCATTCAAGTTGTAAATTCGGCGCTCCAGAGGTAGGAACTTGAGAGCCTAGACCAAGTGATACCGTGTCAGTACTCCTAGCAAAAAATATATGATGATGATAACGTCAAGTGGACAAACCTGTCGACTGTATGATTTCATTTTGTCTAGAGCTGTTAAGAGCCTAGGCACACTGACGGATTACATATCAGCGATAATAACAATCAGCCCCCCCTAGCCAAGTTACAACCGTTTCGCTTGCGTCGAACGCTTCGAGTTGACTTTGCCGCCAAATCTTTTGTTCTGACCATGTGACTGAGCGTTCAAAGGACGTCGTTCCCGTACATTTGAAGCTTTCTACTAGCGTTAACTATTGCAGATTAGCAACTTGGCTAGGGCTTGGTCTTATTACGGTTTTCAATTGAAAAGTCTTGACATTTTAGTAAGTCTTGTTATGTCTATGGGCTTTCAACAATCACTATATTGAATGTGATTTGTAGATAGACTTGTTGCTTTGGTAGAATTTATAGGTTCTTAGACACTATGATTTGGAAGATTGTTAGTGGCCCCATATCAAATACTTTTGAAAGGATCATTTAGAAAGTAACCTACCTACTAAAATAAGTTTTTATTGTCGTCTTATATGTTGTTCTAAAAGGCTAAAAACTCTTTACAGAGTATCATATAGTCATTATTCATTCAGTCCTAGCTTTTTATCAATATGAGAATTTAAGATTGTGTATAACATGTTACGAATTTAGGCATATGTCGGGGCCCCTGTAGCTCGGGGGCCCCGTATCGTAGATACGGCTGATACTGCGGTAACTACGCCCCTTTATACATGTATTCAAATTGCCCTGTTCCACTAGCATTGTAGACAGCTGCGCGTCGAGATCTTGGTTCGACTCCTCGGTTTAGAAAATTAATGTTGAGGTTTTTTACATAAACCAGGAGCATACATAGTTAGTACTCAGTAGACAATATTGTTAATTAGTACCAAAGGCTGGCTTTTACTTCGGTCAAAGGATAAGCATTGCCATTCAGCGTGGCAATGCCACCAGTCTTTTGGGTAGGTACCTACATTTCCAGTCGACAGCGATGCGGAGGAATTTTTCGACGCCTTACTTTAAATTGCCATTTTTTTTTTAGTTCTTTAGTGTTTTATTTTTTAAGTTAGTTTTAATTAAGTTTATAAATTTATTTGTTGTTGAAGAAGTTAAATAAATATGAATTACCCCTATTGTATTAAATCTACTCGTAAATAAATTATAAATGGCAAAATCTGCGAGTAACGTTTACCTTCTTTTGAAGGAATGAAAGTCTGATGAATAGATAAAGCAATTTTTTTACTGCCACAGGCTCCATCCTAATCCGGCCCGGACAGATCAGGTTCCCAACACCAGCCCCGATCGTGGTCCGCCCTGGAGAGATCAGGCTGCCTCAACCACCCGCAATATGGGTGAAGCCTGCCCCCGTGCAACCACCCACCCCAGCGCCGATAACGGTGCGACCACCGCCCGTTCAGCCCCCAACTCCATCGCCGTTCTACGTCCGAGTACCACCCGTGAACCCACCGCAACCGCCCCCAATGATCGTCCGACCCCCACCTGTAGCTGTGCCCAGACAACCACCAATCAGGGTAAGTTGTGTATCATGGTTGGCAATCGGTCTTGTGATATCCTCTAGGGCATCAAGCTGAATAAATTAACCGACTTGGTATTACATGGATCTCACAACTTTTTACGGTAGAAGAACTGAGTAGTAAGCCTTGGTTTTCCTACAAGTTATGTTTTAGCTGGCATAATTATTAACAGGCATAATGTAAAATCTTGGTAGCGTAAAACATAGCTCAAGAAAAACTCCCACTTAAATATCTATTCGGGAGCAGTGGTGGCCGATTGCTAACGGCCCCGACTTACGAGTTGTAGGTTGCGGGGTACCCAGCCAGGCGCATTACTGTGTGTAATTTGTTTCATCACCACTGCTCTCAAAACGGTGAAGGAAAACATCGTGAGGAAACCAGCATGTTCTAGAACCAAAAAATTCGAAGACACGTGACATCCACTAACCCGCACGGGGCCCTTGTGATGGATTACGGCCCTCGCCTAGAGAGGAAGCCTGAGTCCCAACAGTGGGAACATTATAAGGCCACAATGCAATGTAAAGATCTAACAAACTTATCCATTTCCAGGTACAACCACCACCAGTGCAGCCCCCAGTACCTGATGCGCTAGTGGTCCGACCACCCAAGATCATCGTGCCAGCACCCCCGACCATCTGCTTCCGCCCCAACCCACCCCAGAACTTCAGGACCCTTGGAGCTGCAACCATCTGCAGAGTAAACGGACAGAACGAAGCACCACCCAACAACAGTCCGTGTGGCTGTCCCTGTCCTCCTCCACCGTGCCCACCGCCTTGCCCACCCCCACCCCCACCCTGCCCCTGCTCCTGCCCACCCCCCTGTCTATGCCCATGCTAATAGGAATATAATATATATGTAGTTTTATGTATATATATAATTTAGTATACATTTGTAAGTGAATGAACGTTTGAAATAAAGTACGGGTAATTGTGCAATTTTAAGTTAATTGTTTAATTTATTTTTCTTTTGTAACCTATGATCATTTTTAACCGACTTCGAAAAATACAAAATAATTTTAATTTCGGAAGTCGGCGTTTCTATAATAAATACCTAATTTTGTCTCTTCGTTATTTAACACCGACTTCCGAAATTAAAATTATTTTGTACTTTTTGAAGTCGGTTGAATTTTTTTTGTAAAAAGTTTTTTATTTTTCACTTTACAAAACAAAACACAATAACTCTCAACAGCGTTTAAGAGGTTAAACCAAAGTGGTACTTGCTAAAAAAAATCAGGAACCTAAAGGTAAAACAAACACAAAATGAAATACATACATTTTATTATCCAATGAAGAATACATACATCAAGATCAATACATAAAAATATTATTTTGATAATTTTGAATAATACATACAATTTTTTTTTTCAATCCAGGCGTAAGTAATATTTCAAGACAGACTTTAAATAAATTCAAATAAAAAATAGTAATATTCTGAGATCAATGCCATAATTTAAAATAATTTCTGAATTAAGTACATTTTTTTAACATTTATCTTGCAATTAGATAATATTTGCCAAAAATATTTGATAATCTTTCGATGTAACATAAATAGTATACTTGTAAACATTTCCAATACACCTGAAGTATTTTTTAAAATTTGCTTTTCTTAATGATAATCAAAATGCCATCATATGTGCCTGGTTGTCATATCCGCCACTACATTTTGTCATCATCGTAGGGATGGCTCCCGAGATCTGAGTGTTACTACTATAGTGGGATGAAGATGTTTTGCTATTTATAAAAAAGGACGGCCAAGACCACCTAAGCCCAGACCTAAACCACCCAGGCCTCCGTATCCCATCCCTCCCAAGCCTCCCAGGCCTCCTAACCCACCCAGACCGAGTCCAAAACTCGGTACGGATTCACAGACAGTTGCGCCTCCTAGTCCTCCAAGACCGAGACCTAGGCCGCCGAGACCTCCGATCCCACCGAGTCCTCCGATTCCGCCAAGGCCACCGAGTCCCAGACCACCAAGCCCGCCGAGCCCACCAAGTCCGCCGAGCCCGCCAAGCCCGCCGAGCCCACCAAACCCGCCGAGCCCACCAAGGCCGCCAAGTCCTCCTAGGCCAAGCATAGGTCCTGGAGATGACTCGCAGATAGTCGTGGCACCCATTCCACCCATACCGCATCCGCCTAAACCACCCATGAGACCTCCAAAGCCTATGTTCGGTACCGTTTCGCAGACAGTCTGTTCTCTTAAGCCACCGAGTCCTCCGAAGCCAAGACCTCCAAGTCCTCCAAGTCCGTAAAGGCCTCCCATTCCACCTAAACCATAGCCGAACGACGGAACAGATTCGCAAACAGTGGCGCCTCCTAATCCTCCTAGGCCTAAACCGAGACCTAATCCGCCGTAACCCATATTAGGTACAGATTCGCAGACAGTTGCAGCCCCTAAACCACCAAGTCCTCCAAAGCCGAGACCACCGAGGCCGCCAAGTCCACCGAGACCAAGGCCTCCTAAACCGCCTAAGCCTCCGAGGCCATAACCGAAGGATGGTACAGATTCACAAACAGTTGCGCCGCCTAAGCCTCCTAGGCCGAGGCCTCCTAAACCTCCCAATCCTCCGACGCCATAACCGAAGGATGGTACAGATTCACAGACAGTTGCGCCGCCTAAGCCGCCAAGGCCGAGACCAAGACCGCCGAGTCCTCCGATTCCGCCGAGGTAGCCAAGTCCGCCCAGGCCGATGGGGCCAGATTCACAGACTGTCGCTCCGAATCCGGGCAGGTAGTTAGGGCCGGACTCGCATACTGTGGTCTGCCCCAAACCCAGAGGATTGCATCGGGCAACGCACAGGAAAGCTAGAAAAATACATTGTAATTAGTTATAGGTAAAATATAAAGTCCTCCATTACGCGGTTCGGCTGTGTTGGAAGGCCTCCCACATGGATATATTCGGTTCACAAATATTCGAGTGGATACTATACACTGAAATATTCGTGAACCGCCCCGCCGCCGCCACCATACGCTCGCGTTCATCTGTTCGTCTATGATTTTAACAAATGCTTTTGGAGCGCGGCGTCAGGCGTTTGTCTATGTTTCATTGTTTATTGCATTCTCTATAAATATTTCTACACAAGACACTTATTAACATAAATTCACGCTTTTTACCAATGTTATGTATTAATTATTATTATTATTATTTACTATTATTTTTCCAATATTTGTTTCATCAATGTTCGTATTGATTATTTTGTTCCCATACCTACTTAAATAGTTTATACTAGCTTTTGCCCGCGGCTTCACATAATCCCAGGATAAAAAGTATCCTATGTGTTATTCTGGGATATGGTCTACTCGTGTACCAAATTTCATCGAGATCCGTTCAGTGGTTTTTGCGTGAAAGAGTAACAAACATCCATACATGGATGGATGTAATGATGTTTGTACATCCATCCATACATACAAACTTTCGCATTTATAATATTAGTAGGAAGTAGGATTATTTTTTTTTCTTTCGACGGGGAAAATCATCATTGACGAAACCCGCTCTTGGGTGGAGCGGGAGACAGTGTCAGAGTCTTACTGACTAAAAACCCCGCGCCGTTCCTTCTAGCCTTCATACCGGGGCTCTAGTTTCCTTTCGGATAACCCCGACCCCGGTAGGCTTCGACCCAGATGGGCCCCTCCTGTTGCTGACAACTCCTTGAGGCGCGCGGGAACAGTGCGCGCCGTCGACGCCTTGGCTCGGTCCGGACAGTTACCGGACGATCGGACAGCGAGCTACCCATGGCTCGCCGTCCGCGAGCCCGCGTCTACGGTGGCCGGAAATCGGGATCGGAATCCCGGCGGCGGCGGCGGGGGCGCCGTTGCCTGATGCGGTCTGCCTCCTCCTTTGCTAGCATTACTGCTTCGCAGAAGGAGGCGCCCGCCTGCCACTCCTCCTCGCTCCGGACCATGGCCTGAATCAAGGCCCGTCGCGAGAGGTCTCCGCCGCCGATCGCCCCCACGAGAGCACGGCGTTGCTCCGCCCAATAGGAAGTAGGATAGTCTCCGTGAGTGTGACCGTGGCATCACCGCGAGCCCTAACATTCTGTTAGGGCTCGCGGTGATGACTAGCGCTGCGTTATTTATGTCTATAGATATCGCAGCATATGCTGAGTGAGGTGCCTTTTTGACCTTGCACAAATTTTAAAGTTATTTTTTGTTTTCAAATTAAATTGTTTGGTATTTTCTGTATTGTATCGTATTCTACTGCTTTTTAACCCACTTCGAAAAGGAAGAGGTTCTATGTTCGGCTGAATGTATGTTTTCGTCGCTTGCCAACCGATTTGAAAAATAATTTTTTGTTGGAAAGGGTATACTTCCCAAATGGTCCCATAGTCACCAAGTTGGGATCTGATGATGTGATCTTGGCGAAATCGAGGGAACTCCTCAAATTCAATTTAATTTTTTAGTGAAGTCGGTTATTTTTTTTTATAAAAAGGTTTTTTATGATTGTTTTTAATGTATATTTCGTAAGTCTGCAGATAGGTCGGGGGTTATTTTTTACCCTCGTACCCTCACACCCATCTTATTTGGTAATTTTAAATATGGCAGAAAAACGTTAGTCAGCTAGTTTAACATATTATAAAGTTCAAAAGTTTCTTTGTTTCAACACGCTAATCTCATAAACTACTGATTCGAATTGAAAAAATCTTCTAAATCGACCGATTTTGAAGTTTATTATTGTATACTCGTATCTCAGAAGAATCTGCATGGTTCTCATGTGATTTGACCATTAAAAATATACTGTATGGACTTTAAAAGAGACTTTGACCCTTGAAAGAAAAATTGGCCTCACCATACAAAATTACAAACTTGTGTGGACAGTTTGTATGGAGAGGCCGACTTTTTTATTCGTATCCTAAAAAAAAAAATTATGGAAGGTTGTTCAGTTTCGTCTACTGAGTAAGCCCTTGAAGTTTGCGGAGGGCTGTCCCTTACACCTTGTATAGATGGCATCAATAGCCAGGACTGTGATGCAACGAAAGCTTAGGAAAAAAACAGTTTTAATATCAAAAAGATTATCAACTTACCAGCTAATATGATTGCCTTGGATGCCATTTCACTGCTGATGACAGTCTGTGTCCACAACCCAGCTTTCCTCCCATTTTATACGAAAAAAACTAATCAAATTTATTATTGAAAACTATCTTTCACGAGTCGATAAGTCGACCGTATCGGATGATCTTCGAAAAATATTTTGAAATTGAATTTTAAAGTTAATTAGAAAATGTTTTTGAAAACATTGGGGGATTAAAGTTTCTTATTGTATAAATATTAGTAGTTGGAGCTTGGATAATGATTTATCGTCATTCAAATGGTAAGATTCATCTGTTGTACTCCTATCTGTGTGCTCTTTTCTTAACAATTAATTATTTATTTACTACTAGCTTTTGCCCGCGCGGCTTCGCTCCCGCTCTTCCCTACTCCACCCTATACCCAACTCTACCCTACCCTATTCTACCCTACTCTACCGTACTCTACCCTACACTACCCTAATTTTTTTTTCCATAAGAACCTTTTCTTCACAATAACAATCACAACAAAAAAAGAATTAGCGAAATCGGTCCAGGCGTTTTGAGTTATGCGCTTACCAACACATTTTGCGATTCATTTTTATATTATACATACGAAAAAACTTAATATAAGTAGTAAACAATAACTTGAAAAGTCATGTGCAAAGGCCAGCTTGATTCTACTATTATTTTTCTGCCAAAGAATAAAAAAAAAAGAAAACATTAAAAAAAAATCACAAAATATAAAATCCGTATACATCGCTATCTCTAATTAAAAAGTAAATTTAAAAGTTTTTGACACCTTTGACAGTTTAGTTGAATTAAAATCAGCAGTGTATCAAATCATTAATTGATTATTAGGCGGTACGAAATCCGCCGGGTCAGCTAGTATAACAATAGTACCTACATTATGATATAAGCGTGTAATGTTAGTGATTACAGTCGAGGCGGTATTTAGACCCGAGCCATGGCGAGGGTCTTAAGAAAGCCGAGAACGGTAATCATTAATTACTCACGTGTATCATACGACGTTTTTCAATACACTTGTGAATAAAATAACTGTAAAACTAGTAGATTTTGGTGCCGATAAAACTCTGTTTTCATATGGGCGCCCATTATTTTTTTCCTCGTGGGGACCTGCGCCCGTCCTGATACGAAAATGTAATAAAATTATGGCGGTAGAGAGGTTGAACAATAAGGTTTTAACCACATTATAGCACTAGTGCGTAATGGTAATCAAAATGTCACATGTATAGGTTTGACCACTATCTCACCTGATGGTAAGCGATGATGTGGCCGACGATGGAACAAGTGCCATTATATACCTAAGTGCAGTGCAATAAGAGTCACTTTATGAGCAAGTGTATTGAAAAATAATATTCCACAACTATCTCACAACACCATCTAGTCCCAAACTATGCAGAGCTTGTGTTATGGGTACTAGACAACTGATAAACATCTATATATATAAAAATCAATGCCACTTTTCGTTGTGATATTATAACTCAAGAACGGGCTCACCTATCCAAACCAAATTTTTTGGCTTTGTTCGGACTATTTAGTAGATGGTTTATGTGAAGTTTGCTTATAATCTGTCGAGTGGTTCTTCATTTATCACATTTTTTGTAATAAATGAATTCAATAAATGGCGGATCAGTTTGTATTAAAACTTTTTTGAGATCGGGAATTTGCTGTCACATTGAAATTTAATTATTTTTTTCCATGTTGTTATGTCATTCATGTAGATATTTCATTTTGGACGTGATAATAATTATTGTGGCTTTGTGTTTATATTTAAACATAATTGTTGAGTGCATTCATACCAACGGTTTTTTTAAATAAAAGAAAAATGCCACGAGCCAGACGGGCAAATATAGGTCGGCGAACGCGTATTGCAAATGATACGGCATTATTAAGACGATCACAGACTGCAGATGAACGCGCACAAGCTAATGCATCACAGCGTGAACGTAATGCACAAAATAGATCTGTTGACCCTGTACCTGTACTGAATCTTGCACGGCGATCACGAATACGTCGTGCTGTTTTGGCTGAAATGATGCGTGCTGCTTTTAATTACAACGGTCAGATTGATTATAGTATGTACGGATACATTGGAATGATGGACGCAATATGTCCACATTGTGATGCGGCTAAATTTCCAGGTGAAACGCCTGGCATGTGTTGTGCTAATGGCAAAGTGAGATTGCCAGCATTAGAAACTCCACCCGAACCTTTGTATTCATTTATTTTTGGGACATCTCAAACGTCGAAGCACTTTTTGAGTCATATTCAGCAATACAATTCGGCATTTCAAATGACTTCTTTTGGTGCTACTAAAATTATTAGAGATAATTTTATGCCGACGTTTAAGGTAATATAATGTTTATATCAATCTGAACCATAAAGTATTCGATAGTTTTAAAAATTCTGATCTAACTAAAATTGCATACATGTTACAGATTCAGGGCCAGATTTATCATCAAGCTGGTTCGCTATTGCCATGCCTCGACGCTGATCATAAATTTTTGCAAATTTATTTTATTGGTGATGAAAATCGTGAATTGGATCAACGTTGTGCAATTGTTTCGAATACAAGACGAGAAATTATTCGTGAGCTACAAAGGTTTTTCCATCAGCATAACGCATTAGTTCAATTGTTCAAAATTGCTCTCGATCGTATGCCATCTGATAATCATAAAATCATAATAAGGCCTGATAGAACACCTTTTGGAGAGCATGCAAGGCGATTCAATGTACCGACGATTGATGAGGTTGCAATTGTAATTCTTGGTGATCAGTTTCAATCCCGTGATATTGTACTTCATCGCAGAAATGAGCAATTGCAACGGGTTTCGGAACTTCATCGTAGTTATGATGCATTACAATACCCAATATTGCATTGGAAAGGTGATGATGGCTACCATACTAATATTCCAATGATTGATCCACGAACAGGTAGAATAATTTACCTATTTTCAGTGTGTTGACACTTCATTTGTATAATAATAATTTTATAAAGTCACATTTTGTACTTTTACAGGTCTACAAGTACAAAAAAAAGTTAGTGCCATGAATTTTTATTCGTATCGATTGATGGTGCGTCCACAAGAACAAAATTATATCTTAAGATGTGGTAAACTATATCATCAGTACATCGTTGATATGTATGCCAAAATAGAAACTGAACGTCTTAATTTTATTCGTTTCAACCAAGCAAAATTAAGATCCGAAGAATACATTCATTTGCAAGATGCGGTAGCGAATGATGCTAATGTCAATGACATCGGACGTTTAACTATATTGCCATCATCGTATATTGGTAGCCCACGGCATATGAACGAATATGCACAAGACGCAATGAGTTATGTACGAAAATACGGTCGACCGGATTTGTTCATTACATTTACATGTAATCCGCAGTGGGATGACATCAAAAACAATCTGTTTGAAGGACAGTCGACAACTGATCGTCATGACATTACAGCACGTGTTTTTCGGCAAAAATTGAAAGCAATTATGGATTTAATTGTGAAATTATGTGTATTTGGAGAGGTGCGTTGCCATATGCACTCTATCGAATGGCAAAAAAGGGGATTACCGCACGCACATATATTAATTTGGCTGGTACATAAAATAACTCCGGATCAAATCGATAACGTTATATCAGCTGAAATTCCTGATCAAACAGTTGATCCCGAGTTATTCCACGTTGTCGTTAAAAACATGATACATGGTCCGTGCGGTGAATTAAATATGAATTCGCCATGTATGATTGATGGAAAGTGTTCGAAACGATATCCAAGGCATTTGACTTCAGACACAATAACGGGCAATGACGGATATCCGTTGTATCGACGTAGATCACCTAATGATAATGGCAAAACGACAACTATTAGAATGCGTAACCAGGACGTTGAAGTTGATAATCGTTGGGTGGTTCCGTATTGTCCATTATTATCGAAAATATTCAATGCTCATATAAATGTGGAGTATTGTAATTCAGTCAAATCGATTAAATATATTTGTAAGTATGTAAATAAAGGGAGCGATATGGCTATTTTCGGTGTTGCTGGTGATAATAGAAATGATGAAATAACTCAGTATCAAATGGGGCGCTATATTAGTAGCAATGAAGCTGTCTGGAGGATTATGTCATTTCCAATGCACGAAAGACATCCTGTGGTTGTTCACTTGGCTGTGCATCTTGAGAATGGCCAACGTGTTTATTTTAATGAAGCAAATGTGTTGGAAAGAGCAGCACATCCACCAGCAACTACGTTGACCGCTTTTTTCAAGTTATGTGAAACTGATACATTTGCGATAAATTTGTTATATTCTGAAGTGCCTCAGTATTACACATGGAATGTGTCTTCGAAACATTTTCAAAGACGTAAACAAGGAACAGCAGTCGATGGGCATCCAGGCATTTTCCAAACAGATGCAATTGGGAGAATATATACAGTACATCCAAACAATGCTGAGTGTTTTTATTTGCGATTGTTATTAGTTAACGTCAATGGCCCAAAATCATTTCAAGAATTGAGAACAGTCAACGGTCATTTGTGTCAAACATATCGTGAAGCATGTCAACTCTTGCATTTGTTGGAGGATGATGCACATTGGGATTCAACACTTCATGATGCATCTACTTCAGCTCATCCACAACAAATACGAATGTTATTTGCCATTATATTATCAACATGTATGCCATCAAATCCACTTGAATTATGGAGCAAATATAAACATTATATGGCAGAAGATATTTTAATTCGTATGCGTCATCATGAAAGAAATCCTGATTTGTTGATTACCTTAGAAATGTACAACGAAGCTTTGATAATAATTGAAGATATGTGTCTAACGATTGCAAATAAAGTATTAGTGCAATTGGGTATAACCGCGCCAAACCGTGAGATGCATGATTTGTTTGATCGTGAATTGCAACGTGAGCAGGAATTCAATTTTAATGATTTACGTTTATTTGTACAATCGAATATAACCAAATTGAATATTCAGCAAAAACATGTATATGACACAATCATGCAAGCCGTTTCCAATAATGCAGGTGGATTATATTTCTTGGATGCACCTGGTGGTACAGGCAAAACGTTCGTTGTATCATTGATTTTAGCGACTATTCGGTCGGAACAGAAAATTGCATTGGCACTTGCATCTTCGGGAATTGCTGCTACATTATTAGAAGGTGGTCGGACTGCACACTCTGTATTAAAATTGCCATTGAATGTACAGTTGATTGAAACTCCAACTTGCAATATTTCGAGAAATTCTGCTATGGCAAAAGTTCTGCGATTAGCGTCGATTATTTTATGGGATGAGTGTACAATGGCGAATAAAAAATCAGTAGAGGCATTTCATCGAACAATGCAAGATTTACGCGGGAATCAACAGCCCTTTGGTGGTGCATTGATCTTACTGTCAGGGGATTTTCGCCAAACTTTGCCTGTCATACCTCGATCAACTCCTGCTGATGAAATAAATGCCTGTTTGAAGTCATCATTTCTTTGGAGATATGTACAAAAATTGACACTGAACATTAATATGCGTATTCACCTACAAAATGATCTAGCTGCCCATGAATTTTCAAAACAATTGTTAGAAATTGGTGATGGCAAAATACAAATCGACAGTACCAACGGATTGATTGCTGTACCCAACAATTTTTGTACAATTACGCAATCGATAGATGAGTTGGTGGAATGTATTTTTCCGAATATTCTTCAGAATTACAGAAATCATGATTGGTTGAGAGAACGCGCCATTTTAGCACCGAAGAATATTCATATCAATGCCATTAATTCTCAAATACAAGAAAAACTGCCAGGTGTAGTCACGACATATAAATCAATTGACTGTGTTATGAATCAAGATGAGGCAGTGAATTATCCAATTGAATTTTTAAATTCATTGGAACCGGCAGGTATGCCACCACATTGCCTGAATCTGAAAATTGGTTCTTTGATTATATTATTACGCAATATTAATCCACCAAAACTTTGTAATGGCACCAGATTGGCAGTGAAAAAGTTGTTGCCAAATTTGATTGAAGCTACTATCTTAACTGGTAAATCAAAAGGAGAAGTTTGTTTGATACCGCGTATCCCTATGATACCAACTGATATGCCGTTTGAATTCAAGCGATTACAATATCCTGTGCGTTTATCATTTGCGATGTCCATCAACAAGGCCCAAGGGCAAACATTTCACATTTGTGGTGTGAATTTGGAGGAATCATGTTTTTCGCATGGCCAACTTTATGTTGCCTGTTCTAGAGTGGGTACCCCCAGCCGTTTGTTTATTTATGCTCAAAATGGAAAAACGAAAAATATTGTTTATCCAAATGTTTTAGATTAAGATTTAAAATACGTGGGTGGATTGAAAAGTTCGCGGCCTAACACATAAATACTTGAACTATTTTAATGTAACTGATCTCATTCGATTTACTTACTCTCTGGTTGTCACATTGTAAAATTCTATCGCAATAGCATTATCTGTTTTTAAATTAGACTGAATTTAGTGAGCCCAAGTGCAGCGTTTTTAAAGAATGGAGAAAATTGAGCAACGTGCGGTCATCAAATACCTGTTTAAAAAAAAACTAACTCCAAAAGAGATTCTCGAAGATATGTCAACAACATTAAGGGAATCTGCTCCGTCGTATACGACTGTGAAAAAGTGGGTTACAGAATTTAAACGCGGACGAAAGAGTATTGAAGATGACCCTCGCTCCGGCCGGCCTACGACGTCTACGACTGAAGAAAACATCGGGAAAATCTGTGATCTGATATTGGCAGACCGGAGATTGACCATCAAGGAGATTGCAGACACTATTTGCATCTCGTATGAACGAACACAAAACATCATAGTCAATGAACTTGGATTTTTTAAGGTTTCTGCGCGGTGGGTACCCAGATTGCTTTCAGTTGAACAAAAACGAATACGGCTCACGATTTCTCGCGACTGTTTGGAAATGTTTGAGGCTGATCGACAAGATTTTTTGGCCAGATTTGTGACAATGGATGAAACCTGGGTACACCACTACACCCCAGAGTCAAAACAGCAATCCAAGCAGTGGAAAAAACCTGATGAACCGACTCCAAAAAAAGCTAAAGCAATTTTGTCAGCTGGCAAGGTGATGGCGTCAGTTTTTTGGGATGCTAAGGGTGTCATCATGGTGGACTACCTTGCAAAAGGTGAAACTATAAACTCGGCTTATTACTGCACCCTTTTACGTCGTTTGCGTGAAACAATCAAAGAGAAAAAGCCAGGATTACTCAGCAAGAAAGTGTTGTTCCATCAAGATAACGCACGCGTTCACACGTCTGTTGAATCTATGGCTCAAATTCGTGATTGTGGCTTTGAATTACTGCCCCATCCCGCCTATTCCCCTGATTTGGCACCTTCAGATTTTCATTTATTCCCAAACCTAAAAAAACACCTTGGAGGTCAAAAATTTTCATCAAATGAGAAGGTCGAAGCTGCGGTGGGTGACTTTTTTGAAGGTCTTGAAGAAACTTTTTTTATGACTGGCATACAGGCGTTGGAAACCAGATAGAAGAAGTGCATTATGTTAAGTGGAGATTACGTGGAAAAATAAATTTACTTTTATTTACATTTTATATTGTTTTCTGGCTGAGGCCGCGAACTTTTCAATCCATCGTAGCTAGCAATTAATAAAATATTTTTATTTGAATAAATGAATTTGATGTTCCAATTACCTAATTTTTTTTATTATTTTACTTTATACGTTGCGAAGCACGTACCGGGCCGCTAGTACTTATATATTTCTAAATACATACCGTACCCACGACCTACGACATAGCAGTCAAGGCACAAAAGGTCAGTCAATAAAAATTATTGTGCATTTAAAACGAACTTACTTTTAAAGAGCAAGTATACAAAAAAAAATACTATCAATTTCTAATTTAGGTAAATGTTAATAATATTTTTATTTTGCACACATAACTAATTAGATAATAAAATAATAATTTCTAGATTTAAACTCAATTTAATTAAAACTAACTTAAAAAATAAAAATAAAACCCTAGAGAACTGAAGTAAAAAAATAAAAAAATTGGCAATTTAAAGTAAGGCGTCGAAAAATTCCTCCGCATTGCTGTCGACTTTTGTACATATAGCACGTTATAGTACATTAAACTCAAAGATTTTTAAGTCAAGAGAGAATAGGTTACTTCTAGGCAAGCGTGCTCCATCGTCGGCCACATCATCGCTTACCATCAGGTTTGATAGTGGTTAAACTCGGGCATCACTGTTTATAAACTTAAATAAATAATAATAGACTAACTTACCGATATATTTTTAGGTCAGAAACGTACCTGTAAATTAAAAACAAACAATAAATTACTAAAAGTAAAATTAATAAAAAAAACTGTTTACAAAAAAAAAATATAACCGAATTCAATGTTAAAAAAACACTGAAAAGTACCAAATAACTTTAATTTTGGAAGTCGGTGTTAAATAACGTAGAGATTAAACTATTATAGAACCTACTACCACACACTGGGCCCGCGTGGTGGATTACGACCCATTCCCTCTTTCTCCCAGAGAAGAGGCTTTATGTCCAATTCTTCTATTTCCACCATAAAACTCTGAAATGTGCTTCCCCTTGACATCAAAAAATCTGAAAGTAAATTATCCTTCAAACGTAAAATTCGGAACTACTACTTGAAGTCCTCTCAACTTTAGTTCGGTCTTCGTCAGAATTGTTATTATTGAGTTATCGTAATGATTTGATATTTATCATAGTTTTTATTAGTTTATTATTTTAGCATATTTATGTATTTTATTATTATAAATAACTTATTTTATATTTGTCCGTTTGTAGTATCTGTTATTTGTTTATTGTGCAAACCTACCACAGTGTTGTCTTTTTTAACCCAAAGGTTGACTGGTAGAGAATGCCTTGTTGCATTAAGTCCGCCTATGTACCACTACTGTACATGAAGTTAAATAATATAGTATAGTTAAATAAATAAATAAATAAAAGAGGTCTGAGTCTCAGCGGTGGAAACATTAAAAGGCTAATTATGATAATTTAGTAAAAGATCGGAGAGCGAGTTGGACTCTCGCTTGTAGGGCCCCGTACTATCTATCTATATATATAAAAATCAATGCCACTTTTCGTTGTTATTTTATAACTCAAGAACGGGCTCACCTATCCAAACCAAATTTTTAGGCTTTGTTCGAACTATTTAGTAGATGGTTTATGTGAAGTTTGGTAGGGTAGAATAGGGTATAGTAGGGTAGAGTAGAGTAGTGTAGAGTAGTGTAGAGTAGAGTAGTGTAGAGTAGTGTAGGGTAGAGTAGGGTAGGGTAGAGTAGGGTATAGTAGGGTAGAGTAGGGTAGAGTAGGGTATAGTAGGGAAGAGCGGGAGCGAAGCCGCGCGGACAAAAGCTAGTTATCTATGAAAACGACAAAAAACTCATTTTTTGCATGGGAGCCCCTTCAAATATTTATTTTATTTTGTTTGTTAATATTTGTTGTTACAGCGGCAACTGAAATACATCATCTATGATAATTTCATTTGGCTAAATATCACGGTTCATGAGATACAGGCTGGTGACAGACAGACAGACCGACAGGAAAACAGACGGACGGTGGATTCTTAGGTATAGGGTCCTGTTTTACTCTTCGGGTATTGAACCCTAAAAAGTATGTATTTTGCGAGACATGCACACCTCTGCTTAGTTTGGGCGGAGCAACGCCGTGCCCTCGTGGGGGCGATCGGCCGCGGAGACCTCTCGCGCCGGGCCTTGGTTGAGGCCATGATCCGAGGAGGAGTGGCAGGCGGTCGCCTCCTTCTGCGAAGCAGTGATGCTAGCAAAGGAGGAGGCCGACCGCATCAGGCAAAGGCGCCCTCGCCGCCGCCGTCGGGATTCCGATTCCGATTTCCGGCCACCGTAGACGGGGAATCACGGACGGCGAGCCATGTGTAGCTCGCTGTCCGATCGTCCGGTAATGGACCGAGTCTAAGACGTCGACGGCGCGCACTGTTCCCGCGCGCCTCAAGGAGTTGTCAGCAGCAGGAGAGGTCCAACTGGGTCGATGCCTACTGGGGCCAGGGTTATTTCGAAAAATAGCTCAGCCCCGGTACGAAAGGCAACGAAGAAACAGGAGTGGGTTTTTACTCAGTAAAAGTCTGACACAATCTCCCGCTCCGCCCAAGAGCAAGGAATGACATTAGATGATTTTCACAGCGACAAAAAAAATGGCGTAATGATTATAATCAGTCATATTACGTTTTTAATCGATTTATTTCATAAAAATATTTATATAATTCAGTTATAAATGTGAAATTAAGCGTGAAAAGCATCGCAATCAAATAAGAACCTTATAATAGAACAATTTAGGATCAATTTAGAAAAATCATACAAGTAAATGATTTTACAGGCATAATATATCTCAGATATATAACTATAGAGGAAGTCTCGTAACGTTTTTAGTTTGATTCATATCGCAATGAGAGTGCCACTAATATTTTTATTAGGTACGTATAAAGTCCAAGCTTTTATTTAGTTTCACCTGTCCTGATGTTTGTTTGTCTATCATCAAATCTTGTAAATTAAATTTGACCCTCTTCCATGTGTAAATCAGATGACAATGCAAAATTATTATGACAAGGAGTCTGATGATGGAACCGGAAGGTGGCTATAGGAACTTGGTAGTTAAACGACACCACCCCATCGAGTTTGGGCTCGTATGATTTGTCTTGACGAGTATTAATTATATAGGTATACTGAGCTATAAAAGCTTGCTATGAAAAAATGATTTTCATTAAAAGCTTGTTATTTATTTATATGTTTTGTAGAATATTATTCTTAAGTAGAATCATAAGTGTCAGAAACTTTCCATGGGCCAAAACTTCTGTCAGGCGCTTTAAAGCTCCACAAAAAATATATGAACTATACTTATTTTGACTGATTTTTATAAATATTATTAAGGTTCCAAAAAGCTCAAACAAGATAGGATTATCTGAGTTCCTATAACCATCATCAGATCAGCTCCATGTCATCATAATTTTGCATTGTCTTCTGATTTACACATGCATGCAAAATTTGAGCCCAATCAATGACCAGGAAGTGAATAAAATTTAATTTTCAAGATTTGATTATAGACAAACAAACATCGGGACAGGTAAAACTAAATAAAAGCTTGTAATATGCTTTAACTTTCCAGATATTCTTCTCCGATACGTAGTGGCAGCCCCAGGCTTTGGTTTCGGGGTCGACACGGAGAAGAAGCAAGTCCTTCTGCGGTACAACTTTATTCCTCGAATACCGCCGAAGTTAACCGATCTACCCGTGCCAATGTTTACGACCTCTAAATGACACTAAGCTTTGGAACAATGAACACTTCGTAAAACCTAGAAGAAGAAATTTGACCTGTTGGAGATGTGGTACTGGAGACGGATGCTAGAAGTATCGTGGGCATAATGCGTCTTAATTATTATTTTGAAGATAAGGGGCTATGCATCTCCCGTAGCGCAGGAGATGTAGTCACTGTGACCTAAAAGATTTGTGACTCGCCACCTTGTTAGAGTAACTCTTTTAGCTGGGAGGCTTCCAGGAAGTCTAGAATACTCCTAGCTTTAAGAGTTTTAATCTCCTCTGGGCGAATAATGTGTCGGCCCAAATGGATACTCCGTTTGTGGATAAGGGGCCCACATTCACACAAAAGATGCTTAGGCGTCTTCCTGTCCTAATTACAGTTCCGGCAAACATAATGCGCCTTATCAGAAGGCTTAAAGTCACCCAAATAGCAATGAATAAGGCTATGCTCGGAGTTTCCTTGCGTGATCGAATCAGAAATGAAGATATCCGTAAAAGAACTAAGGCTGCCACCATAGGACGAAGAATTACCAAACTTAAGTGGCAATGGGCAGGGCACGTTGCTCGCAAAACAGATGGCCGTTGGGGACGTAAGGTTCTGGAGTGGCGACGACTTACAGGAAGACGCAGCGATGGAAGGCCTCCCACAAGGTGGACCGATGACCTGGTGAGGGTCGCAGGAATCCGATGGATGCGACACGTACAGGACCGGTCAGTATGGCGACACTTGGGCGAGACGTATGTCCAACAGTGGATGTCTTTCGGGTGAAATGATAATGATGATTCCATACTAAAAGGACCCAGCATCAGACAATGTCCTATGAAACACAGTCACGCATTTCGACCTTCTTTGGCCATATACCTCGTCGTGGAAATGACTCCATAAAGCGTCTTGTATTCTAGAGAAATGTTGAAGGCACCAGGGCCTCAAGTCTGCTATTACAATAGTGTTAGAATGGTCTATAATTGATTTCATAATTGTTAATTTGGAAATTTTGGTAATCTACTAACATAATGGCGTCATAATGACTTTCCAATGGTCAACCACTGCCCCTTCATTGAAAGAAATGGCATAGAATCATAATCTCGTAGGTACATAATGACAAATGAATATCTGACGTATGCGGTAATCTACTAAAATTTTGATAATTCCTTTGATCAGTGACCTACCATTAGAACGTCATTGTGCAGTCATTGATTAGATTGCAAGTCTCAATAAATACCTAATATTCATAAACAGCAGTTATTAGTTATTATTAACCGACTTCGAAAAGGAGGAGGTTCTATGTTCGGCTGAATGTATGTTTTTTTTTGTATGTATGTCCACCGATATCTCGGTCAATTGTGGACCGATTTTGAAAATTTTTTTTTTTTATTGAAAGGTTATGCTTCCAAGTTGGTTCCATAGAAATATTGTTATGATCTGATCATGAACTTCGAAGATATGGAACAGAACTCCTCATAGAATCACAGCAGAATTACCGTAACAAGTAAAATTGCTTTGTTTATACGTGTAGTCGATGACTGACTGAAAGAAAAGGGGGAGGGGACGTATCGAACTGGTAGACTAGGACCCCAGGCCATGTGGTAGATCATCAATGAGATAGACAGACCAGATTTAAAGCCGTAACTTAGTGCTTAATTACGAGAGAAAAATTACAAGTAGAATGGCGTCGTATTACCAAGATCATCACTTATCGTGATTCACAATGATGACCTCGACCACGTGAGCAAGAGTGCACCGAAACAGACGAAGTAGAAGTGACGCAAGGATATCACGTTTCAAATCAGTTTAAAAGAAAAAAACCCTGTGATGCCTGTAACTAATTTGCGTATCAGTAACAGTTTTTTCATTTTAATAAATCAATAAATAATCATCATGCTCACTAATACCACTACGAATCAATAAATCAATAAAAAATCATCATAATTACATAATCATTCAAAATTTTAATCTTGACTAGCTTTTGCCCGCGCGGCTTCGCTCCCGCTCTTCCCAACTATACCCAACTCTACCCTACTCTACCGTACTCTACCCTACTCTGCCCTAATCTACCCTACTCTACCCTACTCTACCCTACTCTACCCTACTCTACCCTACTCTACCCTACTCTACCCTACTCTACCCTACTCTACCCTACTCTACCCTACTCTACCCTACCCTACCCTACCCTACTCTACCCTACACTACCCTATTTTTTTTTCATAAGAACCTTATCCTCACAATAACAATCACAACAAAAAAAAACAGCCAAATCGGTCAAGCCGTTTTCATGCCATGTCGTGATAACGAAAAACGGGGCTCATTTTTATAATATAGAAGAAGAAGAAGATATAGATGTGCAATAAAGAATATATAAATAAATAAATTACTAATAACCCCACTAATTGTAAATTATTACAAATACTTAAAAGGCTTATTAAAAAAGGTCTTGTTATTATTTAAGAAAGTCTCAATAAATAATATTCATAAACAGCAAAGTTATAAGCGTTTGTTTATTTCCCTAAATGAGGAGCGTCGGAACAAAAACCGATATATCACAATTTGTCTTTTCAAAATCTGATAAATCCGCTCTAAATTCATCCGCAAAATACACGGATCTGAACATAAACCGATAAATACATCAATCGTACTAATCAACGATGATGATCGGAACAGATACCGATAAATCCCTAACATTTTCAAAAATTTTTCATTGTTGACTCTTTTGATTCTGTCAAAAATGGATATATCGAATTTAGAGTTTCTCGTGACAAAACCATAAACATTGTAGGATATATTATATAGGATATATCCTACTTTGTTTTATCAAAAACCGATAAATCCAGTTGGTTTGGTCAATAACCGATATGTTAACAGTTTATTGATAGTTGCAATTATCTATATTTTTCTTGTTTTTTTTTTTATATAGCCTCTTTTTTGTTCTGTAATGTGAATGTGAGAACACTGTATACCTTACAAACCTTTAGATTACTTCCTATTTAAATTACTTTTTTATTTGAATTACTTTTTTTATTTTTTGCTTTTGTGTACAGTAGGTGATAGTGATATACACTGTTCTTACATACTATCATATTGTAACACCTACCACTTTTTTTAATAGAGTAACCATGGAGTTTCTTGCCGGTTCTTCTCCATAGGAAACGACCAATTTGGAACCGTGCACTAGCTTCTGACGTTTTATAAGTGCCCATGTAGGCCTATGTGAAATAAAATATTTTGACTTTGACTTTGACTTTGACATATCCATTTTCATTTTTTTTATAACTCAACAGGTACCACAATCACGAATACAGTATTCAGGTTTCCAAACAGTGATGCTAACACCAATAAATTGATAGATTTTGTTTAACTCTAAATTAGAAAACCATGAACTTGGCCATATTTTTACACTTTCTCACAAAAAACAACAATGTGATTTATCGGTTTTTGTTCCGACGCTCCTCAAATGTCAATAGCATGTAAAATATTTCCAGTACAGGCTATTGATTATGAATGAATAAATAACGTGTGACATTCAAAATGGAAAATCACTGCGCGTAATATTTTCTAGTTGCTCAGTTGTAATTCGAATGATTGATTCTATTATTTTACCTAATAAGACGAATTTTCGAGGACAATTTTGGAATTTCATTTGTTTTTACTACAAAAATATGATCAGTAAGAAATACAGAAAGCACCGCATTTTTTTGTAATAATTAAAAATTAGGGGTGGAAGTGTTTTTCTTTTTTCCTGTACTTTTTGTTTATATAGTGTTATAATTATGAATGCTAAGATGGATGTGTGGTGTGACGAGAATGGATAAAGTGAGAAATGAGTATATTAGGGGAAGTTTGAAAGTGGCGCCGGTGACTGAAAGGGAATCGTTTGTCTTGGTATGGTCATGTAAAAAGGAGAGATGAAACGCATATTGCTAAAAGAGTTATGAATTTACATGTGGATGGATGGAGAGGGAGAGGGAGGCCAAAGAAAAGATGGATGGATTGTATGAGAAGTGATATGAATGAAAAGGGAGTTAGTGATAGCGTGACGAGCGACAGGACAGAATGGAAGAAAAAAACGTGTTGCGCCGACCCCAAATAAAACGGGATAAGGACAGGAAGATGATGACGATGAGTGTAATAATTATATAATATTACTAGCTTCTGCCCGCGACTTCGTCCGCGGAAAATTTCTTGTTTTAAAATAAGATTACACTCGATTAGACGATGCGCACGTTCAGCGCTAGATTCCTGAGCACGGGCCTGTCATGTTATGGCATTTTGCCTAGCGAGCCGCTGCGAGCGCTCAGCGCTAGTCTCCCTATCCCTTGTCTCAGAGACATGTTGCCTTAAATGAGATGGACGCTGCGCACGTTCAGCGCTAGATTCCCGAGCACGGGCCTGCGATGTTATGACATTTTGCCTACCAAGCCGCCGCGAGCGTTTAGCACTAGTCTCCCTATCCCTTGTCTCAGAGACATGCTGCCTTAACTCAGATAGACGGTGCGCACGTTCAGCGCTAGTTCCTCGAGCACGGGCCCGCGATGTCCTCACATTTTGGCTAGCGAGGCGCTGTGAGCGCTCGGAGCTAGATTCTCTAGCGCGTGCTTGCGAAATATATTCTCTATTTCTCGAGAGGCGCTGCTCATTTTCAGGGGCAGATTCTTCCGTACGGCGTACTCGAGCGGCTCTTGTCTGTGATGTCTGCCGGGACAGTTGAGATTTCCTTTTAGACATGCTCTCAACAAACTACGCACAGACTTGAAAACAATTATGAACAAAAGGAGAGCGACTCGAACACCGTCCGCCTTTACAAAACAAAACAATCGTAATATCGAATAACTCGTATCGATTATTACGATAGAACGAAGTACGAAACTACGAACATACAAAAACGTACAACGAAATTACGATATTTTCGATTATGAGGTATCTATCAACAACAACAACCATACGAACGAAACAACCGAAACCAATAAGCAACTGACAGAAGAACTCCAACTAACGACAACGTGGGCATAATAATTCGAGAGGGTCATCAATCCACAGAAAGTCTTAACACCGCGATTCAGAAAAATTACGTAATTGCAGAACGCCATCTATGGGCAAATAGGTGAAACGTTGGGCACGCCACAATTATGGCGGTAAGTCCCCTCTTTGAGGCGTGGCTGGAAAGGCCTCACGGCGTCCTTACCTTCCGCATGACACAGGTCCTCACCGAACATGGCAAGTTCGGGAGGTTCCTGCACCGAATTAAAGCGGAAGAGACGCCCGAGTGTCGCCACTGTGCGGAACGCCCGGAGGACACGGTGGAGCACACAGTCGAGGTGTGCCCTGCCTGGGCAGAGCATCGCCGTGCCCTCGTGGGGGCGATCGGCGGCGGACAGCTCTCGCGGCGGGCTCTGGTTGAGGCCATGGTCCTTAGCGAGGAGGAATGGCAGGCGGTCGCCTCCTTCTGCGAAGCAGTAATGCTAGCAAAGGCGGAGGCAGACCGCATCAGGCAACGGCGCCCCCGCCGCCGCCGCCGGGATTCCGATCCCGATTTCCGGCCACCGTAGACGCGGGCTCGCGGACGGCGAGCCATGGGTAGCTTGCTGTCCGATCGTCCGGTAATGGACCGAGCCCAAGACGTCGACGGCGCGCACTGTTCCCGCACGCCTCAAGAAGTTGTCAGCAACAGCAGAGCTGGGTCGAAGCCTACCGGGTCCAGGGTTATCCGAAAGGGAACTCGTGCCCTGGTTTGAAGGCTAGAAGGAACGGGGTGGGTTTTTAGTCAGTAAGAGTCTGACACTATCTCTCGCTCCACCCAAGGGCGGGGGTTGTCATAAGATGATTTTTGCCCACCATAAAAAAAAAATAGGTAAAACGTCTGCACAATGAAAGTTACGCTAGGGGCATTTTGCGTTTTAGTAATTTTATATTATCTTCGAAACTGTATGACCAATTGCTATGCTGTAAATGGCACATCTTATCTGTATAATGTTCTTGTGATACTGAAATAATTTATTGTCATAAGAATTAATATTTTGTTGCTCAAATAATCAACCAAACGTAAGTGTGCCGAAAAAAAATATTTTTAATGCAATAAAAGAAGTATAAAAGATGAAATATAAAAGATAGAGATATGGTACCGCGGACTTTTTTGTAGAAATAATTAAGACGAACCAGGTAGCCATACATTGTTTTTAATTTTAAGCAACTGTTTAGGCAGCGCACGCAAATAATTCTATTTTATGAGGTATTTTTTTCCGACTTGCTAGACAAAAGTTGTGATAGCTCGGTTAATATACATGCTATAGAAACAATTTATAGCCTATAGCACTCAGGAATAATGTAGCTTTCTGCCAGTAAAAAAAAATTTAGAATTGGATTATTAGTTCCAGAGATTACCCCCTACATACAAACTTACAAACTTACAAACTTACAAACTTACAAACTTACAAACTTACAAACTTACAAACTTACAAACTTACAAACTTACAAACTTACAAACTTACAAACTTACAAATTTTACCTCTTTATAATATTAGTATAGATTATATCAGTTCCAGTAGAAGTCTATGACCAGTGCGTGTTGCCAGTGATGACATATGGTGCCTAAAAGTGGTCGCTCACAATGGGCCTCATCAGAAGGCTCAAAGTCACCCAGAGGGCAATGGAAAGGGCTATGCTCGGAGTTTCCTTGCGGGATCGAATCAGAAATGAAGATATCCGCAGGAGAACCAAGGTTGCCGACATAGCCCGAAGAATCGCCAAACTTAAGTGGCAATGGGCAGGGCACATTGCTCGCAGAACAGATGGCCGTTGGGGCCGAAAGGTTCTAGAGTGGCGACCTCGTACTGGAAGACGCAGCGTCGGAAGGCCTCCTACAAGGTGGACCGATGACCTGGTGAAGGTTGCGGGAAACCGATGGATGCGAGACGCGCAGGATCGATCATTGTGGCGACACTTAGGGGAGGCCTATGTCCAACAGTGGACGTCTGTCGGCTGAAATGATGATGATGATGATGATTATTATTATTATTATTACCTACAAAGGCGATACTTATTTCTAAAGAAATCTTTTCCAGCACACCTGCGGAAGGAGTGTTCGAGAAAATAGCTCAGAGATGTAGACACCGTGTGTGTAAAAGTAAAAGGAAAATTAGTACACACAAAATATTTAATTAACAATCTACACTTATATTATAAAGAGGTAAAGTTTATTGTTTTGTGGAGGTAATCTCTAAAAGTAAAAGTTGTCAATTTGCAATCGTTAACGCTAGTACAAAACTTCAAATGTACGGAAACGACGTCATCTCAACGCTCAGTCACGTGGTCAGAACAAAAGAATCGGAGGCGTGGCTAACACGAGGCGTTCGACGCAAGAGAAACGGATGTAACTTGGCTAGGTGGGGGGGGGGGCTGGTCTGATTGCTGAAATTATTTCACTGACAGGTAATTTTATTTTGCTGAAATTTTGCATGCATGTGTAGATCAGATGACAATGCTAAACTATTATGCCAAGGAGCAGATCTGAAGATGGAACCGGAAGGTGGTTATATCGTTCGTTTGGAAGAAAACTGTTGCAACTCAAAACAGGTATATTTTTCAGTAGAGCTGATTGAAATTTACTGTTATTTCAATTTTGTATAACTTTTGATCTATTGATTTTTTTTTGGTGAAAATGAAACCAAAACATTGAAAATGTATTAAAATATTTATTTAACAAACACTTGTTCCGATTTTAACTTTTACATGGAACTAAACTTATAAAAAAATAAAACATCTTCGATATACTACAAAACATCTTCGGTAATTTTATGACGTATAGTGACTCAATTTCGTAATGATACATATAAAGTCACATATTCTTTTCGTCATCAATGACGTTTCTTGCAATAATTCAGCACAAACATGACAATTTTTTTAAGAATATAGTCACATTTGGGTCTAAGACATTCTACGCATTAAATATTCATAATGATATCGTCATAACGCGAATTCGGCCGTTATTAAACCAAAAAAAGCAGTATATCAAAAGATACAATGAAGACATATAATGTAACATTTAGTCTTGTGACAGATAAAGCCAACCTAGAAAAAGTTAAAAAAATATTAAAAAACGAATACCAAGAATCATAATTACCTAAATACTACCTATCTTTAAACTTTCATGACCTCTTTAGTAAAATATAATTTGGCCGTTACAGTAGTTCAGTACATAATTAACACAAAGGTAAACTTAAAACATACAAATGACAATAATAAATGAGATCAGCTGTTAAATGTTAATAGACAGATCAACAAAAAAAAAACTCCAACACTGAAATTACCTACTTTCTAAAGGTTTATTTATATTTCATAGAATAGCGAGTAACATTCAGGAATAGTATTTTTTCTTACGAGTTCTAGCAGTCCATTTTGCTTTTTTTCACAAATTGTCATCTTTCTTGTATACGCTTTTGTCAATACAATGCTATTTTGCTTATTTCTTGTTATTCCTATCTTATCCACAACAACTTTCTTAAAATGTTCTTGTTCGTTGGAAATCACTATTTTTTTTTTTTCTTCGATAGTCACATAAAATAAGAAATTTTTCCCTTTGTTACTATTATGTACTTTATACGAATACCTCGCTTTGATTACCGAAATTATGCCGCATGATGAATTCGTACTGCCGTTGTATATCACAAATATCCCAATAATTTTCAAAAATACTTTGTCTCTGTAATTCCGTGATGTTTTCTTTACATTTGAATTTACATTTTTCAGCACATGCAGTTTTAAGTTGTCTTTCCGGAAGTACTTTATTCTTTTCTTAAATCCGATGTGACTACACATAGGATTTACCATGATTTCTCAAAACTTTTGCTTTCACAGCTATCCTGCATTCATGGGATTAGCCGTCCGTTTTCGTCAATTTTATTCCTGGTATCTTTATCATGCGATGATGTGTCTATTGAGACAGGTTCTATTGATGACATACTGCAACCTGGTAGAGGTTGCAGTATGTCAACGGTTTGGTTAGATATTATTTCATACTGAGGTATTACAGTGAGACCGATTTCTGTTTCAGTTTTCAAACTGCTAGATTCTGAACTATCTGATGAGTTTGAAGAAGAGCTTGAATTTGATGAACTCGGTGGAATATATTTAACTATTTTACAAGTACTTGGTTGAGTGACTTGAGAGAGAGACACTTGAAATCATGGGATCGAGTTTATAGTGACTCTGGTTTACTTAATTATTTTTGCAATTCTCTTTTAGGAAAGAATAACTCTAATCAGAATCTGAATAAAAATCAATAGAATTTACGTAGTTTGGGTCTTTAACACTGTCATCCGAGCAATAATCTTATATTTGTAAATTATCACAATCCGTAAACTTTTTATCTTGACACGGTATGGGTGATAGTACTTCACGTTCTATAGGTTTTTCTTTATTTTTTGCGTAATTGACCTGTAATGAGAATTAGAAATTGAAATATAATCACAAAAACCGTCGTAAAATAATTGCTTAACACTCGAAAAAGCACAACTTGAATTGCACGCGGAGCCGACGAAGGGAAGAGCGATAAATAAAATCGTTCAAAGCATCTCTCAAGTGTAACCTATGGCATAAACTAGCCTGCACGCTACAGTAACAAACGAAACCACGCGTCTATTGTGTTACCAACTAAAAATCATTTTGCTGCATAAGTAGGTGCTATAAATTTTGGCGAGCTTGACTAGGATAAAACAAAAGATTACTTACATCTTCTTATATCCCTTTAGTTTTTATAGGAATATTTATGTTTTGAAACATTTACAGCGTTCGTCGATTTGCTACTGAAATAGTTAAACATAATATAGTTAGTCGATAGGTACTTTTATTATGACACTTTTTTGCTCAAAGAGAAACATTCATAGCTTAAACATTATTTTCACTTATTTTAAGTGATTTTTTATTGATTTTTGTAGGTAAAAAATTACATTAGTAAAATAAAGTATTAATTTTACAAAACTTTAAATAATAATCATGCTAAATTACATAAAAATATCAAACAACAATAAGCACTGTTTTTTTTGTGAAACAGGGTATTAAGTTAAAAAATCTACTTTATATTTTAGGATATAGTGTCATATTCAAAAACCTATCAAACAACAACAAAGTCATTATTATCATTTAAACTGTCTTATTTAGAATAGTGACAAATGACTTTGTTTTATTTTGTATGTATTACAGTATTATTTGCTAATAAATACATTACACTCATACTTACTTTTTCTGGAATAAGGTTACAGAATAAAATGTGACACTAAAACTTTCACTATTTTTATAGAATAGTGAATCAACACAAAATAATACATTAAACTATATAAAATGAAGCACACTTTCGTGGTGTTATTTTGTGTTATGACTGTTTTCCTGAGAAATAATGTGTCTTCGCCTCAAAAGTCATGTTACTATTGGTGATACAACACTATCAACAAGAAATAGTGACCAAAATCAGCCAATGGCATAAAGTCTTTTCATAGCGCCACAGTCACAAGAAATGTGATACAAATATGATCTTTACTGAGTATATAGTATGGACTATTCTCTATCGCATGGTCTAAAAAACTCGAAATTGTAGTATTTGGTAATAATACAGTATTCTTCCAAACGAGCGATATATGGTAGTTAAACGACACAACCCCATCGAGTTTGGGCTCGTATGATTTGTCTTGACGAGTATTAATTATATAGTTATACCGAGCTATAAAAGCTTGCTATGAAAAAGATATTTTCATTAAAAGCTTATTTATTTTATTGTTGCCAACAATTTGTCGGGTTCTTCCATTCACCAGTAGGTACATAGACATAGAATTGACATAGTGATGCAGGGATGTGCGGAATTGAAGAAATGGTTTCTGATTAAGCTTTTTTTGTTCACGATTGATTAGTAATATCATTGCATAGAACAATTACTAAGCTACTTTTCGAAAATAAATAATTTCAGAAATCCTTTTTTTCTTTTGTTTCCTGGGACAGATTTTGGACCGCTTCAGTTTATTCTCTCTGATTGGTAACCAACTACAGTGTGTTTCACTTAAGACGTTCCTTTGCCGTAATGTTGGCAATACGGAAAAACAGTGTTGCAATATTTTTAGCAATTAAAATACTTAATATTAGGAAGATTAACTTATATTTCGTTACTTTTAACAATTGCGTTTTTTTTTGTTTTTCTTTTTACTATTTTTGAATAAAGTATAGGGCGCTGGGTTCCATTCCGATGGTCTTGCAATTCTTTCAAATACCGAAAACGCCTCGCCACAATATCGTATATTTCTATAACAACGTCCGTTTAGACCTGCTTTTTTTAAATAAAGTCCAATTCCCCTCATAATTCTCCAAAAAGTGCTGCAACTACCGTTAAAATCGATTTCATTGCGCATTTCGGGGAACAATTTTGGTAGAGTAGGCAACTCTTTCCTTTTTCCCTTCTGTTTTATGTAGACAGACAGGGGAGCCAACATTACGCCAAAGGAACGTCTTAAGTGAAACGCACTGTAACGTGCTTGAAAGCCAACTCGCATACGATTATGTAGGATTTCAAAATGTGTACTAAGTAGTTAGAATCATAAGCATGAGTGAGGGTGAGCGAGACGACATGTGTGTATGAGAGAGAGGAAGGGTGGAAGGGGAAAAGTTAAGATGGCGATAACCGTAGAACTGAGAGTGGTATTCTGTGTAATTTTGGGAAGTAATAAAATTCTAAAATAGTGAATCTGCCTTTATTTCACCGCCCCGAACCTACATACCATACCCATACCATAGATTGGCAATGTCCTTTAAATTAAAAAAAGACGTCTGGCACTCGTAGACTGCCGCGGTAAAGCTATTGCATAGCATTTCCAACTTATTTGTGATTGAAGTTGTCAAGTTGCCATGACAACCATTTATTGGGGGGTGTTAGGTTTTTTTCGTTACGGAATTTCTGAATTCGGTCTCCACGCTCAAGGCCCGCGATAGAAGCTATGCAATAGCTTAACTTGTAATATTCCTTTTTTGTAAAAAGTTTTTTCATTAATTTGTTTCACAGCCCAATATTTTGATTGTCTTCGCGTCATGTGACGTCATAGCTGTCAAATCGAATCAGTTGGGTAGGGTGAGCAAAACAAGATATTTTTAAGCTATTGCATAGCTTCTATCGCGGGCCTTGAGCGTGGAGACCGAATCCAGAAATTCCGTAACGAAAAAAACCTAACACCCCCCACTAAATGGTTGTCATGGCAACTTGTCAACTTCAATCACATATAATATTTTTTTATGATAATTGCATGAGTTGATAAAAAATGCTATGCAATAGCTCTACCGCGGCAGTCTCCAAGTGCCACACGTCTTTTTTTTTTTATTTAGTTTCACCTGTCCCGATGTTTGTCTGTCATCAAATCTTATGAAAAAAATTTGACCCACTTCCCGATTACCGATTGAGCTGGAATTTTGCACGCATGTGTTAATCAGATGACAATACAAAATTATTATGACAAGGAGCTGATCTGATGATAGGAACTTGGTAGTTAAACGACACAACACTTTCGAATTTGGGCTCGTATAATTCGTCTTGACGAGTGTTAATTATATAGGTATATATACCGAGCTACAAAAGCTTGCTATGAAAAAATGTTTTTCATTAAAAGCTTGTTTAGTAAGAAAACATAATAAACAAGAATATTCGACATCAACCGGGATTTCGTGATATCCCTAGGGATTTCGTGAAATCCCTGATATCCTCATTTCCCTGCGACATATAGATATACACACGGACATACTAACATACATTTCTATAAATAATCCAAGCATAATTCAGTTTTTATTTGATTATCAAAACGTGTAACAAAATCTTCAGTTGATTTTTGATTTTAAATCAAATGAAACGATTGATTTTAAAATATTAAACGGATGAAGATTGATTGTGAACTTTAGGGATATTAAAATAAAGTACAATATCGTTTGAACTAGTACTTGATATAAATATTATATAAATTCTATTAGAAACTGAATTAATGCTTATTTTATGAAATGTAGACTGAAGTTTAGTTGTAAAATATGGATGTAATTAGTGTATATATTTTATTAATATCTTTTGGTAAGTGACAAACGATATTTACTTTGCAAAACGGTTTTCAAAAACGCTTTTGTTACACGTAATTACAAGCTTTTATTTAGTGTCACCTGTCCCGATGTTTGTCTGTCATCGATCTTGTAAATTTGAACCGGGAGGTTCTTGTACCGATTTAGCTGAAATTTTGGATGCGTGTGTAAATCAGATGACAATGCAAAATTATTATGACAAGGATCTTTGGAGGTAACAGAGAGTAAAGTCTCACAAACCTCCATTGAAAAGAGAGGATCTTCCGACCAGACAGGATGTTATAGTCTGGCGACTGCCCGATAGTTGATGTCGGGCTGTCGTATAAGCTCAAATCGCGCGGAGATCTTTGATTGCGCGATGTAGGATTTCGTATTTTCTTCGTAGTTCTTATGTGTCGTCATAGATGTCGCTACAGATCTGATGATGGAATCGGAAGGTGGCTACAGGAACTTGGTAGTTAACCGAGACAACCTCATCGAGTTTGGGCTCGTATGATTCGTCTTGACGAGTATTCATTATATAAGCATTATAGCGTGCTATAAAAGCTTGCTGTGAAAAAAAATAATAATTAAAAATTTGTTTTTGTAAGTTGAATGGACATACAGATATTTTTTTCTTCCCCAGAAATCTCCAAGGTGTGCGGCAATGCCTTCAACACGTACTGCACACTGCCCTGCCCCTTCATGTGCCCCGCTCAGCCATCGGGGTCATGCGGAGCCATCCAGCTGATGCCGAGAAGATCATACCAAATAACCAAGTCTTCCACCTGTGGTAACTACTTCTACATTCTTTTTTAACCGACTTCGAAAAGGAGGAGGTTCTATGTTCGGCTGAATGAATGTTTTTTTTTGTTCACCGATATTTCGGTCAATTGTGGACCGATTTTGAATTTTTTTGATTGAAAGGTTATACATCCAAGTTAGCCCAGTGAACTTTGAAGATATGATACAGAACTCCTCATAGAATCATAGCAGAATTGTCGTAACAAGTAAAATTGCTTTGTTTATACGTGTATTCGATGACTGACTGAAAGAAAAGGGGGAGGGGATATATCGAACTGATCTGGTGATATAGCCGGAACGTAAATTCATGTAATATAACCGTATTTGGGATTATTAGAATCGTTATGAGATGCACTCTGGCTATAAGGTAATTTATGTGACTTCCGAAATTAAAATTATTTTGTACTTTTCAGTGTTTTTTACATTGAAGTCGGTTTAATATTTTTTGCAAAAAGATTTTTGTTTAAATAAGTAGTGGTGTGGTGGAGACAGCTCTCCGTGTCAGCGGCCGAGTGGTAACGGCCCCGACTTACGAGTTGTAGGTCGCGGGTTCAAACCCAAGCAGGCGCATTACTTTGTGTAATTTATTTCAACACCACTGCTCTCAAAACGATGAAGGAAAACATCGTGAGAAAACCGGCATGTCCTAGAACCATAAGCGTGGACTGCTTATTTTGCCACCACAGGCGCGGGCTTGCAGACGGCGAGCTATGGGTAGCTCGCTGTCCGACCGTCCGGTAACTTGTGTTTTGTTCAAACGTAATATTAGGATTAACAGAATTTGTTCGTTGGTTAAAGTTGGGTGGTTAAAATATGGGTTTTTTCCAAAATAAAATTTAAAGTACTAAAAAGGGTGAAAGAAAATATCGTGAGGATACCGGCCTGCCCTATAACCAAAAATTCATGGACATGACTGTGACGTCCTCCCACGGAATAAAGAAAAGTAGAGGAAGTACCCCTTAGATATCGCGCGCGTGTCAACATCAAGCGAGATTCGCAGATTACATGTGCAGGTGAATATGGCATCTATTTCAAAGGCACTAGCATTCTGAATAGAATAAATTGGTTACAGCGCCATCTAGCGTTGAGTAGCCGAACTCGTTGTAAATTGGTTTTTAGACGAAAAACTTCTTTATTGTTTGTGTCATGTCAAATAATAACAACTTTCTTACGTTGTAATAAGACCTAATTTATGAAAGCAATAAGAATATGATTTGTAAAAGTTAAGTTTGTAATTCGTAGCTTCGTAGCCAATCATATTACTGTGTTTTATGTGTGTAATGTACAATTTGATACGCAAATGTGTGAGTTTGGCGACACTGGTTCCCGTGCTTGGCTAAGCACGGGAACCAGTGTCGCCAAACTCGTGGCTACGTTAGGGGCACTTCTACCTATATTTTCTGTTCTGTGCGTCCGCCTACCCGCATTAGGCCCGCGTGGTGGATTACGGCCCATTCCCTCTCTTACAGAGGAGGCCTGAGTCCTAGCAGTGAGAAAATTAAAAGGCTGATGCTAAAAAAATTAAAATTAAAAACGTAAATCATTTTGTTCACAGACTATTCAGATGACGATGATGAAACACCAGACCCAAAGCCAGACCCTGATCCAAAGCCTGTGGTGAAACCTCGCCAGCAGTTGCCTAAACCTAAGCCAAAACCAACCCCCGAAGACTCGAAACCACCGCCAGAAGATACAGAACCACCGCCAAAGAAGAAAGAGAAATCTTCGCCGAATTCTCCATCGATACAACCTTCTAGAAGATTCTTTACTTCTTTATTCTCTATTCCCGGTGCCGTAGTTGATACATTAGTTAGTGGAGAAATTGTATTATAATTAGTCATTAAATGATTTTTTTTCTATATTAAACTTGTTTATTTTTAACCGACTTCCAAAAAAAAGAGGAGGTTATCAGTTCGGTTGTATTTTTTTTTTAATGTTTGTTACCTCACTCCATCGTTTATGGACTGATATGCAATTTTTTCCCCATAAAGGAGATGCTTTCAGATTGGTCCCATTTTACAAGTTTTTATTTTTTTTTAGTTTCACCTGTCCCGATGTTTGTCTGTCATCAAATCTTGCAAATTAAATTTGATCCACTTCCCGGCTACCGATTGAGCTGAAATTTTGCAACTATGCGTAAATCAGATGACAATTCAAAATTATTATGACATGGAGCTGATCTGATGATGGAACCGGAAGGTGACTATAGGAACTTGGTAGTTAAACGACACAAATCGTGTTTGGGCTCGTATGATTCGTCTTGACGAGTATTAATTATATAGCTATCCGTGCTATAAAAGGTTGCTATGAAAAAAATATTTTCATTAAAAACTTGTTTCAAAATCCAGTTCTGATGATGGGATCGATGAGGAATCGAGAGAACTCCCCAAATATTATAAGCAATCATAATTATAGTGATTTTGGTTCTGAATAGTTATGTTGAAAATGGTATCATCGAAATGATCTGATGATGATGATGATGGAACCGGAAGATAGGCACTGGAACTCCGTAATTAATCAATGTATCCTAGCCGTGTTGGACTTATTGGGCCATAGGCAACTGCCTATGTTGCCTATGCTTAAATCCGACACTGGTACCTACAATCAGCTAATCTTTTTTTTAATTATTGACTAGCTGCTCCCAGCGGCTTCGCCCGCGTGAAAGTAGAAAATTATCCCAAAGGAACATACTTCCGGGAAGTATCCTATGTTCTATTCCAGGACATGGTCTATCTGTGTACCAAGTTTCATCAAAATCGGTTTTGTCATTTAGACGTGAAGACGTAACAAACATACAAACAAACTCACTTTCGCTTTTATAATATTAGTAAGGATAGGCTCGCGTTTGACCACCATCTCACCTCGACGAAGAAGCACGCTTGCCAAGAAGAAACCTATTCACTCTTGACTTAAAGACCCCCAAGATGTAGCTATCATCTGAGCATGATTTGCCGAGTCTACCAAAAATAGTTTGGCCCATCTTTCATCTTGAAACCGGTACAAAATAAACATTTGTTCCGAATCAGTTTCGTATACTTTTCCAATCAATCAACCGACCAAGGAAGGTAAACGTTATACACAAATATTTTCTCACATTATCATATTTATTGTGGTCAGGCCTTTTTAACCGACTTCGAAAAATAAAGATTCTTTGTCGAAATTCTTTTTTACAAGCTATAATAATAATAGATATAAATCCCACCAAAACATTTCATGTAAAATGTTGCCAAGACGACCACAAAAGGTTTTCCCTGTGAAAAAGATATCAGATCTCATGTAGATACCTTGTCCATAATAGATAGAGATACCATGTCTATAATAGATACCTAATCTTGTCTCCTCGTTATTTAACACCGACTTCCGAAATTAAAGTTATTTTGTGCTTTTTGAAGTCGGTTTAATTTTTTTTTGTAAAAAGTTTTTTATTTTTCACTTTTTAGTTATGGTAGCACCACTAAAAAGTACCTACCCTTCAGCTAAACATAAATTACCTTATAGCCAGAGTGCATCTCATAACGATTCTTATAATCCCAAATACGGTAAATATTACATGAATTTACCCCCTCCCCCTTTCCCCTCCCCCTTTTCTTTCAGTCAGTCATCGACTACACGTATAAACAAAGCAATTTTACTTGTTACGACAATTCTGCTATGATTCTATGAGGAGTTCTGTTCCATATCTTCGAAGTTCATGATCAGATCATAACAATATTTCTATAGGACCAACTTGGAAGCATAGCCTTTCAATCAAAAAAATAATAATTTCGAAATCGGTCCCCAATTGACCGAAATATCAGTGAACATACATACAAAAAAAAACATACATTCAGCCGAACATAGAACCTCCTCCTTTTCGAAGTCGGTTAAAAATTCATTAAAAACTCTTCTTTGATAAATTATATGGCAGAGCAACATTACACTACTTTGAATTATATGTAAGTTTAATTGAAGTAGTTATGTACTTTGTTAGTAGGTATACAAAAAGCATATCAAAACATACTATTGTGTTTTTATGGTGGGAAAATCATCTAACACTATCTCCCGCTCTTGAGCAGAGCGGGAGATAGTGTCAGACTCTTACTGACTAAAAACCCACCCCGTTCCTTCAAGCCTTCAAACCAAGGGTCGAGCTTCCTTTCGGATAACCCTGGCCCCAGTAGGCTTCGACCCAGCTGGGCCTCTGCTGTTGATGACAACTCCTTGAGCGCCGTTGCCTGATGCGGTCGGCCTCCTCCTTCACTAGCATTACTGCTTCGCACGCGGAGGCTCCCGCCTGCCATTCCTCCTCGCACCGGACCATGGCCTGAACCAAAGCCGCGGCAGCCCGGAGGGCACGGTGATGCTCCACCCAATCATTATTATTGGTCTTTGGTTTGTCTGTCTGTCTGTCTGTCTGTCTGTCTGTCTGTATGTTCTTTATAGAAACAAAAACTACGCGATGGATTTTAACGAAACTTGGCACAATCATTCCTCATACTCCTGGGCAGGTTATAGTATACTTTTCATCACGCTACGATCAATGGGAGCAAAGCAGTGAAGGGAAATGTTGGGAAAACGAGAGAAATTACTCCATTTTTTAAGCTTCCGTCGCGTTTGAAGCCTTAATTGTTAAAGCTACACAGAAATCATGTATAACGGAAATGTTCTCCTTAAAATTATATAAAAAATATCCCAAGACATCATATGTCTATCTTTTATGGTTGACTCACAATAACACGTGTAACTCCCGATAGCTTAGCAGTTCGGAACTTTCTGTTTATTTTTGTCTATGGCACCACATCTAAGGTGTGTACACACTGTCACGCGCGTAAGTGGAAGGGAGAGATCTGGAACGTCTCGAATCGTCTCGCGCATCACGTTGTTTTCCAGGCTCTTAGAATTCGACACCAGACGTTTCAGATCTTTGATTTTGACGACTCCGTTGTCGCTGGCATAAGCAACAGGATCCGCGTACGAAGTCGCTGGCAGAAGCTAGTTCCTAATATTTTGGTGCATCACAATAACTCAAAGTCATGGTACATATCCATGTAGCAGATGTAGCACCAACTTCTATAAGGATCGGAGACTACACTCGAAGTTATGCACAAAATAGGAGGAGGGTCAAAACAGTTCAGCATTTTGGAGAGTGTGCACAGGAATTACATTATTCCGCCATCACCCATCTATCTATCTACCATCGTACCACCCAACATATGACGTGTGTCTACCCTTACGTTGTTAACACCTCTACGGTCCGGACTAAGCGCTTCGGCGCGTCGTTTATACCACTTAGGTAGGTAAAGTAAGGGACTGGAACAATTTGCTTGCTGGCTTCTCATCCGATTATAATTTAGGTGCCTTCAAGTCTAGAGTGAAAAGGCCCTTAATAAACTAGTGCGCCTCACCATCAACGATTGCATCACTGCTTACCATCAGGTGGGATCGCAGTCAAGCACTAGTTTATGTACTTAAAACAAGGTTTTGGTAAAAATCATTTTTTCATAGCAAGCTTTTATAGCTCGGTATACCTATATAAATTATACTCGTCAAGACGAATCATATGAGCCCAAACTCGATGGGGTTGTGTCTTTTAACTACCAAGTTCCTATAGCCACCTTCCGGTTCCATCATCAGATCAGCTCCTTGTCATAATAATTTTGCATTGTCATCTGATTTACACATGTATGCAAAATTTCAGCTCAATCGGTAACCTCGAAGTGGATCTGCAAGATTTGATGACAGACAAACATCGGGACAGGTGAAACTAAATAAAAGCTTGTAAAAACAATGAATATTTTTTATGTCTCTATAACTCAACGGAAAAGTTGCAACAATTAATGCTACAAAAAGTTCGATTGTTATAACTTTTTTAATTACTTTGGAATCACGATTTTTGCCAGTTCTCTGTGGAGTCAAAAAGTAATTAAAAATGTCCGAACAAATGATATATTCTATTGATTTTCAACTTTTTAACAGACCTCACTTATACTTGTTCATGACACAAATGTAATAGTAGATTATGTGACTAGGGGATGAAGCAGTGTCTTTAAGTTGCGGGCGGCATTTTGAATTCCGAACGAAACGAAGGTTGCTAATTTTAATCCCGAACGACAGTGAGGGATAAATATAATTATCTCCCAAGCATTCAAGCGATTTTTCTTAAATTTTTAGCTTTGCCCGCGCGGCTTCGCTCCCGCTCTTCCCTACTCCACCCTACTATACCCAACTCTACCCTACTCTACCCTACTCTACCCTACTCTACCCTACTCTACCCTACTCTACCCTACTCTACCCTACTCTACCCTACTCTACCCTACTCTACCCTACTCTACCCTACTCTACCCTACTCTACCCTACTCTACCCTACTCTACCCTACTCTACCCTACTCTACCCTACTCTACCCTACTCTACCCTACTCTACCCTACTCTACCCTACTCTACCCTACTCTACCCTACTCTACCCTACTCTACCCTACTCTACCCTACTCTACCCTACACTACCCTAATTTTTTTTTCCATAAGAACCTTCTCGTTACAATAACAATCACAACAAAAAAAAAAATCAGCCAAATCGGTCAAGCCGTTTTCATGCCAAGTCGTGACAACGGAAAACGGGGGTCATTTTTATGTATATAGAAGATAGATAGATTAATAGTTTATTAAAGAAAAACAAAGACTAAACTATAAACTAACTAAATATACATCGAACACGTTAATTCATGAATCCCCAAGCGACACCCGGTGGCCGCGCATCTATTGTCTTACTATTGTGTCTCTAATTGACGGTATCTGAAGGGTTAACCCATAACTTTTTTTTTATTTCGTATAAATTAGTGCTGTGTATAGTGTGTGTGTGTGTGTGTAGTGTAATTAATGATGAGATAATGATGATAAACTAGTGCTTGACTGCGATCCCACCTGCTGGTAAGCAGTGATGCAATCTCTGATGGTGAGGCGCACTAGTTTATTAAAAGCCTATTCACTCTAGCCTGAAGATACCCAAATTATAATCGGACAGGAAGACCACAGCAGGCAAATTGTTCCATTCCTTCGACGTACGTGTCTTAGTCCGGACCGTAGAGGTTTCAACAACGTAAGGGTGGATACTCATTGTACGTCGGGTTGTCCAATGGTTGAATTGAGATGGCGGAATCAAGTCATGCAATTCCTGCGCACACTCTCCAAAATGCATCCTAAAACTACTGTTATGGGCTCGCGGACGGCGAGCCATGGACAGCTCGCTGTCCGACCGCCCGGCAACTGTCCGGTCCGAGCCCAAGACGTCGACGGCGCGCACTGTTCCCACGCGCCTCAAAGAGTTGTCAGCAACGGAGGGGCCCAGCTGGGTCGAAGCCTACTGGGGCCAGGGTTATCCGAAAGGAAGCTCGAGCCTCGGTTTGAAGGCTAGAAGGAACGGGGTGGGTTTTTAGTCAGTAAGAGTCTGACACTATCTCCCGCTCCACCGCGAGTTTTGTCATTGGATGATTTTTGCTCACCGTAAAAAAAATAAAGGCTGTTTTCTTAGATAATAGCACCGTTTGCTAAAATTTTTTCACCGATAGAAAGCTGCTTTATTCCTGATGACATAGGCTATGGTATAAAACGTGGGCGAAGCGGCAGGCAAAAACTAGTCCTACTAATATTATAAATGCGAAAGTTTGTATGTATGGATGGATGTATGGATAGATGTATGGATGGATGTATGGATGTTTGTTACTCTTTCACGCAAAAACTACTAAACGGATCTTGATGAAACTTGGTACACGAGTAGACCATATCCCAGAATAACACATAGGATACTTTTATCCTGGGATTATGTACGCGGGTGAAGCCGCGGGCAAAAGCTAGTATAATAATAATTACGTATCAAACAAAACCTACCCACCTAATACGTCAAATCAAAGACGTCAAACTCAATTTGACATTTATAAACCTCCTTAACCTTCACGCTAAGCACGTTCCAACTACAAAAACATTACAAAACCATAGCCAAAGGTGCATAAACTGTTACTCTATTTACGACTTCTTAATTTGAAATCCATAAACAATTTTAATTTTTACAAAAACATATGATAACGACGTACTGTGGCCGATTTGTTTAAATATTTTTAAATATTATTATGTAGCAATAATAATACTTGGGTACCGAATGTTTTGATAGTTAATGAATAGTTTCCCTAGCCAGTTAGTTTTCGGCCAGTTCGCCCAGAAGTGGTTGCTGACTCAAAATCCAGTTTTCTACAAAAAAAAAGTAAAAAAACTTTATTCTATATTTAAAAATAATATTCTTATACAACGTGTAACGTTAAAAAATAGTTTGAACAGAATAAGGAGCAGAATCAATACTTTTTAATATAGGTTACATTTTTCTAAAAAACCTTCATTAAAAATGTTGCCCTGTCTATTTATTAATTGGTTAAGCCATCATGAGCGCAAACCCGCCCAAATAGGTAAACAAACACAAATTGTTGTAGTACAATCAAATTTTCTCATACGCGGGATAATAAAAGTTCTTATTTCAATACAGACACGAATTTTAAACAAACTAAAACTGCACATAAAACCTTTAATTTTTTTAGTATGTTTTTATTTTGCACAGATTTAGGTCAATTGAATTAAAAATCATTTGGGGTGTCTGAGGTTTTGCGCATTTAATGTACCTACACGTTGTAGTTAAAATTATCTATAGTTATTATTTTATTTCTAATTACAGATTTTGGTGTGTCTACGAAGTCAAGAATGCAGTAACACTATTACAAAACATGCAATTTGTAGTAAGTCATTATATTCTATCTATGTTTACAAATACTAGAAAAATAAATCGGGTTCTCCATACAAACTGTTCAATCAAGTTTAGAATTTTGTATGGAGAGGCTGATTTTTTTTTTCTAAGAAAAAAAACATCTTGTGGAAGGTTGTTCAGGTTCGTCTACTGAGCAAACCCTTAAAGTTTATGGAAGGCTGTCATTTACACCTTTTATATAATAATATAATAAAATTTCACAACTATCACACAACGCCAAATAGTCCCAAAATAAACAGAGCTTGTGTTATGAATACTAGAAAACTGACATACATACTTATATATTTCTAAATACATACATATTATAGACAAATTACACCCAGACAATGAACAAATGATCATGCTCATCGCACAAATATTTGTCCTGGGTGGGAATCGAACCCACGACATCCAGCATTACAATCAGGGCCTCTAACCACTAGACCAACAGGCCAGTCAATATAATTCTTCTGTACAAGATTTAATTTAATTTACTAAAAATTCATTACATATATACATTAAAAAAAAAACTTAAATACATAATTATAATCTACTAAATATAAACTATTTAAACTAAAACCTAACTATGTACATAAATATGATACAATAAGACAAAGCACGCTCAGGCGTCAAAATATCGTTGATGCTAGCGTGTCGTGGTATGCGGCCTGCGCTCCTGCAACAAGACAGGCCATGGTGTCCGAGACTGTCGACAGCTTCTCCACAGTGGCACCGATGTGGAGCAACACAAGGTGCGCCTAAGCGTAGACAGGTAGCTAGCCGAAACGAGGCGTCATCCATCATAGGTACTATGATGACGGGAGTGCCTGAAGCCATAAACCCGACTCCCATTCCCCCACAGCCAGCAGACGCGCACGCTCAGCAGTACTTGACGACGTATTCAATAGGTTATTCCGTACAATACTGCAGAGCGGCACATCCCACCGTCTCTGTGAGGACAGATTGTCGGGCAAATCCGTGTTGGGAAAAGCCATTTTCCAAGCGTTCAACGCATCGGACAAGCACGGTACCTCAACATCAACCAGTGTAGAAGATAAAATATTCCTGGTTAATGTTTCAGTAAACTGGTAAACTTATACTAGAAATTTTGCGGACTCCAAGGCCCCCTAGCCGGATGGGAAGCGTGGCTTGCTGCCATGCTCGGTCGTCCAAGGCCACATTAAGGATTGAAGATAAAGTGTACAAGTGTTTGTCACCTAACTTTTCCTAAATGGCTCGACCGATTTGAAAGTAATTTTGTATGTATATTTGAGTGGGCCCTGTATAGTTTGAAAATACAATTGAACCCGGTAGGTGCCGCTAAACCACGGTAATAATATCATACAGTATTCCATCTTCATACAAACGGACGAAACGCGAGCTATACCTACGCGCCTCTTTTGTTTATATAAAAAAGTAAGTATATTTACAATCACAAAAATAAACGGAAACAAACTAGGCAAACGTAATTAGAATGCTGGAGGCGGGCAGCCCAATCGCATGCTTACGTACCGCGCGGCTGTAGGCATTTATTTCAAAAATACGGCCGAGTTACAATACTGTATGATACTATTACCGTGGCTGAACCTAGGTTCTTAATTGTTTTTTTTTTTTTCTGAAAACGTGCGACAGGCAGAACAGCGTGTACCGGGACCGATAGTTTGGTTTATAACAATCTAAAGGTGTTGGAGAGCAGTGGTGGCCGAGTGGTAATAGCCCCGACTTACGAGTTGTAGGTCGCGGGTTCGAAACCAGCCAGGCGCATTACTTTGTGTAATTTATTTCATCACCACTGCTCTCAAAACGGTGAAGGAAAACATCGTGAGGAAACCGGCATGTCCTAGAACCAAAAAATCGAAGACATGTGACATCTACCAACACGCACTGGGCCCGCGTGGTGGATTACGGCCCATTCCCTCTTCTAGAGAGGAGGCCTGAGTCCCAGCAGTGGGAACATTAAAAAAGGCTGGATCACGATGATGATGAGGTGTTTGCAAATATCCATAGAGTCCACATAGTTTTTCAAAGAAATGCCAGCAAACCGTAGAGGCCTAAGAGCGTCGAAGCCTACTTGGGCCAAGGGATTATTTATGTACTAGCTTTTGCCCGCGGCTTCGCCCGCGTACGTAAAACAGCCTGTGTCACTCAGGAATAAAGCACCTTTCTATCGGTGCTAAAATTTTTTGCAATCGGACCAGTACTTTATTTTTATTTATTCAAAGTACAGTCCGATTAATTAATTTAAGGTGGTGCATCATGACTCACATTTTCACTGTTTTTCATACATCCGCTCATAACTGATTGTGACGCTATTACACATTTTTCATTAGATATTTTGGAAACACAGCATCTTGTGGATATTATCTAGGTTTCTAAAGAAGCCAATTTCTAAATTTGTGTAAAACTAATCCAGTAAAAACCTCTGAAAATGTCCTATTTTGTATGAACTTTGACACTTCATAATTTGCCTAAAAATTAAAAAAGTCAAAAAAGTAATCCTCTACAGACCTTGCAAATTTTATTAAGATTCTAAATGACCACTTTTTCCAAAAACTTTTAAGGGTTTAAAAAAAACAGCTATTTCCTGGAGCAAGTTTTGTGAAATTTTCGAGTAAATCTCGGAATTACCGAATACTAACAGAGTTTCCAGGCGTTATCTCTCTTTTTTTGCGTTGCCTTTTCGTCAAACATCGCGTTGGAATGCATTAAATGAAGTAACAAGCTTTTAAACCATTTTCGATGTTTACGAAAAGCGAGTGGAGAAGGACCCTCTTAAGAGATATACTTAACTTATACTTTAAGATACTTCCTACAAAAAAATAAAAAACTTTTTACAAAAAAAATTAATACGACTTCAATGTAAAAATAACGCTGAAAAGTACAAAATAACTTTAATTTCGTAAGTCGGTGTTTCTATAAAGGTGAGTATAGACTACAACATTTTCTGGAGCATTTCTGTGTAATGTAACGTTCTTACGAATGATAATAATAATAATATATATATAATAATAATAAATAATAATAATATTCTACTACTATCACACAACACCGTCTAGTCCCAAGCTAAGCAGAGCTTGTGTTATGGGTACTAGACAACTGATAAACATACTTACATATTTCTAAATATATATTTGGAGGGTATGCGGAACAGAGAGGAAAGTTCCGCAAACCTCCTTTGAAAAGGGAGGATCCTCCGGCCAGACAGGTGTGGTATAGTCTGGTGGGCGACTGCCCGATAGTTGTTGTCGGGCTGTCGTATATGTTCAAATCGCGCGGAGAACTTTGATTGCGCGATGCAGGATTTCGTATTTTCTTCGTAGTTCTTATGTGGCGTCATAGATGTCGCTACATATACATATTATAGATAAATTACACCCAGACACAGAACAAATGATCATGCTCATCACATAAACATTTGTCCTGGGTGGGAATCGAACCCACGACCTCCGGCATAGCAGTCAGGGTTACTAACCACTAGACCAACAGGACAGTCAAATGATACAATACAGGCAAAAGCTCAGTTTCCAAAGCATTTCCATGTAATGTAACATTCCTGCGAATGCTCGGCGTTATGTTACGGGTAAATGCTCACAGCGAGTGTACATTTATCAACATTTCGTTGTACCTTGCGTTCATTTTTTTTAATGTTACCCCGCAACCGCGCATCGCCCGCACTCGTGGCTCGACGAAATGTTACACCAATACGCTCGACGAAATGTTACACCAATACGCTCGACGAAATGTTACACCAATATGCTCGACGAAATGTTACACCAATATGCTCGTTGGTTTGTAACTGTTGTTTAGTTTCGTCTACTGAGCAAGAAGTCGGTGTTAAATACCGTAGAAACAAAACTATCTATTAAAGAAACACCGACTTCCGAAATTAAAGTTATTTTGTACTTTTCAGTGTTTTTATACATTGAAGTCGTTTTAATTTTTTTTTGTAAAAGTTTTTTCTGAAGAAATCATTCTACTATTTCAACTTGACTGGCCTGTTGGTCTAGTGGTCAGTGACCCTGAGTGCTATGCCGGAGGTCGTGGGTTCGATTCCCACCCAAAACAAATGTTTGTGTGTTGAGCACGATCATATGTTGAGTCTGGGTGTAATTTGTCTATTATATGTATGTATTTAGAAATATCATCATCAGCCTTTTTAATGTTCCCACTGTTAAGACTCAGGCCTTCTTTCTAGGAGAGAGAATGAGCCGTAATCCACCACGCGGGCAAAATGCGGGTTTTTTTTTTTGTCGACGTGGAAAATCATCTTTGACGAAACCCGCTCTTGGGTGGAGCGGGAGACAGTGTCAGACTCTTACTGACTAAAAACCCCGCGCCGTTCCTTCTAGCCTTCATACCGGGGCACGAGCTCTCTTTCGGACAACCCTGTCCCCAGTAGGCTTCGACCCAGCTGGGCCCCTCCTGCTGCTGACAACTCCTTGAGGCGAGCGGGAACAGTGCGCGCCGTCGACGTCTTGGACTCGGACCATTACTGGACGATCGGACAGCGAGCTACCCATGGCTCGCCGTCCGCGAGCTCGCGTCTACGGTGGCCGGAAATCGGGATCGGAATCCCGGCGACGGCGGCGAGGGCGCCGTTGCCTAATGCGGTCGGCCTCCTCTTGCAAGCATTACTGCTTCGCAGAAGGAAGCGTCCGCCTGCCATTCCTACCCGCTCCGGACCATGGCTTCGACCAGGGCCCGGCGCGAGAGGTCTCCGCCGCCGATCGCCCCCACGAGGGCACGGCGATGCTCCGCCCAGGCAGGGCACACCTCGACGGTGTGCTCCACCGTGTCCTCCGGGCGTTGCGCACAGTGGCGACACCCGGGCGTCTCTTCCGCTTGAGTCCGATGCAGGAACCTCCCGAACTTGCCATGTCCGGTGAGGACCTGCGTCATGCGGAAGGTAAGGACGCCGTGAGGTCTTTCCAGTCACGCCTCAAAGAGGGGACTTACCGCCATAATCGTGGCGTGCCCAGCACTAGGTTGCGATAGCCGTTGACGCCATTTCACCATGAGATCCCGCCGGAGCTCTGTCCGCCATGCCTTGACATGTTGCGGCAGTGGACTTTCACCCCGGCGTTGCATCTCCACGCGCATGTCGTGCATGTGTGCAAGGACTGTTGCCTCCAGATCCCACGGTGGTAGGCCAGCCAGAAGGCTCGCCGCTTCGCGGGAGATCTCGTGGTAACCCCGCACCATCCGCATTGCCATGACCCTCTGGCAGGCGTTCAGTATGGACACGGTTGCTTTGCCAGCGACGGCGCCAACACCGGCGCCCCGTAGAGGGCCATGGACCGAACGATCCCCGCGTAGAGCCTCCGGCAGGAGGCGTCTGGACCCCCAAGGTTGGGCAGGAGCCGCTTGAGAGCAGCCCCGGCCCGGTTGAGTTTGGGAGCCAAACGTCGGAAGTGTTCTCCGAAATTCCATCGGCCGTCGAGAACGAGTCCCAGGTACTTCATCGTCGACCCGACGCCGATGCGAACTCCTCCTACCGTAAGTTGGGAGTCTGATGGTGGCGCATTCCGAGAGCTGTGGAAAAACATGGCCTCGGATTTGTGCAGCGCCACCTCGAGTCCCAACTCCTGGATCCTACCAACGACTATCGCAACCCCGGTTCCAATGCGGGTTGGTGAATGTCACATGTCTTCGAATTTTTGATCCAAGGAGCACAGATTTTGGGAGCGGTGGTGATGAAAAAAATTACACAAAGTTATGCGCCTGGCGGGGTTTGAACCCGCGACCTACAACTCGTAAGTCGGAGCCGTTACCACTCGACCACCACTGCTCCAAAATAAAATATATAGGTATAGAAATATAAGTATGTAAGTATATCAATTGAAAGAAAAAGTTGAAATTTGAAAGTGGCGCCAGTGACTGAAAAGTTGGCAGGGAATCGTTTGTCTTGGTATGGACATGTGAAAAGGAGACATGAAACGCATATTGCTAAAAAAGTTATGAGTTTAAATATGGATGGATGGAAGGGGAGAGGGGGGCCAAAGAAAAGATGGATGGATTGTGTGAGATGAGAAGTGATATGAAAGAAAAGGGAGTTGATGATAGCGTGACGAGCGACAGGACAGAATGGAAGAAAAAAACGTATTGAGCCGACCCCAAATAAAACGGGATAAAGGCAGGAAGAAGGAAGAGTATGTTAATCAGCTGTCTAGTCCTCATAACACAAGCTCTGCTTAGCTTGCAACTAGACGGCGTTGTGTGATAGTTGTAAAAAAAAAGACGTGTGGCACTCGGAGACTGCCGCGGTAAAGCTATTTGCATAGCATTTTTTATCAACTTATGCAATTAAATTGTGATTGAAGTTGACAAGTTGCCATGACAACCATTTAGTGGGGGTGTTAGGTTTTTTTCGTTACGGAATTTCTGGATTCAGTCTCCACGCTCAAGGCCCGCGATAGAAGCTATGCAGTAGCTTAAAATCTTTGACGTTCAATATCACAGCCTACGCGTCCATGTCGACATGTATATCTTGATATTAAATCAAGTGTTAATCAACATAGAATTAGTCTCAGTGATGTATTTTTAAACAATCTTTCTTTATTATTAAGTTGACATTCCTTGAAAATGGTGGTATAGTGAAGGTTATCAATGTCTTTGGGGTAAGATTTTATACTATTTTAGAGGGATTGGCAATGTTTGTGTGATTTTTTTCTTCTTAAAACTTATTTTCGTATCAATAATGGTTTTGTTTTTAAAAGCTTCTATTTAGTTTCACCTGTGGGACAGATGTTTGTCTGTTATCAAATCTTGTAAATTAAATTTGACCCACTTCCCGGTTCCCGATTGAGCTGAAATTTTGCATGCATGTGTAAATCAGATGCCAATGCAAAATTATTATGACATGGAGCTGATCTGATGATGGAACCGGAAGGTGGCTATAGCAACTTGGTAGTTAAACGACACAACCCCATCGAGTTTAGGCTCGTGTGATTCGTCTTGACGAGTATTAATTATATAGGTATACCAGCTATAAAAGCTTGCTATGAAAAAAATATTTTCATTAAAAGCTTGTTACTTTGTCTAACCGAGTTTTCGTTACAATTACATATTCTCCATTTGTTTGGGTAATTATTATTATTATACATGCGGATGGGTGGAGAGGGAGGCCAAAGAAAAGATGGATGGATTGTGTGAGAAGTGTTATGAAAGAAAAGGAAGTTAGTGATAGCGTGACGGTGACAGCATAGAATGGAAGAAAAAAACGTGTTGCGCCGACCCCAAATAACACGGGACAAGGGCAGGAAGACCTGGGGCCAGGGTTATCCGAAAGGAACTCGAGGCTAGAAGGAACAGGGTGGGGTTTTTAGTCAGTAAGAGTCTGACACTATCTCCCGCTCCACCCAAGAGCGGGGGTTGTCACAGGATGATTTTTGCCCACTGAAAAAAAGAAAAAAAAAGGACAGGAAGATGATGATGATCTGTTTAGGTAATTATTTAAATGTAAACAATGTTATGAAGTTTTTTATCTAAAAAATTGTCTAATTTTTTTTTTTTTTTATAGTTAAGTAACTTAAACCGATGTTAGGTAATTAACTTTTAAATATCTTTGTTTGTCTTTTAAACGATTTATTTTAATTCATGAATCCCCAAGCGACCACCGGTGGCCGCGCATCTATTGTCTTACTATTGTGTCTCTAATTGACGGTATCTGAAGGGTTAAACAAAAAGACATACCTAAGTATCAAGACTGGCCTGTTGGTCTCGTAGTTATTAGCCCTGACCGCTATGCCGGAGGTCGTGGGTTCGATTCCCACCCAGGAGATTAGTGTGATGAGCATGATCGATAATTTGTTCTGTTTCTGAGTGTACCTAATTTATCTATAGTTTTATGTAGCATAGAATAGTCGGCCTTATAATGTTCCCACAGCTGGGATTCAGATCTCCTCTCTAGGAGAGGGAGTATGTATGTCTATCTATACTTATAATAAATCTGTAGAGAGGTCAATTCTGTACATGAAATATATTTCCAAAATAACTATCAGGGGGTGATTAGTGATCGATACTGATGCTAAAAATGCAAACAGTAAAATTTTTGTCTGTCTGTCTGTCTGTCTGTCTGTCTGTCTGTCTGTATGTTCTTTATAGAAACAAAAACTACGCGATGGATTTTAACGAAACTTGGTACAATCATTCTTCATACCCCTGGGCAGGTTATAGTATACTTTTCATCACGCTACGATCAATAGGAGCAGAGCAGTGAAGGGAAATGTTGATAGCTTAGCAGTTCGGAGCTTTCTGTTTATTTTTGGTTACTCTTACGTTTATAACACTCTCACTCATCCCTAATTTAAAAAAGTTAACAATATTATCTATTCAATAAAAAAAGAATCATAGAAATCGGTATAGAAACACCAAAGTTATACATGAAATACGCTAATAAGCCATCGCGCGTGAATACTGAATCCAGTCCCCCGGCTCTTAGAATTCGATATCAGACGTTTCAGATCTTTGATTTTGACGACCCCGTTGTCGCTGGCATAAGCAACAGGATCCGCGTACGAAGTCGCTGGCAGAAGCTAGTCTAGAAATATATAAGTATGTTTATCAGTTGTCTAGTACCCATAACAAAAGCTCTGCTTAGCTTGAAACTAGACGGCGTTGAGTGATAGTTGTGTAATATGAGTCATAGTCATAGTTATAGTAGTTATAGTAGTTTATTGATAAGGGATTCTTACAAGTCATATAAGGAAGATATTTCAATTACATAATAGTCAACAAACGATACAAATAATTACATTTCAATGTCAAATAATATAAAATTTAAAAAAATTATAAAGACGGAAGAGAGGGGAGAGAAGGAAACAAGTCAATAAAAGTCAAATCACAAATTGAAAATAAATCATAAAATTAAAAGTCACATTTACGTCAAAATTAAATTACATTAAATCATTATTTATTATTATTATTATCAAGATTGTTTACCTTTACTTAACTACCTAAACAGATAGAGTATCAGCGAAGAAACCAACGCTATTGCTTAATCTAAATTAGCTAGGTCAATATTATTATTAAAGCCGTTATCTATATTTATAAAAATCAATGCCACTTTTCGTTGTTATTTTATAACAAAATAACGGGCTCACCTATCCAAATTAAATGTTTAGGCTTTGTTCGGACTATTTGGTAGATGGTTTATGTGAAGTTTGGTAGGGTATAGTAGGGTTGAGTAGGGTATAGTAGTGTAGAATAGGGTAGAGTAGGGTAGAGTAGGGTAGAGTAGTGTAGAGTAGTGTAGAGTAGTGTAGAGTAGTGTAGAGTAGTGTAGTGTAGAGTAGTGTAGGGTAGAGTAGGGTAGAGTAGTGTAGGGTAGAGTAGGGTATAGTAGGGTAGAGTAGGGAAGAGTAGTGTAGAGTAGGGTAGAGTAGGGTAGAGTAAGGTAGAGTAGGGAAGAGTAGTGTAGAGTAGGGTAGAGTTGGGTAGAGTAGGAGTTAGTTTATAAAAAACTGTTCTTTTTCTTATTTTCATAAAATTATTGGCAACAATTCACCTTCTTCCATTCGCCACTACTCGACACTTCACACAGCGATGCATGGATAAGCGGAATTGGATAACTCAATTCCAATCAAACTTTTTTTTGTTCATGATCTATACCTGTAATAAATCTGTAAAAGTTTCTAGTTGTGCGCGCATCACGTCAATTGCACGAAATCGATATAGATAACTTTTATACATTAAAATTGTGTGTAACTTGATATATTACCTAGACTGTTTATATACAAGGTGTAAGAGACAACCCTCAACAAACTTTAAAGGCTTGCTCAGTAGACGAAACTGAACAACTTTCAACATTTTTTTTTCAGGAAACGAAAAAAAAAATCAGCCTCAACATGACATTTTGAGCACTAAGGAAATTGCAGTATTTAAATATAAATTAGGTAATTTCTTAATCGATAAGGCTTACTACACGATCCAGGATTTCCTAAATTAATGAATGTTTGACATTTATAATTCTTTTGACTCAATTATTTTTAATTCATGAATCCCCAAGCGACCACCGGTGGCCGCGCATCTATTGTCTTACTATTGTGTCTCTAATTGACGGTATCTGAAGGGTTAAATATTTTTTAGTATATTCTGTAATTTATTATTGTATGCCTAATTGGCAGGACATAATGGAACCGTAATTTATTATTAACTAGCTTTCCGCCCGCGGCTTCGCCCGCGTGGACTACAGTTTATATCGCGTGGACAGAGACCCGTGCTCAGCAGTGGAATTATAGGTAGCCTATGTTTTATTCCAGTGTTTCTTCTACCAACCTACTAAATTTGATCTAAATCCGTTCAGTAGTTTTTGCGTGAAAGCGTAACAGACAGACAGACAGACAGAGTTACTTTCGCATTTATAATATTAGTAGGGATTTTTAACATCTGTATGTAACCTAAGCCCACAATAAAGACATTCTGATTCTGATTCTCAACATAAAAAATTAAAAACTTGATTGGACAGTTTGTATGGAGAAGCCGATTTTTTTTCCGTTTCCTGAAAAAAGAACTAGTGGTAGGGGGTTCAATTTTGTCTACTGAGCAAGCCCTTACAGTTTGTGGAGGGCTGTCCCTTACACCCTGTATTGCTTAGATTGTTTAATTGCAATCGGTTGACTATATCGAAAGATATTCTACATTCATTGACTGCTAGGCGGTGTGAAGTTCGCTAGGTCAGTTAGTTCGTAAATATATTTTTTTAATTCTTGTTGTGCTCAACCTACCAAACCGATGCGATTTGACAGCTCTGACGTCATAACATGGCGCTAAATCGATCCTATTCTCATTGCTGTTGGACATAGGCCTCCCCCAAGTGTCACCACAATGAACGATCCTGCGCGTCCCGCATCCATTCCAACAACCTTCACCAGGTCATCGGTCCAACTTACAGGAGGCCTTCCAAAGCAGCGTCTTTCGGTACGCGGTTGCCACTCCAGAACCTTTGGGCCCCAACGGCCATCTGTTCTGCGAGCAATGTGCCCTGCACAACCCGACGACGTACGGCGAGCCTCCACTCTTACATTGTTAACACCTCTACGGTCCTGACCAAGCGTTTCGCCTCGTCATTTATACCTCATACATCGAAGGACTGGAACAATTTTCCTGCGGCGGTCTTACCGTCCGTTTATAATTGAGGTGTCTTCAAGGCTAGAGTGAATAGGCTCTTAATAAACTAGTGCGCCTCACCATCAACGATTGCATCACTGCTTACCATCAGGTGGGATCGCAGTCCAGCACTAGTTTATATCATTAAACAACCATTCAAAGACATGTGACACCAACCCGCACTGAGCCCGTGTGGTGGATTACGGCTCATTTCCTCTTATACCTAACCCATTGAATGACAAAGCTGGCTATACGACTAAAGTCGGTTGCCAACATAAATTTATCTATTTACGGATATATCCGTATTAAACATCAGCGAAAAATAAAGCACTCTAGGTGTAGATAATTATACCCGACGCCCGATTCCTAAAACACGCCGAAACCCCGCTTGTATCATTCAATACAAGTGGGACTTTGGAACCACGGGCGCTCAGAGTGGGGACTCTGCTCGCTCATCGAGGGATTCCAGGGAAGACGGTGGCACAGTGATCACGTGCTGCCGTGCACAGAGGCTTAGGGGAGACCACTGTACAGTCTCATCAGGGATGTGCCCTAATAGGCGTTGCACAGAGGGGTTTCCGGAATGGTCTTTTGAGAGGTAACGGGGCTCGTTCTACGTGCTGATGGTTATCACCGGGATGGTTTTAGCGAGGTAAAAATCCCACACTCCCCGGACTTCTGCCCTAAGTCCGGGCGCCTTTTGAAGGTTTCCCCTCGAAAACAAAAAAAAGGTGTAATTGTACTAATAAATACTTAACTGCGTAAATTCGGCATAATTGATACTTTTCGCCCCGAAACTTAAGCTAGAACACGTGTGCTACACACGCCGATATGTGCACGTCAGTGTCCATACATTTTATATGGAAACTAGACTTGTAGAGCTACACTTGATCTACGCCACGCGACGCTATGCGACGTCGTTCTACGTACAAATTAGGCGTGTAACACGTGTGCGTTGGTCTAATGTAGTTCTAGCTTTAGTCGAATCGTATAGATGCCCTACGTACGATATAATAATAATAATTCATTTGCAAACAAATGTCACCATTTACATAAATGTTCTGCCTCCTGAACTAGGTAGTGAACTTGTACCTCAGGAGACAGTTCCCCTTTTTTTTTCTGTCGACGGCGAAACTCATCATTGACGAAACCCGCTCTTGGGTGGAGCGGGAGACAGTGTCAGAGTCTTACTGACTAAAAACCCCGCGCCGTTCCTTCTTGTCTTCATACCGGGGCTCTAGTTTCCTTTCGAATAACCCCGACCCCGGTAGGCTTCGACCCAGATGGGCCCCTCCTAGACAGTTCCCCTCCTATACGTATTACAATTTATTTACAAACAATGCCAATTCATACATTAGGAATTTAAAAATATATTCGTAGCTGGCGTCCTGTACAGAAACCATATACAGATATATCCGTAGTCGGAGTTCAATGTGCTGGAGAGGAGGCCTGAGTACCAACAGTGGGAAGATTAATAATATATTACCTGATTATGCTTATGATATTTTTTTTTTGTTTTAGGTAACAGTCTAAATGTCAAATAAATGCCGGACCCGATATGAAAACACTAAAACTGACCTCGGCGTGGATTTTAATATGTAAGTTACTTTTTATTTGACTTTTTAACCGATTTCTAAAAAAAAGGAGGAGGTAAAATATAACGTTAATTTTGGAAGTCGGTGTTAAATAACGAAGAAGCTAAACTATTATAGAAAAACCGACTTCCAAAATTAAAGTTATTTAGTACTTTTCAGTGTTTTTTTAACTTTGAAGTCAGTTATATATTTTTTCTTTCAGTCAGTCATCGCCTACACGTATAAACCGAGCCATTTTATTTTTACGTCAATTCTGCTACGATCCTATGAGGAGTTCTATTCCATATCTTCGAAGTTCATGATCAGATCATAACAATATTTCTATGGGACCAAAAAAATAATTTTCAAAATCGGTTCACAATAAAATTGACCGAAATATCGGTGAACATACATACAAAAAAAAACAACATACATTCAGCCGAACATAGAACCTCCTCCTTTTCGAAATCGGTTAAAAATAATGTTGTAGTTGTATAGATAACCGTTTTCATTACAGTCAAATAATAATAATAATCTACAACGATCACACAACGCCGTCTAGTCCCAAGCTTAGCAGAGCTTGTGTTATGGGTACTAGACCACTGTTATCTAAATCCTACTAATATTATAAATGCGAAAGTTTGTATGTATAGATGGATGTATGGATGTTTGTTACTCTTTCACGCAATAACTACTGAACGGATCTCGATGAAACTTGGTCCACGAGTAGACCATATCCCAAAATACCACATAGGATACTTTTTATCCTGGGATCATGTACGCGGGTGAAGCCGCGGGCAAAAGCTAGTATATACATATTATAGATAAATTACACCCAGACAAAGAACAAATGATCATGCTCGTCACATAAACATTTGTCCTAAGTGGAAATCGAACTTACGACCTCTGGCATAGCAGTCAGGGCCACTAACCACTAGACCAACAGGCCAGTCAAGCCAGTTAAATAAACATAGAGTAGAAAAAAAACTTCAACAGCACAGATGAAAACAACTAGCAGTCACTAACAACAGTGACTCACAGATTTATAACAATTAATCTACTAAAACCACGCGCTAATGACTTCTGACCACGCCACGATCTATGCTAATTAACAAGCCCAATGATTCATTGTTTAAAGGTGGCAAAATGGCCGATTTTTTCGACCCAGTAAACATTATAATTTTACGGGCAACCAGTGTCACGGTAATAATATCATACAGTATTCCAACTTCATACAAACGGACGAAACGCAAACTATACCTACGCGCCTCGGTTGTAGCATGCGGTCGGCATGTAGACAGTCGCGACCGTCGCAACTGTGCCGCAGTGACGAACGGACAATGTTAGTTTGTATAATTCAAAGTAAAGACGTGGTATTTTATTATTAATAATAGTGGTTTATTGTACTAAATGTATGAATAATACTAGAAAAAAATATTTTATTTAATTCTACCAATCAAAAAACAACACACATTTTTATTGAACACTTCCTATTCAATCCACAAAGTATTTTGTTTATATAAAAAGTAAGTATATTTACAATCACAAAACTAAATGGAAATACAAAGTAGGCAAATGTAATTAGAATGCTGGAGGCGGGCAGCCCTATCGCATGTTTACGTACCGCGCGGCTGTAGGCATTTATTTCAAAAAGACGGCCGAGTTACAATACTGTATGATACTATTACCGTGCCAGTGTTGTCATGAGCTATCGTGCTGCCCATTAAATTGGGTCAGATTGGCAGTCGCCGTGTAAAGAATCATGGTAAAGTCCCGAAGCAAAATTTGCTGGCATATTTTTTAAGCGTCTTGTGATAAATTAGTTTTTTTTTTTTTCGGTGGGCAAAAATCATCTTATGACAACCCCGGCTCTTGTGGAGCGGGAGATAGTTTCAGACTCTTACTGACTAAAAACCCCACCACGTTCCTTCTAGCCATCATACCGGGGCTCGAGTTTTATTTATTTAATCTACATGCAACACAAAGTACATAGGTGGACTTAAAGCGAGTTTCTTTCGGATAACCCTGGCCCCAGTAGGCTTCGACCCATCTGGGCCCCACCTGTCGCTGACAACTCCTTGAGGCGCGCGGGAACAGTGCGCGCCGTCGACGTCTTGGGCTCGGTCCGGACAGTTACCGGACGATCGAAAATACCTACGTACCTCCTTATGAATTTTAAAACGCAGTTTTGAACGAACGACAATATGCCACGTCAAATGTTATGTTTTTTTTTTTCTCTACTTCTTTAGGCTGGATGGCTGTTGGAAAGTCTAATGCCATGCTTTTTCTGGTGATGTGATTCTCGATATTGTGTTTATTGTTGTAACAACATTATTATTGTGACATTTTAGCCACTGTATTTAAATTAAAATAAAACTGACTTTTATGTTTATTATCTAATGCGGAAATGTATTTCCTAAGTATTTATTATTAAGACATAAAGCAAAGCATATTATGTTACTTGACCAAGATTTATATCAATGGCAACATTAAGAAATTCGTTTAGCCAAAAGCCCATGTAGCCAAGAAACAAAAAAAAAAATAAGCCATGATTATTCACTACATATTGTAAAAAATCTAATCAATTCAGTTTCCAATTCTGACGATTTTTTTGCAGTCCATAAACTAGCCATAATCTTGATTAGATAAAACAAAGTCAATAATTTCGTTAATATATAATATATCATAGTAACTTACACAGTACTTATATAAGTAGACACTTAATAATTTCATCAACAAATTCTCGCCATTGTTCTTTATTAGTTGGAACAGTGGTTTGGCGTATGGTTGTTTTACTGCGTGTTGCGGATTCGATTCACGTTTCCGATTTAGTGTGAAAGTACTATCTTCTTTCTAAGTCAAAGCCATTTTTTTGCATTACATGCAATACAGAAATGGTCAATTATAATTTATTATGCAGACACATTTTGCCATGAGTTGGCATGCAAATTTTAAAACAAGTTTTCAATGAAAATCACCTTTTCATAGCAAGATTTTATAGCTTGGTATACCTAATATTTTGCATTAAATCCGACCCGATCCACGATATCTCCAGGAGTCTCCCACCAGACACGCGTTTTTTGACAGATATCTCCTGGAGATATAGTAACAGACGGGAGGATAATTAATATTCGTCAAGACGAATCATACGAGACCAAACTCGATGGGGTTGTGTCGTTTAACTACCAAGTTCCTATAGCCACCTTTCGGTTCCATTAGATCAGCTCCATGTCATAATAATTTTCCATTGTCACCTGATTTACACATGCATGCAAAATTTCAGCTCAATCGGTAACCGGGAAGTGTGTCAAATTTAATTTGCAAGATTTGATGACAGTCAAACATTGGACAGGTGAAACTAAATAAAAGCTTGCAAACCATAAGCTACTTTTAATATTTATTTAATTCTGTTTTTTTAGTAATTTAAGTATAATTTGTTATTACAGCGGCAACAGAAATACATCAACTGTGAACATTTCAACTGTCAAACTATTACGGTTCATAGGATAAGGCCTGGTGACTGACAGACAGACAGACTGACGGACGGACAGCGGAGTCCTAGTAAGAGGGTCCCGTTTTGCCCTTCGGATACGGAACCACAAAATATATAGGTACAGAAGACAATCTACATACTGTGCGCGCTCGAGCAACGCACACATAGACACCGCTCGCGGACACGATATCTCGGAGCGCCTCTACACAAAATAGATAGGTACAGAAGACAATCTCATGTGTGCACTTCACTTTTTATACCTACGCTCGGTGGACGCACACTAATGAGCGTGAGCCGGAACTGTTCGACGAGCAGGCCGAGGCGCTCCGAGATATCGTGTCCGTGAGCGGTGTCTATGTGTGCGTTGTGAGAGCACGCTTTGTATGTAGATTGACTTCTGTACCTATATATTTTGTGGCCTCGGTCCGCTCGTTGAACAGTTCCGACTTTCGGCTAACAAACAAACGCTTGGTAGTGTGCGTCCACCGAGCGTAGGTATAAAAAGTGAAGTACATACATGAGATTGTCTTCTGTACCTATCTATTTTGTGACGGAATCGTACAGTGCGTTTCACTTAAGAAGTTACATTGCTATCATGTTGGTAGTATTGAAAATAATGTTGCCATATTTTTAGCAATTAAATTACTTGATATGAGGGAGATTAACTGATACTTCGTTACTTTAACAATTGCCTTTATTATTGTTACTATTTTTGTATAAAGTATAGGGCGCTGGGCTCCATTCCGATTGTCTTACAATTCTTTCAAATAACGAAAACGCCACGCCACAGTATCATTCCTCTCTATTAACAACTTCCTTTGAGACCTGCTTTTTTAAAATAAAATCCCATTCCTCTCATAATTTTCCAAAAAGTGTTGCAGCTACCGTTAAAATCGTAGTCGTTTCACATTTCGGGGAACAATTTTGGTAGAGTAGGCAACTCTTTCCTTTTTTCCCTTCTTTTTGTGTAGACAGACAGGGGAGCCAACATTACGCCGATGTAACTTCTTAAGTGAAACGCACTGTACAAAGATAACCAATGCACAACTCATCTTTTGAAGTCCGTCAATAAAAACTCGAAACACGCGTCCATTGTAAAACTTCAACAATTAAATAAGACTTGGTATTGAAGTTCAGACTCTTAAAACATTCTTTTCAAATCCACTCTCAATAAGTAGAGATGTGACACGAATATTAAGTGACGAACAAATTCCAAGATGGCGTCCTAGGACGATCGGAATTTGACAGTTCGGGGTTCTTTAACAAGTGTCACACGGGCCTCAAAAATAGCTGCCACAAAAAAAGCAAGAGGCGGCCACAAAAAAAAAAAGCTGAAGCGACAGCTTGTGGCCATGCGTGCAGTATCATAATGGACCCTAACGGAGAAGGATTAAATACGCGAAAGGCATGCGGCGCCGTCATTATTATAAAAAACGCCGCCACAAAAAGCACAGTCACAAAAAAAAAAGCTAGAAGCGGCTTGAGGCATTTTTTTTTTTGTGGCGGCACCGCCGCACGCGGGCCACAAAAAAAGGCCGCTTCATAAAGGAGCTTGAAGTGGTTTTTTTTTGTGGACAGTAATACTTTGACGGAGGAACCCTCGACTACAGGGCATTTAGACAGGGTGCAAACTTAGGACACTAGTTGACTTGTATCAGATAGAAGCTACCTTACCTGAATATTTGATTACTATAGAACCATTTTAAAAAGTCAGTATCGAGTTTACCCGATGTTTGTCTGTCATCAAATCTTGTAAATTAAATTTGATCCACTTCCCGGTTACCGATTGAACTGAAATTTTGCATGCATGTGTAAATCAGATGATAATACAAAATTATTATGACATGGAGCTGATCTGATGATCGAACTGGAAGGTGGCTGGTGTAGTTAAACGACACAACCCCCTCGATTGCGCTCGTATGATTTGTCTTGACGAGTATTAATTATATAGGTATACCGAGCTATAAAAGCTTGTTATGAAAAAAATATTTTCATTAACCCTTCAGATACCGTCAATTAGAGACACAATAGTAAGACAATAGACGCGCGGCCACCGGTGGTCGCTTGGGGATTCATGAAAAGCTTGTTTAGGTCTTTGGCACCTAGTACCGCAGGCATAGAAATAATACAAAAATAAGTACCGCAGTTAACGTGCAGGCTTGTTCCAAGAAAACAAATTAAAATATTAACAGGAACAAATAGCCATTTTGTAGAACACCTGAGCCTTGTTTAATATTTTGAATATAATACCGGCGTTTTGTGGATTTGCTGTAATTTGGTTTATCTTCTACAGGTGAATTCTGGTAAAGCTTAAGAATTATCAGGGCTAGGTATATTGCTACTATGAATTTCAAAGGGAGATAATTTATCATTAAAAGCTTTTATTCAGTTTCACCTGTCCCGATGTCTGTAATCAAATCTTGCAAATTAAATTTGACTCATTTCCCGGTTACTGATTGAGCTAAAATTTTGCATGCATGTGTAAATCAAACGACAATGCAAAATTATTATGACACAAAGCTGATCTAATGATGAAACCGGAAGGTGGCTATAGGAACTTGGTAGTTAAACGACACAACACCATCAAGTTTGGGCTCGTATGTTTCGTCTTGACGAGTATTAATCCATACTAATGTTATAAATGGGAAAGTGTGTGTGTCTGTTTGTCCATCTTTCACGGCAAAAAGGAGTGACGAAATGACGTGATTTTTTAAGTGGAGATAGTTGAAGAGATAGAGAGTGACATAGGCTATCTCTTTCTAACCCTCCACTTTCCAGGGGAACCGTGTTACGCCGAATTTAACGCAAGCGAAGACGCGGGCAAAAGCTAATTATATATAGTTTTAATTAGTTATGTTTTTAATTTTCTTGTTTTAGTACTTTATTTATCAAATAAACCAAAATTACATACAAATAGGTTGACTTCTGTACCTGTCTCTCTTTGGTGGTTATACGTACTGTACCAAAATTATAATTTAATTTTAAAATTCTGCTACAACAATGTTTTGCAAAGATGCCCCTCCTCTATCACTGTCGCCAGTTTCTGCAAAAGTATGGTTGCCATTTAGAAGGAAGGGTAGATTACTTCAGAAAACTTAATTAGGTACTTAACGTGAAATTTTCGTGACTTGAGTCCGCAAAAAGCATCAGATTTCATTCCGCCAAGTCTATGTTTAGTCACCTAGGGCAATGGAAAAGGTTATCGTTGGAGTTTCCTTTGTTAGAGCAGTGGTGATCGAGTAGTATAAACAACGCAATTTTACTTATTACGGCAATTCTCTTGGAAGCATAACCTTTCAATCAAATAAAATAATTTTCAAAATCGGTCCACAATTGTCCGAGATATACGATAGAGCGCGCCGCTCTGTTCCCGCGCGCCTCAACGAGTTGTCAGCAACAACAGAGGCCCAGCTGGATCGAAGCCTACCGGGGCCAGGGTTATCCGAAAGGAAATTTGTGCCTTGGTTTGAAGGCTAGAAGGAACGGGGTGGGTTTTTAGTCAGTAAGAGTCTGACACTATCTCCCGCTCCACCCAAGAGCGAGGGATGTCATAAGATGATTTTTGCACACCGTAAAAAAAAAACAAGATATCGGTAAATATACATACAAAAAAAAAGCATACATTCAGCCGAACATAGGCATAGTCAGCCTTATAATGTACCCACTGCTGGGACTCAGGCCTCCTCTCTAGGAATGGGAAATATACCTACTTTTAGATTTCTTCTCATATAGAGTAAAATATTTTGCAGGTTCAATAACAGCAGTATCGAGTGGACCGTCAGAGCATGCTGCATCACACCACGCGGTACAGCATGGAGCCAATGTACCACAGAAGACACACCCAGATACTCCTGGGCCAATGGGAGTACAGGTATTATGACCTAACTAGCACTTTACCAGCATTTTCGTATCCTTTTGAAAACTTTTCTTCCGCCAGGGACACACATCCACGACTAAATACTCCGTCTCGTCTTCTGTCGCCTATGGGCTGTGCGTTGATGTGTGAATCAATCAGTTTCTCCTTTTATATACAGGGTTATTTGTAAAACACTAGCAACCTCGTGTGCTAGTTAAGAACATCATAAACAACAACTTTTGTTCTATGACTTTTTACAAAACACAACACAACAAAAACAAACCTTCAAGATTTCGTTGTTCTATCTAACACATTTTCAACTCTGTATTTTGCTGTATCTACTTGCGGCTACGTGCAATGTGGCACATTGCACGCAGAACAGATGGTTGATGGGGACGAATGGTTCTGGAGTGGCGCCATCGTACCGGAAGACGTAGCGTTGGAAGGCATCCAACAAGGTGGACCGACGAGCTGGTCAGGGTCTCGGGAATCCGATGGATGCGTGACGCACAGGAGTGGTCGTTGTGGCGACGCTTGTCAGGCGTTCGCACACCCTTTGTCATTCTTTTGTGTCTCTAATTATCACGATTGAAAGGTTAAAGAACTGATTTTTTTTTTTGCAGATGCCAGAACATGTGTTATCAACTCAAGACGTCTCTTGCATATCTGCAGACGACAACATATTTCAGATACTGCATGAAGCTCAGAAGACCTGCAATGGGACTGACATGAGGTGCACCTTTTACCATTTTATAAATCATGGATATCAAAATATCGGTAGCTTAGACGTTAACAAAGAGTTATTTGATGACCTGCTTATGAAGTTTGATAACTGGCTACTAACAGCTGAAAGTATTAATAAAAATCATGTACATGGAAAATTTAATGAATATAATCCTAACAATACGACTAAAATTCACGAAAATGATACATATAATAATAATGAAGACAGAGTTGAAAATCCAACCGATACTATTGTATTACACAGTGTACATACAAATCAAGGTAAATTAGATGATAATATCAACGAACCTGATGACGATAGATTTCATGGCTATCATATTAAAAATCCAGATGAAACACATCATAGAAATCATCATCATAAATGGAAAACCGGTAAATATAATAAGGAACATAAATATTTCGAGGTTTTTCTTCCCAAAGACAGAGAAACTGGAAAACCAAGAACAATATACGTGGAGGTTGACCAAGACAAAAATGAATTTGTTCTTCTAGATGAAGATATTGATAAAAAACTCAATGGTATTAAACCTATCAGAATTGAATTGGATGAGCTCTCCGACATAGCTGATACGGCATTTGGTAAATTACTGAAATCTTCGCATCATAAAGAACATATTCACAACATTAATAATAATGATAGCCAGGTTATGGGGAGTGACTTAAATACAAATGCTGCGGTAGATAAAAGTGAATTACTCTTAGATATAGGTAACGATGAATCCACAAAAAATATTTTAAACTCGACAGTTAACCAACAACTAACTGTTGATAACGGCATGGAAAATGATAAGACCATTTTAAATATCATTAAAAATCCTATAGTATCTAACAAATATATAAACCAAGACCAATTTCATGTAGAATCACAAATAAATAATACAACAGAAGATAATATGATAAATAATCATTACGAAATACTACAAAATATAAATGAAACAGATATACATCAGCCTGGATTTTATGAAACGGAATCTTTTGATACCGTTGAATTTGATCATAATAACATTACCCATCTTGATATAGATGCAGACTATATAGAACTAAATTCGTCTCAAGAATTGTGTGAAAATGAATACGATAATTGTACTGAACATCATGACTTTTCTACAGACCATGACAATGCCGCTTACGATGATAATGATTTTATACAATTAGAAGAAAACAATGACATCAATAACGATATTGACTTTGATGATACTCAGGAGTTCTCATCCCATAAAACAATAGATCTAAATGAACCTATCTTACAAAATGCCAAGCCTGTTCAAGAAACAAAGCTGAAACCTATATTAACCTCATCTTTGACAGATAGGAATTCGGACTATACTTACTCATCACACTTACTTCCTTCTGAAAATCCAAAAGCATCAACGGATCTACATGATCGTTCTTCAGTGCCTAACATACCAATAAAATCATTCACAGCAAACCCAATTTTGGGAAAAGACTTAACTAAAATAATAGAAAAGGACTCGCATTTACAGTCTTCTTTGCCAGTGTATGCCACTGCTGATATATCTGAAAGTGTTTCCCATAATCCTATCTTAAATTCTGACTTACATCCAGTTGTTTCACCGCGAGATTATATTTCACCATTACCTAGTAAAGAATTTTCTGGTAAGCCAACATTTATATCACCACATCTCTCTATGTCAACTAATGATCCAAGTTTATATCAAATTCTACCTTCACATAATATTAATGTTCAAGAACCGTATCTAAGTACAGTACCGTTTCAATTAGGAACCAATACACCAATGGCCACGAAACAAACTATGTTACCTTCAAAATTTGCTTCACTAAAATCTCTTAGTGATTTTGATAAAATAATTGCAACTGATCAATATAATGAAAGTCCTTTGTCGGTAATACCTTACAGTCTTCCACATACGCCATCTCATTTTCTTCCAATTAAAGATAATTTAGGATTAGATAAATATGCATATAATAACATAAAAGACACAATGATTCCATGTTCATGTCCTAACAGAAACCGATATCCTTGCAATACAATCCCTTGCAATTCGAACCCATACTATAAACTACCACAACATAAACCAGCGTATTTTGAGCCACCATTTCACGTTACTCCTTTACAATCAACCGCTGAAGTTCCAATACTAGATTCTCTACCAATATCTTTGGACCAAAGTAATCTTTATTTTAACGCAAACTACCCACGAGAGATGAAACCAATCCCATTCTTACCATTGGCACCTGATACCCCATTTTCACCATTGAATCCATCCTGGCTAGGACCAGGTTCCTATCCCAATACTTGTTCCAATCTATGGAGCAATATTCCATATCAAACTGTACCATCTTTGCCATATACCATTTTACCTGCTCAAAATATATTTAACTATTCACCTATTCTAAGTGATTACTTAGCTCCAAGTATAGGTCAACAGCAAAATCAAATTATGAAACCATTGCCAACAAAAGAAGTTCCTAAATTACTTCAACAGCCTTGTGCAACTAAAAACATTTTACAAATGATACCATCAAGCAATACACTATATACACCAATTTACCCAAGACCTAGACAAACAGATTTAAATCCTTCACAAAATTTGGAACGTGACTTGCAAACTTTATCATGGAAATATGGGATACCTCTGACAAAAATCCTCGATGCTTTAGATGCAGAAATCTCTAGTAGCGATAGCCCAACTAGTTGGTCACCTTTTGAGCTAGCACATCCAAAACTTGTTCATGACAGTTCTCTAAAAGGTAAATCAGCATTCTCAGCAACAAACGCAGATGTCAACGATAAAAACCGAAGTGGTAATAAAGATCTTGTAGAATCAGATCTTACGAACTTGACACCTTTAGATTCTACCCTCATTGGTCCTCATTTAGAATTAGATGACTCCCTTTTGCAAGGTCTTAATCATTACCAAACTCACACTGTTGCATCAGAAACTACCGGACCACAAAGATATCAGCATTTGATCAAAAACTCTGATAATAAATATCAAGATAGTTCTCTTATTGGTTCACAATTACCAACTCTAGTGACTAGTGATATCCAACTCAGTGATGAAAATCAAGTTGGAAATGAAAAATTATACCTAGAATCTGATTCTTCTTTGGTGCCTCTAGATTCATCCCTGATAGGTCCTCCCTTAAAAATATTAAGCCCACCGTTAGTGCAAGATTCTAATATCTCTAAAAACGATATTCTCACATCATATACAGAAGTACCAGTAACATCACAATCACAAACCAAAACTAAACTTAACCAAAGTCATCTAACTAGCTCATCACTGGATCATTCTGACCTACACTTAAAAACGTTATCTCAAGCTAAACCGGTACTCAGTGAAGGAATTCAAATTACAAATGAAATGATACCGTCAGAATCAGACATGAATGAATTGATATATTTAGATTCATCGCATGTAGATTTAGTAAATGAATTAAAACAATCAGAAATCTTACAGCATGAAAAAACAGCTGCAACTGTTAATACTAAGATATTATATAAACCAGTTAAAACTGAATCAAATATCATTGAAGGAGAGATACTACCAGAATCTGATTTATCTAAATTAATTCCTTTAGATTCTTCTCTTATTGAATCACATTTACAAACAGGGAACTTGCCAATTATCACAAATGATTCAGTAGATAAATCTGATTCACTCAAAACTCATGAGAGTATTGAAAACACAAATATCAAGTCTGATGAAAAGGAAAGTATAATCTTACCATCATCAATGTTGACTACGTTACTAAACAAACCAGTAATCGCTGATTCAAATGTTGCGAGCATCTCCCATAACACAAAACTTAATAAAGAACCTAATAATCTATTATTAGAAACGAATTTAGAACTTCCGATTACTCAGAGTTCATCACCAATATCGTCGTTGAAAGAAACAGGCTATAAAATCATAGAACCCAATTTTGATATTACAGATTCTAAAATATTAAAAGACCAAACAAAATCGCCAGATATTACCTTAGAGATTAATTCTAAAACACAGCTTGACAGCTCTTTAGTAGGACCAGGTTTACTACAGGAATCAGATTTTCGAGAAATGTCACCAATTTTAGAAACTGTAGGTCATCTTGAAACGTATGAAGAAGTACCAACTTCAAATTTGAACAAAAAGCCTTTAAATATTTCAGCAGCAATAGATTCTGAAATTCAATATGGTAGTTCTTTGACCAGTCCAAATATTCACCAAGTAATGAAATCACCAGACGCTTCAACTGCTTTAGATTCTGTCATTGAACTTGACGACTCTTTTGTAATACCAGATCTTCAAGAGACAATAGAATCTTCAGCAACGTCATCACTCACAGAGGCTAGTCCTATAAAAGGTACTTTAAAACCAAAAAAAATCGATGTGTACCATGATTTTGATTCTAATAATGTTCTTGATACTTCCTTAGTAGGGCCCCATTTACCTACCGAACCGTTTTCAAATAATGAAATCAAAATAATACATGAAGAAGTGCAACAAAAATCTGAACTGGCTGATTTTACACCATTAGATTCATCTCTCATAGGTTCTCACTTAGATTTTGAAAGTCAACTTGATGAGTCAGAAATATCAAGATATCAAAATCCAGAGTCATCAGGCTTAGTAAAAGGAAAGTCTCCTCTAAAACCAATAAATATGCCATCTGAACTACAAGAATTATTATCAAAGTTTACTAATGCAGTTACTAAATCTCAGTTATCGTCATCTGAGATGAAACCATGTGATAAATTACTATCATCCTTAGCCAATATGGCAGTAGATGATAATTATATTGAACTTCCTTATGAAGATTTGCATTCTTTACAAGATGAACTAGCCTCTGAGTTTTCTCCAACAACAATTATCCCAGAACAGAGGATTTTGCCAGTACAATATAGCACTAAAGGAAAACCCTGCTATAATGCAAATTACTACCCGATTCCAGTGACGTATCTCGAACACGCTCACGCTAAAGGAGTTCCTCAGTTACCCATCACACCAGCGATAGACTATAATTGGCTTGGACAACCTCTTAACATCCAAAACATCCATCAAGCTTCGCCAGTTACTTTTAACCCATGTGGACCACCATTTACATCAGGAGATTCCAATCGATTATTAGATATAGTTTCTCATACTAAATATTACCCTCAATCATTCAATTATAATATGTATACACCAGAATCTATAGCATCATCGTCAGGATGGAATACACCATCTAAAACTTTGCCACTAAGTAATTATATTCCTTTACTTCCAAAAAAATCTTTAACTGTTCTTCCATCTTACTTAGAATCTACAGTTTCTAATCCAGAATATAACCCCATTGTAGTTGATGATATTATGTCTCTAATAGATGAAGATACGCATCAGTTGCTAAAAGATATGTCTATTTTGCCTTCTACGACTCCTATTATTCCAACGTTCAGAGGTGAAATAGTTTCGCCAATATTAGATGCTATTCCAATAACAAACACTGATTTTATCAAACCACGACCATGCAATTCACAGTCTTATTCTCGTATACCAGTAGGCACACAATTCTCTGAAACGATTGGTTCTCCTCCGAAATTGATTTCATTACCTACTGAATTTACAAATGCACCAATAGAATCACAATGGTATAAAATTCCGCATAAGCCACAATTTATAGAATCTATCAAAAATCCTATACTACACAAAAAATATTTACAGCAGTTATTGACACAACCATATTTAGACTCCCCTATAATTCTACCTAGTTCAGCTTTAGACACAATGTTGCAAATGCCTGCAGCTTCAAATAAACTAAATAATATTAACGTTTCACCTCCATTGGCAAATGTAATCACGAGTTCAATAGTGCCAAGTTATGCTAAACCGTTATCAGTTTCTTATGCAAAATCAATATCAACCCCAAACATTAATTTGCCGTTAAATTTACCTCTTCCAGTAACCCCTGCTCCTTCAATGCCACCTTTCAACCCTTATACAACCAGCCCAATTATCCCAGAATTTTCTAGTCCACTTACGCCTATAAATACAGAACCATCAGACTATCGATATTTACAAACAGCAGCATATAATAAGCCGATTTTATCAGCGATCCCTTATAAACCATCTCACTCTTATTCTAGCCCATGTCTACCTGTTTATACAAGTTCAATTCCATTTGACGCCACTCCTTGTCCACAAGCCTTTCAAAGTAAGATAACATCAACTATGACAAGTCCAAATTCACTCGAATATATTAAACCCATGTCAGCATCATACTTTAGCCCAGTACCAAAATCCTTGACTAATTTAGAGTTACCAGCGTATTCTGCTTTGTTAACACCAATATCTCCCAATCTAGTAGAACCAGCGCAAATTGGCAACCTTCTATCAGCTTCTTATCTCTATCCAGTTACACCAATACAGAGTTATTTACCTTTACCAGCCTCCACAAACACACTGAAACGACCATCTAGTGTAGTTTCACCGGCTTACATTACTTCAATATCATCAGTATTTTCTAATCCTCCTTCGAATCTAATATGTTTACCAATAGATTCAAAATCTACCCAAAATCCTCAAAAATCAAAGCAAAATCTACAATTAATAAAACCAATGAATACAATGCCTATTTCTTTTGAAAATAATCCGTTTTCAAATGCCTATCAAATGCTACCAACAAGTCCACATACACCAATATCAAGTTATTCCACGCACGTTCCAAAATCGTTACCTTATTCCAGTTCACAAATAAAACAAAATATACCTTGTGGAGACACAATACAGTCCAATATAAAAACATCACTTTTAACGCATGAAGTACCTACTTATGATGTGAAAGAAGAAAACATTGGTACATACGGTATTGATAAAGACAATTATTATCATGAACCAAGTCTAAAATATCCCTCAGAGTCTATGTCATATACTTTAGCTCCAGAATATATGGCAGAAACTTTACTTGATGAAGATTTTGTAAATGCGGAAGACCTTATTCCTTTTGAACCTATTACTAATGTTGCTACTGAACCATCAACGAAAACAAACGTATATCATAAATCGCTCTTCACACACTATGCTCCACTATATGGTAAATCAGTAATACCCAAACAATATTTGCCTCCACCACTTTCAACAAAATTAATTCAACCAAACATATTTGATAATGTACTACCAATGCCTTCTCTAAAGCCATACCAAGCTTCACTACCAACATCGATTCAATCGGGTCAGTTGTTAGCAACGCCAACTCCGGTAACGCCAGCACCTAGCCTATCTGTACTGCCAAGCCCACATACGTCTGTAATTCCATATAAAATATTACCGATACACCAAGAACTATTGTTATTGTCACCAAATTATTTTGCAAGTAGCCAAAATATGCCAACATCACCGATAAAACCTTTTAAGCCTGTCCCACCAATAAATTTACCAAAATTACAAACACCAGTCTTGTCTGATATTCTAAACAATTATGTTCAATTACCAATAAACTATGAGCCTATAACAAAGACTCTTACATCTCAGCGCCCCTTAGTTAAATCACCATCAATGCCAAGTTATAGCAAATATGCTTCACCAATTATTTCACACTTGCTACCTGTAGAAGAACTATCTACTCCTCAATACATCACTCCGTTATCACTTCCCAAAAATGAAAAATGGTTGAGACCACTGCTTACTCCTCAATACATGTCCTCTGTTTTACCAGCCCTAACTAAATCTCAAGATGGCATACTTTTGAGTGAAGCGCCGATACACTATCACACATATAACCCACCAGTAGCACTTCCTGGTTCTGTAAAAAATATCTTTGGTCCTTCAGCAACTTCACCGTGTACCGTCTTGCCGTATTCTAACAACATTATTGAGCCTCTTAGTCCACAATATACTTTACCAGCACCTTTATCTTCACCTATTTCGGTATCAAGTTCCATGGTTCCCTTACCAACCATTTTGCCTGTTCCTGCTCCAAAAACTACAAAGCAAACATTGACAAATCACATTATACCATCTTCACTATTTTTTATGACATCAAACTTACCAGTACCTAGTAATAAACTCCCTTCTTATCACAACAATCCAAAACATAATTTACTATCCCCTACTTTTACATATCCTATAGAAACGGTTCCTTATGAATCACCAAACAGGCCTTTAGAAAAAACAGTTCTTCCCCAATACGTTTTAAAACCTAACAGACCATTACCTAGTGGTCAATTTAAAGTTCCTCTGCCATCTTCACCATATCTTACTCAAACACTAGAGCTAACAGATTATTACCCAGCTCAACCAAGTCCTAATATCCAATATACTGCCAAAACACAACAAAAACTATCACCTGTTTTAAGCTATTCTTCTATACCGTTAGAAACAACAATAAGTCGACTAATAAATGAACCAAGTAAACCCCAATATAGTCTTCCAATTGTTCCTATACATGATACTTCAAACCAATCACCATCGGCTAAAAACCCGTTCCTAGATCCTAATTTCAAACCTATTCTAGAAGTACCATCGTATCCTGTTCCGAATAAACTTGTCTCATCATCTAAAATAACACCTTTTGTTAGCGTTCTAGTATCAAATCTACAACCTGCAGATATTCCTCAAGAATCTCTGAATTTGTATTCATCTCCTTTAACTCCGACAGTACCATTATACTCATCAACTATACCAAATATATTGGCTCAAAAATCGCGTCAATACCGACCCCAAGAAATTCCTAATTACTCACAATATGTATCTCAATTACCAATTGAAAGTGTTTCAGAAATATTACCATCTACTAGTCCAATGCTAAAAAGCTCACTGCTTAAACCCTTACTGACTACCTCCCAAAATAATATTTCTTTGTTTCCCATGCTTTTCTCTAGACTTGATTCGGCAGTACCTGACAGGGTTACTAGTGAACAAGAATATTTAAGTTCATTTACTCCTTTAATCTCGGAAGTACCTAAAACTGTGGCACCTATAAATCTATTGCCTACAACACCAAACAGTTTATTAAAATCGCCATTGAACAAATATTATCAATCACCTGTTTCCACAGCAAATATGCCTTTATTTTCAAATTATGATATTGTAGAATCTTCAGCTAACCTTCCAATGAAAACAAATATTGTAAACACGGCTAAGCCTATTGAAGTTACAGCCATTTCTGCCTCAGAAACATCGCCACTATCTCAATATTTTTTAGATTCAGAAATTATTGAAGAAATTAAACCATATGAGCATATGAAGGAAACGATTCTGACTACAGACAGAGTATCATCGTTACCAACGTATATAAATCAGCAAAACATGTTTAATCCTGCTCTTTCTAAATATTTACCAATGCCACAGTCCCTTCATAACATATTAGCTTTGTCAAAGTACAAACACTTAAAGCCAAAACCACCCTTGTTGGAAATACCAGAAGAAGTAGAACTGATAGATACTACTGATTTTACTCCACTACAACAAATAAAATCCGAACCATCACTCGTCGACTACACTCCTACTGAAAGCCCTGCACCAATATTTAAACACATTCTGTCAGTAGAACCTGATATTTCACAATTCTCCCCATACACTACGTTGTTAAATACAGATACCCCTCCTTCCAAGTCAAAGCATTTACTAACAAAACTAGAAGGTCCACGCAACCAATTATTGCAAAGTTCATCAGTCTATTTAAGTCCTCAAGAGTATAAAGAATTGATTCAAGGCCCAGGACCATCGTCATCGTCAACCAATTTTCTTACATCTACCAATACTGAACCTCAACTGACCATCAGGCCGACGCCAGTAGGATCACGTCCAGTACCAGTTTACACCAACCCAATATCATTTAAACCCGAAGATTGGCTTCAGTCACCAATTGTAGCAAAATTCTTACCTCCTCAAGAAATACCTGTAGAAGTAGCACCAGAAATAGAAAATATTCAAACTTTTTTGAATAAATATAAAATTAATAATAAAATATCACCAGTAGGAATTAACAACCACCCTTATGAACTGTTCACTGAAGTGCCTTTAAAACTAGATACTGTGAAACCAATCCCACTAAGAAAATCTGGTCCTAATACAGAATACGATTTTATAGAACTAAATAATTTTAATGAATATGATGGTGAGGTTTTACCTTATGAGCTTGAACCTGAAAATATTGAATTACGAGATAATAAACCCAATGTAATTGATACTAAATCATATACTGAAATTTTACCAGAAGTAATTGAAGGAGTATGTGTGCCTACTTACAGTTGTATGGCGCATAGGCCTCAAAGATTATCAAAATCAGACCATTTCTATGCAAACAATCATATAGGTAAAAGCCCACAAGTCTTTACTGTCCCTGCATACAAAACATTGCCTGTAGGTCCTCCTGCAGATATTAAAAGTCTCAACAACATATCCCCGGATATATTTAATGATTTCACTATAATACCTACAGATTTTGAGAACCCCAAAAGAGACAGTTCTCCCCTAAAACCAAGTAAATTTCATCCTGAAACAGCATATTTACCAGAGAACGTCCCAATTACGAACTGTTACCCTATAAATTACATGTATCCTCGTCTAAAACCTAATTCTCAGAGAAGATTCCCTCCCAATGCAATAGAAATTGCCAACATCTCTGAAATGCCTTATCAACCCACTTCATATGCTCCTAAAGACAATACTGAGGATATTAAATACTCAGGTTATAAGACATATCAAATACCATTTTTGAAAACTCCAAAGTTGACTCAAAATCCAGTAACACCTCTTCAAGAGTATGATCCTGTTATGGTTCCTTATCCATCTCCCATTCATTCTATGAAACCTTCCAATAGTCAACAAGTTCCAAATTTTTCTCACTTTTATAGTCCTGTAGAACTTTCTAAGTTTAATTCTCAGTACCTAACACCAGTAGAAATGAAAATACCACTTCGGACTAAATTAGGTCTTGAAACTATACAAGAAATCCCAGAATTGGAGGAATACGGTCCTTTAATCACTCAGTACCAAAAACCAATAGATAGAACAACACCCATTCAAACAAAATTAGAAAGAATACAAGAGAGTCTAGAATTCGAAGAATGTAATCCAATAGAAGATGTACCAGTGCGTGCAGATAATGAAAATGAAGACAATGAACTAAAAACCAGTTTATTAAATTACATTAATAAGAGAGAAGAAGTTAAAAATAATTTATATAACGGTAATATCGAATTAACTATTCCTATCGGCAATATAGCAATCACTAAGAAAGAACCATACAATGCTAATACTATAGAAACAAACAATCCTTCAATTGGCTTAAAAGTATGGAAATCCAACGTCAAAATAGCTCAAGCCGAACTTAAATTGAAATTCAAAGATCTATCCGTGAATAACTTTATGCCTGTTGTGAATAATCTAGATGAATATGATATGGAAGAAATTCGTAAGATAGTCAAGAACTATATTGATGATAAATATGGAGCACATATAGAAGTTAATGAACCTTATACTATAGATAATAAATACGCTGTTATTAAAGATTTTGATCATAACGCCGTTGATAATAAATATAATTTACTTTGGCCAACGAATTATGTTTGAAAGAGTTTGAGATAGGAAAGTGTGGCTTACTAATTGATGAAGACATGCCTTTCACTAAGGGCTGAATGACTGTGAATGAATGAAGCTTTGGAAATGGGTAGCAAGGAAGAAATCTTCATTGATAGAAGTTGGTACTAAGTTGCCTGAATAACACAAGATATTTTTAAATTAAATATTATAGATAGGCTCGCGTTTGACCACTATATCACCTGATGGTAAGCGATGATGTAGCCGATTTGTAGCATGCTTGCGTAGAAGTAACTTATACACTTTAAACTTATAGACCCTAGGTAGTAGCTATCGGGAAACACAGAATCCGGCAGGGAATTCCACTATTTAGCTGTTCGCATAATGAATGTGTTCCCATAACGCTTTGTATGTATGGTTAGGATATCCACCAAGTACCGATGGCGCAACGCCGTACACAACGTAGCAGTCTGATGATGGAACGGACTGGATGGAATACTGTGCAATTCCCACGCTCACCCCCTGAAATGTACACATTATAAAACCGACAGGCTAGCAACTCGCTCAAGACTTTAGAATTTTGAGTCGACAAGTTGACGATAGAATAGCCACGCAGACATAGAAACTAGGAAAATGCTTTTGAAATTGTTGTGAAGAAACTTAATTCTTTCGGGTTGAAAAAGAAATTATTGGGCATCAAAAAAATCATTCACATCGATATTAGTGGGACAGTGCCCAGTACGCTGGCAGCATTGCCACGTTGGATAGCAATTCTGATTCGTTGTCCGAAGAAAAGCCCAGCCCTCGTGTCACGCGAAGACTCGACCAGTTGTTTGCTGATATCAGGAATAACTTTGTGAGCGCTCGGACCCCATGTCCCTAATGTTTCAACCCCAAACGGCTCAAAAATATAACTTCTTTATATATATATTTCTTTATTATAGACTAGCGGCCCGTGTCGGCTTCGCACGGTCCATATAATATAGCCTATTTAATAATCTTATTTAGGGTGAATGTGGCTTTCTAATGGAGAAAGAATTCTTGAAATCGGCACAATAGTTTTTGAGTTAATTCATTACAAACATATACACAAAAAAAAACTTTTTACAAAATGGTGTTTCTATGATAGGTACCTAATCTTGTCTCTTCGTTATTTAACCCAGACTTCCGAAATTAAAGTTATTTTGTGCTTTTTGAAGTCGGTTTAATTTTTTTTGTAATTTTTTTTTTTATTTTTCGTTTTTTAGTTATGGTAGCACCACTAAAAAGTACCTACCCTTCAGCTAAACATAAATTACCTTATAGCCAGAGTGCATCTCATAACGATTCTTATAATCCCAAATACGGTAAATATTACATGAATTTACCCCCTCCCCTTTCCCCTCCCCCTTTTCTTTCCGTCAGTCATCGACTACACGTATAAACAAAGCAATTTTACTTGTTACGACAATTCTGCTATGATTCTATGAGGAGTTCTGTTCCATATCTTCGAAGTTCATGATCAGATCATAACAATATTTCTATGGGACCAACTTGGAAGCATAATCTTTCAATCAAAAAAAAAATTTCGAAATCGGTCCACAATTGACCGAAATATCGGTGAACATACATACAAAAAAAAACATACATTCAGCCGAACATAGAACCTCCTTCTTTTCAAAGTCGGTTAAAAATACAATTATTCCCTCTTTATAATATTAGTGTAGATAAAAAAAATACAATGCCAGTTCTTAAACAATTCATGTACAAACAAGTTTTTTTACTGAAAATCTTTGCGCGATAGAGATATCACATTTGAGAGTAAGATCCAATAAACAACGAATGCCTTGTTAAGTATTCAGAAGGATATCTTATCTTCGCGAAAAGATAAGTCCTTTGTTTCTTATTGCCTCAAAATTAAGAAAAAAAATCCAAAAACCATCGTTAGTCTTCAAATGTAGTATAATAGTCAGCTCCGCACTTCCCTTCAATGAGGATTTTAGGTAATGATTTTAGGTCAATGTTCGTATGAACCGTCAAAAGTGGGCATAAAAATAGAAGGTAATTTAAACATTTCGCCGTCCCCAGCGAATAATATCGTAACTAAAAACACCAAATTTTACAGAAAAAAAAAACCGTTTTTTGATTATCTCTTCTTAACAGGTTTACATAGTGAGATCGTTGAATAAATTTGTAATTACAGTTTACTGGGAATGGGAAATTTGTGAGGAGTCAGTATTAATCTATTGTGGTGATATTCGTCATACAAAAAAGTAAATTCATTACAAAATGTCTAACTCCAAAAGTAATAGCACGAATCACGTGAAAAAAATTCACAGGGTGTAATCGCACCTCTAGAACAATAATTCCTCATAAAAGCACTTCTATCGCAGTAGTCGATTACAATATTATTCGCTGGGGACAGCGATTTACCAGAACTGTCAGTAATCTCACTCGGATTTAAAAGACATTCAGCTTAAGATAATAATGTGTGTGTCAAGTATTTGACGGATTTTATTATGGATATCAATGTTCAAATATACTTATAAATTAAGAAAAATATCTTCTAAGATGCAGAATATGAAATTATCGAAAGCTAATAATAACATTTTATTAAAATGTAACTTTAGTAGTAAGTTTGATAAACATATTTAAGTATCTATTATATTAAAAATATTTTCTTTTTTATTAAAAAAAATTATAATTTTAATAGCAAAATTAGGAAGTAGGTAAAGTTTGTAGTCTATAAAATTCTTTGTATATTAGACATTATTGATACTTAGTGTATAAGTTGAAAAGATGTAATTTTCAAGAAATTAAATATGTGATATGAATGAAATAATTGTTTTCATAAAAACCAGACACAGTGACGTAAGAATATTGTTCAAAGCTATCACTCCGTCCCACTCTCACTCCGTCTCACTCTATCTCACTCCGTCTCACTCTATCTCACTCTGTCTCACCCTCTCAATCCATCCAACTCCCCTAATTTCTCACTTAAAAAAAAAGATTCAATTATCTTGTGAAACCGCTATTACTTGGCCAGGAGGGCCATTTAAATATTGTAGTAGTGATGAAATAAATTACACAATGTAATGCACCTAGCATTGTATGTTGATACGGAGGTTCTCACGCTGCACAAGTTCAGTTAAAATCACCCTTTTTAGAGCATACTGTCAAGTATTTTACACGTGTAGCCTTTGGACTAATTTCACGTTAAAAGCCGTTAATGCTCTTCGCGTCCAGTACAACAATGCATTCAGGATGCTGTTGGGGCTGCCACGCTTCTGTAGTGCCTCAGGGATGTTCGCGGATGCCCAGACGGACGGCTTCGCTGCGGTCAGGCGCAAGCGAGCAGCATCCTTGTTGCGCAGGGTGCGTGCCAGTACCAACGGCCACCTGACTGTCATTGCCAATAAACTGGATTGTCCTATAATTTGGTATTTAAGCCAACTACATGCTCCTGTAAATAGTGTCTACTAACATAGTTGTTAAGTTTTTGTGTTACTAACATCTATGTTTTTTGTTTTTATATTTGTTTTTGTTTACTAACATAGTTTTGTAAGTTATTATGATACTAACAAATTTATTATGGAAGTTTATTCTGAAATAAAAAGATTATTATTATTGTATGTCCTAGAACCAAAAATTCGAAGACATGTGACATCCACCAACCCGTACTAGGCCCGCGTGGTGAATTACGGCCCATTCCCTCTTCTAGACAGGAGGCCGGAGTCCCAGCAGTGGGAACATTAAAAAGGCTGTTGATGATGATGATGATGCACCTAGGTAGCTCAGCCCCGGTATGAAGGCATGACGTGGGTTTTTAGTCCGTATAAGTATCACACTATCTCTCGCTCCGCCCAAGAGCAGGGGTTGTCATTAGATGATTTTCGCACCATAAAAAAACCTATCTGGGTTTGAACCCGTGATCTGCTCTGTTATCAAACCCAGCAAAGTATACTTCTGAAAAAAATATCCGGTTCCCATAATCCCGCAAAAATAAAACACCCTCTAAATATCTCAAATACACCCTGTACCTCTCATCCCTTTTACAAAAATAATAAACACAAAATATCCAAGCTATGTTTGCACTACTTCTTAAAAGGGTTTAAGGGCGGATCCTGAAGGTTCTCAGAAGGAGCCCGAGGGCAAGGCACCTAGAGAGTGTGTATGTTTACTCGTAGAGTTTGGCCATCGAAAAATGACACAACAATAAGGAGGCCGAATTAAAAAACTTTGTAACTGTTCACCCTGACTCTTCGTAAACACAAGCAAGATAAATTAAGTTGAAGAAACGTCAACGACACATTTTTGACAGTGTTTTTTTTTTAAATGCTGCCATATATGGACGTCAATAAATAATTCACTGTCATCTTTCGTTGGACAGACTATATCAATGATATATATCCTACTAATATTATAAATGCGAAAGTTTGTATGTATGGATGGATGTATGGATGTTTGTTACTCTTTCACGCAAAAATTACGGAACGGATCTCGATGAAACTTGGTACACGAGTAGACCATATCCCAGAATAACACATAGGACACTTTTTATCCTGGGATTATGTACGCGGGTGAAGCCGCGGGCAAAAACTAGTATGTTAATAAAACTATAATATTTAAATCTGTACAACATTATTTTTTATTTTATGCGAAACCTGAAACAAATATTTAAAAAGGTCACAAGTTGGATACCACCGACACTAAGTACGACACAGGTCCCGGAAGGTCACGGCGTGATTTTGTATGAAATGAGTCGGAGCCTGTGTGAATTTGCAAAATGCATCTACGTATGTGATTGAATAAAAAACCCGCACGATAATGCAGATCTGCACTCCAGCAAGTACGCGCGTAGGTGCGCTAACACGCAACATGCAGCGTGATGCGTGGCAATGTGATAATCGCTTAAGCTCTTCGTATCTTATTCGTACTGTCAGGGGCAGGAGTCACAGGCTCGCGGACGGCGAGCCATGGGTAGCTCGCTGTCCGATCGTCCGGTAACTGTCCGGACCGAGCCCAAGACGTCGACGGCGCGCACGGTTCCCGCGCGCCTCAAGGAGTTGTCAACAACAGGGGCCCGGCTGGGTCGAAGCCTACTGAGGCCAGGGTTATCCGAAAGGAAGCTCGAACCCCGGTATGAAGGCTAGAAGGAACGGGGTGGGTTTTTAGTCAGTAAGAGTCTGACACTATCTCCCGCTCCACCCAAGAGCAGGTTTTGTCATTGGATGATTTTTACCACCGAAAAAAATAATAAAAAAAAAACTTTTTACAAAAAAAATATAACCGACTTCAATGATAAAAAAAACTGAAAAGTATCAAATAACTTTAATTTTGGAAGTCGGTGTTTCTATAATAGTTTAGTCTCTTCGTTATTTAACACCGACTTCCAAAATTAAAGTTATTTGATACTTTTCAGTTTTTTTTATCATTGAAGTCGGTTATATTTTTTTTGTAAAAAGTTTTTTTTATTTTACACTTTTTAGTTATGGTACCACCACTAAAAAGTACCCCTCAGTCAAACTTAAATACCTTATAGTCAGAGCGCATCTCATAACGGTTCTAATAATCCCAAACACGGTTAGATTACATTAATTTACCTTTCGGCTTCATCATCAGATCAGTTCGATATATCCTCTCCCCCTCTTCTTTCAAACAGTCATTAGACTAGATGCTGGAGAGGGAAAGGATATATCGAACTGATCTGATGATGAAGCCGAAAGGTAAATCTTTCAATCAGTCATTAGACTAGATGCTGATAATCCCGGCTGTAGCATCAGGCCAGACTTATGTCAACATTGCAATGAACTTAAAATTTAGTCCTGTTTAAAATGAGCCCAAACACGACTACGGTGCTGTAATTTCAAGGTTTGTACTTTTCCTGATGCTCCTGGCTTCAGCATCAGGTCTCTATGTACTTCGGTGTTCTTTATTAGCAGTACGTTTATCCACACATCGAGCCGTTTTCAATGAGCCTAAACTCGATATATCTGCTGTTTGTTGTCGAGGACTTAGGTACTCTGCATACTATCCTGAATGCAGCATCAGGTCATGACTTGATGATCATGAGACCAAATGTGGCAAATGCCCTATCAAACATCAAAAAAATTTACTAAAACAGTCCTTGCCTGTTCGAGTAACTTCTTACTGTTAAGGAGTTGTACCTTCCATCATCAACCCAGCTACCTGAGATGGTGACGACCATACGCAAATACACAAGATACTTCATAAAATATGCGAAAATCAATAAGTGAGCCTATAAAATTTGAAGGTTGCCCTCGATTTCTCCAAGATCCCATCATCAGATCCTAATTTGGTGATAATGGGACCACCTCAGAACTATCTACTTTCGAAAAAAAAAAGAATTTTGAAAATCCGTCCACATTTGGGGGAGTATTCGACGAACAAACATACAAAAAAAAAAAAAAAAAAAAACATACAAACAGCCGAACGTAGTACCTCCTCCTTTTTGGGAAGTCGGTAAAAAGGGCAGGAGACACTGTGCCTTCCCCTAGATCCGCCCCTGAAAGGGTCATTCCAAACTTTTTACTTAGTCATTCGTAAAATTGTAACATTCTTGTGGATAACCCTTTTGAAAACAGAGATGTAAGGATACAGGATTGGTTACGGGTTCCTAACCCCTAAAAGGGTTTTATAGACAAGAGAATTTGTATGGGGAAGCTTTAGAAAATATAAAGAAAAACGAAATATATATAATGTTTCTGAGATCAACGTCGTTGATTTGGAAATGTACTGGTATAACAAGCTTTTTTTTTATTGTTGATAGGCAGTGGTGGCCGAGTGGTAACGGCCCCGACTTATAAGTTGAATCGTGGGTTCAAACCCAGCCAGACGCATTTACTTTGTGTAATTTATTTATTTCATCACCACTGCTCTCAAAACAGTGAAGGAAAACATCATGAGAAAACCGGATGGAAGGAGAGGGAGAGGAAGGTCAAAGAAAAGATGGATGGATTGTGTGAAAGTACAGTATCATGGAAAATCACAAAGTTTTATGCTTGTTATGTTAGCAAAAATACATAGTCACCGGGCCATCCACTCGGGACTGAGGGGCTGTTTTGCACTTGCACGCAAATGTTTCTGACGACTAATGCCCGCTATGACCTGCCGTGATCTGTGTTGTACTAGGTAATAAAAATAGAATGAATACGCCGTGTTTTTACAAGTTTTTTTTTTGTATTTATTTCACCTGTCCCGATGTTTGTCTGTCATCAAATATTGCACTTCCCGGTTACCGATTGAGCTGAAATTTTGCATGCATGTGTAAATCAGATGACAATACAAAATTATTATGACATGGAGCTGATCTGATGATGGAACCGGAAAGTGGCTATAGGAACTTGGTAGTTAAACGACACCACCCCATCGAGTTTGGGCTCGTATGATTCGTCTTGACGAGTATTAATTATATAGGTATACCGAGCTATAAAAGCTTTCTATGAAAAAAAAATTTTCATTAAAAACATGTTTACATACAGCAGTATTCTCTCTGCATTCACTTTTATATTTTAAAGAAAATTCTTTCTACCAGGAAAACAGCAATAAACCCATTATTTAAAACTTTTTGAAAACAAAAGAATTATTTCATTGAAATGAAAAGGTAAACTTTGTAAGAAATTTCTTTTTAGGGTTCCTTAACTCAAAAGGAAAACACGGAACCCTTATAGGATCAGTTTTTTGTCCGTCTGTCATCTGTCTGTTTGTCTGTCTATCTGATTGTCTGTCGGTCTCTCAAGACCCTTTATCTCGGGAACGCGTGGAGGTATCGAGTTAAAATAAAATTAAAACTATAAGCTCTCCGGTACCTTGAAGTTGTGAAAAAATCTAACTTCTAAGTTAACGAAAAAAAAAACGGCCGCTTTAGTCGCAAAAAATGTGTATTTCGACACTCTCAAGGTAATCAAAATTCATGGGGTACTTCCCGTTGATCTAAAAACGTGTTTGGCATGAAAACATTTTAGCTATCAGACTAGTACCCCTAGCCAAGTTGCAAATCTGCAAGTTCTCAAGTCGTCTCGTTTGCAACCTTCAAGTATTGTACCCTAACAACTGTTCTATTTACAAGGTTATTCTTCGATATATGAATGATTCAAACATTAAAGATACTCCGTGTTAAAACTCAAAAGATCGACTTGGCAAGATCATGCATACTTACAAACTTCATGTAATATTTAAGCCAAACTTGGACAGAATCGGATCAGCCATTTCGAAGTTTCCGTGTTTCATTATTTAAAGATCCTCCTTTAAAGATACCCGTGTATTGTTTACTGAGCAGGGGCGTAGATAGGTGACCAACGGCCCTGGGCCGAAAAAAACCGGGGCCCCTTATTTTTTACATGGCCCTGGGCCAAAATAGCTGGGGCCCCTTATTTTTATACGGCTCTGGGCCAAAATAGCCAGGGCCTCTTATTTTTTCGTGAGAAATCTTCAAAATAACTTCTCCTTCTCATGGTGAAGAGGGTGGAGTGTCAGAATTGTGCTGACTAAAACGAGTTGCCATGGTAAAAGAAGTATTTAAATCTGTTTCATTTCAATTTCGCTTCGTTTTTCGTTTCGTTTAGATTTTATCGCTACTTCAATAAAAGGTTAGCAAACTGGGGTCCCTTATTTTTACAGAAGAAATCCTCCGTAGTGGCCTAGCAGGGTCGAAGCCTACTGGGGCCGTAGATCTGTTTCTGAAAGGAAGGTTCGGCCCTGGTAGGAAAGGCAACGAAGGAACAGGAGTGAGTTTTATTTAGTAACTAGCTTCTGCCAGCGACTTCGTACGCGGATCCTGTTGCTTATTCCGTCGAGTAATTTCTCCCGTTTCCCCAACATTTCCCTTCACTGCTCTGCTCCTATTGATCGTAGCGTGATGAAAAGTATACTATAACTTGCCCAGGAGTATGAAGAATGATTGTACCAAGTTTCGTTAAAATCCATCGCGTAGTTTTTGTTTCTATAAAGAACATACAGACTGACAGACAGACAAAAATTTTACTGTTTGCATTTTTGGCATCAGTATCGATCACTAATCACCCCCTGATAGTTATATTTTGGAAATATATTTCATGTACAGAATTGACCTCTCTACAGATTTATTATAAGTATAGATAGTCTGATACTATCCCTCACTCCGCCAAAGAGCTCAGTGGATAATTTTCCCGCCAAAAAAAGACATCCTCCAATAAATTCTTCTTCTCATAGTAAAGTGGGTGAAAGTTTCAGATTTTTACTAATTCAAACTAGTTGCTGCAATCTATCGTATTTATATTTGGAAGGTGGAATAATTTTTTGGTACTTCAATAAGAGGTCCCCTAGCTTGGGGCCCCCCGAGCACAGTCTCGCCCAACCCTTTTGTAGCTACGCCAATGTTTCTAAGACTTTTTGTTGTTTTAAGTGAGTTGCCGTTTCTGAAATCATAATTTCTTTAGTTCCCCTTTTACTCTAAAATGTTTAAGAAATTAAAAGATACCTTGCTTTTGAATGTTTGGCAATATTTCAGGAGCGGTATACCTTTATTCCTGATAGCTCTCTCTACTGCCCTTTGTGTGACTTTAGGCCTTCTGATGAGGCCCATAGTGAGCGACCACGTTTCAAAGCAACACGCACATAACTCGCTGAACGATGCGCAAAGTCAATAACTTAGTTATATAATATTGCCACATTACTTTTAGTACGTGTCTAATATTTTACAAGCTTTTATTTAGTTTCACCTGTCCCGATGTTTGTCTGTCATCAAATCTTGCAAATTAAATTTGACCCACTTCCCAGTTACCAATTGAGCTGAAGTTTTGCATGCACGTGTAAGTCAGATGACAATGCACAATTATTATGACAAGGAGCTGATCTGATGATGGAACCGGAAGGTGGCTATATGAACTTGGTAGTTAAACGACACAACCCCATCGAGTTTGGGCTCGTATGATTTGTCTTGACGAGTATTAATTATATAGGTATACCGAGCTATAAAAGCTTGTTATGAAAAAAATATTTCGTGTCTAGTATTTTTATGTAAAGAATCTATGTACAAACATAACTGTATAATGAAAATTAAAAATGTTTAAATAAGCTTTGTTATGTTATCTGGTTGTGCGCACAAATACAATTGTCACATGGCCATCCGAGCATCTGAGTGGTAGTTTTGCCCCCGTATTCAGCTGTGCGAGAGCGCTCAATGCCCGCTATAAACTGCCGTGCCCTGTGTTTACTTACCTTTTCAAATATTTTTGAGAAAAAATATATGACATACCTAGTGTAAAAACTATTGGAATACATTCAGTTACTGATTCTGAACAAACTATATTCAGGTTTCGCAAAACTAGTATTAAGATTGTATAGTAACCAGGCATTGCCAGAAAGAGACAGACAGATATGAGTAGCAGAGACAAAACTGTGTACCACAAAACAAATAAGTTTTATCTTAGTTAACATAAAACCAAAACTCGAAGACGTATTACGGCTTCGGTATGATTGAAAGTCGATCGACTTCTGACTTTTAAAGTCGAGTTTACTTCGCAATATAGTCCAACTTCCCTAATTTTATTAGAGTTTTGATACTTTTTGTGAAATGTATTTTTTTCTTTTTTTTTTGTTGTGACAGTTTCTAGAGACGGGCAGGTTTATTGAGAGTTTTCTGAAGCCTACTCCTCGGTAAAAAAATATATGTTTATTACAGATTCATGAACAACATTATCAACATTATTTGTTTTCTTCGTGTGATTAATACATTTGTTTTAAAAATAATATTTAGCCATTTTGCAACTTTTCCCTACCCCTTCGAAACGGCTTGCATCTTCAGAAAAAAAATTACACAAAAAAATTGATGGATAAATATTCTTCAAAGTGAACATAGCATCAAATGAATGAATGAATCAATCAATATTTCGCAAAGAAAATAGAAAAAGGTCAGCCGCGCACTATCTAGGTGCAGCTAGCCGCAATTAAATCCAAGATACGCGAACTGCGGTCTAGGTGGTTACGACAGTTGTGTCCATTTAATTTCGGCCAGATGATTCAAGGGACTATAAGCTTTAAATCCCGACTCATTCCCTCTCCTAGAGAGGAAGCCTGAGTCCCTGCAGTGGGAACATTAAAAAAGGCTCATTATGCTATGTTTTAAGAACCGATACGATCGCGTTTATGTTATGAGGGAGTTGTACACAGTGTCAACAGCAAGGAACATTCAATATGCGCGTTGCATGTTTTGTAGCTTGTTATCACGAGTATGCCATTACGTACATATATTGATTTTAAACGACTAGGTAAGCTGGGAACTTGGCACATCAAATAAAGGTGAACTAAAGGTGGCGGTAGATGCTTCCAGATTCGAGATGTGCCGTTGCCGTCAATATGGGAATATTGCTGGCAATATTGCCACCAATATTCATACATCGGGCAATATTCCCGGCAATATTCCCACTTCACGGCAATATTGCCGGCAACAGCACATCTCTATTCCAGATAGTTATAATCAGAAGAGTAGCAAGGACTGATTTAGAAGTGGGCAAAGGTTCATCAGCAAGGCATTTTTAGGGTTCCTCAAAAGGAAATAAAACTCGGTAAGTGCAAGTCGGACTCGCACACTGAGGGTTCCGTGCAAACTAACTTATGTAACAACATAAAAAATAAAAATACTTAACTAATTAAAACTACATACAAAAAAAAAACACACACAATAACTCTTACCTAAAATATGGCGTTAAAAAATTCCTCCGCATCGCTGTCGACTGGAAGTGTGCCCAAAAGCCTGGCGGCATTGCCACGTTGTATGGCAATTAAGCATTGCCATACAACGTAGCAATGCTCTAACCAAAGTAAAAGTCAACCTTTGGGTCAAGCGAAGTGTCAACAAGGCGTTTGGATAATTGTTTAAAAAGTGCATGAGCAATCGCACTCACTATTTAGTTATGTAAGTAGTTTAATTCCCGAATCGAGTCTCAAAGGTTTTTCCGAATAGACAATGTTTTTTTCGTGCCGTAATTGTTTTTTTATTGTTTTTAGATTTTTTCTTATACTTGTACTATAAGACCTTACTTCAAGGCAAACAGGGTTCTAAGTCAACGGAAGTACCCTATGAATTTTAATTCCCTTGAGAGGTTTTTTTTACGGTGAGCAAAAATCATCTTATAAAATCCCCCGCCCTTGGGTGGAGCGGGAGATAGTGTCAGACTCTTACTGACTAAAAACCTACCCCGTTCCTTCTAGCCTTCAAACCAAGGCCCGAGTTTCCTTTCGGATAACCCTGGCCCCGGTAGGCTTCGACCTAGCTGGGCCTCTGCTGTTGCTGACAACTCCTTGAGGCGCGCGGGTGCAGTACGCGCCGTCGACGTCTTGGGCTCGGTCCATTACCGGACGATCGGACAGCGAGCCACCCATGGCTCGCCGTCCGCGAGCCCGCGTCTACGGTGGCCGGAAATCGGGATCGGAATCCCGGCGGCGGCGGCGAGGGCGCCGTTGCTTGATGCGGTCGACCTCCTCCTTTGCTAGCATTACTGCTTCGCAGAAGGAGGCGACCGCCTGCCACTCCTCCTCGCATTCCCTTGAGAGTTTCGAAATATACCTTTTTTGCCTCTTAAACGTCCGTATCTTTTTTATTTCGTAAACTTAGAAATTTGATTTTGTCACAGCTTCAAAGGACCGCAGATTCGATACCTCTACGCGTTCCTGACATAAAGGGTCTTGACACTCAGACGGGCAAGAAAGTGACCTTAAAAGGGTTCCAGTTTTTCCATTTGAGGTACGGAGTCCTAAAAACCCTCGTTCTTAAAGAGCTCTCGCTTACGCGATGGCTTTTCACAAACAAACAGACAGACGGACAAGAAAGTGATCCTATAAGGGTTTTGTTTTTTCCTTTTGAGGTATGGAACCCTAAAAATGTTATTTTATTGATAGATATTACAAATGGATACTTCAATTTTATTTATACATTGTTATTTATAAAACACTGAAAACCTTGCAGGACTGTATTACAACATAAACAACAACTTTTGTTCTAGAACTTTTTACAAAACATAATACATTTACCAAAAACAAACCTTTGAGATTTCGTTGTTCTATATAACACATTTCAACTCTGTATTTTGCTAGACCTACGTGTGCATGACGCGACGCAAGCGCATCAAACATCCCCGTCCGCTTCCCTCTCCTCTCCTCTATTGTACTATCGCTTGCTTCGCATAGACTTCGTAATATTTAGAACGTTCAATTTAAATATGTTTATTTTTGTATGAAAATCTGATGATCAAAAGTATGATAAATTTTTAAAAGTCATAGAACAAAATTTGTTATTTATGATGTCGATAACATAGCATGAGAGGTTGCCAGTGTTTAACAAATAACCCTGTATAGACTACAGATGACTACAGATTATTTCAATTTATTGAAATTAATTTGAATTTTTCCTATCCTGTCATGAGATCCTTCAATTTTACTTGGAATATGAGCCTAAGACCTTTTGAAGTGAGTAAACTTTTTGCCTTCCTCTCGACTCAAGACCGTAATAACGGAAATAAATCCTTAATTAAAATCTATAAATAAACATTTATAACTCAGTTTGATGACTTGAGATGGACTCAAGTTGGGGAATATTACTTAGACCACTAATAATAATATTCCACAACTATCACACAACGCCATCTAGTCCCAAGCTAAGCAGAGCTTGTGTTATGCGTACTAGACAACTGATAAACATACTTATATATTTCTAAAAACATACATATTATAGATACGTTACACCCAGACACAGAACAAATGATCATGCTCATATAAGGCCGACTACGCTATCATCATCATCATTTCAGCCGATATACGTCCGCTGTTGAACATAGGTCTCCCCCAAGAGTCGCCACAACGAACGTTCCTGTGCGTCTTGCATCCATCAGTTTCCCGCAACCTTCACCAGGTCATCAGTCCACCTTGTTGGAGGCTTCCAGCGCTGCGTCTTCCTGTACGCGGTCGCCACTCCAGAATCTTTCGGCCCCAACTCGACTATGCTATGCTATGCTTGCCTAGCGTCACGGTATATGCTGAGCAATGACCTATTCTTGCTAAGATTCGACGCACAACTTGGATCCTTAGATTTTAATGGTAAAATTGTGTTTTTTCGTTTATTTTTGTTTATATTTCACTGTTTATTTTGTTACTAGCTTTTGCCCGCGCGGCTTCGCTCCCGCTCTTCCCTACTCCACCCCACTATACCCAACTCTACCCTACTCTACCCAACTCTACCCTACTCTACCCTACTCTACCCTACTCTACCCTACTCTACCCTACTCTACCCTACTCTACCCTACTCTACCCTACTCTACCCTACTCTACCCTACTCTACCCTACTCTACCCTACTCTACCCTACTCTACCCTACTCTACCCTACTACTCTACCCTACTCTACCCTACTCTACCCTACTCTACCCTACTCTACCCTACTCTACCCTACTCTACCCTACTCTACCCTACTCTACCCTACTCTACCCTACTCTACCCTACTACTCTACTCTATTTTACCCTACCCTACCCTACCCTACCCTACCCTACCCTACCCTACCCTACCCTACTCTACCCTACTCTACCCTACTCTACTCTACTCTACCCTACTCTACCCTACTCTACCCTACTCTACCCTACTCTACCCTACTCTACCCTACTCTACCCTACTCTACCCTACTCTACCCTACTCTACCCTACTCTACCCTACTCTACCCTACACTACCATAATTTTTTTTTCCATAAGAACCTTTTCCTCACAATAACAATCACAACAAAAAAAAAACAGCCAAATCGGTCAAGCCGTTTTCATGCCATGACAACGGAAAACGGGGCTCATTTTTATAATATAGATGTTTGTCTCTGATGAAGCCAGCTTCAAAATGCCAAAGACAACAAAGAGTAGTTGCAACAGATAACCTGCACAACTCATTTGTCTATGGTGTATGGTGCAAAGTACATTGGTATACACGGCCTAGCATTTTTTACCGATTTCGAAAAGGAGGAGGTTCTATGTTCAGCTGAATGTATGTTTTTTGTAATGATTTGTGCGTCTATTCAAGCGGAATGAACATATTTTCTTTCTTTCTTTCTTCCTTTCTTTCTTTCTTTCTATGCTAAAATATAGATTAATTTGCCAAGTCCAAAGTCACAATGTGGGCAATAATGGTGGCATGTTCGTCGATATCATCTGACACGCGAACACTGCACACATGTTATCATATGCACAGACCTATAGCGTGATTAGGCTGTGGCACCTCATGATTGACAGCCTTTTATGCAGGTCAGTAATAATATACAACCTTATTATTAGTTTTTACAAAACCTGAAATACCTGTCTATTATTTTTAACCGACTTAAAAATGGAGGAGGTTCTATGTTCGGCTGAACGTATTTTTTTTGTATATCGAACTGATCCGATGATGAATCCTGAAGGTAAGCAACGGAACTCTGTAATAAATCAATGTAACCTAACCATGTTTGGGATTATTAGAATTGTCATGAGCTCATCTGATGATGAAACCGGAAGGTAGCTATAGGAACTTGGTAATTAAACGACACAACGCCATCGAGTTTGGGCTCGTATGATTCGTCTTGACGAGTACTATTTAAAAAGCTTGCTATGAAAAAATGTTTTTCATTAAAAGCTTGTTTTTTTTAAGTTTTTTATCTCTCTCTCTCTCTCTCTCTCTTTAATCAAAACTACTTTCAAAATACAGTTGTCGTACAACTCGCTATCAAAATGCTAGTTTCATATAAAACTAGCTTTGCCCGCGCGGCTTCGCTCCCGCTCTTCCCTACTCCACCCTACTATACCCAACTCTACCCTACTCTACCCTATACCCTACTCTACCCTACTCTACCCTACTCTACCCTACTCTACTCTACTCTACCCTACTCTACCCTACTCTACCCTACTCTACTCTACCCTACTACTCTACCCTACCCTACCCTACTCTACCCTACTCTACCCTACTCTACCCTACACTACCCTAATTTTTTTTTCCATAAGAACCTTCTCCTCACAATAACAATCACAACAAAAAAAAAATCAGCCAAATCGGTCAAGCCGTTTTCATGCCAAGTCGTGACAACGGAAAACGGGGGTCATTTTTATATATATAGAAGATGGCCAGTAATATGTCTCTTTTCTACGTGCGTTTAATACCAGAACAGAACTATTAGATATCTGATTTACATGATTTTTGTTTAAACTACACAATTAAGGGCCGACGCTGCACTAAGTGGGCACGCTCGCGGTCTCACAAAAAAGTGCTCCAGCGCTCGCCGCGCGGGCAACCGTCCGCGTTGTGAGCAGCCGCGCCCCACGCCCGTTTTGCTGAGTAATAATACATTAAAGGTTTCCATTGACACAAGTACATACACACCACGACACTGAGCAGGTAAATTGAGCTCCTTCTTAGTAGTCCTGTGTTGAGCTGCACGCATACTGACAAATGCTTGCCCTGACTGGACCGGTACACTTAAAACTGTATGGTTTTCATCAAAAGACCATCTCAGACTTAAAAAACCTATTTGCAAAACTAGTTGTCAATTAAAAACATTTTTTCATAGTAAGCTTTTATAATACGGCATTTACCTTTTGATTTCCCCAACAATCTGGACAGGTAAAACTAAATAAAAGCTGATTCATTTATTTCAAACCATAAAATAATTATTTCTAGATATAAACTTAAATTAATTAAAACTAACTTAAATAATTAAGTTAGTTTTAATTAATTTAATAAAAGCTTGTAATAAATATGTTTCATCATTTAATAATCCGGTTTCCGCTACGGTGACCGCCGCACTCGACACACGCACGACGCTACTCGACGGGTGCCCGCGCGAGCGCCTGCCTAATGCAGTGTTAGCCCTTAGTAGATACGAGTATTATTATAATTATGGCTTGGTATTATAATTTATTACTCAAAACGAATGCAGAAGCACAGCTTTTGTGTAACGTACTAGCTTTGTGATAAGATTGAACCTATGCTATGCAGTGACGGATTAAGCCAACGCGGGCCCTGCAACAAATTCGCCCTGTATATTATTCCCATACTTATTTTTGATCATGATCTGGTCATGTGAAGAGGAGGGATGAAGCGCATATTACTAAGAGAGTTCTGAGTAAATGTATAGATTTTTTTTTCGGTGGGCAAAAATCATCTTATGATAACCCCCACTCTTGGGTGGAGCGGGAGATAGTGACAGACTCTTACTGACTAAAAACCCACACCGTTCCTTCTAGCCTCTTCATACCGGGGCACTAGCTTCCTTTCGGATAACCCTGGCCCAGCTGGGTCCCTCCTGTTGCTGACAACTGAGGCGCGTGGGAAAAGTGCGCGCCGTCGACGTCTTGGACTCGGTCCATTACCGGACGATCGGACAGCGAGCTACCCATGGCTCGCCGTCCGCGAGCCCGCGTCTACGGTGGCAGAAAATCGGGATCGGAATCCCGGCGACGGCGGCGAGGGCGCCGTAACCTGATGCGGTCGGCCTCCTCCTTTACCAGCATTACTGCTCGTGGCCTCCGGGCGTCGCGCACAGTGGCGACACCCGGGCGTCTTTTCCGACTTTATCCGAAACAGGTACCTCCCGAACGTGCCATGTCCGGTGAGGACCTGCGTCATGCGGTAGGTAAGGACGCCGTGAGGTCTATCCAGCCACGCCTCAAAGAGGGGACTTACCGCCATAATCGTGGCGTGCCCAGGGTCCGAGATATCGTGTCCGTGAGCGGTGTCTATGTGTGCGTTGCTCGAGCGCGCTTTGTATGTAGATTGACTTCTGTACCTATATGTATACATATTTTGTGGAGACTTTGTTCATGGTCTGGTTCACTCTATTCTGTATGCCATTATAATGGAATTAACCAACAGGCGAATACCTTAATAACCTGGCCTGTTGGTCTAGTGGTTAGTGGCCCTGACTGCTATGCCGGAGGTTGTGGGCTCGATTCCCACCCAGGACAAATCTATATGTGATGAGCTTAATCATTTGTTCTGTGTCTGGGTGTTATATATTACTGGGTGTTCTATATACTAGCTGACCCGGCAAACGTTGTTTTGCCTTATAAATTATTTTTTGCTATAAAAAAATAGGGGTTGGTGATAAAAAAGTAAATTTTTTGGGTTGTATGTATTTTTTAATGCCACATTATAAAAAAGTTTCGTCCGAAAATAAAAAAAATAAAATTAAGGGTGAACTTACCGAACGAACCCTTGTCACTTAGGGATATGAAAAATAGATAGTAGCCAATTCTCAGACCTACTGAATACGCATATAAAATTTGGTAAAAATCGGTTAAGCCGTTTCGGAGGAGTGCAGTAACTAACATTGTGACATGGAAATTTTATATATTAGATGTATGTTTTTAGAAATATATAAGTATGTTTATCAGTTGTCTAGTACTCATAACACAAGCTCTGTTTAACTTGGGATCTAGTCCCAAGTAAGTAAAAGTACAGCGTTGTGTGATAGTTGTGGAATATTACCACAATACCTACAGGCTTGTACAACTCACGCGTGTAATTTACATAAGAACAACAGCGATAATGATTTTAATTTCCACTCGGCGTATATCACAGTTGAACAAGGTCCTAACCACCTCGCAGGATCTATTATTATCGGTCACGCGAGGGGACCCTAACATACTAGGGCTGGCTCTGACACTATATTTTTTTTTAAAGTTTTTTTTACGTACATATGTAAATTTTATTCGGGAATTGAACTGTTTACATAGGTAAGTTTGCACGGAACCCTCGTGCGTTAGCATGACTCGCACTTCACCGGTTTTTATTATTATTTTGTGTTTTTGTCTATTGTACTCCCGCGTCGAATAAAAGCTATTAGCATCTAAATAAATTTATTAGTGTTTTTACTAGCGTTTATTTAGTTTTACCTGTCCCGATGTTTGTCTGTCATCAAATCTTGCAAATTTTTAACCCACTTCCCGGTTACCAATTGAGCTGTTTTGCATGCATGTGTAAATCAGATGACAAGGCAAAATTATTATGACATCCATGTCATAATAATTTGCTGATCTGATGATGGAACCGCAAAGTGGCTAGGAACTTGGTAGTTAAATGACACAACCCCATCGAGTTTGGGCTCGTATGATTCGTCTTGACGAGTATTAATTATATAGGTAAACCAAGCTAAAAAAGCTTGCTATAAAAATTTTTTTTCATTAAAAGCTTGTTACTAGCTTTTATTTAATTTCACCTGTCCCGATGTTTGTATGTTATCAAAACTTGTAAATTTAATTTGACCCACTTCCCGGTTACCGATTGAGCTGAAATTTTGCATGCATGTATAAATCAGATGACAAGGCAAAATTATTTTGACATGGAGCTGATCTGATAATGGAACCGGAAGGTGGCTATAGGAACTTGGTAGTTAAACGACACAGCCCCATCGAGTTTGGGCTCGTATGATTCGTCTTGACGAAATTAATATGAGTATACCGAGCTATAAAAGCTTGCTATGAAAAAATGTTTTTCATCAATAGCTTGTTAAATTTTATTGTTGCCAACAATTTGTATTCTTCTTCCATTCGCACACTTGACATAGTGATGCAGAGATGAGCGGATTGGAAGAACTACATTCTGATTAAACTTTTTCATTCATGAGTAGTAACTTTGCTCAGCCTACCAGATTGAGAAATCCGATAACACTTATCTTGAATTGGGGATTGAGCCCAAACTAAATACAAAATATATAAATGTAGTGCTGACGGTCTCTAGGCCCCGGAATTATTCCTACTTCGTAGAACTATATTTACCAATACAATCATACACGGTACTGATGCAAACAATCTGCTGGATGAAGGCAAATATTGGTTTTGTGTGAGGATCGAACCCACTACTAAAATAATAGCTGACTGGCCTGTTGGTCTAGTGGTTAGTAACCCTGACTGCTATGCCGGGGGTCGTGGGTACGATTCCCATCCAGGACAAATGTTTGTCTGATGAGCATGATCATTTGTCCTGTGTCTGGGTGTAATTTATCTATGATATGTATGTATTTGGAAATATGTAAGTATGTTTATCAGTTGTCTAGTACCCATAACACAAGCTCTGCTTAGCTTGGGACTAGACGGCGATGTGTGATAGTTGTGGAATATTATTATTATTATTAATAGCTAGACCGGTGGGTATATAAACTGACCATTAGGGAGCACGGTAGTGCCCCCACCAAGGTAAGCAAATAAGGCCCTAACATTATTTTTAACCGATTTCGAAAAGGAAGAGATTCTATGTTCGGCTGAATGTTTGTTTTTTTTTGTCGATTGAAAGGTTATACTTCCAAGTTGGTCCCATAGAAATATTACTACGATCTGATCTTAAACTTCGAAGATATGGAACAGAACTCCTCATAGGATCGTAGCAGAATTGTCGTAACAAGTAAAATTGCTTTGTTTACGTGTACGTGTAGTCGATGACTGACTGAAAGGGGGAAAAGGGGAAGGGGATGTATCACACTGATCTGGTGATAAAGCCGGAAGGTAAATTAATGTAAAATAATCGTATTTGGAATTATTAAAATCGTTATGAGATGCACTCTGGCTATAAGGTATTTAAGTTTGGCTAAAGGGTACCTACTTTTTAGTGGTGGTACCATAACTAAAAAGTGAAATATTAAAAACTTTTTACAAAAAAAAAACCGACTTGTTAAATAACGAAGGGACAAAACTATCTATTTTAGAAACACCCACTTCCGAAATTAAAGTTATTTTGTACTTTTCATTGTTTTTTTACATTAATAATAATAATAATAGTAAAATAGTAAGTTCAGATAAGTGTCCACATAGTGTTAGTAAAAATACATAAAAAAAAGAAAACTTAAGATAAATGTTAGTACGAACTTACTCTAATGACAAGTTGAACGACATTGAAGTCGATTTTTTTGTAAAAAGTTTTTTATCTCGAAACAGTTCAGACCATTTTCTAACCACGAGGCCACCGGTGGTCCCCCAAGCGACCAGCGAATTTTTTTTGTAAAAAGTTTTTTATTTTTCACTTTTTAGTTTTGGTAGCACCACTAAAACGTACCTACCCTTCAGCTAAACATAAATTACCTTATAGCCAGAGTGCATCTCATAACGATTCTTATAATCCCAAATACGGTTATATTACATGAATTTACCCCCTCCCTCTTTCCCCTCCCCCTTTTCTTTCAGTCAGTCATCATCAGTCATCGACTACACGTATAAACAAAGTAATTTTACTGATTCTATGAGGAGTTCTGTTCCATATCTTCGAAGTTCATGATCAGATAATAACAATATTTCTATGGGACCAACTGGGAAGCATAACCTTTCAATCAAAAAAAAAATTTTCAAAATCGGTCCGCAATTTACCGAAATATCGGTGAACATACATACAAAAAAAAAACATACATTCAGCCGAACATAGAACCTCCTCCTTTTCGAAGTCGGTTAATAAATTAACCGACTTGGTATTACATTGATCTCACCAGTTTTTACGTGAGCCTTGGTTTTTATACTAGTTATGTCTTGGAATAAAGCATCCCACCAAAAACTTTGCATGTAAAATGTTGCCAAGACGACCACATAAGGTTTGCCCTGTGAAAAAGTTATCAGATCTCATGTAGAGCCAAGCTTCTGAATCTACACGGCCTAACTCTACCGACCCTAACTTCACAAATTCTAGATATCAGTAAAAATGTATGCTGTTTATTCGGGGACAATGTTCTCTTATATTTTCTACATCCAAGCAGGCGAAGACGCTGAAATAAGCTAGTCTTCAAAAAAAAAACACAATCTGCACGAGAAGTTAGTAATGTGAAATGTCAATGAACTAATATTTGGAAAGTTCACCGATAGAGGGCGCCAAATGTCAAGACGATTATAAGTTTTAAAATGTCAAGAAGTTACCGCTGAGTTTAGCTATTGTATTGTACCAAATAATGAAAGGTAGTTTTAACTGCACCTCATTAACCGTTCTTTAGTTTATTTCTGGTTTTTTCTACAAAATATGTCTTTGTTTCACCAAAAATACTAATTATTGCGTAATTTATCTATAATATGTATGTATTTAGAAATATATAAGTATGTTTATTACCAGTCGTCTAGTACCCATAACACAAGCTCTGCGTAAAAAAAAAATATTTCAAAATTCTGCCGAATACCGAATATGAAACGAATATTTGGCGCATCTCTAGTACCTATAGGTACCTAACCACATCAATAACACCTCAGCGAGGGTTCGAACTCACGATGTCACGCTGCGCTCTTGTTCATACAAACAAAGCTTTTAGTAATTGGAATCACACCAGTGTGCAGTGGCGTGGTTGGCCTCAAAACATACATAACAAAGCATAACCTTTCAATAGAAAAAAAAATCAAAATCGGTCTACAACTGACCGAAATATCGGTAAAAAAACATACATTCAGCCGAACATAGAATCTCCTCCTTTTCGAAGTCGGTTAAAAATCATTCGTTATGCATACCTACTTAATCCTTTCCTATTACAATATGTCTTGAATAATCTTGTCGTGATTTCTTTAATTTATTTTGCCCTAAAGGTTGAATTACTTACAATTATCCATTAAACTGAATACATTCGACAATTCAACCGAATGCAATACTTATAATCATTTGTTCTGTGTCTGAGTGTTATCTTTAATACTAATATGTATGTATTTAGAAATATATAAGTATGTATATCAGTTGTCTGGTACCCATAACACAAGCTCTGCTTAGCTCGGGACTAAACGGCGTTATGTGATAGTTGTGGAACATTATATTATTATAATATTATATTTCTATACCACTTGTTACGTGTTTAAAATATCGTCCAATTCCGAGAAAAAATTTAGGTATAAATGTTAATTCAAAGACTATAAATATACTAAACTAGCTTTTGCCCGCACGGCTTCGCTCCCGCTCTTCCCTACTATACCCTACTCTACCCTACTCTACCCTACTCTACCCTACTTTACCCTATTCTACCCTACTCTACCCTACTATACCCTACTTTACCCTACACTACTCTACCCTACACTACTCTACACTACTCTACTCTACCCTACTATACCCTACTCTACCCTACCAAACTTCACATAAACCATCTACTAAATAGTCCGAACAAAGCCTAAAAGTTTGGTTTGGATAGGTGAGCCCGTTCTTGAGTTATAAAATAACAACGAAAAGTGGCATTGATTTTTATATATATAGATTTTGTATTATTTACATTCTCACATGTGGATATGACCACATGTGATGCCACTTAGATCGATATTTTTAATATATATACTTTTTTTTCTTATGTTCCATATGTGGAACGACAAACAGTGTAGGGTTAATTTAGTCTGAACAAAGAAACTAAACCTAAACTTACCTCTTAGAGTTTTGAAAGCAGGCAGCTGGACTCGGAATTTGTACCTAGAATCAATAAGACTGGATTAGATTGAAAAATCTTTGTTTTGGGTAAAAGTATTGATTTGTAAAAAGTCATAGAACAAAAAGTTGTTGTTTATGATGTTAGTAACATAGTCCTGAGAGGTTGCCAGTGTTTTATAAATAACACTGTATAGTCTGCCTAGAAAGTCAAATGACTAGACAACTTTGTATAATAATTAATCATTTAAAAAAGACGTGTGGCACTCGGAGACTGCCGCGGTAAAGCTATTGCATAGCATTTTTTATCAACTTATGCAATTATAATTATAAAAAACAAACAAAAAAAAATACTAAATAAAATATAAAATAAAATAATATATAAAATTATATATTATTTTAAATTTTTATGAATATTAATTGTTAATTCTTTATTAGGTGATCATTATTTGCGATTGAAGTTGACAAGTTGCCATGACAACCATTTAGTGGGGGGTGTTAGGTTTTTTTCGTTACGGATTTTCTGGATTCGCTTTCCACGCTCAAGGCCCGCGATAGAAGCTATGCAATAGCTTAAAAATACTTATATTCGATACTTTTTATAAGGTTCTTCTCACGGAGTAAGTATAACTTACTCCGTGGATTCTTCTATTAGTAAACAATGATCAAGATCTCTTAATCAGCCTTGATTATTGAATCAGTGTTGACTACATCAGATTTCATTTTACCCTAATAATTACCCAAGTCGTTTGATTTTTTAGACAGACTCTATCCTCAGCCACAAAATAGATAGGCACAAAACACAATCTCATATATGTACTTCACTTTTTATACCTACGCTAGGCGATCGCGCTAGGGTCAGCGCGTAGCACCGAACTATACGAGTGCGACCGGGCGATTGAGCCGAGATATCGTGTCCGTGAGCGGTGTCTATGTGTGCGTTGTGATAGCGCGCTTTGTATGTAGATTGTCTTCTGTACCTATCTATTACAAGCTTTTATTTAGTTTCACCTGTCCCGATGTTTGTCTGTCATCAATTTTTAACCGACTTCGAAAAGGAGGAGGTTCTATGTTCGGCTGAATGTATGTTTTTTTTTATTTTTTATTTTTTTGTATGTATGTTCACCGATATTTCGGTCAATTATGGACCGATTTTGAAATTTTTTTTTTTTGATTGAAAGGTTATGCTTCCAAGTTGGTCCCATAGAAATATTGTAATGATCTGATCATGAACTTCGAAGATATGGAACAGAACTTCTCATAGAATCATAGCAGAATTGTCGTAATAAGTAAAATTGCTTTGTTTATACGTGTAGTCGATGACTGACTGAAAGAAAAGGGGGAGAGGAAAGGGGGAGGGGGTAAATTCATGTAATATTTACCGTATTTGGGATTATAAGAATCGTTATGAGATGCACTCTGGCTATAAGGTAGTTCATGTTTAGCTGAAGGGTAGGTACTTTTTAGTGGTGCTACCATAACTAAAAAGTGAAAAATAAAAAACTTTTTACAAAAAAAAATTAAACCGACTTCAAAAAGTACAAAATAACTTTAATTTCGGAAGTCGGTGTTAAATAACGAAGAGACAAGATTAGGTATCTATTATAGAAACACCGACTTCCGAAATTAAAGTTATTTTGTACTTTTTGAAGTCGGTTTAATTTTTTTTTGTAAAAAGTTTTTTATTGTAAATTAAATTTGACCCACTTCCCGGTTACCAATTGAGCTGAAATTTTGCATGCATATGTAAATCAGATGACAATGCAAAATTATTATGACATGGAGCTGATCTGATGATGGAACTGGAAGGTGGCTATAGGAACTTGATAGTTAAACGACACAACCCCATCGAGTTTGGGCTCGTATGATTCGTCTTGACGAGTGTTAATTATATAGGTATACCGAGCTATAAAAAAGCTTGCTATGAAAAAAAATGATTTTCATTAAAAGCTTGTTGTGCCCTCAGCCTTCCGTACTGCCTTTCATCCTTAGTAACCAACTGAATAAAAGATTTTAAGTTTTCTAAATTTGTCCTGATCCTATTTCAGTAAAAGCTTCCCTTTGACAAGCACACCCCATAATAACATTTGATGGCCCCCATGACATATGATTGAACCAAATTATAGCAAAAAACCCTATATCATTGAATCAAAGTACTTTAAACCCCCCATTCATATGAACTTCAAACAAATTTGAACTTTGAAACTGGAAAACAGTGTTCAAAATCCCTTGCGAAACTTTAACAGCACACAAATTGCGTTATTATCACAGTTTCACAGAAATATGTGCCGTATTTTGAATGTGGTATGGTCGGAATTGGTTTGTGATCGGGTTTTTAAGTGCAAATAGTTTTAAAGTATGAGTTTTTAGTCAAAGCAAAGTGTTGTTATTGTGTTTGTATAATGACTAGTGATTTTCAGTGGTTTTGCCTGTATTTTAATAGACTTTTTACAAGCTTTTATTTAGTTTCACCTGTCCCGATGTTTGTCTGTCATCAAATCTTGCAAATTAAATTTGATCCACTTCCCGGTTACCGATTAAGCTGAAATTTTGCATGCATGTTTAAATCAGATGATAATGCAACATTATTATGACATGGAGCTGATCTGATGATGGAACCGGAATGTGGCCGTAGGAACTCAATAGTTAAACGACACAACCCCATCGCGTTTGGGCTCGTATGATTCGTCTTGACGAGTATTAATTAGGTATACAGGTAAGGTATACTGCGCTATAAAAGCTTGCTATGAAACAAATATTTTTATCAAAAACTTGTTTAAAACTACCCCTATGAAACGAAGGGAGAATCTTATTCTTTTGATTAATAAACTTGAAACTTAACACAAATTATAACTAAAATCAATAATAGAGACTCATTATTAGTATCCACCCTTATGTTGTTAAAACCTCTACGGTCCGGACCAAGCGTTTCGCCTCGTCGTTTATACCACGTATATCGAGGGACTGGAACAGTTTGCCGGCTGCGGTCTTCCCGTCCGATTATAATTTAGGTGTCTTCAAGGCTAGAGTGAATAGGCTCTTAATAAACTAGCGCGCTTCACCATCAACGATTGCATCACTGATTACCATCAGGTGGGTTCGCAGTCAAGCGCTATATCAATAAAAAAAAAACAAGTTTCTCAAAACTACCCTCAAAATACGGTTTAATTCATGAATCCCCAAGCGACCACCGGTGGCCGCGCATCTATTGTCTTACTATTGTGTCTCTAATTGACGGTATCTGAAGGGTTAAGGAATTAAAATTGTAATGAAAATATTCTCGTGAACGAAGTCGCGGGCATAGCACCAGTATAATAAAAAGGGTAGACACCCCTAGGGCTGACGTTTTCTGGACAAATTACATTTCAGATTGAGGGCTCTAAATCAAATAGGTTTAGCTGGGTAAAAGCTTTAGTTTAGTGGGGAAACTATTTTTTTAAACGGGCATCTACGGGCATCTTTAAATATTAGATAATATTATGAATCTAAAGAGTATTAGAGTTGTGTCCAACACAAAATAGTACTTTTTGATACAAGTGGAGAAAAAGAAAAGATTTTCATTCAACTGTCATAGAGCCGAGGGTTTTTTTTGTGAGAAAATCATCTAAATGACATCTCCCACCCTTGGGTGGTGCGAGAGGGCGTGTCAGAATTTTACTGACTAAACGCCCACTCCTGTTCCTTCTTTGCCATTGTTCTAGGGCCCCGAGGACCTTCTTCGCATCACCCATAGCCCGCGCGTGCTTCCACCTCTTTGTTAGCGTTATTGCTTCGCAGAAGGAGTCGATCGCTTGCCACTCCTCTTCGCTCCGGACCATGGCTTGTACCAAGGCCCGGCGTGAGAGATCGCCGCCGCCGTGCGCCCCCACGAGGACACGGCGGTGCTCTGTTGTCTCTTTCTTTTTATATAATAACTAGCTTTTGCCCGCGGCTTCACCCGCGTACATAATCCCAGGATAAAAAGTATCCTATGTGTTATTCTGGGATATGGTCTACTCGTGTACCAAGTTTCATCGAGATCCGTTCAGTAGTTTTTGCGTGAAAGAGTAACAAACATCCATACATCCATCCATACATCCATCCATACATCCATCCATACATCCATCCATACATCCATCCATACATCCATCCATACATCCATCCATACATCCATCCATACATCCATCCATACATCCATCCATACATCCATCCATACATCCATCCATTCATACATACAAACTTTCGCATTTATAATATTAGTAGGATTAGTGTCTACATGTTGTTACTACATTGTGTGTCTCTACGAGTGTGTATGCCGTATAAAATAGTTTTCTTTCTTTCTTTCTCTGCCCAGGCGGGGCACATCTCTACCGTGTGCTCAACCGTGTCCTCCGGGCGGTCCCCTCAGTGGTGGCACCCGGGCGTTTCTTCAGCACGAATCTGGAGCAGGAATCTCCCGAACTGACCATGTCTGGTGAGAACCTGCGTCATGGCAATATCTCAGAAGTTCTGCTATGTTTATTAATTTTATTTGGTTGATGATATTTGTAATAATAATGATGTTCTATGCCTTTTTAACCGACTTCGAAAAGGAGGAGTTTCTATGTTCAGCTGAATGTATGTTTTTTTTTGTATGTATGTTCACCGATATTTCGGTCAATTGTGGACCGATTTTAAAAAAATTTTTGATTGAAAGGTTATGCTTCCAAGTTAGTCCCATAGAAATATTGTTATGATCTGATCATGAACTTCGAAGATATGAAACAGAACTCCTCATAGAATAATAGCAGAATTGTCGTAACAAGTAAAATTGCTTTGTTCATACGTGTAGTCGATGACTGACTGAAAGAAAAGGGGGAGGAGATGTATCGAACTGATCTGGCGATAAAGCCGGAACGTAAATTCATGTAATATAACCGTATTTGGGATTATTAGAATCGTTATGAGATGCACTCTGGCTATAAGATAATTTTGTTTAAATGAAGGGTAGGTTCTTTTTAGGTGCTACCATAACTAAAAAGTGAAAAATAAAAAACTTAAAAAAAAAAAAATTAAACCGACTTCAAAAAGTACAAAATAACTTTAATTTTTGAAGTCGGTGTTAAATAGCGAAGAGACAAGATTAGGTATCTATTATAGGAACACCGACTTCCGAAATTAAAGTTATTTTGTACTTTATGAAGTCGGTTTAATTATTATTATTTTTTTAAGTTTTTTATGTCGATAGATATTAATGACATTGTTCAGGCAGGGGCCACAGTCCTAACATAGTTCCATGATACCAGTCTACTTAAGACTCCAAAAACCATAGTCCTATTATTTTGTTTTCCATATTGTATCGCAATAGTTTTTCAAACCGGGGGTTGTCCTTGGGTGCACTAGTATAGCGCGTAGCGGGATAATCGCCGGTTGGTATCACGTCTCATTATAACAACCTACAGGGCCTCTGCGAGTTGGCTTCGGCCCCCTTGTACGCCTCCCAAAGGTCCAGGACCTCAGGGTCCTGAGATAAATAAACAAATATATACTATATACGATACTATCAAAGCAAAAGTATATTATAGCATAGGATAGTCGGTCTTGTAATGTTCCCACTGCTGGGACTCAGGCCTCCTCTGTAGGAGAGGGAATGGGCCGTAATCCACCACGTCTACGTGCCTCGATATTACATGTCTTCGAATTTTTATCTTTGTCTAGGACATGCCGGTTTCCTCACGATGTTTACCTTCACCGTTTTAAGAGCAGTGGTGATGAAATAAATTACACAAAGTAATGCGCCTGGCTGGGTTTGAATCCACGATTAACAAGTCGTAAATCGGAGCCACTATCACTCGGCCACCACCGCTCCAGCAACAAATGTACGGGAACGACGTCATCTCAACGCTCAGTCACGTGGTCAGAACGAAAGAATCGGCTGCAAGGTAAACTCGAAGCGTTCGACGCAAGCGAAACGGTCGTAACTTGACTAGGGGGCTGGTATCCTACTAATATTATAAATGCGGAAGTTTGTATGTATGGATGGATGTACGTATGTTTGTTACTCTTTCACGCAAAAACTACTGAACGGATCTCGATGAAACTTGGAACACGAGTAGACTATATCCCAGAATAACACATAGGATACTTTTTATCTTGGGATTATGTACGCGGGTGAAGCCGCGTGCAAAAGCTAGTATGTAGATATATCTCATCTATAATTTCGATCTCCTCATTAATCTGTCTCGAGGGTCTAAAGGTACTAAATGATTATTTAATCGCTTTTTAACGAGAGCCTGCTTAACATTCTCTTCAATTGATAAAAGCCTCGATATTTCTCGAGGATTATAAATAATTCCTTATTTTCTGCATTGACAATCTCCACACCCTACCGCGCCATAATAGCACCCTCTTCAAAAGCCTATTCAATTTAAATCTGTTTTCAAATCTTGTATCATTCAGGCTTATCAAGTAGCGTAGGGGTCCAGCAGGGTCGAAGCCTACTGGGACCATGGGTTAGCTTTGAAACGAAAATCCGGTCCTGGAATGAAAGGCAACGGAGGAACTAGGAGTGCATTTTAGTTAGTAAAATTCTGACACGCTCTCCTGCTCCCCCAAGAACGGGAGAAATAATTAGATGAATTACCAAAAAAACGTGCTGTCTTAATTTTATTGTTACCTACACGAAGAACAAGCTTTAAATGAAAATCTTTTTTTCATAGCAAGCTTTTATAGCTCGGTATCTTTACTTAATATTATGAAAGTGAAAGTGAGTTTGTTTGTTTGTTACGTCTTCACGCCTAAATGGCAAAACTGATTTTGATGAAACTTGGTACACGGATAGACCATGTCCTGGAATAGGATATAGGCTACTTTTTATCCCGGAAGTATGTTCTCTTGGGATAATTTTCTGCTATCACGCGGGCGAAGCCGCTGGGAGCAGCTAGTAGCTATATAATTAAACCACGTCAAGACGAATCATACGAGCCTAAACTCGATGGGGTTGTGTCGTTAAACTACGAAGTTCTTATAGCCACCTTCCGGTTCCATCATCAGATTAGCTTCATATCATAATAATGTTGCATTGTTATCTGATTTACACGAGCATGCAAAATTTCAACTCAATCGGTAAACGAGAAGTGGGTCAAATTTAATTTACAAGATGTTTATTTACATTTAAAAAATACTTAACTAAATAACTATATACAGTAAATTAAAAAATAAAAGAAAAATAATAAAACCCTACGCTAATTGAAATTACCTAAAATATGGCGTCAAAAAACTCTTCCACATCGCTGTCGACTGGTAATGGGCCCAAAAGACTGGCGGCATTGCCACGCTGTATGGAGCAATGCTTATCCTCTGTCCAAGGTAAAAGCCAGCCTTTGGGTCACGCGAAGAGTCAAATAAAAAATTTTCATTACTCATACTCTGAAAGTAGGTCTGAAGTTACCCGAGGAGCGGGCTGAAAAATATCACACTTTTCATCCCTAGGGAGTTTTACTTTCAACTAACAGCTGTCAAATTATTTAAAAAAAAACTGGGTCTATTTTCTTGTATTCGTAATGAAAAGCACAGTGCTTACCTCGGGGTTAAAGTTACCTATTTAGTCCCTCGAATTAGCGACCTCGCTACGCTCGGCCACCAACTCTTTCTCGGGACGAAATAAGTAACTTTCACCCCTAGTGTAACAATGTACTATTTTTTACAAGATTTCATGACAGACAAACATCAGAACAGATGAAACTAAATAAAAGCTTGTAATAAAGATATATCGATTGATAACTAGAACAGACCGTCGATCACTAGTAATCACTAATAACCGTTTTGTCACAGTAATTAATCGTTTTACTGAACGCTGTCATATTTCCCACTAAACGTCTTTATATTCGTAGTAAATTAATGGAGGTACTAAGGAGAAACGGATATAAAATAAGTCTGTATTTTAACCTCGACAAAGGTAATGGGAACGCCCTATGTTACAAAGAAATTCTGATGATAATATAATAGTAGATAACTATAATAATAATGAACGAAAAATATTAATATTATTGTGAAAGAAGCTTGAAAATCATTTTTTCATAGCTCGGTATCCCTACTAATATTATAAATGCGAAAGTAACTCTGTCTGTTTGTTACGCTTTCACGCAAAAACTTCTAAACGGATTTAGATCAAATTTGGTAGGTAGGTAGAAGAGCCACTGGAATAACACATAGGCTACCTATAATTCCACTGCTGAGCACGGGTCTCTGCCCGCGCGATATAAACTGTAGTCCACGCGGGCGAAGCCGCGGGCGGAAAGTTAGTAGGTACATATATCTACGCTAATATCTTTCTGCAACAATACAAAGAGATAAAGATGTTGTTTTTTTATTTGTAGGAGATAATCTCTGGCAGTACTGCCCCGATTGCTAAGATTTATTCACCGATAGAAAGCTGCTTTATTTCTGAGTGATATAGGCTATATTTTATGTACGTGGGCGAAGTCGTGGGCAAATGCTAGTAATTAATACTCGTCAAGTGTCAATGATTCGTCATTACACTTACCAAGAACTGAATAAACCAAGGTTAACTCGTAAGGGGTCGTCGCGCCCAATCTGGTACGCTATACCTATGTAATAAAATAGTGGCGGGTGAGAGCACGCGCACTTTTCTGCACTAGTGCGAAACAGTCTATACAAATGAGGTGGGATACGATGAGTTTTCGAGCAACTGTATTGAAAATACTTTTTCAATACACTTGCTCATAAAGAGACTCTTATTGCACTGCACTTAGGTATATAAAGGCACTTGTTACCAAACTGTGACATTTTGATTACCATTACACACTAGTGCTGTAATGTGGTTAAAACCTTATTGTTGAACCTCTCAACCGCCATAATTTTATTACATTACTGTATCAGGATGGGCGCAGGTCGCTCCCAAGAGGAAAAGAAAACAAATGGACGCGCATATGAAAACAGATTAGACAGACGCCACAAAAACATACTAGTTTTACAGTTATTTTCTTCACAAGTGCATTGAAAAACGTCGTATGATACACGTGAGTAATTAATGATTGCCGTTCTCGGCTCTCTTAAGACCCTCGCCATGGCTCGGGTCTAAATACCGCCCCGACTGTAATCACTAACATTACACACTTATATCATAATGTACTATTTTTTATGGAACAGAAAATGAAATTGTCTCTTTAATTCATTAAACACCAAGCGAACGCCGGCGTTCACTCTCCCATTGGCTTTCTATTGTGTCTCTAACTACGGTTTTCAAAACGTTAAACCGGTTTATTATTTTGTTAAAAAATCCGAAATTCCGTATCCACAGCAGCCCTTCTTCTCCCAGTATTCCCTGAAGGGCTCGCCGGGAACTTCAGTCTGATTGACAGCGGCCATTAAGACCGATGCCTGTGGGCTGTCCGATTGTTCAAAAGAGTTACCAAAGTCTCTGACTGTCAAAGGCAACTAAAGGACCGGTGAGTTCCAGTCAGTAAAATATAATCCTTACTAATATTATAAAAGCGAAAGTGAGTTTGTTTGTTTGTTTGTTACGTCTTCACGCCTAAATGGCAAAAACGATTTTGACGAAACTTGGTACACGAATAGTCCATGTCCTGGGATAGGACATAGGATACTTTTTATCCCGGAAGTATGTTTCCTGGGGATAATTTTCTGCTATCACGCGGGCGAAGCCGCTGGGAACAGCTAGTATAATATGTATAATACATTCAGTCAAAAAAGTATCGGGAATGGATGATTTGTTTATGGTTCCAAATTCAAATTTTTGTTTTTTTGTAGTTGTTAGATTGGCACAACTGTTTTCCATTTTGGCGCGGAGTTTGAGTTGCATCTGTTATTTATATTAAACTAGCTTTTGCCCGCACGGCTTCGCCCCCGCACTTTCCTACTCTACCCTACTATACAAGACAAATCATACGAGCCCAAACTCGATGGGGTGGCGTCGTTTAACTACCAAGTTCCTATAGCCGGAGTTCCGGTTCCATCATCAGATCAGCTCCTTGTCATAATAATTTTGCATTGTCATCTGATTTACACATGCATGCAAAATTTCAGCTAAATCGGTAACCGGGAAGTGGGTCAATTTAATTTGAAAGATTTGATGACAGACAAACATCGGGACAGGTGAAACTAAATAAATGCTTGTAAAATCACTGACGATAACGCACAGTTTTAGTCACTGTATTTAGCAACAAGACAATATTTTTTTTAGTAACGTAGTATAAGATAATAATAATATTCCACAACTATCACACAACGCCGTCTAGTCCCAAGCTAAGCAGAGCTTGTGTTACGAGTACTTGACAACTGATAAACATACTTATATATTTCTAAATACATACATATTATAGAGACATTACACCCAGACACAGAACAAATGATTATGCTCATCACACAAACAGTTGTCCTCGGTGGGAATCGAACACACGACTTTCGGCATAGCAGTCAGGGTCACTAACCACTAGACCAGCAGGCCAGTCAAAGGTCTTCTGAAACTTCGACCACTTATAATGCAAAATGGGATATGAAAGCAAGCATTTGTTCGTTATTTTGACCTTTAATTCATGAATCCCCAAGCGACCACCGGTGGCCGCGCATCTATTGTCTTACTATTGTGTCTCTAATTGACGGTATCTGAAGGGTTAAGAACTCCCATTGAACATATAGCGTATTTGCAAGGAAATACAGTGCTCTCTACTCCTCAATAACATGAAATTTCAACCTCTGAAGAGGAATAATTTTGTAAAAAAACGTTTTCTATAACTAGTAACGAAACTAGACACTAAAATCAAAGTTTCTAAATATTACAGTACTATAGATTTCACAGTTTTTTGTCTAAACATAGACAGAGATACGCTAAACGAAGAAATACTATAATCAACTTGCTTATACCCACATTTCCAGACTTCAATCAATGGCACTATTTAGACCTATTTATAAGGTAGAATTAAACACTTTTACACAGATATATTTACAAAGAAACCTTTAGTTACTAAACCTACCAGTATACACGAAGACAACACCCAAAAAAATCCACTGAAATTCCGATTTCTTCAGCTATGAAACCCAGCCATCTTGCGGGAGAATGTTCATGTATTTCTCCAAAGTTATTCACTATTAGTCACTAAAATTCACTCAGTTACACTAATATAGAACTAGTTAAACTATTTTTGTATAATTTTAGTGTTAAATACAATTTTTATGTAAGGGTTTTCAGGTTTTTCGCGAAGGCAAGCGCGCGACTGTCCCCCTGTATTTCCCGGCGAGCACTACCAAGGGTTCGATATTTTCTGCCAAGGAGGGTTAAGTCTAGTCGCTTTTTGGATGCGTTATTTTACGTGTGAGTGTAGTATGGGTTGGCATTTTGAATGAATATTATGAATGGCGTTTTTATTAATCTTGAACGATAAGTTTTAAGACATCGCGTTGGATGGTCTCTTACAAAGTGGACCGATGAACAGGTGAGACGATGGATGCAAGATGCTTAAGGAAGCCTGTATCCTACAGTGGACGTCTTTTGGTTGAAATGATGATGATGTCCACATATGTATATACTGACTGACTGGTCTACCAACACGCATAGCTGTTAACACTGAACAAATTGCGCTGAATTCGACACGCAGAAACGATTTTCTAAAATCATCTTCTTTTTTTCTCTTATTATTATTGATAGGCTCGCGTTTGACCACCATCTCACCTGATGGTAAGCGATGATGTAGTCGACGATGGAGCACGCTTGCCTAGAAGTAACCTATTCACTCTTGACTTAAAGACCCCCAAGTTGTAGCTATCAGGAAACACAGACTCCGGCAGGGAATTCCACTACTTGGCTGTACGCACAATAAATGTGTTCCCAAAACGCTTTGTGCGTATGGGTGAGATGTCAACCATGTACCGGTGACGCAACGCCATACGTCTTGTGGTCCGATGATGAACGGACTTGGCGGAATTAGATTGTGCAATTCCAGTGCACACTCCCCGAAACGTAAACGATAGAAAACCGACAGACTAGCAACTCGGCGGCGATGCTCAAGTCTTTGGAGCTTCGACTCCACAAGTGCATCATTGCCGATGATTCTCTTGGCTCGCCCCTCAATTGACTTCAGTGCATCAAGCTGGTATTTGGCAGATTCATCCCAAAGATGAGAACAGTACTCCATACACGATCGAACTTGGGCTTGATAAAGATTGAGCAGCTATTACGGCGTGAAGTACCGTCTCACCTTTGCTTTTTCTTTTGGCAGCCAGTTGATCTAAAACGTGTGTGAAAATGCTCAACAAAGTAAACTTGTTCTTTTCGTCATTCTGATTTTTTTGCACTAGACGACCATTTACTTGGCTTATTTCAAATGTAGAAAGCATACATAAAACAATCAATTGCTTTAATTTTTTTTTACTTTAAAAAAAAAGTTGTCTTACACTTTTGTATCGTGAGTGCGGTCAAAAACATTTACTAAGTGTACGGTCAGTGGGTCGTCTTAGGATACATGTCTTTTACACAACATACACCCACCCAACACACAACATATACCCAGAACATATATAGTCCTCGATAGCTTTCAACCATTCTCCGACACTCTATTCACACAATTTCATTTGATTTAAAAAAATCCGATATCCGCAATAAAAATTTAAACTCTTTAGAAAAATCGAAATTCCAGTAAATAACTATCACAGTAGAAAAAATTAAGCCAGACTTAATTTTTAAACAAAAGTTTTCCTCAAAAGGATTTCCCTTTTCAGCTCATTCAAGAAAATATGCCGCATCCAAACCCTATATTAAACGCCATGTCGCATGTCAGAGCGAGAGAAATAGCGTGTGAGGGAGACAGCGAATCGGCGCGAGTTGCTTCATCAAATATATTATAATTGATATTGTTATTTTTTTCCTTAAAAGTACTTATTTATTAGTAAGTTTCTTTTAATTATGTGTTTATTGAAGTCCAGTTAATTAATAGGTATTTTTTTTTACCTAACGTAAAATAATATACCTAGGTATATATGTATAATAGGTAAGTGCTTTTCTGCTTTTTCTTATATACGTAGACTAGCTTCTGCCAGTGGGTTCACCCGTGTGAATGTTGGTTTTTATTACAAGCTTTTATTTAGTTTCACCTGTCCCGATGTTTGTCTGTCATCAAATCTTATAAATTAATTTTGACCCATTGCAAGGTTACCGATTGACCTGAAATTTTGCATGTAAATCAGATGACAATACAAAATTATTATGACAAGGAGCTGATCTGATGATGGAACCAGAAGGTGGCTATAGTAACTTGGTAGTTAAACGACACAACCCTATCGAGTTTGGGCTTGTATGATTCATCTTGACGAGTATTAATTATATAGGTATATAGAGCTATAAAAGCTTGCTATGAAAAAATTATTTTCATTAAAAGCTTGTTTCATACAAACTTTGGTGTTGTGTGTTTCATGCTTTTAGGGTGTGAATTTTGGCAAATCCTCTATTAGTACACGCCTACGTCAAAAAGGAAAACTTGCGCAAAATGGGAAGCTCTTAGTTCTAATTTTCGGATGTGCGTTGATATGTCCGTCAGACAGTATCTTCTTTTTAATCGACTTCAAAAAGGAGGAGGTTCTAGTTCGGCTGAATGTATTTTTAACCGACTTCCAAAAAAAGGAGATGGTTCTCAATTTGGCTGGTTTTTTTTTTATGTGTTAAATGAATTCTCATTTATATAAATAAATTTTATAAAAACACTTTTACACGTAAATTTTTTCGTCAATTTAAACTAGGCGAGGCCGATGTTTCCTGCCTGACTACCCTGAGAAGAAACACCGAAACAAACTCAGAGGTCTCTTTTAAAGAAGATTATGTTACCCTAGAACTCTGTCGTTTATGAACCGATTTGCAAATATATTTTTTTATTGAATGGTTATGCATCCCAGTTAGCCCCATATCAAATCAAATCAAAATCAAAATCAAAAACGTTTATTTCAAATAGACCAATTACAGGCACTTTTGAATTGTCAAAATGTCGGTCAGTCAAACAAACAAGTGAAGCTAAGTTGCACGTTCCAAAGAGTAGATCTCTTCAGAAACTCCATGGACACTCTTTTAAATCATATGTGTTACATATAGTGTTTGGTTACATATTTCTTGTTGCTTCTATTATGTGAGCACAATGTAGATCATCATCATCATCATTTCAGCCGACAGACGTCCACTGTTGGACATAGGCCTCCCCCAAGTGTCGCCACAATGATCGATCCTGCGCGTCTCGCATCCATCGGTTAATGACAATGTAGATAATAATAAAAAAAATATTAAAAGATAAAAACTGAATTAAGCCACTGGCAGCTAAGAGATGACCAGTCTCATCTGACGGCACCCGTTCACGAGCATGACGCGTGCATCAGCCCCACTCAGCTCAACCATTTTGAAGGGAACCGAATGACCCAATAACACGCGCCACCAACAGCGAGACATTTGAGTGAGCATGTCAAACTCTCAACTGCCATGCTCGCAATGTCAAAAAATAAAATAATAAAAAGTTGTAACTTAATAAAAATGCTCCATGGTACTTCACATTCACAAATTTGGAAAAAAAGTGCTTCTACATTATACAATGCTATTATTTTTAGATATAACATGTAAAGAATCCTAAGTCCTATTGAAATAAACTAATCAAATAAAAATAAAATACTGAAAACAACAATACGAAAAGGGCAGCAGCATCTCTTCGAATATATATATAAAGACTAATTTGTAGCTACAAAAGTATGTGGCTGGCCATAGAAATATTGTTATGATCTGATCATGAACTTCGAAGATATGGAACAGAACTCCTCATAGGATCATAGCAGAACTGTCGTAATAGGTAAAATTGCTTTGTTTATACCTGTAGTCGGTGATTGACTGAAAGAAAAGAGGGATATATCGAACTGATCTGATGATGAAGCCGGAAGATGAATTAATGTATGTTATATAACCGTGTTTGGGATTATTAGAATTGTTATGAGATGTACTCTGGCTATAAGGTAATTAAGTTTAGCTGAGGGGTACTTTTTAGTGATAGTACCATAGCTAAAAAGCTTTTTCCAAAAAAACCAAAAACATAATATAAAAAACTTTTTCCAAAAAAAAAAATACAACCAAATTCAAAGTAAAAAAAAAAGTAATAATAAAAAGGGCAAAATAAATAAAACATGTAACGTGTGTCGTGTGATCGACACATAAATGCACCATAACCTATCCATGGGGTGCAGATCTCATGCCACTAAGATTTTCAAATCGAACACGGAAAACAAAAAGGAACCTTACTACTAAGGTTCCGTTGTTCGTCTGTCTGTCACCAGGCTGTATCTCATGAAACGTGATAGTTAGTCTATTGGAATTTTCACAGATCATGTATTGCTGTTACCGTAAAATAAATATTTAACTGTTCTGTAACTGACTGTGTAAAAAAACGCCTGAGGCGGCCTTATTTGGTGGCTCGTGTGCATCAGTGCCGCCACAAAAAAAGCTTGAAACCGCTTCAAGCTTCTCCGGCCACAAGCTGTTGCGTGCTTCAGCTGTTTTTTTGCTTTTTTTGTGGCGCCGTTTTTTTGAAGCCCGTGTGTGGGAACAGTAAGTTGACTCCCATACAACAAATGTGCCTGCGTGAAGCTTATATACAAAACTATGAAACTCTGCCGTCGAAGCGGCAACGTCATACCGTTGAGTCCCATTTATGTAGTTACGTGTCCGTACAGACTCAGAAACAAAATATTTGGCTACGGTACTTCGTAGCAAGTGCTACGTCATTCTACGTAGACGGTCTACGGACCGCTACGGCGTAGGCAATAGTTGACTGTATTATTTGTACATAGTTTATTTTAGTTGGTTTTGGGGTTTTGTTGTTCACAAAGTGATCCCATTTTAACGGAAGCCTTAGAGGATAACTTTGTTGTCCATCTGTCTATGTTGGGCACGCCACGATTATGGCGGTAAGTCCCCTCTTTGAGGCGTAGCTGGAAATACCTCACGGCGTCCTTACCTTCCGCATGACGCAGTTCCTCACCGGACATGGCAAGTTCGGGAGGTTCCTGCATCGGATTCAAGTGGAAGAGACGCCCGGGTGTCGCCACTGTGCGCAACGCCCGGAGGACACGGTGGAGCACACCGTCGAGGTGTGCCCTGCCTGGGCGGAGCATCACCGTGCCCTCGTGGGGGCGATCGGCGGCGGAGACCTCTCGCGCCGGGCTCTGGTTGAGGCCATGGTCCGGAGCGAGGAGGAATGGCAGGCGGTCGCCTCCTTCTGCGAAGCAGTGATGCTTGCAAAGGAGGAGGCCGACCGCATCCGGCTACGGCGCCCTCGCCGCCGTACATTTCCAGCCACCGTAGACGCGGGCTCGCGGACGGCGAGCCATGGGTAGCTCGCTGTCCGATCGTCTGGTAATGGACCGAGTCCAAGGCGTCGACGGCGCGCACTGTTCCCGCGCGCCTCAAGGAGTTGTCAGCAGCAGGAGGGGCCCAGCTGGGTCGAAGCCTACTGGGGACAGGGTTGTCCGAAAGGGAGCTCGTGCCCCGGTATGAAGGCTAGAAGTAATGGCTCGGGGTTTTTAGTCAGTAAGAGGTGGAGTCTGACACTATCTCCCGCTCCACCCAAGAGCGGGTTTTGTAATAAGATAATTTTCCCCGTCGACAAAAAAAAGTCTGTCTATCTGTCTGTCTGTCAAGACTTTTTATCTCGGGAATGTGTAGAGGCGTCGCCGTCGAGTTAAAAAAAAAACATATCCAGAACGACTCGTAATTGCCCAATTATTTATTTTTTTAACTTACATGTTCGATTTTTTCATACCTTCAGAGTATATGATTTGTGTCGTTGTGTTGTGTCCGGTGAAGCTTGAAGCCGCTTCAAGCGTTTTTTTGTGGCGGCACACGAGCCACAAAAAAGGCCGCCTCAAAATGAAGCGGCGTTTTTTTGAAGCCCGTGTGGGGGAACTTCTACGTAAGTAAGGGTTCCTTTTTTTTCCTTTTGAGGTACGGAACCCTGAAATGTACGTCATACATTCAAAAACCACTTAGCCCAATAAGTATGTAATGGCAATAAATAACAATAAATTACCCACTTAACGATTATATGTATTGTATGAGTGAAACAAATACTTCCTAAGCTACTAGCTCTCAATAATATTATTCATTAGATTATCATAATATAGCCATTGTTCTCGAGTAAGCGACTTGGTGACTTTTTTGAGAATTAATAGTAGATTATGTGACTAGGGGGAAAAGCAGTGTCTTTAAGTCGCGGACGGCATGTTGAATTCTGAAAAAAATGAAGGTAAGTAAGTTTTAATCCCGAACGCCAGTGAGGGATTTACATTATTAACTCCCGAGCAATGAGAGGGAGTTAATGTAGAAACCTGGCTGAAGTGAGATATGATGCCTGATGAACTAGATACTCTAGTTTTTACTCCTACTGTGAGATAATTAAAAGACAACACTATTAAAACAAATTATATATTAAAGGCATATAAGTATCATTTACAAGTCTATGGTAACTATCATTCGACATATTTTGAGATTTGAAACAAACAAACTTTCACTACCAAATTGAACTACTTATTGTTTAAATTTTCTATAACGATTCCGCTCTGTCAATTTTTTGTCTTTTATTGTAATTAATGGCTAGTACGATTTTTTAATAATCTCACACGTACATTAACCTGAAACTTTCCCTCGCAACACTCGGGAGTTAATTATACAAATCCCTCACTACGTTCGGGACTAAAACTTCGCAACCTTCATTTGATTCGGAATTCAACACGCCGCCCCTGATTTAAAGACACTGCTTTATCCCCTGGTCACATAATCTACTATTAAACCTAACTCTTTATGCTACCTTAGTATACCTCGCATAATTTCAGCTTAGCATACGTCAAAAAACCTAGTCTCTATCGCAAGCCAACGTCCGCCTGACTTCAGGGTGATGTATGCAGAGTAGCGATAAAATATGACTCTCCGAGTAGTGCCGACCTACGGCAATGTGTGACCAGGTGGCGCTCAGGGGAGCAGACTTGATACTTGATTTATTTTATGTTTTGCATAAGCAAAGCATGAGAACTCGTTAAAAAATTTAAGACCCGTTTTGACATTTGAGAAAAACTCTAAAAATGTAACTCTAATGTGTAAAACTGAAAGAAACAACAAGGTTTTTATGAATATCATGTTTTCACATCAAGCTTTTATAGCTCGGTATACCTATACAATTAATTCTCGTCAAGACGAATCATACGAACCCAAACTCGATGTGGTAGTGTCGTTTAACTACCAAGATCCTGTAGCCGCCTTCCGCTTCCATCATCAGATCAGCTCCATGTAATAATAATTTTGCATTGTCATCTGATTTACACATGCTTGCAAAATTTCAGCTCAATCGGTTACTGGGAAGTGGATCAAATTTAATTTACAAGATTTGACAGACAAACATCGAGACAGGTGAAACTAAATAAAAGCTTGTAATTAGGGTTTCGGTGTAGTAGTAGCTATTTTAGTCGTAGCTACACTACACCAGACGAGCCACTAGATAGTTAAAATATAAATGTTAAAACAGGTTATTTAACAACTAAAATAGCATGATTATGTAATGCCAAATTAAACACATTATAGGGCTGTTCCCACTGCTGGGACTCAGGTCTCCTCTCTAAGCGAGGGAATGGCCGGGTTGGTGGATCACATGGGTCAAATGTTTTCGAATTTTCGGTTCTAGGATATGCCGGTTTCCTTACGATGTTTTCCTTCACCGTTTTGGAAGCCATGGTGATTAAATAAATTACACAAAACAATGGCTGGACTTGAACCAGGGATTTACAACTCGTAAGTTGGGCCCGTTACCACTCGGCCACCACTGGTCTCCCTCGTAGATAACTAGGTACTAAAAAAACTCAAACAAAACTTAACTAACAATAAACTTAAAACAAGAACTCCAAACTAAACATCTAAAAATACGTCGTCAAAATATTAAATACCAAAGTTGAAGTAAATTAAAATGTCAAAGTATCAAAACCACTCGATCCTCGCCACAATCGATCGGCCCGAAGTCACCCGACGTCCTCCGAACGTGCACGGCCCTCCGTAAGTTAATTTACCTATTTCACTCATGACTCTTTAATACTTCGTTGTAAATAAATAATAAGCGAACTGTCTAAATATGGACTTTGTGTTTTGTTTTGAAAAAGAAACCGAGCAAGTTTGAGTCGCACTCGCGCACAAACGGGTTTCGTTTTTACCGACTTCCCAAAAAGGAGGAGGTACTACGTTCGGCTGTTTGTATGTTTTTTTTTTTTTTTTTTTGTATGTTTGTTCGGCGAATACTCCCCCAAATGTGGCCGGATTTTCAAAATTCTTTTTTTGTTCGAAAGTAGATAGTTCTGAGGTGGTCCCATTATCACCAAATTAGGATCTGATGATGGGATCTTGGAGAAATCGAGGGCAACCTTCAAATTTTATAGGCTCACTTATTGATTTTCGCATATTTTATGAAGTATCTTGTGTATTTGCGTATGGTCGTCACCATCTCAGGTAGCTGGGCTGATGATGGAAGGTACAACTCCTTAACAGTAAGAAGTTACTCGAACAGGCAAGGACTGTTTTATAGTAAATTGTTTTGATGTTTGATAGGGCATTTGCCACATTTGGTCTCATGATCATCAAGTCATGACCTGATGCTGCAGTCAGGATAGTATGCAGAGTACCTAAGTCCTCGACAACAAACAGCAGATATATCGAGTTTAGGCTCATTGAAAACGGCTCGATGTGTGGATAAACGTACTGCTAATAAAGAACACCGAAGTACATAGAGACCTGATGCTGAAGCCAGGAGCATCAGGAAAAGTACAAACCTTGAAATTACAGCACCGTAGTCGTGTTTGGGCTCATTTTAAACAGGACTAAATTTTAAGTTCATTGCAATGTTGACATAAATCTGGCCTGATGCTACAGCGGGGATTATCAGCATCTAGTCTAATGACTGATTGAAAGATTTACCTTTCGGCTTCATCATCAGATCAGTTCGATATATCCTTTCCCTTTCCAGCATCTAGTCTAATGACTGTTTGAAAGAAGAGGGGGAGAGGATATATCGAACTGATCTGATGATGAAGCCGAAAGGTAAATTAATGTAATCTTACCGTGTTTGGGATTATTAGAACCGTTATGAGATGCGCTCTGACTATAAGGTATTTAAGTTTGACTGAGGGGTACTTTTTAGTGGTGGTACCATAACTAAAAAGTGTAAAATAAAAAAAACTTTTTACAAAAAAAATATAACCGACTTCAATGATAAAAACACTGAAAAGTATCAAATAACTTTAATTTTGGAAGTCGGTGTTAAATAACGAAGAGACTAAACTATTATAGAAACACCGACTTCCAAAATTAAAGTTATTTGATACTTTTCAGTGTTTTTATCATTGAAGTCGGTTATATTTTTTTTGTAAAAAGTTTTTTTTTTACAAGCTTTTATTTAGTTTCACCTGTCCCGATGTTTGTCTGTAATCAAATCTTGTAAATTAAATTTGACCCTCTTCCCGGTTACCGATTGAGCTGAAATTTTGCAGGCATGTATAAATCAGATGACAATGCAAAATTATTATTGGAGCTGATCTGATGATGGAGCCGGAAGGTGGCTATATGAACTTGGTAGTTAAACGACACAACCCAATCGAGTTTGGGCTCGTATGATTCGTCTTGACGAGTATTAATTAAATAGGTATAAAAGCTTGCTATGAAAAAAAATGATTTTCATTAAAACCTTTTAAGGTATGGAACCCTAAAAACACCTCAGTAAGATTGTGTCACATTTGAATATTGAAAACAACAAACAATTCAACAAAAAAAACCCATGTTTTCCCTCAAAAACAAATAATTTGACAGCCCCAAGTCACCCCTTTTGGAAAGCTCATATAAATCTATTGAGTGTAACGAAAAACAGACTATACAGAATTGCTGCCAAAATTAAAAAAAAAAAATGTTTTGAAAAGTGGGACCAAAACTTTCAGTAGGTATATAAGTAAAGTCAAAGGGATTTGGTACAAGATCAGACAACATCAGCCTCCTTTTTTTCTTTTTTTTTGTCGACGGGGTCATCTTACGATAAAACCCGCTCTTGGGTGGAGCGGGAGATAGTGTTAGACTCTTACTGATTAAAAACCCCGCGCCGTTCCTTCTAGCCTTCATACCGGGGCACGAGCTCCCTTTCGGACAACCCTGTCCCCAGTAGGCTTCGACCCAGCTGGGCTCCTCCTGCTGCTGACAACTCCTTGAGGCGCGCGGGATCTGTGCGCGCCGTCGACGCCTTGGCTCGGTCCGGACAGTTATCGGACGATCGAACAGCGAGCTACCCATGGCTCGCTGTCCACGAGCCCGACTGACATGCTCATTGAGATTAAAGTACCTAAAAATAAAGAAAAAAAAATACGTGTTCCGTTTTTATTTTGAGGTACAAAACCCCAAAAACACCTCAGTAAGATTGTGTCACATTTGAATATTGAAAACAACAAACAATCCAACAAAAAAAAAAACCATGTTTTCCTTCAAAAACAAATAATTTGACAGCCCCAAGTCACCCCTTTTGGAAAGCTCATATAAATCTATCGAGGGTAAGGCAAAACGTCATGTTTTCTATGTATGTAGGCTCTGGCGACCCCCCGGCATTAGCGCGCGTAATCATATTACACAGATTAAAACACAATCTCTGGTGGGGCACAATTTGTGGTGCCGAGTGTACTTTTAAAAGTACAGGCGGTGAGACAAGTGAATTTAATACATTCTGGAGAATATTGTAGAGTGCTGCAGTGATAAATTTCATAACGACGTTTTTTCAAAACACTTAAGAAGAGAGTTAAGTTTATTTTACAATTTAACTAGCTGCTCCCAGCGGCTTCGCCCGCGTGATAGCAGAAAATTGTCTCAAGGGAACATACTACCGGGATAAAAAGTATCCTATTCCAGGACATGGGCTATCCGTGTACCAAGTTTCATCAAAATCGGTTTTGCCATTTAAGCGTAAAGACGTAACAAACAAACTCACGTTCGCTTTTATAATATTAAGTAAGGATTTGTTTAATTATTGTCCTAATAAAGTTTACCAGTATGAAGAGTTAAATAAAAAACTTTTTACAAAAAAAATTAAACCGACTTCAAAAAGTACAAAATAACTTTAATTTCGGAAGTCGGTGTTTCTATAATAGATACCTAATCTTGTCTGTTCGTTATTTAACACCGACTTCCGAAATTAAAGTTATTTTGTACTTTTTAAAGTCGGTTTAATTTTTTTTGTAAAAAGTTTTTTATTTTTCACTTTTTAGTTTTGGTAGCACCACTAAAAAGTACCTACCCTTCAGCTAAACATAAATTACCTTATAGCCAGAGTGCATCTCATAACGATTCTTATAATCCCAAATATGATTATATTACATGAATTTACCCCCTCCCCTTTCCCCTCCCCCTTTTCATTCAGTCAGTCATCGACTACACGTATAAACAAAGCAATTTTACTTGTTACGACAATTCTGCTATGATTCTATGAGGAGTTCTGTTCCATATCTCCGAAGTTCATGATCAGATCATAACAATATTTCTATGGGACCAACTTGGAAGCATAACCTTTCAATCAAAAAAAAAAATATCAAAATCGGTCCACAATTGACCGAAATATCGGTGAACATACATACAAAAAAAAAATAAAGAAAAAAACATACATTCAGCCGAACATAGAACCTCCTCCTTTTCGAAGTCGGTTAAAAAAAACATTTTTAATTGTTATTCTATCGCTTTTGATTTAGTGACAATTGGTATGGATTTTAATAATTATGTTATTTTATGGGAAGAATACAAAAACAGTGTAATATTATTGAACGTAATAAAAAAACCGGCCAAGTACTAGTCGTCGCTCCTTACCATCACAGTTGATTTCCGCTGTCTGTCACACGTGTATTGAAGAAGCTATTGTTGGCTATTTTTTGTCTATGGTTATAAGGCGTAATACACACATGGCCTGACAGGGTTGTTTCTGTATTTATGATGTTCTGTGCGTCTGTTTGGGCGGAATAAACGTGTTTTCTTTCTTTCTTTCTTTCTTTCTTCTTTCTTTTGGCTTATTTATCACTAGCTTTAACCCGCAACTTCGCCTGTGTACTTAAAATATAGCCTATGTTGCTCAGAAATAAAGCAGCTTTCTATTGATGAAAAAATTTTAGCAATCGGACCAGTACTTGCAGAGATTACCTCCTACAAACAAATAACAAACTTTACTTCTTTATAATATTAGTATAGAAATATAGATTGCATGGTACAGTACCTACGCGTCAAATAACTTTGCCGCTCTGAAGTTAGGCTTTCCTTACAACGGCGCAGGTACTATCGAGTGGTATAGGTGCGAGCGGAACACAAGCTGGTATCGGACGTATACGAGGCACGAGCGACTGAGATAGAAACGTAACACTGAGGTTCGCGCATGCGCAGTGCTGTCTTTTTCGTAAAATTTACTAATGCGCAGTGAATGTAGCCAACTTCAGAGCGGCAAAGTTATTTGACGCGTACTGTACATAATCATTTGTGGCAGCACCAGTACAGGCGCCCCTACGACAGGGGCGCGAAGGCCTGCCCCTTTATTTTTAATTGAGTGACAACTAACAGGGATGGACTACAACGTTACTATTAAACCTAATTAAAATGAATTTAGCACAGCATAGCATATAAGTAATGAGTATATTAGAGAAAGTTTGAAAGTGGTGCCAGTGACTGAAAAGTTGAAAGGGAATCGTTTGTCTTGGTGTGGTCATGTGAAGAAGAGGGACGAAACGTATGTTGCTAAAAAAGTTATGAGTTTACATGTGGATGTATGGAGAGGGAGAGGGAGGCCAAAGAAAAGATGGATGGATTGTGTGAGAAGTGATATGAATGAAAAGGGAGTTAGTGATAGCGTGACGAGTGACAGGACAGAATGGAAGAAAAAAAGTGTTGCGCCGACATCAAATAAAAATGGGACAAGGGCAAGAAGATGATGAGCATAATCGGCTTCATAATATTCCCTCTGTTGGGTCTAAGGCTTACTCTCTTGGAGAGGGAATGGACCGTAATCCACCACGCGGGCCCAGTGCGGATTGGTGGATGTCAATCTTAGATTTTAAGCCATTGCATAGCTTCTATCGCGGGCCTTGAGCGTGGAGACCAAATCCAGAAATTCCGTAACGAAAAAAACCTAACACCCCCCACTAAATGGTTGTCATGGCAACTTGTCAACTTCAATTACAAATAAGTTGATAAAAAATGCTATGCAATAGCTTTACTGCGGCAGTCTCCAAATGCCACACGTCTTTTTGGTTCTAGGACATCTCGGTGTCTTCACGATATTTTCCTTCAGCATTTTGAGAGCAGCGGTGACGAAATAAATTGTGCATTTTAACGACTAGGGACCGGATTACATGCATTTGCATATTTAAGCCGTCCTCTCTGCTTATAGCATATTTTACCAAGAACTAGTACATAAACTAAAAATAATATTGTATAAAAATGCAGCTTCTATACAGATCTAGTTACAATTTACTAATTGTACGCTGAGACGCTAAGACGAAAGTCTTAAAGACCAGTGCGCGTTGCCAGTAATGACTTATGGCTCCGAAACGTGGTCGCTTACAGTGGGCCTTATAAGAAGACTCAGAGTCACCCAAAGGGCGATGGAAACAGCTATGCTCGGAGTCTCCTTGCGTGATCACATCAGAAATGAAGATATCCGCAAGAGAACCAAGGTTACCGACATAGCTCGAATAATCGACAAACTTCAGGGCACATTGCACGCAGAACAGATGGTCGATGGAGACAAAAGTTTCTGGAATGGCGACCACGTACCGGAAGACGCAGCGTTGGAAGGCCTCCAACAAGATGGCCCAATGACCTGGTCAGGGTCGCGGGAATCCGATGGATGCGTGACCGGTCGTTATGGCGACGCTTGGGGGAAGCCTATGTCCAACAGTGGACGTCTTTCGGCTGCTATGATGATGATGAATTATTGTACGCTGAATTTTGAATTTTTATCATTTCCTTTCGCATATTCTGTCAATTTTCGTGCATATTTTATACATTTTTCATAGGTACACATTTGCATGCTTATAACAAGCTTTTTATATTGCATACTAGCTTCTGCCAGCGACTTCGTACGCGGATCTTGTTGCTTATGCCAGCGATAACGGAGTCGTCAAAATCAAAGATCTGAAACGTCTGGTGTCGAATTCTAAGAGCCTGGAAAACAACGTGATGCGCGAGACGATTCGAGACGTTCCAGATCTCTCCCTTCCACTTACGCGCGTGACAGTGTGTACACACCTTAGATATGGTGCCATAGACAAAAATAAACAGAAAGCTCCGAACTGCTAAGCTATCGGGAGTTACATGTGTTATTGTGAGTCAACCAAAAAAGATAGACGTATGATGTCTTGGGATATTTTTTATATAATTTTAAGGAGAACATTTCCGTTATACATGATTTCTGTGTAGCTTTAACCATTAAGGCTTCAAACGCGACGGAAGCTTAAAAAATGGAGTAATTTCTCTCGTTTCCCCAACATTTCCCTTCACTGCTTTGCTCCCATTGATCGTAGCGTGATGAAAAGTATACTATAACCTGCCCAGGAGTATGAGGAATGATTGTAGCAAGTTTCGTTAAAATCCATCGCGTAGTTTTTGTTTCTCACAGAACAGACAGACAGACAGACAGACAGACAGACAGACAGACAGACAGACAGACAGACAGACAGACAGACAGACAGACAGACAGACAGACAGACAGACAGACAGACAGACAGACAGACAGACAGACAGACAGACAGACAGACAGACAGACAGACAGACAGACAGACAGACAGACAGACAGACAGACAGACAGACAGACAGACAGACAGACAGACAGACAGACAGACAGACAGACAGACAGACAGACAGACAGACAGACAGACAGACAGACAGACAGACAGACAGACAGACAGACAGACAGACAGACAGACAGACAGACAGACAGACAGACAGACAGACAGACAGACAGACAGACAGACAGACAGACAGACAGACAGACAGACAGACAGACAGACAGACAGACAGACAGACAGACAGACAGACAGACAGACAGACAGACAGACAGACAGACAGACAGACAGACAGACAGACAGACAGACAGACAGACAGACAGACAGACAGACAGACAGACAGACAGACAGACAGACAGACAGACAGACAGACAGACAGACAGACAGACAGACAGACAGACAGACAGACAGACAGACAGACAGACAGACAGACAGACAGACAGACAGACAGACAGACAGACAGACAGACAGACAGACAGACAGACAGACAGACAGACAGACAGACAGACAGACAGACAGACAGACAGACAGACAGACAGACAGACAGACAGACAGACAGACAGACAGACAGACAGACAGACAGACAGACAGACAGACAGACAGACAGACAGACAGACAGACAGACAGACAGACAGACAGACAGACAGACAGACAGACAGACAGACAGACAGACAGACAGACAGACAGACAGACAGACAGACAGACAGACAGACAGACAGACAGACAGACAGACAGACAGACAGACAGACAGACAGACAGACAGACAGACAGACAGACAGACAGACAGACAGACAGACAGACAGACAGACAGACAGACAGACAGACAGACAGACAGACAGACAGACAGACAGACAGACAGACAGACAGACAGACAGACAGACAGACAGACAGACAGACAGACAGACAGACAGACAGACAGACAGACAGACAGACAGACAGACAGACAGACAGACAGACAGACAGACAGACAGACAGACAGACAGACAGACAGACAGACAGACAGACAGACAGACAGACAGACAGACAGACAGACAGACAGACAGACAGACAGACAGACAGACAGACAGACAGACAGACAGACAGACAGACAGACAGACAGACAGACAGACAGACAGACAGACAGACAGACAGACAGACAGACAGACAGACAGACAGACAGACAGACAGACAGACAGACAGACAGACAGACAGACAGACAGACAGACAGACAGACAGACAGACAGACAGACAGACAGACAGACAGACAGACAGACAGACAAAAATTTTACTGTTTGCATTTTTGGCATCAGTATCGATCACTAATCACCCCCTGATAGTTATTTTGGAAATATATTTCATGTACAGAATTGACCTCTCTACAGATTTATTATAAGTATAGATAATCCAGTCTCTAATGATAATTTCCATGCGCTTTGCCTGATGATACAAGTGCGATGACCGGCGGCGGCGCACTTTACCATATGAGGTTTTTTCGGTGGGCAAAAATCATCCAATGACTACCCCCGCTCTTGCTTAGAGCGGGACATAATGTCAGACTCTTACTGACTAAAAACCCACCCCGTTCCTTCTAGCCTTCATACCGGGGGTCGAGCTCCTTTTCAGATAACCCTGACCGCAGTAGGCTTCGACTGGCTTCGACCCATCTGGGCCCTTGCTGTTGCTGACAAGCCCTTGAGGAGCGCGGGAACAGTGCGCGCCGCCGACGTCTTGGGCTTGATCCGGACAGTTACCGGACGGTCGGACAGCGGGCTACCCATGGCTTGCCATCCGCAAGCCCGCGTCTATGGTTGGAAATCGGAATCGGAATCCCTTCGGCGAGGGCGCCGTTGCCTGATGCGGTCAGCCTCCTCCTTTGCTAGCATTTCTGCTTCGCAGAAGAAGGACCGTATGTATATATGAATTTGGAAATACCAAATGATACACAATACACTTAAAATAAGGACACTGATAGTTTCAAAAAGAAATAACAAATAGACAGACTGCCATTTTGTTTTTTCTCTTTGAATACGAAGCCTTGACTATATTCCTTGTAATAATATTCAAAAATATACGAAAAGGGTCTATGTGAACATTTTATTTTATATCTAAATAAAGATGGTCCATCTTTGTCATTTATATTCAGCATTGTACCCTTTTCCACCAAACAATTGACTTGCTACGATAAATAAGGGCACTAGAATAAAATTCTTCACAATTGAGACCCATCTTGTTTGTGTGGTTCGAGAAAAATAAAACATACCTAGGTCCTACTTCTTCTGATATTGTTACTAGGGAATGGAATCTCGATCTCGATCTCGCGAGATCTCGGCCTTTTTTAGCGCGATTGATCTTGGACGAAAAAAGGGCGAGATCTCGCGAGATTAACGAGATTGTACTCGAGCATAAAAACGTCTTATTCGAAGCGCGGATTGACACGGACGTTAAAATATTATAGACAGATACGTCAAACAATGTTTGATGCAAAGAAAGTATTGAAAAAATTCGTGAAAGTAAATGTTTATAATACTTTTTTTTGGTGAATAAAAATCATCCAAATGACATCTCCCGTCCTTGGACGGAGCGGGAGATAGTGTCAGAATATTACTGCTTTCGGGCCTTTCATACCGGGGCTGAGCTACGTTTCGGAACTAACCCTGGCCCCAGTAGGCTTCGACCCAGTGCGCGCCGTCGACGACTTGGGCTCGGTCCGGACAGTTACCGGACGGTTCGACAGTAAACTACCCATTGCTCGCCATCCTCAAGCCCGCGCCTATGGTTATCTTATAATACTTATTATTTTTTTCCTTATTTATTCAAATATTGTGAATATTTGCAAAAAAAAACACACAAAACTGCCAATCTCGCGAGATCTCGAAATTAGCGAGATCTCGCGATATTGTTATACATAATCTCGCGAAATTTGCATTCCCTAATTGTTACCCGAAAAGCTGCCGTTCTAAAGTGGGATTGGGCCGGACATGTTTGCCGCATGTCGGATGAGCTGTGGGCTAAAAGAGCCACTTACTGGGTCCCATTGAACGTATGGCGACATCGCGGCAGACCAAGGCGAAGGTGGAGATATGAGCTTGATAAGTACCGGAGGGACTGGCCCGCACTGGCCGATGACAGACGTATGAGGAAAAGAGAGAGGGAGGCCTTCGCCCAGCAGTGAGACATAAATGGACTAACTAACTAACTATGGTCATCATCATCTGTCCTGTCCTTATCCCGTTTTATTTGGGGTCGGCGCAACACGTTTGTTTTCTTTCATTCTGTCCTGTCGCTCGTCACGCTATCACTAACTCCCTTTTCATTCATATCACTTCTCACACAATCCATCTATCTTTTCTTTGGCCTCCCTCTCCATCCATCCACATGTAAATTTATAACTCTTTTAGCAACATGCGTTTCATCTCTCCTTTTTACATGACCATACCAAGACAAACGATTCCCTTTCAACTTTTCAGTCACTGGCGCCACTTTCAAACTTCCCCTAATATACTCATTTCTCACTTTATCCATTCTCGTCACACCACACATCCATCTTAACATTCTCATCTCCGCTACATGCAATCTTTTTTCATCCGTCTTTTTCACAGCCCAACATTCTGATCCATATAGTAAAACAGGCCTTATCACGGACTTGTAGATTTTACCCTTCAACTTGAGGGGCATCCGTGGGTCACCAGTTGTTCCCACCTACTAACTAACTAAGGTCTACTTGCCATATTATTATTATTATACACGAAAAATTCTATTTTTTTTTTATTTGTTTAGCATTTTATTCATTTAGGCATAGCAGTCAGGGCCACTAACCACTACACCGACAGGCCAGTCAACCAGTCAAATAATTGCGACAAACATTTATTTCTCTAAATTATGTCAAGTCCGTCCCTGTACAGAAGTTTTTTTGTCATGATTCCGTACAAACGAGAACGCTAAGCCAATTACGGGTCACGCATGGCCGTTCTATCTTGACGCCACATCACCGCACACGCGGATCATTGTTAAATCATAATTAAACTGCACTTCACAATGTCAGTCACAATTTCAATTTGTGCTTTTTTTTTCGACGGGGAAAATCATCTTTGACAAAACCCGCTCTTGGGTGGAGCGGGAGATAGTGTCAGACTCTTACTGACTAAAAACCCCGCGCCGTTCCTTCTAGCCTTCATACCGGGGCACGAGCTCCCTTTCGGACAACCCTGTCCCCAGTAGGCTTCGACCCAGCTGGGCCCCTCCTGCTGCTGACAACTCCTTGAGGCGCGCGGGAACAGTGCGCGCCGTCGACGTCTTGGACTCGGTCCATTACCGGACGATCGGACAGCGAGCTACTGTACAAATGGCTCGCCGTCCGCAAGCCCGCATTTCAATTTGTGCTCGTTGATATTATAAGTAGTAGTTGCTAGCCTGTCGGTTTTCTATCGTTTACATTTCAGGGAGTGTGCACTGAAATTGCACAATCTAATTCCGTCAAGTCCGTTCCATCATCGGACCACGACGTTGCGTCACCGGTACATGGAAGACATCCCACCCATACGCACAAAACGTTTTGGAAACTCTTTTATTGTGCGTACAACCAAGGAGTGGAATTCTCTGCCGGAGTCTGTTTCCTGATAGCTACAACCTGGGGCCTTTAAGTCAAGAGTGAATCGGTTACTTCTAGGCAAGCGTGCTCCGTCGTCAACCACATCAATGCTTACCATCAGGAGAGATGGTGGTCAAACGCGAGCCTTTCATTACGAGCATGGCAGTTAACAGTTTGTCATGCTCACTCAAATGTCTCGCTGTTTGTGGCACGTGTTATTGGGTCATTCAGTTCCCTTGACAATGGTTGAGCTGAGTGGGGCTGATGCACGCGTCATGCTCGTGAACGGGTGCCGACAGTTGAGACTGGTCATCGCTTAGCGCTTAATGATTTTTTAATTTTTATTTTATTAACTACCTACATTGTGCTCACATAATAGAAGCAACAAGAAATAGTGTAACCAAACATTATATGTAACACATAATATGATTTAAAAGAGTGTCCATGGAGTTTCTTGCACGTTCTTCTCCATAGAGATCTACGCTTTGGAACGTGCAATTTAGCTTCACTTTTCTTGGACTGACCGATATTTGACTATTCAAAAGTGCCTAAATTTGGTCTATTTGAAATAAATGGTTTTGAATTCGGATTTGAATATCAATAATTAATTTTTTTTATTAAAGATGTTACATTTCTTTTAGTAGAATTCCTAGACTACACTCTAGATGTAATGTGAGATTTATTTAGGGTTCTGTACCTCATGAACCGTGATAGACAATTGACATTTTCATAGATGACGTATTTCTGTCGTCGCTATAACATACTAAATAAAAAACTTTTTACAATAAAAATTAAACCGATACCGAGACCAATAGAATCAGTATGAGATGCACTCTGGCTATAAGGTAAATTTTATGTTTAGCTGAAGGGTAGGTACTTTTTAGTGGTGCTACCATAACTAAAAAGTGAAAAATAAAAACTTTTTACAAAAATAATTAAACCGACTTCAAAAAGTACAAAATAACTTTAATTTCGGAAGTCGGTGTTAAATAACGAAGAGACAAGATTATGTATCTATTATAGAGACACCGACTTCCGAAATTAAAGTTATTTTGTACTTTTTGAAGCCGGTTTAATTTTTTTTGTAAAAAGTTTTTTATGACTTGCTGGCTTCGTATGGGTATTTATTTTTAGTTATGGTATAAGTCCTAGGCGACGGCTAATTACCGGGCCGGTGCAGCGGTGGCTCGATTATACGTCATGGCGTTGATCATCGCGCCGCGCGTCGGCTGATGTGTTTTTATTTTTTATTGGGGTATTGTGGGTACTAAGTTATTTTTTAGATTTTTCTTTTTATCCAATGTGGCACAAATTTTATATTATAATATTGCGTTCTTATTTATCAAACAGTTATTTATGTATTTCATTTCAATAAATTTATACACCCGTAGGTACACAACATCAATATTTATTTCAATTACACATACGAGTAATTATATATACAGTGAAACTTGGTTAAGTGGGACCTGGATAAGTGAGAAACCTCCATAACTGGAACTCATGCTGAGGTCCCAACACTTTGGCACTGAATTACCTCTGTTAGTGGGACGAGGTAAGCCTCTATATCTGGGATTTGTTCTTTCGATTTATCATCATAGTTACCTCTATAGCTGAGACAGCGAATAAATTTTATAAGCATAAACCGCTGTAACTGAGATAACATTGTTTGTTTACTCATTCTCAACTGAAATAACCTATATTCTCACCTCTATTAATGAAACCCTCTGTAAATGAGACAGATATTTATTTATACCTATATATCTGAGACACTGGGTAAGTGGAATACCTCTATAAGTGAAACGACATTGCAGGTCCCTTGATGTCTCACTTAACCAGGTTTCACTGTAATATGCTTTACCCTAGTCCGTGCGTCACTGCGAGGTGCCAACTGAAAATCAGCGCTGGGTGTGTAACGCCCTGCAAATGCTGAGGTGGTCACCCTTTCGGTGCGGGCACGCTCGGCGCACTTTGTACTTTTATTTTTGTTTACTTTGTGTATATAACCGTTGTGCTGTGCTGTGTCTGTTCTGTACCGAATAAAAGTATTTATATTCTATTCTATTCCTTAGATTGGGTCCTGATGACAAATAAAACACAAAAGCTAATAAATAAACCATATATTATCGTTCAGCCGCCATGCAAGGTCGATATGAACATGATCGTATCTCTGTCCTGCAGCTCGTAGTTCAGCTCTCCACACAGTTCCCAGTCGGCATCGTTGATGAGGACCAGGATGCCTGGCCGTACTGAGTCACCCTGGAACAGACCAAACATACTGTTACGCTGTTAAATTTCAACACGTCATATTTCCGACAAAATAAAGAGTGGCAAGGAATAATTAAAACGCATTGCTGTTCGAAAAGCTCTAGAACCAAAGTACCTACCTAGCCTGGCAAGATCTGGAACATTCCTTCATAAGTACTCGTTGTACCTACTATTTAGTAGGTATGTAATCTGTAGGTATCTGTAGGTGGATAAGGGAAATGGTACTTTCCGACATTCACAATAGACTCGAAATTCGCGTGAAAGTGACTCGCGAAGAACAAAGTAATAAAATTGATTTATGGCCCCGCGACGAGACTCTATTGTTCTGGAACTATCCTGAGACGTCAGTATCTAGAATTTTCTTTGCTCCGCGTATAAATACGAGCCCCCGAACGGAAATGAGTCAGTTCTGATTTCGACTGCGAACAAGAGCGATCTACCTAAGTGTGCGAAGTGATTTTATCTAACGACCGAGGCGATAGTATAACGGTACTCTAGTGTTAATTGTGATTTGGATAATTGTTGACTGGACTAATTACAAATTGTTTGTGGTAAATAAAATTCTTTATTGGTAAATCGGCATTTAATTACCTACGTACGTAACAATACTTACAAAATGCTTTGTCCTGTATGACTGACTGACCGCTACAACTAGCCACGGAACCTTTAACAAGCACCTTTCTGTCATAGGAGTTACGGATAGTCCTCTCTGCAGAGCCTGCATGGAGGAGGACGAGACAGCGGCTCACCTGCTTCTAAGCTGCCCTGTGGTCGCTGGATACAGGGCAAAGCACTTCGGTAACCCAGGTAACCTACGTGAAGTGGTCAGCAACATCAAGGCACTGCTGGCCTTTCTTGAGGAGCTGGGGTGGATCGAGTAACCCACCACCCGTACGCAAAATACGCGCCGTAGTCGTGGAGTTGCGGACAACAGCCCGTTTTACCTATTACCTATGACTGACTGACTGACGGATCAACACACATTTTTGTCATTTTTATTTGGTACTAGCTTTTGCCCGCGCGGCTTCGCTCCCGCTCTTCCCTACTCCACCCTACTATACCCTACTCTACCCTACTCTACCCTACTCTACCCTACTCTACCCTACTCTACCCTACTCTACCCTACTCTACCCTACTCTACCCTACTGTACCCTACTCTATCCTACTCTACCCTACTCTACCCTACTCTTCCCTACTCTACCCTACTGTACCCTACTCTATCCTACTCTACCCTACTCTACCCTGCTCTACCCTACTCTACCCTACTCTACCCTACTCTACCCTACTCTACCCTACTCTACCCTACTCTACCCTACTCTACCCTACTCTACCCTACTCTACCCTACTCTTCCCTACTCTACCCTACTCTACCCTACTCTACCCTACTCTACCCTACTCTACCCTACTCTTCCCTACTCTACCCTACTGTACCCTACTCTATCCTACTCTACCCTACTCTACCCTGCTCTACCCTACTCTACCCTACTCTACCCTACTCTACCCTACTCTACCCTACTCTACCCTACTCTACCCTACTCTACCCTACTCTACCCTACTCTACCCTACTCTACCCTACTCTTCCCTACTCTACCCTACTCTACCCTACTCTACCCTACTACTCTACCCTACTCTACCCTACCCTACCCTACTCTACCCTACTCTACCCTACTCTACCCTATTCTACCCTACTCTACCCTACTCTACCCTACTCTACCCTACTCTACCCTATTCTACCCTACTCTACGCTACTCTACCCTACTCTGCCCTAATCTACCCTAATCTACCCTACTCTACCCTACTCTACCCTACTCTACCCTACTCTACCCTACTACTCTACCCTACTCTACCCTACTCTACCCTACCCTACCCTACCCTACTCTATCCTACTACTCTACCCTACTCTACCCTACCCTACCCTACCCTACCCTACCCTACTCTACCCTACACTACCCTAATTTTATTTTTTTTCCATAAGAACCTTCTCCTCACAATAACAATCACAACAAACAAAAAAATCAGCCAAATCGGTCAAGCCGTTTTCATGCCAAGTCGTGACAACGGAAAACGGGGGTCATTTTTATATATATAGATTTAATTATTGAAATTATTAGTGGCTATTGTGATATTTTTGACATTGTTTGCTTTTATTTTTCTTTACTATCCCTACTTTAATATTATAAATGCGAAAGTAACTCTGTCTGTCTGTCTGTTACGCTTTCACGCAAAAACTACTGAACGGATTTAGATCAAATTTGGTAGGTAGGTAGAAGAGACACTGGAATAACACATAGGCTACCTATAATTCCACTGCTGAGCACGGGTCTCTGCCCGAGCGATATAAACTGTAGTCCACGCAGGCGAAGCCGCGGGCGGAAAGCTCGTTTATGATATGTGGTTTAAGTAATGATGCAACTCAACTCCTGACAACATTATTATTATTATTTTGTACAAGTTTTTTAAGTATTTACCTAATATTCGCATACAATGTTATTTGTTTCTTCACTGCATCAGCGGAAGAAACCCTGAAACTTTTGGCGTCAACACACTTCCCTGGGTCGGTGATGGCACAAGACATCATCGTACCATATTCACCTCATATCCGCCCCTCCAGGCCTACAAATGAAGACTGGAGAAGAGCGGCGAGGTATTTCAGACCAAACAAGGTAGAATGGGCTATAGACTCATTCAAGCCGATTAAGTCTGCAGGTGATGACGATATCTTCCCAGCTCTTCTGCAGCAAGGGAAGACTATACTCATCCCTATCTTAATCAAAATCTTCAGAGCAAGCTTTGCCTGGGGATATATACCTGAGAAATGGACTACAGTTAAAGTCTGTTTTATCCCAAAGGCTGGTAAGAAAGACTACTCTCAACCAAAGTCCTTCAGACCAATAAGCCTTACCTCCTTCCTACTCAAGAGTATGGAAAAGGTTATAGACGAATGCATCAGGGATGGACCATTAAGGGCTAACCCTCTGCATCCGAAGCAACATGCTTACCAAAAAGGAAAATCCACAGAAACTGCTCTGTTAGAACTAACAGACAGGATCGAAAGGGCTTTGGAAGATAAACAGATAGCCCTATGTGCTTTCCTTGATATTGAAGGAGCTTTCGACAACGTCACCATAGACGCCCTTTCCAAGGGAATGAAGGCGAAAGGGATTGACGAGACAACTACTCGTTGGATCGAATTCATGCTCCTCAACAGAACTATTAGTGTTACCTTACACGGAACTACAAAAAGCTTCAAAACAACTAAAGGGTGCCCACAAGGAGGCGTTCTATCGCCACTTCTATGGCTACTCGTTGTTGACCAATTGCTGGTTGAAGCCTTTAAAAGAGACTTAGATGTACACAGTTATGCTGACGATGTGGTGGCTTGTGTTATCGGCCCCTGTCACAGCACGGTATCATCTATACTGCAAAGATCTCTGAACGTTATAAACACATGGTGCACAGAGAACAATTTATCGGTTAACCCGAGTAAAACAACAATAGTCCCCTTTACTAGGAAGCGAAAGTTGGACAAACTTGTAACGCCCACTGTAAAGGGGACTCGCATACCATTCTCCAATGAGGTCAAGTACCTGGGCGTAACTATCGACCAGAGACTGACCTGGAACACTCACATTAATAATGTGATTCAAAAGGCTAAAATAGCTTTAGGAATATGCTGTCGCTTAGCAGGGACGAAATGGGGCCTAAACCCTAAAATCGCCCTGTGGTTGTACACCGCCATAGTCAGGCCGATAATAACGTATGCCTGCGTAGTATGGTGGAGGAAAACATCCCAAGTGACAGTCATTAACAAACTTAATGGTTTGCAGAGACTTGCATGCATCATATCAACAGGGGCCATGTCTACAACCCCAGGAGCTGCTCTAAATGCCCTGCTTAACCTTCCGCCACTTCATCTATTAATTGCGAAGGAGGCGAAAGCGGGCATGTATAGAATAAACAGCACTGGCAAAGTAAACTGGCGCTCTCAAGCACTGAGATCGCTACACGAATCAGTGCTTGAACACGATCAGCTAGCTATGACAACAGACGTCATGCTTCCACAGTGTAGCTTCACAAGAAATTACACAGTGGAACTGCCGAGCAGAGAGGATTGGTCAAGCAACCTCATTACTTGCAAGGCTGGAAGCCTGATCTGGTTTACAGACGGATCCAAAATGGGTGAGAATGTAGGATGTGGAATATTTGGCATTAGCCCGAAATTCAGCAAAAGCTTGAATCTGGGTAAATATGCCACCATATTCCAAGCGGAGGTATACGCCATTATAGAATGTGCGGAAGCCAACCGTCAACGAAACTACATAAATCAATTAATTCTGATTTACTCAGATAGCCAGGCAGCTCTTAAGGCCTTGAACTCGAATACATTAAATTCGAAACTGGTAAAAGACTGCGTTAACAAACTAAATGACCTGGGGCAAAGGAATAAAGTTATTCTGAGATGGGTACCAGGTCATTCTGGAATTACTGGCAATGAAAAAGCCGACGAACTTGCAAGGACTGGGGCTCAGGGTCATCAGATAGGACCAGAACCTTTCTGTGGTATCTCAAAGAACCAGGCCATGCAGACCCTTAAGGGCAACCTATTTGGCGATTCAAAAAAGCACTGGTTGTTACAACCAGGACTGCTACACGCCAAATCTCTTATAGAAGGCTACTCACAAAAACGAACTGCCGAGCTTCTTGAGCTTAGCAGGACGAACATCTGTGCGATAGCCCGCGCCTTAACCGGCCACTGCAAATTAAACAGGCACCAATTTCACATGAAACTGAGTGACACTGATGTTTGCAGGTACTGTAATCAGGAGAGGGAGACGCCTAAGCACCTGTTGTGTGAATGTGGGCCCCTTATCCATAAACGGAGTATCCATCTGGGTCGACACATTATTCGCCCGGAGGAGATTAAAACTCTCAAAGCTAGGAGTATTCTAGACTTCCTGGAAGCCTCCCGGCTAAAAGAGTTACTCTAACAAGGTGGCGAGTCACAATAGATCTTTTAGGTCGCAGTGACTACATCTCCTACACTATGGGAGATGCATAGCCCCTTTTCTTCAAAAAATAAATAAAATAAATAAATATTTGTTTCTTGAATAAATCAATCAATCACAACCTAAACTGCTGATCGTAAAGAACTGAACCTAGAAAAACATAATAAACAGTATATTATTTACCTGTAAAAATAATTCTTCTCTTTCTCTCAACAAGTTTTCTTTTATCCACAACAATAATTCTCTGATGGTCCATTTTTCACGTTGGCAATCTGGTAAGTACTTTTTTAACGCTGGCAATTCAACTTCTCTTTTCTTTATTTTATCGAACAATAGTTCAGCTCCTCCTCCAAAATGTATATTTAGATTTAGTAGCTCTGTCATTTTGTTCACTGAAAACAACAATTTTTTTTTATTTTTTATTTTATATTATATGTTTATACTAGCTGCTCCCAGCGGCTTCGCCCGCGTAATAGCAGAAAATTATCCCAAAGAAAACATATTTCCGGAATAAAAAGTATCCTATGTCCTATTCCAGGACATGGTCTATCCGCCATTTAGGCGTGAAGACGTAACAAACAAACAAACTCACTTTCGCTTTTATAATATTAGTAAGGATAAACCTTCCTTGTATATTGCTGTTTGTATTGGTGAAAACTGCTTCTACGTGGAGGTAGCAAACAGAGAGTACTGGATCATCATCTTCCTATGGAGATGTGATCATGAAATTGTTTTAAATTCCACTATAATAATATTCCACAACTATCACACAACACTGTCTAGTCCCAAGCTAAGCAGAGCTTGTGTTATGGGTACTAGACAACAGATAAACATACTTATTTATTCCTAAATACATACATATTATTGATAAATTACATCTAGACACAGAACAAGATCATGCTCATCACATAAACATCTGTTCTGGGTGGGAATCGAATCTACGACCTCCGGTATAGCAATCAGGGCCACTAACCACCAAACCAACAGGCAATTTGCATCTCCTGTTCACTTATTTACTGTAAATATCGTGATTTCTATATTGACTTACACATTTTATCAATCGTAGTTTCAAGCAAATCCAACTTTTGTATATTCATATTTGGGTTTTATTACCTACCTTTATATCAATTATGTACAGTTAAACGCTTATATACTAATTTATTTATTATAATCAAGCTTATTTATCATAACAAAACAATAACACACAATAAAGTTTTTAAGGTTATGTTTTGCTGTCACTGTCATGTCATAGTTCTTTTTTTTGGATTTTTATGATCTGGTCACTTGGACCTTTAAGTTAATCTGTTTTTTATTTACCCCTACGTGTGGGCGTTAATCTTTTAATCATATTACCTTGTCTTCAAGTTAGTAATACAAGATCGAATGCGAGAGATTAGAATACGAGTGCAACATATTCTAATATTTTTTGCAGCCTTCCCGCGATTTTCTCTAAGGTAGATAAAACTACAAAAAAATCTGTTCCATTTTACCGAGATCGAGCCTGATTCGCTAGAGGCTGCAGACCATAAACGCATCGACGCCTTTGAGATGTGGTGTTGGAGAAGGATGCTTCGTATCCCTTGGACAGCATTGCGGACCAACGTATCCATTTTGCAAGAACTCAAAATCTCCACACGGCTGTCGTCCGAGTGTCTTCGCAAGGTTCTACAATACTTCGGTCACATTGAAAGAAAAGACACTGGCATCCTCTAAAGGCCTGGTAAAGAGGGCGGGAAAAGGCCTTGCAGGCGCAGCCCAATACATTGGTCCGACCAGAACCGCATCGCTCTTGACTCTACGATGTACAATACCCTTCACACCGCCAGAGACGGGAACAGATGGAGGTATATCATAAGGGTTAGAATGATGAAGCAGGGAAGTCACGACCTTCAGCATTGAGGAATACGACGCAACGAGGAGGAGGACTTAAAGAGGTGCATCACGACACACATTTTCACTGTTTTTCATACAACCGCTCATAACCGATTGTGACGTTATTACACATTTTTCATTAGATATTTTGGAAACACAGTATCTTGTGGATATTATCTAAGCTTCTAAAGAAATCAATTTCTAAATTTGTGTAAAACTAATCCAGTAAAGACCTCTGAAAATCTCCTATTTTGTATGAACTTTGACACCTCATAATTTGCCTAAAAAAGTCAAAAAAGTAAAAATATAGAAGCTTTGCAAATTTTATTAAGATTCTAAATGACGACAACTTTTTTCAAAAACTTTTAAGGGTTTAAAACAAACAGCTATTTCCTGTAGCAAGTTTTGTGAAATATTAGAGTAAATCTCGGAATTACAGAATACTAACCGAGTGTTCAGGCGTTACCTCTCTTTTTGTGCGTTGCCTTTTCGTCAAACATCACGTTGGATTGCGTTAGATGAACGATGAACAACAAGAAGAAGTAACAAGCTTTAAACTATTTTCGATGTTTACGATAGGCGAGTAGAAAAGGATCCTCTTAATGGCCAAAATGTTGCCCGCTCTAAACCCAGTGGTCAGGCAGTCGCTGAACGGGTCGTCGGGTATAGAAAAAACGCCCATTCCTAAAAGGCGAAGGCGATTACTGATCTGTTTCTTGAAGTCAATTATCAGGGGTGCTCTGTACCTACTGTTTATTTCTCATGGCCCCCGCTCTCACCGCCCCTGGCCCAATGTCCCGCAACTTGCCACCAACGCGAAAGTTCTACAATACCATCTCGTGACGCAGGTTATGTTAGGGACATATTGTCCCCTATGTATTGAAGGTTTCATCATCATCATCATTTTAGCCGAAAGACGTCCACTGTTGGACATACTACTCTGTCAAGAAAGTACCGGGAAAAGATCAATAATACACAAAATGTCTGTTATTCATCCAAATTTATTTTATCACCTTCAAAGTATGCTCCTTTAGAAACGATACACTTGCGCCAACGAATAATCCATTCATCAAAACATTTTTTAAACGCTGCTTCCTGAATAGAGTTCAGTTCTCGCCGCGAATTCTCCTTTATGTCTTCTATCGATTGAAAACGGGTGCCACGAAGTGGTAATTTGAGTTTAGGAAAAAGTTTACTCACTGTTTTGCTTGGCCTCCCCCAAGTGCCGACAATTAACGGTCCTGTGCATCTCGCATCCATCGGGTTCCCGTAACCGGCCCATCTTGTAGGCCTTCCAACGCTACGTCTTCCGGTACGTGGACGCCATTCCAGAAACTTTTGGCGCCAACAGCCATCTGTTCTGCGAGCAATGTGCCCTGCCCACTTAAGTTTGGCGATTCTACGAGCTATGTCGGTAACCTCGGTTTCTCGGCGGATATCCTCATTCCTGACTCGATCACGCAAAGAAATTCCGAGCATAGCCCTTTGGGTGACTTTAAGTCTTCTGATGAGGCCCATTGTAAGCGACCACGTTTCAGAGCCATATGTCATCACTAGCAACACGGACTGGTCATTGAAGGTTTAGGACAATCATTTTAATTTTTGCAACACATAATGGGAGGCATGTAAAACATAAATAAAACAACTATGTACCAAATTAAAACATTTTATTATTTAGTTAATACAAACTAAACTAATGCCCCCTCTCACTAACACTAGGTGACAACTAAACGTTATGTCAAAAACAAACGCAGTTTTAGGCATTACGTTTAGATGTCTTTAAAATTTCTAACTTAACGCACAACGCTGTCAAATTCTCCAGCAACATGTCTCGCTGATGGGTGAATATCATTTTTTTTTTCAATTTTGGTGGCAAAAAACCGTTACTTTTTTTTTATTGTTGATAGGTTTGCGCTTGACCACTATCTCACCTGATGGAAAGCGACGATGTGGTCGACGATGGAACGCGCTTACCTAGAAGAAACCTATTCACTCTCGACTTAAAGATTCCCAGGTTACGGTTGCACTTCAGCTTTCGTGAAAACTGAGGAAGTTTCTTCTCTTCGGTTTTCGCGAGAATTAGGGTCCTGGGTCGAAGGCCGAAGAAAAGTATCGCCACTAAAGTTGAAAAGTTTGAAAAATGTGTATTCACCCTAATGCGTTGTAAAATGTTAGGCGCAAGTTGTAGAACACCGGTCAACGTTACAGCGTCAAATAGATTTAGCATTACGCGTCATATTTGGGGACATTTTGTCCCCTAGTGTAACGTAACTTTGCCCCCACGACTTGCTCGCCAACATATTACAACTCATTCACATCAATCTAAAAATCGGCACTGGATGTCTAACGCCCAGAGCTGATTCCGCAAATGCTGAGGTGGCTCGGCGCAGTTTGTACTTTTATTCTTGTTTACTTAGTGTTTATAACTGTTGTGAAAGAAGAAAAACATTTAATTTGCCCGAAAAGGCGCAAATTTAAGACTAACATACCTATTACACTTATAATTATGTATATTTTTATGTGTCTGTACCAAATAAAAGTATTTCTATTCTATTCTATTCTACAAGAAGCTAGACATGTTGTTAGACAATTCGACAGCATTGCACGTCAAGTTTAGGGACAAATTGTCCCCTAATTCATCCGAGATTGAAAACAGAATGACGGCATCGTCATCATTGTGCACAGCACAAATTCATCGCGGCAGAACGATGTCCATACTTAATTTAGTATATTATTTAATGTGGTACTAACCAAACACGATTATCAAATTATTATGTACAAAAAATATGTGGAGAACAAGTTGAATTCAAGAAATGCGAAGAATACAGAAGAAAATGTTGGGAGAAACAACTATGGGTAACTTAAATAAATTATTATGTTAAGCTTAGCGCGCACCACGATAAAAAAATCATTGCGAAAAATTGTAAGTCTGTCAACAGAAAATACACTAAAACCCGCGCTTTTAAATTGGAGATGCGAAATCTTACATATCTTCTTTTAAACTCTTTATCAAGATGTCCGTTTTGTTATGAGTTTTAGACTAGTTCACTTTATGTGCCGTGGTAATTTTACGATGATTTTCATTTCAGAAAATGATAGGTAGGTAAGGCGGTATCTATGTCTAAAGTAGGCCAGTAAAACATGGAATAACAGTAAATGGCCTGGCTATATGAATTGATGATCTTAATTCATTAAACCTCAAGAGAACGCCGGTGTTCTCTCTCTCATTGTCTTTCTATCGTCTCTAATAACGGTATTCAAAAGATAAATATTAAAAACAGAAATAAAGACACAAGCTGTCTTGATTCGATATTAATTACGATCTTATATCCTCGCGCGTTTATTCACGTCTTTAAAACCTGTACCCCTAGCTAAGTTGCTAATCTGCAATAGTTAACGCTTGTAGAAAGCGTCAAATGTACGGGAACAACGTCGTCTCAACGCTCAGTCACGTGGTCAGAACAAAAGAATTGGCGGCAAGGTCAACTCGAAGCGTTCGACGCAAGCGAAACGGTTGTAACTTGGCTAGGAGGGCTGAAAGACTTTGAAAAACGCTTGTGTCGTACTGTACTGTACGCATGGGTGTACAAAATTGAGTCATTATGGGGATGCTAGGACGACTGGCTAAATTAAAAAAAAAGTATAAAGCAAAGAGATCGCACTGCTGCTCTCTTTACTTTACACAACGTGTAACGTTAAATGCGTAAAACCTCAGACACCCCAAATGATTTTTAATTCGATTGACCTCATTATGTGAGAAAAAAAAACATTAAAAATATTCAAGGTTTTATGAGCGGTTTTAGTTAGTTTAAAATTCATATCAGCATAGAAATAAGAACTTTTATTATCCCGTGTATGAGAAAATTTGATTGAATTACAACTATTTGTGTTTGTTTACCTATTTCAGCGGGTTTGCGCACGTGATGGCTCGACCTATTCATAGACAGGTCGAAATATTTAATGAAGACTTTTTTTGAAAAATGTAATCTATATTAAAAAGTAGTTTAATTGATTCTGCTCGTTATTACGAGAAACTAATTTCAGGTTTTGCGCATTTAACGTTACACGTTGTACTTTTTTTAATTTTAGAAAAAATGTTTTAGTTAATTTGACTCCATCAGTGGTTAGTTATCATGATTCTTTTGGTTGGTTTTGGCTTTTATACATTTTAAATGTCTGCGTATTTTGATCAACATTTCATACCATTACATTAGTTTTACAGTCCATTTCGTTAGATCCAAAGAGATTAAATAGATACAATAGAGTGCCATCAAAAGAAATGTCTTAGAAAAACTGTCATCCTATGAAAAAAAATAAGAAAAGAGGAAAAATATTTACGAAAATAAACTAAAGTTAGGTCCAGTCGTTTTGCTATAATACGATTGACAACGGTGCAATGCGCAACTCGGAATATATCTCCAAAAACTATTTTCTTTTGGTGCGTATAGCGGACACAAACGCGACTTGACAGGTACAGGTGACAGCGACTTGTTACTACTTTAGTAACAAGTCTCGGATTAAAATTTCGTTCGCTATGTCCTGTCTATTGGTAGTACATGTTTAATGTCTTTGGCTAGATCACTATCAGAGGAAAGGAACCGCGCGAAGGAATATACACTTTCTAGTAACGAAAAACTGTTCATTATTTGAATAAAAGTTATTCTATTATAGACATTAAGAACAGGCCAATGCACTTTATTCCAAGTTTGTCTGGCGCCACGTATATATACGTAAGCCAGTAGAGTCCCAGTAACTGTGCGACTACCGACAGAGCGCGGCGGCTTCGGGCAGCGTGGTCCGCTTGCTGGCGGCGAAGAAGCGCAGCGTGTCGCGCAGCGCGGCCGGGAAGTACGGCGCCTCCACCGCGCGGGACAGCGACGAGTAGCACGGGGGCAGAGACCAGCGGATCTTGCGGGACTTGTCCTCCGACTGGAACGATAAATAGGGCATTAATCAATCGAGCATCGGGCATCGTGGGCCAGTACAAGCCATTGTGGACTAGTATCGGCCATCATACGCCATCATCGGCCAGTATAGCATGAAATCCCGATATTACCTAATGTGTCCCAGCGCGGAGAGCACATTGTAGGCCACCATGGGCCAGTGTAGAAGTAATTAGTATAGGCTATCGTAGGCCAGTAAAGGGTATCATAAGCCACTATCAGCCATCATTGAAGCCATCATGAGCCAACATATTATGCTGGCTCATGATGGCTAATGGCTGATGATGGCTGGTCTGTACTAGGCCATCATAACATATTACGTTATGATGGCCTAGTACAGACCATCATGATCAACAAACCGGCCACGCAGAACGTCACATCCGCTTACGTTTGGAGGTCAACATGAGCCCTTATAAGCCAGCATGGGCTATTATAAGTCATAATAGGCCAGTGTAGACGTTATCGTAGGCTAACATGGGCTATAGTAAGCCAGCGCGGGCCAGCAAGGGCCATTATGGACCAGCATGAGCCATCGTGGACTTGCATGGAGGCCAGCATATGCCATCATAGGCCATCATGAGCCAACAAGGGCCATCATGGACCAGCAAAAGCCAGTTCAGCATGAAAACCCGCTATTACCCACTGTTGGCCAGTATCCAGGCGGCGGCGTGCTGCTGGCTCGCTCGCTTCACGAGGATGGGGAACATCTGCTGCGAGGGGCTCTGTTCCCGCTATTACCTTGATGAGCCCCAGCGCGGAGAGCACACTGTTGGCCAGTATCCAGGCGGCGGCGTGCTGCTGGCCCGCTCGCTTCACGAGGATGAGGAACATCTGCTGCGAGGGGCTCTGTTCCCGCTATTACCTTGATGAGCCCCAGCGCGGAGAGCACACTGTTGGCCAGTATCCAGGCGGCGGCGTGCTGCTGGCCCGCTCGCTTCACGAGGATGAGGAACATCTGCTGCGAGGGGCTCTGTTCCCGCTATTACCTTGATGAGCCCCAGCGCGGAGAGCACACTGTTGGCCAGTATCCAGGCGGCGGCGTGCTGCTGGCCCGCTCGCTTCACGAGGATGGGGAACATCTGCTGCGCCAGCTCGGCCGCTGAGGGGCTCTGCTCCGACAGACCGGCCACGCAGAACGTCGCGTCCACGTACGCTTGGATTAGAGCTGTCGGGTCCTTGATGGCCTGGAAATTGAGAATTTGATTAGTAATAATCTCCGAACGAATCGAGGGACTGGCTCGCAATGACGGAAGACACGAGTGTGGAATAGAAATAGGGAAGCATTCGCCCAGCAAAGGGATATAATAAAATCAGCGCGCAAACACTCCAGGAGTAATTTGGAATTCTTACAACCTGCTAAGTCTCAAGACACAAACTAGTTTATATAAAGCTTTTTCAACCTTTTTTATGTTCACACGGGAATATGTATCGGACGGGAAGACAGCAGCAGATTTTATGATAATGTTTTTTTTTTGTTTTTGTTACTTTTCTTAGCGTGTCGGTGGCAAAACTTATTAAAATCCATGCCTAGCCCAGTATTTGGCCACGGCAATGCCATCCACTGATGTCATTAGATCCCTATGTGAACAGGTAACAGGGCATGTTATGCTGAATGGAAGGTGGGACATGGTCTGTCGAGAGACGCCGCACAAACACTGATGGTCGGAACCGTCCAGGAACCCCCATCTATGGAGATTGTCTTTCCAGCACCCAACCTGAGTGTGTGTGGGGAGTGTGTTTAGAGTTTTCCAGGTTGGCCATGGCAACTCGTGTCAAGCTCACTCTAATAACTCGCTGATGGTTACACGTGTTATTGGGTTATTAAGTTCCTTTCAAAATGGTTGAGCTGAGTGGGGCCGATGCACGCGTCATGCTCGTGAACGGGTGCCGTCAGATGAGATAGGTAATCTCTTAGCTGCCACGGACTTAATTCAATTTCTATCTTTTAATTTTTATTTTATCTGGGGGCACGGCAGTGCCCTCGCCAAAGACGAGCCAAGCGAAGCGCAAGGGCATTACCTATCTTTTCTCGAAGTGTTTCGTCGTTTTTTTGAACCCCCATAAGACGACCACATAAGGTTTGCCCTGTGAAAAAGATATCAGGTCTCATGTAGAGCCAAGCTTGTGAATCTACACGGCCTAACTCTACCGACCCTAACTTCACAAATTCTACATATCAGTAAAAATGTATGGCTTGGCTGTTTCGTTACTTACTTCAGAAACTAAATATTCGCGTCACCTTCACGACGGTAGCGAAACGGCGAAGCCATAAATTTTTACTGATATGTAGAATTTGTGAAGTTAGGTCGGTAGAGTTAGGCCGTGTAGGTTAGGTTCAGAAGCTTGGCTCTACATGAGATCTGATATCTTTTTCACAGGGCAAACCTTATGTGGTCGTCTTGGCAACATTTTACATGAAATGTTTTTGGTGGGATTTTACTATCTACATTGTGCTCACATAATAGAAGCAACAAGAAATATGTAACCAAGATTATATGCAACTCATGATTTAAAAGAGTGTCCATGGAATTTCTTGCACATTCTTCTCCATAGAGATCTACGCTTTGGAATGTGCAGTTTAGCTTTACTTTTTTTGGACTGACCGACATTTGACTATTCAAAAGTGCCTGCAAACAGTCTATTTAAAATAAATATGTTTTTGATTTGATTTGTCCAGAATAGAGGTTTTCCGACGGCTCGATGAAATCTTATGACGGTTTAAACTTGTCCCGCGAGAGGTCGCATCTCCCCGATCTAGTGTTATTTTGAGATGGGGACACGATTGCAATAAAACTTTTAAGACTTTTGAGTGTCAGGGGCACCAAGCTGTAATTGTACATTGGATGGCTAGGGGCGTTTTTGTTACTGTAGCCATAACATGGCTACAAAGGGCAATGGAAAGGGCTATGCTCGGAGTCTCCCTGCGTGATCGAATCAGAAATGAAGATATCCGCAGGAGAACCAAAGTTGCCGACATAGCACGAAAAATCGCCAAACTTAAGTGGCAATGGGCAGGGCACATTGCTCGTAGAACAGATGGCCGTTGGGGCCGAAAGGTTCTGGAGTGGCGATGCGTACTGGAAGACGCAGCGCGGAAGGCCTCCTACAAGGTGGACCGATGACCTGGTGAAGGTTGCAGGAATCCGATGGATGCGGGACGCGCAGGATCGATCGTTGTGGCGACATTTGGGGGAGGCCTATGTCCAGCAGTGGACGTCTGTCAACTAAAATGATGATGATGATAAGCCATAACATATAGTCTTACCAACAGAACAGAAAATATAGGTAGAAGTGCCCCTAACGTGGCTAAGCACGGGAACCAGTGTCGCCAAACTCACACATTTGCGTATCAAATTGTACATTACACGCATAAAAAACAGTAATATGATTGGCTACGAAGCTACGAATTACAAACTTAACTTTTACAAATCATATTCTTATTGCTTTCATAAATTAGGTCTTATTACAACGTAAGAAAGTTGTTATTATTTGACATGACACAAACAATAAAGAAGTTTTAACCAATTTACAACGAGTTCGGCTACTCAACGCTAGATGGCGCTGTAACAAATTTATTCTATTCAGAACGCTAGTGCTTTTGAAATAGATGCCATATTCACCTGCACATGTATTAGGCGAATCTCGCCTGCTGTTAACAAATGCGCGATATCTAAGAGCCACTTCCTCTACTTTTCTTTATTCCGTGGTCTTACCTGTAAATGTACATCTATAACATCGGCTGCGTTCGCTCCGAGTCTGTTCAGGTTCTCAATAGTCGGCTGTGCTAGGAATCTTGCTACTTCTGATTGTACTTCTTCAACTCCTGGGAAAACATATAAAAGGACTCAGTATTAGGGTTATCTGTAAAACACTAACAACCTTGCAGGACTGTATTACTAGCATCATAAACAACAACTTTTGTTCTATGACTATTTACAAAACATAATTCATTTGGCAAAAAAAAAACCTTCAAGATTTCGTTGTTCTAAAACATTTGAACTCTGTATTTTGCGTCTATATGACGTGACAGAAGCGCATCTAGCACCCCCGCAGCCCGATTCCCGCAATATTGTAATATCGTTTGCATAAACTTCGTAATATTTAGAACAATCAATTTTAATATTTTTATTTTTGTATGAAAATCTGATGAACTAATTGATGTAGGCCATTGATGAATATGATAGAACATTGATGTAGGATTTATATGATATAAAAGGTCTAAAGAAAGTAGGCTGAATGAGGATTGACATATCATCAAACTATAATGTTTAAAACGATTTTGCCAGTTTTTCCTTGGCTATATTATGAAGTGATCAACTTCTATGATCTTGCCCCAACATATAAATAGACTTTATACCTCTTTTTAACCCTGTTAGGGGATGAATATCAGTATAAAAAACTTTTTACAAAAAAAAATTAAACTGACTTCAAAAAGTACAAAATAATTTTAATTTCGGAAGACGGTGTTTCTATAATAGATACCTAATCTTGTCTCTTCGTTATTTAACACCGACTTCCTAAATTAAAATTATTTTGTACTTTTTGAAATCAGTTTAATTTTTTTTTTTGTAAAAAGTTTTTTATTTTTCACTTTTTAGTTAGGTAGCACCACTAAAAAATACCCTTCAGCTAAACATAAATTACCTTATAGCCAGAGTGCATCTCATAACGATTCTTATAATCCCAAATACGGTTATATTACATGAATTTACCTTCCGGCTTTATCACCAGATCAGTTCGATACATCCCCTCCCCCTTTTCTTTCAGTCAGTCATCGACTACACGTATAAACAAAGCAATTTTACTTGTTACGACAATTCTGCTATGATTCTATGAGGAGTTCTGTTCCATATCTTCGAAGTTCATGATCAGATCATAACAATATTTCTATGGGACCAACTTGGAAGCATAACCGTTCAACCAAAAAAAAAAAATATTTCAAAATCGGTCGGGCGTTGGAAGGCCTCTTACAAGGTGGACCGATGACCTGATGAGCGTCGCGGGAATCCGATGGATGCGAGACGCACAGGACCGATCGTTATGGCGACGCTTGGAGGACGCCTATGTCCAACAGTGGACATCTTTCGGCTGAAATAATGATGATGATGCTATGTTCACCTGACGTGTCCAAAGTGATGTTTTGAGCGAAGTCAGTGCCCGTGTCCAGATGCTGTGCGTCCTCTGTCGCACTGTCTTCTGAGTTCTGTCCCTCGTTCTCTTCTTCTTCTTCTGAATTCGAGTTCTCTTCTTCCGAGTCGGTTACATCTGGGACAGAAGGGTGACAATGCAATTTTATTACTCCTAAAACTATGTTAAAAGCTAGTAATAAATAAGCTTTTAATGAAAATCATTTTTTCATAGCATGCTTCTATAGCTCGGTATACCTATGGGGTTGTGTCGTTTAATTCATGAATCCCCAAGCGACCACCGGTGGCCGCGCATCTATTGTCTTACTATTGTGTCTCTAATTGACGGTATCTATCAAGTTCCTATAGCCACCTTCCGGTTCCATCATCAGATCAGCTCCACATCATAATATATTGCAATGTCGTCTGATTTACACATACGTGCAAAATTTCAGCTCAGTCGGTAACCGGGAAGTGGGTCAAATTTACTTTACAAGATTTGATGACAGACAAACATCGGGACAGGTGAAACTAATAGCTTGTAATTACTTACATTCGTCTTCACTTCCTTCTCCGTCACTGAGTTCGGCGGACGCACCTAGTTTGTCTCGCATCGTTTTTTTATTATTAGCTCCACCGAGACTGTTTCCTGTAAAAAAAAAAACATAGCTCAGTTATATATAATATTCCACAACTATCCACACAACGCCGTCTAGGCGCAAACAAAGCAGAGCTTGTGTTATGGGTACTAGACAACTGATCCTACTTGTATATTTCGAAATACATACGTATTAGAGATAAATTACACCCAGACACAGAACAAATGATCATGCTCATCACATAAACATTTGTCCTGGGTGGGAATCGAATCCACGACCTCCGGCATAGCAGTCAGGGTCACTAACCACTAGACCAACAGGCCAGTCATTTTAGATAGAGATAGAGTCAGTAATGTTAGAGATTTTAACCTAGCAAAGGAAAAGGCCGCACGCGTGAGGCAACGGTCCTCACGCCCCAGCCCTCATGCCCAGATTTCTGGCCACCCTAGGCACGGGCTTGCGGACGGCGAGCAATGGGTAGCTTGCAGTCCGACCGTCCGGTAATCGACCGGAACGAGCCCAAGATGTCGACGGCGCGTACTGTTCCCGTGCGCCTCAAGGAGTTATCAGTTAACTGTAGGAGCCCAGAAGGATCGAAGCCTACTGGGGTCAAGGATCTGTTTCTGACAGGAAAATTCGATCCCGATACGAAAGGCAACGAAGGAACAGGAGTGGGTTTTAGTTAGTTAGTTAGTAAAAGTATGACACTATATCCCGCTCCGCCCAAGAGCGGGAATGTCATTGGATGATTTCCCAAAAAAAAAAACAGTGTACTTCAAAACACACACGCGTAGGAGACCCCCAGGTGCCTGCCTGGACTGCGGTATTGCTCTAAAGACTTAACCGTAGCTCCGGATTATGAAAGAAGGCAGATGGGTTATAGGCCGAAGGTTGCATTACACGGGCTCCCGCTATGGGACCGCGCCCATACATAAATGGCAGCCGCGCCTCGCGCCCGTGCGAAGTTCCTTTGCCGTAATGTTGGCAATACGGAAAAACAGTGTTGCAATATTTTTAGCAATTAAATTACTTAATATTAGGGAGATTAACTGATACTTCGATACTTTTAACAATTGCCTTTTTTTCTTTTTTGTAAATTAGTTATGAATAAAGTATAGGACGCTGAGCTTCATTCCGATTGTCCTACAATTTTTTCAAATAAACGAAAACGCCACGCCACAATATCGTACCTCGCTATTAACAACTTCCTTTTAGACCTGCTTTTTTTTTTATAAAATCCCTTCTCCTCATAATTCTCCAAAAAGTGTTGCAACTACCACTAAAATCGATTTCATTTCGCATTACGGGGTACAATTTTGGTAGAGTAGGTAACTCTTTCTTTTTCCTCCTTCTTTTTAGCCGACTTCGAAAAGGAGGAGTTTCTATGTTCGGCTGAATGTATGTTTTTTTTTTGTATGTATGTTCACCGATATTTCGGTCAATTGTGGACCGATTTGGAATTTTTTTTTTTATTTAATGGTTATGCTTCCAAGTTGGTCCCATAGAAATATTGTTATGATCTGATCATGAACTTCGAAGATATAGAACAGAACTCCTCATAGAATCATAGCAGAATTGTCGTAACAAGTAAAATTGCTTTGTTTATAAGTGTAGTCGATGACTGACTGAAAGAAAAGGGGGAGGGGGTAAATTCATGTAATATAATCGTATTTGGGATTATAAGAATCGTTATGAGATGCACTCTGGCTATAAGGTAATTTATGTTTAGCTGAAGGGTAGGTACTTTTTAGTGGTGCTACCATAACTAAAAAGTGAAAAATAAAAAACTTTTTACAAAAAAAATTAAACCAACTTCAAAAAGTACAAAATAACTTTAATTTCGGAAGTCGGTGTTAAAAAACGAAGAGACAAGAGTAGGAATCTATTATAGAAACACCAACTTCCGAAATTAAAATTATTTTGTACTTTTTGAAGTTGGTTTAATTTTTTTTGTAAAAAGTTTTTTATTTGTGTAGACACACAGGGGAGCCAACATTACGCCGAAGGAACTTCTTAAGAGGGTCCTTTTCCACTCGCTTATCGTAAACATCGAAAATGGTTTAAAAGCTTGTTACTTCATTTAATGCAATCCAACGCGATGTTTGACGAAAAGGCAACGCAAAAAAAGAGAGATAACGCCTGGAAACTCTGTTAGTATTCGGTAATTCCGAGATTTACTCGAAAATTTCACAAAACTTGCTCCAGGAAATAGCTGTTTTTTTTTAAACCCTTAAAAGTTTTTGGAAAAAGTGGTCGTCATTTAGAATCTTAATAATATTTGCAAGGTCTCTAGAGGATTACTTTTTTGACTTTTTAAATTTTTAGGCAAATTATGAAGTGTCAAAGTTCATACAAAATAGGAGATTTTCAGAGGTCTTTACTGGATTAGTTTTACACAAATTTAGAAATTGATTTTTATAGAAGCCTAGATAATATCCACAAGATACTGTGTTTCCAAAATATCTAATGAAAAATGTGTAATAACGTCATAATCAGTTATGAGCGGTTGTATGAAAAACAGTGGAAATGTGAGTCATGATGCACCACCACCTTAAGCAAGAGTGCCCCATCGTCGGCCACATCATCGCTTACCATCAGGTGAGATGATGGTCAAACGCGCACCTATACATAATACTCGTAATTAAAAAACTTACCGGCTAGGACCACTCTGCTGAGCCTGTCGTAGCTGTCGGGCAGCGCCGTGATAGCGTCCACTACCTCCATGCACGCCTCGCGACCGATCTCGTTGTGGGACAGGTCTAGGGACTGTAACACAAATACATATCAGTAGATTAAATTTTAAAATTAATATTATTTTTTTCAGGAAACGAAAAAAAATCAACCTGACCATACAAAATCATAAACTTGATTGGACAGTTTGTATGGAAAGGCCGATTTTCGTCTACAGAGCAAGCCCTTAAAGGTTGTGGAGGGCTTTACCTTACACCTTGTATGATTTTTTCAAAATTGATATATGTAAACCAATGCTTTGACTGGCCTGTTGGTCTAGTGGTTAGTGGCCCTGACTGCTATGCTGGAGGTCGTGGGTTCGATTCCCACCCAGGACAAATGTTTATGTGATGAGCATGATCATTTGTTCTGTGTCTGGGTGTAATTTATCTATAATATGTATGTGTTTAGAAATATATAAGTATGTTTATCAGTTGTCTAGTACCCATAACACAAGCTCTGCTTAGCTTGGGACTAAACGGCGTTGTATGATAGTTTTGGAATATTATAATATTTTTTTTTTTTTATGCTTGGCTGCGATCCCACCTGATGGTAAGCAGAGCTGCAATCTCTAATAGTTACGCGCACTAGTTTATGAGCCTATTCACTCTTGCCTTGAAGACACTCAATCTTATATTTTGAGAGCAAAACCTCAGTTCTTCCTGCCCTTATCCCATATTACTTGGGGTCGGCGCAACACGTTTTTTTCTTCCATTCTGTCCTGACCCCGTCACAATATCCCTAACTCTCTTTTCTTTCATATCACTCCTCACACAATCCATCCATCTTTTCTTCGGCCTTCCTCTCCCTCTCCATCCCTCTTCACATATACTTTTAGTAATATGCGCGTAATCCCTCCTCTTCACATGATCATACCAAGACAAACGATTTCCTTTCAACTTTTCAGTCACTGGCGCCACTTACAAACTTCCTCTAATATACTCACTTCTCAATCCGTTCTCGTCACACCACACATCCATCTCCACATTCTCATCTCCGCTACATGCAGATCATTATTATTAATATATTATTATATCTCGCCCATACTATCCCACTGCTGGGCAAAGGCCTCCCCCTACCTTCCAATATTCCCGGTTTTGAGCCACTTCTTTCCAATTCCCAAGGAAGACATCCAAGTCGTCCCGCCATGTCCTTCTTGGTCTGCCACGACCCCGTCATGCGATTTCAGGGCACCAATTTTGCGTTTTACTGGCCCACCTCTCGATCGGCATTTTATAAACTGAATTGTCTTACCTCCAAAAGTAGCGAGTTGTCTTTAAACGCCTTCGCGAGCGCGCTAGTGCCCTTGCTTTTTAGAAGACAGTCACCGAAGTTAATGCTCTTTAAGTTTTTCAAACTGTAACAGTGAGAAATTGACAATTGAAAATGACAAAGAAAGAGACGTGGACATTTGAGACCACATTAAATCAAGCGTGGACAACTCTGAACGCAAAATACGCGCCTTAGTCGTGTAGTTTCGGATCACAGTCCGTTTTACCTATACCTAACTCTGAACCAAAGGCATAGTTGCACCAAAGAGCAGTGGTGGCCGAGTGGTAATGGCTCCGACTTACAAGTTGTAGGTCGCGGGTTCAAATCCTGCCAGGCGCGTTACTCTGTGTAATTTATTTCATCACCATTGCTCTCAAAACGGTGAAGGAAATCATCGTGAGGCAAATGTCAAAACCAAAAATTCGACATCCACCAACCCGCACTGGGCCGGCGTGGTGGATTACGGCCCATTCCCTCTCCTAGAGAGGAGGCCTGAGTCCCAGCAGTGGGAACATTAAGAAGGATTATGATGATAGTTGCACCAGCAGTGGGCAAAATAAAATTCCATTTTTGACTTACTTGGGCAACGCAGCAGCTATAGCCTGGGCTCCTTTAGCGCCAACAGTGTTATCGTTCAAGTTGAGCCGCGCCAGCTGAGCGTTGCGTTTGAACGCCTCCGACAGCGCCGATATGCCGACGTGGTAGATGCCGTTCTGTGGCATGGCTAGCTCTTCTAAAGTACCCATGTTCTGTAAAGAAATTGAAATAGTGTTATTTTATTTTTTCCAATTTATATCCTACTAATATTATAAATGCGAAAGTTTGTATGTATGGATGGATGTATGGATGTTTGTTACTCTTTCACGCAAAAACTACTGAACGGATCTCGATGAAACTTGGTACACGAGTAGACCATATCCCAGAATAACACATAGGATACTTTTTATCGTTGGATTATGTACGCGGGTGAAGCGGCGGGCAAAAGCTAGTTAGGAATATAGCGGCAAACATTGGTCGAAAAAAAACCTATAAAATCAGTACTGTGCAGTGCGTGTGCGCTGTGCAGCAAAACTTTTTCTGTCTTCTGTTAGTGTATGTCTTAGTGAGTAAATCGTTGAGGTGCCTACTAATAAATAAATAAATAAAAATTAAATGTAGGTTTGGTGTAAGAGGGTAAAAAATACTCTACAACCTATTCTCAAACCTATCAAATATACGCAAAAGTAATGTCAATAGATTGGTGAAGCCTTTTTGGATGAAACTATTTACAAGATTACAGCAACAATGAACTAGGCGTGGAAGGATTGAACTGGGTTTGGGCAGGCGTGCACTAGGTGTGGGCAGGAGTGAACTAGATACGGACAGGAGTGAACTAGATGTGGGCAGGAGTACACTAGGTGTATAAACACAAGGCGTGGGAATGACATTGTATCTTGATTCCATATCTTAGAGTCTACTTACTTGGAACACCTTAGCCAGCGCGGTGGCTCCATCGTTCTCCAGTCTATTCCTGCCCGCTATGAAGATCTTCAGCTTGCGAGGGCGCGCGGACAACGCTTTGGCGAGCAGACGACCTCCGGTTATACCGAGACCGTTGTTGTTTAACCTTAGTTCCTGGAACAAGACAATTTATTACATCACTTGCTCTTGTTTTTAATGAAAATATTTTTTTCATAGTTAGCTTTTATTTATAGTACGGTATAATACCTTATAATTAATACTTGGCAAGAAGAATCATACATGCCTAAACTCGATGGGCTTGTGTCGTTTAACTACCAAGTTCCTATAGCAACCTTCCGGTTCCATCATCAGAACAGCTCCATGTCATAATTATATTGCAATGACATCTGATTTACACATGCATGCAAAATTTCAGCTCAATCGGTAACCGAGAAATGAATCAAATTTAATTTGCGAGATTTGATTACAGATAAACATTGGGACAGGTGAAACTAAATCATCATCAGCCTTTCTATGTTCCCACAGCTAGGACTCAGGCCTCCTCTTTAGGAGAGGGAATCGGCCGTAATCCATCACGCGGGCCCAGTGCGGGTTGGTGAATGTCACATGTCTTCGAATTTTTGGTTCTAAGACATGCTGGTTTCCTCACGATGTTTTCCTTCACCGTTTTGAGGGCAGTGGCGATGAAATAAATTACACAAAGTAATGCGCCAGGCTGGGTTCAAACCCGCGACCTACAACTCGTAAGTAGGGGTCATTACCACTCGGCCACCACTGCTCCCACTGCTGTGAAACTAAATGAAAGCTTGTAATATAAGGAAATAGGGACATACCTCCAGCTCACTGCAAACATCGCTCTGTAGTAATTTCGCCAAGCCCTCCACTCCGATGGGTCCGAAGGCGTTGTCACTCAGGTCTAGAACGCTGAGCCGCGCGCCAGCTGTGATCATACCGTCTCCGAGAGCGGCCTGGAAGAGAAGACAGAATTATTTATATTAACATTCTTGGATACTCTGACGACTGGTTATCATTGTAATGGTATGGATTTCGATGAAAACATTTCGAACGCGGCTGCGGTGCAGGTCGCGGCAGCACTTTCAGCCACAGCATAATAATATGCTGCCTGCATCCGCAGCCTGCAACCGAGGCTCGAATACACGGAATAAAGAAAAGTAGAGGAAGTGCCTCTTAGATATCGCGCGTGTGTCAACAGCAGACGAGATTCGCCTATTACATGTGCAGGTGAATATGGCATCTATTTCAAAGGCACTAGCGTTCTGAATAGAATAAATTGGTTACAGCGCCATCTAGCGCTGAGTAGCCGAACTCGTTGTAAATTGGTTAAAACTTCTTTATTGTTCGTGTCATGTCAAATAATAACAACTTTCTTACGTTGTAATAAGACCTAATTTATGAAAGCAATAAGAATATGATTTGTAAAAGTTAAGTTTGTAATTCGTAGCTTCGTAGCCAATCATATTACTGTTTTTTATGTGTGTAATGTACAATTTGATACGCAAATGTGTGAGTTTGGCGACACTGGTTCCCGTGCTTAGCCATGTTAGGGGCACTTCTACCTATATTTTCTGTTCTGTGCTCGAATAGCACCTATAACGGTACCATTAGTTGGTGGCCCTTTCGGTTCAGGCACATTTAATGCAACTGTATTTTATTTCTGTACTCTTTCTTTTTTTTTCTTGTTGTTTTTATTCTTTTTTATGTTGTGGTATTTTGTGTTGCTTGCTCCGAATAAATGCTATTCTATTCTATTCTATTAGAACCTCGGTTGCAGGCTGCGGACGCAGGCTCCGAATGCAGGTAGCACACACATGACATGAAGCCGTTACCTGCATCTGTATATATTGCTGGCTGCACGTGCTGCCCAGATCTACGATTTAATCTAATATCAACGCTATCGGCATACGAACTACGTGCGTATCGACTTGCGGCCGCAGCACTACTGGTCTGCGATCGTCTGCGGCTGCAGGTCGCGGCAGTACTCGCAGCCGAAGCTCGACAGCACGAGCGGCCGCTGCCGCGTTCGGAATGTATTTTAATTCATGAATCCCCAAGCGACCACCGGTGGCCGCGCATCTATTGTCTTACTATTGTGTCTCTAATTGACGGTATCTGAAGGGTTAATACTTAACTAGCTTTTGCCCGCGGCTTCACCCGCGTAAAAATTATCCCAACGGAACATAATCCCAGGATAAACAGTATCCTATGTGTTATTGTGAGATATGGTCTACTCGTGTACCAAGTTTCGTCGAGATCCGTTCAGTAGTTTTTGCGTGAAAGAGTAACAAACATCCATACATCCATCCATACATACAAACTTTCGCATTTATAATAGTAGGAAGTAGGATTACGTAAAATAATAGGATCGATTGCCATATTGTGCCGCCACGTCATACTTTCAAATCGTAAGATTTTAAGTTTAAGTTTAATAGCCTATACTGTCCCACTGCTGGGCAAAGGCCTACTTCGAACCAGTCCGCCCGGTAGGCATCCAGGTCGTCTCGCCACCTCTTCCTAGGTAAGAATTGGGCAAAATTGAAGAACTCAGAGATGAGCAAAATTTAAGAACTGGATTCTGATTAAACTGTGAAAGAAAACAGTTCGTAAAAAAGAAAAATGAATAAAAAAACTTTTTACACAAAAAAAACCAGCTCTATTATCATCATTAGATCACTTTGATGATACCATTTTCTACATAAAGTTTATTCTATATACACTAGCCACTACATAGAAAACCAGCCAAATTCGTGCTGCCTGCATCCACTGCCTGCAGCCGCAGTTCATACCGCACCTATAACAGACTGGCCTGTTGGTATAGTGGTTAGTGACCCTGACTGCTATGCCGGAGGTCGTGGGTTCGATTCCCACCCAGGACAAATGTTTGTGTGATGAGCATAATCATTCGTTCTGTGTCTGGGTGTAATTTATCCATAATATGTATGTATTTAGAAATATATAAGTATGTTTATCAGTTGTCTAGTACTCATAACACAAGCTCTGCTTAGCTTGGGACTAGACGGCGTTGTGGGATAGTTGTGGAATATTATTATTATTATTATAAACTTTAAAACACATACCAAAGCCGGTGGTATCTCTGTCTTCATTCTCCCAGTGAACATGTCGGAGAACCGCGCCACCTTCAGCTCGGGGTGGTGCTCCAGAGCTTTGGATATAGCCTCCGCCGCAGACACCCCCAGGGTGTTGCCTGTGAGCGTGAGGTACTGCAGGTCTGGGCAGCTGTTGATGGCGTCCACAATGGGTTGTGCTGCGGAAGTGAAGGTTGAAGGTTTGAAGATTATTATTTATTTACTGGGTGACCCGGCAAACTTTGTACTGCTTAACCTTTTATTTTGTTTTAATGGATAATTGCCCTGTTATAAGCCATATTTTTAACTTTTTCACACATAATAAGTTCTTGTTTGTTTTATATTCAACTAGCTATGCCCGCGCGGCTTCGCTCCCACTCTTCCCTACTCCACCCTACTATACCCAACTCTACCCTACTCTACCCTACTCTACCCTACTACTCTACCCTACTCTACCCTACCCTACCCTACTCTACCCTACTCTACCCTACTCTACCCTACTCTACCCTACTCTACCCTACACTACCCTAATTTTTTTTTCCATAATAACCTTCTCCTCACAATAACAATCACAACAAAAAAAAATCAGCCAAATCGGTCAAGCCGTTTTCATGCCAAGTCGTGACAACGGAAAACGGGGGTCATTTTTATATATATAGATAGAAACAAAAATGCCAGAAAATATTTGTGTGTAAAATATTAGTGGCGCTGGAGGACACATAGCATATTATATAGATAGGCGTCGAAAAGGTTAACAGCCCTTTTAGCTCAGCTGTCAAAAGATAACGCCATCTACAAGGGCACGCAAAAGACAGAAGAAGTAGAGAGAGACCTTTGGCCAGTAGCAGACAGAACAAGCTAGTAAAGAATCACTACCAAAGAAATGGAAATTTCAGTGTTCAAGCTTATGCTGGCAATGTTGATCAATAGTTTTTGATGCTATTTTTACTGTATTTAGAGACACAATAGTGGATGGAAAGGGAGAGAGAGGCCAAAGAAAAGATGGATGGATTGTGTGAGAAGTGATATGAAAGAAAAAGGAGTTGATAGCGTGACAAGTGACAGGACAGAATGGAAGAAAAAAACGTGTTGCGCCGACCCCATATAAAACGGGACAAGGGCAGAAAGAAGAAGAAGAAGGCACACAATAGTAAGACAATGGGTGCGCGAATGCTGGCTTTGCTTGGGGTTTCATGAATTAAAAGCCCTGCAAATCTAAAAAGTACCATTTGATAATTCTACACGTTGTACATTTTAATTTTTTGAATAAAAATTGTAAATGTTGTATTAAAATAAACAAGTTTTTAATGAAAATATTTTTTTCATAGCAAGCTTTTATAGCATGGTGCAATACTTATATAATAAACTAGCAACCCACCCCGGCTTCACTCGGGTGCAATATTATACATATAAACCTTTCTCTTGAATCAATCTATCTATTAAAAAAAACCGCATCAAAATCCGTTGCGTAGTTTTAAAGATTTAAACACACATAGGGATATAGGGACAGAAAAAGCGACTTTGTTTTATACTATGTAGTGATACTCGTCAAGACAAATCATAAGAGCCCAAACTCGATTGGGTAGTGTCGTTTAACTACCAATTTCCTCTAGCCACCTTCCAGTTCCACCATAAGATCAGCTCCATGTCATAATAATTATGCATTCTCATCTGCTTTACACATGCATGCAAAATTTCAGCTCAAACGGTAACCGGAAAGTGGATCATATTTAACTTGCAAGATTTGATGACAAACATCGGGACAGGTGGAACTAAATAAAAGCTTGTTATAGTACATTGTTACACTAGGGGTGAAAGTTACTTATTTTGTACCGAGAAGGAGGAATTTGAGTGCTTTTCATTACGAATAAAAGAAGATAGACCTAGTTTTTTTTTTTTAAATAATTTGACAACTGTTAGTTGAAAGTAAAAGTCCCTAGGGTCAGTGGGTCTTCTTAGGGGCGGATTTTCATTAAAAGCTTGTTTATATAAGTGTGAAAAGTCAAACGGTACTTCTTAGCAATAACCTGGCGCAAATGGTCGTTATCTTTAATAACGACCATTTGCGCCAGGTTACTTTCCAAATAGATTTACTGTGTTTGTTTAGATACATCATCACCATATTCAGTACTTTGCTCCTAGCCGTTAAGAATAAGTATCTAGAAGGAAAACATGCCCATTAAATGTGGTTACCATAACGACAACACAGGGAAAATTGATTTATCAACACTATTTAATAAAACATGAAAGTTTCAGGTTATGTTTAACTAACGCTTATTATTAAGAGTAGAAGCTTGGAATTAACTTCAAAATTACTTTGCATGGTAAAAATAAATGTTTTCAACGTATTTAAGTCGTAAAAATACACTGTATTGCTAAATAAAACACTTCATACCATCGTTCGCGGTGTCCAATTTGAGAGATTTTCCAGAGAAATCCACGCCACTGATTGGCCTGCCGGAATCCGATAGCGCGGAATTTATAGAGTTCAGATCAAATGTCGACATATTGATGGCCGCTTTATTATTTGCCGCACAAATATTAATTAAATAAAATAGCAATTTATCATTAGATTCGAAAACAATGACATTCAACGAACTTTTTTCAATTTTTTGTCATGGAAACTTCGCTTGACAACTCTTGTTACAGTTACAAGCATTATCTTTTGTCACTTTTTAGTGTACGTTATTACATGAGACAAAGATATACACAATGAATTTTATAAGACAATACTATGCAACGGAACGCGATTTGTGTTTGGTTCCTAAAAGGAAGCATTCAATGAGATGTATTACTAAAAAATAATGTGCAACTTTTCTTCTTTAACGTTTTCAACTTTGATTTATTTTAATTTAATAAATTAATTCATCCAGCATACACCATCCACAAATTCCATTTTTTCTAAGAATAATTTGGTATCTAAAATTATTACCAAATCTTCTAAATTAGTAGATAATCAAGTTACAGTGAGTACATATTTTCTAAATTAACGACTCACGCAGTCGTACTAAGCGATTATCGCTTAGTTTTGATTTAAACTAAATTATGTAAATGTCAATAATTGAATTATAGCACAAACAGTGCGTATATTATTTATTATCCACCAATATAAATTTAAATAAGAACTTAAAAATGAAGAAGAAATCACAAGAGATAAAGAGAGAGATCGTGCTAGAATTTGTTTAATCTCGTCTTTCGACGACGACTCTTCTTGTACGGACGTCACGTGTTTATCAACGAAGCGGAACGCTAAAGCACAGACTAACTAAGCAGAGATACTACGTATCGGTGAAGAGTGAACATTTGAGTAGCAAATTATAAGGGACATGTAGGGATGAAGCTACTCGTCCATGGGTGAGTACAGCTGTGTATACTATGCTTCTTATTCTGATCTGTGCGGACTCCTAGCTTATATTGGCATTTGGCTTAATGGCTTAGATGGCTGTACATCTAAAGCCATTTCATAAATATATATTTTTCGCAATATTAATATGAAAAATTGTTTCAACTCTAGCTTTAGTGACTAGATAAAGAAATTTTAAACGGCCATGTGTAGGAAGGAAGTAGGAGAAACTTTGACCAGATATGAGGCACATATTAGAGTAAGAAGTTGATTAAAAACAGTATCACTTAACATTCGTTTGATTTGTGTAATCTCCATCCAGAAACCAAATAAAAAATATCTTTTATTTAAATAATTTGAAATGGAAATAATTTTCGGCTATATACAGCCAGTTCTTGATACAATACGGTTGACACATGCGTACATTGCATATCAAGGACCGGAAACGCGATAAACTCAAAGCTTGACCACCAACAGCTATAATTTATCATGTCGTTAATGGTGTTCTGACTTGTCCGTTCTGTGCTCGAAGTTTTCGGCCAAGGTTCGTTATGCAAGTCACTTGAGAACAAATAACAGAGCAGTCGATCTGAGTTCAAAACCACTATGAAGAACCAAGGAATATAGTCGCTGTGGCTGAAATCGGCGTGATGGCATCATCATCATCCTAACAAGGATATAAGAACTCCTCTGATATGCCCTGCATTCCGAATTGCGTCTTGCGTCAAAAGCAATTACATCGTTAATCTGACCAAATTTAATAGTCACAAAATATAAGGGCTATTGAGTAATAATTGTGACGTTGCGCGGTGGTCGGATTCGCGATATTATCGCTTTTAACGCAATTCAGAACACTGGGATGATTTATCTTCTATACTAATATTATAAATGGGAAAGTGTGTGTGTCTGTTTCTCCGTCTTTCACGGCAAAACGGAGTGACGGATTGACGTGATTTTTAAAAGGAGATAGTAAAAGAGATGGAGAGTGACATAGGCTACTTTTTGTCTCTTTCTAACTCTCCATTTCCCAGGGCAACTGTGTTACCCCGAATCTAACGCGAGCGAAGCCGCGGGTAAAAGCTAGTATTAAATAAATGTTAGTGCTTTAGTAGTTTTTAAAATTATTTTCTGGTATTACAGTTTTGACATTAACAGCCGGCGACGACGCGGCGACATTCACGTCAGTGTCAATCAGTGTCAACCATTGAATTATACCGTCAACGGTGTGAACTTATTTCGTTAATTATTTTCGTGACGTAGATTTTCTATAATTTCTCGTGCGTTTTTCCTTTTCATAACTGAATTCGGGAGTGTGCCGGTGCCTTCGAAAAAGTTATCACTGAAAATGGCGGGTAAGCGAAACTTTTAATATTTTTCTCAAAAAGTTTTGCAGTAACTTTAAACACACTAAAAAAATACTTTAGATGTACTTGATAAGTCTTTTTTGCTACTTGTTTATGTAATTTAGAAGTAAAATATTTTAAAAGTTGTTAACCCGAAGTGATTTTGAAAACCGTTTGAAATCATGCGTTATATGTCGATATAACCAATTATCTGATTAAATAACGGTATATCGGAACTTCTATTAGCGAAATAACTAGTAAATAATAGTATCTATCGCCATTAAAGTATAAAAACATGTTTACTAAGTACGTTATTTTTTAGGTTACTCTAGGCCGAATCTGATAACTTTTTCGTCAATGTCACGAATCGAATCATAATGAATAAACAAATATGTACATTATCTCATTAGAATTCACATGGTAATTGTCTAAAACTGCTTGGTCACCTTTGTACTTGACAATTTAACCCTTCAGATACCGTCAATTAGAGACACAATAGTAAGACAATAGATGCGCGGCCACCGGTGGTCGCTTGGGGATTCATGAATTAAATATTGTATCAATATATTTCCTGTAAGATTCCTATTGCGAAATATAAAAAATACATTTCAGTAAAAAAAATATACTATGTTCATGTATGTAAAGACAAGCTTTGGAACCAACTTTGGTGATCAAGAAAGAGATTAGGGTAGTGTAGGGTAGAGTTGGGTAGTATAGGGTAGAGTTGGGTAGTATAGGGTAGAGTTGGGTAGTATAGGGTAGAGTAAGGTAGAATAGTAATCTATAAAAGAAAGTTTTGTTAGTCACACTATTTACAACTCAAGAACAGCTGCACCAATTTCGCTAAACATTGGTGAGGAGAGGGAGAGCTTAGAACTATTAGATGAACATAGAATACTTTTTATTTGGAATTCTTCTTGAAAATCTTTAATCTGTTTCTGCCTTTCGCTATAGACTGCGAGAAATAAAATAATTTAATAGTACATTGTTACACTAGGGGTGAAAGTTACATATTTCATCCCAAGAAGGAGTTGGCGGCCGAGCGTAGCGAGGTCGTTAATTCAAGGAACTAAATAAGTAACTTTAACCCCGAGGTAAGCACTGTACTTTTCACTACGAATACAAGAAGATAGACCTAGTTTTTTTTTAAATAACTTGACAGCTGTTAGTTGAAAGTAAAACTCCCTAGGGATGATAAGTGTGATACTTTTCAGCCCGCTCCTCAGGCAACTTCAGACCTACTTTCAGAGTATGAGTAATAAAAAGGAATTTTTTGCTAATGCAATTATGTCATCCTATGGGTATGCAAATATAATGGTTAAACAATAAAATAAAAGATAGTAAAAAATATCAATCATATTTAACCCTTCAGATACCGTCAATTAGAGACACAATAGTAAGACAATAGATGCGCGCCCACCGGTGGTCGCTTGGGGATTCATGAATTAAATAGCTTAGTATACGGTACTTTAATTTTAATTCATGAATCCCCAAGCGACCACCGGTGGCCGCGCATCTATTGTCTTACTATTGTGTCTCTAATTGACGGTATCTGAAGGGTTAATTTTAACTCAATATCTACATAGCCACATGTGCTTGCCTTCACTGTTTATGCATATAATATGTAAATGAGCTACTTATAATGGACTTTTGAACTTGATAATGCTGTCTAAGTCAGTATTACAATAGCTTTTAGTTTACACTTGAGTGTAAAGACACACCCCCAATACATGAAACTATGTATATACTTACTAATATTATAAATGGGAAAGTGTGCGTGTCTGTTTGTCCATCTTTCACGATAAAACGGAGAGAAACGGTTTTTTTGGTGTGTTTCTAGTCAGGAAAAATTTGACACGCCCTCTCTCTCCGCCCTAGAAGCGGGTCACAAGTCATTATAATTATAATATACCACATCAAAAAAAAAAAAACTTTGTAGATTGTAATACTTAACCCTTCAGATACCGTCAATTAGAGACACAATAGTAAGACAATAGATGCGCGGCCACCGGGTGTCGCTTGGGGATTCATGAATTAAAAACTTGTCTAATAGTAATAACATTGTTACATTGTATATTTATAGTAATAAGTAACTTAGGAATGGACTTTTGAACTGTGTGAAGTTATGTTTACCTAAGTCATCATGTGTTAGGTGTTAGGTAACACTCATAAGTGAAGACACACCTCCTGATTATGACACAATCAAGATTCGGTGTTATTATTGCATATATGTTAGTATCGGATTCATTTACTACGTTAGGGGGGGAGGGGGTGTCGACTATATTACAAGCTTTTATTTAGTTTCACCTGTCCCGATGTTTGTCTGTCATTAAATCTTGTAAATTAAATTTGACCCACTTCCCGGCTACCGATTGAGCTGAAATTTTGCATGCATGTGTAGATCAGATGACAATAGAAAATTATTACGACATGGAGCTGATGTGATGTTGGAAAGTGGCTAAAAGAACTTGGTAGTTTTTTTTTTTTTTTTTTTTAATTTAATTTTTTTTTTTTTTATTTATTTAATTTAAATAGAACGGCCAAAGCCAATTACACTATTTAAACACACATAGAACATACAAAAGACAAAACAACAAAATATAAAACAATACCTAATAGAACATTAAAATTAACACAGACAAGTTACATGTCGCGCAGGACTTTAGGTGTAAATACATTTATTTAATAAAAATGTAGACACAGTCAGGCATTCATCTCACAGAATTTCATACATTCTGACAGTATCGTCTTCCATTCTTCCGCAAACATATCAAAATCTGTGTTCTTGTCAAGGAGAGCATTAAGTGCAGAAAGTGTCCGCGGTATGGGCGATTTGGAGTGTGCAACTGTACGACACGTCGGAACTGCCAGGAGCCGATGTTTCCTGCCACGGTTGTAGTTGTTTGGTTACAAGTTACAGATAAGGTTTTGCAGGTCAGGAGCATCTACATTAGTTAAACGACACAACTCCATCGAGTTTGGGCTCGGATGATTCGTCTTGACGAGTATTAATTATATAGGTATACCGAGCTATAAAAGCTTGCTATGAAAAAAATATTTTCATTAAAAACTTATTTCTTACAAGAAGGTGTGTTTTGATAGTTTCTACGCAATTGCACTAAAATATGTCAAGTTAAGATTTGGAAAAGCGCGTTAACCCTTCAGATACCGTCAATTAGAGACACAATAGTAAGGCAATAGATGCGCGGCCACCGGTGGTCGCTTGGGGATTCATGAATTAAACCGTGCGAGTTCCGAGGTTTGCGTAAACGCCACACTTTTTCTGTTTCGGCAACTGAGCGAGTTTATTCCCGTAAACGATACACTCTTTGAGTACTGTAACACTACATGCACAGAACAGAAAATATAGGTAGAAGTGCCCCTAACGTGGCTAAGCACGGGAACCAGTGTCGCCAAACTCACACATTTGCGTATCAAATTGTACATTACACACATAAAACACAGTAATATGATTGGCTACGAAGCTACGAATTACAAACTTAACTTTTACAAATCATATTCTTATTGCTTTCATAAATTAGGTCTTATTACAGCGTAAGAAAGTTGTTATTATTTGACATGACACAAACAATAAAGAAGTTTTAACCAATTTACAACGAGTTCGGCTACTCAACGCTAGATGGCGCTGTAACCAATTTATTCTATTACGCTCGTGCCTTTATAATAGATGCCATATTCACCTGCACTAGTATATAATATGTAATAGGCGAATTTCGCCTGCTGTTGACAAACGCGCGATATCTAAGAGGCACTTCCTCTACTTTTCTTTATTCCGTGACTTCCTGCCTTCGACGACTCGAGCTCGGTTCGGACGGTCGGTCATCGAGCTATCTATTGCTGCTCGCCATCCGCAAGTCCACGCTTACGATGGCTGGAAATCGGGGTCGCGATCTTGGCTGCTGGGACGTGAAGGTCGTCGTACCCTCCATCTTTTCTAGCATCACTCTTCGCAGAAGGAGGCGACCGCCTGCCATGCCTCGTCGTTACGCGAACCATGGCCTGTACAAGAGCCCGACGCGAGTGGTCACTGTCGTCAATCGCCCCCACAAGGTCACGGTGGTGACCTTGGACCTTGGACCTCTGTCCAAGCGGGGCACATCTCTACAAATAAATCTTGTGCCCATTTTTGAGAAAAATAATTGGAAACCTTTGTCAGTTATTGTGTGTGTAGGGTCATAGAGTGAACAGTAGACAAATGCAATTCAAAGTCAAAGTCAAAGTCAAAATATTTTTTATTTCACATGGGCACTTATAAAACGTCAGAAGCTAGTGCACGGTTCCAAATTGGTCGTTTCCTATGGAGAAGAACCGGCAAGAAACTCCATGGTTACTCTTTTAAAAAATGTGTTTATTACAATATTCATTGATTTATGTAAGAACAGTGTAGACCAGTTAACACTGTACACAAAAGCACAAAATTAATCATAATAAAATAAAAAAAGTAAGTCGTAACAGAAAGTTATCTAAGTGTTTGTGGATTATACAGTGTTATCACATTCACATTCCAAAAAGAGGCTACATAAAGAAGTAGGAAAAATTTTAATAATTACAACTGTTAACAAAATAAATTACTAACAAATTTAATGCAGTTGAAGTCTAAATAATAAAAATAAAAAAATAAAATATTGCAAAAGCAATGCGTTAAAAAAAGGAAAAATAAATATATATAAATTAAAACAAAGGTGGAGCAGTCAATAGACACAATATTAATGATTTACCAGGGGGCCACATGTGCAGAGGCAGTCATTGCCAAACAAGCGTGTCTTCGACATAGTCTTTAACCTTGTAATATGCTTTTTTGGTTAGGACACGCTTAATATGAGTTTTGAACTTTCCCTCACTAAGTTCAGTTACCACCTTTGGCAGCTTGTTGTAAAAGCGTATTTTATTTATAAATCTATATATATAAAAATGACCCCCGTTTTCCGTTGTCACGACTTGGCATGAAAACGGCTTGACCGATTTGGCTGTGTTTTTTTTGTTGTGATTGTTATTGTGAGGAGAAGGTTCTTATGGAAAAAAAAAATTAGGGTAGTGTAGGGTAGAGTAGGGTAGGGAAGGGTAGAGTAGGGTAGAGTAGTAGGGTAGAGTAGGGTAGAGTAGGGTAGAGTAGGGTAGAGTAGGGTAGAGTAGGGTAAAGTAGGGTAGAGTAGGGTAGAGTAGGGTAGAGTAGGGTAGAGTTTGGTATAGTGGGGTGGAGTAGAGAAGAGCGGGAGCGAAGCCGCGCGGGCAAAGCTAGTATAATTATAAAACGTAATATAATTATTGTATCAATCCTGTTACTTATACATTTTGAATATACTTTTGCGTTTTGTAATATACTTTAACTCCTCTCCCCTTTTCTTCCCTCTTTCTCCCCCTAAACTCACTTATGTCTCCAGGATCCCAACTATCTCGGTACTAAAATTCATCAAAATCGATTTAGCCATTTAGGCGTGAAGACGTAACAAACAAATAAATAAACAAACAAACTAACTTACTTTCGCGTTTATAATATTAGTAAGGATGGACGTTGCTTTTCTGGATCAAACCCTTAACCCTTCAGATACCGTCAATTAGAAACACAATAGTAAGACAATAGATGCGCGGCCACCGGTGGTCGCTTGGGGATTCATGAATTAAGGTGGTGCATCACGACTCACATTTCCACTGTTTTTCATACAACCGCTCATAACTGATTATGACGTTATTACACACTTTTCATTAGATATTTTGGAAACACAGTATCTTGTGGATATTATCTAGGTTTCTAAAGAAACCGATTTCTAAATTTGTGTAAAACTAATCCAGTAAAAACCTCTGAAAATCTCCTATTTTGTATGAACTTTGACACTTCATAATTTGTCTAAAAATTAAAAAGTCAAAAAAGTAATCCTCTAGAGACCTTGCAAATTTTATTAAGATTCTAAAATGACGACAACGTTTTCCAAAAACTTTTAAGGGTTTAAAAAAAACAGCTATTTCCTGGAGCAAGTTTTGTGAAATTTTCGAGTAAATCTCGGAATTACCGAATACTAACAGAGTTTCCAGGCGTTATCTCTCTTTTTTTGCGTTGCCTTTTCGTCAAACATGGCGCTGGATTGCATTAAATGAATTAACAAGCTTTTAAACCATTTTCGATGTTTACGATAAGCGAGTGGAGAAGGACCCTCTTAATGCTCAACGAGAGCCTCCTCAGATATTGGTCAAGGCCAGTGGCTATCAAACCATTGTCCGGCACGTCATGTGGGAAGTGTATACAACGATTATTGTGCCGATACAATGACTGTGTCCATTTCCCACATGACGACAACCTCGCGAGCCAAGTCACGTGTATGTGGTTCACGTCATTAGAGATCGTGGGATTATGCGTGAAAAGAATATTTCGTTATCGTTTTAAGCTATTGCATAGCTTCTATCGCGGGCCTTGAGCCTGGAGACCGAATCCAGAAATTCCGTAACGAAAAGAACCTAAAACCCCCCACTAAATGGTTGTCATGGCAACTTGTCAACTTCAATCACAAATAATGATCACCTAATAAAGAATTAAGAGTTGATAAAAAATACTATGCAATAGCTTTACCGCGGCAGTCTCCGAGTGGCACACGTCTTTTTTTTTATTGTTAGGTTTGCGCTTGACCGCTATCTCACCTGATGGAAAGCGACGATGCGGTCGACGATAGAACGCGCTTACCTAGGAAACCTATTCACTCTCGACTTAAAGATTCCCGGGTTGTAGCTATCAGGAAACACTGATTCCGGCAAGGAATTCCACTCCTTAGCTGCACGCACAATGAATGTGTTTCCGAAACGTTTTGTGCGTGTAGGCGGGATGTCCACCATGTACCACGATGTACCATGCATCTAACCAGTTTATCAATACAAAATTACAAGCTTTGAATGAAAATCTTTTTTTTTTTTCATAGCAAGCTTTTATAGCTCGGTACCTACATCCCCACTAATATTATAAATGCGAAAGTAACTCTGTCTGTCTGTCTGTTACGCTTTCACGCAAAAACTACTGAACGGATTTAGATCAAATTTGGTAGGTAGGTAGAAGAGACACTGGAATAACACATAGGCTACCTATAATTCCACTGCTGAGCACGGGTCTCTGCTCGCGCGATATAAACTGTAGTCCACGCGGGCGGAAAGCTAGTAATTACATATACTCGTCAAGACGAACCATACGAGCCCAAACTCGATGGGGATGTATCGTTTGATTTCCAAGTTCCTATAGCCACCTTCCGGTTCCATCATAAGATCAACTCCATGTAGTAACAATTTTGCTTTGCTATCTGATTTACACGTGCATGCAAAATTTCAGCTCAATTGGTAACCGAGAAGTGGGTCAAATTTAATTTGCAAGATTTGAAGAGAGACAAACTTCGGGACTGGTGAAACTAAATAAAAGCTTGTAAAATACTAACTCTGAAAGCAATATCAGAATCAGTAGAAAAGTTAACGAGAGCCAACAAAAACATAACTTGTAAAAAAACCAAGGCTCGCAACACAGTTCTTCTTCCGTAAAAAGTTGTGAGATCCTTGTAATACCAAGTTGGTTAATTTATTCAGTCCGTACTTAAGGGACCTTTTTTTTATGGTGGCGAAAAATCATCCAATGACAACCCCCGCTCATGGGCGGAGCGGGAGATAGTGTCAGACTGTTACTGATTAAAAACCCACCCCGTTCCTTCTAGCCTTTATACCGCGGTTCGAGCTCCCTTTCGGATAACCCTGGCCCCAGTTGGCTTCGACCCAGCTGCTATTGCTGACAACTAACATATAAGTCACTAACATATTTATTATTTGTTTCAGCCACCAACAACCCGTACAGCAACCTCCTGAAGTCCATTACCATCGATGGAAAGGAATACAAATATTATGACGTCACGGGCCTTGGAGAGAAATATGGTAAGTTCATTGAAAAACTAAATTTTATATGGTGAAGGATAATATTTCAGATGTCCGATAGTTTCGCTTCTCCGAGCACAGCCCTTTCCATTGTAAGCGACCATGGTTTAGTGCTCGGCCATAGTGGAAGTGACAGGTGGGCGCGAGGCGGCCATCTCAAACATAAGAATTTCATTTGAGTGTTTATAGTGGGCAAAAGGGTGGGGGATGCGGCGCGGGCAACTCACGCCATAGTGAGTTCATTCAAGTAGCCACAGGGAGTGTGCGGGCGGCGACCGGCAATCTACTGTCTCTATACACGCGTTAGTATCCGCACCGCTGCCAGTGTGGCCAAGCAAATCGTGCACGTTCCTGCACCCGCACCGCCCTGCCAGTGTGGCCGAGCAGTGAGGGGTGCTCACTGCTCCCTCACACTAGCAAATCCGGCTGGATAGCGCAAGCCTATCCATGATAATAAAAAAAAAAACTGGGCAAGCGCGAGTCGGACTCGCGCCCTGAGGGTTCCGTGCATACTACAATTCCCGAATGGAGTCTCGAATATTTATCTGAATTGCAAACATTTCTTTTTGTGACGTATATAACGATTCTGGGTCAACGGGAAGTATTTCGATCTTTGAGAGTATCGAAATGTACGTTTTTAACCGACTTCGAAAAGGAGGAGGTTCTATGTTCGGCTGAAAGTGTTTTTTTTTTTTTTTTTGTATGTATGTTCACCGATATTTCGGTCAATTGTGGACCGATTTTGAAAATTTTTTTTTGATTGAAACGTTATGCTTCCAAGTTGGTCCCATAGAAATATTGTTATGATCTGATCATGAACTTCGAAGATATGGAACAGAACTCCTCATAGAATCATAGCAGAATTGTCGTAACAAGTAAAATTGCTTTGTTTATACGTGTAGTGACTGAAAGAAAAGAGGGAGGGGAAAGGGGGAGGGGGTAAAAATTGGGATTATAAGAATCGTTATGAGATGCACTCTGGCTATAAGGTAATTTATGTTTAGCTGAAGGGTAGTTACTTTTTAGTGGTGCTACCATAACTAAAAAGTGAAAAATTTCGGAAGTCGGTGTTAAATAACGAAGAGACTAGATTAGGTATCTATTATAGAAACACCGACTTCCGAAATTAAAGTTATTTTGTACTTTTTGAAGTCGGTTTATTTTTTTTTGTAAAAAGTTTTTTTTTGCTACATAAACCGCAGAATCTTTATTCTCGTTAACTTACAAGTTTGATTTTATACAGCTTCAAAAATCCGCAAACCTGAATATATATGGTTTTAATTTCAACTCGATATCTCCACACGTTGCCATGATAAAGGGTCTTGACAGACAGACAGACGGAGGTACGAATAAAGTGATCCTAAAAGGGTTCCGTTTTTTCCTTTTGAGGTACGGAACCCTAAACAAGACCTTAACCCTTCAGATACCGTCAATTAGAGACACAATAGTAAGACAATAGATGCGCGGCCACCGGTGGTCGCTTGGGGATTCATGAATTAAGAGTTTATCATCGTGTCGAAATGAAAAAGAATTTTGTTTACAAGTGCTGCAATTAATTTTTTTATCATTTTATTTGAATATACAGCATCAGTTCAAGGTGACGCTGAGATACGTAAATATTTACACAGAGATTTTGATAAGCGTACATGACATTACTTATCTATGTCGATAAGAGGAATCGATAGCTCTTACTGGTCGAAATATCACTAAGAATGTCATGATTGCTTTCTAGAAAATTGTCAGTATGATGACTGGCAAAAAAATAAAGATATTTCATTTGGAACACAATCTTCTTCTATCTATATATCTATACTAGCTTTTGCCCGCAGCTTCGCCCGCGTACATAAAGTATAGCCTATGTCACTCAGGAATAAAGAAGCTTTCTATCGGTGAAAAAATTTTAGCAATCGGACCAGTACTTCCAGAGATTACCCCCTACATACAAACTTACAAATTTTACCTCTTTATAATATTAGTATAGACTAGCTTTTGCCTAGCCTTTATTACTTAGCAACCACAGGTTCAGTTGAAAACCAGCGTCAGGCACTAGTTGTCTGGCAATCATGCTGAACTGGACCTATTTTGGTGCAGCCATGAGGCACACAACAACTTTATTTTTTATCTTTATTTTTTTGCTTCTTGTATTTGTGATGTACCAAATAAATTATTTTTCTTTCTTTACTTTTGCCCGCGGTGTCGCCCGCATACATAAAATATAGCCTTAAATGTCACTCAGAAATAAGGTAGGCAGTGGTATCATCACAGCGTTAAGGTTTTCCAATTGTTGATTTGAACAAATTGTTTGACAATCTATACTAATATTATAAAGAGGTAAAATTTGTAAGTTTGTAAGTTTGTAAGTTTGTAAGTTTGTATGTAGGGGGTAATCTCTGGAACTAATAATCCAATTCTAAAATTTTTTTACTGGCAGAAAGCTACATTATTCCTGAGTGCTATAGGCTATAAATTGTTTCTATAGCATGTATATTAACCGAGCTATCACAACTTTTGTCTAGCAAGTCGGAAAAAAATACCTCATAAAATAGAATTATTTGCGTGCGCTGCCTAAACAGTTGCTTAAAATTAAAAATAATGTATGGCTACCTGGTTTGTCTTAATTATTTCTACAAAAAAGTCCGCGGTACCATATCTCTATCTTTTATTTTTTATCTTTTATACTTCTTTTATTGCATTAAAAATATTTTTTTTCGGCATACTTACGTTTGGTTGATTATTTGAGCAACAAAATATTAATTTTTATGACAATAAATTATTTCAGTATCACAAGAACATTATACAGATAAGATTTGCCATTTACAGCATAGCAATTGGTCATACAGTTTCGAAGATAATATAAAATTACTAAAACGCAAAATGCCCCTAGCGTAACTTTCATTGTGCAGACGTTTTACCTATTTTTTTTTTATGGTGGGCAAAAATCATCTTATGACAACCCCCGCCCTTGGGTGGAGCGAGAGATAGTGTCAGACTCTTACTGACTAAAAACCCACCCCGTTCCTTCTAGCCTTCAAACCAGGGCACGAGTTCCCTTTCGGATAATCCTGGACCCGGTAGGCTTCGACCCAGCTGGGCCTCTGCTGTTGCTGACAACTTCTTGAGGCGCGCGGGAACAGTGCGCGCCGTCGACGTCTTGGGCTCGGTCCATTATCGGACGATCGGACAGCAAGCTACCCATGGCTCGCCGTCCGCGAGCCCGCGTCTACGGTGGCCGGAAATCGGGATCGGAATCCCGGCGGCGGCGGCGGGGGCGCCGTTGCCTGATGCGGTCTGCCTCCGCCTTTGCTAGCATTACTGCTTCGCAGAAGGAGGCGACCGCCTGCCATTCCTCCTCGCTTAGGACCATGGCCTCAACCAGAGCCCACCGCGAGAGGTGTCCGCCGCCGATCGCCCCCACGAGGGCACGGCGATGCTCTGCCCAGGCAGGGCACACCTCGACTGTGTGCTCCACCTTGTCCTCCGGGCGTTCCGCACAGTGGCGACACTCGGGCGTCTCTTCCGCTTTAATTCGGTGCAGGAACCTCCCGAACTTGCCATGTTCGGTGAGGACCTGTGTCATGCGGAAGGTAAGGACGCCGTGAGGCCTTTCCAGCCACGCCTCAAAGAGGGGACTTACCGCCATAATAGTGGCATGCCCAACGTTTCACCTATTTGCCCATAGATGGCGTTCTGCAATTACGTAATTTTTCTGAATCGCGGTGTTAAGACTTTCTGTGGATTGATGACCCTCTCGAATTATTATGCCCACGTTGTCGTTAGTTGGAGTTCTTCTGTCAGTTGCTTATTGGTTTCGGTTGTTTCGTTCGTATGGTTGTTGTTGTTGATAGATACCTCATAATCGAAAATATCGTAATTTCGTTGTACGTTTTTGTATGTTCGTAGTGTCGTACTTCGTTCTATCATAATAATCGATACGATTTATTCGATATTACGATTGTTTTGTTTTGTAAAGGCGGACGGTGTTCGAGTCGCTCTCCTTTTGTTCATAATTGTTTTCAAGTCTGTGCGTAGTTTGTTGAGAGCATGTCTAAAAGGAAATCTCAACTGTCCCGGCAGACATCACAGACAAGAGCCGCTCGAGTACGCCGTACGGAAGAATCTGCCCCTGAAAATGAGCAGCGCCTCTCGAGAAATAGAGAATATATTTTGCAAGCACGCGCTAGAGAATCTAGCTCTGAGCGCTCACAGCGCCTCGCTAGCCAAAATGTGAGGACATCGTGGGCCCGTGCTCGAGGAACTAGCACTGAACGTGCGCACCGTCTATCTGAGTTAAGGCAGCATGTCTCTGAGACAAGGGATAGGGAGACTAGCGCTAAACGCTCGCGGCGGCTTGGTAGGCAAAATGTCATAACATCGCAGGCCCGTGCTCGGGAATCTAGCGCTGAACGTGCGCAGCGTCTATCTCATTTAAGGCAGCATGTCTCTGAGACAAGGGATAGGGAGACTAGCGCTGAGCGCTCGCAGCGGCTCGCTAGGCAAAATGCCATAACATCACAGGCCCGTGCTCAGGAATCTAGCGCTGAATGTGCGCATCGTCTAATCGAGTGTAATCTTATTTTAAAACAAGAAATTTTCCGCGGACGAAGTCGCGGGCAGAAGCTAGTATTAATATAATAATATATAATATACTAGCTTCTGCCCGCGACTTCGTCCGCGGAAAATTTCTTGTTTTAAAATAAGATTACACTCGATTAGACGATGCGCACGTTCAGCGCTAGATTCCTGAGCACGGGCCTGTGATGTTATGGCATTTTGCCTAGCGAGCCGCTGCGAGCGCTCAGCGCTAGTCTCCCTATCCCTTGTCTCAGAGACATGCTGCCTTAAATGAGATAGACGCTGCGCACGTTCAGCGCTAGATTCCCGAGCACGGGCCTGCGATGTTATGACATTTTGCCTACCAAGCCACCGCGAGCGTTTAGCGCTAGTCTCCCTATCCCTTGTCTCAGAGACATGCTGCCTTTACTCAGATAGACGGTGCGCACGTTCAGCGCTAGTTCCTCGAGCACGGGCCCGCGATGTCCTCACATTTTGGCTAGCGAGGCGCTGTGAGCGCTTGGAGCTAGATTCTCTAGCGCGTGCTTGCGAAATATATTCTCTATTTCTCGAGAGGCGCTGCTCATTTTCAGGGGCAGATTCTTCCGTACGGCGTACTCGAGCGGCTCTTGTCTGTGATGTCTGCCGGGACAGTTGAGATTTCCTTTTAGACATGCTCTCAACAAACTACGCACAGACTTGAAAACAATTATGAACAAAGGGAGAGCGACTCGAACACCGTCCGCCTTTACAAAACAAAACAATCGTAATATCGAATAACTCGTATTGATTATTACGATAGAACGAAGTACGAAACTACGAACATACAAGAACGTACAACGAAATTACGATATTTTCGATTATGAGGTATCTATCAACAACAACAACCATACGAACGAAACAACCGAAATCAATAAGCAACTGACAGAAGAACTCCAACTAACGACAACGTGGGCATAATAATTCGAGAGGGTCATCAATCCACAGAAAGTCTTAACACCGCGATTCAGAAAAATTACGTAATTGCAGAACGCCATCTATGGGCAAATAGGTGAAACGTTGGGCACGCCACAATTATGGCGGTAAGTCCCCTCTTTGAGGCGTGGCTGGAAAGGCCTCACGGCGTCCTTACCTTCCGCATGACACAGGTCCTCACCGAACATGGCAAGTTCGGGAGGTTCCTGCACCGAATTAAAGCGGAAGAGACGCCCGAGTGTCGCCACTGTGCGGAACGCCCGGAGGACACGGTGGAGCACACAGTCGAGGTGTGCCCTGCCTGGGCAGAGCATCGCCGTGCCCTCGTGGGGGCGATCGGCGGCGGACTTCTGCGAAGCAGTAATGCTAGCAAAGGCGGAGGCAGACCGCATCAGGCAACGGCGCCCCCGCCGCCGCCGCCGGGATTCCGATCCTGATTTCCGGCTACCGTAGACGCGGGCTCGCGGACGGCGAGCCATGGGTAGCTTGCTGTCCGATCGTCCGGTAATGGACCGAGCCCAAGACGTCGACGGCGCGCACTGTTCCCGCGCGCCTCAAGAAGTTGTCAGCAACAGCAGAGGCCCAGCTGGGTCGAAGCCTACCGGGTCCAGGGTTATCCGAAAGGGAACTCGTGCCCTGGTTTGAAGGCTAGAAGGAACGGGGTGGGTTTTTAGTCTGACACTATCTCTCGCTCCACCCAAGGGCGGGGGTTGTCATAAGATGATTTTTGCCCACCATAAAAAAAAAATAGGTAAAACGTCTGCACAATGAAAGTTACGCTAGGGGCATTTTGCGTTTTAGTAATTTTATATTATCTTCGAAACTGTATGACCAATTGCTATGCTGTAAATGGCAAATCTTATCTGTATAATGTTCTTGTGATACTGAAATAATTTATTGTCATAAGAATTAATATTTTGTTGCTCAAATAATCAACCAAACGTAAGTATGCCGAAAAAAAATATTTTTAATGCAATAAAAGAAGTATAAAAGATGAAATATAAAAGATAGAGATATGGTACCGCGGACTTTTTTGTAGAAATAATTAAGACGAACCAGGTAGCCATACATTGTTTTTAATTTTAAGCAACTGTTTAGGCAGCGCACGCAAATAATTTTATTTTATGAGGTATTTTTTTCCGACTTGCTAGACAAAAGTTGTGATAGCTCGGTTAATATACATGCTATAGAAACAATTTATAGCCTATAGCACTCAGGAATAATGTAGCTTTCGGCCAGTAAAAAAAATTTTAGAATTGGATTATTAGTTCCAGAGATTACCCCCTACATACAAACTTACAAACTTACAAACTTACAAACTTACAAACTTACAAATAGTATAGTATAGTATAGATTTCACAACTATCACACAACGCCGTCTAGTCCCAAGCTAAGCAGAGCTTGTGTTATGGGTACTATACAACTGATAAACATACTTATATATTTCTAAATACATACATATTATTGATAATTTACACCCAGACACAGAACAAATGATTATGCTCATCACACAAACATTTGTCCTGGGTGGGAATCGAACCCACGACCTCCGGCATAGCAGTCAGGGTCACTAACCACTAGACCAACAGGCCAGTCAGTATTAGTGTATATATGTAGTTTATTAAATTGAGTATATATTAGTATATAATTATATTATGTTTATAGTTTATTAGTATATCAATTCTTGTATTCACCTTATTCTCGTTCGTTTATTGCACCTACCACTATTGTTCTCTGCATCACCCAAAGGTTAACTGGAAGAAAATGCCTAAGGCATTAAGTCCGCCTTTGTACTTTTGTGTGCATGAAGTATTAAATAAATAAATAAATAATAATGGCTTCTTCATACATACCACAACCATTCTATCTATTCTTCATACGCACCACATGTCGCAACGACAAAATGCTGTCAAGCAATTTTTTTTTATGGTGGAAAAATCATCTAATGACAACCCCCGCTCTTGGGCGGAACGGGAGATAGTGTCCGACTCTTACTGACTAAAAACCTACCCCGTTCCTTCGTGCCTTCATATCGGGGCTCGAGCTATTCTTTCGAAACTAACCCTGGCCCCAGTAGGCTTCGACCCAGCTTGGCCCCTGCGGTTGCTGACAACTCCTTGAGGCGCGTGGGAACAGTGTGCGCCGCCGACAACTTTAGCTCGGCCCGGACTGTTACGGGACGGTCGGAAAGCGAGCTACCCATTACTCGCCGTCCGCAAGCCCGCGCCGGGCGTGAGCGCCGTTGCCTCATGCGGTCGGCCTCCTCCTTTGCTAGAATTACTGCTTCGCAGAAGGAGGCTCGCGCCTGCCACTCCTCCGCTGCTCGCTCCGGACCATGGCTTGTACCAAGGCCCGGCGCGAGAGATCGCCAAGTTTATACATGGGTGATGAAATTCTATTACAATTTCTAAGAAAACATTTTAAATATACTATCAATCATTACTATCATTACATAAGAAACACGCCCAATGTCATTGACTGTGTAAACAATCGAATGTGACGTCCGATAACAAAATAGGAATTTTAATTTTAGTTGACTTCTGACCCCCCCACCCGAACCATCGATACACATACGAAAGTAATCAAGGCAATTGCCGAGCGATTCTGAATTAGATCCGTAGTTTTGTAACTTAAATAAAGAATAAGGCCTATGCACACCACGTTTTTTAAACGCGTCGTTGACGCGCGTGTGTAGCGATACAGACGCGATGCAAACGCGCGTGTGTATCGATACAAACGCGCTGACATTTTGCGTTTTTTTAGCATTGATTACATGCGCTTCGTTATTATTATTTTTTTTTTTTTAAAAAGAAGAAAAATTAGCGACGTTTTTGGGTACACCCATTTACAAGCGAGAGAAGATTGTGTGGACATTATACAACAACGTTTAGAAAATTAATCGGTCATGAAAAAAAAATTGCAAATTGTTATCGAATGTCGTATTCATCATTTCAAGAACTTCTTGAAATTCTTAAACCGGAATTAACTCGTCAAAATACAGTGCTAAGATCATGTATATCGGATACAGACGCCCCGGTGCCGCGCGTTTGTATCGATACAAACGACAACAAACTGCTCTGCAGGATAAAAACGCGCCGGCGACGCGCGTTCCCAAAACGCGCGTCGATGGCGCGTTTAAAAAACGTGGTGTGCATAGGCCCTAAGGCGAACTGTCCACGGACGTGTAGCTTCATAAACGCGTATTCGTCATTATACGCTTGGTGTACGCCTGCGTGAAGCTTACATAAAAAAAAAACTATGGCCTACTGTCCACAGACGTGTAGCTTCATAGACGCGTATTCGTCACTATACACTTGGTGTACACCTGCGTGAAGATTACATAAATAACTGGTCTACGTTCCATGGCCGCGTAACTTCATAGATGCGTATTCGTTATTATACGCTTGGTGTACGCCTGTGTGAAGCTTACATACAAAACTGGTCTATGGTCCACGGACGCGTAACTTCATAGACGCGTATTGGTTATTATACGCTTGGTGTACGTCTGCGTGAAGCTTACATAAAAAACTGGTCCATTGTCCACAGACGTGTAGCTTCATAGATGCGTATTCTTCATTATACGCTTGGTGTACGCCTGCGTGAAGTTTACATATAAAACTATGGCCTACTGTCCACGGCCGCGCAGCTTCATAGACGCGTATTCGTCATTATACGCTTGGTGTACGCCTGCGTGAAGCTTACTTACAAAAGTATGGTCACAGACGAGTGTCTTCACAGACGCGACACGACGGCACACCACGCAGTGGTTTCGTCGACGGTAAACTAAAACTCGTAGACGTGTAGGTAATAGCTATCTATATAAATAACAAGCTTATAATGAAAATCATTTTTTCATATCAAGCTTTTATAGCTCGGTATACCTAGTACCTATATAATTAATACTCGTCAAGACGAATCATAGGCAAGCACTAAGAGAGGAAACACATAATCACCCGCTAAGGAAATAAAATGGGATTCTAAAAGTGTGGTAAATCTGACGGCACGGCAGTGCCCCCGCCAACTTCAGAAACTAAATATTCGCATCACCTCCACGAAGGTAGCGAAACGGCGAAGCCATACATTTTTACTAATATGTAGAATTTGTGAAGCTAGGGTCGGTAGAGTTAGGCCGTGTAGATTCAGAAACTTGGCTCTAAATGAGATCTGATATCTTTTTCACAGGGCAAACCTTATGTTATCGTCTTGGCAACATTTTACATGAAATGGTTTTTAGTGGGATCTACTTTTACGTGAACGAAGTCGCTGTCAGAAGCTAGTCTTCTATCTATATATAGAACGGGCTCACCTATCCAAACCTATAAATGTTTAGCCTTTGTTTGGACTATTTAGTAGATGGTTTATGTGAAGTTTGGTAGGGTAGAGTAGGGTAGAGTAGAGTATAGTAGGGTAGAGTAGTGTATAGTAGGGTAGAGTAGGGTAGAGTAGGGTATAGTAAGGTAGAGTAGGGAAGATCGGGAGCGAAGCCGCGTGGGCAAAAGCTAGTATAATTATATATTTAAACTTTTCGGATTCACTAGGTATTCGAACTAGGTATCACTATAGTCGAACTAGACATTAAAATCACGAGTCAAAGTTCGCCACTCGTCTCATGATTCGAAACGGCTCTCTGACCTTGTGAGAAAAGGCCAAATATCTCGCGAACACGCGACTGGAGTCACGTAAGCATAACGCGCGCATTCAGATGTAAATTATTGGCTTCGTGCACTGGCGTAGCAAGTTAGGGGGGGGGGGGCAGTGCCCCAGAGCCCGCAATTTGCAATGCATTTGTATTGTCGGCCTTAAGTTAGGGGGGGGGGGCAGTGCCCCAGAGCCCGCAATTTGCATTGCATTTGTATTGTCGGCCTTAAGTTAGGGGGGGGGGGGGGGCAGTGCCCCAGAGCCCGCAATTTGCATTGCATTTGTATTGTCGGCCTTAAGTTAGGGGGGGGGGGCAGTGCCCCAGAGCCCGCAATTTGCATTGCATTTGTATTGTCTGCCTTAAGTTAGGGGGGGGGGGGCAGTGCCCCAGAGCCCGCAATTTGCATTGCATTTGTATTGTCGGCCTTAAGTTAGGGGGGGGGGGCAGTGCACCAGAGCCCGCAATTTGCATTGCATTTGTATTGTCGGCCTTAAGTTAGGGGGGGGGGGGGGGCAGTGCACCAGAGCCCGCAATTTGCATTGCATTTGTATTGTCGGCCTTAAGTTAGGGGGGGGGGGCAGTGCCCCAGAGCCCGCAATTTGCATTGCATTTGTATTGTCGGCCTTAAGTTAGTGGGGGGAGGGGGGGCCAGTGCCCCAGAGCCCGCAATTTGCATTGCATTTGTATTGTCGGCCTTAAGTTAGGGGGGGGGGGGGCAGTGCCCCAGAGCCCGCAATTTGCATTGCATTTGTATTGTCGGCCTTAAGTTAGGGGGGGGGGGGGGGCAGTGCACCAGAGCCCGCAATTTGCATTGCATTTGTATTGTCGGCCTTAAGTTAGTGGGGGGAGGGGGGGCCAGTGCCCCAGAGCCCGCAATTTGCATTGCATTTGTATTGTCGGCCTTAAGTTAGTGGGGGGAGGGGGGGCAGTGCCCCAGAGCCCGCAATTTGCATTGCATTTGTATTGTCGGCCTTAAGTTAGTGGAGGGAGGGGGGGGCAGTGCCCCAGAGCTCGCAATTCGCATTGCACTTGCATTGTCGGCCTTATAGTGGTACCACTGTTGGGATTCAGACCTCCATTCTTCCTGAAGATACTCGTAATCTTCTATATATATAAAAACTAGCTTTTGCCCGCACGGCTTCGCTCCCGCTCTTCCCTACTCTACCCTACTCTACCCTACTCTACCCTACTCTACCCTACTCTACCCTACTCTACCCTACTCTACCCTACACTACTCTACACTACTCTACACTACTCTACCCTACTCTACCCTACACTACTCTACACTACTCTACTCTACCCTACACTACTCTACACTACTCTACCCTACTCTACCCTACTCTACCCTACTCTACCCTACTATACCCTACTCTACCCTACCAAACTTCACATAAACCATCTACTAAATAGTCCGAACAAAGCCTAAAAAATTGGTTTGGATAGGCGAGCCCGTTCTTGAGTTATAAAATAACAACGAAAAGTGGCATTGATTTTTATATATATCTATATATATAAAAATGACCCCCGTTTTCCGTTGTCACGACTTGGCATGAAAACGGCTCGACCGATTTGGCTGATTTTTTTTTTGTTGTGATTGTTATTGTGAGGAGAAGGTTCTTATGGAAAAAAAATTAGGGTAGTGTAGGGTAGAGTAGGGTAGGGTAGGGTAGAGTAGTAGGGTAGAGTAGGGTAGAGTAGGGTAGAGTAGGGTAGAGTAGGGTAGAGTAGGGTAGAGTAGGGTAGAGTAGGGTAGAGTAGGGTAGAGTAGGGTAGAGTAGGGTAGAGTAGGGTAGAGTAGGGTAGAGTAGGGTAGAGTAGGGTAGAGTAGGGTAGAGTAGGGTAGAGTAGGGTAGAGTAGGGTAGAGTAGGGTAGAGTAGGGTAGAGTAGGGTAGAGTAGGGTAGAGTAGGGTAGAGTAGGGTAGAGTAGGGTAGAGTAGGGTAGAGTAGGGTAGAGTAGGGTAGAGTTGGGTATAGTAGGGTGGAGTAGGGAAGAGCGGGAGCGAAGCCACGCGGGCAAAGCTAGTAGAAGATAGAAGATGACCCCCGTTTTCCGTTGTCACGACTTGGCATGAAAACGGCTTGACCGATTTGGCTGATTTTTTTTTTGTTGTGATTGTTATTGTGAGGAGAAGGTTCTTATGAAAAAAAAAATTAGGGTAGTGTAGGGTAGAGTAGGGTAGAGTAGGGTAGAGTAGGGTAGAGTAGGGTAGTGTAGGGTAGAGTAGGGTAGAGTAGGGTAGAGTAGGGTAGGGTAAGGTAGAGTAGTAGGGTAGAGTAGTAGGGTAGAGTAGTAGGGTAGAGTAGGGTAGAGTAGGGTAGAGTAGGGTAGAGTAGGGTAGAGTAGGGTAGAGTAGGGTAGAGTAGGGTAGAGTAGGGTAGAGTAGGGTAGAGTAGGGTAGAGTAGGGTAGAGTAGGGTAGAGTAGGGTAGAGTAGGGTAGAGTAGGGTAGAGTAGGATAGAGTAGGGTAGAGTAGGGTAGAGTAGGGTAGAGTAGGGTAGAGTAGGGTACAGTAGGGTAGAGTAGGGTAGAGTAGGGTAGAGTAGGGTGGAGTAGGGTAGAGTAGGGTAGAGTAGGGTAGAGTAGGGTGCAGTAGGGAAGAGCGGGAGCGAAGCCGCGCGGGCAAAGCTAGTCGTAAATATTATTACACGTTTCTTTTTTTTATCTATATATATAAAAATCAATGCCACTTTTCGTTGTTATTTTATAACTCAAGAACGGGCTCACATATCCAAACCAAATTTTTAGGCTTTGTTCGGACTATTTAGTAGATGGTTTATGTGAAGTTTGGTAGGGTAGAGTAGGGTATAGTAGGGTAGAGTAGGGTAGAGTAGTGTAGTGTAGAGTAGTGTAGGGTAGAGTAGGGTAGAGTAGGGTATAGTAGGGTATAGTAGGGTAGAGTAGGGTATAGTAGGGTAGAGTAGGGTAGAGTAGAGTAGGGTAGGGTAGGGTAGAGTAGGGTAGAGTAGAGTAGAGTAGGGTGGAGTAGGGTAGAGTTGGGTAGAGTAGGGAAGAGCGAGAGCGAAGCCGTGCGGGCAAAAGCTAGTCTGATATAAACTAGTGCTTGAATGCGATCCCATCTGATGGTTAGTAGTGATGCAATCTCTGTTGGTGAGGCGCACTAGTTTATTAAGAGCCTATTCACTCTAGCCTTAAAGACACCCAAATTATAATCGGACGGGTAGACCGAAGCAGGCAATTTTTTCCAGTCCATCGACGTACGTGGTACAAACGACGAGGTGAAACGCTTAGTCCAGACCGTAGAGGTTTCAACGACGTATGGGTGAATAGTCATCGTACGTCGGGTTGCCCGATGGTAGAATCAAGTCATGCAATTCCTGCGCACACTCTCCAAAAACACCGAAAAGCTGGCTACCCTACGCCTGTACTCAAGGCTTTGAAGGTTGGACTTAACCAAATCTGGATCACCAATTAGCCTCTTTGCACGCCTTTCCACCGAGTCCAAAGCTGCCAGGTGGCATTTTGCAGCTCCAGCCCATATGTGGCTGCAGTACTCCACACACGAACGGACCTGTGCTTTGTATAACATTAAAAGCTGTCCTGGTGTGAAGTACCTAGACTTTTGCAAGAATGCCGAGTTTCCTAGCAGCTACTTTGGCTTTGGACTCAATGAACCGCAGCAGGCCATCGAAGTATTAGACCGAGCAGGGCCCTAGGGCCCCCAATTTGCATTGCCTTATAATGTTAACTGTTGGGATTCAGGCCTCCTCTCTAGGAGAGGAAAAAGGCCGTAGAGAGGAAAAAGGCCGTAATCCACCACGCGGGCCCAGGTTTGGTGGATGTCACATGTTTTCGAATTTTTTGGTTCTAGGACATGCCGGTTTCCTCACGATGTTTTCCTTCACCGTTTTGAGAGCAGTGGTGACAATCATCACGCTCTTGGCAGAGCGGGATAATTTTCCCACCTAAAAAAAGAACCTATACGCTCAAAACGTTTTGAGAACACATTCTTTGTGCGTATAGAACGAGTGGAATATTTTTATCTCACGTGCCGTTTGGTAGCCCATAATCATTACGTTGGCGTTATCGGGGAACATTGATAAGTGATAAGGATTTATTGAAACAAGTAGGTGATAATCGTGATCTGAGTGTCACATAGATCCTGAAAGGATCATCTTAGGCGCAGGCCACACATAAATGGCGTCGGGCGAGGACACGGCGCGGGCGGCTTCCTGTTGCATTCAAATTTTATACCAAGTGCATAGAAATAAAGTGCATTTTAGCCACGGCACGCCACAGACATTCCGTGTATCCTAATTTGCGCTTTATTTCTATGCTTTGGTATAAAATTTGAATGAAATAGGAAGCCGCCCGCGCCGTGTCTTCGCCCGACGCCGCTTGTATTTATCCCGTGCCTTAGACACCAATCTGCAGGGTTCTCATATGATTTGATGTTTACTGTCTCACATTGCTTGTAAAAAGGTTGGTTGATGAGGTCGAAAGGTTCTAGAGTAGCGACGCCCACTGGAAACCCAGCGTTGGATGGCCCCCTCAAGGTGGACCGACGACCGAAGACGCACAGGATCGGTTGTTGTGGTGTCGCTTTGGGTAGGCTTATGTCCAACATCTAACGAACTGAAACTTGATGTGTTTCCTAGAAGGCATTCCAGGGTTCCATCAGGCACTTTCCAGTTTTAGCATCATGTTTTCGTCATCAGGTTCTCGTCATAAGAAACGAACGGAACTATTTTTAAGATAAATCTAAATGAGCCGAAATTAGATGGGTTTATTAATAGGTATTCCAAGGTTACGTCTTTTACCTCCGACCTCCATCATCAGACCAGCTTGCTAGCGTATGTAGGTACATGAGTATTTCAAATATTAGGTAACATATATGTGTTTATTAGTAAAGTATATATCCATTAAGTATTTAAGATCCCTGCCACAGCCAACAAACGAGCTGATGACCTTGAACACCTGAACAGATCTTCATAAATAGTATCTAAGAACCATCTCGATAAAGTCAGCTTTAAAAAAAAAAAGACGTGTGGCACTCGGAGACTGCCGCGGTAAAGCTATTGCATAGCATTTTTTATCAACTTATTTGTGATTGAAGTTGACAAGTTGCTATGACAACCATTTAGTGGGGGTGTTAGGTTTTTTTTTGTTACGGAATTTCTGGATTCGGTCTCCACGCTCAAGGCCCGCGATAGAAGCTATGCAATAGCTTAAAAAAACCGCATCAAAAGTCAATTCGCTGAGTAGCTATGATGCCACAGACAGACACACAGACGCCTCAAACTTGTAACATCCCTCTTTTTAGTCGGGGGTTAAACATAGAAAATAGAAAGTAGAAAGAATGTTTCAAATCCTATCCCTCCACCGTGTTTCAGATCGTCTGCCGTACTCAGTGCGCGTGCTGCTGGAGTCGTGCGTCAGGAATTGCGACAACTTCCAGGTCTTGCAGAAGGATGTGCAGAACGTGCTGGACTGGGAGACCAACCAGGCCGGCGAGCCGGTTGAGATCGCCTTCAAACCCGCCAGGGTCATTCTGCAGGTGAGCTGATAATCTATATAGAGGGTAATTTGTAAAACACTAGTAACCTCTTAGGTGCTAGTTAAGTACATCAACAAGAACATAAAACTGTGTCAGATTTTCATACAAAAATAAAAATATTTAAATTGAACGTTCTAAATATTACGAAGTCTATGCGAAGTAAGCGATAGTACAATAGCAGAGGGGATCGGTTATCTTGTGGCGGGGGTAATTGATGCGCTTGCGTCGCGTAGTACAGACAGAGTTAAAATGTGTTAGATAGAACAACAAAATCTTGAAGGTTAGTTTTTTGTAAATGTAGTCATAGAACAATAGTTGTTGTTTATGATGTTAGTAATACAGTCCTGCAAGGTTGTTAGTGTTTTACAGATAACCCTGTATATAAGGAAGTCGTGGTAGCTACACTATTTATAACTCACTAACGACCCGCCCTGGGTTCAAACCCGTCGTGCTATCAGTAACTTCCTTTTCTTTCATAGCACTCTTCACACAATCCATCCATTTTTTCTTTGGCCTCCCTCTCCCTCTCCACCCATCCATATACTCAAAACTCTTTGAGTAACATGCGTTTCATCTTTAGAGGGTATGCGGAACAGAGAGTAAAGTCCCACATACCTCCTTTGAAAAGGGAGGATCCTCCGGCCAGACAGGGTGTTATTATCTGGTGGGCGACTGCCCGATAGTTGGTGTCGGGCTGTCGTATATGTTCAAATCGCGCGGAGAACTTTAATTGCGCGATGCAGGATTTCGTATTTTCTTCGTAGTTCTTATGTGGCGTCATAGATGTCGCTACACATCCCTCCTCTTTACATGACCTTGACCATACCAAGACAAACGGTTCCTTTCAATTTTTCAGTCACTGGCGCCACTTTCAAACTTCCTCTGAAATTTTCTCGTCACACTATTGCACCATACATCCATCTCAGCATTCACATCTCCGCCACTTGCAATCTTTTTTCATCCGTCTTTTTCACAGTCCACCATTCTGAACCATACAGTACGACAGGTCTTATTACGGACTTGTAAATTTTGCCCTTCAACTTGAGGGGCATCCGTGGGTCACAAGTTGTTCCAGTGACCTGTCGCCACTTCATCCATCCTGAATTGATCCGATTATAAGGCATGTTCATTAACCACCACAATTCGCCACCAGGACCTAACAGGAGTACCAGCTGTGGTAGACTTCGCAGCCATGAGAGATGCAGTCAAGAACCTCGGCGGGGACCCTCAGAAGATCAACCCTATCTGCCCGGCTGACCTGGTCATTGATCACTCGGTGCAGGTGGACTTTGCTAGGAGGTAAGTGTTATAAACAAAAGTCAAAATTAGGTGCAAGTTATTTAAGTTGAAATTTAAGATATGAAACCCTGTTATATTTATTTATTCCATTTTAAAGAAGGCTTACAGACTAACAAAATAATTGATATACAAAGTGTGATATTTTCAAATTGCTAATTACAAGCCTCCACACGTAGACAAAAATAAAATGCAAGCCATAAAGCCCGCTTGACCTACCACTGCCTCACACCTAAATCATAGAAGACAACCAATCAAAAGACGTGTGGCACTCGGAGACTGCCGCGGTAAAGCTATTGCATAGCATTTTTTATCAACTTATGCAATTATCATAGAAAAATATTATTTGTGATTGAAGTTGACAAGTTGCCATGACAACCATTTAGTACGGTTAGTTACGGTATTTCTGGATTCGGTCTCCACGCTCAAGGCCCGCGATAGAAGCTATGCAATAGCTTAAAATAAAATAAAACAAAAATCCAAACTTTAAACTTCGCGCGCCTACGCAGCTACGCGTTGCCACTTTGTGTTGTCCGTAATAAAAAAAAAATATTAATAAGATACGATACCTTAAGCGAGTTTGTCAATCTGACCGCAATCTCTCCGATCTCACTCTAACACTTAACCCTTCAGATACCGTCAATTAGAGACACAATAGTAAGACAATAGATGCGCGGCCACCGGGTGTCGCTTGGGGATTCATGAATTAACAGCTCGAATCATCATCATCTTCCTGCCCTTGTCCCGTTTTATTTGGGGTCGGCGCAACACGTTTTTTTCTTCCATTCTGTCCTGTCACTCGTCACGCTATCACTAACTCCCTTTTCTTTCATATCCCTTCTAACAAAATCCATCCATCTTTTCTTTGGCCTCCCTCTCCCCCGCCGTTCATCCACATAACAGCTTAACAGCTCGAATATATAATAAAAATAATAGTAATAATAAAGATTTTAATATTACATCCATTTCATTAAAATTTATGTCTAAAATGATGAAATTTAAAATTTAATATAATGAAATGAATACTTAAAATATTGAAATGAATGTTTAATATAATGTAATGAATGTTTTATCAAATTATATTTAGAATAAGTTAGTCTATAATTTCTTTTCACTCTATCTAATATTGTCTTTTGCTGTGCCCAACAGGGTCCACAATTGTGTCTTCATTTTTCACCTACCACCTATGCATGTACATTGTGGAATGCAATCAATAATTGAGTATTGAGTAAAGAAAGAGATGAACACTAATGCGTTGTTGTCTTTTTCTACCTCAAAGGTTTTTATGAGGCTTTATCTTCTATCTCTATTTTTAGCCTAGAGGTCCAGAACAGATTGGAGGTGTGGGGGCACAGACTGGAGAGTGTTGGCCTGAAATTGAGCAGAACCAAAACAGAGTACTTGTTCTGCGATTTCGGCGGTCTCTCCAATCCTGTGCCTTTATCTCTCGCCGGAACGCCCATACCGATCTGTTCCGACTTTAGGTACCTAGGGTCGCTCGTCCAAGGGGATGGTGAGGTAGACCGAGACGTAACACATCGGATCAACGCAGGATGGATGAAATGGCGACAGGTCACGGGAACCACTTGTGACCCACGGATGCCCCTCAAGTTAAAGGGTAAAATCTACAAGTCCGTGATAAGGCCTGTCGTACTGTATGGATCAGAATGTTGGGCTGTGAAAAAGATGGATGAAAAAAGATTACATGTAGCAGAGATGAGAATGTTAAGATGGATGTGTGGTGTGACAAGAATGGATAAAGTGAGAAATGAGTATATTAGGGGAAGTTTGAAAGTGGCGCCAGTGACTGAAAAGTTGAAAGGAAATCGTTTGTCTTGGTATGGTCATGTGAAAAGGAGGGACGAAACGCATGTTGCTAAAAAAGTTATGAGTTTACATGTGGATGGACGGCGGGGGAGAGGGAGGCCAAAGAAAAGATGGATGGATTGTGTGAGAAGTGATATGAAAGAAAAGGGAGTTAGTGATAGCGTGACGAGTGACAGGACAGAATGGAAGAAAAAAACGTGTTGCGCCGACCCCAAATAAAACGGGACAAGGGCAGGAAGATGATGATCTTCTATCTCTATTTTTGCTATAAAAACATCAAGTTTTTAGGCTGTGTGGGTAAAATATAATATTGTTTGTGAGCTCATCGAACATTTCTGTATTAAAATAAAGCTCGGCTTTGGAAAAGGTATGAATAAATGAATTATTTTTCTTTCTTTCTATTTCTAGAAAGGAACCCGCCGTGCAAAGCCGGGGCGGGTAGCTAGTAGTATCTAAGAACGGTCTCGATAACGTCAGCTTTCAAATAAAAAAAAAACGCATCAAAATCGGTCCATTCGCTTTGGCGCTACGATGCCGCAGGCAGACACAGACACCTCAAACTTATAACACCCCTCTTTTTCGTCGGGGGTTAAAAAAGTATTGGAAAAAATCTGAAAACTGTCTTCGTAAGTCAATTCGGAAATTTAACTATTTTTAACCGACTTCGAAAAGGAGGAGGTTCTATATTCGGCTGAATTTATGTTTTTTATTTTTTTCATAGATAAGTTTGTATGGAACTCTCAGAGCGAAGCTCCGACTCGTTTTTTCTAAAACCTCCTTCGTGTTTACTTTCAGCCCAGACGCGCTCAACAAGAACCAAGAGCTGGAGTTCGAGAGGAACAAGGAACGCTTTCAGTTCCTCAAGTGGGGCGCGCAGGCCTTCGACAACATGCTCATCGTGCCGCCAGGCTCTGGCATCGTCCACCAGGTATGCTGTCATATCATCACCCTCCCCGCTACTGTCCCTATCTCACAAACTGGCGTATCTGCAATGATATTACCTACGTACGGAGAGCAGTGGTTTTTTTTTTGTCGTTGGGGAAAATCATCTTATGACATAACCCGCTTTAGGGTGGAGCGGGAGATAATGTCAGACTCTTACTGACAAAAAACCCGACGCCGTTCCTTCTAGCCTTTATACCGGGGCTCAAGTTTCCTTTCGGATAACCCCGGCCCCGGTAGGCTTCGACCCAGCTGGGCCCCTCCTGTTGCTGACAACTCCTTGGGGCGCGAACGGAGAGCAGTGGTGGCCGAGTGGTTACGGGACTTACGAGTTGTAGGTTGCGGGTTCATACCCAGCCAGGCGCATTACTTTGTCTAATTTATTTCATCATCATCATCTTCCAGCCCTAGTCCCATTTTTATTTGGGGTCGGTGCAACACGTGTGGGGTCGTTTGTTTTTTCCTTCTGTACTGTTACTCATCACGCTATCACTAACTCCCTTTTCTTTCATATCACTTCTCACACAATCCATCCATCTATTTTTTGGCCTCCCTCTCCATCCATTTACATGTAAACTCATAACTCTTTTATTTATTTCATCACAACTGCTCTCAAAACTGTGAAGGAAAACATCGTGAGGAAACTGGCATGTTCTAGAACCGAAAATTCGAAGACATGTGACATTCCCCAACCCGCACTGGGCTCGCGTGGTGGATTACGGCTCATTCCTGGAGGTCTGAGTCCCAGCAGTGGCAACATTATAAGGTCGACTATGCTAAACATATAATATTTTGGTTGTTTCAGGTCAATCTGGAGTACTTGGCTCGCGTGGTGTTCAGTGGGGAGCTCCTGCACCCCGACTCCGTGGTGGGCACCGACAGCCATACTACCATGATCAACGGGCTTGGAGTAGTCGGCTGGGGCGTGGGCGGTGAGGCGTCAACATCATTATCTTTTTTTGCTTCCAAGGCATCCTAGGGTACAGTAGGGTAGACTAGAGTAGAGTGGGGTAGAGAAGGATAGATCAAGGTAAAATAGGATACAGTAGAGTAAAATATAGATAGAGTAGGGGAAAGTAGGATAGAGTAGGGTAAGTAGGGTAGGGTAGGGTAAAGTATGATAGAGTAGGGTAAAGTAGGATAGAGTAGGGTAAAGTATGATAGAGTAGGGTAAATTAGGATAGAGTGGGGTTAGTAGGGTAGGGTAAAGTATGATAGATTAGGGTAAAGTAGGATAGAGTTGGGTAAAGTAGGATAGAGTAGGGTAAAGTAGGATAGAGTAGGGTAAAGTAGGATAGAGTAGGGTAAAGTAGGATAGAGTAGGGTAAAGTAGGATAGAGTAGGGTAAAGTAGGATAGAGTAGGGTAAAGTAGGACAGAGTAGGGTAAAGTGAGATAGATTAGGTTAAAGTAGGGTAGAGTAGAGTAGGGTAGAGTTGGCTTGAATAAAGTAGGGTTAGTTCGTATTATATAGCCCACAGAGACTGCATAAGAAGTATTGTGATTCAATGTTTTTAATTTTGTCATGGTCCAGGAATCGAAGCTGAAGCCGTGATGCTGGGGCAAGCCATCAGCATGCTGCTGCCCAAGGTGGTCGGCTACAAGCTGATCGGGGAACTGAACCCGCTCGTCACCTCCACGGACCTGGTGCTCACTATCACCAAGGTAACATATTGATGTTCATCGGTCTAGCTTGTGAGAGGCTGCGCTAACGCTGCGTTTTCAGGACTTACACACAGATAGCAGAATTATATGTTTAATAGTACATTGCTACCCTAGGGGTAAAAGTTACTTATATAGTCCCGAGCAGGAGTTTCGTGCGTATCTTTTTCTCCTCCTCGGTCAAAAATCCAAACAACCTTTGGTCTGTAAAAAATTACTTTTAGCTAAGACCGCCCATTGTGACACCCTATTAATTTTAAGTTTCTTATGCAGTACAATAATAGTAGATTATGCACCGAGGGGCTAAAGTTGTGTCTTATGTCACGGGCGTCATATTGAATCTCAGCGCAATGAAGGATTCGGGATTTAACTCACGAGCAAAGCGAGGGAGTTAATACAAGAATCCTGAATGCAGCGAGGGATTCAAGCTAGCCCAAGGCAAAGACACCTTTAGCCCAGAGGAGGATACTCTACTTTTTACACCTACTGTGAGAAAATAATAGTAACATTATTGACCAGCGGGTCATAATGAAATCCAGTACAACATTATTGACCGGCTGTGCCCCCGGCCACTAATGACTCACTTTAGGTTAAGGTTGCTTGACATATAATTTGACATTTTCGAGCAGGTGGTGTAAAAAGAATTTATCTATCTATCTATCTTTCGCGTCCGAGTGTTGCAAGAGGGCCAATAGTTCGAAGTTCTTTTTTTTTTAACAATTTTATATCTCGCCGTAATGGATTGGCTGTATAGAAATGTGAAAATAGAATTAGATTGTTTTTTTAGTTTGTTATATGCCAGTTGAAAGTGATTTTCCCTAAGGCTGAAAAGTATTACTTTTAACACGCTCCTCAGTTAAAACTACTTTCAGAGTATGAGTAATGAAAAGATTGTTTTCCCCAGCACCTCCGGTCCCTCGGCGTGGTGGGCAAGTTCGTGGAGTTCTACGGCCCCGGCGTGTCGGCGCTGAGCATCGCAGACCGAGCCACCGTCGCCAACATGTGTCCCGAGTTCGGCGCCACCGTCGCACACTTCCCTGTCGACGAGCGTTCGCTGCAATATCTCACGCAGACTAGTAAGATGCTTCTCGTATTAGGCCGTATACAGTAAGAAAGCTGGCAGCCTCCGCCGACCTAACAGCGCCTATCGGAACCGGCGATCTAACAGCGCCTATCGGAACCGGCAATCTAACAGCGCCTATCGGAACCGGCGATCTAACAGCGCCTATCGGAGCCGGCGATCTAACAGCGCCTATCGGAGCCGGCGATCTAACAGCGCCTATCGGAAACGGCGCTCTTACAGCGCCTATCTAAACCGGCCGTCGCCGATTTACCAGCGCCTATCGGAACCAGCCTTCGCCGATCTACCAGCGAAAAAAAAATAAAAAACAAACTGTCCAATCAAGTTAATAATTTTGTATGGTGAGGCTGATTTTTTTTTCCGTTTCCTGAAAAAAAATCTTCTGGAAGGTTGTTCAGTTTCGACTACCGAGCAAGCCAAAAGTTTGTGGAGGACTGTCCCTTACACCTTGTATATGTCCACTGTTGGACATAGGCCTCCCCCAAGTGTCACTACAATGAACGATCTAACTAAAAACTAATATTAACGTTCTTCTTTACCAGACCGGTCCAATGAGAAGATCGCCATAATAGAAGCGTACTTGCGCGCCACCAAGCAGTTCAGAGACTACAACAACCCTGCACAAGACCCTGTCTTCTCTGAGGTAGGTTCGCATTCTTGTTAATTAACAAAGAAAAAAAAACCAGGTAAATACGAGTCCGACTCACGCACTGATGGTTGGTTCCGTACAAACTTACCCATGAAAACAGTATGAATTAAGTTAAGAAGATTAAATAGCAAAATATGTTTACTTTTTGTGCCTAGAAAAAAAAATGCCCGAATTTGTATGTGAATTCATACCAACTTGCTTGAATCCAATTTTACTCTCAAGAGTTCAGTTATTATTTAAAAACGCCTGAACATATTTCATGGCAATCATTAACCGTCGTGAATATTATCATTTGAATAGAGAACCTCCTCCTTTTTTTTAAGTCAGAAAAAAAGGAATTTAAATTGTTCCGGGTTGTTCGTGGCCATTTACCCGCTAGATGGCGCTGAAGTCAACATTTTCAGTTTTTTTGCGTGTAATCGGAACAATATTAAGTCACAGAAATAGTAGAGCGGAAATCGGACATATGTTTATGTGATGAGCATGATCATTTGTTCTGTGCCTGGTTGTAATTTGTCTATAACATGTCGCACCTCCGCTCAAATAGTGTCACAACTCAAAAATCAACGACTGTAAATTGTAATAAATTTAGGGATAAATAAATAAAATGGGTCTCCTGTGGCTAAATAATTGAACTTCAAATACACACACTAAGCATAAAGTATGATAAATTCTGAAATTAATAGCATAATTATCAGCAAACTAAGCAAAAAACATTTTTTTGGGTTGTGACACTATTTGAGCGGAGGTGCGATGTATTTATTTAGAACTATATAAGTATGTTTATCAGTTGTCTAGTACCCATAACACAAGCTCTGCTTATCTTGGGACTAGACGGCGTTGTGTGATAGTTGTGGAATATATTAAGCTATTGCATAGCTTCTATCGCGGGCCTTGAGCGTGGAGACCGAATCCAGAAATTCCGTAACGAAAAAAACCTAACACCCCGCACTAAATGGTTGTCATGGCAACTTGTCAACTTCAATCACAAATAAGTTGATAAAAAATGCTATGCAATAGCTTTACCGCGGCAGTCTCCGAGTGCCACACGTCTTTTTTTTTATTATTATTCCACTTTATCGAAATCAGTCAAATTATCGCCTCAAAATCCATCTGAACTGGACTGTGAACTGTTTTCAGGTAGTGGAACTGGACCTGTCCACAGTGGTGACGTCAGTGAGTGGACCGAAGAGGCCACAGGACCGAGTGTCCGTGTCGGTCATGAAGAAGGACTTCCAGGAATGCTTGACTAATAAGGTACGTTTGTTTGTTACTTATATAGCAAACTAGCTTTTGCTCGCGCGGCTTCGCCCCGCTCTTCCCTACTATACCCAACTCTACCCTACTATACCCTATTGTACCCTACCCTATTCTACCTACTCTACCCTACCCTACTCTACCCTTCTCTACCCGACTCTACCCTTCACTACCCTTATTTTTTTTTTCCCTAAAAAACCTTCTCCTCACAACAAAAAAAGAATTCGCGAAATCGGTTCAGCTGTTCTCGAGATTTGCGCTTACAAACACATTTAGAGATTCATTTTTATATTATAGAAGATGTGCGTTGCGGAAATAGTGACGTTGGGCATTGCACGTCGCTATACTCGGGAGCCTGTGGTTTAAAGTTTTGAAATATTTGTAAAGTGCGTTTCACTTAAAACGTTCCTTTTTGGCATAATGTTGGCTCCCTTGTCTGTCTACACAAAAAAGAAAGGAAAAAGGAAAAAGTTGCCTACTCTACCAAAATTGTTCCCCGAAAAGCGAAACAAAATCGATTTTAACGGTAGTTGCAACGCTTTTTGGAGAATTTTGAGAGGAATGGGATTTTATTTAAAAAAAGCAGGTCTAAAAGGAAGTCGTTAATAGAGAGGTGATATTGTGGCGTAGCGTTTTCGTTATTTGAAAGAATTGCAGGACAATCGGAATGGAGCCCAGCGTCCTAAACTTTATACAAAAAATTTGTAAGTATAAAGTTTAGGACGCTGTTAAAAGTAACGAAGTATCAGTTAATCTCCCTAATATTAAGTAATTTAATTGCTAAAAATATTGCAACACGGTTTTTCCGTATTGCCAACATTACGGCAAAGGAACCTCTTAAGTGAAACGCACTGTACTTCTATGGACAGCGAGAATATGCGTGAAGTGGCCAGACATTCTGACTTTAGGATGTCTGGACCACATTTTTTTTTCATGATTCCAAACTCTGGTAATTTATCTTTTTGCAAATACCTACAATCTTATTAGTGCCCTCCACATATGATTTTTATCAACTTTGTTTCGGGAACGTTAAATGTGCAGAACCTGAGACACCCCAAATGATTTTTAATTTAATTGACCTGATTCTGTGAGAAAAAAAAAACATTAAAAAAAAAAAAAGATTTTGTGTGCAATTTTAGTTTGTTTAAAATTAATAACTGCATTGAAATAAGAACTTTTATTATTCCGTGTGTGAGAAAATTTGATTGGACTACAACCATTTGTGTTTGTTTACCTATTTCAGTGGGTTTGCGCACGTGATGGCTAGACCTATTCATAAATAGACAGGGCGACATTTTTAATTAAGGTTTTTTTTTTAAATGTAACCTATATTAAAAAGTGGTTTAATTGATTCTGCTCGTTATTCTGATCAAACTATTTTCAGGTTTTGCACATTTCACGTTACACCTTGTATATCAGGTTTTTTTTTTCAAAATGCTTAATCATATACCACGGAATAAAGAAAACTAGAGGAAGTGCCTCTTAAATATGGCGCCTGTGTCAACAGTAGGCGAAATTCGCCTATTACATATTATGTACTAGTGCAGGTGAATATGGCATCTATTTCAAAGGCACTAGCGTTCTGAATAGAATAAATTGGTTACACCGCCATCTAGCGTTGAGTAGCCGAACTCGTTGTAAATTGGTTAAAACTTCTTTATTGTTCGTGTCATGTCAAATAATAACAACTTTCTTACGTTGTAATAGGACCTAATTTATGAAAGCAATAAGAATATGATTTGTAAAAGTTAAGTTTGTAATTCGTAGCTTCGTAGCCAATCATATTACTGTTTTTATGTGTGTAATGTACAATTTGATACGCAAATGTGTGAGTTTGGCGACACTGGTTCCCGTGCTTAGCCACGTTAGGGGCACTTCTACCTATATTTTCTGTTCTGTGAGAAAAACTATACACTTATCAGAAAACCTAAGTCCTACACCTGAATTTACCTTATACTATTTACCTTTGAAGAAATAATGATGCTACTTGAAACCCGTTGAAATGAGGATAACATAATTGGTAAAAATATCCATTAACAACAGTGATCACTACACCCAGTGACAGAATCATAAACATGTCTCCTGGGTGAGTGACTACTACTGCTGAATGATTTATTACAACACACTCTCTGGCGATGACTCTTCTTAGCGTGATGTAAAATGATGATAGTGTCAGTCAGCAATAGTAATCAATACACCCAGTGACAGAATCATAAACATGTCTCCTGAGTGAGTGACTACTACTGCTGAATGATTTATTAAAAATTACAACACACTCCCTGGTGATGATTCTTCTTAGCGTGATGACAAATGATGATAGTATCAGTCAGCAATAGTAATCAATACACCCAGTGACAGAATCATAAACATGTCTCCTGAGTGAGTGACTACTACTGCTCAATGATTTATTACAAATTACAACACACTCCCTGGTGATGATTCTTCTTAGCGTGATGACAAATGATGATAGTATCAGTCAGCAATAGTAATCAATACACCCAGTGACAGAATCATAAACATGTCTCCTGAGTGAGTGACTACTACTGCTCAATGATTTATTACAAATTACAACATACTCCCTGGTGATGATTCTTCTTAGCTTGATGGCAAATGATGATAGTATCTCTCAGCAACAGTAATCACTACACCCAGTGACAGAATCATAAACATGTCTCCTGAGTGAGTGACTACTACTGCTCAATGATTTATTACAACACACTCTCTGGCGATGACTCTTTTTAGCGTGATGAAGAATTATGATAGTGTCAGTCAGCAATAGTAATCAATACACCCAGTGACAGAATCATAAACATGTCTCCTGAGTGAGTGACTACTACTGCTCAATGATTTATTACAACGTCGTGGTGATGACTCTTCTTAGTGGGATGGCAAATGATGATAGTGTCACTCAGCAATAGTAATCAATACACTCAGTGACAGAATCATAATCATGTCTACTGAGTGAGTGACTACTACTGCTCAATATTGTGTTAAGACATACACTCTGATGATTATTCTTTTTGCTTCCGCTTATTGCTGCCATCTAAAATTCGGGATCACAAAAAAGTATGTATGTACTAGTGCAGGTGAATATGGCATCTATTTCAAAGGCACTAGCGTTCTGAATAGAATAAATTGGTTACAGCGCCATCTAGCGTTGAGTAGCCGAACTCGTTGTAAATTGGTTAAAACTTCTTTATTGTTCGTGTCATGTCAAATAATAACAACTTTCTTACGTTGTAATAGGACCTAATTTATGAAAGCAATAAGAATATGATTTGTAAAAGTTAAGTTTGTAATTCGTAGCTTCGTAGCCAATCATATTACTGTTTTTATGTGTGTAATGTACAATTTGATACGCAAATGTGTGAGTTTGGCGACACTGGTTCCCGTGCTTAGCCACGTTAGGGGCACTTCTACCTATATTTTCTGTTCTGTGAGAAAAACTATACACTTATCAGAAAACCTAAGTCCTACACCTGAATTTACCTTATACTATTTACCTTTGAAGAAATAATGATGCTACTTGAAACCCGTTGAAATGAGGATAACATAATTGGTAAAAATATCCATTAACAACAGTGATCACTACACCCAGTGACAGAATCATAAACATGTCTCCTGGGTGAGTGACTACTACTGCTGAATGATTTATTACAACACACTCTCTGGCGATGACTCTTCTTAGCGTGATGTAAAATGATGATAGTGTCAGTCAGCAATAGTAATCAATACACCCAGTGACAGAATCATAAACATGTCTCCTGAGTGAGTGACTACTACTGCTGAATGATTTATTAAAAATTACAACACACTCCCTGGTGATGATTCTTCTTAGCGTGATGACAAATGATGATAGTATCAGTCAGCAATAGTAATCAATACACCCAGTGACAGAATCATAAACATGTCTCCTGAGTGAGTGACTACTACTGCTCAATGATTTATTACAAATTACAACACACTCCCTGGTGATGATTCTTCTTAGCGTGATGACAAATGATGATAGTATCAGTCAGCAATAGTAATCAATACACCCAGTGACAGAATCATAAACATGTCTCCTGAGTGAGTGACTACTACTGCTCAATGATTTATTACAAATTACAACATACTCCCTGGTGATGATTCTTCTTAGCTTGATGGCAAATGATGATAGTATCTCTCAGCAACAGTAATCACTACACCCAGTGACAGAATCATAAACATGTCTCCTGAGTGAGTGACTACTACTGCTCAATGATTTATTACAACACACTCTCTGGCGATGACTCTTTTTAGCGTGATGAAGAATTATGATAGTGTCAGTCAGCAATAGTAATGACTGCACCCAGTGACAGAATTATAAACATGTCTCCTGAGTGAGTGACTACTACTGCTCAATGATTTATTACAACGTCGTGGTGATGACTCTTCTTAGTGGGATGGCAAATGATGATAGTGTCACTCAGCAATAGTAATCAATACACCCAGTGACAGAATCATAATCATGTCTACTGAGTGAGTGACTACTACTGCTCAATATTGTGTTAAGACAAACACTCTGATGATTATTCTTTTTGCTTCCGCTTATTGCTGCCATCTAAAATTCGGGATCACAAAAAAGTACAAAAAATCAGGCGAGAGGTAAACTCGAATTATTTGCTGATAAATACCTAAATAAAATAAAAAATGAAGTTATGACAATGCGTAAATAAATAATAATAAATCACTATTAGTAACAACATTCAGTAGAAGAATTAAAAAATACATTGTTTCTACCGTCAAATAAAATCGAACACATCATTGCCACAAAATAGATAGGTACAGAAGACGATCTCATATATGCACTTCACTTTGGGCACGCCACGATTATGCCGGTAAGTCCCCTCTTTGAGGCGTGACTAGAAAGACCTCACGACGTCCGTACCTTCCGCATGACGCAGGTCCTCACCGGACATGGCAAGTTCGGGAGGGACCTGTTTTAGATTAAGTCGGAAGAGACGCCCGGGTATCGCCACTGTGCGCAACGCCCGGAGGACACGGTGGAGCACACAGTCGAGGTGTGCCCTGCCTGGTCGGAGCATCGCCGTGCCCTCGTGGGGGCGATCGGCGGCGGGGACCTCTCGCGCCGGGCCCTGGTCGAGGCCATGGTCAGGAGCGAGGAGGAATGGCAGGGATAAAATCGTGAATAAAAATCAGCTGTTCAGTACATTTATGTTTGCCGAATGTATTGAACAGCTGATATTTTTTTCGCGATTTCGGCTTTGCTCCTATAATATTTTTTTTTTTTTTTTCAGAAAATGCCTAAGGCATTAAGTCCGCCTCTGTACTTTGTGTGCATAAAGCATTAAATAAATTAATAAGCACAATCACGTGTTTAAGTAACGTACACTAATGGCCAGTCACCCTATATATTTTGTGCCATTGCTTACCCGTCATTAATAAGTTGTTAAAAAGCGATTAGGAAATACAATTGAAATATCACATTACATAATTAAACGTCATTAGATAAGCAGCTATAATAATGGTATGATAAGTCATTTTGATATAAAAATAAATTCCTTCATAGTAAGTTCGTTTTACATATCGCATCTCCGCTCAAATAGTGTCACAATTCAAAATCAAATGAATTATTGAAAAAAACGCCTTTACGAGTAAATTCCAATAATTCAAGGATATGACGCAACAAATAAATAAATAAAAAATGGTTGGTACTGTTGACTAATAATTAAAATACAAATATGACACTATCTGCCCTTACAGCTTGATGAATTCTGAAATGAATAGCATAGTTAGCAAAAATATTTTTTTGAGTTGTGACACTATTTGACCAGAGGTGCGATATAACAAACCAGCTTTGAATGAAAATCATTTTTTCATAGCTAGCTTTTTTAGTTCGGTATACCTATATAATTAATACTCGCCAAGACGAATCCCAAACTAAGCCCAAACTCGATGGGGTTGTGTCGTTTAACTATCAAGTTCCTATAGCCACCTTCCGGTATTATGCAAAATAAAAAGTTCTTAGTTATAATAAACATGTCTAATGAGTCTAGAAATAGCAGTTTTTAGACAAAATTAAACAAAAAGTATCCGATGCATGATGATCAGTTTCACTCAACTGTAGTTATCACTACACCCAGTGACAGAATTATAAACATGTCTACTGAGTGAGTGATCACTTCTGCTAAGAGCCTGATAGTTGCTGGAAAAAGGCAAACAACAATACAAAATCTTGTAAAACTCAGCAAATAAAATATTGGAAGCAAAAAAATTAATATGGCATAGTTCCTGTTGTTGATGATGACGTATGTCACTCAGCAGTAGTTATTAAACTCCCAGTGACAGAACTTTGAACTTGTCTACTGAGTGAGTAACAACTACTTCTGAATTACAATAAAAACATAAATGGATGATCACTTCTGCTAAGAAAACAAAATCAGTGTCACTCAACAGTAGTTATCACTATACCCAGTGACAGAATTATAAACATGTCTACTGAGTGAGTGATTACTTCTGCTGAGAGCCTGATAGTTGCTGGAAAAAGGTAAACGTCAACACAAAAGCTTTTAAAAATCAGCAAATAAAATTATGGTAGAAAAAATTCAACATTGTGTACTTTCTGTTGTTCATGACGACGTATGTCACTCAGCAGTAATCATCAAACTCCCAGTGACAGAATTTTAAACTTGTCTACTGAGTGAGTGACAACTACTTCTGAATTTCAAAACATAAATGTATTTATCACTTCTGCTAAGAGCTAAATGGTTGCTGGAAAAAAGTAAACGTCAACACAAAAGCTTTTAAAAATCAGCAAATAAAATTATGGTAGAAAAATTTCAACATTGTGTACTTTCTGTTGTTCATGACGACGTATGTCACTCAGCAGTAATCATCAAACTCCCAGTGACAGAATTTTAAACTTGTCTACTGAGTGAGTGACAACTACTTCTGAATTTCAAAACATAAATGTATTTATCACTTCTGCTAAGAGCTAAATGGTTGCTGGAAAAAAGTAAACGTCAACACAAAAGCTTTTAAAAATCAGCAAATAAAATTATGGTAGAAAAATTTCAACATTGTGTACTTTCTGTTGTTCATGACGACGTATGTCACTCAGCAGTAATCATCAAACTCCCAGTGACAGAATTTTAAACTTGTCTACTGAGTGAGTGACAACTACTTCTGAATTTCAAAACATAAATGTATTTATCACTTCTGCTAAGAGCTAAATGGTTGCTGGAAAAAAGTAAACGTCAACACAAAAGCTTTTAAAAATCAGCAAATAAAATTATGGTAGAAAAAATTCAACATTGTGTACTTTCTGTTGTTCATGACGACGTATGTCACTCAGCAGTAATCATCAAACTCCCAGTGACAGAATTTTAAACTTGTCTACTGAGTGAGTGACAACTGCTCCTGAATTACAAAAAAGAAAAACTGCTGCAGTGATGATTAGTGTCAGTCAGCGGTAGTTATCACTACACTCAGTGACAGAAACATAAATATGTCTACTGAGTGAGTGACTACTGCTGCTAATAGACTTAACATATTCAAAATCAACAAGCCAAATAAATGACTGTTAAAGATTGAATAAAAAAATTGCCATTTAACTTACCAGTTTTCTCACTCAAGCTCTGGACGATCTGGAAAATCAATCAAAATTTTAGTTTTTTTTTATTATTATTGATAGGCTCGCGTTTGACCACCATCTCACCTGATGGTAAGCGATGATGTGGCCGACGATGGAGCACGCTTGCCTAGAAGTAACCTATTCACATTTGACTTAAAGACCCAAGTTAGTGTTCCAAGTAACCCAAGTTATATGTTCAAGCTCCCAGTAGGTAACTAGGTACTGATTTTAATTCTAACACACCGTGGTTATTACTGTATGAAACACAGATTTATTGACTAAGACTTGCTGCTAAGTGGTTGACAAAAATTTATTAGTAAATTCAGTTTAATTATCACATAATGATACTTTGCAATAATATTGTAATGCAATGTAAAAAATCATTAAGAAAACCTAAAATCACACAGTATTTATTATGACACACAGACACAAATTATGAATTAAAATTGCCAAATACTCGATTTCCGTCGAAAGCTGACATATTCAATTAGAAGTTTATAAGAACATTTCAATAATGCCGATAAAGCGATAGAGTCATAGTCATCACGCTCCCAAAGGCAGGTTGTTTATCATGTCTACTGAGTGAGTGACAACTAACCCGAAGTCGCTAAACACACTTACAATATTTTTTTATGGTGGCAAGAAAAAAACATTTGCAGTACATGATATAAAAAAATACATTATTTTGTTATGTTACTAAAATAAACAATTAAATGAAGATGCGATGATTTATATCACTTAGCGATAGTCATCAAACTCCCAGTGACAGAATCATCAACATGTCTACTGAGTGAGTGATAACTATCTCAAAGTGAAAATTTTGCTAGCTTATATCTCCTCATAGTGATGGTTAAATACTACGATGATGCTTGAATCTCTTTGTAGCAGTTATCAATACACCCAGTGACAGAATTATAAACTTGTCAACTGAGTGAGTGATCACTACTACTGAGAGATAAAGTGGTAATAAACAAAAAATAGTAGAATAATAAAAAATATCTCTCTATCGGTATTCATTTCATCAAGTGCCAAAATAACATATGTCAGTACTTCTTCGGTCATTTAAGTACAGCCACAAAAATGCTATGGTTTGCATCATTTAACGGCAGTTATCAAACTCCCAGTGACAAAACTATAAACATGTCTACTGAGTGTACGACAACTGTCTCTAAATGACAAACTGTTCCACTCAGTTGAAGATAGTCGCCGCTCAGCAGAAGTTTCCACTACACCCAGTGACAGAATTATGAACATGTCCCCTGAGTGAGTGGCTACTACTGCTAAGAGGCAAATAATAAATAAAAAACTTAGAATGATGAAACAAATTAAAACAGGATTGTGGTGATCAATGTCATCTTGCGGCAGTGATCACTGCATCCAGTTACAGAATTTTTAACATGTCTCCTGGGTGAGTGATTACTACTGCTGAGACACACACAATGAAACAAAACGAAGAAGAATGATGAAATGAGATGATCAGTGTCATTTAGCGGCAGTGATCACTACACCCAGTGACAGAATTATAGACATGTCTCCTGAGTGAGTGACTACTACGGCTAAGAAACAAACACAGAATAATGTGATGACGAAATGAGATGATCAGTGTCACTCAGCGGTAGTATTCATTGCACCCAGTGACAGAATTATAAACATGTCTTCTGAGTGAGTGACTACTACGGCTAAGAAACAAACACAGAATAATGTGATGAAATAAAATGATCAGTGTCACTCAGCGGCAGTGTTCACTCCACCCAGTGACAGAATTTTGAACATGTCTACTGAGTGAGTGACTACTACTGCTATGAGACTAACATTTATAGTTATAAAGAGTAATGTGACGACACGAGATGATCAGTGTCACTCGGCAAAAATAATTACTGCACCCAGTGACAGAACTATGAACATGTCTACCGAGTGAGTAACTACTACTGCGAAGAGACAAACAATGATAAAAAATAAATAAAAAAATGAACAAATCAGAAGAGCGCTGTCATCCAGCGGTAGCGACCACTGGACCCAGTGACAGAAACATTAACATGCCTACTGAGTAAGTGACTGCTGCTACTAAACGACAAATGACAATGATAAAAAAAAACAATAATGAAGCAATGAGACGATCAGTGTCACTCAGCGGCAGTGTTCACTCCACCCAGTGACAGAATTTTGAACATGTCTACTGAGTGAGTGACTACTACTGCTACGAGACAAACCATAATAGAATCGGAATAGTGTGACGAAATGAGATGATCAGTGTGACTCAGCGGCAGTATCCACTAAACCCAGTGACAGAATTTTGAACATGTCTCCTGAGTGAGTGACTACTATAGCTAAGAAACAAACACAAAATATTGTGATGGAATGAGATGATCAGTGTCACTCAGCGGCAGTGTTCACTCCACCCAGTGACAGAATTTTGAACATGTCTACTGAGTGAGTGACTACTACTGCTACGAGACAAACCATAATAGAATCGGAATAGTGTGACGAAATGAGATGATCAGTGTGACTCAGCGGCAGTATCCACTACACCCAGTGACAGAATTTTGAACATGTCTCCTGAGTGAGTGACTACTATAGCTAAGAAACAAACACAAAATATTGTGATGGAATGAGATGATCAGTGTCACTCAGCGTCAGTATTCATTGCACCCAGTGACAGAATTTTGAACATGTCTACTGAGTGAGTGACTACTACTGCTATGAGACAAACCATAATAGAATCGGAATAGTGTGACGAAATGAGATGATCAGTGTCACTCAGGAGCAGTGTTCACTCCACCCAGAGACAGAATTATAAACATGTCTGCTGAGTGAGTGACTGCTACTACTAAACGACAAATGACAATGATAAAAAAAAAAATCAATAATGAAGCAATGAGACGATCAGTGTCACTCAGCGGCAGTGTTCACTCCACCCAGTGACAGAATTTTGAACATGTCTACTGTGTGAGTGACTACTACGGCTAAGGAACAAACACACAATAATGTGATGACGAAATAAGATGATCAGTGTCACTCAGCGGTAGTAATCATTGCACCCAGTGACAGAATTATAAACGTGTCTCCTGAGTGAATGACTACTATGACTAAGAAACAAACACAGAATAATGTGACGAAATGAGATGATCAGTGTCACTCAGCGGCAGTATCCACTACACCCAGTGACAGAATTTTAAACATGTCTACTGAGTGAGTGACTACTACTGCTATGAGACAAACCATTATAGAAACAAAAAAGAAAGTGACGACACGAGATGATCAATGTCACTCAGCGGCAGTATCCACTACATCCAGTGACAGAATTTTGAACATGTCTACTGAGTGAGTGACTACTACTACACTGAGATGCATAATTTTAATTATAGTTACAAAATATTTTAAATAAAATATCTTACCATTACAATTTCAGTTTCCACATCACGTTAAATATTCATATATCTTAAAAACTTACTTTTATAGTCACAAAACCGTAGTCACTTATTAAACTTTTTCACTTATTTCACTGTTATCACAAATACTACTAGATCGTACTTGTTCGAAAGCCAAGTGAGTACTGATTTAAATTTCGAATTACTATACTATTTATATTAAAATCACTAATGAGTTGTACCTGTACTTAATTAGGTAACTATAAGTATTTGACTAATGGAGGGAGATTATATCATTAGTAATTACTGATGACACCCAATAGATTTAAATGTATTTTCCTGGAATTGGGGATGAACACAAAAGTAGTAATTAATTAATGATAAGAATATGTGAGTGACAAAAATATGTTTTTAACTATCGGTCAAAATAAAATGCTAATAACTTTAATTTTTTTAGGGTTACATAACAAAATAATAATCAAATTTTATTTGTTTCTCTCAAAAAGATATATAGTTTAAAAAAACTTTTTCCAAAAAAAAAAATTATACCGACTTCAATATAAAATATTGGACAAGTGCGAGTCGAACTCGCGCACTGAGGGTTCCGTGCAAACTACAATAATTCCCGAATGGAGTCGCGCAGTTTTTTTCGATTTGCCAAATTTTTTTTTGTGACGTAGGTAACAACAATTTTACAATTTTCAGATTTATTTCTATATCTGTTCTATAAGACCTTGCTTTGTGCCATATTTCAGGATTCTGGGTCAACGGGAAGTAGCCTATAAATTTCGATCTTTGAGAGTATCCAAATATACGTTTTTTTTGCGACATAAACGGCCGAATCTTTTTAATTCGTTAACTTAGAAGTTTGATTTTTTCACAGCTTGAAGGAACCGCAGACCTGAGTAAATTGTTTTAATTTCAACTCGATAGTCACGTTCTCGAGATAAAGGGTCTTAACAGACAAACATACAACAAAGGGTTCCGTTTCTTCCTTTTGAGGTACGGATCCCTAAAAACACTGAAAAGTACAAAATAACTTTTATTTCGGAAGTCGGTGTTTCTATAATAGATAGTGTTGACTTTTCGTTATTTAACACCGACTTCCGAAATTAAAGTTATTTTGTACTTTACTATATTGCTTACTACGTTGCTTAGATTCCTCGTCTTTGTCTTAAAAACAAGCTTTTAATGAAAACATTTTTTTCAAAAACCTATATAATAAACCAGCTTTTGCCAGCGGCTTCGCCCGCGTACATAAAATATAGCCTATGTCACTCAGGAATAAAGCAGCTTTCTATCGGTGAAAAAATTTTAGCAATCAGACCAGTACTTCCAGAGATTACCCCCTACATACAAACTTACAAATTTTACCTCTTTATAATATTGGGCACGCCACGATTATGGCGGTAAGTCCCCTCTTTGAGGCGTGGCTGGAAAGACCTCACGGCGTCCTTACCTTCCGCATGACGCAGGTCCTCACCGGAGATGGCAAGTTCGGGAGGTTCCTGCATCGGATTCAAGCGGAAGAGACGCCCGGGTGTCGCCACTGTGCGCAACGCCCGGAGGACACGGTGGAGCACACCGTCGAGGTGTGCGCTGCCTGGGCGGAGCATCGCCGTGCCCGAGTGGGGGCGATCGGCGGCGGAGACCTCTCGCGCCGGGCCCTGGTCGAGGCCATGGTCCGGAGTGAGGAGGAATGGCAGGCGGTCGCCTCCTTCTGCGAAGCAGTAATGCTTGCAAAGGATGAGGCCGACCGCATCAGGCAACGGCGCCCTCGCCGCCGTCGCCGGGATTCCGATCCCGATTTCCGGCCACCGTAGACGCGGGCTCGCGGACGGCGAGCCATGGGTAGCTCGCTGTTCGATCGTCCGGTAATGGACCGAGTCCAAGACGTCGACGGCGCGCACTGTTCCCGCGCGCCTCAAGGAGTTGTCAGCAGCAGGAGGGGCCCAGCTGGGTCGAAGCCTACTGGGGATGGGGACAGGGTTGTCCGAAAGGGAGCTCGTGCCCCGGTATGAAGGCTAGAAGGAACGGCGCGGGGTTTTTAGTCAGTAAGTGTCTGACACTGTCTCCCGCTCCACCCAAGAGCGGGTTCGTCAAAGATGATTTTCCCAGTCCAAAAAAAAAAACCTCTTTATAATATTAGTATAGATACTCGTCAAGATGAATCATACGAGCCCAAACTCGATGGGGTTGTGTCGTTTAACTGCTAACTTCCTATAGCCACCTTCCGGATTCGGATCCATCATCAGATCAGCTCCTTTTAAAAACAGCTTGTTTTTTTTATTAAGTTCATTTGAGCAAGTTATCATTTATTTAGTATTCATTGTTAGGATGAATTTTATAGTGTGCGTGGGAGTTACATGACTTGATTCCGCCATCGTCTACCATCGGACAAATTGACAAATGACGTGTATCTACCCTTACATTGTTGACACCTTTACGGCCCGGACTAAGCGCTTCGCCGCGTCGTTTATTATCGAATATTACATCGAAGGACTGGAACAATTTGTTTGCTGCGTTCTTCCCATCCGATTATAATTTAGGTGTCTTCAAGGTTAGGGTGTATAAGGTCTTAATAAACTAGTGCGCCTCACCATCAACGATTGCATCACTGCTTACCATCAAGTGGGATCGCAGTCAAGCACTAGTTTTTAGCAGATTAAAAAAAAACTGTTTTGAACAGGAATTGCCATACGTACTATTTTAATGATTTTGTTTTTAAATAATTAAGAACGGAGGTACTTATAGAAACAAAGAGGTCCTAATTAATGAGTTTAGAATGTTGTTTGTTTGTATTATGAACCAGGGATGTTACGGAGCTTCGACTCCGGTTCCGTTAAGTCGGAACTTCCGATTATTATTACACCTTCGGTTCCGACTTCGGCTCCGACACTTTTAAATCGGAGGTCGAAGCATAACATAGCGGCGACGGCGGCCTGTGTCGACTGTTATGAACAGGTTCATAGATTTAATATAATATGTGTTCTTGTTTATTTGGAAATAATATGCAAATTTTTTTTTCATTGTTTGTGTTTTATTTTATAATTTAAAAAAAAATTATAAAAGAATGTTTTATTTGTCCGTAAATAAAAATTCTTTCTCATGCCACCACTTCTGACCCTGCCTCCGACTCCGATTCCGACTCCGATTCCGATTCCGATAAATCAAATTTAAAAACTCCGACTCCAAATTCGGTTCCGATAAAACTACCTCCGTTACATCCCTGTTATGAACCATAATTGAACTGTTCGAACCAATGATAGTTATTTGCGATCCTTTTTTCAGGCACTATCTTAATAGTAAGGATAGCCGGGCTGCCGGGGACTAGGGGCCATCTTGTTGTTGTGTAATTCATAGGGGGGGGGGGGGTTTGCCATAATCGCCACGCTTGGCACGCTATGACGTACCGGAAGACGCAGCGTTGGGAGGCCTCCAACAAGGTGGACCGACGACCTGGTGAAGGTCGCGGGAATCCGATGGATGCGTGACGCACAGGACCGGTCGTTGTGGCGACGCTTGGGGGAGGCCGATGTCCAGCAGTGGACGTCTTGTGGCTGATATGATTATGATGATGATGATCTTAATTCATCATCATCATCATCATCATCATCTTCCTGCCCTTGTCCCGTTTTATTTGGGGTCGGCGCAACACGTTTTTTTCTTCCATTCTGTCCTGTCACTCGTCATGCTATCACTAACTCCCTTTTCTTTCATATCACTTCTCACACAATCCATCCATCTTTTCTTTGGCCTCCCTCACCCCTTCCATCCATCCACATGTAAACTCATAACTTTTTTAGCAACATGCGTTTCGTCCCTCCTTTTCACATGACCATACCAAGACAAACGATTTCCTTTCAGCTTTTCAGTCACTGGCGCCACTTTCAAACTTCCCCTGATATACTCATTTCTCACTTTATCCATTCTTGTCACATCACACATCCATCTTAACATTCTCATCTCTGCTACATGATCTTAATTGAATAGGAATTAAATAAAAACTGCACAAATTTATGAAAAACATTGGTCATTGTATTCAAAATGCAATTATTATTGTTTATACAAGCTTTTATTTAGTTTCACCTGTCCCGATGTTTGTCTGTCATCAAATCTTGCAAATTAAATTTGATCCACTTCCCGTTTACCGATTGAGCTAAAATTTAGCATGCATGTGTAAATCAGATGACAATGCTAAATTATTATGACATGGAGCTGATCTGATGATGGAACCGGAAGGTGGCTATAGGAACTTGGTAGTTAAACGACACAACCTCATCGAGTTTGGGCGCGTGTGATTCGTCTTGACGAGTATTAATTATTTAGGTATAAAAATTAAACTGACTTCAATGTAAAAATACACTGAAAAGTACAAAATAACTTTAATTTTGGAAGTAGGTGTTTTTTTAATATATACCTAATTTTGTCTCTTCGTTATTTAACACCGACTTTCGAAATTAAAGTTATTTTGTACTTCTCAGTGTTTTTTTACATTGAAGTCGGTTTAATTTTTTTTTTTTTAAGTTTTTTATTTTTCACTTTTTTTATTAGTTATAGTACCACCACTAAAAAGTACCTACCCTTCAGCCAAACATAAAGTACCTTATAGCCAGAGTGCATCTCTGTCATCAATCATCTAACGATTCTAATAATCCCAAATACGGTTTTATTACATGAATTTACATTCCGGCTTTATCACCAGATCAGTTCGTTACATTTCTTTTCTTTCAGTCAGTCATCGACTACACGTATAAACAAAGCAATTTTACTTGTTACGACAATTCTGCTATGATTCTATGAGGAGTTCTGTTCCATATCTTCGAAGTTCATAATCAGATCATAACAATATTTCTATGGGACCAACTTGGAAGCATAACCTTTCAATCAAAAAAATTAAATTCAAAATCGGTCCACAATTGATCGAGTTATCGGTGAACATACAAAAAAAAAAACAAACATTCAGCCGAACATAGAACCTCCTCCTTTTTGAAGTCGGTTAAAAAGTGAAGTACATACATGAGATTGTCTACTGAACTTATCTATTTTGTGTTAAAAGTGTGTACATTAGCGCAGCGCAGTTTTTCCTCATTTGTTAAAATCCTTTATTTCTTCCATTAGTTGCTCGATTAGTAGATAACTCCCAGTAATACTATTTAGTGAAATAGCTTTATGATGATATGAGTCACTTCATAAGCTAATTCACCAAATCGCATGACTGAGCGGTGGTCGCCATCTTGATTTGATCAAAACCTAGAAAAAATTAATAAATCCTACTAATATTATGTATGTATGGATGGATGTATGGATGTTCACGCAAGGAAACACGCAAGGAAACTCTGAGCATAGCCCTTTCCATTGCTCTTTAGACGACTATAAGCCTTTGATGAAGCCCCTTGTGAGGGACCACGTTTCAGAGCTATATGACATCATTGGCAACACGCACTGATAGGTAGACTTTCGTCTTGAAATACATCTTCTTCTTTTCGTGTCGATGCTCCCAAACGATACTTTTTCTGACCAATATTTGGCAACCTGTACAGCTCTATTGTTGGCCTCGTATAGATCATGAAAACTGCAGGTGGTTACGCAGGATGGGCAGCATAGCAGGTGGCGCATGTTCTGTGGAGAGGCTCCACACTGGCACTGTGTTAGAGATAATAATAATATTTCACAACTATCACACAACGCCGTCTAGTCCCAAGCTAAGCAGAGCTTATGTTATGAATACTAGACAACTGATAAACATACTTATATATTTCTAAATACATACATATTATAGATACATTACACCCAGACACAGAACAAATGATCATGCTCATCACATAAACATTTGTCCTGGGTGGGAATCGAGCCACGACCTCCAGTATAGCAGTCAGGGCAACTAACCACTAGACCAACAGGCTAGTCAAGATGGGTCGAGGAAGTCCCATTTGGCCAGATTGTTTTTACAGTGGCTAACTGAGATACTATGTAGGACGAGAAAATCTTCAAATTCTTGGCTGAATGTCAAAGTGGGAACAACATTAGATCGACACGTGGGCTACGCCTGATTTGTACGAAAAGTCGCGTGGCGAGGCGTGGGTACATAAGACCCACGCCTCGCCACGCGACTTTTCGTAGTAGAGCTACATAAGAGCTCTACAAGTCTAGTTGCCATATAAAATGTATGGAGACCGACGCGTTCAGATCGGCGTATGGGGCACACGCAAGTTCAATGTACCTTAAAAATTTAGCAAAATTCGGGCAGATTGCATGACTTGATTCCGCCATCTCAATTCTTCCACCGGACAATCCGACATACGATGAGTATCTACCCATACGTTGTTGAAACCTCTACGGTCCGGACTAAGCGTTTCGCCTCGTCGTTTATACCGCGTACGTCGAAGGACTGGAACAATTTGCGTACTGCGGTCTTCACGTCCGATTATTATTTGGGTGCCTTCAAGGCTAGAGTGAATAGGCTCTTAATTCATGAATCCTCAAGCGACCACCGGTGGCCGCGCATCTATTGTCTTACTATTGTGTTTCTAATTGACGGTATCTGAAGGGTTAATCAACTAGTGCGCCTCACCATCAGAGATTGCATCACTGCTTAGCATCAGGTGGGATCGCAGTCAAGCACTAGTTTATATGAATTAAAAAAAAAAAAAAGTTTGAGATATTAATGCTAACATTCTATAAAACATGATAATGGTTCTTCTTTATCAGTAACTTCCTTTTCTTCTCATATCACTTTTCACACAATCCATCCATCTGTTCTTTGGCCCCCCGTTCTGAGTGACAGGACAGAATGGAAGAAAAAAACGTGTTGCCTTACTCCAAATAAAACGGGACAAAGGCAGGAAAAAGAAGAATAGTTCTTCTTTATATTACAGACAAATATAATATTTACTCACCAATTCAATAGTTTTTGTAATAATAACATTATTTGTGGTTTTAACATAATATATAGTGATGACATATACCTTATCGTTTTGTGGTTTAGTTAATTGTTAAAAGTGTGTATAGGATGATCAGTTTTTAACCGACTTCGAAAAGGAGGAGATTCTATAGCATAGCATAGTCGGCCTTCTAATGTTTCCACTGCTGGGACCCAGGCCTCCTCTCTAGGAGAGGGAAGGGGCCGTAATCCACCACGCGGGCCCAGTGCGTGTTGGTGGATGTCACATGTCTTCGAACTTTTTGGTTCTAGGACATGCCGGTTTCCTCACGATGTTTTCCTTCACCGTTTTGAGAGCAGTGGAGATTCTATGTTCAGCTGAATATACGTTAGGGGTTTTATATACCGATATCTCGGTCAATTGTGGACCGATTCTGAAATATATTTTTTTGAAAAGTAGTTTATGTTTATCTGATGATGAACTTAGAAGATATGGGACAGAACTCCTCATAGGATCACAGCAGAACTTTCGTTACAAGTAAAATTGCTTTGTTTACTAACATAGCAAGCTTTTATAGCTTGATATACCTATATAATTAATACTCGTCAAGACGAATCATACGAGCCCAGACTCGATGGGGTTGTGTCGTTTAACCACCAAGTTCCTATAGCCACCTTCCGGTTCCATCATCAGATCAGCTCCATGTCACAATAATTTTACATTGTCATCTGATTTACACATGCATGCAAAATTACAGCTCAATCGGTAACCGGGAAGTAAGTCAAATGTAATTTACAAGATTTGATGACAGACAAACATCGGGACAGGTGAAACTAAATAAAAGCTTGTAAATTGCCTGCCCTTATTTTAAACTTACTTCGGGTATTTTATGTTTCGCACTTTTTTTTTAGTACATTTACTAAAAAAACATACACCCTGTAAAGAATACCTCAAAAATTCCGGTATCTTTAATGGTAGTTAAATCAATTTTAATGATAACCTACATTTATTGTGGTTGAATTGATATCAATCATTATTTTGTGGCTGTTACTACGTTAATGAAGCTAGTTTTCTTATATCTATGAAGCTTTATTGTTTGAGTTTTTTTTTTACGAGTTTACATGTGGATGGATGGAGGGGGAGAGGGAGGCCAAAGAAAAGATGAATGGATTGTGTGAGAAGTGATATGAAAGAAAAGGAAGCTAGTGATAACTTGACGAATGACAGGACAGAATGGAAGAAAAAAACGCGTTGCGCTGACCCCAAATAAAACGGGACAAGGGCAGGAAGATGATAATGATGATAAGAAGATTCATTGTTTGACTTTTTGACTTGCTTGTTGGCCTAGAGGTCAGTGCTCCCACTGAGGACAAATGTTTGTATGTTGATCACGAGCGCTCAGCCGAGCACTCGGTACTGTGTTTACACATACCGAGTACTCGGCCGAGAGCACTGTCTCGCCTATTTACTCGGTACGTTACGTTGAGTACAGGTAAACCGGAGCGTGCATGCTGCACAACTGTGCAGGTTCAAGTTTATCTGACAGGTGTAATTGTGCAGGCAAACCTGTCAGGTATACTCTAACGTGTATGGCTATTCCTTTAGATTAGAAGAACAAATTTTTTGATGCACAGTTAAAAATCAATACTTATAAAATGCTTGGTTCTTAATGACTGACTGACGGATCAACGCACAGCCTAAACCGCTGATCGTAAAGACCTGAACCTTGGAGGGTATATTTGTATGACGTAGCCATCCGATAAGAAAGGATTTTTATAAAAACTACCCTAAGGGTCAACTCACACCAAAAGAGCGTCGAAGAGCAGCGAAGCGCAGCGCAGTTTCAGTGTCATATGAATGTTAACTTTATTTTCATTACTATAATAGTTATTATCGCATGAGAAACTCGAACAAGTCGCGCGGATGGAATTCCAGCGCCGCGGGCATCCGCGCGACTCGTTAGAGTTCGCGCTTTCGTTGGAGTTTCGAGTCTGCGCTTCGACGCTCTTTTGGTGTGAGTTGATCCTAAGGCTGCTCGCCCACGTCCGATAAATCGGTGACCGATTTTTTGTAGGTGAAAAATAAATAATAAAATAAAGAATAGTGCAACGCACACGACCTACAAAAAGTCGGTCAGAAATACAGAACAATGTCACAAATATACAAAATCGACCCGATTATCTGTCCTACAAAAAGTCTGACATGGGCGAGCAGCGTTATGGGGGTGAAAAGGGGGCAAAGTTTGTATGAGACAACTTCATTCCTTGGTCCAATCTACTGCAGATTTTGCATGAACATTCTTTAACAAAATTGATTGAAGACGAGCGTTATAAAAAATAATTAAAAATCATATTAGAACCTTTATTTTCGACTTCTACGCAGACGAAGTCACAGGCAAAAGCTAGTGTTTCACAAAATAAACATTGCTTCAAACATCATCATCATATCAGCTGAAAGACGTCCACTGTGCGACAGGCCTCCCCCAAGCGTCGCCACAACGACCAGTCCTGTGCGTCACGCATCCATCCATTCATACAATAATTACTTGATACATTAACATATCTACGTACCCATTAAAGTAATGAGTTCATTTAGACTTTTGTTATTTAATTAGGTTATTAAGGTGGTGCATCACGACTCACAATTTCACTGTTTTTCATACAACCGCTCATAACTGATTATGACGTTATTACACACTTTTCATTAGATATTTTGGAAACACAGTATCTTGTGGATATTATCTAGGTTTCTAAAGAAACCAATTTCTAAATTTGTGTAAAACTAATCCAGTAAAAACCCCTAAAAATTTCCTATTTTGTATGAACTTTGACACTTCATAATTTGCCTAAAAATTAAAAAAGTCAAAAAAGTAATCCTCTAGAGACCTTGCAAATTTTATTAAGATTCTAAATGATGACAACTTTTTCCAAAAACTTTTAAGGGTTTAAAAAAAACAGCTATTTCCTGGAGCAAGTTTTGTGAAATTTTCGAGTAAATTCCGGAATTACCGAATACTAACAGAGTTTCCAGGCGTTATCTCTCTTTTTTTACGTTGCCTTTTCATCAAACATCGCGTTGGATTGCATTAAATGAAGTAACAAGCTTTTAAACCATTTTCGATGTTAACGATAAGCGAGTGGAGAAGGACCCTCTTAATTATGAATGTGTAATGTTATATTATGTAAGTGGTGTTAATATTTTAATTAGCAATTACAACTTTCTTTGTAAAGTGGTAATTGATTAGAGTCTAATTATATGAAATTTCACTAATACAAATACTACTTGATAAAGAATTTGCAGGTTTTTTTTATTTGCTAAATATATTTTTAAATGTCTTTTTCTTTAATTTGTATTTTTTAAACAATAAAATGTAAACAATGTTAACTTGCAGGACTGTATTATTAGCATCACAAAAAGCTACTTTTTAACCGACTTCGAAAAGGAGGAGGTTCTATGTTCGGCTGACACCGATATTTCTGTCAATTGAGGACCGATTTTGAAATTTTTTTTTTGATTGAAAGGTTATGCTTTCAAGTTGGTCCCATAGAAATATTGTTATGATCTGATCATGAACTTCGAAGATATGGAACAGAACTCCTCATAGAATCATAGCAGAATTGTCGTAACAAGTAAAATTGCTTTGTTTATGTGTAGTCGATGACTGACTGAAAGAAAAGGGGGAGGGGGTAAATTCATGTAATATAACCGTATTTGGGATTATAAGAATCGTTATGAGATGCACTCTGGCTATAAGGTAATTATGTTTAGCTGAAGGGTAGGTACTTTTTAGTGGTGCTACCATAACTAAAAAGTGAAAAATAAAAAACTTTTTACAAAAAAAAATAAACCGACTTCAAAAAGTACAAAATAACTTTAATTTCGAAAGTCGGTGTTAAATAACGAAGAGACAAGATTAGGTATCTATTATAGAAACACCGACTTCCGAAATTAAAGTTATTTTGTACTTTTTGAAGTCGGTTTAATTTTTTTTGTAAAAAGTTTTTATTTCATAGCAAGCTTTTATAGCTCGGTATATTTTTATAATTAATACTCGTCAAGATGAATCATACGAGACCAAACTCGACGGGGTTGTGTCCTTTAACTGCCGAATTCCTATAGCCATCTTCCGATTCCATCATCAGATCAGCTCCAAATTATAATAATATTGCATTGCCATCTGATTTACACATGTATGTATGCACAGCTCAATCGGTAACCAAGAAGCGAATCAAATTTAATTTGCAAGATTTGATGACAGACAAATATCGGGATAGGTGAAAAGCTAGTTTTAAGATTGCGTCATTTCGCGTAAATAAACTGTTTTTCTTTCTTTTAAATCGTATACCGAAACATGTAGAAACACAAATCCTACGAATAAAAATATTTACCTACTTACAATACCGTAGTGGCCCCAGAAACTCATCGAGTTGAAGAAGCTAGTTGCCACCAAAAAACGCAGGATCAGATGCGCAGCGCCGGTCCGAAGAGACGTGGTGGTCAGGCGGTACCTGCAAGAAAAGGAAAATTATGAGTCAGCGGTAAATAAAGAAATGGAAGTAAGTTGAAAGGACTTATGTGGGAAGCAAAATAGAGAAGGGGTCTAGAAAGGAATCTATCTCTATACAGGGTTATTTTTAAAACACTGGCAACCTCTCAGGACTTTGTTAAGAGCATCATAAAGAACAACTTTTGTTCTATGACTTTAAAAAAAAATATCATTGGTTCACCAGATTTTCTTACAAAACTAAAAATATTTAAATACTAGCTTTTGCCCGCGGCTTCACCCGCGTACATAATCCCAGGATAAAAAGTATCCTATGTGTTATTCTGGGATATGGTCTACTTGTGTACCAAGTTTCATCGAGATCCGTTCAGTAGTTTTTGCGTGAAAGAGTAACAAACATCCATAAAAACAAACTTTCGCATTTATAATATTAGTAGGATAACGTTTTAGGTTCAAGGTAGCTTTACTTGTATGAGGTTACGACGGGACTGGCATGGTCTTACTGTGACCAAAAGTCTCTAAAATAAAACATAAAAAAAATTGTTACTAAGTCTATGCGAAGTAAGCGATAGTACAATAGTGGAGGGGAGCGGGAATTGTGCGCGGGTGGCGTAGGTGGATACAGCAAAATACAGAGTTGAAATGTGTTAGATAAAACAACGAAATCTTGAAGGTTTGTCATTTTGGTAAATGTATTATGTTTTGTAAAAAGTAATAGAACACAAGTTGTTGTTTATGATGTTAGTAATACAGTCCTGCAAGGTTGTTAGTGTTTTACAAATAACTGTATATATATATTCCTTCCCAGAGTCCTTCTCTATCTTGCATCTCTCTTTACTACCTTTCCCATTACTATTAATGGGAACGGTAGAGAGGAGGGGAGTGCCTCTGCTGATGGAGGGAACCGCGCTGGATGCAGAGAGTTCTGTGAGGTTGTTGGCAGACACGTTTTATCTGACCGCGACGAGAACGGGACCATAACCAAACCAGAGAACTGGCAGACACGGTAATCGAATGGAGACATGATGACCGACATGATCCACCGTTTACCCAGAGCGAGCTTTTTTTTTGTATGGTGGGGAAAATCATCCAATGACAACCTCGCTCTTGGACAGAGCGGGAGATAGTGTCAGACTCTAACTGACTAAAAACCCAACCCGTTCCTTCTAGCCTTCATACCGGGGCTCGAGCTCCCTTTTGGATAACCTTGCCCCCAGTAGGCTTCAACCCGGCTGGGCCCCTGCTGTTGCTGACAACTCCTTGAGGCGCGCTTGAACAGTGCGCGCCGTCGACGACTTGGACTCAGTCCGGACTATTACCGGACGGTCAGCCAGCGAGCAACCATGGCTCGCCATCCGCAAGCCCGCGTCTACGGTGGCCGGAATCCCGGCGGCGGCGAACCCGAAGCAAGCTGGACAGGGCTATCTATTGTGGTCAGCTTTCCGCACTTAGTTCTTAGCGGACCATTGTACGAGGACCATGGCGGCCTTGAGAGCAGTGGTGGCCGAGTGGTAATGGCTCCGACTTACGAGTTGCAGGTCGCGGGTTCAAACCCTGCCAGGCGCATTACTTTGTGTTACCATTACCATTACTCTCAAAATGGTGAAGGACAACATCGTGAGGAAACTCAGGCATGTCTTAGAACCAAAATTCGAAGACATGTGACATTCACCAAACCGTACTGGGCTCGCGTGGTGGATAACGGCCGTTTACGTCTCCTAGAGAGGAGGCCTGAGTTCCAGCAGTGGGAACATTAAAAAGGCTGATGATGATGGCGGCCTTGATTCCAACCAGCCCAACTCACTCCAGGAGCAGATGAGTCTCTTCAACTTTCTCAGGGCTTCTATGAGCGAATTTGGTGCTCTCAAGTTTTGTGATCTTATCTAGCTGACGACTGTGCATTCAAGGGACACATGGGCGACAGTTTCTTCTGGGTTCATGCATCCTCTGCACACAAGACTACCCGTGATATTTATTGTGAAAAACTGTTTGGACAGGGCTATAGTCGTTCAACCCCAAAAAGGTCGCAGGAGCCGACGGCTTCACATCTGTACTCCTAGCCAAGTTGCTATTCTGCAATTGTTAACGCTTGTAGAAAGCGTCAAAGGTACGGGAATAACGTCGTCTCAACGCTCAGTCACGTGGCCAGAACAAAAGAATTGGCGGCAACGTCACCTCGAATCGTTCGACGCAAGCGAAACGGTTGTAACTTGGCTAGGGGGGCTGATATATGCTCACCTATCCAAACCAAATGTTTAGGCTTTGTTCGGACTATTTAGTAGATGGTTTATGTGAAGTTTGGTAGGGTAGAGTAGGGTATAGTAGAGTAGAGTAGGGTAGAGTAGGGAAGAGCGGGAGCAAAGCCGTGCGGGCAAAAGTTAGATAAGTATAGATATGTGAAACTTACTTGTAAAACTAAATCACTCCGAACTAATATTCACAAACCAAACGTAACGAAAACAAAACTTCACAAAGATCAACATCACCACTATAAAATAATGCCCTTAAATCGAAAGCAACAATCACTGAATACCTTAACAGATGTACAGTTATTTGTTTTATTACCGAAAAGGTTTGAGTCGGCAATTTCTTTCCACTCTTCCGTGTTTTCATTACATATAAGTATGTCATTTTTTATTGTCTGTCTGTCACAATACTTTTATTTATATGCAACATTTATTTATTTACTAGCTTTCCGCCTGCGGCTTCGCCCGCGTGGACTACAGTTTATATCGCGTGGGCAGAGAGCCGTGCTCAGCAGTGGAATTATAGGTAGCCTATGTGTTATTCCAGTGTCTCTTCTACCTACCTACCAAATTTGATCTAAATCCGTTCAGTAGTTTTTGCGTGAAAGCGTAACAGACAGACAGACAGAGTTACTTTCGCATTTATAATATTAATATTAGTAGGGATTTAAAAATACATTAGCGCGAGCGGAGCCGGTGGCAGAAAGTAGTATAATATCATTTCAATTTACAATCCCTACTAATATTATAAATGCGAAAGTAACTGTGTCTGTCTGTCTGTTACGCTTTCACGCAAAAACTACTGAACGGATTTAGATCAAATTTGGTAGGTAGGTAGAAGAGACACTGGAATAACACATAGGCTACCTATAATTCCACTGCTGAGCACGGGTCTCTGCCCGCGCGATATAAACTGTACTCCACGCGGGCGAAGCCGCGGGCGGAAAGCTAGTATTAATTAAAAAGCAGACAAACCCGCAACACGCGCATAGTGTCACACAGCGCTTACTCATCAAGGTCATTACTGAGAACTGACGATCAGAACAGCTTACCAAGCGGAAGTGCGATTTGTTCTTATTAATATATTATTTGTATTACAAACACACTATATACGTGTTCGAAGTGAAAATACACGTGTATATGACCTTGTGGTATTATGTAACGATTGCAAAAAATGTTGTAAGAACCTTAATTAAAATACATTTTACAATGCTGTAGGTCGAAGGTTTAAACAAATATTTTTTTCATAGTAAGCTTTCATAGCTCGGTATACCTATATAATTAATACTCGTCAAGACGAATCCTACAAGCCCAAACTCGAAGGGGTTGTGTCGTTTAGTTACCAAGTTCCTACCTTCAGTTCCATCATCAGATCAGCTCCATGTCATAATAATTTTGTATAGTCATCTGATTTACACATGCATGCAACATTTCATCTCGATCGGTAACCGAGAAGTGGGTCAAATTTAATTTGCAAGATTTGATTACAGACAAACATCGGGACAGGTGAAACTAAATAAAAGCTTGTAATAAAAATGCTACAGGAACCATAAGGCATTATTACCCGACCTTAGGGCTATATTTCACCGGGACACCATGGCGGTACAACCAACACCTACCAACAAAATGTATACAGCTATATAGAGAGCTACTTTGTTTGCGCAACCAATTTGAAACGCGCGCGACCAGCTCGGACGTGTGTACTCTGGTGTCTAGTTTGGTACCTTAGGGCTATGTTTCGCCGGGACACCATGGCGGTGCTAATAAACAAGTTTTCAATAAAAAACATTTTAAGCTATTGTATATCTTCTATCGCGGGCCTTGAGCGTGGAGACCGAATCCAGAAATTCCGTAACGTTAAAACCTAACACCCCCCACTAAATGGTTGTCATGGCAACTTGTCAACTTCAATCACAATTTAATTGCTTGTTGTTAAAAAAAATGCTATGCAATAGCTTTACCGCGGCAGTCTCCGAGTGCCACACGTCTTTTTATTTTTTAACCGACTTCGAAAAGGAGGAGGTTCTATGTTCGTCTGAATGTATAATTTTTTTTTTTTTTTGTATGTATGTTCACCGATATTTCGGTCAATTGCGGACCGATTTTGAAATTTTTTTTTTTTATTGGAATGTTATGCTTCCAAGTTGGTCCCATGGAAATATTGTTATGATCTGATCATGAACTTCGAAGATATGGAACAGAACTCCTCATAGAATCATTGCAGAATTGTCGTAACAAGTAAAATTGCTTTGTTTGTACGTGTAGTCGATGACTGACTGAAATAAAAAGGGGAGGGGGTAAATTCATGTAATATAACCGTATTTGGGATTATAAGAATCGTTATGAGATGCACTCTGGCTATAAGGTAATTTATGTTTAGGTGAAGAGTAGGTACTTTTTAGTGGTAGTGGTGCTACCATAACTAAAAAGTGAAAAATAAAAAACTTTTTACAAAAAAAATTAAACCGACTTCAAAAAGTACAAAATAACTTTAATTTCGGAAGTCGGTGTTAAATAACGAAGAGACAAGATTAGGTATATCTATTATAGAAACACCGACTTCCGAAATTAAAGTTATTTTGTACTTTTTGAAGTCGGTTTATTTTTTTTTGTAAAAAGTTTTTTATCATAGCAAGCTTTTATAGCGCGGTATACATAACATACATAATCAGCCTTTTTAATGTTCCCACTGCTGGGACTCAGTCCTCTCTAGGAGAAGGAATGAGCCGTAATCCACCATGCAAGCCCAGTTTGGGTTGGTAAGTCACATGTCTTAAAATTTTCGGTTCTAGGACATGCCGATTTCCTCACGATGTTTCCCTATACCGTTTTGAGAGCAGTGGAGATGAAATAAACGGAATATGTCAGATTCATTCGGATTATGTGATTGATCCTCATTCCAGATCTCTTTCTTCCTCAGGTCGGCTTCAAAGGCTACGGCATATCGCCCGCGAACCTCTCCACCAGCGCCAGCTTCAGCTACAGTGACGGCAAGACGTACTCCATCACCCACGGCTCAGTCATCATAGCTGCCATCACTTCCTGCACCAACACTTCAAACCCTAGCGTGATGCTGGGAGCTGGTGAGTCTCAACCCATATTTATTTGACTGGCCTGTTGGTCTAGTGGTTAGCGACCCTGACTGCTGTGCCGGAGGTCGTGGTGGTATTCCCAGTTCCCACCCATGACAAAATGTTTGTGTGATGAGCACGATTATTAGTTGTTCTGTGTCTTATCTATAACCAGCTTTTGCCCGCGGCTTTGCCCATCATCATCATTTCACATGGACATACGCCTCCGCCAATTGTCGCATGAACGATCCTGTGCATCCCGCATCCATCGGATTCCTGCAACATTCACCAGGTCATCGGTCCACCTCGTAGGACACCTTCCAACGCTGCGTTTTCGCCCGCATGCATAAAATACCGCAAGCATATGTACTTTCAACTCCTAAAAACAAAAAAAAAAAACAAAAAAACATACTTCATCTCTTTATAATATTGGCGTAGATAAATGTATGCCATCAAAAACATAACCTGTAAAAAATCCAAGGCTCGCAACTCAGTTCTTCTACCGTAAAAAGTTGTGAGATCCTTGTATGTAGTACCAAGTCGGTTAATTTATTCAGTCCGTGCCTTGATGACCTAGATTGACTTGGCAATCGGACTAAACAATCTAATTTAATACGCATTGTGTATTACTTGAGATATACATGCTTATGCCAAGTCAATATAGGCCATCAAGGTCTCTGCTTGCATATAAAGTTTAATCTATATATATAAAAGAAAGTCGTGTTTGTTACAACACTTATAACTCAAGAATGGCTGTACAGAAATGGCTGAAAATTGGTAGGTAGGTAGCTTAGAGCCAGGTGACGGACATAGGATACGGTAGAGTAGGGTAGAGTAGGGTAGAGTAGGGAAGAGCGGGAGCGAAACCGCGCGGGCAAAAGCTAGTTATAAATATAGTTCAGAAATTATTTTGTATAACTTTTCAAAAACTGTTCAACCCATCAAGTTCAAAATAATTTTCCTAGAAAGTCTTTATAAAGTTCTACTTTTGAGATTTTTTTCCTTATTTTCTAAACTTATGGTTCAAAAGTTAGAGAGGGACACATTTTTTTTTAACTTTTGGAGCTTTTATTTCTGAAAATATTAATAATATCAAAAAATAATTTTACCAGGCCCCTATTCTTTTCTAAATACATATCCAACGACATATCACACGTTGGGGTTGAAATGAAAAAAAAAAAAATCACTCTCCACTTTACGTGGAGGGCGGGGGTAGGTACCCTAATAATTTTTTTCCACTTTTTATTTAACACTGTCGGCGTGATTGATATACATATTGGTACCAAACTTCAGTTTTCTAGTGCTAACGGTCACTGACATTATCCGCGAACGGACAGACAGACAGATATGGCGAAACTATAAGGGTTCCTAGTTGACTACGGAACCCTAAAAGGACTAGAGTGTAAAATTTTACACAAAGATTTATTCTTATGACATAGGCGAGCACTAAGAGAGGATTTTCCAAAATTCACCCCTTAAGGAGATGAAACGGGGATTCAAGATGAAGAAAACTACTTTCACACGGGTGAAGCCGCTGACAGAAGCTAATTTCTAACGAATCCTATGTTTTGTTTCCAGGTCTCCTAGCTAAGAAAGCTGTAGAAAATGGCCTGAGTGTTCTCCCTTATATCAAGACCTCGCTGTCACCAGGTTCTGGCGTCGTCACCTACTATCTCAGGGTAAGTTCCCAGTATCGCCGTGCCCTCGTGGGAGTGATCGGCGGCGGAGACCTCTCGCGCCGGGCCTTGGTTCAGACCATGGTCTTAAGCAAGGAGGAGTGTCAGGCGCGAGCCTCCTTCTGCGAAGCAGTAATGCTAGCAAAGGAGGAGGCTGACCGCATCAGGCAACGGCGTCCTCGCTGCCGCCGCCGGGATTCCGATCCCGATTTCCGGCACCGTAGACGCAGGCTTGCGGATGGCGAGCCGTGCGTAGCTCGCTGTCCGACCGTCCGTCCGGTAACTATCCGGACCGAGCTCAAGACGTCGACGGCGCGTGCTGTACTACGCGCGCCTCAAAGAGTTGTAGCAGCAGCAAACCGTCGGGGCCCAGCATGGTCGAAGCCTACTGGGGCCAAGGGTCTACTTCTGAAAGGAAAATTCGGCCTCGGTACGAAAGGCAACGAATGAACAGGAGTGAGTTTTTAGTCAGGAAAAGTCTGACATTATCTCCCGCACCGCCCAAGGACGCGGAGATGATGACTTTCCCATCTAAAAAAAAAAAGATGTATCAAGCATTTATTTGTCAGAACACAAAACGTACACGAAATTGACCATTTGTTCTGCGAGCAATGTGCCCTGCCCATTGCCACTTAAGTTTGGCGATTCTTCGAGCTATGTCGGTAACGTTGGTTCTCCCGAGGATATTTTCATTCCTGATGCGATCGCACAGGAAACTCCGAGCACAGCGCTTTAGCCTTTGGGTGACTTCAAGCCTTCTTATCAGCAGCTCCATTGTGAGCGACCACGTACTGGTCTTAGACTTTATTGTAATTAAATTTTGCTGTTTTCAGGAATCCGGTGTAGTGCCTTACCTGGAGAAGCTAGGGTTCGACATCGTGGGCTATGGATGTATGACGTGCATCGGGAACTCTGGACCCATCGACGATAATATTGCCAACACTATAGAGAAGGTACGTTCTACGCCATTCACGCTGCGATTTTGTCGATCGTTATTATAATATGTTGTACTTTGTGGTTCTCTGATTCTTTAGTTATTACTCTGGTCTTATTGGTTATAGCATGATATTATACTAGCTTTTGCCCGCGGCTTCACCCGCGTACATAATCCCAGGATAAAAAGTATCCTATGTGTTATTCTGGGATATGGTCTACTCGTGTAACAAGTTTCATCAAGATCTGTTCAGTAGTTTTTGCGTGAAAGAGTAACAAACATCCATACATCCATCCATACATCTATCCATACATCCATCTATACATACAAACTTTCGCATTTATAATATTAGTAGGATAATGTCCCGTCTTTAGCTCCTGAAGTTATTAAGTACAAAAGATTTGTCATAAAATACATATAAATTCTTTTCTTGTCCACAGAACGAGCTGGTCTGCTGCGGCGTCCTCTCGGGCAACAGGAACTTCGAGGGTCGCATCCACCCGAACACCAGAGCCAACTACTTGGCGTCACCTCTGCTGGTCATAGCGTACGCTTTGGCTGGAACTGTTGATATTGACTTTGAGACGCAGCCTTTGGGTAAGTTGGAAAATAATCTTTAGAAAAACATGAAAACAAATGTTTACTCTCTCATTAACCATTTGATCATTCGTTCTTAATTATTCGTTCATTACTCATTCCTTCGATAATCAATCGTTCATTACTCATTCGTTCGTTACTCATTCAAAAACTCGTCTAGATATCTTGGAAACAAACATGTTATGAATAGGTTTCTATTGAAATCAAATCATTTGTGTAAAACCACTGTCATGTAAAACGTAACAAGTAAAATTAAATCAAGGCCTCTGAAAATCTGCTATTTTACGTGAAATTTAGCCCTTCATATTGTATTTATAAAATCTTTGAAGGTTTTAAAAAAAACACGTAGGTACTATCTATCTTCTCTATCTTCTTCTTCTTCTTCTTCTTCTTCTTCTTCTATATTATAAAAATGAGCCCCGTTTTCCGTTGTTACGACATAGCATGAAAACGGCTTGACCGATTTGGCTGATTTTTTTTTTGTTGTGATTGTTATTGTGAGGAGAAGGTTCTTATGGAAATAAAATAAAAATTAGGGTAGTGTAGGGTAGTGTAGGGTAGAGTAGGGTAGGGTAGGGTAGAGTAGAGTAGGGTAGGGTAGGGTAGAGTAGGGTAGAGTAGGGTAGGGTAGGGTAGGGTAGTAGGGTAGGGTAGAGTAGGGTAGAGTAGTGTAGAGTAGGGTAGGGTAGGGTAGAGTAGGGTAGAGTTGGGTATAGTAGGGTGGAGTAGGGAAGAACGGGAGCGAAGCCGCGCGGGCAAAAGCTAGTCTTCTTCTATATATATAAAAATGACCCCCGTTTTCCGTTGTCACGACTTGGCATGAAAACGGCTTGACCGATTTGGCTGATTTTTTTTTTGTTGTGATTGTTATTGTGAGGAGAAGGTTCTTATGGAAAAAAAAAATTAGGGTAGTGTAGGGTAGAGTAGGGTAGAGTAGGGTAGAGTAGGGTAGAGTAGGGTAGAGTAGGGTAGGGTAGGGTAGGGTAGAGTAGGGTAGAGTAGGGTAGAGTAGGGTAGAGTAGGGTAGAGTAGGGTAGAGTAGGGTAGAGTAGGGTAGAGTAGGGTAGAGTAGGGTAGAGTAAGGTAGAGTAGGGTAGAGTAGGGTAGAGTAGGGTAGAGTAGGGTAGAGTAGGGTAGAGTAGGGTAGAGTAGGGTAGAGTAGGGTAGGGTAGAGTAGGGTAGAGTTGGGTATAGTAGGGTGGAGTAGGGAGGAGCGGGAGCGAAGCCGCGCGGGCAAAGCTAGTATATATATAAAAATGAAACCCGTTTTCTGTTGTCACGACATAGCATGAAAACGGCTTGACCGATTTGGCTGTTTTTTTTTTGTTGTGATTGTTATTGTGAGGAAAAGGTTCTTATGGAAAAAAAAAATAAAAATTAGGGTAGTGTAGGGTAGAGTAGGGTAGAGTAGTGTGGAGTAGAGACGAGCGGGAGCGAAGCCGCGCGGGCAAAAGCTAGTTTAGAATAATTTTGTGTACTTTATATTCGAGTGATTGTTGGAATTACCGACTACCAACAGCGCATGAGGTGTTATCTAAATTTTTAGGGTTCCGTACCCAAAGGTAGTAGTAGGTACAAACGGGACCCTATTACTAAGATTTCGCTGTCTGTACGTCCATATGTCACCAAGCTGTATCTCAAGAACCGCGATAGCTAGACAGTTGAAATTTCTCAAATTATATATTTCTGTTGCCGCTGTAACAACATCAGGCTCCTATTCAACAGACGCGATTTTTTTATCGAAATACCAATAGCATGGTACCCCAACTCGCACTTGGCCAGTTTTTTACTCGTTGTCTATTATCAAACATTGCAATTTTGGCATAAAGTGATGTTTATTTCTTTTGCGTTGCGTTTGATGAACCAACATGCTTTTAAACCATGCTCAGGACTAGAGATGTGCCGTTGCCGGCAATCTGGGAATATTGCTAGCAATATTGCCACCAATATTCATACATCGGGCAATATTCCCACTTCACGGCAATATTGCCGGCAACAGCACATCTCTACTCAGGACTAGCAGTGCCAGATTTAAGCATAGGCAACATAGGCAGTTGCCAAAGGGCCGACACCACGCAAAACAGAAAGAATACCGAGTTTTGTTACAAATAGCAAGACGAAAAACTTATTTTTAAGCTATTGCATAGCTTCTATCGCGGGCCTTGAGCGTGGAGACCGAATCCAGAAATGCCGTAACGAAACAGACCAACACCCCCCACTGAATGGTTGTCATGGCAACTTGTCAACTTCAATCACAAATAATGATCACCTAATAAAGACTTAAAAGTTGATAAAAAATGCTATGCAATAGCTTTACCGCAGCAGTCTCCGAGTGCCACACGTCCTTTTTTCTTTCAGCGGAAAAAGTTAACATTTAAAAATCTGCGAGATTAAGCAGCATGAAATGTGAACATAAATGGTGCCGTTCCCGTATTCTACCGCGCGATTTGAGGGCCTCCACCACGTGCTCTGCTTATGGGTCGCTGAAGTCTAAATCCGGTGCTGTTGACAAAAGGCGAATCGCGAAGGTCACTAATCAATCAACCATCTCCCTACAGGCACCCGAGCTGACGGCACTCCCGTGTACCTCCGCGAGATCTGGCCGACCAGGGCCGAGATACAGGAGGTCGAGAACAAACATGTCATCCCCGGCATGTTCAAGGAGGTATGTGGTTTTTATTAATATTCCACAACTACCACACAACGCCGTCTAATCCCAATCTAAGAGCTTGTGTTATGAGTACTAGACAACTGATAAACATTCTACTAATATTATAAATGCGAAAGTTTGTATGTATGGATCGATGTATGGATGTTTGTTACTCTTTCACGCAAGAACTACTGAACGGATCTCGATGAAACTTGGTACTCGAGTAGACCATATCCCAGAAAAACACATAGGATACTTTTTATCCTGGGATTATGTACGTGGGTGAAGCCGCGGGCAAAAGCTAGTACTTATATATTTCTAAATACATACATATTATAGATAAATTACAACCGGACACAGAACAAATGATCATGCTCATCACACAAACATTTTTCCTGGGTGGGAATCGAACCCACGACTTCCGGCATAGCAATCAGGGTTACTAACCACTAGACCAACAGGCCAGTCACGTGTTTCAACTGACAACATTGATTTGTAGATGAAAATAAAGACTTGCGGACGGCGAGCAATGGGTAGCTCATCGTCCGGACCGAGCCTGGGGTTCCACGACGTTCCACACGCGCCTCAAGGAGATGTCAGTAAAATCGTTGGGGTTCAGCCGGGTCAAAGCCTACTAGGAACATGGGTTGTGTGAAAGAGAACCCTGTTGGCCTGAAACGAAAGTAAAAAAGGGATATAGGAATGGGTATCAGTCAGTAAAAGGCTAACACACCCTCCTGCACCGCCCTTGAGCGGGTGACTAGATGATGTCCCACCTCAAAAAACGAAACTACTAACATCAGACTGCTTGAAAAATTAGGAGCTTTTGAAACGAAGTTCCATATCGCGCGTTGTGAAAGGGACGGAAAAAATTCTCACGAAAAGTTGTAACGACACTATTTTTTTTTATGTCAACATTCCTACAGATGGAAATTGTTTCTTTTTATTTGTATTTTTTTTATAGTTTAATAAAATTTTATTACAATTCCTTCACTAAGTAATCGAAAGGAACTTCGTTCCATCCGGGTCTCCCTTGACACCTCTCAAGTTTTTTTTTTATATTTATCTTTGAACCAGTTAACAAGTTATTTAGAAGCCACTGAATGAGTGGAAAAAAACTTTTTACAAAAAAAAATTAAACCGACTTCAAAAAGTACAAAATAACTTTAATTTCGGAAGTCGGTGTTTCTATAATAGATACCTAATCTTGTCTCTTCGTTATTTAACACCGACTTCCGAAATTAAAGTTATTTTGTACTTTTTGAAATCGGTTTAATTATTTTTGTAAAAAGTTTTTTATTTTTCACTTTTTAGTTATGATAGCACCACTAAAAAGTACCTACCCTTCAGCTAAACATAAATTACCTTATAGCCAGAGTGCATCTCATAACGATTCTTATAATCCCAAATACGGTTATATTACATGAATTTACCCCCTCCCCCTTTCCCCTCCCCTTTTCTTTCAGTCTATAAACAAAGCAATTTTACTTGTTACGACAATTCTGCTATGATTCTATGAGGAGTTCTGTTGCATATCTTCGAAGTTCATGATCAGATCATAACAATATTTCTATGGGACCAACTTGGTAGCATAACCTTTCCATAAAAAAAAATATATTTCAAAATCGGTCCACAATTGACCGAAATATCGGTGAACATACATACAAAAAAAAAAAAAAACATACATTCAGCCGAACATAGAACCTCCTCCTTTTCGAAGTCGGTTAAAAAAACTGCTAACAACAAAAAAAGAGCTACAATTTTATGTACAATTTGCAGGTGTACGCCAAAATCGAGCAAGGTTCTCCGTCGTGGCAGGCGCTGGCGGTGCCTCAGGGCAAGCTCTACGGCTGGGACCTCAGCTCCACCTACATCAAGAGACCGCCCTTCTTCGACGGCATGACCAGGGTAAGCCACGCTACAGAGGCAACTTGGTGCAAGGGAATAACACAAAGGATAATTTTATCTCGGGAGTATGTTAGAAGTGGCAGGCGGTGGCTTTCTTCTCGTCTACGGTCCGGAGTAAGCATTTCGCCTCGTCGTTTATAACGCGTTCATGGAAGGACCGCAACAATTTGCCTGCTGCGATCTTCCCGTCCGATTATAAAAAAAAAAACCACCACGCGGGTCCAGTTCAGGTTGGTGGATGTCATATGTCTTCGAATTTTTGGTTCTAGGATATGCCGGTTTCCTCTCGATCTTTTCCTTCACCGTTTTGAGAGCAGTGGTGATGAAATAAATTACACAAAGTAATGCGCCTGGCTGGCTACACCTCGTAACTTCGTAAGTCGGGGCCGTTACTACTCGGTCACCACTGCTCTAGGAAGATGATGATGATATATATATCTTACTAGCTTTTTCCCGCGCAGCTTCGCTCCCGCTCTTCCCTACTACGCTCTATTATACCCTACTCTACCCTACACTACTCTACTCTACCCTACCAAACTTCACATAAACCATCTACTAAATAGTCCGAACAAAGCCAAAAAATTTGGTTTGGACAGGTGAGCCCGTTCTTGAGTTATAAAATAACAACTAAAGTGGCATTGATTTTTATATATATAATAACTTATAATATAAAAATAAATCGCAAAATGTGTTGGTAAGCGCATAACTCAACAACGCCTGGACCGTTTTCGCTAATTCTTTTTTTGTTGTGATTGTTATTGTGAGGAAAAGGTTCTTATGGAAAAAAAAATAGGGTAGAGTAGGGTAGAGTAGGGTGGAGTACGGTAGATTAGGGTATAGTAGCGTAGAGTAGGGTAGAGTAGGGTAGAATAGGGTAGGGTAGAGTAGGGTATAGTAGGGCGGAGTAGGGTGGAGTACGGTAGATTAGGGTATAGTAGGGTAGAGTAGCGTAGAGTAGGGTGGAGTAGTAGGGTAGAGTAGGGTGGAGTACGGTAGATTAGGGTATAGTAGGGTAGAGTAGCGTAGAGTAGGGTAGATTAGGGTAGAGTAGGGTGGAGTAGCGTAGAGTAGGGTAGAGTAGGGAAGAGCGGGAGCGAAGCCGCGCGGGCAAAAGCTAGTATTATATATAAAATTTCCATTTCACAATGTTACTTACTGCACTCCTCCGAAACGGCTTTACCGATTTTTACCAAATTTTATATGCGTATTCAGTAGATCTGAGAATCGGCTACTATTTATTTTTCATACCCCTAAGTGATAAGGGTTGTTCACGATAAAAAAAATTTTGTGGACGAAATTTTTTGTTTTTATTTTTTTATAATGTTGTATTAAAAATACATACAAACCTAAATTTTTAAATTTTGTATCACCAACCCCTATTTTTTTATAGCAAAAAACCTTTTTATAAAAAAAAAAATAACCGACTTCACTAAAAAATTTAATTGAATTTGAGGAGTTGCCTCGATTTCGGCAAGATTTCATCATCAGATCCCAACTTGGTGACTATGGGACCATTTGGGAAGTATGCCCTTTTTTAACAAAAAAAAATAATTTTTCAAATCGGTTAGCAAGCGACGAAGTTATGCGCGAACAAACATAAAAAAAAAACATACAAACATCCGAATTGAGAACCTCCTCCTTTTTTTGAAGTCGGTTAAAAATAATTTATAAGGCAAAACAACGTTCGCTGGGTCAGCTAGTCTTTATATAAATCCAATTGGTTCCAGGAGCCGAAACCAGTAAAAGGTATAAAGGACGCGCGCTGCCTGCTGCTGCTGGGCGACTCCGTCACCACCGACCACATCTCCCCCGCCGGCTCCATCGCCAGGAACTCGCCCGCTGCCAGGTTCCTCGCTGACCGAGGGTGAGTCTTCATCTTCTGGACCGTGAGCAATGGGTAGATCGCCGTCGGACCGAGCCCAAGCTGTCAACGGCACGCAGTGTTCCTCGCGCGCCTTAAGAGGGTCCTTCTCCACCCGCCTATCGCAAACATCGAAAATGGTTTACAAGCTTGTTACTTCATTTAATGCAATCCAACGCGATGTTTGACGAAAAGGCAACGCAAAAAAAGAGAGATAACGCCTGGAAACTCTGTTAGTATTCGGTAATTCCGAGATTTACTCGAAAATTTCACAAAACTTGCTCCAGGAAATAGCTGTTTTTTTTTTTAAACCCGTAAGTTTTCGGAAAAAGTTGTCGCCATTTAGAATTTCAATAAAATTTGCAAGGTCTCTAGAGAATTACTTTTTTGACATTTTCAGAAGTTTTTTCTGGATTAGTTTAACAGAAATTTAGAAATTGGTTTCTTTAGAAACCTAGATAATATCCACAAGATACTGTGTTTCCAAAATATCTAATGAAAAATGTGTAATAACGTCATATTCAGTTATGAGCGAAAATGTGAGTCATGATGCACCACCTTAAGGAGTTGTCAGCAACAGCAGGGGCCCAGCAGGGTCGAAGGGCCATGGGTTAAGCGAAAGAAACCCCCGAGGCCCTGGAACAAGGGCAAAGAAGGAATAGGAGTGGGTTTTAGTCAGTAAAAGTTTGACACGCCCTGCCGCTTCACCCAAGAGCAGGGGATGTCATTGGATGATTTGCCCACCTAAAAATGAAAAAAAAGAAACAACAATAAAAACAAATCTACATTACACAATGGTGGGAGTCGAACCCACGATATGCAGCATAGCAGTCAAGACTACTAACCACTAGACCTTCAAGCCGATCATATGTCGCTACTTATTTATAAACATATTTTTCAATACACTTGCTCATAAAGTGGCTCTTATTGCACTGCACTTAGGTATATAATGGCACTTGTTACCAAACTGTGACATTTTCATTACCACTAGTGCTATAATGTGGTTAAAACCTTATTGTTCAACCTCTCCACCGCCATAATTTTATTACATTTATCGTATCAGGATGGGCGCGCATATGAAAACAGATTTTTACCGCCACCAAAGTTTACTAGTTTTACAGTTACTTTCTTCACAAGTGTATTGAAAAACGTCGTATGATACACGTGAGTAATTAATGATTACCATTTTCGGCTCTCTTAAGACCCTCGCCACTGCTCGGGTCTAAATACCGCCTCAACGGTTATCACTAACATTACACACTTATATCATAATGTACAATTTTTTCTCTTTCTCAGCCTGACTCCGCGTGAATTCAATTCGTACGGCTCCCGGCGAGGCAACGACGACGTGATGTCCCGCGGTACGTTCGCGAACATCCGCCTCGTGAACAAGATGGCCGCCACTGCCGGGCCCAAGACCACGCACCACCCCAGCGGAGACAACATGGACATATTCGATGCGGCTGACAGGTAACTCACGGCTTTAGGGCTATATTTGATCGAGACACCATGGCGGCGTGACCAGTCGCCGCTACCAACAAAATGTATACAGCTCTATAGAGAGTTACTCACTTGGTGTCCGTTTGGTTGCGAAACCAATTTGGTGACGCGACTCTGGTGTCTGTATGGTGTCTAATTTGGAAGCTTAGGGCTATACTAGCTTTTGCCCTCGGCTTCACCCGCGTACATAATCCCAGGATAAGTAAACTATACAGCGCAATAACTTGCGTCATCATCTACAATATACTAATAATAATAATATTCCACAACTATCACACAACGCCGTCTAGTCCTAAACTAAGCAGAGCTTGTGTTATGGGTACTAGACAACTGATAAACATACTTATATATTTCTATGTATGTATACATATTATAGATAAATGACAGCCAGACACAGAACAAATGATCATGCTCATCACACAAACATTTGTCCTGGGTGGGAATCGAACCCACGATCTCAGGCATAGCAGTCAGGGCCACTTACCACTAGACCAACAGGCCAGTCAAATATACGTAGCGTTTGAAGGCCTACCACAAGGTGGATTGATGGCCTAGTCAGGATGCGTGACGCACAGGACCGGTCGTTGTGGCGACGCTTGGGGGAGGCCTATGTTCACAGTGGTCGTTTTTCGGCTGATATGATGATGAGGTAACATATTTCCTTCTCCTTTGCAGATACGCGTCTGAGAACGTCCCTCTGATAGCCATCGTGGGTAAGGACTACGGCTCCGGCTCCAGTCGCGACTGGGCCGCGAAAGGACCTTATCTACTAGTGAGTACCTACACACTAGCTTCTACCAACGCTGCCCCTGATAGTTAAAAAGACGTATCTAACAAAAACGAAAACGGATAAAAAAATGTTTTAATGAATGAAGCGGGAAACCAGGCCTTTTTTCCTTGTGTTAAAACTGCACTGGAGAAAGTTAGCAAAATATAAAAAACTAGCTTTTGCCCGCGCGGCTTCGCTCCCGCTCTTCCCTACTCCACCCTACTATATCCAACTCTACCCTACTCTACACTACTCTACCCTACACTACCCTAATTTTTTTTTCCCTAAGAATCTTCTACTCACAATAACAATCACAACAAAAAAAAAACACCCAAATCGGTCAAGCCGTTTTCATGCTATGTCGTGACAGCGAAAAACGGGTTTCATTTTTATATATATAGATACAGGCAGATGCGCCATTATGTCCTGATTCCGGCAATGTATATAATTCAACTCTGGAAAAAATGTTAGATGCATCTTTTCTACTAACGGGGGCAAAACGGCTCCACCCGCGTTGTAGTATAGAACCACGGAATAAAGAAAAGTAGAGGAAGTGCCTCTTAGATATCGCGCGTGTGTCAACAGCAGGCGAAATTCGCCTATTACATATTATATACTAGTGCAGGTGAATATGGCATCTATTTCAAAGGCACTAGCGTTCTGAATAGAATAAATTGGTTACAGCGCCATCTAGCGTTGAGTAGCCGAACTCGTTGTAAATTGGTTAAAACTTCTTTATTGTTCGTCAAATAATAACAACTTTCTTACGTTGTAATAAGACCTAATTTATGAAAGCAATAAGAATATGATTTGTAAAAGTTAAGTTTGTAATTCGTAGCTTCGTAGCCAATCATATTACTGTTTTTTATGTGTGTAATGTACAATTTGATACGCAAATGTGTGAGTTTGGCGACACTGGTTCCCGTGCTTAGCCACGTTAGGGGCACTTCTAACTATATTTTCTGTTCTGTGTTTAGAACATACTTCATAGATACTACTATATTTGTAGAAATGCAGACAGCTATTTAACTTATGCAGTTTTAAGTCCTCTCTTCAGCTTCAGTAGCGGTTTCTGCTGGAGGGAGGGAGCTCGGTCGTGACGACGTCATATCTGACGTCAAAATAAAAAAAGTGACAGTGGGCAGGGCACATTGCTCGTACAACCGAAGGTCGATAGAGCCAAAAGGGTCTACGAGTAGAATGGCGACCTCGCACTGGAAAACGCAGCGTTGTGGAAGGCCTCCCACAAGGTGTGCCGATGACCTGGTGAAGGTTGCGGGAAACGATGGATTGCGAGACGCACAGGATCGTTCATTGTGGGGGCATTTGCAGGAGGCCTATGTCCAACCTAATTCCGCCTAGCCCGTTCCATCATCGGACAGCCAGACGTACGGTGTACGCCGTACGAAGGCCGTATGTAGATGTATTCTGATGTTTTTGTGACTGGCCTGTTGGTCTAGTGGTTAGTGGCCCTGACTGCTATGCCGGAGGTCGTGGGTTCGATTCCCACCTAGGACAAATGTTTGTGTGATGAGCATAATCATTTGTTCTGTGTCTGGGCGTAATTTATCTATATTATGTATGTATTTAGAAATATATATTAGTATGTTTATCAGTTGTCTAGTACCCATAACACAAGATCTGCTTAGCTTGGGACTAGACGGCGTTGTGTGATAGTTGTGGAATATTATTATTATTATTCATCCACATACATCCTTCGCCCGAAGCCGGCGGCAAAAGTGCCTGCTAAATAGTGTATTTGAAATAAACGTTTCTGTCATCTGATCATTTCTCCTCCGCAGGGCATCCGCGCCGTGATAGCGGAATCATTCGAGCGGATCCACCGCTCCAACCTGGTGGGCATGGGCATCATCCCTCTGCAGTTCCTGGACGGAGAGAGCGCCGACTCGCTCGGCCTCAAGGGCAGCGAGACCTACGACATTGAGCTCGCTGACAACATCGCTCCCGGAGACATTATCACTGTGAAGGTAAAAACTGCGCGACAAGGTATCATGTGATGTTATTTATGGATGTTCTTACATAATATCTACCACCACCACTGCGGAAGAGCAGTAGTGGACGAGTGGTAACGGCCCCGTCATAAACCAAGCCGTCACCGGGATTTCGATCCCGATTTCCGGCCACCGTAGACGCGAGCTCGCGGATCGCCATGGGTAGCTCACTGTCCGACCATCGGTAACTGTCCGGACCGAGCCCAAGACGTCGACGGTGCGCACTGTTCCCGCGCGCCAAGGAGTTGTCAGGAACAGGAGGGGCCCAGCTGGGTCAAAGCCTACTGGGGCCAGGGTTATCCGAAAGGAAACTCGAGCCCCGGTATCAAGAGGCTAGAAGGAACGGGGTGGGTTTTTAGTCAGTAAGAGTCTGACACTATCTCCCGCTCCTCCCAAGAGCGGGGGTTGTCATAAGATAATTTTTGACAACCGTAAAAAAAAAAATGGTCAATCGGTTTAAAACAAGATTTTCAGAAAAGCCGTAGTCACACTTTATAGGTTTATATTTTTTCAGCGTGGATTTTTGTGTTGTTGAAGTCGGGTTGGGTGGTCTGTACTATCACATCTTACTGTCCACAGGTGAGCACCGGCCAGTCATTCCAGGTGAAGGTGCGCTTCGACACGGAGGTGGACCTCACGTACTTCAAGAACGGCGGCATCCTCAACTACATGATCAGGAAGATGCTGTAATATTAGCGTTTTGTATTTTAGCGAGAAGGTTGTATAACATAGTGTTATGTGGTGCGCTTGGGGATATCTGTTGCGACATCAATCTATACAAGGTGTAAGAGACAGCGCTCCGCAAACTTTAAGGGTTTGCTCAGTAGACGAAACTGAACAACCTTCCACAAAATTTTTTTTAGGAAACGAAAATAATACCGGCCTTGCCATACAAATTGTCGAATCAAGTTTATCATTTATTTATTTATTTATGTACACACAAACACTTAAAAAAGAAAAGAACAAATAAGAATAGAAGAGTACAAAGGATCTGCTTATCTCTAACGAAATTTCTTCCAGCAGACCTGTGACAGGACAGTTGGATAAGAAACGTAGACACAGTGTGTATAAATTTAAAAAATAAACGAAATAAGTAATGAAATAAACAATAACTATCCAGATTGAATATCACAATGCATAAAAATATAACAATAACAGTAAATAAATATATAAGATATGTTATTGAGGATTTTCAAAGAAAAAGGAAAAAAGGAAAATCAAAGATTTGTTTATTTAATACGTCTTTACTATATTACAACGTTTAACTATGATCATTACACCTATAACTTACCTGAAAATCAAAGAAACGACATTTAAAGTTTACTAATATCGCCTCCTCAATTATATCCCTTTATTTTATCTCTTTACAATAGAATTTTTAACAATAAAATATGCAAAATAATCTAAACATCATCTGCCATTCAATCGCACGTCACCCCGTTCCACAGAACATAAATTCCATTGACAACGTCTTTTTTCAACGCGCGAAGCGCGGCAAATTTGAATTAATGAAATGTCATTTCATTACAAATATACAAATCATTTTGTATGGCGAGGCTTAACTTTTTCGGATATAGCCCCAGTGTTTGTACTACTTAAAAAACAGAGGTATACTATACAACATGTAACATTAAATGCGCAAAACCTCAGACCACCCCCAATGATTTTTAATGCAATTGACCTAATTCTGTGAGAAAAAAATATATTTAAAAACAATTAAAGGTTTTATGTGCAGTTTTAGTTTGTTAAAAATTCGCATCTGCATTGAAATAAGAACCTTTATTATCCCGCGTATGAGAAAATTTGGTTGAAAAACAATCATTTGGGTTTGTTTACCTATTTCAGCGGGTTTGCGCACGTGATGACTTGACCTATTAACCCTTCAGTTACCGTCAATTAGAGACACAATAGTAAGACAATAGATGCGCGGCCACCGGTGGTCGCTTGGGGATTCATGAATTAATAAATAGAGAGGGCAAAATTTTTAATGAAGATTTTTTTGAAAAATGTAATCTATATTAAAAAGTGGTTTAATTGATTCTGCTCGTTATTCTGATCAAACTATTTTCAGGATTTGCGCATTTAACGTTACACGTTGTGTATGTCAGCAAAAATTTGGAAACGGGAAATTGCCCTAGGAAGCAAAAATGCAATATCTCAAAATTATCGTAAAATCTGCTTTGTTTTTCTGATATTCTTTACATTGTAGTGTAAAACTAAATACTTTTTAAACTTGTTATTGTTTGATAAGCAACAGATATGTGAAGTTTTTTGATACTTAGGATTTCGGTGTAAGGGTAATTTTTTTTTATTTATTTAAATCTAATATCGTCGGTCGTAAACAGCTGTGGAACATTTTGAAACATGAGTTTTGTGTCAGAAACAAGCTACCGAATCTATTTGATTTCTTTAGAACCAGTATGTAATCATCTGCTCCCTATGCACGTAAAAATTTTTTTCTACACCACCTGCTCGATAATGTCGTTTTATACGTCATACAAAGCTCACTTAAAGCAGGTCATTATTCTCTAGGGAAATAATGCAGTATGGCCGATCCCTAGGGAATAATGAGATTTCAATTTGGAACATCAAAAATCGTCAACATTGTGAATTAAAATGTAAGTGCATCGAAAAAGTTGACTCGAAATTCAAACTGGCCACCAACAAAAAAAAAAGAAAATAGAATAAAACCTGCTTACTGATTGCGAACAGAAAATTGAAACTATAGAATCTTGGAGTAGTGAATTTGGTTTGTTTAATAAACTTGTAAATATTATACTTATACATATATCTCTAATATATGATTTGATCGACCAAATTGTCTTTTAATTATCTCAGAGATGGTGTAAAAAGTAAACTATGCAACACGGGGATAAAGCTGTCTTTGTCTTTGGCGGCATGAAATCCTCATTTCACTCAGGTTTTTTAATTAATCCTTAATCATTATTTTAATTAATTATATTAATGCCTCACTCACGTTCGGGATTAAAATAATTATTTTAATTAATTATATTAATCCCTCACTCACGTTCGGGATTAAAATCAACAACCTTCGTTTCGTTCGGAATTCAACCCGCGACTTAAAGACACTGCTTTATCCCCTAGTCACATAAACTACTATTGTATCCAGTTGCTTCAATTTTGAGATGTTCCTCTACTGTTTCTGATCGACGATACTTTAGTTGTATAAGGGAACATATTTAAATCAGTACTGTTGTCTCCGAGTGCCACACGTCTTTTTTTTTAATTAAAATTAAGAAATGTTACGTAACGCGTTGTTTAAATACTCCTGCCCTTGTACCCCCCCCTTCCCCCAAATTGCGTTACGTAATACTTAAATGCCCCCTTATCCCCAATGACCAAAACTACTTTAAAGCAATATATTGCTCAATGCATTGACAATAAGGACGATATTACCGTAAAAATTAGAAATGTATTCGTCCTTCACTACACAATAACTTACACACACATGTTATCACCATACAATTACTTTTCTGGGCATTATGTACGTAAACACTTGTTTAATGCAAAACTCTCAAAAGGAGTTAAGGCTGCAGTCTTGTCAAAATTCACCCGCGGCAAATTATTAGCGCATCTTTGTATGCTTTCTTTTTTTGAACAAAATAATGGAACAACTTGAAATATTATTATAGCACATATTTAACCATAGTATGAGTAGTAGCCAGTTATTTTTTTTAATTCAATTTGGGTGTATTATGTTTGGTAAATCAAGCGTTAAACATAGCTCTTTCGTGCCAACATCATTTCGACTTATGTTTGTGAGCTTCGTTAATGGCAATAATATAATGAATTTACAAATCTTTTGAATGGAAAATTAGCGCAACATTATCATCTTTGAAATGCATCCATGGCTAGTTCTAATTATGTTTCATCATAATTAGATTATTTTGATGACAAAACTTAAATAAAGCAAATAATAAAAAAGTTAAAATCTAAATCACCATAATTTATCCAAAATAATGATTTTAAAAGATGTCCAAAAAAATATGTATAAATTATTAGTGTTTGTACACATTTTTTGGACATCTTTTAAAATCATTATCTATAATAATATTTCAAATTGTTTCATTATTTTGTTCAAAAAAAGCATACAAAGATGCGCTAATAATTTGCCGCGGGTGAATTTTGACAAGAATTGCAGCCTTAAGAGGCTCATTTTTCACTTGCCTATCGTCAACACCACATAACAGATGAAAGAGGTTAAAATTGCCTTGTGGGCTGGGCAGGCGTGCCACAAAGTAAGGCAATGCTCATAGTACAACTACCAATAGCAAACTTGCTATCTAAGTGTGCGTAACAGTTCGTGAAAATTTAATTTTCAATACACTTGCTCATAAAGTGACTCTTATTGCACTGCACTTAGGTATATAATGGCACTTGTTACCAAACTGTGACATTTTGATTACCATTACGCACTAGTGCTATAATGTGGTTGAAACCTTATTGTTCAACCTCTCCACCGCCATATTTTTTTTTACATTTATCATATCAGGATGGGCGCGCATATGAAAACAGATTTTTACCGCCACAAAAGTTTCCTAGTTTTACAGTTATTTTCTTCACAAGTGTATTGAAAAACCGTCGTATGATCGTCGTGTGAGTAATTAATGATTACCGTTCTCGGCTCTCTTAAGACCCTCGCCATGGCTCGGGTCTAAATACCGCTTCGACGGTAATCACTAACATTACACACTTATATCATAATGTACTATTATTTACGAACTGTGAACGGAAAAAGTTTAATCAGAATCCAGTTCTTCAATTTTATTCATCTCTGAATTCTTCAATTTTGCCAAAATGTCTTCGATTTGACAGTACGGTGTGACGTCACAAGATGGCAATCGATTCTATTCTCATTTGTAACGCATAGTACTGTCATGAGGTAGTGTCAAACTAGTATTTGTACTGTCACATAAATACATGTTTCAGAATTTAATTTTGTCTTTAAATGAATAGATTTTATTTGTGAACAATCATTGTAATCGTGTCTAGATTGTAAGTCTACAATAAAAAATATATTTGTTATATTTTGTTATTTTTGTGGTTTTATTTATTACCATTGATATTACAAACCAGGGATGTTGCGGATGCTGATTTTTTCACATCCGCGGATGCGAATGCGGATGCGGATGCTTAGTTTAAGATATTATGTAAATATTGACTGGCCTGTTGGTCTAGTGGTTAGTGACCCTGACTGCTATGCCGGAGGTCGTGGGTTCGATTCCCACCCAGGACAAATGTTTGTGTGATGAGCATAATCATTTGTTCTGTGTCTGGGTGTAATTTATCTATAATATGTATGTATTTAGAAATATATAAGTATGTTTATCAGTTGTCTAGTACCCATAACACAAGCTCTGCTTAGCTTCGGACTAGACGGCGTTGTGTGATAGTTGTGGAATATTATATTATATTATATTATATTATATTATATTATAGTCTGTTTGAATCACGGTTTGAATATACCTTGCGATCTTATATTAGTCTAACTAATTTAAAGTTTACCCGTAAACACTTATTTTGTAAACTCTTTATACCTACACACAATGATCACTGTATTACAACAACTTTTAAAATATCTATTTATACGATAAGTATTTCACAGCGTAAACAAACACGTAATGATTTATTTACAAGAAACAAATGATGCACCACAACAACGTGTCGAATCTTGTCACCAATTTCTTTGCTCCCATTGGATATTGGCACGTGCGACCGGCACGCGCCAATCGCCGGGCCCCGCCCAATTCTTTCTTGTCGCTACTTGCATGATATTCGCATCCGCACTGATTAATGCGAATGCGGATGCAGATACAGATGTCCAAATCTATGCGGATGATCCGCATTTGCGGATGCGGATGCGAATGTTCGCAACATCCCCGTTACGAACACTTCAATTTTATTTAAGACTAGCTTTACCCGCGCGGCTTCGCTCCCGCTCTTCCCTACTCCACCCTACTATACCCAACTCTACCCTACTCTACCCTACACTACCCTACACTACCCTAATTTTTTTTCCATAAGAACCTTCTCCTCACAATAACAATCACAACAAAAAATAAATCAGCCAAATCGGTCAAGCCGTTTTCATGCCAAGTCGTGACAACGGAAAACGGGGGTCATTTTTATACAACGTGTAACAAAAAGGGTATATACATCAAAAAGCCCTGAAGTTTACTGGTGGTATAGAATCTCTACACAAAGTTTCAGCTCAAAATAAATTACTCAAAGAATTGATACCAAATTCTTGGTATCCTTGGTATCGTATGATTCTCGAATTCAAATCATAACAAACGTGTTACAACACTACGAGGGTCAATAACATTCCACGTCACTTGCTAATACTAATAAAGACTTCTTCTGTAAATCTGATCGCCTAGTACCTCTCTTTCTAATTCTACCTAATTTCGATACGCGCGGCGCGTGTGTGAATGAAACGCTCTGTTTGCCTAGTACCTGCCTACTTAAAATTTTGCCTCAAAAAAGCAGAAGGTCACGCGAGGCAAAATATCTGCAGGTGTCAGTTCCTGGATGCGACGGAAGACTTCATTCTGCAACACTCGCCATACCTACTTGCATATGGTTAGAGGTATACAGCGCTTATGCAGCTCGCCGAGTGCGCTAGTACCTACGTGGGTTATTTTCAAAATGCTCCAGTAGCTCTAGTGTTTGGGCGACCCCCTAAACCAGAAGCGTGGAACCAGTTTGTTGCAGACGATGTACCTTTCAGTACCTGGTCTATGTTACAAAGTACTCTGTGAATGTGAACCTACCTACTATCCGATGGAAGCCCGCCACCGTAGAAGCGCTGTCGGCGCTCAGCTCCTTCTAGGTACCCGCGATAAATCGAGGACGATAAAGTTCGCGAGCAGCTCGCACATTACCGGCCGTCCTCTCTTCCGACACACAACATCATCTCATAATATTCACTATTACTTAACACCATCACCATAGAAATGCCATCACACACGATTATCACAACTGCAATAAAATAATGTTTAAAATCCAAATCACAAACACCGGAACGGCATGCGACTGCATCGTATGATTATTGGTCATCCACTAATGCAAAATTATATTTATTTATTTACCTAAATTTGACTTTCGGCGCGTACAAAGATGCCGCCAATACCGCCAAAGAGAGTAGCCGAACGGACGACGACAACATTGCCATCTCTCTCACATTAAACACGCAGGCGGCGCGTGCGAATGGGACAAAACTATTTTATCGTGTTCAATAACATTTGAGTTTCTCAAAGGAATTTTTTTAGGGATCTGTGAACCGTTTTTTAAAATTATCAATAACAATTCTCGTTTCTTATGGACTCCTAGTACTTTCGCATGTTTTTCATTTATTTTAAAATGATAAATTAAGACTAAGCTGTGCTACTACTGGTAATGTTTTTGTAGAAAAGGCAAAAAGTTACGCAAAGACCTAATTGTGCGCAAACGTATAGTTTTTTTTTAGAAATAAGCGCGAAAGATTTGTTGATTTGTTTATAATCTCGGGGTAAAATTAAACTCACACGCATTCACGCGGCGTCGTGAATGTGCACACTACATCTAAATAATTAATTTCTTGTTAACTAAGTAGGTACATATCCTATGTATAGCAACCGACATAAAAAGAATTAGGTACGTAAGAAAATTCATCTCGACCCTGCAAAAAGTGACAACTTATTGAAGTCCTCTAATTAAATTAAATTCAAGAACGGAACCCACTGGGAGTTTATTTGTACCAGGAGGCACATAAGTTGCTTAGAGATGATATTTGGGTTCATTTTAACAGATATGAAATCCTTATTCGCAGCGTCTAACGCCGAGTACAACGTTCGTTTAGATTTTACGTAGGTACCTACTTCGTTAAAATTTTTCGTAAACTAAGTATTTGTTACTATCCTATCTACGTAAAACAATAAAAAAGTATGTAGATATTTCTTATTGTTTCACGTAAACACCAAATAGGTACCTAATTATTCCATATCCTTATCGAATATCGAATACCGTTATTTACTTAGTCTCCTCTAAAAGCGGCGTGAGTCGCACGAAAAATAATATGCGCTGCGCGCTAACGAACACGGCCCTACGCGGCGCGCAGGTTTTTCGATGTCCAACGCACGCACTCGCTCTAGTTTTTGGCTTGGTTTGTTGTACACAAACATAATCTTAGTCTTTGTAGGAAAAACTTATTTCTTCTTAAAACAATTTTTCTTAAAAAAAATGTTAGAAAAAATAAACATGCGGAACCCTTTATCCACTGTTTGGAGAAATACCAGGAGTAAGAGGTTTGTTTTTAGTCATAAACAGTTCAATAACACCGATCAGCTGACTTTTTGCTAGTGATGTATTGGTTTCAGTTTGAAATGTTCGGTTTCTGGTATCGTATGTATGGAATAATTTACAACTTCCTACCATGTAAACAAAAGGTTAGAAAACCCTTTCCGTATCGTTTGTTATCTTATCAAGAGGCCGTGCACTTGGTATGTATACCCCCTTTTTGTTACACGTTGTATATATAGACTAGCTGCTCCCAGCGGCTTCGCCCGCGTGATAGCAGAAAATTATCCTAAGGGAACATACTTCCGGGATAAAAAGTATCCTATGTCCTATTCCAGGACTTGGTCTATCCGTGTACCAAGTTTCAACAAAATCTGTTTTGCCATTTAGGCGTGAAGACGTAACAAACAAACTCACTTTCGCTTTTATAATATTAGTAAGGCCCCGAGGCTTCACCCGCGTACTTTCAGAGATTACCTCCTACAAAAAAAAACTACCTCTCTTTATTCTGTTACTAGCTTTTGCTCGCGGCTTCGCCCGCGTACATAGCCTATGTCACTCTGGAATAGCAGCTTTCTATCGGTAGAAATATTTAAGAAATCGGACCAGTACTTTCAGAGATTTCCTTCTAGAAACAAAATATAAAAAAAAAACTATCTCTTTATTATTACAACAGTCTCACAACAACCTATTAGCGTGATAGCCAATGATGATAGTATCATTCAGCAACAGTAATCACTCCACCCAGTGACAGAATCATAAACATGTCTCCTGAGTGAGCGACTACTACTGCTAAAAGATTTTTAAGACATACACTCTGATGATGATATTGTCACACAGCAACAGTGATCACTAAACCCAGTGACAGAATCATAAACATGTCTACTGAGTGAGTGACTACTACTGCTCAAAGATTTATTACAACACACTCTCTGGTGATGACTTATCAACGCGAGATAAATGATGATAGTGTCATTCAGCAATAGTAGTGACCCAGTGACAGAATCATAAACTTGTCTCCTGAGTGAGTGACTACTACTGCTCAAAGATCTCTTATAATATAATGTCTGATGATGATTCTTCTTAACGTGATGGCAAATGATGATAGTGTCAGTCAGCAATAGTAAACACTACACCCAGTGACAGAATTATAAACATGTCTCCTGAGTGAGTGACTACTACTGCTCAAAGATCTCTTATAATATAATGTCTGATGATGATTCTTCTTAACGTGATGGCAAATGATGATAGTGTCAGTCAGCAATAGTAAACACTACACCCAGTGACAGAATTATAAACATGTCTCCTGAGTGAGTGACTACTACTGCTCAAAGATCTCTTATAATATAATGTCTGATGATGATTCTTCTTAACGTGATGGCAAATGATGATAGTGTCAGTCAGCAATAGTAAACACTACACCCAGTGACAGAATTATAAACATGTCTCCTGAGTGAGTGACTACTACTGCTCAAAGATCTCTTATAATATACTGTCTGATGTTGATTCTTCTTAACGTGATGGCAAATAATGATAGTGTCAGTCAGCAATAGTAATAACTAAACCCAGTGACTGAATCATAAACATGTCTCCTGAGTGAGTGACTACTACTGCTCAAAGATCTCTTATAATATAATGTCTGATGATGATTCTTCTTAACGTGATGGCAAATGATGATAGTGTCAGTCAGCAATAGTAAACACTACACCCAGTGACAGAATTATAAACATGTCTCCTGAGTGAGTGACTACTACTGCTAAAAGACCAGAAATTAATAAAAAAACAAAGAAAGATGGAGAAATGAGATGATAAGTGTCATTCAGCGGCAACGATTACTAGATACAGTGACAGAACCGTAAACATGTCTCCTGAGTAATTAGCTAAGACAAACAATGAAGATAAAACAGAATAAAGCAAAAATTAGAAAAGCTATGTCATTCAGCGGTAGCGATCACTGGACCCAGTGACAGAAATATTAGCACATCTCCTGAGTGAGTGACTTGCTGCTAGGCGACGAACTGTGAAACGAAACATAGAGTGATGAAGAAATGAAAAGATCAGTGTCATTTAGCTGCAGTGGTCAGTGCACCCAGTGACAGAATTGACGATATGCTTCCTGAGTGAGTGACTTCTACTGCTGATAGACAGAAAATGTAAAAAAAAAGAATAACGAAGAAATTTAGAAGAGCGCTGTCATTCAGTGGCAGTAATCACAACACAGTGGACAGAATTATAAACATGTCTCACGAGTGTGTGACTACTACTGCTAAAAGACAAACATTGAAAATAAAATAAAAAACCACACACTCTCTGGTGATGATTCTCCTTAGCGTGATGACAAATGATGATAGTGTCAGTCAACAATAGTAATAACTAAACCCAGTGACAGAACTATAAACATGTCTCCTGAGTGAGTGACTACTACTGCTAAGAGACAAATAGTAAAATAAAACGAAGAATAATTAAGAAATGAGATGATTAGCGTCATTCAGCGGCAGTGATCACTCCACTCAGTGACAAATGTATGAACATGTCTCCTGGGTGAGTGACTACTACTGCTGAGAGACGATCAATGCAACAAAATAATTAAGAATAATACCGAAAAAAATAATAATTGAGAAATTAGAAGAGTGCTATCATTAACAGCAGTGATCACTATACCTAGAGACAGAATTATAAACATGTCTACTGAGTGAGTGACTACTACTGCTAAGAGACAAATAGTAAAATAAAACAAAAGATAATAAAGAAAAGAGATAATCAGTGTCATTCAGCTGCAGTGGTCATTGCACCCAGTGGCAGAATTATAAACATGTTTCCAGAGTGAGTGACTACTACTGCTGGGAGACAAACAATGAATAAAAAATCCGAATATTGCTAAAATCAGACGACGGCTGTCATTCAGCGGTAGCGATAACTGCACCCAGTGACATAAATATCAGCATGTCACCTGAGTGAGTGATTGCTGCTACTAAATAATAAACTATAAAACAAAATATAGAGTAATGAAGGAATGAGATGATCTGCGACCCTCAGCGGCAGTGACCATTGCACCCAGTGACAGAATTAAAAACATGTCTCCTGAGAGAGTGACTACTACTGCTAAGAGACAATTAGTAAAATAAAACGAAGAATAATAACCACCACGTTACCACCCACCACCTACCACATTTTTCTCTTTACTACCCTAGGTAGACTGGTAGAGAATGCCTAAGGCATTAAGTCCGCCTTTGTACTGTTATGTTGCATGAAGTTTTAATAAATAAATAAATAATAAAGAAAAGAGATGATCAGTGTAATTCAGCTGCAGTGGTCCTTGCACCCAGTGACAGAATTATAAACATGTCTCTTGAGTGAGTGACTACTACTGCTAAAAGACAAACATTAGAAAAAAAAATAAAAAACAAAAAAGAAAATGAGGAAATCAGAAAAGCGCTGTCATTCAGCGATAGCGATCACTGCAACCAGTGACAGAAATATTAGCATGTCTCCTGAGTGAGTGACTGCTACTGCTGATAGACAGAAAATGAAAAAGAAAGAATAATGAAGAAATTAGAAGAGCGCTGTCAGTCATAAACATGTCTCCTGAGTGTGTGACTACTACTGCTAAAAGACAAACATTGGAAATAAAAAAATGAAGAAATCAGAAGAGTGCTGTCACTCAGCGATAGCGATCACTGCACCCAGTGACAGAAAAATTAACATGTCTCCTGAGTAAGTGACTACTTCTGCTGATAGACAGAAAATGAAAAAGAAAGAAATAAATAATGAAGAAATTAGAAGAGCGCTGTCATTCAGCGGCAGTATCCACCACATCCAGTGACAGAATTTTGAACATGTTTACTGAGTGAGTGACTACTACTGCTAAGAGACAAATAATGAAACAAAACGCGGAATAATGAAAAAACAAAAAAATCTGCGAAATTAAAGTACCTAACAGAAAATATTAAAAATAAAATAAAAATATCTAACTATTACAATTTCAGTTTGCAAATCTTAAAACTCAAGTTTTCGCAAAACCGTAGTTACTTTTTACACTGTCTTGACTTATTTCACTGTTATCACAAACACTACTAGATCGTACTTGTTCGAAAGACAAGTAAGTACTGATTTAAATTTAGAATTACTTTACTATTTATGTTAAAATCACTAATGAGATGTACTTAATTAGGTAAGTAGGTACTTGACAAATGGAGAGACATTATATCATTAGTAATTATTGACACCTATTAGTTTTGGATGTATTTACCTGGAATAGAAGGCTGGAAACAAAAGATGTAATTAATTAATGATTTGAATTAATTAATAAAGAACCTGAGTGACAAAAATATGTTTTGAACTTTTGGTTAAAATAAAATGTTGAAAATGACTTTAAATTTTTTTAGGGTTAAATAACAAAATTGCTGAAGTATTATAGAAAAATCGTTCAAAAATTAGAGGGCATTGTCTTGACTTGGCAATCGCACGTACATCACAAGTCAAACGTTATTAAATAAATTAAATCCCAGTAAAAACTTTTCATGTAAAATGTTGCCAAGACGAGCACATAAGGTTTGCCCTGTGAAAAAAAGTATGGCTTTGCCGTTTCGCTACCGACGTAGAGATGACGCGAATATTTAATTTTAACTTCACAAATTCTACATATCAGTAAAAATGCCATACATTTTTACTGATATGTAGAATTTGTGAAGTTAGGGTCTGTAGGCCGTGTAGATTCAGGGCAAACCTTATGTGGTCGTCTTGGCAACATTTTACATGAAATGTTTTTGGTGGGACATCTGTTCTTTTTGTAAGTTGCTGGACAGTCTTTATTTTTTTCTTTTTAATTTCGGCTGTGTAGCACTTCATGAAATACCCTAACATTTTGAAGTCTCATACAAACTTCCACCTCCCCATTTTAGGAGATGGGGGGCGAAAGTTATAAGTTTATGAATTTTTTTATTGGTGGTCTACTAAAATTAGATTACATACCAAATTTCAGCTTTCTAGCACTTCAGGAAGTAGCCAAACATTTTGATGATCATCAGTGTGTCAGTGACGAAATCGGTGTATTTTAGATATCAATAAAATCTTAATTATTATATTAGCCATTCAATTGAGAATTTGTATGTTTATTTAGTCTATTATTGACATTATATTCTGAAAATATGAACTATCTGGTTCATCAGAAACCAACTCTATGAAAGTTCAAAAAAACGACGAAACACTTCGAGAAAAGGTAGGTAGTGCCCTTGCGCTTCGCCTGGCTCGTCTTTGGCGGGGGTACTGCCATGCCCCCAGATTCATCATCATCATCTTCCTGCCCTTATCCCGTTTTATTTGGAGTCGGTTCAACACGTTTTTTTCTTCCATTCTGTCCTGTCGCTCGTCACGCTATCACTAACTCACTTTTCATTCATATCACTTCTCACACCATCCATCCATCTTTTTTTTGGACTCTCTCTCCCTCTCCATCCATCCACATGTAAATTCATAACTCTTTTAGCAACATGCGTTTCATCTCTCCTCTTAACCTGACCATATCAAGACAAACGATTTCCTTTCAACTTTTCAGTCACTGGCGCCACTTTCAAACTTTCCCCAATATACTCATTTCTCACTTTATCCATTCTCGTCACACCACACATAAATCTCAACATTCTAGCCAATCGATCGCCAAGTCAATCTAGCCACTCAAACTCCAAGCGAACACGTTCGCGCGTGATTTAGCGCCTTCTGTTAAACGTCAAGTGAACGTCAGGTACGCAAAGGTTATTAAAATATTGAGCGTTTTATTTATAGGGTATGTAAGTAAGAAGTACGTAAATAAGAAGTTTTTCATAAAGTAGTCTGTACACATTGAAATTAAGCAACTTTTCCATTTATTCCTTACTAGCTTTTGCCCGCGGCTTCACCCGCGTACATAATCCCAGGATACAAAGTATCCTATGTGTTATTCTGGGATATGGTCTACTTGTGTACCAAGTTTCATCGAGATCCGTTCAGTAGTTTTGCGTGAAAGAGTAACAAACATCCATACATCCATCCATACATACAAACTTTCGCATTTATAATATTAGTAGGATTTATACCTACTAGTGCCCAAGCCCTAAAAGCTAGGCCATCAAGGTCCCTTAAGTACGGACTAAATAAATTAACCGACTTGGTACTACATGGATCTCACAACTTTTTACGGTAGAAGATACTGAGTTGCAAGCTTTACTTTTTTTACAAGTTTGATTTGTGTATTGTTTATATGTCGCAGCCATCTGGTTAAATTAGCCATCAGACGCCTAGGGCGTTCGTCAGACGCCGGCATCCAATTGGATGTCTAGGCCGATAGCTGTTTGAATTAAAATCACTCAACGCTTGGCGTATTGAAAGTTAACCCTTTCGAAATGACTGATCAAGACTCAGCCAAGTGACTCAAATTTAGTTCCGCTATTTATTGATTTGACAATATTTCACTATTACTTGGTGGACTCTATTACTAAAAAGTAGTTTTATACAATTTATAAACTTATGGTCACCCCACTAAACTTCTCGCGCCGGGCCTTGGTTGAGAACATGGTCCGAAGCGAGGAGGAGTGTCAGGCGGTCGCCTCCTTCTGCGAAGCAGTAATGCTAGCAAAGAAGGAGGCCGACCGCATCAGGCAACGGCGCCCTCGCCGCCGCTCCCGGGATTCCAATCCCAATTTCCAGCTACCGTTGACGCGGGCTCGTGGACGGCGAGCCATGGGTAGCTCGCTGTCCGATCGTCCGGTAACTGTCCGGACCGAGCCAAGACGTCGACGGCGCGCACTGTTCCCGCGCGCCTCAAGGAGTTGTCAGCAACAGGAGGGGCCCAGCTGGGTAGAAGCCTACCGGGGCCGGGGTTATCCAAAAGGAAACTCGAGCCCCGGTGTGAAGGCTAGAAGGAGTGGGGTGGGGTTTTTAGTCAGTAAGAGTTTGACACTATCTCCCGCTCCACCCAAGAGCGGGTTTTGTCATAAGATGATTTTCCCCATCGAAAAAAAAAACCCTACTAAACTAAATTACTCCACAACGTTCAGCTATCTGAAAGAAAGAATTTGTGCAAGGTCAAAAAGGCACCTAACTCAGCATATGCTGCGATCTAACTGGTTAAACTATCTGGTTAAACGTTGTGGTCAACGCCTGCTTTTTACGAACGCCCTAGGCATCCAATTAGATGGCTAATTTAACCAGATGGCTGCGACATATATACCACGCTATAAAAGCTTGCTATGATAAAAAACTTTTTTTCAAAAAAATACAATTGCGTATCTTTTATATTCGTTTACGTTTAAGTTTGTTTTTTTTTCACAGCTTGAAGAGACCGCAAATTTGTGTATATGGTTTTATTTTCAACTGAATGCCTCCTCGCATTCTCGAGATAAAGGATCTTGACAGACAGACGGACGGCCAACAAAGTGATCCTATAAGGGTTCCATTTTGTCCTTTTGAGGTACGGAACCCTAAAAATACTACTTTTGCACCTTTTACTATTTTATTTTTACTTTGAAGTCGTTTACATTTTTATGCATAAAAGTATTTTTGCGAGAAAAGTTAGTGCAACTAGGTTACTATAATTGGTCGTTTCCTATGGAGAAGAACGGAGAAAAAAAGAAAGTAAAAATATTTCATATAAATACACGTGTAAGGAATATAAAAGCTAATTTACTAATATTCACATCAATTATAATATTAATACACTCGTTAGTATAACTTATTCACACTTAATTGATCGATCTTAATGATTCTTCTATTTTGTTAAAATCCTTTATTTCTTCCAGTAATTACTCAATTAGTAAATAATTCCCAGTAATACTATTTACTGATTTAGGTTTATGACAATATGCGTCACTTCATAAGCTTTTTTTTTTGTTTTGGTGGGTAAAAATCCAATGACAACCCCAGCTCTTGGGTGGAGCGGGAGATAGTGTCAGACTCTTTCTGACTAAAAACCCCACCCCGTTCCTTCTAGCCTCTTCATACCGGGGCTCGAGTTACCTTTCGGATAACCCTGGCCTCAGTAGGTTTCGACCCAGCTGGGCCCCTTCTGTTGCTGACAACTCCTTGAGGCGCGCAGAAACAGTGTGCGCCGTCGACGTCTTGGGCTCGGTCCGGACAATTACCGGACGGTCGGACAGCGATCTATCCATGGCTCGCCGTCCACGAGCCCGCGTCATCGGTGGCCGGAAATCATGATCGGAATCCCAGCGGCGGCGGCGAGAGCGCCATTGCCTGATGCGGTCAGCCTCCTCCTTTGTTAGCATTACTGGCCCCAGTAGGCTTCCACTTCATAAGCTAATTAACCAATACTAAGGCCAGAGTTACTCCGAAAGGTAGCTTAGCCCCCGGTACGAAACGCATCGAAGGAACAGGGGTGGGTTTTTAGTCAGTACAAGTCTGACACTCTCTCCCGCTCCGCCCAAGAGCGGAGAATGTCATTAGATCATTTTCCCACCGCGAAAAACAAAAACTAATTAACCAAAAGGTAATCAAGCTTTTAATGAAAATAATTTTTTCATTAAAAGGCAACTTCAGACCTACTTTCAGAGTATGAGTCTCTGAAAGTAGGTCTGAAGTTGCCTGAGGAGCGGGCTGCAAAGTATCATACTTTTCATCCCTAGGGAGTTTTACTTTCAACTAATAGCTGTCAAAATATTAAAAAAAAAACTAGGTGTATCTTCTTGTATTCGTAATGAAAAGCACAGTGCTTACCTCGAGGTTAAAGTTACTTATTTAGTCCCTCGAATTAGCGCCAACTCCTTCTCGGGACGAAATAAGTAACTTTCACCCCTAGTGTAACAATGTACTATTTCATTACTCATACTCTGAAAGTAGGTCTGAAGTTGCCTGAGGAGCGGGCTGAAAGTGATACTTTTCATCCCTATGGAGTTTTACTTTCAACTGACAGCTGTCACATTATTAAAAAAAACGAGGTCTATCTTTGCATTTCTATTAAACCATGTTCCAACTTTCTATACTTACAGCCAGTCAATTGCATCTGAATATAAAATTAAATAACTTAAAGATAGATATCTATTATAGAAATTTTTCATTATTGAAAAATTAGAGAATTATTTGTAATTTATTAAAAATAAAGTATTTTACAGAAGCAATTGAAAAAAAACACTTAAAAATACAATATTATTTAATTAATATAGTCCGTCTACTGAAAGCGTGACCTGAGAAAAGGAGGTTAAAACCCAAAAATTTTAATATGGTATTATTGAAATAGTAGGAGAAAAAAGTTTTAATATTTGAGTATTTTTTTTATTTATGACGATTGTACAATAGTTGTCTAAGAACTTAAATTCTAATCAAAAAAGTTTGCGTAGATTTATTTATTAAAGTAGTAGTAAAGGTAATAAACACACAAAATGTTAGTTATTATTCCAAATTTACTTTATCTGTACTCTCGAATGCCGTATATAATATTCTTTATTTACAATTTGGCCTTCCGACAAGAATACCAAGAGCACAACACCGCGACAGTCAAATAAAATAGTCAACATGATTTCAACTTCAGCACGTCTCGCCAACACTAATAATGTGCTTCAAGATTGTTGGGTTGGAATCGATTCGTTTTAGCAAGGAAAAAATTCAGATCTTTTGGGATTAGTCAAGTGGGAACATGTTTTATACTAAAGTGAATGTTTCAAATGATACTGATCGACTCGTGAGACACGGAAAGTTCAGCAGCTATATCTCTCAAACTTGAACGAGGATTTTAGTTACTATTTATTTTTTTCCGTTGTGTCCTTGCATATTTTTTAAATTATCTATAAACATAAGAAGAAGTATCATCATTAATACCGTAAAATTATCTAGTGGTCAGTCAACAATGATCAAGATTATAATGTCACACTAACTTAAAAATCCAAGATCGTGTATAAACATTGTTGTTTTTTACCGACTTCCCAAAAAGGAGGAGGTACTACGTTCGGCTGTTTGTATGTTTTTTTTTTTTTTTTTTTTGTATGTTTGTTCGTCGAATACTCCCCCAAATGTGGACGGATTTTCAAAATTCTTTTTTTGTTCGAAAGTAGATACTTCTGAGGTGGTCCCATTATCACCAAATTAGGATCTGATGATGGGATCTTGGAGAAATCGAGGGCAACCTTCAAATTTTATAGGCTCACTTATTGATTTTCGCATATTTTATGAAGTATCTTGTGTATTTGCGTATGGTCGTCACCATCTCAGGTAGCTGGGCTGATGATGGAAGGTACAACTCCTTAACAGTAAGAAGTTACTCGAACAGGCAAGGACTGTTTTAGTAAATTGTTTTGATGTTTGATAGGGCATTTGCCACATTTGGTCTCATGATCATCAAGTCATGACCTGATGCTGCAGTCAGGATAGTCTGCAGAGTACCTAAGTCCTCGACAACAAACAGCAGATATATCGAGTTTAGGCTCATTGAAAACGGCTCGATGTGTGGATAAACGTACTGCTAATAAAGAACACCGAAGTACATAGAGACCTGATGCTGAAGCCAGGAGCATCAGGAAAAGTACAAACCTTGAAATTACAGCACCGTAGTCGTGTTTGGGCTCATTTTAAACAGGACTAAATTTTAAGTTCATTGCAATGTTGACATAAATCTGGCCTGATGCTACAGCCGGGATTATCAGCATCTAGTCTAATGACTGATTGAAAGATTTACCTTTCGGCTTCATCATCAGATCAGTTCGATATATCCTTTCCCTCTCCAGCATCTAGTCTAATGACTGTTTGAAAGAAGAGGGGGAGAGGATATATCGAACTGAACTGATGTTGAAGCCGAAAGGTAAATTAATGTAATCTAACCGTGTTTGGGATTATTAGAACCGTTATGAGATGCGCTCTGACTATAAGGTATTTAAGTTTGACTGAGGGGTACTTTTTAGTGGTGGTACCATAACTAAAAAGTGTAAAATAAAAAAAACTTTTTACAAAAAAAATATAACCGACTTCAATGATAAAAAACACTGAAAATTATCAAATAACTTTAATTTTGGAAGTCGGTGTTAAATAACGAAGAGACTAAACTATTATAGAAACACCGACTTCCAAAATTAAAGTTATTTGATAATTTTCAGTGTTTTTTATCATTGAAGTCGGTTATATTTTTTTTGTAAAAAGTTTTTTTTTCTTAGAAAACAACTTCTTTCTCTTCTTGTTTTGGTTTAAACTCGCTGATGATAGTGTGTAGCAGCTTTCGCACATAACTTTATATTGTTTTACCCATGATAAAGCAATTATTGTTGATAAATAAATATTTGTTTTAAAAACTGACAATGGGGAAGATTTTTGCTATTTTTTCCCGCTAGGTGTATGTTGGTGTATGTATACTAGGTGTATGTATACTTATGATCCATTAGGCTTTAAATCTGTGCAGCGTTATTTATAACTTTTTGGCATTCTATTAAATATAAATAACTAGCTTTTGCCCGCACGGCTTCGCTCCCGCTCTTCCCTACTCTACCCTACTCTACCCAACTCTACCCTACTCTACCCTACTCTACCCTACTTTACCCTACTCTACCCTACCAAACTTCACATAAACCATCTACTAAATAGTCCGAACAAAGCCTAAAAATTTGGTTTGGATAGGCGAGCCCGTTCTTGAGTTATAAAATAACAACGAAAAGTGGCATTGATTTTTATATATATAGATAAAAATGACGAACTGTGCAGTGCCGGAATGCACTGTACTGACTAAAAACCCACCCCTGTTTTTAACCGACTTCGAAAAGAAGGAGGTTCTATGTTCGGCTGAATGTATGTTTTTTTTTTTGTATGTATGTTTACCGATATTTCGGTCAATTGTGGACCGATTTTTACCGACTTCCCAAAAAGGAGGAGGTACTACGTTCGGCTGTTTGTATGTTTTTTTTTTTTTTTGTATGTTTGTTCGTCGAATACTCCCCCAAATGTGGACGGATTTTCAAAATTCTTTTTTTGTTTGAAAGTAGATAGTTCTGAGGTGGTCCCATTATCACCAAATTAGGATCTGATGATGGGATCTTGGAGAAATCGAGGGCAACCTTCAAATTTTATAGGCTCACTTATTCATTTTCGCATATTTTATGAAGTATCTTGTGTATTTGCGTATGGTCGTCACCATCTCAGGTAGCTGGGCTGATGATGGAAGGTACAACTCCTTAACAGTAAGAAGTTACTCGAACAGGCAAGGACTGTTTTAGTAAATTGTTTTGATGTTTGATAGGGCATTTGCCACATTTGGTCTCATGATCATCAAGTCATGACCTGATGCTGCAGTCAGGATAGTCTGCAGAGTACCTAAGTCCTCGACAACAAACAGCAGATATATCGAGTTTAGGCTCATTGAAAACGGCTCGATGTGTGGATAAACGTACTGCTAATAAAGAACACCGAAGTTCATAGAGACCTGATGCTGAAGCCAGGAGCATCAGGAAAAGTACAAACCTTGAAATTACAGCACCGTAGTCGTGTTTGGGCTCATTTTAAACAGGACTAAATTTTAAGTTCATTGCAATGTTGACATAAATCTGGCCTGATGCTACAGCCGGGATTATCAGCATCTAGTCTAATGACTGATTGAAAGATTTACCTTTCGGCTTCATCATCAGATTAGTTCGATATATCCTTTCCCTCTCCAGCATTTAGTCTAATGACTGTTTGAAAGAAGAGGGGGAGAAGATATATCGAACTGATCTGATGATGAACCCGAAAGGTAAATTAATGTAATCTAACCGTGTTTGGGATTATTAGAACCGTTATGAGATGCGCTCTGACTATAAGGTATTTAAGTTTGACTGAGGGGTACTTTTTAGTGGTGGTACCATAACTAAAAAGTGTAAAATAAAAAAACTTTTTACAAAAAAAATATAACCGACTTCAATGATAAAAAACACTGAAAAGTATCAAATAACTTTAATTTTGGAAGTCGGTGTTAAATAACGAAGAGACTAAACTATTATAGAAACACCGACTTCCAAAATTAAAGTTATTTGATACTTTTCAGTGTTTTTTATCATTGAAGTCGGTTATATTTTTTTTGTAAAAAGTTTTTTTGAAAATTTTGTTTTGATTGAAAGGTTATGTTTCCAAGTTGGTCCCATAGAAATATTGTTATGATCTGATCATGAACTTCGAAGATATGGAACAGAACTCCTCATAGAATCATAGCAGAATTGTCGTAACAAGTAAAATTGCTTTGTTTATACGTGTAGTGGATGACTGACTGAAAGAAAAGGGGGAGGGGAAAGGGGGAGAGGGTAAATTCATGTAATGTAACCGTATTTGGGATTATAAGAATCGTTATCAAATGCACTCTGGCTATAAGGTAATTTATGTTTAGCTGAAGGGTAGGTACTTTTTAGTGGTGCTACCATAACTAAAAAGTGAAAAATAAAAAACTTTTTACAAAAAAATTAAACCGACTTCAAAAAGTACAAAATAATTTTAATTTCGGAAGTCGGTGTTTCAATAGATACCTAATCTTGTCTCTTCGTTATTTAACACCGACTTCCGAAATTAAAGTTATTTTGTACTTTTTGAAGTCGGTTTAATTTTTTTGTAAAAAGTTTTTTATTTCGATGCGTTTCGTACCGGGGGATAAGCTACCTTTCGGAGTAACTCTGAACTCAGTATTGGTTAATTAGCTTATGAAGTGGAAGCCTACTGGGGCCAGTAATGCTAACAAAGGAGGAGGCTGACCGCATCAGGCAATGGCGCTCTCGCCGCCGCCGCTAGGATTCCGATTATGATTTCCGGCCACCGATGACGCGGGCTCGTGGACGGCGAGCCATGGATAGATCGCTGTCCGACCGTCCGGTAATTGTCAGGACCGAGCCCAAGACGTCGACGGCGCACACTGTTTCTGCGCGCCTCAAGGAGTTGTCGGCAACAGGAGGGGCCCAGCTGGGTCGAAGCCTACTGGGGCCAGGGTTATCCGAAAGGAAACTCGAGCCCCGGTATGAAGGCTAGAAGGAACGGGGTGGGTTTTTAGTCCGTAAGAGTCTGACACTATCTCCCGCTCCACCCAAGAGCTGGGGTTGTCATTGGATTTTTACTCACCAAAACAAAAAAAAAAGCTTATGAAGTGACGCATATTGTCATAAACCTAAATCAGTAAATAGTATTACTGGGAATTATTTACTAATTGAGTAATTACTGGAAGAAATAAATAATTTTAACAAAATAGAGGAATCATTAAGATCGATCAATTAAGTGTGAATAAGTTACACTAACGAGTGTATTAATATTATAATTGATGTGAATATTAGTAAATTAGCTTTTATATTCCTTATACATGTATTTCTATGAAATATTTTTACTTTCTTTTTTTCTCGGTTCTTTTCCATAGGAAACGACCAATTATTGTAACCTAGTTGCACTAAATTTTTACGCAAAAAAAACCTTTCTGCATAAAAATATAACCGACATCAACGTAAAAAAAAACTCTAAAAGGTGCAAAAGTTATTTTACTCTTTTTAGTATTTTTAGGGTTCCGTACCTCAAAAGGACAAAACGGAACCCTTATAGGATCACTTTGTTGGCCGTCCGCCTGTCTGTCAAGATCATTTATACTCAAGTTTCCGGTCTCCTCACGCTGTGAAAAAATCAAACTTCTGAGTTAACGAATAAAAAAGTTACGCCCGTTTAGGTCGCAAAAAACGTATATTTTGATACCCTTTTTTTTTGTCGACGGGGAAAATCATCTTTGACGAAACCCACTCTTGGGTGGAGCGGGAGACAGTGTCAGACTCTTACTGACTAAAAACCCCGCGCCGTTCCTTCTAGCCTTCATACCAGGGCACGAGCTTCCTTTCGGACAACCCTGTCCCCAGTAGGCTTCGACCCAGCTGGGCCCCTCCTGCTGCTGACAACTCCTTGAGGCGCGCGGGAACAGTGCGCGCCGTCGACGTCTTGGACTCGGTCCAATATTTTGATACCCTCAAAGATTGAAGTTCATAGGATACTTCCCGTTGACCTAGAATCCTGAAATTCGGCACAAAGCAAGGTCTTCTAGCACAGGTATAGGAATAAATATGAAAACAGTAAATTTGTTGTACCTATGTCACAAAAAAAAAAACAAAATTTAATTCGGAAAAATCTTCGAGACTCCATTCGGGAATTGTAGTTTGCACGGAACCCTCAGTGAGCGTGTCCGACTCGCACTTGCCCAATTTTTATAATTAAGTCGGTAGTATTTCTTTGAAAAAAAGTGTTTTTATCATAGCAAGCTATTATAGCGTGGTGTATAAAAGCTTGCTATCAAAAACATAACTTGTAAAAACAACTAAGGCTTGCAACTCAGTTCTTCTACCGTAAAAAGTTGTGAGATCCATGTAATAAAAAAATGGAACATGTAAATATGTCTATACCACAAGGCAGTGTCTTAAAGTGTGAAATGCTAGTATTTGTGAAAAGTAACATTAATCTGTTTGAAACAATGAAAAGTAAACGTTATAAAAATCACATATGTTTCCCAAGTAATAGAACGCATTTTTTAAACAGTAGTGTGTTTTGCATGGCTCCAAGATTGTATAACCATTTGCCAAAAGAATTGCTACAGATACAATCTTTAAAGGTTTTTAAACGAAGTATAAAAAAGCTCTTAATTTCTAAAGCCTATTACAGTGTCATTGAATATTTAGAGGACAAATTGTGATTATGTGGTGGATTTTGACACTGAATTTGTTTAGTATAATGACATTTCAAATTTATAATTTTATGTACTTTAGTAACTTTATTGACATCTAGTAAAACAAAATATGACTATGTAATGGAGCATTTGACATTATACTTATTTAATATTGTGACATTCAAATTTAATATATTAGGTGTCGTACATAATGATTATTAATTGTATTGTCATTTAGTAATAATTAATTAATGTCTAATTCTAATATAAATTTTGTATGCTATTATTAGCTAACATAGCGTTAAAAAATTGTTATTTAAGACCTTAATGTTACCTATGTTTACAAATTAATAAATGAATATGAATATGAAAGGTGCATTTTATTCCTAATTTATATCAACGATTTGCCGAGAGAAATAAATTTCCAGAGTGTCCTTTTTGCTTACGACATCTCAATAGTGTTTTCATGTGACGACGGTAGCAAATTAAATTTAATATTGGACGATATACTGCCAAAAATAGTAAATTGGCTAAAGGACCACAATTTGGAAATAAATTTTACAGGCCTTATCAAAAACGCTCATTGAATATTAGCTACTCGTTCAATGACATACCGCTCCAGTGCGTCGATGAATTTAAACTCTTGGGTCTGACAGTTGACACTAATATAAATTGGAAGGCTCATATTAATGTTGTGTCAAACAAACTTGCAAATTTTACGTATGCTTTGAATGAGTTAAAAAGATCAACCGAATTTAAAACAGCGATGACAGCATACTACGCCTATGCCTACTCATTTTTAACCTATGGCATTGTAGTGTGGGGAAATTGCGTTGACGTGGTAAACTCTTTATTTTGCAAAAAAGGTGTGTGAGAATTCTTGCAAATATAGACCAAATGCAGAGCTGTAAACCGTATTTTATTAAATACAAAATGCTCACCCTAACAAGCATTTACATACATTTATCTTGGAAGTAAGCAAGTTTGTTAGGAAAAATGCGTCGTTATTCCCTGTAGCTAAGAATCAAAGGCCGCTGCAACGCTCCTTAAGAGTTAAAAATGAATTAGCATTGCCGAGTTCAAAACTAGCGATGTTTCACTCAGGACCACTTGTAAGGTGCATAAAAATTTATAAAAAACTACCGAATGACATTAAAGACATAGAATTTGACAATAAATTTGTAAACGCACTTAAAATGCACCTAATACAAAAGTGTTATTATAGCCTAAATGAGTTCTTAACAAATTGACATTCTGTTATATTAAAATTGAACATTGACGCAATTTAATAATGTAGAAATTTACTAATGACATCCAATAATAAATTAATTAATTATGAAAATAATAATGTAATAATATTTTTTTTGTATTTATTTATTTTAATAACTTTATATAATTATGCATGCAATAATACTTTAATTTATAATAAGAAACCTAATGTTGCGGTGCCCTAGCAGGGTTCATGTACGAAACTTATATTTAAACTAAGACCTTGTAAACGACATGAATGCAATGAATAAATAAATAAATAATACCAAGTCAGTTAATTTATTTAGTCCGTACTTATGGGACCTTAATGACCTAGATTGACTGACTAATAGGTTACAGTTTGGGAGAGCCAGGTGCTCTAAAATATAGCCCAAAGCTTAGTTTAGACATCAGATCTCTCACAAATTACTTTCTAATTCTTGTCGAACTAAAAAAAGCAGTCAAGTAAGTCAGACTTGCGCATCGAGGGTTCCGTACGAACATACCTATATCTATTTAAATTAAATTCCAAACCTCAAAGATTTTTCAGAATAACAAAAATTGAAATTGTTTTTGTGGCGTAACTACAATAGTTTTCAGATTTTTTCTTATTTTTTATTTATTGAGGGATATCAAAAGCTACAACATAAAGCTTATGTTAAATTTAGTAAGTATACAACCAACAAAAAAATTCATAAACTTATAACTTTCGCACCCCATCCTCTAAAATGGGGGTTTGGAAGTTTGTATGAGACTTCAAAATGTTAGGGTACTTCCTGAAGTGCTAGAAAGTCGAAATAAAGAAGAAAAAAATAAAGACTGCCTAGCAACTTACAAAAAGAACTGAAATCTCCCCAAAAACATTTCACGTAAAATGTTGCCAAGACGACCACATAAGGTTTGCCCTATGAAAAAGATATCAGATATCTCATGTAGAGCCAAGCTTGTGAATCTACACGGCCTAACTCTACCGACCCTAACTTCATAAATTCTACATATCAGTTAAAATGTATAGCTTGGCTGTTTCGTTACTTACTTCAGAAACTAAATATTCGCAACACCTCCACGACGGTAGCAAAACGGCGAAGTGCCCTCGATTCCTTACAGTGAGTTCTTAATCTTCCTGCCCTTATCCTGATTTATTTGGGGTTAGCGCAACACGTTTTTTTCTTCCATTATATCCTGCTGCTCGTCACGCTATCACTAACTCCCTTTTCATTCATATCACTTCTCACATAATCCATCCATCTTTTCTTTGGCCTCCCTCTCCCCTTCCATCCACATTTAAACTCATAACTTTTTTAGCAATATGCGTTTCATCTCTCCTTTTCACATGTCCATACCCAGACAAACGATTCCCTTACAACTTTTCAGTCTCTGGCTAAAGTTAACGAAAAAAAAGTTACGGCCATTTGAGTCGCAAAAAAGTGTATTTTCAGACTCTCAAGGGACTCAAAATTCATAGAGTACTTCCCGTTGACCTAAAATCATGAAACAAGGTCTCAAATCACAAATATAGGAAAAATTCTGAAAACTGTAAATTTGTAATTACGTCAAACTCAATTCGGGAACTGAACCGTTTTTCATAGGTAAGTTTGTATGAAACCCACAGTGCGTGACTCCGACCCGCGCTTGCCTTTTTATTGCTTTTTTTCTTCAGACCGAACATAACCTAAGCGCAAGTAAGGATTTGCGTAGACAAAGACATTTATGCGACGACTGGAAAATTCCAGGGTCCAAGGTTGCGGTTCAAGCACTTGGCCTGAGCATCATTCACCATCATCCACCTGCGGGACGTCTCCCTGCTGGCACCTAGTCCTCGGCCTCCAGCGTCTTCGTGACCTCTCCTGCTGCCAAGCCAGGATAGTACTTAGCGCCTACCTCCATAGTCGTCATTAACTTTAAAAAAATATATAATACGGCTTATACCCTTGACCTTAAAAATAAATGTTAAGAGGGTCCTTTTCCACCCGTCTATTGTAAACATTGAAAATGGTTTAAAAGCTTGTTACTTCATCTAACGCTATCCAGCGCGATGTTTGACGAAAAGTCAACGCAAAAAAAGAGAGATAAAGCCTGAAAACTCGGTTAGTATTCGGTAATTCTTGCTCCAGGAAATAGCTCTTTTTCTTAAACCCTTAAAATTTTTTGAAAAAAGTGGTCGTCATTTAGAATCTTAATAAAATTTGCAAGGCTTTTATAGTTTTACTTTTTAAATTTTTAGGCAAATTATGAAGTGTCAAAGTTCATACAAAACAGGAGATTTTCAGAGGTCCTTTACTGGATTAGTTTTACACAAATTTAGAAATGGATTTTAATAGTAGCCTAGATAATATCCACAAGATACTGTGTTTCCAAAATATCTTATGAAAAAGTGAAAAATAAAAAACTTTTACCAAAAAAAAATTAAACCGACTTCAAAAAGTACAAAATAACTTTAATTTCGGAAGTCGGTGTTAAATAACGAAGAGACAAGATTAGGTATCTATTATAGAAACACCGACTTCCGAAATTAAAGTTATTTTGTACTTTTTGAAGTCGGATTAATTTTTTTTTTTTTTTTGGAAAAAGTTTTTTATTTTTCACTTTTTAGTTATGGTAGCACCACTAAAAAGTACCTACCCTTCATTTAAACATAAATTACCTTATAGCCAGAGTGCATCTCATAACGATTCTAATAATCCCAAATACGGTTATATTACATGAGTTTACGTTCCTTTTCTTTCAATCAGTCATCGACTACACGTATGAACAAAGCAATTTTACTTGTTACGACAATTCTGCTATGATTCTATGAGGAGTTCTGTTCCATATTTTCGAAGTTCATGATCAGATCATAACAATATTTCTATGGGACCAACTTGAAAGCATAACCTTTCAATAAAAAAAAATAATTTAAAATCGGTCCACAATTGACCGAAATAGGTGAACATACATACAAAAAAAAAAAAACATACATTCAGCCGAACATAGAACCTTTTCGAAGTCGAAATCTTTTCGAAGTCGGTTAAAAATGTGTTAAAACGTCATAATCAGTTATGAGCGGTTGTATGAAAAACAGTGAAAATGTGTGTCGTGATGCACCACCTTAAGTAGAAAGTTCTGCGTCTTATTTCTCTAGAAATAGAATTTAAATAATTAAAAATAATATATACACTAAAGGCCTAACTAAATATGACGTCAAAAAACTCCTCCGCATCGCTGTCGACTGGAAGTGTGCCCAAAAGGCTGGCGGCATTGCCACGTTGTATGGCAATGCTTAATCTCTGACCGAGGTAGAAGCCAGCCCTTGGGTCACGCGAAGAGTCAACTAAGCGTTTAGATAAATCTTTAAAAAGCATATGAGCACTTGGACCCCACGGCCCAAGAGTTTCAACCCCAAACGGCTCAAAAATATAACTGCCAACGAGGCTGTTATATTTCCGCCGCTTGAGGTTCTCCGCCGCGGCAGCACCAGCACAGCACGATGAGCTAGGAAGATGGGATGGCGCAAGAGTATCGACACAGGTAGCGTCCCACACTAAAGGCCTACCCATCTTCCAAGGAAATAAAGACATACCGTCTGGTCTCTTACCATCGTCGCGTGCCAGGCCATGAGGTTCCAAAACAGCCGGAACGCCGACGGTGACAAGGGTTCGTCGGATGATGTCGTTAAGGTTCGCGTGCCGCGCTATGCGTCCCGCACTTCGACTGCATGACAGGCCATGGTGACCGAGGCTGTTGACAACTTCGCCACAGTGGCAGCGATGAGGAGAACAGCAAGGCGCACCTAGACGTAGGGCAACAGTTAAGCGGAATGTGGTATCGTCGAACAAGGTGCCAATATTCGACGACGGCAGTGCGTGAAGCCAAAGACCTGACTCCCGATTTCCCACAGCCAGCAGGCGCGCACGCTCCGCAGTAGTAGCAGATGTTAGGATTAGGTTTTCCTGAACTACTTTGCAGAGCGGCTCATCCCACCGTCTCTGGGAAGTTGGGTTGTTAGGTGGATTTGTATTCGGGCAAGCGAGTCTCCACGCATCCATAGCCTCGGTGAAACACGGCACTTCTAAAGGAATCAGTGTGGAAGTTAATGCCGGTAAACTAATACTGGTAATTTTGCGGACGCCGAGGCCTCCCATACGGATGGGAAGGGTAACTTGAGCCCAAGCTCGATCGTCCAAAGTCATGTTTAAAATTAAAGTAAGAGTATGCCGGATAATTTGGTCCATTTTTTCCAAAAGGTGAGGGTGCTTCCATAAGCGGGAAGCACGAAGGAAATAAATTAATTTAGGACCGAAACAACAATAACGAATTAGGGTAATAGCCGAATGCATATTAATTTCGAGCAATCTTTCTGAAACATCATTGAAATTTTGAATTTTTTCCTCCACAAAACCGGGAAAGGAATCCTCAAAGATTGGGGACCCAAGGAGACGAAGTGAACTTTTGTCGATAATTTTGATTGCAGGGGCTATTGCATTGAATTTCGAATAAGTCAGATTTTGGTCAGTACTTTCAGATAGGAATATTTCACATTTAGAAAAGTTGAGTTCTAAACCAATAGCAGAAAGTTGATTTTTTTTAAATTGTAGATCATTGAAAACGGTGTCTACTTCGCCTCCCAAGGTTCCATCATCGAGGTACCACACATTAAATTTGGAATTTAGCTAGAAATAGATAGATAACCGCAAACGCTACACGGCACTATGTAAACGTTCTTGACAGACGGACAAACAGATAGACAACATAGTGATCCTATAAGAGTTCCGTTTTAGCTGACTTAAATACGGGTGCGTAAGGAACACTAAAAATTCCAAAATAACTTTACTACCATCAAAAACATAACTTGTAGAAAAACCAAGGCACGCAACTCAGTTTTTAACCGAATTCGAAAAGGAGGAGGTTCTATATTCGGCTGAATGTATGTTTTTTTTTTTTTTGTATGTATGTATGTTCACCGATATTTCGGTCAATTGTGGACCGACTTCGAAAATTTTTTTTTATTGAAAGGTTATGCTTTCAAGTAACAAGTAAAATTGCTTTGTTTATACGTGTAGTCGATGGCTGACTCAAAGAAAAGGGGGAGGGGGTAAATTCATGTAATATTTACCGTATTTGGGATTATAAGAATCGTTATGAGATGCACTCTGGCTATAAGGTAATTTATGTTTAGCTGAAGGGTAGGTAGTTTTTAGTGGTGCTACCATAACTAAAAAGTGAAAAATAAAAAACTTGTTACAAAAAAAATTTAAACCGACTTCAAAAAGCAAAAAATAACTTTAATTTCGGAAGTCGGTGTTAAATAACGAAGAGACAAGATTAGGTATCTATTATAGAAACACCGACTTCCGAAATTAAAGTTATTTTGTGCTTTTTGAAGTCGGTTTAATTTTTTTTTGTAAAAAGTTTTTTATTCAACCGTATAAAGTTATGAGATACATTTACCAAGTCGGTTAATTTATTCAGTCCGCACCTTGATGACCTAGATTGACTTGGCAATCGGACTAAACAGTCGAATTTAATATATACGTGCGATTTACCATTAAGGCAGTGCCACCAATTTTTAAACGGTTTTTCTATAATACTTCAGCCATTTTGTTATTTAACCCTAAAAAAAACTAAAGTCATTGTCATTTCATTTTGACCAAAAGTTAAAAACATATTTTTGTCACTCAGGTTCTTTATTAATTAAATTACATCATTAATTAATTACATATTTTGTTCCCAGCCCTCTATTCCAGGTAAATACATCTAAAACTATTAGGTGTCGATAATTACTAATGATATAATGTCTCTCCATTAGTCAAATACTTACCTAATTAAGTACATCTCATTAGTGATTTTAATATAAATAGTTTAGTAATTCTAAATTTAAATCAGTACCCACTTGGCTTTCGAACAAGTACGATCTAGTAGTATTTGCGATAACAATGAAATTAGTGAAAAAGTTTAATAAATGTAACTTGTTGTAAAATAAGCAAAAATTTTACGAGATTTGGAAACTGAAATTGTAATAGTAAGATATTTTTATTTTATATTTAATATTTTTTGTTGCTTTAATTACGCCTATTTTTATGTTTCATTATTTGTCTCGTAGCAGTAGTAGTCACTCACTCAGTAGACATGTTCACAGTTCTGTCACTGGGTGGAGTGAACACTACCGCTGAGTGACACTGATCATCTCGTATCGTCACATAATTCTTTGTTTCTATAACGGTTTGTCTTTTAGCAGTAGTAGTCACTCACTCAGGAGACATGTTTATAATTCTGTCCACTGTGTCGCTGAGTGACGCTTACCTTCTCGTTTCTTCATTATTCTATGTTGTGGTGCATTGTTTGCCTCTCAGCAGTAGTAGTCACTCACTCAGTAGACATGTTTATAATTCTGTCCACTGTGTAGTGAACACTGCCGCTGAATGACGCTTATCTTCTCGTTTCTTCATTATTCTATGTTGTGGTGCATTGTTTGCCTCTCAGCAGTAGTAGTCACTCACTCAGTAGACATGTTTATAATTCTGTCCACTGTGTAGTGAACACTGCCGCTGAATGACGCTTATCTTCTCGTTTCTTCACTATTATATGTTGTGTTGCATTGTTTGTCTTTTAGCAGTAGTAGTCACTCACTCAGGTGACATGTTTATAATTCTGTCACTGGGTGCAATGACCACTGCCGCTGAATGACGCTTATCTTCTCGTTTCTTCATTATCCTACGTTGTGCTGCATGGTTTGTGTACCAGCAGTAGTAGTCACTCACTCAGGAGACATGTTTATAATTCTGTCACTGGTTGGAGTGAACACTGCCGCTGAATGACGCGGATCTTTTCATTTCTTAATTTTTCTGTGTTATTTCAGTTTGTCATTTAGTAGCAGCAATTACTCACTCAAGAGACATGCTAATATTTCTGTCACTGGGTCCAGTAATCGCTACCGTTGAATGACAGCGCTCTTCTGATTTCTTCATTATTTATTTTTTATTTTTTTCCTATGTTTGTCTTTGAGCAGTAGTAGTCACTCACTCAGGAGACATGTTTATAGTTCTGTCACTGGGTGTCGGGGTTACTACTGCCGAAAGGCACTGATTATCTCATTTTTCATTATTTAATGTTTTGTTTCATTGTTCGTCTCTTAGCAGCAGTAGTCACTCACTCAGGAGACATGTATATAGTTCTGTCACTGGGTGCAATGACCACTGCAGCTGAATGACACTGATCATCTCTTTTCTTTATTATTCTTTGTTTTATTTTACCATTTGTCTCTTAGCAGTAGAAGTCACTCACTCAGGAGACATGTTTATAGTTTTGTCACCAGGATTTTGTGCCAGGATTACTACTGCCGAAAGGCACTGATTATCTCATTTTGCATTATTTATCGTCTTGTTTTATTGTTTGTGTCCCAGCAGTAGTAGTCACTCACTCAGTAAACATGTTTGTAGTTCTGTCACTGGGTGGAGTGAACACTTTCGCTGAGTGACACTGATCATCTCGTTGTTTTATTATTCTTTGTTTCTATCATTGTTTGTGTCTTAGCAGTAGTAGTCACTCACTCAGGAGACATGTTTATAATTCTGTCTCTAGATGTAGTGATCACTGCTGTGGATGACAGCGCTCTTCTAATTTCTCAATTTCAAAGCTTTAAGTCGAGAGTGAATAGGTTTGTTCCATCGTCGACCGCATCGTCGCTTTCCATCAAGTGAGATAGCGGTCAAGCGCAAACCTATCAACAATAAAAACAAAAACTTTTTTTCAGTATATTTCTTCATTATGTGTGTATTGATTAGCTTTCTACAGTAGTAGTCACTCACTCAGGAGACATGTTTATAATTCTGTCACTGGTTGGAGTGAACACTGCCGCTGAATGACGCGGGTCTTTTCATTTCTTCATTATTCTGTGTTATTTTATAGTTTGTCATTTAGTAGCAGCAATTACTCACTCAGGAGACATGCTAATATTTCTGTCACTGGGTCCAGTAATCGCTACCGCGGAATGACAGCGCTCTTCTGATTTCTTCATAATTAATTTTTTGTTTTTTTTTTCAATGTTTGTCTTTGAGCAGTAGTAGTCACTCACTCAGGAGACATGTTTATAATTCTGTCACTGGGTACAATGACCACTGCAGCTGAATGACACTGATCATCTCATTTCTTTATTATTCTTCATTTATTTTACTATTTGTCTCTTAGCAGTAGAAGTCACTCACTCAGTGGACATGTTTGTAGTTCTGTCGATGACACTAATCATCTCAATGTATCATTATTCTTTGTTTCTATCATTGTTTGTGTCTTAGCAGTAGTAGTCACTCACTCAGGAGACATGTTTATAATTCTGTCTCTAGATGTAGTGATCACTGCTGTTGATGACAGCGCTCTTCTAATTTCTCAATTATTCTTTTTTTCAGTATAATTCTTCATTATTTTGTTACATTGATTGTCTTTCTACAGTAGTAGTTACTCACTCAGTAGACATGTTTATAATTCTGTCACTGGGTGCAATGACCACTGCAGCTGAATGACACTGATTGATTGCTGATTGACACTATCATCATTTGCCATCACGCTAAGAAGAGTCATCGCCAGAGAGTGTATGGTAATAGATCTTTGAGCAGTAGTAGTCACTCACTCAGGAGACATGTTTATAATTCTGTCACTGGGTTTAGTTACTACTATTGCTGATTGACACTATCATCATTTGCCATCACGCTAAGAAGAATCATCATCAGACATTATGTTATAATAGATCTTTGAGCAGTAGTGGTCACTGACTCAGGAGACATGTTTATAATTCTGTCACTGGGTTTAGTTACCACTATTGCTGACTGACACTATCATCATTTGCCATCACGCTAAGAAGAATCATCATCAGATAGTGTATGGTAATAGATCTTTGAGCAGTAGTAGTCACTCACTCAGGAGACATGTTTATAATTCTGTCACTGGGTTTAGTTATTACTATTGTTGACTGACACTATCATCATTTGCCATCACGCTAAGAAGAGTCATCGACAGAGTTTGGAATAAATCTTTCAGCGGTAGTAGTAACTCACTCAGGAGACATGTTTATAATTCTGTCACTGGGTTTAGTTATTACTATTGCTGATTTACACTATCATCATTTGCCATCACGCTAAGAAGAGTCATCGCCAGAGAGTGTATGGTAATAGATCTTTGAGCAGTAGTAGTCACTCACTCAGGAGACATGTTTATAGTTCTGTCACTGGGTTTAGTTATTACTATTGTTGACTGACACTATCATCATTTGCCATCACGCTAAGAAGAGTCATCGCCAGAGTTTGGAATAAATCTTCCAGCGGTAGTAGTAACTCACTCAGGAGACATGTTTATAATTCTGTCACTGGGTTTAGTTATTACTATTGCTGACTGACACTATCATCATTTGCCATCACGCTAAGAAGAATCATCATCAGATAGTGTATGGTAATAGATCTTTGAGCAGTAGTAGTCACTCACTCAGGAGACATGTTTATAATTCTGTCACTGGGTTTAGTTACTACTATTGCTGATTGACACTATCATCATTTGCCATCACGCTAAGAAGAATCATCATCAGATAGTGTATGGTAATAGATCTTTGAGCAGTAGTAGTCACTCACTCAGGAGACATGTTTATAGTTCTGTCACTGGGTTTAGTTATTACTATTGTTGACTGACACTATCATCATTTGCCATCACGCTAAGAAGAGTCATCGACAGAGTTTGGAATAAATCTTTCAGCGGTAGTAGTAACTCACTCAGGAGACATGTTTATAATTCTGTCACTGGGTTTAGTTATTACTATTGCTGACTGACACTATCATCATTTGCCATCACGCTAAGAAGAATCATCATCAGAGAGTGTATGGTAATAGATCTTTGAGCAGTAGTAGTCACTCACTCAGGAGACATGTTTATAATTCTGTCACTGGGTTTAGTTATTACTATTGCTGACTGACACTATCATCATTTGTCATCACGCTAAGAAGAGTCATCACCAGAGAGTTTGTAATAAATCTTTGAGCAGTAGTAGTCACTCACTCAGGAGACATGTTTATAATTCTGTCACTGGGTGTAGTAATTACTGTTACTGAGAAACACTATCATCATTTGCCATCACGCTAAGAAGAATCATCATCAGAGAGTGTATGGTAATAGATCTTTGAGCAGTAGTAGTCACTCACTCAGGAGACATGTTTATAGTTCTGTCACTGGGTTTAGTTATTACTATTGTTGACTGACACTATCATCATTTGCCATCACGCTAAGAAGAGTCATCGCCAGAGTTTGGAATAAATCTTTCAGCGGTAGTAGTAACTCGCTCAGGAGACATGTTTATAATTCTGTCACTGGGTTTAGTTATTACTATTGCTGATTGACACTATCATCATTTGCCATCACGCTAAGAAGAGTCATCGCCAGAGAGTGTATGTTAATAAATCTTTGAGCAGTAGTAGTCACTCACTCAGGAGACATGTTTATAGTTCTGTCACTGGGTTTAGTTATTACTATTGTTGACTGACACTATCATCATTTGCCATCACGCTAAGAAGAGTCATCGCCAGAGTTTGGAATAAATCTTTCAGCGGTAGTAGTAACTCGCTCAGGAGACATGTTTATAATTCTGTCACTGGGTTTAGTTATTACTATTGCTGATTGACACTATCATCATTTGCCATCACGCTAAGAAGAGTCATCGCCAGAGAGTGTATGTTAATAAATCTTTGAGCAGTAGTAGTCACTCACTCAGGAGACATGTTTATAGTTCTGTCACTGGGTTTAGTTATTACTATTGTTGACTGACACTATCATCATTTGCCATCACGCTAAGAAGAGTCATCGCCAGAGTTTGGAATAAATCTTTCAGCGGTAGTAGTAACTCGCTCAGGAGACATGTTTATAATTCTGTCACTGGGTTTAGTTATTACTATTGCTGATTGACACTATCATCATTTGCCATCACGCTAAGAAGAGTCATCGCCAGAGAGTGTATGTTAATAAATCTTTGAGCAGTAGTAGTCACTCACTCAGGAGACATGTTTATAGTTCTGTCACTGGGTTTAGTTATTACTATTGTTGACTGACACTATCATCATTTGCCATCACGCTAAGAAGAGTCATCGACAGAGTTTGGAATAAATCTTTCAGCGGTAGTAGTAACTCACTCAGGAGACATGTTTATAATTCTGTCACTGGGTTTAGTTATTACTATTGCTGACTGACACTATCATCATTTGCCATCACGCTAAGAAGAATCATCATCAGAGAGTGTATGGTAATAGATCTTTGAGCAGTAGTAGTCACTCACTCAGGAGACATGTTTATAATTCTGTCACTGGGTTTAGTTATTACTATTGCTGACTGACACTATCATCATTTGTCATCACGCTAAGAAGAGTCATCACCAGAGAGTTTGTAATAAATCTTTGAGCAGTAGTAGTCACTCACTCAGGAGACATGTTTATAATTCTGTCACTGGGTTTAGTTATTACTATTGCTGACTGACACTATCATCATTTCTCATCACGCTAAGAAGAGTCATCACCAGAGAGTTTGTAATAAATCTTTGAGCAGTAGTAGTCACTCACTCAGGAGACATGTTTATAATTCTGTCACTGGGTTTAGTTATTACTATTGTTGACTGACACTATCATCATTGGTCATCACGCTAAGGAGAATCATCACCAAAGAGTGTGTGGTAATAGATCTTTGAGCAGTAGTAGTCACTCACTCAGGAGACATGTTTATAATTCTGTCACTGGGTGTAGTAATTACTGTTACTGAGAAACACTATCATCATTTGCCATCACGCTAAGAAGAGTCATCACCAGAGAGTGTGTGGTAATAAATCTTTGAGCAGTAGTAGTCACTCACTCAGGAGACATGTTTATAATTCTGTCACTGGGTTTAGTTATTACTATTGTTGACTGACACTATCATCATTTGTCATCACGCTAAGGAGAATCATCACCAAAGAGTGTGTGGTAATAGATCTTTGAGCAGTAGTAGTCACTCACTCAGGAGACATGTTTATAATTCTGTCACTGGGTGTGGTAATTACTGTTACTGAGAAACACTATCATCATTTGCCATCACGCTAAGAAGAGTCATCACCAGAGAGTGTGTGGTAATAAATCTTTGAGCAGTAGTAGTCACTCACTCAGGAGACATGTTTATAATTCTGTCACTGGGTGTAGTAATTACTGTTACTGAGAAACACTATCATCATTTGCCATCACGCTAAGAAGAGTCATCACCAGAGAGTTTGTAATAAATCTTTGAGCAGTAGTAGTCACTCACTCAGGAGACATGTTTATAATTCTGTCACTGGGTTTAGTTATTACTATTGTTGACTGACACTATCATCATTTGTCATCACGCTAAGGAGAATCATCACCAAAGAGTGTGTGGTAATAGATCTTTGAGCAGTAGTAGTCACTCACTCAGGAGACATGTTTATAATTCTGTCACTGGGTGTAGTAATTACTGTTACTGAGAAACACTATCATCATTTGCCATCACGCTAAGAAGAGTCATCACCAGAGAGTGTGTGGTAATAAATCTTTGAGCAGTAGTAGTCACTCACTCAGGAGACATGTTTATAATTCTGTCACTGGGTTTAGTTATTACTATTGTTGACTGACACTATCATCATTTGTCATCACGCTAAGGAGAATCATCACCAAAGAGTGTGTGGTAATAGATCTTTGAGCAGTAGTAGTCACTCACTCAGGAGACATGTTTATAATTCTGTCACTGGGTGTAGTAATTACTGTTACTGAGAAACACTATCATCATTTGCCATCACGCTAAGAAGAGTCATCACCAGAGAGTGTGTGGTAATAAATCTTTGAGCAGTAGTAGTCACTCACTCAGGAGACATGTTTATAATTCTGTCACAGTGTGTAGTGATCACTGTTGTTAATGGATATTTTTACTAATTATGTGATTTTCATTTCAACGGCTTTCAAGTAGCATCATTACTTGAGGTAAATAGTATGCCAACAAAAACATAACTTGTAAAAAAACTTTTTACAAAAAAAATTGAACCGACTTCAAAAAGTACAAAATAACTTTAATTTCAGAAGTCGGTGTTTCTATAATAGATACCTAATCTTGTCTCTTCGTTATTTAACACCGACTTCCGAAATTAAAGTTATTTTGTACTTTTTGAAGTCGGTTTAATTTTTTTTGTAAAAAGTTTTTTATTTTTCACTTTTTAGGTATGGTAGTACCACTAAAAAGTACCTACCCTTCAGCTAAACATAAATTACCTTATAGCCAGAGTGCATCCTCATAACGATTCTTATAATCCCAAATACGGTTATATTACATGAATTCACCCCCTCCCCCTTTCCCCTCCCCCTTTTCTTTCAGTCAGTCATCGACTACACGTATAAACAAAGCAATTTTACTTGTTACGACAATTCTGCTATGATTCTATGAGGAGTTCTGTTCCATATCTTCGAAGTTCATGATCAGATCATAACAATATTTCTATGGGACCAACTTGGAAGTATAAACTTTCAATCAAAATAAAAATTTTCAAAATCGGTCCACGATTGACCGAAATATCAATGAACATACATACAAAAAAAAAAAACATACATTCAGCCGAACATAGAACCTCCTCCTTTTAGAAGTCGGTTAAAAAACCAGGCTCGCAACTCAGTTCTTCTACCGTAAAAAGTTGTGAGATTCATGTAATACCAAGTTAGTAAATTTACTCAGGCCGTATGCAACATCTTATAGTGACCAATTGACCATATCAATATTTACAAGTTATATTTTTGATGGTATTGTATTGTGTATTTAATTTAATTTTGTCTTTGATTGAATAGATTTTATTTGTGAACAATTATTGTAATCGTGTCTAGATTATAAGCCAACAATAAACATTTTTTTTACATATTTTTATGTCTTACTAGCTTTCCGCCCGCGGCTTCGCCCGCGTGGACTACAGTTTATATCGCGCGGGCAGAGACCCGTGCTCAGCAGTGGAATTATAGGTAGCCTATGTGTTATTCCAGTGTCTCTTCTACCTACCTACCAAATTTGATCTAAATCCGTTTATCAATTTCGGAAGTCGGCGTTAAATAACGAAGAGACCAAATTAGGTACCTAAGTATCTATTATAGAAACACGGACTTCCGAAATTAAAATTATTTTGTACTTTTCAGTGTTGTTTACATTGAAGTCGGTTTTTTTTTGTAAAAAGGTTTTTATGTCATTTTCGTATTCACATCTGTGAATCGAGTTTGATCGACACCGATTTTGAAATGGTTCGATTGAAGAGTCGTTAAAGCTTAATCGTTGGCTTGATGTATTCTCGTAGACAAACGTTTGATCGGGTCGTATGCCAACGACTAAATGTCAAATATTGCAGTTCAAATCACAGAGTACCTTGTAACATAGTAGTACTCTCTGGGCTCTGGCAACAATTCGTTTATAGATCGTTTAGTTTCGATCCAGTTCAAATTGACGTTCCATCCAATCCCGATTAAAGAACACGTGAATACCGATTTTGGATAGATTGAATTTTGAAGAGATGAGAGATTTTTGATTACGTGAATCGGGCTACAGTTCATGATCCGGGGCGAAGGAGGCGGCCCGGCGCGAGAGGACGCCGCACACTGGGACCCGTCCACACCACTTAACCCTTCAGTTACCGTCAATTAGAGACACAATAGTAAGACAATAGATGCGCGGCCACCGGTGGTCGCTTGGGGATTCATGAATTAATCTTTTTTATGGAGCTTTGTCTCAGTTTAGACTATGTCGCTCCATCGTAGCCAAATTTTGTGTTACAGTTTATTCTAAGTGGTTGTGATAAATTTTGTACAAGACTCTTGCCTCGTCCCTCGTTCCCGGTTTAGTAACTGTTCAAATAATTTTAATTTAGGTTTAAGACTACGAGCATTCTATTTTGCATATTATTTTTTGTATGATTAACCATTATCACTCAGAAACATTTTAACTATTCCTGGTAAGTCTGGCAAAAGGTTAGCAAAAAGTGAGGTAAACCAGTCTGTACAAATCTTAATAATGGCTTTGAGTTTAAAGACTATACTATCCTTTTTTTCTTTGATGAAATTCTTAATTCTTTGTAAAACTTCACTAAATGACCACACCACTTAATTCATGAATCTCCAAGCGACCACCGGTGGCCGCGCATCTATTGTCTTACTATTATGTCTCTAATTGACGGTATCTGAAGGGTTAATGCTCAAAACTCGATTACCAAAATGAGGGTATTTCAATAAATAAAGATAAACTATGTAAGGGTAGACTTAAGAATGTGTGACATCATATCTACAAATACTAAATCAGTAACTGCTATCTGCTGTCCAGTGCATCGGCTCAAAGTTTACTCTAGACCCACATCATTAATTTATCCGATAACGTTCGTGAGTTTGTAGCGAATATTAAAACATTTATTTCTGCAAGTAATCGTCATATTTAATTGAAGTGCATCATGGCTGCAACTAAGCAAGGTATGGTTATTCTAATATTGTTTTTTAAGAACCTTAACTATCAGTACTTTTGGACTAATGACTAATTATATGTGTGCGTCGCCGCCGTTTGCCCCTACGAGAACACGGTGGTGATACGCCCAAGCGGGCACACGAGCGGTCCTCATAATGGCGACACCCGGGCGTATTATCCGTACGGGCATTAGGTGCTGGAACCTCCTGAACTTACCATGTCCGGTGAGGACCTTTTTTCCGGTGGGCAAAAATCATCTTATAACAACCCCCGCTCTTGGGTGGAGTCTGAGATAGTGTCAGACACTTACTGACTAAAAACCCACCCCGTTCCTTCTAGCCGCTTCATACCGGGGCTCGACTTTCCTTTCGGATAAGCCTGGCCCCAGTAGGCTTCGACCCAGCTGGGCCTCTCCTGTTGCTGACATCTCCTTGAGGCGCGCGGGAGCAGTGCGCGCCGTCGACGTCTTGGGCTCGGTCCGGACAGTTACCGGACGTTCGGACAGCGAGCTACGTGTGTCGTCTACGGTGGCCGGAAATCGGGATCGGAATCCCGGCGGCGCCGGTGGCAGCGAGGGCGCCGTTGCCTGATGCGGTCGGCCTCCTCCTTTGCTAGCATTAGGCGACCGCTTGCCATTCCTCTTCGCTCCAGACCATGGCCTCGACCAAAACCCGGCGCGAGAGGTCTCCGCCGCCGATCGCCCGTCCGGTGAGGACCTGCGTCATACGGAAGGTGAGGACGCCATGACGCCTTTCCAGCCATTCCTTCAAGAGGGGATTTACTTTTTTTATTGATATAAACTAGTGCTTGACTGCGATCCCACCAGTCGGTAAGCAGTGATGCAATATCTGATGGTGAGGCGCACTAGTTTATTAAAAGCGTAAACACTCAAGCCTTGAAGATACCAAAACCTTACTACCATGATTATGGCGTGCCCAGCTTGCGACAGTCACTGTCACCATTTCGCCATGACAAAACCAGAACTGTTAGCATCAGTACGCTCGGTACTGTCCGCCATGTCTCAACTTGACGCGGTAGCGGGGTTCAAATCAGACGAAGGCAAGCAGAATCAAACAAAGAGGTAAAGTTTGCTCTTATGTTTTTTGTTTGTAGAAGGTAACCTCTGGAAGTACTGGTCCGATTGCTAATTTTTTTTTCACCGATAGAAAGCTGCTGTCACAAGTTGGACACCACCTACGCTACACTCACATCGTGATCTCCTTTTAGGGAATGCAATCTCGATCTTGCGAGATCTCGATCTCGCGAGATCTCGGCCTTTTTTAGCGAGATTAATCTCGGACGAAAGAAAAAGCGAGATCTCGCGAGATTAACAAGATTGTGTTCGAACATAAAAACGTCTTATTCGAAGCGCGGATGACACGGACGTTAAAAAATTATAGACTGACAATCGTCAAACAATGTTTGATGCAAAAAATGTGTTGAAAAAATTCGTGAAAAAATTGTTTATCTTATAATACTTTTTTTTTGGTGGGTAAAAATCATCCAAATGACATCTCCCGCCCTTGGACAGAGTGGGAGATAGTGTCAGACTATTACTGCCTTCTTGCCTTTCATACTGGGGCTGAGCTACGTTTTGGAACTAACCCTGGCCCCAGTAGGCTTCAGCCCCAGTCGTCGACGGCGCGCACTAGCACCGTCGACGACTTGGGCTCGGTCCGGACAGTTACCGGACGGTTCGACAGCAAACTACCCATTGCACACCGTCCGCACGCCCGCGCCTATGGTTATCTTATAATACTCATAATTTTTATTATTTTTTTCCTTATTTATTCAAATATTATGAATTTTGAAAAAAAAACTGCCAATCTCGCGAGATCTCGCTAATTTCGAGATCTCGCGAGATTGGCAGTTTTTTTGTTATTCATCTCACTCGAGCCCCAATCTTGCGAGATTTGCATTCCCTTCCTTTCTATCATCGACAATCCGTCGTACAGTGATTATATTCCACCCTTACATTGTTGAAACTTCTACGGTTCCGACTAAGCGTTTCGCCTCGTTGTTTATACCGCGTACATCGAAGGACTGGAACAATTTGCCTGCTGCGGTCTTCCCATCCTAAATTTGGGTGTTTTCAAGGCTAGAGTGAATAGGCTCTTAATAAACTAGTGCGCCTCACCATCAACGATTGCACCACTGCTTACCATCAGATGGGATCGCAGTCAAGCAATGGTTTATGTCATTTAAAAACCTTTTTATATAAAAAAAACTCGACTTCACAAAAAAAAAAAATTGAATTTGAGGAGTTCCCTCGATTTCACTAAGATTCCATCACCAGATCCCAACTTGGTGACTATGAGACCATTTGGGAAGTACACCCTTTTCAACAAAAAAAAAAAATTTTTCAAATCAGTTGGCAAGCGACGAAGTTATGCGCGAACAAACATAAAAAAAATACAAACATCCGAATTGAGAACCTCCTTTTTTAGAAGGTGGCAAAAAAAAGTGTAATTACATCTCTGGCATATTTAAGATGAACAAACAATCGAAGATCATGTGAACTAAAAATGAAAACAATACTTTCACATCATAACAGCAAAATACATCTGTAACACAAACACAACTTGGATTACATTATACAATGCTTGCAAGCGGTTCCGATGACAAAATATATACATATTACTGTGAACTATATTAAGATGCGTGTGACCTTCCTCGGGACAGTTTAAGTGAATTCATTGAAGTGTTAAAAGGTAACTATAGAATGTGTGATTTTTAACAGAAATCTTTTTTGAAACGAACTTCCTTATCGCGCGTTATGAAAGGGGGCTAGACGGAAATAGTACATTATGATATAAGCGTGTAATGTTAGTGATTACCGTTGAGGCGTTATTTAGACCCGAGCCATGGCGAGGGTCTTAAGGGAGCCGAGAATGGTAATCATTAATTACTCACGTGTATCATACGACGTTTTTCAATACACTTGTGAATAAAATAACTGTAAAACTACGAAACTCTTGTGGCGGTAACAATCTGTTTTCATATGAGCGCCCATTTTTTTTCCTTGTGGGGGACGACCTGCGCCCATCCTGATACGATAATGTCATAATATTATGACGGTGGAGAGGTTGAACAATAAGGTTTTAACCACATTATAGCACTAGTGCGTAATGGTAGTCAAAATGTCACAGTTTGGTAACAAGTGCCATTATATACCTAAGTGCAGTGCAATAAGAGCCACTTTATGAGCAAGTGTATTGAAAAAATTCTCACGAAAAGTTGTAACGACACTTTTTTTTATGTCAACATTCCTACAGATGGAAATTGTTTCTTTTTATTTGTATTTTTTTTATAGTTTAATAAAATTTTATTACAATTCCTTCACTAATTAATCGAAAGGAACTTCGTTCCATCCGGGTGTCCCTTGACACCTCTCAAGTTTTTTTTCTCGCGGTGTGAAAATCATCTAATGACATCCCCCGTTCTTGGGCGGAGCGGGAGATAGTGTCAGACTTTCACTGACTAAAAACGCACTCCTGTTCCTTCGATGCCTTTCGTACCGGGGGCTAAGCTACCTTTCGGACAAACCCTGACCCCAGTAGGCTTCGACCCAGCTGGGTCCCTGCCGTTGCTGACAACTCCTTGAGGCGCGCAGGAACAGTGCGCGCCGTCGACGACTTCGGCTCGGTCCGGACAGTTATCTGACGGTCGGACAGCGAGTTACCCACTACTCGCCGTCTGCAAGCGCGTGCTTACGGTGGCCGGAAATCGGGATCGGAATCCCGGCGGCGGCTGTGGCGCTGTGAACGGTGAAGCACACAGTGGAGGTGTGCCCCGCTTGGGCCGAGCCTTGCCGTGCCCTCGTGGGGGCGATCGGCCGCGGCGATCTCTTGCGCTGGTCCTTGGCACAGGCCATAGTTCGGAGCGAGGAGGAGTGGCAGGTGGTCGCCTCCTTCTGCGAAGCAGTAATGCTAGCTAAGGAGGAGACCGCCCGCATCAGGCAACGGCGTACACAGCACCCCAGCCGCCGCCGGGATTCTGATCCCGATTTCCGGCTGGCTGTCAGTCACCACTGTGTGGACCGCCCAGAAGACACGGTAGAGTTGTGGGATAAGTGTGCCCGCATGGGCGGAGCACCGCCGAGTCGTCATGGGGGTGATCAGCGGCAACAACCTCTCGCAACGGACCTTGGTTTAGGCCAGGGTCTGTACCTCGGAAGTCGGTGTTAAATAAAAACTTTTTACAAAAAAAAGAAATTTTACTTTTCAGTGTTTTTTACATTAAAGTAATGTAAAAAACACTGAAAAGTACAAAATAATTTTAATTTCGGAAGTCGGTGTTACATAACGAAGAGACAAAATTAGGTATAATAGATACCTAGCACCACTAAAAAAAGTGCATCTCATAACGATTCTAACACCTAATCCCAAATACGGTTATATTACATGAATTTACCTTCCGGCTTTATCACCAGATCAGTTCGATACATCCCCTCCCCCTTTTTTTTCAGTCAGTCATCAACTACACGTATAAACAAAGCAATTTTACTTGTTACGACCATTCTGCTATTATTCTATGAGGATTTCTGTTCCATATCTTCGAAGTTCATGATCAGATCATAACAATATTTCTATGAGACCAACTTGGAAGCACAAACTTTCAATCAAAAATTTTTTTTTCAAAATCGGTCCACAATTGACCGAAATATCGGTGAACATACATACATTTCAGCCGAACATAGAACCTCCTCCTTTTCGAAGTCGGTTAATAACGAAGAGACAAAATTAGGTATCTATTATAGAAATGAAATTTATTTTGTACTTTTCAGTTTCAAAAAGTTTTTTATTAAGCATGCAGTTTTCGCACGAGTGCCGAAAAATAACTAAGTACTCGCTTGAACCCCGTTTATCTTAGCAGGTATATTGAAAAACGTCGTTTGATACACGTGGTTAGTCTCTGTTGCCTTCGGCTCCACTTGTATCAAAATGTACTACTATTCCTTGACTGAATAATGTTCCAATTTAAACACTTCTAGAATCTACTGATTATTACTTTTCATGAATCTATTGTGTTTATGTGCAGTGTAAAGAACAATGATAACTTTTTCAACATTACTCCAACTCCTGGGACTGACCCCGGTGCTGGCGATGAGCCCCGTGACCAAGGACCTCCTCACACCCATACCGGAGTATGGCGAGGGATGCGGGTATATGGTGAGTACAACATGAGGTGTAACGCGCGAAACCTGAAATTAGTTTGATCAGAATAACGAGCAGAATCAATTAAACCACCTTTTTAATATAGGTGGGGGCACGGCAGTGCCCCGCCAAAGACGAGCCAAGCGAAGCGCAAGGGCACTACCTACCTTTTCTCGAAGTGTTTCGTCGTTTTTTTGAACCCTCATAGAGTTGGTTTCCGATGTACCAGATAGGAGGTTTTTGAAAATTCAACGTTTAAAAGTGTAAAAGTAAGAAAATTCATTAGTATAGGTTAGTATAACATAGCATGGCATAGTCGGCCTTATAATGATCCCACTGTTGGGACTCAGACCTCCCAAGGTTAGTATACAAAATGGGCACGCCATAATTCTGCCCCCGTTAGTAAAAAAGATGCATCTAACATTTTTTCCAGATTTAAGCGATATACATTGCCGGAATCAGGAAAAACAGGCGCATCTGCCTGTATTTTTAATATTGTGCTAACTTTTCCCGTGTGGTTTTAACACAAGGAAAAAAGGCCCTATTTCCTGTTTCATTCATTAAAACATTTTTTTATCTGTTTTCGTTTTTGTTAGATACGTCTTTTTAACTATCAGGGGCAGAATTATGGCGGCAAGTTACAACTTTGAGGAGTAAAGGGAAAGACGTCACAGCGTCTTCACCTTCCGCATGACGCAAGTCCTCACCGGACATGGTAATTTCGGGAGTTTTCTGCGCCGTTTCCGGAGATAGCTCGTCGTCCGGCAATCGACCGGACTAAGGCCGAGTCATCAGCGGGACGTAAGGTTCTAGGCGCACCTCAAAGAGAGGTCAGCAAACTCGTAGGGGCCCAGTTGGACCAATGTGAGCCAAGACGTCGACGGCGTGCACTGTTCCCGCGCGTCTCTAGGAGTTGTCAGCATCAGGACCCAGCTGGGTCGAAGCCTACTGGGGCCAGGGTTATCCGAAAGGAAACTCGAACCCCGGTACGAAGAGGCTAGAAGGAACGGGGTGGGTTTTTAGTCAGTAAGAGTCTGACACTATCTCCCGCTCCACCCAAGAGCGGAGGTTGTCATAAGATGATTTTTGCCCACCGTGTTAAAAAAAATATGGGCTTAGACTCGAATCAGCTCTACAATCTGGGGGCACGGTAGTGCCCCCGCCAAAGACGAGTCAAGCGAAGCGCAAATGCACTACCTACCTTTTCTCGAAGTGTTTCGTCGTTTTTTTTTAACCCTCATAGAGTTGGTTTCCGATGTACCAGATAGTTCATATTCTCAGAATATGATGTCAATAATAGACTAATTAAACATACAAAGTCTCAATTGAATAGCTTTAATAATTTAGAATTTATTGATATCTAAAATAAATATCTGATGTCAGGGTCGCGGGAATCCGATGGATGCGTGACGCACAGGAGCGGTCGTTGTGGCGACGCTTGGAGAAGGCCTATGTCCAGCAGTGGACGTCTTTCGGCTGATACTTAATTCAGGAACTAAATATTCGCGTCACCTCCACGACGACGGTAGCGAAACCGCGAAGCCATACTTTTTCACTGATATGTAGAATTTGTGAAGTTAGGGTCGATAGAGTTAGACCGTGTAGATTCAGAAGCTTGGCTCTACAAGAGATCTGATATCTTTTTCACTGGGCAAACCTTTTGTGGTCGTCTTGGCAACATTTTACATGAAATTTTTTGGTGGGATAGGTATTTGAAGAGTTGCAGGAGTTCCTCTAAACATAGTATCTTGTTCTAGAGCTGCCCAATAATGGGTCAGAACGTCCTGAACGTCCACATAGTGCCGGCCACGCACGCCGAGCTGGGATACACGCGCACCTTCTACGAACACTTTACTGGATGTGAGTATATAACCTTAGATACTGTAGGGGACAAAGTTAACCCCAAAGTGACACGCAACACTGTCAAACAGACTGGCCTGTTGGTCTACTAGTTGGTTTAATATATATATATTAAAATGTATTATATAAAACACCGAAATTTTGATGGTTTGATTTTGGAAAATATATTATGTTTTAATGTAATGTAGTCCAGCAAGGTTGTTAGTGTTTTACAAATAACACTGTAATAGTACATTATGATATAAGTGTGTAATGTTAGTGATTACAGTCGGGGCGGTATTTAGACCCGAGCCATGGCGAGGGTCTTAAGGGAGCCGAGAACGGTAATCATTAATTACTCACGTGTATCATACGACGTTTTTCAATACACTTGTGAATAAAATAACTGTAAACTAGTAAACTTTTGTGGCGGTAACAATCTGTTTTCATGTGAGCGCCCATTTTTTTTTCCTTGTGGGGGACGACCTGCGCCCATCCTGATACGATAATGTCATAATATTATGACGGTGGAGAGGTTGAACAATAAGTTTTTAACTACATTATAGCACTAATGTGTAATGGTAATCAAAATGTCACAGTTCGGTAACAAGTGCCATTATATACCTAAGTGCAGTGCAATAAGAGTCACTTTATGAGTAAGTGTATTGAAAAGTATGTTTATCAGTTATCTTGTATTCATGGCACAAACTCTGCTTAGTTTGGGTCTGGGACTAGATGGTGTTGTGTGATAGTTGTGAAATATGTGGAACTAAGTGGTTAACAACATAACACTACTTTTAAGTCTCGCAGTCGGGTAATTTGAAGCTTTAATTTCAGATGAGCCGGGATACGACCACAGCGTGGTCAATATGAAGAACATTTTAGATTCTGTGATCACTGCCCTCTGGACGAATGAAAAAAGAAAGTAAGTTTTCCAAATAAAGCCAGTCAATATCGACACAAAAATGAACAAACATCGCAAACGCGTATTTGGATGATGGAAAAATAAATAAAAAAAAGACGTGTGGCACTCGGAGACTGCCGCGGTAAAGCTATTGCATAGCATTTTTTATCAACTTTTAAGTCTTTAATAAGTGATCATTATTTGTGATTGAAGTTGACAAGTTGCCATGACAACCATTTAGTGGGGGGTGTTAGGTTTTTTTCGGTACGGAATTTCTGGATTCGGTCTCCACGCTCAAGGCCCGCGATAGAAGCTATGCAATAGCTTAAAAGCTACAAGTGAACATTATCACTCAGCCACCACTGCAGGCTCTCCACTTACGAGTGGTCGCGGGTTCGAAACCCAGCCAGGCGCATTACTTTGTGTAATTTATTGCATCAACACTGCTCTCAAAAACGGTGAAGGAAAACATCGTGAGGAAACCGGCATGTCCTAGAACCAAAAATTCGAAGACGTGTGACATTCACCAACCAGTACTGGTCCCGCGTGGTGGATTAAGGTGGTGCATCATGACTCACATTTTTACTGTTTTTCATACAACTGCTCATAACTGATTATGACGTTATTACACACTTTTCATTAGATATTTTGGAAACACAGTATCTTGTGGATATTATCTAGGTTTTTATAGAAACCAATTTCTAAATGTGTGTAAAACTAATCCAGTAAAGACCTCTGAAAATCTCCTATTTTGTATGCACTTCATAATTCGCCTAAAAATTAAAAAAGTAAAAATATAGAAACCTTGCAAATTTTATTAAAATTCTAAATGGCGACAACTTTTTCCGAAAACTTTTAAGGGTTTAAAAAGAACAGCTATTTCCTGGAGCAAGTTTTGTGAAATTTTCGAGTAAACCTCGGAATTACCGAATACTAACAGAGTTTTCAGGCGTTATCTCTCTTTTTTTGCGTTGCCTTTTCGTCAAACATCACGTTGGATTGCATTAAATGAAGTAACAAGCTTTTAAACCATTTTCGATATTTACGATAGGCGAGTGGAAAAGGACCTTCTTAAGGCCCATTCCCTCTCCTAGAGAGGAGGCCTGAGTCCCAGCAGTGGGAACATTGGATGAAAACTGAACATTATTTCTTTTTATTTTTAAGGTTCACTTTCTCCGACATGCCGTATTTCTTTCACTGGTGGAAGAACCGGGACCTAACAGGTAATTTAAACAATAGTAGATTATGCACCGAGGGGCTAAAGTTGTGTCTTATGTCACGGGCGTCATATTGAATCTCAGCGCAATGAAGGATTCGGGATTTAACTCACGAGCAAAGCGAGGGAGTTAATACAAGAATCCTGAATGCAGCGAGGGATTCAAGCTAGCCTTTTTTTTATTGTAGCTTGCACCTTTAGCCCAGAGGAGGATACTCTACTTTTTACACTTACTGTGAGAAAATAATAGTCACATTATTGACCAGCAGGTCATAATGAAATCCAGTACAACATTATTGACCGGCTGTGCCCCCGGATACTAATGACTCACTTTAGGTTAAGATTGCTTGACATATAATTTGACATTTTCGAACAGGTGGTGTGAAAAATAATTTATTTCATTTGGTACACTAGTGTTAAATCTATTTTAATTCATTAAACCTTAAACACAAAATAGATAGGTACAGAAGACAATCTCATGTATGTACTTCACTTTTGATACCTCCGCTCGGTGGACGCGGCGGACTTGACATCTGCCCCCCTAGCCAAGTTACAACCGTTTCATTTACGTCGAACGTTTCGAGTTGACCTTACCACCAGTTCTTTTGTTCCGACCACGTGACTGAGCGTTGAGACGACGTCGTTCCCGTACATTTGAAGCTTTCTACTAGCGTTAACTATTGCAGATTAGCAACTTGGCTATGGGGGCTGTACCTACATATTTTGTGCCCCAAGCGAACGCCGGTTCCCTCTCTCATTGTCTTTCTATTGTATCTCCAATTACGTTATTTGAAAGGTTAATACATTATGAAAAATAGACATAAAATTGTTAGGACTACTGTCCACGGACGCGTAGCTTCATACCCGCGTATTCGTCATCATACGCTTGGTGTACGCCTGCGTGAAGCTTGCATACAAAACTATGAAACTTCGTCGACGAAGCTGCATCAACACGACACCAGCGACAGGACTTTGGCACTTCGTCGACACAATTAAGGCCTACACTAAGCGTAAAATGACCGGGCTCGCGGACGGCGAGCCATGGGTAGCTCGCTGTCCGATCGTCAGTTGTCAGCTTGCATCAGCATGTTTATCAATTGTCTAGTACTCATAACGCAAGCTTGGGGCTAGACGGCGTTGTGTGATAGTTGTGGAATATTATTATATTATAGTTTGGGCTCGTATGATTCGCCTTGACGAGTATTAATTATATAGGTATACCGAATAATGAGCTATAAAAGGTTGCTATAAAAAAATGTTTTTTATTAAAAGCTTGTTATTACCAAATCATTCACCTAAGACGTAGCTTGCCCTATGCTACGGCGTAGCGCAGCTGCTACGCCGTAGAGCGGCTTGTACTACGTCGTAACTTGTATAATGCTTGAGTTTGCGGGTGGGCAGAATTTGAACTTGAGTTTGCGGGTGGGCAGAATTTGAACTTGAGTTTGCGGGTGGGCAGAATTTGAACTTGGGTGCTATGTTAGCACTTACTACTCTGTCAAGAAAGTACCGGGAAAAGATCAATAATACACAAAATGTCTGTTATTCATCCAAATTTATTTTATCACCTTCAAAGTATGCTCCTTTAGAAACGATACACTTGCGCCAACGAATAATCCATTCATCAAAACATTTTTTAAACGCTGCTTCCTGAATTGAATTCAGTTCTCGCCGCGAATTCTCCTTTATGTCTTCTATCGATTGAAAACGGGTGCCACGAAGTGGTAATTTGAGTTTAGGAAAAAGAAAAAAGTCAGCAGGAGTCATATCTGGTGAATATGGTGGTTGCTGGATGGTATTTGTTGAGTGTTTGGTCAAAAATTCGTTCAAAATGATAGCCTTGTGCGAAGGCGCATTGTCGTGGTGCAAAATCCAAGAATTTTCTTTCCACAAATCTGGCCTTTTTCGTCGAATTTGCTCTCTTAAACGCCGCATAACGCTCAAATTCTTTATTTACCGTTAGACCTTCCGGTAAGAATTCAGAGTGCACAACACCGCGATAGTCAAAGAAAACAGTCAACATGACTTTGACTTTTGATCGACTTTGGCGTGGTTTTTTCGGTTTCGGATCAGTTGGAAGGCGCCACTCCGAAGCTTGTTGACTAGTTTGCATGTCAAACTCGTAAACCCACGTCTCGTCACCAGTAACAATGCGTTTCATGAATGTTGGGTCCGAACTGACTCGTTCTAGCATGTCCTCAGCGACTTTCATGCGATTGAGTTTTTGGAGAAAATTCAGATCTTTTGGGACTAGCCGAGCAGCAACATGTTTCATACCCAAATGATTAGTTAAAATGGTATGGATCGACTCGTGAGATACAGAAAGTTCGGCGGCTATCTCTCTCAGAGTTGAATGGGAATTTTCAGTCACTATTTCCTTCACTTTTGCGATGTTAACTTCAGTTGCAGACGTTGACGGCTTACCAGAGCGAGGCAAATCTTCCATCACATCTCGACCGCTTTTGAACGCTTTGAACCACTCATAAGCACGAGTTTTTGATAAAGTCGATTCACCGTAAGCCTTTTGTAACATTTTCAGTGACTCCGAACACGAAATTCCATTGGCGATGCAAAATTTAAGACAAACTCTTTGTTCGATATTTTTGTCCATTATGAAATTCGCAATACACACTATATATGATATTACTAAAACCAGCACTGTATTTAATATAAATAACAGATGCAACTCAAACTCCGCGCCAAAATGGAAAACAGTTGTGCCAATCTAACAACTACAAAAAAACAAAAATTTGAATTTGGAACCATAAACAAATCATCCATTCCCGATACTTTTTTGACTGAATGTATAGTTTCTGGCAAAGGCTAAAGTTATGCCAAAAGAAAAATGGAATTTGCAAATATACAAATATGCAAATATACAAATATGCAAATATGCAAATATCAAAATGCATATAATCTAGGCAAATATGCAATTATGCATATCCGGACCCTACTGATGATAGACATTGTTCCAGTGAAGCGCATGGTGTACCAGCTCCTCCGTCAGGGCAGGCTGTTCTTCGTGGGAGGCGGCTGGAGCATGAGCGACGAGGCCACCACCAGTTACCATGCCATCATCGACCACTTCACTTACAGCTTGAGGTGAGAAGGGGATTTGAAGAGCTTCCTTATAACTTGTCCTCTATATTCATGTTTGAGTATACAGGGTTAATTCATGTATCCCCAAGCGACCACCGGTGGCCGCGCATCTATTGTCTTACTATTGTGTCTCTAATTGACAGTTTCTGAAGGGTTAATTTGTAAAACACTGCCAACCTTACAGGACTGTATTACTAACATCATAAAATAACAACTTTGCTCTATGACTTTTTTTAACGAAATCTTAAAAGTTTGTTTTTGGTAAATAAATTATATTTTATGTTTTTACATTATAAATATGTTTTTATGTTTAATGTTTTAACAATGTTTTATGACTAAAAAGTCATAGAAAAAATTGTGCGGCCAAAATCATATAGTTTTAATTTTCAACTCGATACCTCCATCCATTCCCGAGCTAAAGGGTCTTGACAGACAGACGGACAGACCACCACGTGATCCTATAAGGGTTCCCTTTTTACCTTTTGAGGTACGGAACCCTAAAAGACTCATTATTAGTTTTAAAGAATAAGTTTAAAACTAATAATGAGATTTTGATCTCGCAAACGAAGTCGCTGGCAAAGTGCTAGTGTGAAATAAAATGCTTCGAATTTTATTTAGTTTCACCTGTCCCGATGTTTGTTTGTAATCAAATCTTGCAAATTAAATTTGACCCACTTCTCGGTTACCGATTGAGCTGAAATTTTGCATGCATGTGTAAATCAGATGACAATGAAAATTATTATGACATAAACCTGATCTGATGATGGAACCGGAAGGTGGCTATAGGAACTTGGTAGTTAATCGACACAACCCCATCGAGTTTGGGCTCGTATGATTCGTCTTGACGAGTATTAATTATATAGGTGTACCGAGCTATAAAAGCTTGCTATGAAAAGTGATTTTCATTAAAAGCTTGTTTTCTTTTTTTTATTATGTATAGGCTCACGTTTGACCACTATCTCACCTGGTGGTAAGCGATGATGTGGCCGACGACGGAACAAAACGGAACGCTTGCCTAGAAGCAATCTATTCACTCTCGACTTAAAGACCCCTAGTTTAATCATTCAATTATATTTGCAGAAAAATAAACTCAACATTCCTAGAATGTGGGCGCCCGTTGGTGACCTGGCAAGCTGACGTGTTCGGACATTCCAAGGAGTTCGCGTCTCTCATGGCTCAGATGGGCTTCGACGGACACTTCATAAACCCGATCAGCTTCGACGACGAGCTCACCAGAATGAAGTCCAAGTCGTTGGAGTTCGTGTGGCGAGGCAGTGATGATTTAGGTAAGTGAGATATCACTTCTGTTACACTCCGAAATAAAGAAAGATCTCTTGAATGAATAAAGAAACGAAAAAGAAGAAAGGAAAGAAAGACAAGGAGGTGTCTAGCTGACTCTACAACGTGTAACGTATAAAATAATTATATTAAGTTTATTTTATAATTATATACATCTTAACTATTAAATATTATAAATTAGTAGGTATATACAAACTTAAAATAATAATATGTACAAACGAGTAAAATTTAATTCATGAATCCCCAAGCGACCACCGGTGGCCGCGCATCTATTGTCTTACTATTGTGTCTCTAATTGACGGTATCTGAAGGGTTAAAAGGCAGAAAAACGGGGAAAACTCAAAGGGCATCAAAAAATTCGTCCACATCGATGTCAATGGGAAAAGTGCCCAGAACGCTGGCAGCATTGCCACGCTGGATGGCAATGCTGATTCGTTGACCGAAGAAAAGGCCAGCCCTCTGGTCACGCGAAGAGTCGACCAAACGTTTGCTGATATCCTTAACAACTCGATGAGCGCTCGGACCCCATGGCCCTAGTGTTTCAACCCCAAACGGCTCAAATATATAACTTCCAATGAGGTTATTATATTTACGCCGTTTGAGGTTTTCTGCACCTGCAGCAGCCGCACCAGCACAGCCCGCGGTACTCAGTAGATAGGATGGCGCAAGGGTGTCGACACATGTTGCATCCCACACCAAAGGGCTACCCAATTTCCAAGGCATTATAGTCATCCCATCTGGCCTCTTCCCATCGTCACGTGCCAAGCCATTGGGTTCTAAGACAGCTGGCACCCCGGCGGTGACAAGAGCTCGACGGATGATGTCATTAATACTGGCATGCCGTGCTATCCGACCAGCGCTTCTACTGCAAGATAGGCCATGGTGTCCGAGGCGATCGACTGCTTCGCCGCACTGACATCGATGTGGAGCTCCACTAGGAGCACCCAGACGCAGGCATGTAGCGATCCGAAAGGTGGTGTCACTCAGCATAGTACCTATGTTAGGTGACGGTAATGCCTGTAGCCAAAGACCCGACTCCCATTCACCCACAGCCTGTAGGCGAGCGCGCTCAGCAGTATTGGTGGACGACGGACGTGTTATTCCGTACCAACCTGCAGAGCGGCTCATCCCACTGTCTCTGGGAAGATGGAATTTCGGGCAACGCGTTGTCCGGGCAAGCGATTTTCCAGGCGCTCACGGCATCGGCCAAGCACGGCACCTCACAGCTAACCAGTGATGGAGTCAAAATTCTTTTGGTCAACTGTTGTGTGCTGTGGACCGAAGACAAGAACGCCGGTAGGCTTATACTAGAAGTTTTACGGATGCCGATCATACCGAAGCGAATGGGTAGCGTGGCTTGTAACCACGCTCGGTCATCCAGGGCCACATTTAAAATGGAGGTCAGAGTATACCGAATTGTCTGATCAATTTTGTCCAAGAGATGTGGCTGCTTCCATAAAGGGGAAGAGCGGAGAAAATACATATAATGTGTACGTGTAACGTTAAATGCGCAAAACCTCAGACACCCCAAATGATTTTTAGTCCGATTGACCTAATTATGTGAAAACCTTTAACCCTTCAGATACCGTCAATTAGAGACACAATAGTAAGACAATAGATGCGCGGCCACCGGTGGTCGCTTGAGGATTCATGAATTAAAAAAAGTTAAAGATTTTTGAGCAGTTTTAGTTTGTTTAAAATTCATATCTGCATTGAAATAAGAACTTTTATTATCCCGTGTATGAGAACATTTGATTGGATTACAACTATTTGTGTTTGTTTACCTATTTCAGTGGGTTTGCGCACGTGATGGTTTGATCTATTCATAAATATTCGATGTTTCGTATAGGTCGATGTTTTTAATGAAGATTTTTTTGGAAATGTAACGTATATTAAAAAGTGGTTTAATTGATTCTGCTCGTTACTCTGATTAAACTAATTTAAAGTTTTGCGCATTTAACGTTACACGTTGTATAATAGCGTCTTGTTTGTTCCAGGTTCTAACACAGACATCTACACTCACAAGCTGTTCGACGGCTACTGGTCTCCTCCAGGGTACTGCTTCGGCGGGTTCTGCGACGATCCCCTCATTATCACCTCGGACTCAACGTTCAGCAATGTGGAGGAAAGGGTATGTCGAGGCGTTGTAAATATCTTTAGTTTTTTTTATCAAATCAAGACACAATTTGAGCCTGAGCTGAAGACTGAAGCTTTTAATGAAAATCGTTTTTTCATAGCAAACTTTTATAGCTCGGTATACCTATATAATTAATACTCGTCCAAACAAATCATACGAGCCCAAACTTGATGGGGTTATGTCGTTTAATTAACAAGTTTCTATAGCCACCTTCCAGTTCCATCATCAGATCAGCTCCTTGTCATAATAATTTTGCATTGGCATCTGATTTACACATGCATGCAAAATTTCAGCTCAATCGCTAACCGGGAAGTGGGTCAAATTTAATTTACAAGATTTGATGACAGACAAACATCGGGACAGGTGAAACTAAATAAAAGCTTGTAATAAGTGGCCCGTCCTTCGACGTACTGTCATAACAAACCACTTTAATTTTCCGCCTAACGACGTTTTGTGAACGAATGTGTTATTAATAAATTATGTACGCTTCTGTTTATGCCAATCGTTAACTATTATGTCGGGTGTAGACGTAGGGATTTGCTGAAGGTTCTCGAGTTCAAATCTGGTCAACATTCTTATTTATCTATTGGTCGTTCGTTTAATTAAAAAAAAAAATATTAAAAAATACTGTATTTTTTAGGGTTCCGTACCTCAAAAGGAAAATATGGAACCTTTAGGATCACTTTGTTGTTCGTCCGTCCGTCTGTCTGTCAAGGCTTTTTATCTTAAGAACGCGTAAAGGTATCGAGTTGAAATTAAAACCATATACTCAAGTCTGCGGTCCCTCCAAGCTGTGAAAAAATCAAACTCCTAAGTTAACGATTAAAAAAAAATACGGCCGTTTCTACTCAGAATCCTAAAATTTTGTAGATTGTTAACTCAAAAAATTTCTAAAATATTGAAAGCTCGAAAAATTCTCATTCCTCCGTACCTATTTTCACGACGACATAATTTTCCGAGCCATAGAGTAACTCAGACTTTGAGACAAGACTGATACAGCGATATCTATAATGCTACAAAAAGCACAACTTTGCCAAACATAACCTAAAAGTAGAAGATAGATGGCGCCACATAGACCCTTACTCCTAAATACGCACATATCATTCTGTTTTTATAATAATTATGTTTTTAAAAGGATTCTCCAGTTGCACTAACTGGTGAGCATAAAAATGGTAGCCGTTATTAAAATATATTAATGATAGATTGTGACTGAGTTGAGATAAGAATTGAAAAGTCCCTTAATCGCTTTATCGGCTGTATTATTATTCGTTAATTTGTTTAATAATCCAGTTTTAAAATCTATTGAAATGGTTACTTTTTAAGTCGTTGAAAATATTGTCTTCTTTTTCATTTAGTTTCTAATTCTGTAATTGTTTTCTTCTTTTTAAATGTTTGATGCCTGAAACACAGGTTTTCATTAAGCTAGATCAACGGGTCTAAATTACAGTTAGAATTACTTTTTTTTCGATTGAACCCAATGTTTACATTACTCATATTATAATATTACTTACTTTACACTTAAATTTATAAAGTCATTATTATTTTATTCAAAATACTTGAATTCGTGACTCTTCTCTGTTACTTCAATTCAAATATGGTTCCAAACATAGCATTCGAAATTCAAATCTAGTACGCATGCGCAAATCTGACGTTTGACAATTAATGGCCAAGGTAATACGATTGTCTATTGATTCAGCCTTTGTTACAAGTTAAAAAGAATATAATTATTAGTAAATCGCAATAATTTAATTGATTTTTAATATCTAAATTTCTAAAATAAAGTCGAGAAAACTCCGGAAAAGCTCTTTAGAAGCTAGAGTTGAGAAAACATATCCATCCTTTTTTAGTATTCGCAAATTCTTGTTTCTATCTCTGTCTTTTAATCGATAAATGGGTGTTACAGAAGGGTAGGAATTTTGACAGCTGTATGTAGGACCCAATGAGAACGTCCCAAACTACCTTTGAGGGAAAGCTTTGCACCTTTTCTCTCTCGAAGCAAATCTCATAAATGAATGGTTAAAAATTTGACCCTTAAATAAAAAGAAAACTAAAAGCTCTATTACAAAACAAAAAATATGTGAATGAACATATTAGTATAAGCTTTTATTTAAACCAAACTTGTTAGAACAAAAGTATAGCGGATTTGGAGAAAAAAAATCTTAAATTTGAAATCCTGCATCTCGCAAGCGAAGTTTTCATGCCAGTTTTCTAGTGAAGAAAATTCGATGTTTGTATGTCGGGAGGTCCGTGGCTACTTCGTAAGTCGGTGCGCCAGGAGCCGATCTAAGTCCTGGCAACATATTATAACTAGGCTGACGCCATCCAGCTAACATTTGATTAACTAAGCAACAATATTATTTCAAGTCAAGAAAGATACACTCAAGGGAGAACGACTCCCCACACAACGACAGTAGCCATCATGACTTCCTTTTGTTGTTTAAACCACTTTTTGTTAAACCAAATTGAATAGTATTTACTTTTATAACATTTCAAATAGGTATCTTAGTAGATTTTAACAAAATAGTAGACAAAACTTTTGGTATTGATATTTTTTAAGACGATTTTAAACCAGGCAATGAATGCCCCACAACGCAAGTAGCCATCATGACCTTCTTTTGTTATTTTAAACCACTTTTTGTTAAGCCAAATCGAATACTATTTACTTTTATATTATTTCAAATATGTATTCTAAAAGATTATATGAAAATAGTGAACAAAACTTTTGGTATTGACATTTTTTAAGACGATTATAAACCACGTAAACCAGGCAATCAAGGGAGAGCGACTCCCCCTACAACGTCAGTAGCCATCATGATCTTCTTTTGTTATTTAAACCACTTTTTGTTATGTCAAATTGACTACTAATCACTTTAATAGTATTTCAAATATGTATTCTACAAGAATATAACAAAATAGTCGACAAAACTTTTGGTATTGACATTTTTTAAGACGATTTTAAAGCACGTAAACCAGGCAATGACTCCCCCACAACGCAAGTTACCATCGTGACCTTCTTTTATTGTTTACTAGTGACCCGCCCCGGCTTCGCTCGGGTAACAGTATTTCTCCACTGATGTTATTATACATATAAACCTTCCTCTTGAATCACTCTATCTATTAAAAAACAACCGCATCAAAATCCGTTGCGTAGTTTTAAAGATTTAAGCGTACATAGGGATGTAGAGACAGAAAAAGCGACTTTATTTTATGCTATGTAGTGAAACCTCTTTTTGTTAAGCCAAATTGAGCACTAACCACTATTATAGTATTTCAAATATGTATTCTACAAGAATATAAGAAAATTATGGACAAAACTTTTGGTCTTGACATTTTTTAAGACGATTATAAACCACGTAAACTAGGCAAGTATCAATGTGTGTATTTACAAGCTTTTATTTAGTTTCACCTGTCTCGATGTTTGCTATTATGTCTGTAATCAAATCTTACAAAATCAAAATCACATGAAGTAGTTCTGTACTACAATAATAAAATCAAGCAAAAAAAAAAAATGCCAACAAATTAACGTTTCCTATATGTCTTTAATTTTTAACTATAAACTATTTTATTATTTGTCGTTGTAGAGACATTTTTAAGACATAAAGCACGTAAACAAGACAATCAAGGGAATCGCCGTGCCCTCGTGAGGGCGAGGCGGAGACTTTTCACGCCGGGCCTTGGTTGAGGCCATGGTTCGGAGCGAGGAGGAGTGGCAGGCGGTCGCCTTCTTCTGCGAAGCAGTAATGCTAGCAAAGGAGGAGGCCGACCACATCAGGCAACGGCGCTCTCGCCGCCGCCGCCGGGATTCCGATCCCGATTTCCGGCCACCGTAGACGCGGGCTCGCGAACGGCGAGCCATTCGTAGCTCGCTGTCCGACCGTCCGGCAAACTGTTCCTGCACGCCTGAAGGAGTTGTCAGCAACAGCTTAGCTGGGTCGAAGCCTACTAACTGGGGCCAGGGTTATCCGAAAGGAAGCTCGAGCCCCGTTATGAAGAGGCTAGAAGAAACGGGGTGGGTTTTTAGTCAGTAAGAGTCTGACACTATCTCCCGCTCTACCCAAGAGCGGGGGTTGTCATTGGATGATTTTTGCCCACCGTAAAAAAGGCAATCAAGGGATAATGACTCCCCCTACAACGTAAGTAGCCATCATGACCTTCTTTTGTTGTTTAAACCACTTTTTGTTAGGCCAAATTGAATACTATTTACTTTTGTATTATTTCAAATATGTATTCTAAGAGATTATATGAAAATTATGGACAAAACTTTTGGTCTTGACATTTTTAAAGACGATTTTAAACCACGTAAACAAGGCAATCAAAGGAATCGCCGTGCCCTCGTGAGGGCGATCGGCGGCGGAGACTTTTCACACCGGGCCTTGGTTGAGGCCATGGTTCGGAGCGAGGAGGAGTGGCAGGTGGACGCCTCCTTCTGCGAAGCAGTAATGCTAGCAAAGGAGGAGGCCGACCGCATCAGGCAACGGTGCCCTCGTCGCCGCCGCCGGGATTCCGATCCCGATTTCCGGCCACCGTAGACGCGGGCTCGCGGACGGCGAGCCATTGGTAGCTCGCTGTCCGACCGTCCAGTAACTGTCCGGATCGAGCCCAAGACGTCGACGGCGCGCACTGTTCCTGCACGCCTCAAGGAGTTGTCAGCAACAGCAGGGGCTCAGCTGGGTCGAAGCCTACTGGGGCCAGGGTTATCCGAAAGGAAACTCGTGCCTTGGTTTGAAGGTTAGATAGCACGGGGTGGGTTTTTAGTCAGTAAGAGTCTGACACTATCTCCCGCTCTACCGAAGAGCGGGGGTTGTCATTGGATGATTTTTGCCCACCGTAAAAAAAGGCAATCTAGGGATAAAGACTCCCCCTACAACGTAAGTAGCCATCATGACCTTCTTTTGTTGTTTAAACCACTTTTTGTTAAGCCAAATTGAATAGTATTTACTTTTATAACATTTCAAATAGGTATCCTAGTAGATTATAACAAAATAGTCGACAAAACTTTTGGTCTTGACATTTTTTAAGACGATTTTAAACCACGTAAACTAGGCAATCAAGGGAGAACGACTCCCCACACAACGACAGTAGCCATCATGACCTTCTTTTGTTGTTTAAACCACTTTTTGTTAAGCCAAATTGAGCACTAACCACTATTATAGTATTTCAAATATGTATTCTAAGAGAATATAAGAAATTAGTGTAGAAAAGTTTTGGTATTGACATTTTCTAAGACGATTTTAAAGCACACAAACCGCCAAGTGCCGATGTGTTTTTACAAGCTTTTATTAAGTTTCACCTGTCCCGATGTTTGCTATTATGTCTGTAATCAAATCTAACAAATTCAAAATCACATGAAATAGTTCCGTAATACAATAATAATAATAATAATAAATATATATAAAAATGACTCCCGTTTTCCGTTGTCACGACTTGGCATGAAAACGGCTTGACCGATTTGGCTGATTTTTTTTTTGTTGTGATTGTTATTGTGAGGAGAAGGTTCTTATGGAAAAAAAATAAAAATTAGGGTAGTGTAGGGTAGGGTAGAGTAGGGTAGGGTAGAGTAGAGTAGGGTAGAGTAGGGTAGGGTAGAGTAGGGTAGAGTAGAGTAGGGTAGAATAGGGTAGAGTAGGGTAGAGTAGGGTAGAGTAAGGTAGAGTAGGGTAGAGTAGGGTAGAGTAGGGTAGAGTAGAGTAGAGTAGGGTAGGGTAGAGTAGGGTAGAGTAGGGTAGAGTAGGGTAGAGTAGGTTAGAGTAGGGTAGAGTAGGGAAGAGTAGGGTAGAGTAGAGTAGGGTAGAGTAGGGTAGAGTAGGGTAGAGTAGGGTAGAGTAGGTTAGAGTAGGGTAGAGTAGGGAAGAGCGGGAGCGAAGCCGCGCGGGCAAAAGCTAGTACAATAATAAAATCAAAAAAAAAATGCCAACAAAATAACGTTTCCTGTATGTCTTTAATTTTTAACTTTATTTTATTTTTTATTTGTCGTTGTAGAGGCAATTGAAATACGGCATCTTGTTAAAGTTTTGAACTTTTTTTTTATCTGATATAAACTAGTACTTGTCTGTGATCCCACCTGATGGCAAGTGGTGATACAATCGTTGATGGTGAGGCGCACTAGTTTATTAACCAACTTCTAAAAAAGGAGGTTTTCAATTCGGATGTTTGTATGTTTTTTTTTTATTTTTGTTCGCGCATAACTTCGTCGCTTGCCAACCGATTTGAAGAATTATTTTTTTGTTCGAAAGGGTATACTTCCTAAATGGTCCCATAGGTACCAAGTTGGGATCTGATGATGGAATCTTGGCGAAATCGAGGGAACTCCTCAAATTTAATTAAATTTTTAGTGAAGTCGGTTATTGTTTTTTTATAAAAAGGTTTTTGTTTTTAAGAACCAATTCACTCTAGCCTTGAAGACGCCCAAATTGTAATCGGACGGAAAGACCGCAGCAGGCAAATTATTCCAGTCTTTCAATGTACGCGCTATAAATGAAGAAGCGAAACGCACCCTCTCGAACTCTATACCTTTTACGGTTTATAAGATTCAGCTCGCTGACAGACGAACGAACAGACAGTCAGATGGCTTAGTAACAGGTAACAGGGCTCTGATGTCAGTTGGCGTTGGTTTCGGGTACGGAACTCTAAACAGTCGATCGTATTTAAAAATTTGAAGATCGAATGTGCGCGTTTATGTTTCGTTTCTACTCTATGTCAATATGCCATTACCCACTTTGTACAGTGCGTTTCACTTAAGAAGTTCCGTCTGAGTAATGTTGGCTCTCCTGTCTGTCTACACAAATAAGAAGGCAAAAAGGAAAGAGTTGCCTACTCTACCAAAATTGTTCCCCGAAAAGCGAAACAAATCGATTTCAACAGTAGTTGCAACACTTTTTAGATAATTATGAGGGGAATGGGATTTTATTTAAAAAAGCTAAAAGGAAGTTGTTACAAGAGAGGTAAGATATTGTGGCGTCGCGTTCTCGGTATTCGAAAAACGGAAGTTAGGGTCGGTAGAGTTAGGCCGTGTAGATTCAGAAGCTTGGCTCTACATGAGATCTGATATCTTTTCACAGGGCAAACCTTACGTGGTCGTCTTGGCAACATTTTACATGAAATGTTTTTGGTGGGATTCTTATTTAGAGCGCATTGTATATCTGCACTAAACCTCTGTCTGCCCACCAGGTAGAGACATTTATGCAGCAGATGCTGAAGCGACAGAGTCCGTACTACACCACCAGGAACGTGATGGTCATGATGGGGCAGCGCTACGGGTACTATGACGCCGGAGTCTGGTTCGCAAATATCGACAAGCTGATCATGTAAGTTGAAATCTTTCCCTTTGTAGCGACATCTATGACGCCACATAAGAACTACGAAGAAAATACGAAATCCTACATCGCGCAATCAAAGCTCTCCGCGCGATTTGAATATACAACGTGTAACGTTAAATACGCAAAACCTCAGACACCCCAAATAATTTTTAATTTGAAAAACCTAATTCTACGAAAAAAAAAACATTAAAGGTTTTATGTGCAGTTTTACTTTGTTACCGACTTCCCAAAAAGGAGGAGGTATTACGTTCGGCTGTTTGTATGTTTTTTTTTTTTTTTTTTTTTTGTATGTTTGTTCGTCGAATACTCCCCCAAATGTGGACGGATTTTCAAAATTCTTTTTTTGTTCGAAAGTAGATAGTTCTGAGGTGGTCCCATTATCACCAAATTAGGATCTGATGATGGGGTCTTGGAGAAATCGAGGGCAACCTTCAAATTTTATAGGCTCACTTATTGATTTTCGCATATTTTATGAAGTATCTTGTGTATTTGCGTATGGTCGTCACCATCTCAGGTAGCTGGGCTGATGATGGAAGGTACAACTCCTTAATAGTAAGAAGTTACTCGAACAGGCAAGGACTGTTTTAGTAAATTGTTTTGATGTTTGATAGGGCATTTGCCACATTTGGTCCCATGATCATCAAGTCATGACCTGATGCTGCAGTCTGGATAGTCTGCAGAGTACCTAAGTCCTCGACAACAAACAGCAGATATATCGAGTTTAGGCTCATTGAAAACGGCTCGATGTGTGGATAAACGTACTGCTAATAAAGAACACCGAAGTACATAGAGACCTGATGCTGAAGCCAGGAGCATCAGGAAAAGTACAAACCTTGAAATTACAGCACCGTAGTCGTGTTTGGGCTCATTTTAAACAGGACTAAATTTTAAGTTCATTGCAATGTTGACATAAATCTGGCCTGATGCTACAGCCGGGATTATCAGCATCTAGTCTAATGACTGATTGAAAGATTTACCTCTCGGCTTCATCATCAGATCAGTTCGATATATCCTTTCCCTCTCCAGCATCTAGTCTAATGACTGTTTAAAAGAAGAGGGGGAGAGGAAATATCGAACTGATCTGATGATGAAGCCGAAAGGTAAATTAATGTAATCTAACCGTGTTTGGGATTATTAGAACCGTTATGAAATGCGCTCTGACTATAAGGTATTTAAGTTTGACTGAGGGGTACTTTTTAGTGGTGGTACCATAACTAAAAAGTGTAAAATAAAAAGCTTTTTACAAAAAAAATATAACCGACTTCAATGATAAAAAACACTGAAAAGTATCAAATAACTTTAATTTTGGAAGTCGGTGTTAAATAAAGAAGAGACTAAACTATTATAGAAACATGTTTTTTATCATTGAAGTCGGTTATATTTTTTTTGTAAAAAGTTTTTTTTTAAAATTAATATCTGCATTGAAATAAGAGCTTTTGTCATCTTGTGTATGAGAAAATTTGATTGGACTACAACCATTTGTGTTTGTTTACCTATTTCGGCGGGTTTGCGCACACGATGGCTTGACCTATTCATAAATAGACAGGGCGACATTTTTAATGAAGATTTTTTTGAAAAATGTAACCTATATTAAAAAGTGGTTTAATTGATTCTGCTCGTTATTCTGATCAAACTATTTTCAGGTTTTGCGCATTTAACGTTACACGTTGTATACAGCCAGTAGCCCATCAGACTATAACACCTGTCTGGTCGGAGGATCCTCCCTTTTTAACGGAGGTATGTGGGACTTTACAATTTGTAATGTGCAATTTAGCTTCACTTGTTTGTTTGACTGACCGACATTTTGACAATTCAAAAGTGCCTGTAATTGGTCTATTTGAAATAAACGTTTTTGATTTGATTTGATTTTGATTTTGATTTACTCTCTGTTCCGCATACCTCCAAACCTTTGTGCCTTTTCTCTGTAATTTTTTTAACTGATATAAACCAGTGCTTGATCGCAATCCCTCCTGATGGTAAGCAGTGATGCAATCGTTGATGGTAGGCGCACTAGTTTATCAAGAGCCTATTCACTCTAGCCTTGAAGATACCTAAACTATAATTGGACAGGAAGACCGCAGCAGGCAAGTTGTTCCAGTCTTTCGATGTACGCGGTATAAACGACGAAGCGAAACGCTTAGTCCGGACCGTAGAGGTTTCAACAACGTATGGGTGGATACTCATTGTACGTCGGGTTGTCCGATGGTAGAATTGAGATGGCGGAATCAAGTCATGCAATTTCCGCGCACACTCTCCAAAAGCAACCTGTAAAACACCGAAAGGCTGACCTTGTATCAAAATATACTATTGATGTATTTTTCAGGAAAGTGAACTCGCACCAGAGATCCCAGAGGAACAAAGTGTATTTATTCTACTCTACTCCGGCTTGTTATTTGAGAGCAGTGCATGAGGCCTCGTAAGTTGTTCTCTTTGTTACAAGCTTTTATTTATTTTCGTTTTTACCTTTTGAGCTACGAAACCCTAAAAAACTCATTATTAGTTTTAAAGAATAATTTTAAAACTAATAATGAGATTTTTATCTCGCAAACAAAGTCGCTGGTAAAGTGCTAGTGTGAAATAAAATGTTTCGAATTTTATTACAAGCTTTTATTTAGTTTCACCTGTCCCGACATTTGTCTGTCATCAAATCTTGTAAATTAAATTTGACCCACTGCCCGGTTACCGATTGAGCTGAAATTTTGCATGCATGTGTAAATGCAAAATTATTATGCCATAGAGCTGATCTGATGACGGAACCGGAAGGCTATAGGAACTTGGTATTTAAACGTCACAACCCCATCAAGTTTGGGCTCGTATGATTCGTCTTGACGAGTATTATATAGGTATACCGAGCTATAAAAGCTTGCTATGAAAAAATAAAAGCTTTTTATTTAAATCATCCTGAAATTTGGCACAAAGCAAATTCTTATAGCACAAGTATAGGAATAAATCTGAAAACAGCCAATTTGTTGTTAGCTACGTCAAAAAAAAATCATTTTTGCAATTCGGAAAAATCTTCGAGATTCCATTCGGGAATTGTAGTTTGCACGGAACCTTCATTGAGCGAGTCCGACTAGCACTTGCCCAGGTCTTTACATTGAAGTCGGTTGTATTTTTTTAAATTGTCTAATACCAGGTGTAAGGGACAGCCCTCCGCAAACTTTAAGGGCTTGCTCAGTAGACGAAACTGAACAACCTTCCGCAAGATTTGTTTTCAGGAAACGAAAAAAAATATCAACCTCACCATACAAAATGTTAAACTTGATTGGACAATTTGTATGGCGAGGCCGATATTTTCTTTTTTCGTTTCCTGAAAAATAATTTTGTGGAAGCTTGTTCAGTTTCGTCTACTGAGCAAGCCCTTAAAGTTTGCGGAGGGCTGTCCCTTACACCTGGTAAGGTGAGTATAGACTACAACATTTACTTGTAACAGAACAACGAGCCGCTCTATGATATGTTCTAGTGTATCATCCTTTTACGAACGAAACGTCGAGCACGCTCGCCTCTTTGTTACAAACCAACGAACATATTGGTGTAACATTTCATCGAGCCACGAGTGCGGGCGACGCGCGGTTGCGGGGTGACATTTAAAAAAAAATGAACGCAAGGTACAACGAAATGTTGGTAAATGCACACTCGCTGTGAGCATTTACCCGTAACATAACGCCGAGCATTCGCAGGAACATTACGTTACATGGAAATGCTTTGGAAACTGAGCTTTTGCCTGTATTGTACCATTCGTAAGAACGATACATTACACAGAAATGCTCCAGAAAATGTTGTAGTTTATACTCACCTTTATAGGCCTAATTTAGTTATTAATTTCGAATGTTTTCAGACCGAAACTCGCCACAAAACAGGACGACTTCTACCCGTTCACGTACGACAAGGACACGCACGGCTCCGGCGCGTTCACCTCCAGACCTATCATCAAGTACATCGCCAGGGAGATCCATTTGTTCACACAGGTCAGTTGACAGAACCATCACCAGGACGACGAGCGGTGGTGGCCGAGAGGGGATTCCGATCCCGATTTCCGGCCACCGTAGACGCGGGTTTGCGGACGGAGAGCCGTGGGAAGCTCGCTGTCCGACCGTCCGGTAACTGTGCGAGCCCAAGACGTCGACGGCGCGCACTTTCTTTTTTCTCTTTTTTCCGGCATCGTTCAAAGAGATGTCTTCACACTGTAGAAGCGATGCCCACTAGGGCCATGGAGATTTTCTGCAAGGTAAACAGTGGTCTTAGAATTTAAAGGGAAACTGAAGGACACAGGTGTAGTTTAAAAAAAAAAGTGTAGTTTTAGATAATAAAAAAACACTGACACGCCCTCACCACAAAATATATAGGTACAGAAGACAATCTCATGTATGTACTTCACTTTTTATACCTACGCTCGGTGGACGCACACTAATGAGCGTTTGAACTGTTCGACGAGTGGGCCGAGGCGCTCCGAGATATCGTGTCCGTGAGCGGTGTCTATGTGTGCGTTGTGGGAGCGCGCACAGTATGTAGATTAACTTCTGTACCTATATATTTTGTGGCCTCACGCTCCACCCTAGAGTGGTAGAAATTATTGCATGATTTTCTACCTCAAAAAAACATAGTAATTCCAAACTACGTAACTTTGCGCAAACACTGCCTGAGCTACGCGGCTGTCCAGATCTGCTACGGCGTAGCCAATGTGTGCTACGCCGTAGCACTGAAATAAAACACTTGAAGAGAACACAACTGTGTCCCCGCACACGGGCAGCAAAAAAAAGCTGCCGCAAAAGAACGCCGCTTTTTTTGAGTGCGGGGACACTAAAGGTAGAACAACTTTTGTTCTATGACTTTTTACAAAACATAATACATTTACCAAAAACAAACCTTCAAGATTTCGCTGTTCTTTAGAACATATTCCAACTGTGTATTGCAAGCGCATCAAGCACCTCCCCACTTCCTTCCGCTTTTGTACTATCGCTTGCTCCGCGTAGACTTTGTAATATCTAGAACGTTCAATTTAAATATTTTTTATTTTTGTATGAAAATCAGATGAAGTAAAATATGATACATTTCTAAAAGTCATAGAACAAAAGTTGTTGTTTATGATGTCAGTAACATAGTCCTGAGAGGTTGCCAGTGTTTTACAAATAACCCTGTATAGATGCTGCTTTATCCCCTATTTTACACCACCTGCTCGATAATGTCAATTTATACGTCATACAAACCTCACTTAAAGCAAGTCATTATTCCCTAGGGAGATAATGCAGTATGGCCGATCCCTAGGAAATAATGAGATTTGAATTTGGAACATCAAAAATTCAAATTCAAAATCGTTTATTTCAAATAGATCAATTGCAGGCACTTTTGAATTGTCAAAACGTAGGTGCATCGAACAAGTTGACTCGAAATTAAAACTGGCCACTAACAAAAAAAAAGAAAATAGAAAAAAAACCTGCTTACTGACTGCGAACTGGGAGCGTTATAGAAAATTGGAACTATAGAATCTTGGAGTAGTGAAGTTTGTTTTTTTGATGAACTTGTAAATATAATACTTATAAGAGGGATGCCTTTTAAGTTTTGTCGTTTGAAGAAAAAAACACAACTAGAACCTTAAAGTATTATTTATTGTTTTTCAAAGTATTCATCTCGAAGTTTAATACATTTTTCCATTCGATCGAACCAGTTATAAAACACTTATGTATTCTACTCCAAAGTCGGTATGTCCAAAATGGCCGACTTGAAAGCGTTGACTGCTTCTTCACTGGACTGGAACCTTTGCCCACGAAGAGGTTTCGAAATCGTTAGGGCTTAGGTCAAGACTGAATGGGAGATAGTCAAGAATTTCTAAGTTTTCTTGCTTCAAATAATCAATTGTTTTATCAATGGTATGTGAGCTTGCGTTGTCATGGTGTAGGATGATGCGTCGCTTTGGGTTAGATTTCCGGACTTCAGCGATGACTTGTGGTAAACAAATTGTGGTATACCACTCTGCATTAACCGTTCTACGATCTTCAAGCACAATTCTTGCAACGTGACCGGATTTCGCCACGAACGTAGCCAACATCTTCTTCGAAGTGCTTCGAGAGCGAAAAACTTTAGTCGGCTTTTGCTCATCTCTGAAGACCCTGGTTGTAGATTGCTCTTTGGAATCAGGATCGTAGGCATAAATCCAAGATTCGTCACCACTGATAATGTCGTAGACGTGATTAGACTCTCCTCGCTTGAACCTTTGGAAAGATTTCTTACACCATCTGACGTGGGTCGCCTTATAATCATCGGAAACCAAATGCGGAATCCATCGGCAAACTAGCTTTCTCACACTAAGCTCTTCATGCAAGATCTTTTGAATGGTTGTCCCTTAAAAGCCTATTAACGCCTCTAACTCTCGATATGTCACATGCCGATCTTGGAGTATCAGTTGTCTCAAAGCAACAATGTTTTCTTCAGTAAAGACGGATTTTGGACGTCCTTCACGAGATTTGTCACTAAGACTAGTATTTCCACGCTGGAATTCTAAATACCAGCGTTCGACAGTCCGTAGACAAGGAACTTCATCATACAAAACAGAACTTAACTCCTCAAAACATTGAATCCGAGTTAGGCTTCTCCAAAAGTTGTAAAAAATTATCGCACGAACGTTTTCCTTAGAGAGATTCATTTTTGTGCGCGACTTGATAGATTCAAAACAACGCTGTGACTAAATAGTTGCATCAATTCTAATTATTTCAATTGTTTTGCCATTCTAAATTCAAACAAATTTGAAAATTGAGCAATCCTAAATTCAAAATTAGCGGGAAATATTTAACCGACAGAACTTAAAAGGCATGCCTAGTATATCTCTGATGTATGATTTGGTCGACCAAATTGTCTTTTAATTATCTCACAGATGGTGTAAAAAGTAGAGTATGCAACACGGGGATAAAGCTGTCTTTGTCTTGGGCGGCTTGAATTCCTCACTTCACTCAGGTTTCTATACCAACTCTCTCACAGTACTCGAGAGTTAATTATGAAATCAGCAACCTTCATTTCGTTCGGAATTCAACATGCCGCCCGCGACTTCAAGACACTGCTTTATCCCCTAGTCACATAAACTACTATTGTTTTGATCGTTGGCTTTTGTTTTTCTTCACAGATAGCAAAGCATTTGCAGGTCTTTGCTAAGCTCGGTGACAATGGCGTGAAGTTTGAAGAGATCATGTGGATTCAAGGTATCACACACACATACACCGCTAAATTTTAATAGTTTTAATCCCGTAGAGGATCGATCCGGTACATGAAGAATTCTGAATCTACACGGCCTAACTCTATCGACCCTAACTTCACAAACTCTATATATCAGTAAAAATCTATGGCTTCGCCGTTTCGTTACCGACGTGGAGGTGACGCGAATATTTAGTTTCTGAAGTTTGAATTTCAACTCGATACCTTCACGCGTTCTTGAGATAAAGGGTCTTGACAGACAGATAGAAAGACAGACGGACGGACAACAAAGTGTGTGTGTGTTCCGTTTTTTTCCTTTTGAGGTACGAAACCCAAGAGAGGGAAAGAGAAGTGAAGAACACTAAAGAAATGTGTTTTTCAGGAGTGCTGCAAGACCACACCATCATCACAGGCGCCAGCAGACCGCACGTCATCGAGTACTACGCCAAGAAGTTTATACTCGCCAAACAGTTGTGTCTGCAGATATATCGACAAGGTTTCAAGTAAGTAGGCTCTTATCCCCGCATCTCGTTGTGAAGCTTATGAAGGAGATTTCGAGCGAGGTTGGGAAGGAGTAATCTATCTAGGGGACCACAAAAGATCCATATGGGTCGAAGTGTCCGAGTTGTTTCTCGGCCCCTCAACAAGATAAGATAAGATAAGTAGGCTTTGTTGTACCTATGTCACCGTAAGAGTTCTTAGTATACATGTAGATGGATGGAGAGGGAGAGGAAGGCCGAAGAAAAGATGGATGGATTGTGTGTGTACATACAGTAAATTAAAAAAAAAACTACGCTAATTGCAACTACCTAAAATATGGCGTCAAAAAACTCAGATTATCAGATTACGAACTTTTAGCAAAATGACAATCGGGTCGTGTTGGAATGACGAATTTATAAAAATCGCAGACCTGGCCCTAGGTAATAAAATGGATCATGTCAAGAGCTTGTGGTAGGACCTTTTTTTTTTTTTGTCGACGGGGAAAATCATCTTTGACGAAACCCGCTCTTGGGTGGAGCGGGAGACAGTGTCAGACTCTTACTGACTAAAAACCCCGCGCCGTTCCTTCTAGCCTTCATACCAGGGCACGAGCTCCCTTTCGGACAACCCTGTCCCCAGTAGGCTTCGACCCAGCTGGGCCCCTCCTGCTTGTGGTAGGGCCTTCGTTCGTCTTAATTCAGTCCAATACAATGACATTTTAATAAACAGACATGTTATAGACTCACAAATCAACCGAAAAATGTGTTCCGCGCAGCAGCGGCAGCACTTGTGGTATGAGATCCCCTGTGTTTTATTTACTTTGGTATCATAAATTGGTACACTTTCTAAACACACATGAAGGCAGTAATAGGTAGTAGCGCAGCGTTTGACTAAATCCGATCCCAATTCGGATCCTTTCGAGTCTTCACGAGTGCGCGCTCATAGCAAATCTGTTTATTTAAATATCATTGGTCCAATAGGAAGTGTATCTAAGTATGTATTTACTATTGCATTTGTTTTCTCATTTATTAAGTTGCATCTGCCATGTTATGTTTCTGCACCACCCTAAGGTCGACTGGCAGATAATGCCTAAGGCATTAAGTCCGCCTTTGTACAACTCTGTGCATAAAGATTTAAATAAATAAATAATGATGACATTAATGCTAAGATTCTCTCCGCAGCAACCTCCGCGCCTCTTCCAACAAGATGATATACTACGCGTGTCCGTTCAACATCTCCTCCTGTTGGAACATACAAAGTGATCGGTTCTTCGTAAGTAAGCTTTGTTATTCGTATATTGCCCAATTATTATTCCACAACTATCACACAACGCCGTCTAGTCCCAAGCTAGCAGAGCTTGTGTTATGAGTACTAGACAACTAATTACTATACCATATTTCTAAAATACATATGTATTTACATATACCTTCAGTCAAAAAAGTATCGGGAATGGATGATTTGTTTATGGTTCCAAATTCAAATTTTTGTTTTTTTGTAGTTGTTAGATTGGCACAACTGTTTTCCATTTTGGCGCGGAGTTTGAGTTGCATCTGTTATTTATATTAAATACAGTGCTGGTTTTAGTAATATCATATATAGTGTGTATTGCGAATTTCATAATGGACAAAAATATCGAACAAAGAGTTTGTCTTAAATTTTGCATCGCCAATGGAATTTCGTGTTCGGAGTCACTGAAAATGTTACAGAAGGCTTACGGTGAATCGACTTTATCAAAAACTCGTGCTTATGAGTGGTTCAAAGCGTTCAAAAGTTCATTTTAACTGATATGTAGAATTTGTGAAGTTAGGGTTGGTAGAGTTAGGCCGTGTAGGTTAGGTTCAGAAGCTTGGCTCTACATGAGATCTGATATCTTTTTCACAGGGCAAACCTTATGTGGTCGTCTTGGCAACATTTTACACGAAATGTTTTTTGTGGGATTCCTTTTTCCATCCACATCTTTTATTTCACTGCACCGTCTTTATGTCGACACAGCGACCGGCCTACGCTGAAAACCAGCGCTGTGAGCTCATCGCATTATGCGTGAGACCGCAGCTTTATGCTTAGCGTTCGGCTGTTTTGCGCGGATGTGACGCATATCTTTCCTTGCAATTTAATGTTTATTCAATTATTTAGTTCCGATACCTACCTATATAGTTTATTTAGTCTCCGTGAGTGTGACCGTGGCATCACCGCGGGCCCTAACAGAATACCAGCGCTGCGTTATTTATCTCTATAGATATCGCAGCATATGCTGAGTTAGGTGCCTTTTTTAACTTGCACAAATTCTTCTGCATTTACCGTATTTCTACTGTTTTTCTTTCTTTTTCTTCTTTCATGTTTGTTTCAGACTGTAATTTACAATCCGCTCGCATGGCCGGTGACCATCCCCGTGAGATTACCTGTGGCTAGAGGGATATACAGCGTATACGACCCAAAAGGTACATAGCATACACGATGGAATACAACCAGAATCTCTTCAAACTTTTAAAAGGCTAATAAAACACCATTTAAATGTTACCAAGTTTTAAGTTTACAGTCATTTTACTTTATTTATTTTCTTTCTTTCTGCGATAACGTCACATAACTTAACTCTTAATTTATTTTTATTTTCCTCTTAGAAGTGAATATGTTATTATTTTTGAGTCAGTTTAACCATAAAATATAGTGTTGTAGCGCCATCTATGGCTCCAGATAGGAACTAAAAGTGGTGTGTACTTTAATTCATGAATCCCCAAGCGACCACCGGTGGCCGCGCATCTATTGTCTTACTATTGTGTCTCTAATTGACGGTATCTGAAGGGTTAAAAGGTTTGAATGGTGTAGTAAACTAATTTTTCTTGCTAAGTGTAAGTGCAGTACGAGGTCATTGCGACCCCGTATTAAAGTAGATACACCACTGCATTCTGTTTTAATAGGGTAACTTAGGCATATGTGTATTCAGCTCTTTTCTAAACTAAACCAAATTGAAGTTATGGCTTCCGCACGGCACAGAAAACCATTTTTTTGAACCGCAAAGAAGGCACGTACGGGGCTTATTAGACCTCGTACCGCACTGAACGTGTTTTAAATAAATAACACGCAGATTAAAACATAATCTTCTCTCCCCAGGTGTAAAACAAAACCACTCAATAGTAACGATACCAGACTTGGTCCAGACTTTCCCAGACCGAGGCGAGTTCCAAACTGAAGATGAACTGGTCTTCATAGCGCAGAATTTGCCGCCTATGGGGTACAGGTCTTACTATGTAGACCGCGTGCAGATCCGCTCCAGGTATAAGAGGTCTATTATTAAGAAGATGAACAAGAATTCCAAGAAGAAAAAGTATTTAACAAGGTAATAACACTTTAAAAAAAACGCTGCCTCTCACTAGGTATTACTCCTTTGTGGGTGCGATTTCAAACATGTACACTCACATACGCAATACACCCAGACCCTTCGGGCCTTGGTCCAGGCCATGGTCTGAAGCAAGGAGGAGTGGCAGGCGGTCGCCTCCTTCTGCGAAGCAGTAATGCTAGCAAAGGTGGAGGCCGACCGCATCAGGCAACGGCGCCCTCGCCGCCGCTGCCGGGATTCCGATCCCGATTTCCGGCCACCGTAGACGCGGGCTTACGGACGGCGAACCATGGGTGGTTCGCTGTCCGACCGTCTGGTAACTGTCCACACCAAGCCCTAGTCGTTGACGGCGCGCACTGTTCTCGCGCGCCTCAAGGAGCTGTCAGCAACAGCAGGTGCCCAGCTGGGTCGAACCCTACTGGGGCCAGGGTTATCCGAAAGAGAGCCCTAGCCCCGGTATGAAGGCTAAAAGGAACGGGGTGGGTTTTTAGTCGATAAGAGTCTGACACTATCTCCCGTTCCGTTCAAGAGCGGGGGTTGTCATTGGACGATTTTCCCCAAAGTAAAAAAAAATAAAAAAAAGACGTGTGGCACTCGGAGACTGCCGTGGTAAAGCTATTGCATAGCATTTTTTATCAACTTATGCAATTAAATTGTGATTGTAGTTGACAAGTTGCCATGACAACCATTTAGTGGGGGGTGTTAGGTTTGTTTCGTTACGGAATTTCTGGATTCGGTCTCCACGCTCAAGGCCCGCGATAGAAGCTATGCAATAGCTTAAAAGGTGTGTTGTGTTCCATTCCAGACAAACTAACAACCTGAAAATCGACGACAAATCACTACTAGACGACATGCCTGAGTACGAGTACTTCGAGGATGCCTCAGAGAGCTCCATCAAACAGCTCGTGAACACGAGCAAAGCCAGGGAGCTGGAGTTGTATAGCGACTTCATGGCGACCTTGCCGCCGGCGCCGGTCAGAACTTCGACGGAAGCTGAGATTGTAACTCGGACATTTGTGCTGTCAACCACTTCCACTTCTACTACTAGTTCGACTACTACTAGTTCGACTACTACTAGTTCAACTACTACTAGTAGTACTACTACTACTAGGTGAGTATTTTAGTTATATTACAAGCTTTTATTTAGTTTCACCTGTCCCGATGTTTGTCTGCCATCAAATCTTGTAAATTAAATTTGACCCACTTCCCGGTTACCGATTGAGCTGAAATTTCGCATGCATAAATCAGATGACAATGCAAAATTATTATAACAAGGAGCTGATCTGATGATGGAACTGGAAGGTGGCTATAGAAACTTGGTAGTTAAACGACACAACCCCATCGAGTTAGGGCTCGTATGATTCGTCTTGACGAGTATTAATTATACAGGTATACTGCGCTATAAAAGTTGCTATGAAAAAAAAATTTTTTCATTGAAAATTTCTTTGTATTCGATTTTTATAATCATCATCATCATCATATCAGCCGAAAGACGTCCACTGCTGGACATAGGCCTCCCCCAAGCGTCGCCACAACGACCGGTCCTGTGCGTCACGCATCCATCGGATTTTTATAATATTTCTTTTAAATTCCAGCACACCCACATCGACCCCCACTCGCACCACGACCACATCGCGCCCCACAGTGGCCAGCACACAGAAGGTGGAGCCCGTCAAGAAGAAACCCACCCCAGCGACATATATAGAGTACTACTATGACGACTCCGACCCCGTCAGCACCACGCCTTACTTCGACTTTGAGAAGTTCTACAGAAGGATGGAGCGGTCTGGGTATCACAGCTCGGAGTCCAGTGATAATTTTATTAAAAATGAGGTAGGTGTGAAGGTTTTTAATAATAACAATAATTTCTAGTCACCCTCTGCCTTTTTATCGATGGAAATTAATAACATTGTTCAGGCAGGGGCCATAGTGTCGCCTCCTTCTGCGAATCAGTAATGCTAGCAAAGGAGGAGGCCGACCGTATCAGTCAACGGCGCTCACAGCGCCCCAGCCGCCGCCGGGATTCCGATCCCGATTTCCGGCCACCGTAAGCGTGGGCTTGCGGACGGCGAGCAATGGGTAGCTCGCTGTCCGACCGTCCGGAAACTGTCCGGACCGAGCCCAAGTCGTCGTCAGCGCGCACTGTTCCCGTGTACTTCAAGAAGTTGTCAGCAACAGCAGGAGCCCAGTTGGGCCGAAGCCTACTGGGGCCAGGGTTGGCTCCGAAAGGTAGCTCAGCCCCCGGTGCGAAAGGCAACGAAGGAACTGGAGAGAGTTTTTAGTCAGTAAAAGTCTGACACTATATAACTCAAAAACCTTAGTCCTATAACTTAGTTTTCCATATGTCGCAATAGTTTTTCACCAACCAGAGGTTTGTCCTTGGGTGCACTAGCATGGCGCATACAGGGATATTCGCCAGTTGGTATTTCGTTCCATTAGAAGCATATAGAGGCCTCTGCGAGTTGGCATCGACTCCTCGTACGCCTTCCAAAGGTCCAGGACCTCAGGGTCCTGAGATATACCTACTGATGTACGACAATAATAATAAAAAACATCATGACGCTGACGGTCCCTCATGACGAGAACCTCGTAAAAGCTGAAAAGGATAAGCAAACTAAATATGACTGGCTCGCCAGGTTGTCTACACTTGGGAATTGGACACAGCAGTCATTGTGCTGTTCGTCGTGATGGTCAATGGCTCAATAGCCAAGAGCTTGGACCAATATTTGAGGAGTCTCTCGTTAGGCAGTTGGCTTCATCCGGAAGGCAGTACTCCAGGACACGGCCCGTATTGTCCGGAGGTTCTTCTCTCAGGAACCCTGACCACCGGTAACGATGGTTGAGTCGAGACTCGCGGGGGTCGCGCCGCGCCCTGTTTGATATGATCATCATCATCATCATTTCTGCCGATACACGTCCACTGTTGGACATAGGCCTCCCCCAAGCGTCGCCACAACGAACGTTCCTGTGCGTCTCGCATCCATCGATATGATAAATAAAATAAACTGTGGGGTTAGCTCGCGCACTTTTCTGCACTAGTGCGAAAAACAGTAAATTGCGGGCGTATTCTATCTCACTTAGGCACAAAAGCGTAGCTTCATAGACGCGACACGACAGCATGACGTTGCCGCTTCGTCGGTAGAGTTTCATAGTTTTGTATGTAAGCTTCACGCAGGCGTACACCAAGCGTATAATGACGAATACGCGTCTATGAAGCTACGCGTCCGTGGACAGTAGGCCTAACTTCTCCATCTATTTGTTTCAGTACATACGAATAAATGTCGACTCCAATCGCAAGTTACAAAGCATATCTCTTTCAAACGGCGTCAAAATCAGTTTCGAAGTCCAAATGTGTTACTATGTCTCCGATGACCCTGACAAGCTGGAATCAGGGAAGAAGAAGCCTGGAGCATACATCTTCAGACCCATAGACCCTCACCCAGTCCTGATATCAGACTTTTTCGATGCCAAAGTCCTGAAATCTGACATTGTAGAAGAATTGCAAATTCGATTTTCAAATTACGCGGGTATTTCTTTTAGACTGTACAAGGGATTCCCAACCATAGAGGTTGATTGGATTGTAGGTCCAATACCAGATGCCGATGGTCTAGGGAAGGAAGTTTTTGTCAGATATCTGACGGATCTTCAGAATCTGGGAGTTTTTTATACTGACAGTAATGGGAGACAGACTATTAAACGGATAAGGGATGTCAGAGCGACATATTCTCCGGTACTGGATACGGGAGAATCTGGGATTTCTAGTAAGTGTTTTTAATTACTACTAGCGTTTGCCCGCGGCTTCGCTCGCGCACATAAAATATAGCCTATGCCACTCAGGAATAAAGCAACTTTCTATCGGTGAAAAAATTTTAGCAATCGGACCAGTACTTCCAGAGATATCTCCTACGAACAAAAAAACAAAAAAAACTTTACCTCTTTATTATATTATAATGTAGATTAGCTACACGGTCACCAAGGGGATAAAGCAGTGCCTTATGACAAAGGCATATTGAAACCCGAGTGTCACGAAGGATTCTGGGGCTTTAACTCCGAGTGCAGCGAGGGGAATATTAGTTACCTTCGGAACAAAGCGAGTACGTTAAGCTAGGAATCCTGAGTGTAACGAGAGAATCAAGCTAGCCTAAAATGAAGGAAACTTTATTCCTGAGAAGAGTACCTACACTACTTTAACAAACAATTTTAACCGACTTTAAAAAACACACTAAACATCAAAAAAAAAATCTTAGGGTCTCGTACGGTGCCTCAAAAGGAAAAAAATGGTATCCTTTACGGGATTACTTTTCTTTGCTTTGATTCGTAAAAATCTTCGTAACTCAATTCCGAAATTGAACTGTTTTCATAGGTTTTCATAAGTTTGTACAGAAACATCAATGCGCGAGTCCGACTCGCACTTCCCCAGTTTTTTAGATTGTTTTGAAAGTCGGTTGTATTTTTTGTAAAAAAAAAAAGAAGCGAATAGAGTCTGTTTAATTCATGAATCCCCAAGCGACCACCAGTGGCCGCGCATCTATTGTCTTACTATTGTGTCTCTAATTGACGGTATCTGAAGGGTTAATAAAACATCAAATAGAGCTATAAACATCTACATATCTATGGGCAAAAACAAAAATATTAATCACCACAAACTTTTCAGGCAACATCTATCCCGTAACATCAAAGATCTACATGGAAGACTTGCAGAAGAACATTCGCCTCTCAATTTTCACTGACAGAGCGCAAGGAGGAACCTCTCTATTAGACGGAACCATAGACATGATGCTTCACAGACGGATCTTTACAGACGACACGGGCATTCGGGCGTTCCTCAACGAAACAGATTTTGGTAAGGGGATCATAGTCAGAGGCAAACATCATTTATATCTCTCGAAAGCAGATTACAGACCAAACAAAGTTTTTGAAAAGAAATTCGCAAAAGAATTAGAATTGACACTTACCGTTTTTACTTCTCTACATAAATCTTATTACAATATCAGTTATGACAAATGGTTCACGGAAAACAACGAGTATTCAGGTTTGAGAATGAAGCTACCAGTCGGCGTTCATATTTTGACGTTAGAAAAATGGCATGACAAGCTTTTACTCCGACTAGAAAATTATTTAGAAAAATCTGACGTTGTCAGAAGTGGATACAAAAGAGTCTTTATACAAGAACTTTTTAAAGATTTCAAAATTATAGGAGCAAAGGAAACTACTTTATCCGCCAATATCTGGCTAGAAAACCGTTTGCCTTTGACATGGCGCACAGATAAATTCGTGAAAAATTTTAACGACGTCTATGGTAACCAGAGTAATATAGAGTTTAGTCCTGACCAAGGAGGCTTTACTAAGCCTACGCCTGTGTTTTTCTTCAATGAAGGAATAGAGTTAAAGCCGCAAGAAATCAGAACATTTGTTGTTACTTACGTGAGAAGATAATTCTAGATATAATTTATATTAATATAGCTTTTTATTTGACTGATTTTCAAAATAAATTATGTTCTCACTGTTGGGACTCAGGCCCCTTCTCTAGGAGAAAAAAATTCAAACCATGCTAGAAAAAGTACCTAATATTTTTTTATTAACTAATTATCTGTGCAATTTACATATGTAAAGAAAAATATACTCATTAATGTTCTTATATACCGGTGTTTTATTTGTAAAACCTTAAAACTAAAACAAGCTTTTAAGGTGGTGTATCACGACTCACATTTTCACTGTTTTTCATACAACCGCTCATAACTGATTATGACGTTATTACACACTTTTCATTAGATATTTTGGAAACACAGTCTCTTGTGGATATTATCTAGGTTTCTAAAGAAACCAATTTCTAAATTTGTGTAAAACTAATCCAATAAAAACCTCTGAAAATGTCCTATTTTGTATGAACTTTGACACTTCATAATTTGCCTAAAAATTAAAAAAGTCAAAAAAGTAATCCTCTAGAGACCTTGCAAATTTTATTAACATTCTAAATGATGACAACTTTTTCCAAAAACTTTTAAGGGTTTAAAAAAAACAGCTATTTCCTGGAGCAAGTTTTGTAAAACCTTCAATTTATTTTTTCTAATGGTTTTTTTCTCACTGTATTAGGTCAATTAAATTCAAAATCATTTGGGGTGTCTGAGGTTTTGCGCATTTAACGTTACACGTTGTATGTTGTACAGGGTAATTGCCGCAAAAAATTTAATTAGTCCATCTTTTAGATTATTAAAAAAATAAAAAACTTTTTACAAAAAAAATTAAACCGACTTCAAAAAGTACAAAATAACTTTAATTTCGGAAGTCGGTGTTTCTATAATAGATACCTAATCTTGTCTCTTCGTTATTTAACACCGACTTCCGAAATTAAAGTTATTTTGAAGTCGGTTTAATTTTTTTTGTAAAAAGTTTTTTATTTTTCACTTTTTAGTTATGGTAGCACCACTAAAAAGTACCTACCCTTCAGCTAAACATAAATTACCTTACAGCCAGAGTGCATCTCATAACGATTCTTATAATCCCAAATACAGTTATATTACATGAATTTACCCCCTCCCCCTTTTCTTTGAGTCAGTCATCGACTACACGTATAAACAAAGCAATTTTACTTGTAACGACAATTCTGCTATGATTCTATGAGGAGTTCTGTTCCATATCTTCGAATTTCATGATCAGATCATAACAATATTTCTATGGGACCAACTTGGAAGCATAACCTTTCAATCAAAATAATTTTTTTTTTCAAAATCGGTCCACAATTGACCGAAATATCGAACATACATACAAAAAAAAAACATACATTCAGCCCAACATAGAACCTCCTCCTTTTCGAAGTCGGTTAAAAAATAAGGGACAAGTATTTTTTTATTTGTAAATTAAACCAAAAATGACAAAGATATAGCCCATTAAAATTACGTGTAACGTCGAAAAAAGAAAAATACGTGTCCAATATTTTTTTATAATCTAAAATACGGACTAAATAAAATGTAGTTATTTTGACCCTGGAATCAGGGTCAAAATAACTACATTAAAAACAACAAATAACTAACATAGCAACAACTACCCAATACAACACAACACAACCACCCTATGTTATTTATAACAATAAATAACATAGGGTAGTTTCCTACCCTGTGTTTGCACTCCCGTTGCACTTGTCTCGTGTTGCGGACGATATCAAGTCAGTCGTGTTCGGGTCGTCGTCGAGGACAGACCTAGTCGCTGGTGACGTAACGAGCCAATGTGTTTACCCCCTGTGTCAGTGCGTCCACTACAAATGAGTGCAAAAACAAAAGTGTATTTAGTTGCATAATGAATTTTATCGAAAAACAAAATATTGTCAAAGATTAAGAGAGTACAAAAGAAATTAATTTGAAAAAAAAACTTTTTACAAAAAAAATATAACCGACTTCAATGATAAAAAACACTGAAAAGTATCAAATAACTTTAATTTTGGAAGTCGGTGTTTCTATAATAGTTTAGTCTCTTCGTTATTTAACACCGACTTCCAAAATTAAAGTTATTTGATACTTTTCAGTGTTTTTTATCATTGAAGTCGGTTATATTTTTTTTGTAAAATGTTTTTTTTATTTTACACTTTTTAGTTATGGTACCACCACTAAAAAGTACCCCTCAGTCAAACTTAAATACCTTATAGTCAGAGCGCATCTCATAACGGTTCTAATAATCCCAAACACGGTTAGATTACATTAATTTACCTTTCGGCTTCATCATCAGATCAGTTCGATATATCCTCTCCCCCTCTTCTTTCAAACAGTCATTAGACTAGATGCTGGAGAGGGAAAGGATATATCGAACTGATCTGATGATGAAGCCGAAAGGTAAATCTTTCAATCAGTCATTAGACTAGATGCTGATAATCCCGGCTGTAGCATCAAGCCAGATTTATGTCAACATTGCAATGAACTTAAAATTTAGTCCTGTTTAAAATGAGCCCAAACACGACTACGGTGCTGTAATTTCAAGGTTTGTACTTTTCCTGATGCTCCTGGCTTCAGCATCAGGTCTCTATGTACTTCGGTGTATTAACAGTACGTTTATCCACACATCGAGCCGTTTTCAATGAGCCTAAACTCGATATATCTGCTGTTTGTTGTCGAGGGCTTAGGTACTCTGCAGACTATCCTGACTGCAGCATCAGGTCATGACTTGATGATCATGAGACCAAATGTGGCAAATGCCCTATCAAACATCAAAACAATTTACTAAAACAGTCCTTGCCTGTTCGAGTAACTTCTTACTGTTAAGGAGTTGTGCCTTCCATCATCAGCCCAGCTACCTGAGATGGTGACGACCATACGCAAATACACAAGATACTTCATAAAATATGCGAAAATCCATAAGTGAGCCTATAAAATTTGAAGGTTGCCCTCGATTTCTCCAAGATCCCATCATCAGATCCTAATTTGGTGATAATGGGACCACCTCAGAAGTATCTACTTTCGAACAAAAAAAGAATTTTGAAAATCCGTCCACATTTGGGGGAGTATTCGACGAACAAACATACAAAAAAAAAAAAAAAAAAAAAACATACAAACAGCCGAACGTAGTACCTCCTCCTTTTTGGGAAGTCGGTAAAAAGTCAAAAAACCGTTAAATAATTGTCGAAGACTTAATTTTTTTTTTAAACTTGTACTGTCCCACTGCTGAGCAAAGGCCTCCCCCAACTTCTTCCAAGTATTCTTTTCTTGAGCTACTTCAAACCAGTCCCCGCGGTAGGCGGATTGAATTATTACTAAACAAAAAATTTTGAACAAAAGGCCTTTGTTCAAAATTTTTGACAAACATGAGACCATCACTACCGTCATTAGACGATAGACTTTTTGGTTGGAGTGTAATGTAGCCTTAGGGTCGATTTATACTAGCGCAGAGTCGAAGCGCATCGAAGCGTCTATCCAAAACTGAACATAACTAATTCAACCTTAACTCCACAGCGTAACGCACACATTACTTCGGAGATTTTAAAAAGACGCGCGCATACGTCGGAATTCGCGCGTCTGCGCGCGAACAACGCTGATTGGTGCGCGCGCATTCTCGCCCACTAGCGAACCAACGCGTCATCAGTCGGAAATTGGCCTGCGTCGGTGTTAATCACTATGGACTCGGACGAAAACTTAATTTACTTCTTGCTTCGTTTTGCATTCGTGCGGCTTCGCTTTAGTTGTAAAAAATTTGACGCTTCGATGCACTTCGACTCTGCGCTAGTATAAATCGACCCTCAGGGTCAACTCACACCGAAAAAGCGGCGAAGGGCAACGAAGCGCAGCGACCAGCTCGGTAGAGAAGGCTCCGTTTATGGAATTCGCCGGAATTCCCGCGGCGCCGCCAGCATCCGCGCGACTCGTTTCGCGCGAGTTTCTCATACGATAATAAGTATTATAGTAATGAAAATAAAGTTAAAATTCATATGACACTAAAACTGCGCTGCGCTTCGACGTTCTTTTGGTGTGAGTTGAGCCTTAGGGACGCTATGGCGGAAAAAGTCCCAAAAAAAATTTTCAAGCAATATTTTTTTTTGTTTTCTATGCTGGTGATACTGCCCCTAAGCGTATAGGCGTATACTCCTAAAAATCAGCGCCCTAAGACGACCTACTGACCGACTTATTATCAATTCCTCATTAATTTTGAAAAAAAAAAATAAAGAAAGGAAAATAGGTGTTGTGGTTTTCCATAGACTTTCCGCAGTTGAAGTGAATGAAGTGCAAGTCGAGTGTTTTTGCTTGTGATAAAAGTTCAAGTGATAAGACTTCGCTGTTTGTTTGGTGAGTGATATTATGTACTATTTTGTTCTTGATTTTACGACCTTTTCAAATGAGAAATGTGAATTCCACGTAGATCAAAAAAGTTGCTGGTTTTAGAGTCGCGCTGATCGTCGGCACTGACGCCCGCAAACAAATGAACTTCTAGGAAGCGTTTTAGAATAAAAATTTAACTATCAGCGCGTGCATTGGTCAGCGGCCGTACGCGTCACGCGTCAGCGCCGCGTATCCGTCGGCGCTGACCAATACAGACGCACCTCTGTCTTTAGTTGGCGTTCTAGTGTCGAGCCGAGCGGACACCGTCAGCGTGAGCAGTCAGTCGGTACAAAGCAGCAATTATTTGTGCGTCTGTACTCCACAGTGACAGCACGATATTGAAAGGTCTAGTGCTGACAACGTACGCGCTGTCAGCGTGACTCTAAACCAATCTTAAACCATGCTCGATGTTGACGATAGGCGAGTGGAAAAGCAGTCTCTAGGACTCGAAAGCCGTCGGCACCTGGCTGTCCTTCAGAATTTTTTGTTGTATTTTCACATGTTTTGACAATTTCAAATCTATGTTTTACAAAAAAGTTCAGATCTCTACGATGCTTTTGCAGCGAGATATCAACGATAATATGTTTGTCACCGTTTCGATGGCGCGGCCATGGGATTTTAGTTTTTCAGGCACGGCTTCCGAAATATAAACCTAGGATTTTTGTGGTATTTTTAAAAGTTTTGACAAATACAAATCTATGTTTTACAAAAAAATTCAGTTCTTTGTGATGCTTTTTCAGCGAGATATCAACGATAATATATTTGCCAGCATTTCGATGGCGTGGCCATGGTGTTTTTGCTTCATGGCTTCTAAAATATAAACCTAGGATTTTTTTCTATATTTTTATTAAAAAATTACAAATTCAATCTGTTATTTACCTAAGTTCAGGGCTGTGCAACGCTTAGGCGCGGCCACATTCAAACCCTTCTAACTTCTTGATAACTTTGACAAATTTATGGTTTTGGGAATCAACTTTTACAAATTTTTACATAATTTTTCTTGGCGTAGTATTTTTACTAAGCTATTGCATAGCTTCTATCGCGGGCCTTGAGCGTAGAGACCGAATCCAGAAATTCCGTAACGAAAAAAACCTAACACCCCCCACTAAATGGTTGTCATGGCAACTTGTCAACTTCAATCACAATTTAATTGCATAAGTTGATAAAAAAAATGCTATGCAATAGCTTTACCGCGGCAGTCTCCGAGTGCCACACGTGTTTTTTTTTTGTTTATCGTCATGGCCGCGCGGTCGATACGGACACGAACTTTCCACATGTCGTCACCGTAAAAACTACCGCCTATTTGCGTCCGAAATATTACGGCCGCTGTATGACGGCACCGCTTTCCTAGGAAACCAAAGCTTTAGTTTGGGACTGAGATAGCGTTGTGGAAGTTGTGGAATATTATTATTATTATTTATTCCGTGCCTGAATCGAACCCGCGACCCCCAGCACGCAGCCAATCGCTCAACTAGCGCCAACCGTGCCGTCGATAATATTTTGTTCGACCCGGGAATCGAACCCAAGACCTCATACTCGGCAGAAGCACTAGCGACCACTGGACCAATGAGACATGGAAGGAATATTTGTAGGTAACACAAATTAAACAACAAAATTAATTATAAAATAGAAAATTATTTATTTGGTTCATCATTCTTAGATCACACAAAATATATGAACATTTATATTATACTATCTATAAAAATAATATTTATATAAAAAACAAATATACCTATTATTAACCTAAATTTATTATTTTATGATGACTTGACATAACTAGGTTCTGCCAGCGGCTATGCTCGCGTGAGAGTAAGTTTCTCCATACAAACTTTAGACCCCTTTACATCCCCTTAGGGGGGAAAAAAAGGAAAAACTGACTGACAGACATATCAACGCACGGCCGAAGCTACTGGGACTAGGGATGTTTTACAAAAGGTGTCCTTTTATGATGTAGGTGAGCACTAAAAGGAGTTTTTTGAAAATTACATGGCCGGAATTAGTAGGGAGCTGTGCCCAAGCTAAAAATATTCATGTACACAGACAAACGGTACATCGTTTTAAAGCTTAAAAGTACGGCTTTACACTAGTTCAAGTTTTATGATCAGAGAACAGGCGAGAGACGCTATAAATTCAGCCTAAGCCGCGGGTAAATGCTAATTAATAATAAAGAGTGTCATTATTAGTTTTCAAAACTACCCTCACAATACGAATTGAGGAAAGTTTTCATGAAAACATTGTCGCGAACGAAGTCGCTGGCAAAATACTAGTATGTTAAATGTAGATAAAAACATCACAAAATAAACAAAATATAACTTGTATTCGATATTTTTACCTAGCAACACGGCTAAACTTAGTACGGGACTTGGAAATCTTTGAAATTCTTCGCTTTTCTCTACTATATTTTTCTTTCCTGATGTATCCGCAGGCCTTTGCCCAGCAGTGGGACACAAAATATGCTATTAAAATCCCTAAGGGCTATATTTTACCGACACACCATGGCGGCGCGACCAGTCGCCGCTACCAACAAAATGTATACAGCTCTATACAGAGTTACTCACCTGGTGTCCGTTTGGTTGCGCAACCAATTTGGTGGCGCGACCAGCTCGGACGTGTGGCGACTGTGGTGTCTAGTTTGGTAGCTTAAGACTATATTTCACCGGGACACCATGGCAGCGAAACTGGTCGCGCCACCATTTTTTTTTTTTATGGTAGGAAAAATCATCCAATGACAAACCTCGCTCTTGGGCGGAACGGGAGATAGTGTCAGACTCTAACTAACTAAAAACCACCCCGTTCCTTCTAGCCTTCATACCGGAGCTCGAGCTCCCTTTCAGATAACCCTGGCAGTGGTCGCACCTCCATGATGTCCCGGTGAAATGTAGCTCAAAGAATGACGAAGATAGACGTATAGAGGACTAGTGATATTATCTACACTTAAATAAATTTCTATTTCCTTTCAAAACATGCTAAAAAAGTCCTAATCTGTTTCGATTTGATTTTTATACTCAAATCTTTTTCATCTAACTCCATTTTCTGTTCAACAGGCTCCTCACCAGCCTCTGTCTTCCATTTCCATTGTTCATACTCTTCAACAAACATATTACCTGATAACATTGTCTCTTTAAAACATTTAATTTCAATATTTTTGAACAGATCTTTCAAATTGACTTCCACAGCTCCACCATCTTCAAGATAATTTTCAAATCTAATCAACAGTTTGGAATCCCAAGGTTCTAATGTCAAAAGATGTATTCCATTCGGTAAATCTTTGTCTAACCAACTAAATTCGTTGTTAAATTTCAACCAATCGTCATATTTTATATTTGTAGCATCAGAAAATAGGACTGTTGGACTCAAATGCATGCCGAGGACATTTTTCTTGATTATTTTGCTATCCTTACCAATGATAACTCGATGTTTCCCTCTGGCTACCAAGCCGTGACCATTGGCTGTTTCATTTAATGCCTCTCCGACTCCAAATGCATCATCACATAGTAATCTCCTATGTAACATCAGTTCTACCTCTCCCTCTACCAAAGAAGTACCCCCTTCGGACCTGTCAGTCAAAACTGTAAATCTTATATCTTCATTCTCAATATAAATTTCGTTTGTAACCGGGTAATAATTTCCAGGAATTGGTTCCGCTAGACTCAAGTTCCATTGCGGTCTAAAATCTAGCTTTCTTTTCAACATCTGTCTACCATTGGAATCTGTGTAAAATTCCCCGTTATTTATAATATTTGTTTCATATTTGATAACGTACTCTTTGCCTGTATCATCTGTGATAGGAATCGGTCCCACAATCCATTCCGTTTCAATAAAATTTAAATTATCGTAGATTTTAACGTTTATAAACCCAGCTGGGCTGAGATTGACTCGAAATTCTTTGACCAAATCTCCGTTGATGACTTCAAATTTTTGTTTGGTTAGTTTTATTGGTGTGTTGATGACTGGTCTGAATATGTAGGCGCCGGAAGCTCGGTGTGTTGTGTCGTGGTTGTCGCCACAACTTCCGGTGTAGTAGTACATGTTGATGGACAGGTTGAGGTTGGAGTGATCGGGGAATGTCACTTGTTTGATGAAGCCGGTTGCTGTGTTGATGTCGAGGGTGTAGAACTGGAAAAAAATATATGGTTTAATATCATGTAATAAAAACTGGCTAATTGCGAGTCGGACTGGCGTACCAAAGGTTCTGTACCGTCTGTAGCTGGAAATGGCAAAAAAATCATGTTTGTTACATGGGAAGCTCACTTAAATATTTATTTAGTACTAGCTTTTGCCCGCACGGCTTCGCTCCCGCTCTTCCCTACTCTATTCTATTCTACCCTACTCTAAAGTACTCTACCCTACCCTTCACTACTCTACACTACTCTACTCTACTCTACTCTACTCTACTCTACCCTACCCTACTCTACTCTACTCTACTCTACTCTACTCTACTCTACTCTACCCTACTCTACCCCACTATACCCTACTCTACCCTACCAAACTTCACTTAAACCATCTACTAAATAGTCCAAACAAAGCCTAAACATTTGGTTTGGATAGGTGAGCCCGTTCTTGAGTTATAATATAACAACGAAAAGTGGCATTGATATTTATATATATAGACTAGCTGACCCGGCAAACTTCGTACCGCTTAACAGTCAATGAGTTTAGTATGTCTTTAGATATAGTCAACCGAATGCGATGAAACATCAAGTTTTAATGTATAAAAGTTATCTACATCGACTTTTACATTTTACGTGATGTGCGCACAACTGAAAACTTCTACATTATTATATGTGTAGATTTGTTATTACAACGGTCCAGCTATAACGGTTCATGAGAAACAGCCCGGTGACAGACGGACGGACAGCGGAATCTTAATAATAGGGTCAAGTTTTACCGTTTGAGTACCAAACAATAAAACCTATTTATTTGGCACACACAATTTAAGAAGAAATATGTAGAAACTTAAATTTAAAATGGTAACATTGCGTATCTTACGTTTTTTTTTATTAAGCTATTGCATGCCTTGAGCGTGGAGACCGAATCCAGAAATTCCGTAACGAAAAGAACCTAACACCCCCCACTAAATGGTTGTCATGGCAACTTGTCAACTTCAATCACAAATAATGATCACCTAATAAAGAATTAAAAGTTGATAAAAAATGCTATGCAATAGCTTTACCGCGGCAGTCTCCGAGTGCCACACGTCTTTTTTTTAAGGTTTGAAATTATCCAATGTCTTAAAAAAAAGAACAAGAAAGAAAAGGAAGGGGTTGGGTTTTTTGTCTGTAAAAATATGACATTATCTCTCGCTCCGCCCAAGGCCGGGGAATGTTATTTGGACAATTTTTATTACCCACTAAAAAAATAAATAAATAAAGTATTAAAATCTACACTAATATAATAGAGAAGTAAAGTTTGTTTGCAGGAGGTAATCTCTGGAAATACTGGTCCGATTGCTAAAATTTTTTCACCTACAGAAAGTTGTTTTATTCCTGAGTGACACAGGCTATATTTTATGTATGCGACGGACGAAGTCGCGGGAAAAAGCTAGTGTACTATAAACTCACCTGGTTCCCAAGTTTCAGTTCATCATCAAACTTCTCCACAGTCCTCGGCTCGTCGGACAGCATCCTCATCTCATCCACACTCAGCGTAGGATACAGCATCTTTCTATCAACCTTTTTATCTTTTTTCTTTCTGTTTTCTGTCAAAAACTTCTCCAATTCCACCACCTCATCATCATTGACGCCATCTTTTAAGATATCTAGGTTTATTTCTCTATCCTCGTTTGAAATATCTTCAGAGAAAACCGGGGCATATGGTATAGCTTGGGCCTTATTTGAAATATCGTTGGTATCTTTTATTCCATCATCTAATCTATTGATAATAGGCTCTTTGAGAGGATCCCAATAATTATTATTATTAGCATAAAAGTCGTAATTTTTTTTAACATTTCTCTTTGGTCGGTGTGACGTATTTTTCACGTAAAGATTTTTATATGAAAGTGGTTTGAGGTCTATTATGAAGACTATTTCTTGAGTCGCTTTGGAGAATCGAGTCGGTATCGATTTTACCTTCTGAGGTAATGGAACCATTTGGGTTTTGATCTGTTTGCCTGGAAAATAGAAGGTATATGAGTCATCTTCAGCCTTTCACATGTTCCCACTGCTGGGACTCAGTCCTCCTCTCTAGGCGAGGGAATGGGCCATAATCCACCACGCGGGCCCAGTGCGGTTTGGTGAATGTCACAAGTCTTCGAATTTTTGGTTCTAATACATGCCGGTTTCCTCACGATGTTTTCCTTCACCGTTTTGAGAGCAGTGGTGATGAAATAAACTGCACAAAGTAATGCGCCTGGCTGGGTTTGAACCCACGACCTACAACTCGTAAGCTGAGGCCATTACCACTCAGCCCAATAGTTTTTACACCATATTTTTTCCAAAAATATTTAAAAAGGTCACAAGTTGGACACTAAGTTCTACACAGGTCACAGCAGGTCATAGCGGGCATTAGGCGCCAGCAAATGTTCTCACTCGACTCGGGCGGCCGAGTCCCAGCAGTGAGAACATTAAAAAGGCTGATGATGATGATAATGAAAAACTATTGGAGTCCATTCAGTTACTGATTCTGAACAAACTATTTTCATATTCAGGTTTCGCATATACTAAAAATAACGTCGTATTGGTACACTTTGGTCTTTGATTTTGTTTTGAAGTTAATCTTACCATCAGAGCCATACACTTCAAACGCACCATCACCCACCGGAATTCTGATTGGCTCCTTGACAGACCAACCCAACGGATTGTAGATAGTTATCTGGAATTATAACAAAATAATACATGAATACGTGCACGTCTCTCGTATGCCATCTAACCGGCGCGCACTGTTCCCGCGCGCCTCAAGGAGTTGTCAGCAGCAGGAGGGGCCCAGCTGGGTCGAAGCCTACTGGGGACAGGATTACCCAAAAGGAAACTAAAGCCCCGATATGAAAGCTAGAAGGAACGGGGTGGGTTTTTAGTCGGTAAGAGTCTGACACTATCTCCCGCTCCGCTCAAGAGCGGGGGTTGTTATTGGATGATTTTCCCCAACATAAAAAAAAAATTAACTTATTGATTTTCATCGATCACGCAAGGAACTCTGAGCATAGCGTAATCCCAACGAATTATTTCATGTAAGCCATATCTATACTATAATATAATAAAGAGGGAACATTTGTATTTTTGTGTGTACGTTTGTAATGAATAAACTCAAAAACTACCGTTTTCAAAAAATCTTTCTCTATTGGAAATCTACATTCACCCTGAGTAACATCTATATATATAAAAATCAATGCCACTTTTCGTTGTTGTTTTATAACTCAAGAACGGGCTCACCTATCCAAACCAAATTGTTAGGCTTTGTTCGGACTATTTAGTAGATGGTTTATGTGAAGTTTGGTAGGGTAGAGTAGGGTAGAGTAGGGTAGAGTAGGGTAGAGTAGGGTAGAGTAGGGTAGAGTAAAGTAGAATAGGGTAGATTAGGGTAGAGTAGGGTAGAGTAGGGTAGAGTAGGGTAGAGTAGGGTAGAGTAGGGTAGAGTAGGGTAGAGTAGGGAAAAGCGGGAGCGAAGCCGTGCGGGCAAAAGCTAGTAGGCTATATTTATTGCCCGTGCGAAGCCGGGACTGGCCGCTAGTTAAAAAAAAGTGCCGGTAATAGTACATTATGATATGAGTGTGTAATGTTAGTGATTACAGTCGGGGCGGTATTTAGACCCGAGCCATGGCGAGGGTCTTAAGAGAGCCGAGAACGGTAATCATGTATTACTCACGTGTATCATACGACGTTTTTCAATACACTTGTGAAGAAAATAATTGTAAAACTAGTAAACTTTTGTGGCGGTAAAAATCTGTTTTCATATGCGCGCCTATTTTTTCTTTTCTCGTGGGGGACGCGCGCCTAATACGATAAATATAATCAAATTATGGCGGTGGAGAGTGAGAGAGTGGGTTGAACAAAAAGGTTTTAACTACATTATAGCACTAGTGCGTAATGGTAATCAAAATGACACAGTTTGGTAACAAGTGCCATTATATACCTAAGTGCAGTGCAATAAGAGTCACTTTATGAGCAATTGTATTGAAAAGAAGTTCTTATTAAATGATTTACTTACAACAAATTTGCCACTGTTCTCAGAAATATAGCATCGTGATTCGTTCAGGTGACACCTTTGGAAGTCGAATAGAGGCGGCTTCGTGGCGTCCTTCACGGTCATTTTACTGCAAACAATCATTTATACACCTATTAACACTTCATGCAACACAAACCTACAAAGGCAGACTAAATATCGCCGCACACGCGCTTCAAAAAAACGCCGCTTCAAGCTTCATTTTGAGGCGGCCTTTTTTGTGGCTCGCGTGCAGCGGTGCCGACACAAAAAAACGCTTGAAGCGGCTTCAAGTTTTAACGGACACAAGAGGTGTCGCGCGCTTCAGCTATTTTTTGTGGCCGCTTCAGGCGTTTTTTTGTGGCGGCGGTTTTTTGAGGCCTGTGTGCGAAGACAGTAAGTGTCACCGCATGGGCCACATGCCATAAACACTGCTACGAGAAGCTAGAAGCGGCCACAAGCCACTTGTGGCCGCAGCCACTTGTGGCCGCAGGCTGCTGATTTTACAAGCTTTTATTTAGTGTCACCTGTCCCGATGTTTGTCTGTCATCAAATCTTGTAAATTAAATTTGACTCACTTCCAAGTTACCGATTGAGCTGAAATTTTGCATGCATGTGTAAATCAGATGACAATGCAAAATTATTATGACATGGAGCTGATTTAATGATGAAACCGGAAGGCGGCCATAGGAACTTGGTACTTAAACGATACCAGCCCATCCAGTTTGGGCTCGTATGATTCGTCACAAGTATTAATTATATTGGTACACCGAGATATAAAAGCTTAATATGAAAAAATAATTTTCATTAAAGCTTGTTGAATCTCTATATAATTATCCAAAATTTCAGCCGATACACGTCCACTGTTGGTCATAGGCCTTCCCCAAGCGTCGCCTCAACGAACGATCCTGTCGTCTCGCATCCATCGGTTTCACGCAACCTTCACCAGGTCATCAGTCCACCTTGTTGGATGCGTTTTCCGGTACGCGGTCGCCACTCCAGAACCTTTCGGCCCCAACGGCCATCTGTTCTGCGAGCAATGTGACCTGCTCATTCCCACTTAAGTTTGTCATTTCTTTGTGCTATGTCGGCAACTTTAGTTCTCATGCGGATATCTTCATTTTTGTTTCGATCACACAATATAATTATTATAAATATCAAATTTGCGGGTGAAGCCGCGGGCAAAAGCCAGTTTTTAATCATTACAGTATTATTTTACTGTACATACTTGAAGGCCTGCTTGGCAATGATGAGCGCGTCGTCTATGGCCTGGTTCAGGAGCCTCTCGTAGTCGTGCGTCACGTGCTGCTTCTCCGTGCCCGTGATGGCGTCGTGGTGCTGCATCACTCCTGGAGGGGGGGAAGGAAATATAACATTACTGCAAGTAGTACATTTTTAGAAAGTTTGTCAATGTGACTAGGGGCGACTTGGTCCCAGCAGGCTCCGACCGACCTGGGCCCCTACGGTTGCTGACAACTCCTTGAGGCGCGCGGGAACAGTGCGCCCCGGCGACTACTTGGACTCGGTCCGGACGGTTACCGGACATTGCTCGCCGTCCGTAAGCCCGCGCCCTCGGTGGCTGGAAATCGGGATTGGAATCCCGGCGGCAGCTGGGGCCCTGTGAGCACCGTTGCTTGATGCGATCGCCCCCACGAGGGCACGGCGATGTTCTACCTAAGCAGGGCACAACTCCACCGTGTCCTCCGGGCGTTCCGCACAGCAGTGGCGACACCCGGGTGTCACGTCCGCACGAATCCGGTGCAGGAACCTCCCAAACTTACCATGTCCGTGCGTGTCACCAGTGATGACATAAGGTTCCGAAACTTAGACGCTCACAATGGGCGACGCTCAGAGGGCTTACAGTCACTCAAAAAGCAATGGAAAAGGCTACGCTCGGAGTTTCCTTGCATGATCGCATCAGGAATGAAGATATCCGCAGGAGAACCAAGATCACCGACATAGCACGAAGAATCGCCAAACTAAAGTAGCAGTGGGCAGGGCACATTGTTCGTAGAATGAATGATCGATGGGGCTTAAAGGTTGTAGAGTGGCGTGACTGTGCACCGGAAAACGCAGCGTTGGCACGGCCTCTCACAAGGTGGGCGTTAAACCTGGTGACAGTCGCGGGAATGCGGGGAATGCGGAAATCGGTTGTTGCGGCGACGCTTGGGGAAGACCTGTGTCCAACAGTGGACGTCTTTCAGCTAAAATGATGAGTATTAACGATATATTTCTTACCCATAGCACTTTTCAGTTCGTCCAATACAAATTGGTTGTGTTGTTCCAAATCCGACAACACTTGCAGCTGTTTCACCACCTGCAAATATTGACAACACTGAGTTACACCACCTGCTCGGTATATGTTATATGTATTAGTAGATTATGTGACTAGGGGATAAAGCAGTGTCTAAGTCGCTGGCGGCATGTTGAATTCCGAACGAAACGAAGGTTGTTAATTTTAATCCCGAACGTCAGTGAGGGATTTATATAATCTACTATTTATTATCAAAATCTCTAATGAGAATCAAATCACATAATAGCAAATCCGATTATACTAAGTACATCGTATGTCTAATAATTTACTGAGCATTTAATTCTTTAAATTATTAAAATCCGTCAGGAAATGGTAAATTTATTAAAGTTTTTTGTTTACGAAGACGTCATCTGTCATGATCCGTGCGACGAACGGCTTGGTCGTATTCATTCACCGGTGGAGACCGATCATGACAGATGACGTCACAGCGAGTCTCAAACTAAAATTGCTGTATCTTCATCATTTTTGGTCCGATTTAAATAATTTCTTCACAGTATTTACAGTGCGTTTCACTTATGAAGATTCTTGGCGGTAATGTTGGCAATACGGAAAAACAGTGTTGCTATATCGTTAGCAATAAAATTACCTAATATTAGGGAGATTAAGTGATATTTCGTTACTTTTAACAATTGCCTTTTTTTTATTTTGGAAACTGTAAAAACTATTTTTGAATAAAGTAGGTATAGGATGCTGGGTTCCATTCCGATTGCCTTGCAATTCTTTTAAATACCGAAAACGCCCCTCAAAACTCACTCTTTTTTTTTTAACTCTTTTCCTTTTTCCCAGCATTTTTCTGTAGACAGACAGGGGAGCCAACATTACGCCGAAGGAACTTCTTAAGTGAAACGCACTGTACTGTTTTCTTTTTTTTTTTGACGCTTTAAGAGTGCCCCACAAAAATCATGACTGATCCTCATTGTACCCACCTGTAAGTAATTGTTCCCCTCTCTTTCAAAGTACTTGGTAGTAGGTCTAGAAGTGAAGTAGCCGGTCCAGTAGGCCGTGGAGTCGCTGGCGTACGGGAAGAAGTCGTCCTGCTTGGTGGGCAGAGTCGGGCTGGAAACAATGATAACAATAATATTCCACAACTGTCACACAACGCCGTCTAGTCCCAAGCTAAGCAGAGCTTGTGTTATGGGTACTAGACAACTGATAAACATACTGATACAACGTGTAACGTTATATGCGCAAAACCTAAAACTAGTATGTTCAGAATAACGAGCAGAATCAATTCATCATCATCATCATCTTCCTGCCCTTGTCCCGTTTCATTTGGGGTCGGCGCAACACTTTTTTTCTTCCATTCTGTCCTGTTGCTCGTCACGCTATCACTAACTCCCTTTTCATTCATATCACTTCTCACACCATCCATCCATCTTTTCTTTGGCCTCCCTCTTCCTCAATCAATCCAACCACTTTTTAATATAGATTACATTTTTCAAAAAACTCTTGATTAAAAACTTCGACCTGTCTATTTATGAATAGGTCAAGCCATCACGTGCGCAAACCCTGAAATAGGTAAACAAACACAAATAGTTGTAATGCAATCAAATTTTTTCATACACAGGATAATAAAAGGTCTTATTTCAATGCAGATATGAATTTTAAACAAACTAAATCTGCTCCTAAAACCTTTAATTTTTTTTTATGATTTTTTTTCTCACATAATTAGGTCAATCGAATTAAAAATCATTTGGGGTGTCTGAGGTTTTGCACATTTAACGTTACACGTTGTATATTTCAATACATAGCACAGCATAGTCGGCCTTATAATGTTCCCACTGTTGGGACTCAGGCTTCCTCTCAATAATCCAAGTGTGTGCAATATTTTTATGTGTGTGAAAATTATACTTACTTAGCATCTTTAATGGACTTCAGATAACAATTCGGCGTTGAATAAAATAACGTAACATTCAGACCATCTTTAGCTGCTTTCAAGTTAGCGTATCTGGAAACATAAATATAAACATTAGCACAAGTAAAGAAAACTGGCCATGTACGAGTCGAACTCGCGCAAGAATTCTCCCATACCGACTATAATAATAATAATAATAACCCCATCGTCGTATCTCTACGTTGACGTCGTGGTGGGGCTTGTGCGCTCCAATAAACCCTAGGTTTGTGTCGGTAGCGCTTGCTTTGCCGTAATATGCCCAGGGTGAGGGGCCAGACCAAGAGAGATACAATCCGCAGGGCAGTTTTGTGGCGAACTGTTGGGCATTAGCGACCCCACGGACCCGATCTCCAGGGAGAATTCCTGTTCTTCATCTCCGGCTTGCCTTTATTGGCCGGTCGTAGTGAACAATGACGAAGAACAGAGCTCCCACCTCTCTCTTGCCTTTATTGGCTGGTTTGAGTGGAGATTCGCAAGAGCAAACGCGCTCGGGAGAAGGATGCATAATCCAGTAAGGTGCTGGTAGGGATCTTGACCGTACTTCCGGGATTGTCCTGATAGATAGATAGATAGATAAATTCTTTATTGTACACCAAAAATAAAAATTACATAAGAAACTTAAAATTAATAGGGTGTCACAATGGGCGGTCTTATCGCTAAAAGCGATTTTTACAGACAACCTTTGGATGGATTTGACTGAGGAGGAGAAAAAGATACGCAGGTAGTTCGTGGTGTACTATTTACATATACCAATACATAAACTAATAAATTACATATATTATTAATAATATAATATATATAAATATATATGTATAACTAGCTTCTGCCAGCGACTTCGTACGCGGATCCTGTTGCTTATGCCAGCGACAACGGGGTCGTTAAAATCAAAGATCTGAAACGTCTGATATCGAATTCTAAGAGCCCGGGGACTGGATTCAGTATTCACGCGCGATGGCTTATTAGCGTATTTCATGTATAATTTTGGTGTTTCTATACCGATTTCTATGATTCTTTTTTTATTGAATAGATAATAATGTTAACTTTTTAAAATTAGGGATGAGTGAGAGTTTTATAAACGTAAGAGTAGACAAAAATAAACAGAAAGCTCCGAACTGCTAAGCTATCGGGAGTTACACGTGTTATTGTGAGTCAACCATAAAAGATAGACATATGCTGTCGTGGGATATTTTTTATATATTTTTAAGGAGAATATTTCCGTGATACATGATTTCTGTGTAGCTTTAACCATTAAGGCTGCAAACGCGACGGAAGCTTAAAAAATGAAGTAATTTCTCCCATTTCCCCAACATTTCCCTTCACTGCTCTGCTCCTATTGATCGTAGCGTGATAAAAAGTATACTATAACCTGCCCAGGAGTATGAAGAATGATTGTACCAAGTTTCGTTAAAATCCATCGCGTAGTTTTTGTTTCTATAAAGAACATACAGACAGACAGACAGACAGACAGACAGACAGACAGACAGACAAAAATTTTACTGTTTGCATTTTTAGCATCAGTATCGATCACTAATCACCCCCTGATAGTTATTTTGGAAATATATTTCATGTACAGAATTGACCTCTCTACAGATCTATATATATAAAAATCAATGCCACTTTTCGTTGTTATTTTATAACTGAAGAACGGGCTCACCTATCCAAACCAAATTTTTAGGCTTTGTTCGGACTATTTAGTAGATGGTTTATGTGAAGTTTGGTAGGGTAGGGTAGAGTAGGGTATAGTAGGGTGAAGTAGGGAAGAGCGGGAGCGAAGCCGCGCGGGCAAAAGCTAGTTTATTATAAGTATAGATTATAAAAGCAGAGAAATTCTGTACTTAATGACAAACATTCAGGAGGAAAGATAGTGATTAGTAACTTCATTTTTAAAGGTTGTGAGTGTTTGAGCTTGCCTTACCAACACGGGCAAAGCATTCCACAGCCGCACAGCCTGAACTGCAAACGACTTATCATATACCTGACTGACTGATAGCCGTGGTATACCTCTCCACTCCTCAAGCACATCAGGATATGTTGCCCTCTTGTTGCTACGTCACTCCGTGCTAGCGACCATTTTGGGGGCCCATTTGCTGAGTATGCAAGTCACCCCCTGCCTTTTTATCGATGGAAATTAAAAACATTGCTCAGGCAGGGGCATTAACATAATTCCTGGTAACCAGTCCACTTAAGACCCCAAAAACCATAGCCTATATTAGTTTTTCCACATGTTGCAATAGTTCTCCTTCAACCGGGGGTTGTCCTTGGATGCACTAGCATAGTGCATACAGGGATAATCGCCGGTTGGTACCACAATCCTTCATTAAAAGCATCTAAAAAGGCCTCTGCGAGTTGGTTTCGGCTCCTCGTACGCCTTTCAAAGGTCCAGGACCTTAAGAGTCCTGAGTTAAACAAATAATAATAATAACAAGCCTGACATAGTGGTGATAGATCGACTAGAGCGTCGCACAATGATTGTTGATATAGCGGTCCCTCATGACGAGAACCTCGTGAAAGCTGAGAAAGATAAGCAAACTAAGTATCTTGACTTAGCTCGCGAGGTTGTCGACATGTGGGAAGTGGATGGAGCAATCATTGTGCCGATAGTCGTAACGGCCAACGGCTTAATAGCCAAGAGCCTCGAACAACATCTGAGGAGGCTCTCGTTAGGCAGCTGGATCAAGGGCTTGATCCAGAAAGCAGTACTCCTGGACACGGCGCGCATTCTTAGGAGATTCCTCTCTCAGGAGCCCTGACCGCCGGTAGCTTGGACCCTGTTCCCGATGCCGGTGGACTACTATTTTTTATATTTTTAAATGTTTTTTATTTTTTTATTGAATATTTAAAAATATAATTTATATGTATATAATAATAAATAAATGAAATAATAATAATAATATTTATTTACTATTGCAGAAACACGGCAAAAAATCACATTACAGTATGGGAGCCCCTTTAAAAATTTCATCATCATCTTCATCATCATTTCAGCCGAAAGACTTCCACTGTTGGACATAGGCCTCCCCCAAGTGCCGCCACAATGAACGGTCCCGTGCGTCTCGCATCCATCGGATTCCCGCAACCCTTACCTTAAATATTTATTTTAACCCTTCAGATACCGTCAATTAGAAACACAATAGTAAGACAATAGATGCGCGGCCACCGGTGGTCGCTTGGGGATTCATGAATTAAATGTAATCAGTAACGGATACAATACAGTACGGATGTCCATTTTTTTTACCAATTAAAAAATAGGCGTGTATAATGTTTGAAAAATACTTCATAACCATTTCAGCTGAAAACGTCTAATTCTGTACCAATGCTTATTCTCTGTCCAAGGTAAAAGGCGTTTGGAAAGCATAGCATAATCAGCCATTTAATGTTCCCACTGCTAGGACTCAGGCTTTCTCTCTAATAGAGGAAATAGGCCGTTATCCCCCACGCAGGCCCAGTGCGTGTTGGTGGATGTAACATGTATTCGAATTTTTGGTTGTCAGACATGCCAGTTTCCTCACGATGTTTTCCTTCACCGCTTTGAGAGCAGTGGTGATGAAATAAATTATACAAACTAATGCGCCTGGCTGTGTTTGAACCCGTGACTAACAGTCGGGACAGATACCTCTCGGCCACCACTGTTCTCTATTTGGATTTAATTAATACAAAGTCTCATTTACATAAATTGTTAGTAGAAAATGCAAACACACACATGCAGATTAATATACAAAACGAGACTAAAGCAACAAGCGGTACCAATAAGGAATAAGCATGCAATTTGTTTTAAGCTATTGCATAGCTTCTATCGCGGGCCTTGAGCGTGGAGACCGAATCCAGAAATTCCGTAACGAAAAAAACCTAACACCCCCACTAAATGGTTGTCATGGCAACTTGTCAACTTCAATCACAAATAATGATCACCTAATAAAGAATTAAAAGTTGATAAAAAATGCTATGCAATAGCTTTACCGCGGCAGTCTCCAAGTGCCACACGTCTTTTTTATTTTATAAATTAGGGGGCATAGAAGTGCCCCCACCAAGGCCAGCAAAAAAGTAGCCGTAACATTCTTTTTTCAAAACAGTTCAGGTAATTTTCGATCCCCTATAACTTCGTTGATTATAAAACTAGAAGCCTGTATCAGTAACCAAGCAGACATTGTATAAACACGGTATATTTAAAATTTTATTCAGTTTGAATCAGTAATTTTGTCACTCACAGACTGACCGATCATCAAAACTTTAAGGCACTTCTAGCAGACATACAAGCTTCAAATTTAGAATCAATTAGTTATAATCGTATCATACGATTACCAAGTCAATATATTTATTTAAAACAAAAGATTTGTGTTATATAACAATTAAAGATGTTGCAAAAGGTCCTTTAAGTGCGGACAGAATAAATTAACCAACTTGGTATTACATGGATCTCACATAACTTTTTACGGCAGAAGAACTGAGTTGCAAGCCTTGGTTTTTTTACAAGTTATTTTTTTGATGGCATAACATTATTTTTAGAGATCATCTACTATTTGGACCATTCAAATATTAAGTAAATACTACAGAGAGGTGGGGAGTCATTACTTTGCTTATTTTTAATGACACGGGCCCTATACCCCATGTGGGGTCTGTATGGTTATTACGTATGGGTATTTTTATGGTTTTTTAAGAGGACGATATCGATATTCCAGAATCAGAGATAGTATACCGTAAAACTAACTACAAAAAAGTACTTACTGAATCAATTTATCAAGATTGATATACCACATGGCGGCATCTTGGTACGTGAAGTCCCCACCCATGGTGACTATGACGTTATTGCTCCTATAGTACCTCGCTTGGTTCTTTACGTAATCTAGAAACACTGCGATCTGCAAATAAACGGCGAAAACATCACGGACTACATTTTTCAAGGAGGTTGGGAGGAAAACCTGAGCAAATGTGAGTCGGACTCGTCCACAAAGGTTCCGAACTATACAAATATTACACGCTATATTATATCTGTGGTGTTCAGTATGCACGTCACGCACAGTGCGTTTCACTTAAGAAGTTCCTTTGCCGTAATGTTGGCAATACGGAAAAAAGTGTTGCAATATTTTTAACAATTAAATTACTTAATATTATGGAGATTAACTTATATTTCGTTACTTTTAACAATTACGTTTTTTTTTGTTTTTCTTTTTACTATTTTTGAATAACGTGTAGGGCGCTGGGCTCCATTCAAAATACCGAAAAGGCCACGCCACAAAATCGTATCTTTCTATAACAACGTCCTTTTAGACCTGCTTTTTTTAAATAAAGTCCCATTCCCCTCATAATTCTCCAAAAAGTGCTGCAACTACCGTTAAAATCGATTTCGTTGCGCATTTCGGGGAACAATTTTGGTAGAGTAGGCAACTCTTTCCTTTTTCCCTTCTTTTTTATGTAGACAGACAGGGGAGCCAACATTACGCCAAAGGAACGTCTTAAGTGAAACGCACTGTATAGTGCGTAGATTGGCCGCTAGGTGGTGGGGTAGTCGACCCTCAGTTCTGAGCTAGCCACCGACCGAGTCGGACGTGTCAAACCCGAGTTCCGGGCTCAGTAATAAATACATAAAGTGTAGTGTGTTTTTGAACACCAAAATAGTGTTTACCTCCGGTTAAATACTCATTTAGTCGCTCGGATGCCAAACTCCTTCTCGGGACTAAATAAGTTACTTTCACCCCTAGGGTAACAATTTACTATTCTTGACCGTGATGCCAACTTATGAATAAAGTAAGATGTACATATTTTTAAACGCTTGGACGGGGCCCAAGCGTTAATGCTTGCTAAGTCTGTGGAAAAGTTCGAAAGAGTTACCGTGGCCCTAGAACGGAAAGGGCAACTGAAGAAACACGGGTGGATTTTAGTAAATTAAAGTCTGACACTCCCTTTTGCTTCACCCAGAGCGGAAGAAGTTATATGATAATTTTCCAGATCAATAAATTTTTTTTTCAAACGCTGACTTGTGGTATACAAATCTTGATAAACTATAAAATGGCGACACATTTTTAACCACCCACGTCGAATATATCCGAAAAACACTCGCGTTTATCCCGCCAGGGTCGCACATCCACGACCAAATACTCGCATCTCGTCAGCTCTTCTGTCACCTATGGGGATTGAAGAGCTAAACGAGACGGAGTACCCAGTCGTTAACACACGACCCTGGCGAATGAGACACGAAAACAATCGACGGACCAATTCGACGCTGGGTTAAGGTGAAGAACAAATTGAGTGATTTACCTAATGGTCCAGTATTTTGGTGCATGCAACATTTTGTAAAATGGCGGTTCCTAAGAAAAGCAAGCATATAACTTTCATGCGCTTGTGTAAAACATAAAAACACGCAGTGAAAACTGTATGTTTTCATGTTTTACATTACCACAATGCAATAAATAATCATCATCCAAATTTAGTTTAAAACATTGCAAAATCTATACATATAAAAGCGAAATACCCCTCACTGATTCATCACGAAATCTCGAAACTACAAACTTAACATTTGGTAAGTAAGTTCCTTATAGGGTGTACATCCGCCATGAACGGATTTTACGAAATTCAACCTAATTGTTGTTGTTTGTTTTTTATAATTTTTAATATCGATTTATATTAATTTTAATGTATTAATTTTCGAACCTGCACCTATAATATAACGATAATGATAATTTTAATAATAATAATAATTACATATGTGATTTTGATTAAATTACTTACTTTTTTGTTATTATGTATATTAATTACGCCGACAAAGTGGTAAAATAAAAAGCGGAAAAAATGTTTTATCAGGGTTTTTTTTTTATTTCAACCCTAACGTATGATATATTGTTGGATAGGTATTTAAAAATTAATGTGAGTTTACTGAAATCATTTTTTGATAATGTTATTATTTTCGGAAATAATCGCTACAAAAGTAAAAAGAAATGTGTGTGTCGCCTCTAACTTTTGAACCACAAGTTTAGAAAATATGAAAAAAATCTCAAAAGTACAACTCGTAAGTTGGGGCTGTTACCACTCGGCCACCACTGCGCTATGGTCTGTTTGTCACCTAACATCTCCTAACTAAACATGCACAAACAAACATGCAGACTCACTCAATCAGTTTGTCTAGGTTCTTAAACCACATGGCAGCCTCCTGGTAATGGAAATCCTCTCCCATCGTGATCAGTATATTGTTGGACCTGTACACCTTCGAGATGTTGGCACAGATCTCCAGGAATGTGCTTATCTTTAACAACAAATACAATTTTTTTATACATAGGATCTTATTGTTGTTTTTTGGTAATTGACTGCGGGTTGTTGGTTCGGGCAATTAACCGATAATTGAATTAGTACCGTTGTATACAGGGTTATTTGTTAAATCATAAACAACAACTTTTGTTCTATGACTTAAAAATCCTACTAATGTTATAAATGCGAAAGTTTGTATGTATGGATGGATGGATGGATGTATGGATGGATGGATGGATGTATGGATGGATGGATGTATGGATGGATGTATGGATGGATGGATGGATGGATGGATGGATGGATGTATAGAAGGATAGATGTATGGATGTTTGTTACTCTTTCACGCAAAAACTACTGAACGGATCTCGATGAAACTTGGTACACGAGTAGACCATATCCCAGAATAACACATTTATCCTGGGATTATGGACGCGGCTGAAGCCGCGGGCAAAGGCTAGTGTATCCATATTTTAGCTCATCAGATTTTAATCATAAAATAAAAATATTTAAATTGTACGTTCTAAATATTACTAAGTCTAAACAAAGCAAGCGATAGTACAATAGCGGAAAGGAGCGGAGTTTAGGCGGCGGGGTGATTGATGAGCTTGCTTGCGTGATACAGACGTAGGCAGGTGTAGCAAAATACAAACTTGAAATGTGTTGGATAGAACAACGAAATCTTGAAGGTTTATGTTTTGGTAAGTCATAGAACAAGTTGTAGTTTATGATATTAGTAATACAGTCCTACAAGATTGTTAGTATTTTACAAATAACCCTGTATATTCTAATTACGGGGTAATTTTCTACATAATATTGTTACGCCGGCCGTGAAATGAAATGAAGTCGCTAAATTACGTTTAGAATTGTTGTGAATGCTGTGAATTGTTGTGAATGCTGATATACATATATGGCCACATATATGTATATCAGCACATTATGCATTCACAGATTAAACACCAAAAGACGAATAAAGAGCAGACACACATACATCAAATGCACACACATTCACAAGCACACACAGCCCACTAAAATGCACACACGGCCCACTAATATGCACACACAGCCCATTAATATGCACACACAGCCCATTAATATGCACACACGGCCCATTAATATGCACACACGGCCCATTAACCCTTCAGATACCGTCAATTAGAGACACAATAGTAAGAGAATAGATGCGCGGCCACCGGTGGTCGCTTGGGGATTCATGAATTAATATGCACACACACAAGCTCACTTACTCAATAAGTTTATCAAGATTTGTGAACCACATCCCAGCGTCTTGGTAATTAAAATCATCGCCCATCGTGACTAGTATGTTGTTGGAGCGATATTTCTCCGATATGTTCCGAGATATTGCGAGGAAATTGTCTACCTATAGAAAAAATTATAACTTTTGAATTCATTTTTCAATACACTTATTCGAAAACCTTTCTTATCCCACCGCTTTTAAGCACGCAATAGACTTTTTTCCGCACTAGTGCAGAAAAATGCGCGTGCTCTCCCCGCTACAATTTTATTCTTATCAGGCTGGGTGCTATGCGACCCCCACACGTCGCCGGTCAGACCCCGTTTTTTCATTTCTTCGTTAGTGAATTGAAAAAAGTCGTTTGATACACGTGACAATCAGCCTTTTTTTCTAATGTTCCCACTGCTGAGACTCAGGCCTCCTCTCTAGGAGAGGGAATGGCCTGTAATCCACCACGCGGGCCCAATGCGGGTTGGTGGATGTCAGATGTCCTCAAAATTTTGGACATGTCGGTTTCCTCACGATGTTTTCCTTCATTGTTTTTCGTGATAAAATAAATGACACAAAGTAATGCGCCTGGCTAGGCTCGAACCTGGGGCCTACAACTCGTAAGTCGGGGCCATTACCACTGCTCCTACATGGTCCTACAACACTAGATGTGTAAACAAATGCTCTCTAACCTTGTTCTCCACGTTGTACAGAGGCGAGCTCGGGTCGTCGATGATGGGTTCATCGGAACACAGGACGTCGAAGCAGAACCCGGGAGGCGGAGAGTATGTGTTGTGTAGTACCCCGGTAAATATGTCTGATGATTTACCTGGAACATTAAAAAAAAAAGTTTTACCATAAGTAACAGTAGTAATTATTTTCATGGGTGAGTTATAAACTCACCTATGAAAATAATTCAATTCCCGTTACTCTCGAAGATTTGTCCCAGTAAAATATAGCCCTACTAGCTTTCCGCCCGCGGCTTCGCCCGCGTGGACTACAGTTTATATCGCGCGGGCAGAGACCCGTGCTAAGCAGTGGAATTATAGGTAGCCTATGTGTTATTCTAGTGTCTCTTCTACCTACCTACCAAATTTGATCTAAATCCGTTCAGTAGTTTTTGCGTGAAAGCGTAACAGACAGACAGACAGACAGACAGACAGACAGACAGACAGACAGACAGACAGAGTTACTTTCGCATTTATAATATTAGTAGGGATAAGCTACCAAACTAGACACCAGAGTCGCCACACGTCCGAGCTGGTTGCGCCACCAAACGAATACCAGGTGAATAACTCTCTATAGAGCTGTATACATTTTGTTGGTAGCGGCGACTGGTCGCGCCGCCATGGTGTGTCGGTGAAATATAGCCCTTAGGGATTTAAATAGCATGTTTTGTGTCCAACTGCTGGGCAAAAACCTCCCCTTCTCCTTCCAAAAAATCTAGGGCTATCTTTTTCCAAGGTTCTTTACGGTCTGGACTAAGCGTTTCGCTTCGTCTTTCATACTGCGTAGCATTGCAACAATTTGCCATTTTGCAACTGCATGCGCTCGGACCTCTTTCTAGGAAAAATTGTGGACAAAAGAGGATCAAATTTTTTTTTTTTTGTTGATAGGTTTGCGCTTGACCGCCATCTCACCTGATGGAAATTAAATCAATTCAAATGATTTTATCAATCATTGAGTTGGTGATTATTAAATACAGAGTCAATAATTAACAATTTAAATTTTACTGATAGTACAAAAATAAATTATTATTTAGATTTTTAATGGCAATAAAGACGTTTTTAAATAGAAAGAAAGAAAGAAAGAAAACTATTTTATTTGGCATACACACTCGTAGATACACACAATGTAGTAACAACATGTAGAAACTAATCTATCTATATCTATATCTATATTCTATATTCTATATCTATATCTATATCTATATCTATATATCTATATATATATATAAAAATCAATGCCACTTTTCGTTGTTATTTTATAACTCAAGAATGGGCTCACCTATCCAAACCAAATTTTTAGGCTTTGTTCGGACTATTTAGTAGATGGTTTATGTGAAGTTTGGTAGGGTAGAGTAGGGTATAGTAGGGTAGAGTAGGGTAGAGTAGGGTAGAGTAGGGTAGAGTAGGGTAGAGAAGGGTAGATTAGGGTAGAGTAGGGTAGAGTAGGGTAGAGTAGGGTAGAGTAGGGTAGAGTAGGGTAGAGAAGGGTAGATTAGGGTAGAGTAGGGTAGAGTAGGGTAGAGTAGGGTAGAGTAGGGTAAAGTAGGGTAGAGTAGGGTAGAGTAGGGTAGAGTAGGGTAGAGTAAGGTAGAGTAGGGTAGAGTAGGGTAGAGTAGGGTATAGTAGGTTAGAGTAGGGAAGAGCGGGAGTGAAGCTGCGCGGGCAAAAGCTAGTATTTTATAAAAGAAAGAGACAACTAACAATGTGTCTCGCGGTGGCGCCAAATCTATCAACTTACCAAGAACGTCATCGCCTCGCCACACCATCTCCATGTTCTTATTGGCGAACCTGGCCCGCTTGTCCTGGTAGTCGATCCTGCCCAGGAACAGCCCGTCGAAGCCCATCATGGCCAGCAGAGAGGCGAACTCCCTGGCGTGACCGAACGGGTCTATTTGCCACCCCACACGGGGACGGCCGCAGTGGCCGAAAGTCTCGTTCAATTTTCTGTAAACAAGATAATAATATGCCAGTTATTCATTTTGACAGGTCCTCAAGTCTGCTATTACAATAGTGTCAGAATGGTCTATCATTGATTTCACAATTGTTGATTTTGACAAGTTTTGGTAATCTGCTATTAAAATGGCGTCATTACGATCTTCCAGTGAGCAACCACTGTCGGCCTGTTGGTCTAGTGGTTAGTGGCCCTGACTGCTATGCCGGAGGTCGCGGGTTCGATTCCTACCTAAGACAAATGTGATGAACATGATCATTTTTTCTGTGTTTAATTCATCTATAATATAATATGTATGTATTTAGAAATATATAAGTATGTTTATCAGTTGTCTAGTACCCATAACACAAGCTCTGCTTAGCTTGGACTTATGTCGTTGCAGTTGTGTGAATATTGTGGAATATTATAATTATTTATTAGGATTCCGTATACGAAGGGTGTTGACGTGACCCTATCATAATCGGACGCGATGTACGCAGTATAAACGACGAGTCGAAACGCTTAGTCCGGACCGAAGAGCTGTTAACATCGTAAGGGTGGTGACGATACGTCAGGTTGTTGGTAAAGCTGAATCACATGATTCTCGCGCCCACTCTCCAAAATACATCTATACTTCTATACTAATATTATAAAGAGGTAAAATTTGTAAGTTTGTATGTAGGGGGTAAACTCTGGAAGTACTGGTCCGATTGCTAAAATTTTTTACCGATAGAAAGCTGCTTTATTCCTGAGTGACATATATATATTTTATGTACGCGGGCGAAGTCGCTGGCAAAAGCTAGTATTATATATAAATTACACCCAGACATGGAACAAATGATCGTGCTCATTACACAAACATTTGTCCTGCGTGGGAATCGAATTCACGACCTTTGGCATAGCTGTCAGAGCCTCTTACCACTAGACCGACATACCAGTCAAAGTGGGTTATATTTATGCTCTTAGGGCCAACGAGAGAATATTTATCATGAAGCGATGTTTTATTTTTTAAGAAAAAACAATAGAATGCGTACGACGCGTAGCTTCATAGACACGTTTTCGTCATTACACGCTTGGTGTACGCCTGCGTGAAGCTTACATACAAAACTATCAACTTCTGTCACCGGACGCGTAGCTTCATAGACACGTTTTCGTCATTACACGCTTGGTGTACGCTTGCGTGAAGCTTACATACAAAACTATCAACTTTTGTCACCGGACGCGTAGCTTCATAGACGCGTATTCGTCATTACACGCTTGGTGTACGCCTGCGTGAAGCTTACATACAAAACTATCAACTTCTGTCACCGGACGCGTAGCTTCATAGACGCGTATTCGTCACTACACGCTTGGTGTACGCCTGCGTGAAGCTTACATACAAAACTATCAACTTCTGTCACCGGACGCGTAGCTTTATAGACGCGTATTCGTCACTAGACGCTTGGTGTACGCCTGCGTGAAGCTTACATACAAAACTATTAACTTCTGTCACCGGACGTGTAGCTTCATAGACGCGTAATCGTCATTACACGCTTGGTGTACGCCTGCGTGAAGCTTACATACAAAACTATCAACTTCTGGCACCGGACGCGTAGCTTCATAGACGCATAATCGTCATTACACGCTTGGTGTACGCCTGCGTGAAGCTTACATACAAAACTATCAACTTCTGGCACCGGACGCGTAGCTTCATAGACGCGTATTCGTCATTATACGCTTGGTGTACGCCTGCGTGAAGCTTACATACTAAACTAAAGCCTTCTGTTTACGGACGCATAGCTTCACAGACGCGGCAAGACGTTGCCGTTTCGTCGACATTTTTATAGTTTTGTATGCAAGCTTCACGCAGGCGTACATCAAGCGTATAATGAAGAATACGCGCTAACAAGTCACGCGTCCGTGAACAGCGAGCCTTGTATGTTAGTCACAACACATAGTTATTTTATTAGTTTGTAACCAATTAGTTAATGATGTGTGCATAATGGTAACAATGTATGACCAATGTGAATTGACATAGCAACTATATACAGGGTTATTTCTGGGTTATTTCTAAAACACTAACAACCTTACAGGACTATTTATTTATTTACTAGCTTTCCGACCGCGACTTCGCCCGCGTTGACTAAAGTTTATACCGCGCGGGCAGAGACCCGTGCTCAGCAGTGGAATTATAGGTAGCCTATGTGTTATTCCAGTATCTCTTCTACCTACCTACCAAATTTGATCTAAATCCGTTCAGTAGTTTTTGCGTGAAAGCGTAACAGACAGACAGACAGAGTTACTTTCGCATTTATAATATTAGTTGGGATTTATTAAAACTTCATGCAACATAAAATTACAAAGGCGGACTTAATGCCTTAGGCATTCTCTACCAGTCTACCTAGGGTGGTAAAGAGAAAAGCATGGCAGGTGCATAACTATGTTACTAACATCATAAACAACAACTTTTGTTCTATATATTTTTTTACTTTTTTAAATTTAAATTGTAAACAATCGTTATTCAAACATTTTTTGTGAAATAAAAATGAATTAATTACTTTTAAAATTAAAAATGTCATCGGGCTTGATTAGAAAAACGATTTTACCTATCCTGATGATTTTGTTATTAATATTTTTTTATCAAAAATATAATTGGAGTTGGTTAGAATAACGATGTTACACAGTTTAAAATAAAAAATGTGCATTTTTTTTTTTTAATCAGGAAAAGCCGAAGAAGAAATCCACCACTCGCGAGTCTAGAATCATACACTAGATGCATGGTATTCATTTGTGCGTCGATGTCAGAGACAACCCTGTATATTAAATTCACCAGCTACAGTTGAAGTTTGTCGTGTCCCCACCTGTGTCCCCACGTGAACTGGTCCACAGTGCTCTGGTAGTGGGCAGCGGCCTCGTCGTTCATGCTCCACGCCCCGCCCACCATCTGCAGCCGACCCTCGCGCACCAGCGTGTGGACCTTCTGTTGGATGCTGGCTGACTGACGCACCCACCACTTCCAGAAGAATGCCGTTTCTACGTAAATGAATCTGTAGAAGAAAAGGATTATATAGGGTTTTTTTTTTGTAGGTGGTGAAAATCATCTTTTTTTTATAAGGTATAGGCTCACGTTTGACCACTATCTCACCTGATGGTAAGCAATGATGTGGCCGACGATGGAACACGCTTGAACAATCTTATGACAAAACCCGCTCTTGGGTGGAGCGGGAGATAATGTCACACTCTTACTGACTTAAAACCCCACGCCGTTCCTTCTAGCCTTCATACCGGGGCTCAAGTTTCCTTTCGAAGGATTATATAGGGTGACTGGTAATTAGTGACCGATACTTATACTCGTGATTGTACTCATGATTACAAACAACTTTTCCCAAGAAACTTATTTTTTTATACTCATTAGTTTTATCACAAGAACGAAACAGCTGTTCATGCAAATTAGCGCGCCTGCGACTTCTCAGCTGTTAATCGCGTAACGCCGTTGTCACATACATGAGACTACGGCTATCACTGTAACACTGTGTCACTGTGTGTGTTTATTCCTGTGTGACATAGAATATATTTTTTATTTGTGTTTTTTTTATTATTCATTTTGACCAATACTTTTTTTTTTCATTTAATGTCGTCTTACATGGGCTATGAATCAAATAACGAATAACTGTAAATATACTGTCTTCCAAGATACAGGTTTTTGCCTAGTTTGGGAGGCAGCAGGCTATGTTTTGTTTAATTAATTGTTCCTGTTCTAGTTACTAAGACCCGATTTATGGTTGTGTTCCAAATAAATTATTATTATTATTATTTCCTTTATTCATTAATATTATTATTTTAAAGCTAGTTTGAAATATAAAAAAATTGGGCAAGTGACTTGCGCTCTGAGGGTTCTGTACAAACTACAATTCCCGAATGGAGTCTCGGAAGATTTTACCTAATTGCACAAGTTTTTTTTTTTTTTTTTTGACGTAGGTAACAATAAATTTACTGTTTTTATTTTCAATATCATTGTCTAGATTTATTCCTATACCTGTGCTATATGACCTTGCTTTAAGCCAAATTTCAAGTTTCTAACTCAACAGGACGATAAACAGGAATTATGATTCCCTTGATATTTTTACAGCTTCAAGAGATCGCAGACTTGAGTATATGGTACGTATTTCAACTCGATACCTCCACGCGTTCCCGAGATAAAAGATCTTGACAAACAGACAAACGGGTTAAACACCTATTCAGACATACCTTCTTTTCGGATCTTCCCACAGTTCCTTGATGACGGAATCCAAAATATACTGGACACCAGCCTTCTGGATGTTGTTGCGACCTAGAAGAGGAGTTTTATTACAGAAGGAAGGATGTTTTTTATTTTTATTTTAATAATATAAACTTGTGCTTGACTGCCTGATGGTAAGCAGGAATGGAATCGTTGATGGCGAGGCGCACTAGTTTATTAAGAGCCTATTCACTCGAGCCTTGGAGACACCTAAATCTAGACTAATATTATAAAAAGGCAAAGTTTGTTTTTCTATTTGTAGGAGGTTTTTCTTCTTCTTCATCTTCTTCTTCTCGTGTCGATTTGACTAACATTTTGTCCGACCAATATTTAGCCTCCTGGACCGCTCTTTCGTTGGCTTCGTTTAAGTCATGGAGGGTGCAGGTAGTTGTACATGCTAGGCAGGAAAGGAGGAGGTAATCTCTAAAAGTATTGGTCCGATTGCATTTTTTTTTTTTCACCAAAAGAAAGCTGCTTTATTCCTGAGTGACATAATATTGTGTGTATGCGAGCGAAGCCGGCAAAAACTAATGTGGTGTAAGTACTTACTGCCATAATAATACTGATCCACGGTTTTCAGCCAGCCAACATCATCATGCGTGTGGGGAACTATGTGCACGTTCAGCATCCCAGCTGGAGTAGCGTGGCAGCTCTGGAAGATCAGGAATACAGTTTAATTGACATCAGCTGCATAACCTAAGTTACGTGTGTTAGGGCTATATTTTACGGAGACACCATGCCAGCACGACCAGTCGCCGCTACCAACAAAATGTCATACAGCTCTATAGAGAGTTACTCACCTGGTGTCCGTTTGGTTGCGCAACCTATTTGGTGGCGCGACCAGCTCGGATGTATGGTGTCTAGTTTGATAGCTTAGGTCTATATTTCACGGGAACAGGATGGGTTTTGATTACAGTTCATACACAAGAGCAGCTTGTTGCCAACGGCAGAGATAGGTACTGCAGCCATCGACCTATAGTGACACCTGGAGACCTAGACAAGGTCACATTTTCACTAACGATAACGAAATTTGATAGCTCCGAAATGTATAGAACAGCCCCGCCAAGTTACAACCGTTTCTCTTGCGTCGAACACCTCGAGTTGGCCACGCCCCCGATTCCTTTGTTCTGACCACGTGACTGAGTGTTGAGATGAAGTCATTCCCGTACATTTAAAGTTTTATGCTAGCTTAAGCCTTCCGTCACGTGATCAAGCGTTTTCGATCGACACTTTCGATATTCTAATTCGCTGAGATTTCGAAATGTTCGTTCGACAGCTTAGCGCAGTCTTGAACCCTGTAGAAAAGCAAATCAACATGGCTGTTTTTAGTCAGCTGATAATGTTATTTGCGTCAAGTATGTCTTTTGTTGTTGTTTTTTGATATTAAAGCATACATTGTATTTACTACGGGCGGCACATAATAAAAGTGTTGTTGTTGAAGCGTCAGAAAAGATGCTACCGGCAAAAAATGGAAATAGTGGAAAATATGCCAGAATGGAGAACTGTCGATAGAAAAGAGCCTTAACAAATGGAAATTTTTCATTTCAGTAATTTTATTTCCTTAATTAATTTCGAAATGAAAATTAAAAAAGAGTCTGAAAGTTACGGAATAATGATGATTAACATACATGGCTGTTCAATTGCACCATTTTTCTGGTTTTTTATTAACCAATCCAGCTTAATATTTTCACCAACTTACACTGCTGACGCAGAACGCTCAGATTTCAATCACCCTTGAGGTCCGTCAGACGCTAGGATCACGTCATTGTTTACATTGAGCATATTCAAGTGATATAAATTGGATCAAGTTCATGGTCACGGTGTGTTCTTTCGAATCAACACTTCGCTCTGACTTCGACTTAGCGATATGTTGGTCGATGTGACGTTGGCTACTATTTTATAGTCGACATCGCTAAGGCGAAATCGAACTTCGTTGCGAGTTCGACACGGAGCGAATGCCTCTTGGCTAGGGCCCAATGTCAAACTGCGTTAAGAAACGACAACGAAATCGACCAACATAAACGTTATTCTTATACAAATGCGTAGACAAGGGGCACTTTTGATATTCGAACTCGCTGAGATTTCAAAATATTTGTTCGACAGCTTAGCGATCTCTTGGACCCTATAGAAAAGCAAATCAACATGGCTGTTGTTAGTCAGCTGATGGTGATGTTTGCCAAAAAAATAACTTGGTAAGGCGCACTTGGGGTTCCATAGGAACTTACCTAATTAAATAGTACCATTTCTGAATGAATTCACGAAGATTTTTACGAATCGCATAAAAGTTTTTTTTGTCTGAGGTACAGAACCCTAAAATACATTCAGTCGAATATAGAAACTCCCTTCTTTTTAAAGTCGGTTAAAAATACAAATCTTTCCTCTTTATACGAGTAACATTAATATACAAGTATAGATTCCGCATATTATTAACAGCTAATAATAATTCCCCTATTAATAATTAGCAAAACAAAACTTACAATAAAAATCTTCGGTCTACCAATAATCGACTTCTACGATGTCCCTCACACCGTTCCGGGCTTATCCACTCCTCCTTTTTCGTTCAAGCGATATCCCTTTGGAATGCGCTGCCTCCGAATATCAGGATGGCGACTAGCCGATATTCTTTTAAAGTGAAGGCACGAGAGCATATTCGCAAGATGTTGGCAGAATCATCATCGCACTGATTTCTTTTTTTCACTATAGCTCTGTTTATTTATATGTATGTATCTAAGTATGTATTTACATTTTTTTTTTCTCATTTGTTTTCTCATTTATTAAGTTGCACCTACCATGTTATGTTTCTGCACCACCCTAAGGTCGACTGGCAGATAATGCCTAAGGCATTAAGTCCGCCTTTGTACAACTTTGTGCATAAAGATTTAAATAAATAAATAAAAACTTTCTACTATCGAGTTCGCCATATAAATACTGAGCTAAATTATCTGAGAGTAAAGGTCGAGGAGTTATCGCTCACTGTTTACAATAGTACTTGTAAATAACATATTACTGTAATGATTTGGTACATAACTAAACGTATCATTATTAGACCAGTGTCGATAATTTTTGAAACGAAATAAAATCATAGTAGTATGAAACCTACTGGAAACGAAAGAGAATGTAACAAAAATGAAAGGAAAAATAAATTACGGGCGATCTGAGGTCGGGAAAAGGATGGGTGTGCGTTTTTAAGGATAAAAACAGTTTATCTCGTTTTCCGACAAAAGTACAAGTTCTATGTAAAATAGTTAAATAGCAAAGTTGTCGATAATAAAAAGATCTACAACTTTTGTATTTACACTTTTTTCACATAACCTCAAAATGTATGTGAAAAATTCAAATAACTAAGTTTTTGGTTTTTGATTTTTATCTTTTACAAAAATTATTCTTTTTCCACGAAATTAAATGGAAACTTACCTTTTTATGTCCCAGACACACTGTAATTTTTTTTAATTTAAAATGTTTGTTTTTTCACCTTCATTTTGACTTAATATCGAAAAAGAACCCTAATTTTCAATCGAAAATTCTCACGTCAAAATATCTCTTTTTTTAATAATTTCGCTAGGTTTTTTGTTCGTTAAAATCTCTAGTTTCTGATGGTGTAAAAAAAAGTATAATTATTATGCGAAATTTCTCAGAAAAAGCCAAAAATCTCGAATCCAAAAATTCTTTTTCGTAATTATTAGTAAATACAAAAGTTGTAGATCTTTTTATTATCTACAACTTTGCACTTTTATTTTTTTTTCATAGGACTTGTAGTTTTGTCGGAAATCGAGATAAACTGTTTTACCCTTAAAAACGCACACCCATCCTTTTCCCGCCCGTAATTTATTTTTCCTTTCGTTTTTGTTGTATTCTCTTCCTTTTCCAATAGGTTTCATCCTACTATGATTTTATTTCACTATTTACCATTAACAACGGCTTCAGCACTGGTCTGTACGCCTATGGCATACATCACTTTATTTTTTTATTTTCTTGTATTTGTGTTTGGCCTTGCTGTATCAAATAAATTATTTTTCTTTCTTTCTTTCTTTCTTTCTTTCTATGTTCCACGAAAGATCTTTATTATTATCATTATCACTACACAAAATAGATAGGTACAGAAGTCAATCTACATACAAAGCGCGCTCTCACAACGCACACATAGGGTCAACACGCAACAAAAAGGCGTCGAAGCGCAGCGCAGTTTCAGTGTCATATGAATTTTAGCTTTTCTTTTATTACTATTATAGCGACATCTATGACGCCACATAAGAACTACGAAGAAATTACGAAATCCTGCATCGCGCAATCAAAGTTCTCCGCGCGATTAGAACATATAGAACAGCCCGAAATCATCTATCGGGCAGTCGCCCACCAGACCATAACACCTGCCTGGTCGGAGGATCCTCCCTTTTCAAAGGAGGTTTGCGGGACTTTACTCTCTGTTCCGCCTACCTCCAAACTATAATACTTATTATCGCATAAGAAACTCGAACGAGTCGCTGCGCTTCGACGCTCTTTTGGTGTGAGTTGACCCTTAGACACTGCTCACAGACACGATATCTCGGAGCGCCTCGACCCGCTCGTCGAACAGTTCCGGTTCAAGCGCTCATTAGTGTGCGTCCACCGATCGTAGGTATAAAAAGTGAAGTACATACATGAGATTGTCTTCTGTACCTATTTTGTGACCACTATCTCTCCAGAGGCCTTACCCCTTAAAATGACAGGCATGCGAACGAGAACCAGGGAAATACAGACTTAAATACATATAAAGTCAATCTAAGTCATCCGACTCTGTATTATATTGATCTCACAACTTTTTAACCGACTTCGAAAAGGAGGAGGTTCTATGTTCGGCTGAATGTATGTTTTTTTTATGTTCACCGATATCTCGGTCAATTGTGGACCGACTTTGAAATTTTTTTTTTTGATTGGAAGGTTATGCTTCCAAGTTGGTCCCATAGAAATATTGTTATGATCTGATCATGAACTTCGAAGATATGGAACAGAACTCTTCATAGAATTTTTTTTTTATTATTATTATTATTGATATAAACTAGAGCTTGACTGCGATCCGACCTGATGGTCAAAAAAAAACGTTAAATAACGAAGAGACAAAATTAGGTATCTATTATAGAAACACCGACATCCGAAATTAAAATTATTTTGTACTTTTTGAAGTCGGTTTAATTTTTTTTTGTAAAAAGTTTTTTATTACAGTAGAAGAACTGAGTTGCGAGATTTGGTTTTTTTTACAAGTTGTGTTATATTATTATTATTTATATATTTATTTATCTCAGAACCCTGAGGTCCTGGACCTTTGGAGCCTAGGCGTACGAGGAGTCGAAACCAACTCGCAGAGGCCCTTTTAGACGCTTTTAATGGAACGTGGTACCAACCGGTGATTATCCCTGTATGTGCTATGCTAGTACATCCAAGGACAACCCATTATTATTATTATTTTTAAGCCTATTGCGTATCCCACTACTGGGCAAAGGCTTCCCCTTACTCCTTCCAAACTTCTCCATCTAGGGCGATCTCTGGCCAAGTCTGCCCCGCGAACATGATCAGACCGTCACACCACCTTCGCCGCGGTCGACCTCGATGGCATCCACCTACTGGTATTATTAATATAACCAGCAAAAGCCTAACACTCTCTCACACTCTACATCAGATTGAGGAGTAATTTGATAATTAACCTCTAAATAGAAGCCGTACCTTTTTTTTCGGTGGGTGGAGCGGGAGATAGCGTCAGACTCTTACTGACTAAAAACCCACCCCGTTCCTTCTAGCCTCTTAATACCGGGGCTCGAGCTTCTTTTCAGATAACCCTGGCCCCAGTAGGCTTCGACCCAACTGGGCCCCACCTGTTGCTGACAAATCCTTGAGGCGCGCGGGAACAATGCGCGCCGTCGACGTCTTGGGCTCGGTCCGGACAATTAACGGACGATCGGACAGCGAGCTAAAATAGAAGCCGTACCTCATATCCACAGCTCTCTTCACCTGCAGGTGGTACTGCATCCTGCAGAGGGACCAGGTACACGCTGCCGACTGCGCACAGAAGTAGCAGTAGCCTCTGCATTTTAGCTGGAACAACACAACGAAAACCATTAGGAAAGTGAGCATAGAGCTGCGGGGTAGTTCGAAAGAGTAACCGTGCCAGTAGAACGCAAAGGGTGATTCCTCCTCCTCACGTCGTATTCTTCAAAGCTGAGGGTCGTGTCCTCCCTGCTTAATTCCTGTAAATTAAATTTGATCCACTTCCCTTTTACCGATTGAGCTGAAATGCATGCATGTGTAAATCAGATGACAAGCTGATCTGATGATGGAACCAAAAGGTGGCTATAGGAACTTGGTAGTTAAACAACACAACTCCATCGAGTTTGGGCTCGTATGATTCGTCTTGACGAGTATTAATTATATAGGTATACCGAGCTATAAAAGCTTGCTGTGAAAAAAATATTTTCATTAAAAGCTTGTTAGGAAAGGAAAAATCGAAATCCTAAAAAAATGTAGGTATGTCATGTGGCGATGTTGACCTAGTCACTCGGTAATCCGACACTGGGTCAGCGGAGTCATTGAAACATGACAGTAATGCTACACTGTCTGTGTGTAGGAACTAATTAAAAGAAAGTTTACGAGCTTCCACTCGATACGTAATGACCTGAGACCGATCACCGACATTGTGGTGTTCATTTTATAGCTTCTATAAAAACCATTTATTGAATCGTAACGGGGACACTATTATCGCTATTTTTAGGATTCCCTAGGGGTAAATGCGGAACCCTTTTAGAATCTAAGACTTCGCTGGCCGTCCGTCTGTCTGTCCGTCTTTCACCAGGCTGTATCTGATGTATTTCTGTTGCCGCTAAAAAACCGAATTAAATAATCATTTAAGGGGGCTTCCATACAACAAACGTGATTTTTTATCGTTTTTTTATCACGGACGGTATAGAACCCTTCGTGCGCGAGTCCGACTCGTATCTGTCTGGTTTTTTTTAGGGTTCCGTACTTTAATAAAAAACTTTTTACAAAAAAAAATTAAACCGACTTCAAAAAGTACAAAATAATTTTAATTTCGGAAGTCGGTGTTTCTATAATAGATACCTAATTTTGTCTCTTCGTTATTTAACACCGACTGAATTATTTTGTACTTTTTGAAGTCGGTTTAATTTTTTTTTGTAAAAAGTATTTTTATTTTTCACTGTTTTAGTTACGGTAGCACCACTAAAAAGTACCTACCCTTCAGCTAAACACAAATTACCTTATAGCCAGAGTGTAACTCATAATGATTATAATAATCCCAAATACGGTTATATTACATGAATTTACCTTCCGGCTTTATCACCAGATCATTTCGATACATCCCCTCCCCCTTTTCTTTCAGTCAGTCATCGACTACACGTACATTCAATACAAAACATACATTCAGCCGAACATAGAACCTTCTCCTTTTCGAAGTCGGTTAAAAATCACGCACGGCACTGCCCCACCGTGTGTGCGCATGTTTCTCCGCATGTAGGCGTGTGATCTGCATGAACGCGCGTGGATGCATTTTCGGTGATAGACTGTGCGTGTTTTCTGTACAAACGGAGTTTTTTTTTTATTTTTTTCTTTATTTGTTTAGGAACTTTTGAACAAGTGTTCATGCCAGTTCCATTATTACATACAGTAAGTAGGTACATAATCTTAAATTTAAGGCAAACATACAGGTAAATAATTTCAAGATTGCTTAATTAAAATTAGATTATAAATCATCTTAGCTTCATCTGATAATGGCTTTGTTAACAGACTTTGGAAGATAGCTACATCTAATTTGTTTAGCTTAAGTTTATCTATAACTAGCTTTCCGCCCGCGGCTTCGCCCGCGTGGACTACAGTTTATATCGCGCGGGCAGAGACCCGTGCTCAGCAGTGGAATTATAGGTAGCCTATGTGTTATTCCAGTGTCTCTTCTAAGTACCTACCAAATTTGATCTAAATCCATTCAGTAGTTTTTGCGTGAAAGCGTAACAGACAGACAGACATACAGAGTTACTTTCGCATTTATAATATTAGTAGGGATTGATATTTTCCTCGCTAGAGTACTCCGATAAACGCGCGCGATCGCTGCAAATCATGAAGTGCACATCAACGCGCTATTTATAGGCGCGGCGCCGCAACAACTACATCCCTGCATTTTAAATTTGTAATATCTTCGGAAATATTCACTTAAATTACATGCTGTAAAAAGCATATTGATCTATAATAAATGCACAACTTATGTAAAGTACTTAATTAGATAAGGATTAATGCTGTATTGTTTAAAATCACTTCGTAAATAACCATTTTTTAGTAAAGGATAAAAAATGGTTATGGTGGGTTATCCCTAAGAGATAGACATATACTATCGCGGACTTTTTTGTTGAACTTTTTAAGGTGGACAATATTGTAGTACATTATTTTGGTCTATCTCGTAGGCCAGCGTTTGCAATATAAGCGCAAAAAAAAGTGCTTTTTTTATCTGATATAAACTAGTACTTGACTGCGATCCCACCTGATGGCAAGCAGTGATGCAATCGTTGGTGGTGAAGCGCACTAGTTTATTAAGAGTCTATTCACTCTAGCCTTGAAGACGCTTAAATTGTAATCGGACGGGAAGACCGCAGCTGGCAAATTGTTCCAGTCCCTCGAAGTACGCGGTATAAACGACGAAGCAAAACGCTTATTTACGACATCACATTAGAAACCTCTAAATTTATCAGTGTTTCTCTACTATATTATGCACGTATTATACATATAAACCTTCCTTAAGAATCACTCTATCTATTAAACCAATATCCGTTGCGTAGAAGCGTAGTTCCGTAGCGTAGTTGCGTGCAAAACCGCATCAATATCCGTTGCGTAGTTTTAAAGATCTAAGCATACATAGGGACAGACAGACGGCGGATAGCGACTTTGGTTTATACTATGTAGTGATTTTACATCTTTCGACTTCATTCTTAACACATTCAGCTAAAATAATATGTTGTACATCTTCTACCTTGCCACAAACGTCACATTTAGGGCAATCAACCTTCTTCATGAGGTAGGCAAATACTTTCAGCGGCATGTGTCCAGATCGAAGTCTAAATGCTGTTACTAGTAGGTGACGTTTAACCCTTCAAATACCGTCAATTAGAGACACAATAGTAAGACAATAGATGCGCGGCCACCGGTGGTCGCTTGGTGATTCATGAATTAATTCTATTATTAAGAAACCATGGCACTCGAGGAGGCTTTACGAGGACCTTTAGTTTTCGATTTCTCGTTAAAATACTCCGTCCAATCTTTACGACACAGTTCATTAAATTTTGACAATATTTCTGAATAAATCGGTAAAATATAAACTTCTGAGCCCACTGTGGTGGCTATTTTAGCTAACCGATCAGCCTCCTCGTTACCTTTCCGACCAATGTGTGACGGTATCCATTGTAAAACTAAGTTGATATAATTCCGAGAACTCATTATCGAATAGGCTATCGAATTATCGATACACCTTTGTGTCCAGAGGCGCAACGAGCCAAATGCTGGAGGGCACTTTTTCTGTCTGAGAATATAACAGCACGCTGTGGCTGTAAGGTAATGACATAAAAAAATGCCTGAAAAATGGCCTAAAAATGAATTGGAAAACGGAGATACTTACAAGCAACGTTAAGACACGTATTCACGCGAGTGATAATGTGCTTGGCAGTATCATCGCCTAAGTGGCAATGGGCAGGGCACTTTGCGAATGGAGTGGCGACCACGTACTGAAAGATGAAGCCTTGGAGGGCCTCCCACAAGGTGGACCGATGACCTGATGAGGGTCGCGGGATATTTGTTTATTAGATTAAAGTATGTCATTTTATCATAAGGTCAACGAATCTTAGCTAGATCATTGACATGGTCAGCGTTATCTCTATGAGAATAAATAAAAATAGATCAAACAGTTCAAAACATTGTGGTGACCAAAACTAATAAAAAACTTGAGAGCTGTCAAGGGACACCCGGATGGAACGAAGTTCTTTTCGATTACTTAGTGAAGGAATTGTAATAAAGTTTTATTAAACTATAAACAAATAATAAAAAACTTTTTACAAAAAAAAATTAAACCGACTTCAAAAAGTACAAAATAACTTTAATTTCGGAAATCGGTGTTTCTATAATAGATACCTAATCTTGTCTCTTCGTTATTTAACACCGACTTCCGAAATTAAAGTTATTTTGTGCTTTTTGAAGTCGGTTTAAATTTTTTTTGTAAAAAGTTTTTTATTTTTCACTTTTTAGTTATGGTAGCACCACTAAAAAGTACCTACCCTTCAGCTAAACATAAATTACCTTATAGCCAGAGTGCATCTCATAACGATTCTTATAATCCCAAATACGGTAAATATTACATGAATTTACCCCCTCCCCCTTTCCCCTCCCCCTTTTCTTTGAGTCAGTTATCGACTACACGTATAAACAAAGCAATTTTACTTGTTACGACAATTCTGCTATGATTCTATGAGGAGTTCTGTTCCATATCTTCGAAGTTCATGATCAGATCATAACAATATTTCTATGGGACCAACTTGGAAGCATAACCTTTCAAACAAAAAAAAATTTTTTGAAATCAGTCCACAATTGACCGAAATATCGGTGAACATACATACAAAAAAAATAAAAATAAATAAATAAATAAACATACATTCAGCCGAACATAGAACCTCCTCCTTTTCGAAGTCGGTTAAAAAGAAACACCAACAATAATACAAATAAAAAGACACCTCTCAAGTTTTTTTTTTTTTACATTGAAGTCGCTTGTATTTTTTTTTTGGGAAATGTTTTTTACACTAACTAAGATTCTAAGAATTCGTAACAACATCCTAATATATTGTTAACATTCTAATCACCCGTTTAACGACACTAACGATAATGAAAGTAATATGTTTAAAGATAATAGATTTTGTTAAGTGCTCGCATTTGTCACAAAATAGATAGGTACAGAAAACAATCTCATGTATGTACTTCACTTTTTATACCTACGCTCGGTGGACGCCTTCGATCAATAATGGACGCACACTAATGAGCGTTTGAGCCGAAACTGTTCGACGAACGGGCCGAGACTCTCCGAGATATCGTGTCCGTGAGCGGTGTCTATGCATGCGCGGTGAGAGCGCGATTTGTATGTAGATTGACTTCTGTACCTATCTATTTTGTGCACGAGTCCAAAAACGACTTGCTTATCTTTAAGTTTAAAAGAAATTAGTTTACTTTCAAATGTAGATAAATTGTTCGTAAAATAGCATGTTAATTGCTGTGTTTGTTTCCTGGCCTAAGTGATAATAGCAAGTAAAACAACTGGGCAAGTGCAAGTCGGACTCGCACACTGAGGGTTCCGTGCAAACTAAAATTCCCGAATGGAGTCTCGAAAATTTTTCCGAAATGCAATTTTATATTTTGGTGGCCTAGTTTACAACAAATTTAGAGTTTACAGATTTATTCCTATACCTGTGCTATAAGACTTTGCTTTATGCCAAATTACAGGATTCTGGGTCAACGGAAAGTACCCTATGAATTTCGATCTTTGAGAGTATTAAAACAAGCTTTTAATGAAAATCATTTTTTAACCGACTTCGAAAAGGAGGAGGTTCTATGTTCGGCTGAATGTATGTTTTTTTTTTATCTATGTTTACCGATATTTAGGTCAGTTGTGGACCGATTTTGAGTTTTTTTTTTTATTGTAATGTTATGCTTCCAAGTTGGTCCCATAGAAATATTGTTATGATCTGATCATGAACTTCGAAGATATGGAACAGAACTCCTCATAGAATCATAGCAGAATTGTCATAACAAATAAAATTGCTTTGTTTTTACGTGTAGTCGATGACTGATTGAAAGAAAAAACCTTTTTACAAAAAAAAATAAACCGACTTCAAAAAGTACAAAATAACTTTAAAATCCGGAAGTCGGTGTTTCTATAATAGATACCTAATCTTGTCTCTTCGTTATGTAACACCAACTTCCGAAATTAAGTTATTTTGTACTTTTTGAAGTCGGTTTAATATTTTTTGTAAAACAGTTTTTTATTTTTCACTTTTTAGTTATGGTAGCACCACTAAAAAGTACCTACCCTTCAGCTAAACATAAATTACCTTATAGCCAGAGTGCATCTCATAACGATTCTTATAATCCCAAATACGGTTATATTACATGAATTTACCCCCTCGCCCTTTCCCCTCCCTCTTTTCTTTCAGTCAATCATCGACTACACGTATAAACAAAGCAATTTTACTTGTTACGACAATTCTGCTATGATTCTATAAGATATATTTCAAAATCGGTCCACAATTGACAGAAATATCGGTGAACATACATACAAAAAAAAATAAAAAAATAAACATACATTCAGCCGAACATAGAACCTCCTCCTTTTTGAAGTCGGTTAAAAAGGGGGAGGGGATGTATCGAACTGATCCGGTAATAAAGCCGGAAGGTAAATTAATGTAATATAACCGTATTTGGGATTATTAGAATCGTTATGAGATGCACTCTGGCTCACTTCTGGCTGAAGGTAATTTATGTTTGGCTGATGGGTAGGTACTTTTTAGTGGTGCTGGTACAATTAAAACGTGAAAAATAAAAAACTTTTTACAAAAAAAATTAAACCGACTTCAAAAAGCACAAAATAATATTAATTTCGGAAGTCGGTGTTAAATAACGAAGAGACAAAGTTAGGTATCTATTATAGAAACACCGACTTCCGAAATTAAAATTATTTTGTATTTTGTAATTTTCAGTGTTTTTTTTTTACATTGAAGTCGGTTTATTTTTTTTTTGTAAAAAGTTTTTTATTTTCTGCCATTCTGTTTGGTCACCCGTCAAACTATCACTAACTGCATATTACGTATGTACCCACTTACCTAGAACGACTGTCAATAGTTCAACGAATTCACTATCTCACCTGATGGTAAGCAATGATGTGGCCGACGATGAAGCACGCTTGCCTAGAAGTAACCTATTGACTGCCGACTTAAAGACTCCATATCACAAGCTATACATAGCACCACGATTATAAGATATTGTTTACTATATTACCAATGTCGCAATATAAGATTTAGGTCGACAAATACTTCAGTTAATCTGTTATCTTCTATCAGTAATCTTGAACGCGTTTCATAAATGGAGTTTAGTAAATAGTTTGCATAATACCCACTTAGGGGAACTATGTTACGAGATCGAATCATCTAGTTTCGAAATCAAGTAGGCAAATTGATTTTGAAACTTGATGATTCGATTTTATTACAAGCTTTTATTTAGTTTCACCTGTCCCGATGTTTGTCTGTCATCAAATCTTGCAAATTAAATTTGACCCACTTCCCGGTTACCGATTGAGCTGAAATTTTGCATTCATGTGTAAATCGGATGACAATGCAAAATTATTATGACATGAAGCTGATCTGATGATGGAACCGGAAGGTGGCTACAGAAACTTAGTAGTTAAACGACACAACCCCATCGAGTTTGGACTCGTATGATTCGTCTTGACGTGTATTAATTATACATAGGTATACCGAGCTATAAAAGCTTGCTATGAAAAAAATATTTTCATTAAAAGCTTGTTATAAAAACATCCTCGCGAACGAAGTCGCGGGCAACGTGCTAGTAGTTTATATTATTTTTTGAGAACAAAAAAGGGCGAGCTATAAACAATTTTTCACATTCACACAAACATAAAGAACAATCGTTTTCGGCCTACGTAATATATTATTAGTCAGTTTCTAAAACAAAATAAATATTGATGATGATGTAATAATAATATCCTACTAATATTATAAATGCGAAAGTTTGTATGTATGGATGGATGTATGGATGTTTGTTACTCTTTCGCAAAAACTACTAAACAGATCTCGATGAAACTTGGTACACGAGTAGACCATATCCCAGAATAACACATAGAATACTTTTTATCCTGAGATTATGTACGCGGGTAAAGCCGCGGGCAAAAGCTAGGTAGTAATTATTTAATTATAATTTTTTTTCGTTATAAACTAGTGCTTGACTACGATCCCGCCTGATGGTAAGCAGTGATGCAATATCTGATGGTGAGGCGCACTAGTTTATTAAGAGCCTATCCACTCTAGCCTTGAAGACACCCAAATTATAATGAGACGGGAAGACCGCAGCAGGCAAATTATTCCAGTGCTTCGACGTACGCGGTATAAGCGACGCGGCGTAACGCTTAGTCCGGACCGCAGAAGTTGCAACAACGTAGAGTGGATATTGACTTGGCTCACGAGGTTGTCGACATCGGCTCGTTGGCGACAATCGGCGATCATTGTACCGATAGTCGTATCAGCCAATGGCATAATAGCCAAGAGCCTCGACTAGAGATGTCCCGTTGCCGGCATTATGGGCATATTGCTGGCAATATTGCCACCATACTTCGCATTTTCATACTTCGGGCAATATTGCCACCAATATTCATACTTCGGGCAATATTGCCACTCCACAGCAAAATTGCCGACAACGGCACTTCACTAGCCTCGACCAACATATTAGGACGCTCTCGTTAGGCGGCTGGATCAAGGGCTTGATTCAGAGAGCGGTACTCCTGGACACGGTTCGTATTGTTAGGAGGTTCCCTTCTCTGGAACCCTGACGCTTGGACCCTGTTCCCGATACCGGTGGGACACAATTTTTGATATCTATAAATGTTTAAATTTTTTAATAGAAATATTTTTTAATGTATTGCATAAGTTGTATTGCAGTGACGAAGGTTCCATACAACTCGATTCCCACCGGCTTCCCTTCAGAAGTTTAGAACACAACCACTCTCTATCGTAATTGAGAAATGGCACAATCAGTAATTATAAAACTACAAAGAAACATTACAAAACGCCTACACTAAGTATACACTATGGACATTAAATCAACAAAATTTGCTTTTCAACAACATGTTGCTTTAAAATAAGCCGCAGGCGCAATCGGCTTTTTAGCGTTTAAATTTCTATACAAGAATACGTCATGACGTCATACAAAGGTCGATGAACCTGCGCGCTCTAAAGCGCTCCGGCAAGCCGGTTTTTTTTCGAGTTATTTGATAGAGTTTTATTGAATCGGCTTAAAAACTACTAGACTGTTTTTAAAAATTCTTTCACCACTCGAAAGCTACATTATCCACGAGTAACATAGGCTAAATTTTATTTTGGAAAAAAATAGGGTTCCGTAAGATATTTGGGTTTTTCGGACACAAGGTGTAAAAAATCAACCAGAAACATTACTTATTTTGCGTACGCTGCCTGAAATATTAAAGATAGAACCGTAAAATGTTCTAATTAATTGTAGATCTTATAAATATCTACAAAAAAGTCAGCGAAACAGTATACCTATCTATGTCGAGTGAGGCACAACAACCATTTTTTTATCTAATCATCTTGATTTTTTTTTGGATTACATTTGAACGCATTTATTTTACTCATGCTATTGACCCTTATCAAAATAAATTATTTCATCACTAAGTACAGTTTATGTAGATAATATTTGGTCTTTGAATGATTAAAATTGGACGTTTGGTTTTGAAGTTATGGCGAAATTAAAATATTACGATTTATGCTGGACGGCCCAAGCGTCACCAAGGCGGGGCTCGGGGGTGCGCGTGCGGGAGGTGAGTTTAGATCTATGAGTAAGGTCGTGCGCGAAGTCTGATAATTTTCGTGCGATTTTTTTTAGATTTTGTTCTTAAAACTACACCTACGCAAAAGTTCTTCTCAGAGCTGGTTTTTTTAAACATTTTCATATATCCCTTTACAATAAATATCAACATGCGTAATTCAAAAACAAGAACGATTATCTGACCTAGCAATTATTTCTATAGAAAAACGTTCTTTACTAAAAATTAAGAATCTTCCCGGCTTTTATGTCTTAGCGCACTTTGTAAGAAAGAATAGACGAATAGCTTTAGAGTATAAGTAGTATTATTAGTACTTAGTCGATTAAGTTTTGTTTAATTTACATCATATCATCATTTCACCACAAACGGCTTTTATCAAAGCCACTTCTATTATGCTTGCAAGTAGCGTTGCCAGGCGTCCGGATAAAGCCGGACATAGTCAGGCGGTCCGGTAGGGTAGGGCGTGTCCGGCCAAATTTGAGCATTTTTGGCTTTTGTTAGGCTTTTTAAAGACCATTTTGTTTAGAATTGTCATTAGAGTTTTGCCTTACCTTGTATCGCTAGCACAAGCAAAGTGGACATGTAATAGTATAACAATAATATCACTTAATCTTATGGTTTTTTCATTAGAATTTAAAAAGATTTCATGAATTTTATTAGACTTAAAAAAAATGTCGGCCTTTTTGACCAAACGTCCGGCTAAATAGGATAGATTGTCCGGCTTTTCAGTTCCAAGACCTGGCAACCCTACTTGCAAGACACTGTTTCAATATCTCAGTGCTTACACGTATAGTAAAAGTGGACTGAAGATACATCTGCCTATACAAGACTGAAGCCAGGATGCCAATCACAGATTTTCGGTAAGGACTCAAGACTGCGTGCCCGCGCTCGGAGTAGGCTAGGCAAGCATTTTTTTTTTTGCTCCGGCTTACCTCTCTCAATATTTCACGCTTCGCCACTGTTGTATTGAATAATAAAGAGAATAATACATATATATTCCACAACTATCACACAACGCCGTCTAGTCCCAAGCTAAGCAGAGCTTGTGTTATGGGTACTAGACAACTGACAAACATACTTATATGTATATTTCGAAATACATACATATTATAGATACATTACACCCTGACACAGAACAAATGATCATGCTCATCCTATGTGCTCATCACACAAACATTCCGGCATAACAGTCATGGCCACTAACCACTAGACCAACAGGCCAGTCAAGTGTTGCGTAGACCAAAAGGAAATGCGCACACTAAATTGAAAAGAAAAAATACCGACTTCACTAAAAAAAAACATAAAACAATCAAAATAACTTTCTTAACTGTCGGTGTTTCTCGGTATTGTTTGTTTTTTATTTAACACCGACTTCCGAAATTAAATATCGTTGAATTAAGTGCCGGTTAAAAAAGTTTTTAATGAAAATATTTTTTTTTATAGCACGCTATAATACTTCTTTAATTAATACTCGTCAAGACAAATCATTCGAGCCCAAACTCGATGGGGTTGTGTCGTTTAACTACCAAGTTCCTATAGCCACCTTCCGGTTCCATCATCAGATCAGCTCCATGTCATAATAATTTTGCAGTGTCATCTGCATCAGATCAGCTCCATGTCATAATAATTTTGCAGTGGCATTTACATTGCATGCAAAATTTCAGCTCAATCGGTAACCGGGAAGTGGGTCAAATTTAATTTACAAGATTTGATGACAGACAAACATCGGGACAGGTGAAGCTAAATGAAAGCTTGTAACAAAAGCTTGTAATATACAGAAGCGCCATAGTTTTGTTTTTTTAGTGTCGTATATATCTAGTAAATAAATCGTAACGCATTACTGCAATCCAAGCGAGCGAATGAAACAGGAATGGAAGGAAAAAAATGTATGTCGAGTAACTGTGGCACACACCTCTTGGAACTTATAGGATCCTGGTACCATGGCCGCTGTTTTAGTTAACTCTAACCGGGTTTGTAGCTGTCAGTTTTTTAACTAAACCATGGTTTAAAAGCCGGTCAATTGCGAATTGGATTCGCGCACTGTGGGTTCCGTATAAACTTACCTGTGAAAACAATTCAATTCCTGAATTGAGTTAAGAAGACTTTTCCGAATCGCAAAAAGTTTTTTTTTTTGTGACGTATTATCTACGAATTTACAGATTACAGATTTTTTTCCTATGCTTATGATAATGATAAATAATATTTATTTTGCAAGTACTTAAGTTTAAAGAAACACTTTGACGTTGTTCAGTTTCGTCTACTGAGCAAGCCCTTAAAGTTTGCGGAGGGCTGTCCCTTACACCTGGTATGGTTTTGTTTGTTTGGTTTTAATTTCAACTCGATATCTCCACGCGTTCCCGAGATAAAGTGTCTTGACAAACAGACGGACGGACAACAAAGTGATCCTATAAAAGTTCCGTTTTTTCCTTTTGACGTACGGGACCCTAAAAAAAGCTCTTTGGAATAGTTTTGATAATTATCATATCGTGCGATAAAACCTTGTAATGGTTTTTTTTTTTTTGTTTATTGAAAACTGATTCCCTAACTAGCTGTTCCCAGCAGCTTCGCCCGTGTGATAGCAGAAAATTATCAGAAGGGAACATACTTCCGGGATAAAAAGTATCCTATGTCCTATTGCTTCTTGAGGAATTGGGTGTAAAGGAACGCTTGTCTACACTGGTGCGCAGTCGTATTTTTAAATACTTTGGCCATATTTGTCGACGTGGAGGTGACTGCATCGAACGCCTTGTTATACAAGGAAAGGTAGAAGAAACGAGGCCGCGTGGCAGATCGCCGATGCGTTGGACTGACCAAATAAAAACGGCTGTTGCCGGCCCGTTGAACGAGTGTGCCCGGATGACTGCCAGCAGGCTAAAGTGGCGAGAAATCGTGCGGCGTACCCTGACGGCTTCCGGAGAGCTACCTTCGTGATAACCACGACCACTCTGGCAAGAGTGAAACGACCAAGAAGAGATGTCCTATTCCAGGACATGGGCTATCGGTGTACCAAGTTTCATCAAAATCGGTTCTGCCATTTAGACGTGAAGACGTAACAAATAAACAAACAAACTCACTTTCTCTTTTATAATATTATTATTATTATTTTTGAAGAAAAGGGGCTATGCATCTCCCATAGTGTAGGAGATGTAGTCACTGCGACCTAAAAGATCTATTGTGACTCGCCACCTTGTTAGAGTAACTCTTTTAGCCGGGAGGCTTCCAGGAAGTCTAGAATACTCCTAGCTTTGAGAGTTTTAATCTCCTCCGGGCGAATAATGTGTCGACCCAGATGGATACTCCGTTTGTGGATAAGGGGCCCACATTCACACAACAGGTGCTTAGGCGTCTCCCTCTCCTGATTACAGTACCTGCAAACATCAGTGTCACTCAGTTTCATGTGAAATTGGTGCCTGTTTAATTTGCAGTGCCCGGTTAAGGCGCGGGCTATCGCACAAATGTTCGTCCTGCTAAGCTCTCTCTCTGCTAAGCGCTCTTTATAATATTAGCAAGGATTAGGTATCCCATAGCGTGTCTACGGACCATAAACCATTCAATCTAGAATCATGGCAGCTATTTCCCATGACACCCACGCATTAATTCGCCTACAGACCTCCATACATAATTGTGCAGTGTTTGTAGATAAAAAACTATTTACAAAAAAAATTAAACCGACTACAAAAAGTACAAAATAACTTTAATTTCGGAAGTCGGTGTTTCGATAATAGATACCTAATCTTGTCTCTTCGTTATTTAACACCGACTTCCGAAATTAAAGTTATTTTGTTAAAAAAGTTTTTTATTTTTCACTTTTTAGTTATGGTAGCACCACTAAAAAGTACCTACCCTTCAGCTAAACATAAATTACCTTATAGCCAGTGTGCATCTCATAACAATTCTTATAATCCCAAATACGGTTATATTACATGAATTTACCCCTCCCCCTTTTCCCTCCCGCTGTCCCCTCCCCCTTTTCTTTCAGTCAGTCATCGACTACACGTATAAACAAAGCAATTTTACTTGTTACGACAATAATTCTGCTATGATTCTATGAGGAGTTCTGTTCCATATCTTCGAAGTTCATGATCAGATCATAACAATATTTCTATGGGACCAACTTGGAAGCATAACCTTTCAATAAAAAAAAAAATTCCAAATCGGTCCACAATTGACCGAAATATCGGTGAACATACATACAAAAAAAAAAAATATTCAGCCGAACATAGAACGTCGTTTTCAAAGTCGGTTAATAAAAAAAGACGTGTGGCACTCAGAGACTGCCGCGGTAAAGCTATTGATTTGAAGTTATTGATTGAAGTTGACAAGTTGCCATGACAACCATTTAGTGGGGGTGTTAGGTTTTTTTCGTTACGGAATTTCTGGATTCGGTCTCCACGCTCAAGGCCCGCGATAGAAGCTATGCAATAGATTAAAAAAACTTGATAAGCACGGCGTATAAATATTTGTAAAGCGGTGATGGACCAATTCATTTTTGTTTTGTTAGGCTCGCGCTTGACCACTATCTCATCTGACGATAAGCGATAACGTGGTCGACAGTGGAGCACACTTGTTATAGAAATATTTATTCAATACTCGAAAACCCTCTCTTATCCCACCACTTGACTGTTTTCCTCGCTATTGCAAAAGAATACGCTAGCTCACCCCATCACCATCACCATCACCCCCAGAGCCGAGCCTTGGTACGGACTATGATTGGTGGAGTGGGAGACGGTCGCCTCCTTCTGCGAAGCAGTAATGCTAACAAAGTAGGAGACCGCACGCGCGCGGTAGTAGCCCTCGCGCAGACGGGATTCCGCCCCCGATTTCCGGCCACCTTAGGCGCGGGCTTGCGGACGGCGAGCAATAGGTAGCTCGCTGTCCGACCGTCCAGACCGAGCCCAAGCCGTCGACGGCGCGTAGTGTTCCACATACGCCTCCAGGTATTGTCAGCATCCATCCCTTCGGTTACAGGTACGGGCCCCTGCCCATCAGGATCGAAGCCTACTGGGCCATGATGGGTGATGCGAAAGAGAACCCTGGGGTCTCGTAGGTTTAGAGGAAGTTCGTCATTGCCACCGAGGAGGAACTCGCCTGAGCCGTAGGCGAGGGTGTTACGGAGCCGAGTGCTGTAGTGACAAATTTCCACCTGTATCAAACGACGTTTTTCATGGGGTTGACGCGCTACTCGAGGGCGTGTCAGACTTTTACTGACTAAAACTCACTCTCAATTTCCAACTTTGCCTAGGGTTATAGAACCCTGGGTTACCCTTTTTTACCCTGGGTACCCTGGGTTACGCTCGATCCGGACGGTTACCGGATGACCGGACGGCGTGCTACCCATTGCTCGCCGTCCACAAGCCCGCGTCTACAGTGGCTGGAGTACGGGATCGGGATCCCGGCGGCTGGGGCGTGAGGGCCGCTCCCCCGCGCGTGCACGTGCCTCCTCCTCCTTAGCTAGCATTACTGCTTCGCAGAAGGAGGCGACTGCCTGTCACTCCTCCTAATCAGCCTTTATAATGTTCCCACTACCGGGACTCAGGCCTCCTCTTTAAGAGAGAGAATGGGCCGTAATCCACCACGCGGACCCAGAGCGGATTGGTAGATGTCACATATCTTCGAATTTTTAGTTCTAGGACATGTCGATTTCCTCACGATGTTTTCCTTCACCGTTTTGAGAGCAGCGGTGATGATATAAATTACACAAAGTAATGTGCCTGGGTTTGAACCTGTAACCTACAACTCGAAAGACGGGGCCGTTACCACTCGGCCACCACTGCTCTAATTATAAGTAACTAGCGACCCGCCCCGGCTTCGCTCGGGTAACAGTATTTCTCCACTATTTAATGGATGTTATTATACATATAAACCTTCCTCTTGAATCACTCTATCTATTAAAAAAACCGCATCAAAATCCGATGCGTAGTTTTAAAGATTTAAGCGTACATAGTGATATAGGGACAGAAAAAGCGACTTTGTTTTATACTATGTAGTGATATTTATGGGCCTGAATTAGGTATATGGTACGACTAACTTTTACCCGCAACTACGTTCGCGTGGAAGTCGAAAACGGTTCTAATAGGATTTTTTAATTTTAATAAAATATGTAACGCGTGTTCCATAAATTCCTTAGTAAGCTTTTTTTTTTACTTATTTTTATGCACCTGCCATGCTTTTCTCTTTACCACCCTAGGTAGACTGGTAGAGAATGCCTAAGGCATTAAGTCCGCCTTTGTACTTTTATGTTGCATGAAGTTTTAATAAATAAATAAATTCGTTCATACAAAATTTTAAAGTGGTGCATCACGACTCACATTTTCACTGTTTTTCATACAACCGCTCATAACTGATTATGACGTTATTACACACTTTTTATTAGATATATTGGAAGCACAGTATCTTGTGGATATTATCTAGGTTTCTAAAGAAACCAATTTCTAAATTTGTGTAAAACTAATCCAGTAAAAACCTCTGAAAATGTCCTATTTTGTATGAACTTTGACACTTCATAATTTGCCTAAAAATTAAAAAAGTCAAAAAAGTATTCCTCTAGAGACCTTGCAAATTTTATTAAGATTCTAAATGATGACAACTTTTTCCAAAAACTTTTAAGGGTTTAAAAAAAACTTTTAAGCTATTTCCTGGAGCAAGTTTTGTGAAATTTTCGAGTAAATCTCGGAATTACCGAATACTAACAGAGTTTCCAGGCGTTATCTCTCTTTTTTGCGTTGCCTTTTCGTCAAACATCGCGTTGGATTGCATTAAATGTAGTAACAAGCTTTTAAACCATTTTACGATGTTTACGATAAGCGAGTGGAGAAGGACCCTCTTAAGTAGACAAATAGACCAAGGAATCGCGTTAGCATAGCATAGCATAGTCGGCTTTATAATGTTCCCACTGTTGGGACTCAGGCCTCCTCTCTATGAGAGGGAATGGGCCGTAATCCACCACACGGACCCAGTAGGAATCGCGTTGTCCCATACAAACATTGCCCCTCTTTTTTACCCCCTTAGGTTTAGAATTACGAAGAATCCTTTCTTATCGGATGTCATATTATTATCTTGATCTTATACTCTAATTTGGAAATTGAATATAATAATAATAAAATACAGACAGCTAATACTACAAAATTTTTAGGTCTAACAATTGACAGAAACTTAAATTGGAAAGCGCATATTGAATCTCTAGCCAAAAGAATAAGCAGTGGGGCATATGCATTATATAAATTATCTCGTACTCTAAATATAGAAGCGCTGTTAACGGCCTACTACGGTTTGATTGAATCTGTCATTAGATATGGTGTTATCTTCTGGGGTAACGGTTGAGTTACCCCAGAAGATAACACCTTAGGGATATCACCACCACAGGAATATCATTTTTAAAAGACAAAAGTACTGCCTGCGATCTATGTTTAATCTCAAGACTACTGATAGCTGTAAAAATTATTTCACTAAATATAATATATTAACATTACCTTCACTCTATATATTAGAAATAACAATGTTTGTAAGAACAAATCCACATTTGTTTCCTCGTATGGCAGACAAATTTCCAAGAAATAGACGTGATGATAGCCAACTATGTTTACACCCATCAAACACTGCACTTATGCGCAAGAGTGTTTTTTGCATGGCACCAATTATCTATAATAAATTGCCCAAAAGTTGGAAAGAACAAACTATACCTAAATTTAAACAAACAATGAAATTGTTTTTGACACAGAAAGCGTACTACAGTATTACAGAATTTTTAAACGACTCTGTGATTGTAATACAAATACATAAATAATTAGAGCTAACATTGTCGTAATTAAGGTTATGTAGCACTAGAGGACTTAACGTAGCCTATATTATATATGTTATTATATTTGAATGCTACTAAATATAATTAAAGCCATTAATATTTATTGTAATAATAATCTGTATTCTGTAATATTGAATAATGAAAATATGTAATTTGATAATGTAAATAATTATGTAATGGAGTATAATATTTTTTTTTTAATTATGACTGTTATTAATATATAAATGTAAATTTGAAAAAATAATTAATTAATTCATAATAATAATATTATAGAATTCAAGATATTTGCACGCCATTAGAAATGGCAAACATGTCTTGAGCCTCCTTTATTTAAGATCTTGCATGCATGTATTATTATAATTCTGTCTGCATACACATGTTTCTGCAAATAAAATTTCTTATTCTTATTCATACAAAGAACATACCCTCCAAGTTTCAGGTCTTTACGATCAGCGATTTAGGCTGTGCGTTGATCCGTGAGTCATACATGATAACATGATAAAGCATTTTATAAGTATATACAAATCCTTACTAATATTATAAAAGCGAAAGTGAGTTTGGTCGTTTGATTGTTTGTTGCATCTTCACGCCTAAATGGCAATTGATGAAACTTGGTACACGGATAGACCATGTCCTGTAATAGGACATGGAATAGAATTTTTTAAAATACCCTTAACCCTTCAGATACCGTCAATTAGAGACACAATAGTAAGACAATAGATGCGCGGCCACCGGTGGTCGCTTGGGGATTCATGAATTAAACGAGTTACGCATCAATTTTTTCATGAGTTTATACTAGATTTTCATCATAAAATTTAATTCCTATATTTTTATTGGAATTTACTTGATGACTAATAAAAATTAAATTAGGTGGTGGGGCCGTCAGTTGTCCTGTGGATCATTTCAAGTGAGGCCAGTTGACTAAAACCTCCCTACTTTTACAAGCTTTTATTTAGTTTCACCTGTCCCGATGTTTGTCTGTCATTAAATTTGACCCAGTTCCCGGTTACCGATTGAGCTGAAATTGTGCATGTATGTGTAAATCAGATAACAATGCAAAATTATTATGACATGGAGCTAATCTGTTGATGGAACCGGAAGGTGGCTATAGGAACTTGGTAGGTAAGTGACACCACCCCAACAAGTTTGGGCTTAGATGATTCGTCTTGACGAGTATTAATTCAAACTCAATGGGATTGTGTTGTTTAACTACCAAGTTCCTATAGCCACCTTCCGGTTCAATCTGATTTACACATGCATGCAAAATTTCAGCTCAATCGGTAACCAGGAAGTGGGTCAAATTTAATTCAAAAGATTTGATGACAGACAAACGTCGGGGCAGGTGAAACTAAATAAAAGCTTGTAAAATATAACACAAAAGAAGAATTAAGTAGTAACTAAGTGTAGGTATAGCTGAGAAGACACTTTATGCGGTTAAAATAAATACCTACTACACACCCGAGCTGAATAAACAATAACCAATCAGTATAGACAAAAATTATAATCATATCTCGGAATGATGCGTAAAAACATTCGATTTATATACCCATGTCGCGGCAAAAACATCTCGATTTATCGGATACCACACAAAAACAGTGATACATAAGGAAAAATTTACAAATAAACAATAATTACCGGCTAGGTAAATAAATTATTATCCAGTAGTCATTATGTTTTAGTAAAGTAATAACAAAGAATATTACAATTTATAATGGAACCAACACTCACCCCAATGTATTATTTGCTTCTACATGTATTTATAATATTACGGACGCAAAATCGAAATATTTTTTATGGATTCTGTGATAATTTTTAACACAACCCTACACTTCAGTGTTCGAAATCAAACTGACATTTGAATTTGACAACAATACAAATGATTTGACAATTATAGTTCATTCGTTCTATGAACTTTCATTGTGAATGAACTAAAGTTTTCCGTTAGTGCTGTGCATGCAATTTGTAATCTTAGTCGATAGATTTATTTCTTTGTACATCAATAAATGACTTCTCCTGCTCTGAGTAGAACGAGAGGGTGTGTTAGACTTTTATTGAATAAAACCCACCTGTGTTCCTTCAATTGCGTTTTGCTTTCTAGAGCCACGGTAACTCTTTCGAACGAAAAAAAAAGTATTTTTATTCATGCCAATTTAAGGTGAACGTCTGAAACGCCCGTCAACAGTCGCATTTAGGTCTGAAATTATGCCTAAAAATTACTTATCAATTACTTATATTTACTTACCATGAGGAGGGGATTGCTTATTTCATAAGTAAAAAGAATTAAAACATTTAAGGTTGACCAGCCATTCTGATATCAGAATGGTCAATCTCTGTAAAGTAGTAAAAGTACTATGAGGAATTACTGAATTTTTCATGGGTGAAAGATTACTTATTTCACAATTTATAAGCCTACACCCTGTTTATCCTCTACATTTACATTCTGTCCTGTCACTCGTCACGCAATCACTAACTCCTTTTTCTTTCATATCACTTCGCGCACAATCCATCCATCTTTTCTTTGGTCACCCTCTCCCCCTCCATTCATCCACATGTAAACTCATAACGTTTTTAGCAACATGCGTTTCGTCTCTCCTTTTCACATGACTATACCAAAACAAAAGATTCCCTTTCAACTTTTCAGTCACTGGCACCACTTTCAAACTTCCCCTAATATATATTCATTTCTTACTTTATCCATTCTTGCGATCACACATCCATTTTAACATTCTCATATCTGCTACATGCAATTTTTTTCATCTGTCTTTTAAGTCTTTTTCACAGCCCAACATTCTGATCCATACAGTACGACAGGCCTTCTCCAGACTTGTAAATTTTACCCTTCAACTTGAGGGGCATCCGTGAGACACAAGTGGTTCCCGTGACCTGTTGCCATTTCATCCATCCTGCGTTGATCCGATGTGTTACGTCCCAGTCTACCAACCCCTTGGACGAGCGACCCGAGGTACCTAAAGTCGGAACAGATTGGTATGAGCATTCCGGCGAGACCTAAAAGCACTGGATTAGAGAGACCGCCGAAATCGCAGAAAAAGGACTCCGACTTGGTTCTGCTCAATTTCAGGCCAACACTCTCCAGTCTGTGCCACCACACCTCCATTGCTTTGCTAATGCCACGGCTTTCTTAGCTTCCTTCTTCAAAAATCATGCTCAAAGTTCAAACGAACTAGTAGTACAAGGACGTTCCAGGTACCGTTTGATATGCTAGTTGATGTTTTTGCAACTTCGTACTTTATTTCAGTAATAATAATGGCAGTTTTTCCGTATAATCAGAACACCCTCAACGTGTAATAATGAATTAGATAGTAGCCTAAAGGGTTTTATAATACAACACGTTCTATTGAGTACACAATTCCAGCATTGTTATATTGTACTCCCCTACAGTCCACCATCGACAAGCAACAGGTTTATAAAGTTCTACATTTTACCAACAGATGGCATTGTACATTTACGTCACGTTTCTACATCGCGGTATTAAGATTCTCCGCCGTTTAGTTGGGTCTCGCGGTTTGCGCCGCATCTGGTAGATAACTCAACCAAAGATATTAAAACATTACTTTGTAATAGCTTTGGTTGGGATACGAAAATTGATATCATGTAAATGTTGCCAAAATGCCCACATAAAGTATGCCCTGTGAAAAAGATATCAGATTTCATATAGAGCCAAAATTCTGAACCTACACGGTTTAACTCTACCGATCCCCACTTCACAAATTCTACACATCAGTTCAGTACACTTGCACTACTAGGGATGAGATATACTTGCAAGTATCAATACCAGGGCTTGCAAGTACGAGTATGTAAAAATACCAGGGACGAAAACCAGGTATTAAAATACTTGAAAGTATTTTAAGCCTAAGTGCGTATTTCAGTATACATTCAGTCAAAAAAGTATCGGGAATGGATGATTTGTTTATGGTTCCAAATTCAAATTTTTGTTTTTTTTTGTAGTTGTTAGATTGGCACAACTGTTTTCCATTTTGGCGCGGAGTTTGAGTTGCATCTGTTATTTATACAGTGCTGGTTTTAGTAATATCATATATAGTGTGTATTGCGAATTTCATAATGGACAAAAATATCGAACAAAGAGTTTGTCTTAAATTTTGCATCGCCAAAGGAATTTCGTGTTCGGAGTCACTGAAACTGTTACAGAAGGCTTACGGTGAATCGACTTTATCAAAAACTCGTGCTTATGAGTGGTTCAAAGCGTTCAAAAGCGGTCGAGATGTGATGGAAGATTTGCCTCGCTCTGGTAGGCCGTCAACGTCTGCAACTGAAGTTAACATCGCAAAAGTGAAGCAAATAGTGACTGAAAATCCCCATTCAACTCTGAGAGAGATAGCCGCCGAAATTTCTGTATCTCACGAGTCGATCCGTACCATTTTAACTAATAATTTGGGTATGAAACATGTTGCTGCTCGGCTAGTCCCAAAAGATCTGAATTTTCTCCAAAAACTCAATCGCATGAAAGTCGCTGAGGACATGCTAGAACGAGTCAGTTCGGACCCAACATTCATGAAACACATTGTTACTGGTGACGAGACGTGGGTTTACGAGTTTGACATGCAAACTAGTCAACAAGCTTCGGAGTGGCGCCTTCCAACTGATCCGAAACCGAAAAAACCACGCCAAAGTCGATCAAAAGTCAAAGTCATGTTGACTTTTTTCTTTGACTATCGCGGTGTTGTGCACTCTGAATTCTTACCGAAAGGTCTAACGGTAAATAAAGAATATTATTTGAGCGTTATGCGGCGTTTAAGAGAGCAAATTCGACGAAAAAGGCCAGATTTGTGGAAAGAAAATTCTTGGATTTTGCACCACGACAATGCGCCTTCGCACAAGGCTATCATTGTGAACGAATTTTTGACCAAACACTCAACAAATACCATCCAACAACCACCATATTCACCAGATATAGCTCCTGCTGACTTTTTTCTTTTTCCTAAACTCAAATTACCACTTCGTGGCACCCGTTTTCAATCGATAGAAGACATAAAGGAGAATTCGCGGCGAGAACTAAAATCAATTCAGGAAGCAGCGTTTAAAAAATGTTTTTATGAATGGATTATTCGTTGGCGCAAGTGTATCGTTTCTAAAGGAGCATACTTTGAAGGTGATAAAATAAATTTGGATGAATAACAGACATTTTGTGTATTATTGATCTTTTCCCGGTACTTTCTTGACAGAGTAGTACTTCTAGTTCGTACCATACGACATTCTTATACTTTTGTAATGAAATCTTTCCTTCCTACTTTAATCACAGGCTTAGGACTGGCTGCTAAGAGAATTATTTTTACGATTGTTTTAGTTTTTACGATATTTTGTCATGATTTTGTTTAAAAATGTAGCGTGGCTTAGCAGGCGTAGTTAAAAGATTTCAATTCATTTACTTTATGTACATTTTTTTTTTTCATTAAAATATAAATCATTCTTTATATACACGATTTTGTTTTTTTAGCAATATATTTTTTATTTTTTTTTTATTTTTTTTTTGTTGTAGAAACAAGAGTTGCTCTACTTTGCGACATCCCAGTCGGGATCTTCTCTCTGTTAATATGTTCCCGGCAACAGAAAACAATCGTTCACATGGCACGCTAGAGGCCATAGCGTTTAATTTAATTTGGGGCACAACCCCGTATACAAATAAATACTTGCAAAGACAAACCATTAAAGTAAAATACTTTCATGCCACATTGTGTTGTAAAACCTTACAAATAAGGAGCATAATCGTTCGAGAGTAATCGAGATCCGAACAAGGCCGAAGCGAGCCGACGCGCAACGTTTGAAGCTACGTCATGACTCACGAATCAGGGACTCGGGCGGGCGCGCGTCGAGCCCCGACCGGAGCAAATCCGAGTAGCCGTATAAAATACTTTAAAGTCTTGCAAGTATTTCGGGTCGGCACCTGGTGTACGTACTTGGAAGCAAATACCTGGTATAAAAACCTGGTAGCGTAAATACGTTTCATCCCTAACTTGCACATCAGCAGCAATTAAATAGGTGAGTATTATTATATTAGGTCTTTACCTATGAAATTGCCGTTTTGTATGAAAAAATTTAAACGAATTTTTTTCATGTACAGTACGCGTCAAATAACTTTGGCTACAAATCACTGCGCATTAGTCAATTTTACGAAAAAAGACAGCACTGCGCATGCGCGGCTAGCGATGCAATAGACGAAACTCAGTGTTACGTTTCTATCTCAGTCGCTCGTATACGTCCGATACCAGCTTGTGTTCCGCTCGCACAGTACATACGGTCGTGTCGTGTTTGAATTGTTATAGTTGTGTTTGCATTGTTATTTGGTTGACGTTGTCCTTAGTTTTGTCAAACAAAATGCCAAAACGGAACACGGTTTTACGCCGACAAGCGCGAAAAGTAATTCATAATGTGGTGAATTACATGCAGAAAGAGAAGGACGAAGGCGTGCTTAATTTAAATTGCAAAATTTAATTTTACGTCAGTGAACACTTTTTACGCGATAGTACCTGCGCCGTTGTTAGGAAAGCCTAACTTCAGAGCGGCAAAGTTATTTGACGCGTACTGTATTTTTTATTTATATTAATCGAAGTAATGCCCCATGCAATCAATACATATTTGCCAACACAGTGGCAGTTTATTGATGCCCTTCTTAAAGAAATCAGCTGGACGGGAGGCAACAAATTCTTCAAAAGCATTTTGTACCGGGTATTGAATTTTTTTCCCGTCAAGAAGTTATCCAAATTCTGGAAAAAGTAGTAGTCTGTAGGCGCAAGGTCTGGTGAGTAGAGCGGATGACGGAGAGCTTCCAACCCCAGTTCTTGCAACTTGGAGACCGTCTGCTGTGCAATATGAGGTCGCGCGTTGTCGTGCAGGAGCAGTTCTTCACAGTACACATCTGCAGTAATGCTCACCCCGTTTGGTAAGAAGCTGTGATGAATCACACCGGCGCTAGACCACCAAACAGTGACCATCACTTTTCTAGGGGTAAGTTTTCGTTTAGGGCATTGTTTAGGTGCTGGATCCTGGGATCCAACCAACTTGCTGAGCGCTTCCGGTTATCAAACAGAATCCATTTTTCATCGCAGGTAACAATGCGGTTCAAAATGCCTTCATTTGTGTGTCTGTTGAGCAGTGCAAGGCACGTCTCGACGCGTACTTCGCGCTGGCGATCATTGAGTTCGTGGGGCACCCATTTGTCAAGCTTTTTTACCTTGCCAATTTGACGCAAATGGGCCAATATTGTTTTGACGCTAACGTCGAAAACTGCTGCTAATTCAGCCGTAGATTGTGTATCATCAGCTACCACAATCGCCTTTAATTCGTCATTGTCGACCAAAGTCTTCGGACGACCGCGAGGTTCATTTTTCAGGTCGAAATTTCCAGAACGGAAGCGAGCAAACCAATAACAGATGGTACGTTGGTTTGTAGTGTTAGCTCCGTAAAGGTCGTTGATGTTGCGTGCCGCTTGTGCCGCGTTGCTGCCACGACGGTACTCATATTCCATAATTACTCGAATTTTTAACGTATCCATGATGACGAAAAAGATTGAAATGCGATGAAAATGTAACACTAATCAATAAACAAATGACTACTTTTGGAAAAAAAAATCCATGTTTTAAAATAAAATTAATTTGCAATTAGAATTCTTAGCCAAACAAAAATTATTTTGATTTGAAATGGCCAGTACTGCAGAACGGCAATTTCATAGGTAAAGACCTAATATAAATGTGAAAGTTTGTGAGGATGGATGGATGTACTCGTATGTATTGATGTGTCGCGCAAAAACTACTAGACGGATGAGCTTAATGATTTACATTGCAATAATATTACTAAGCTACAATTTTGCAGTTTCATGACGGGTGCAAGTTCAGCCAGTAGAATAATTATAATTACAGGGTGGAGCAACTGGAAGCAGCTAGTCTAACATCAAAATATCAAGATGTAACAGTCGTACTATAATGACGTAACAATTGTCAAGATGGCAAAAACGACATTTATCGCATTTATCTACAGTGCGTTTCACTTAAGAAGTTCCTTTGCCGTAGTGTTGGCAAAACGTAAAAACAGTGATGCAATATTTTTAGTAATGAAATTACTTAATATTAGTGAGATAAACTGATATTTCGTTACTTTTAACAATTGCCTTATTAATTTGTTTTTTTTTTTTTGGAAACTGTAAAAACAAATTTTGAATAAAGTATAGGACGCTGGGCTCCATTCCTATTGTCCTGCAATTCTTTGAAATACCGGGCCGCCACAATACCTATTGTACCTCTCCATTGACAATTTCCTATTTAGATCTGCTTTATTTTTAATAAAATCCTATTCCCCGTATAATTCTCCAAAAAGTGGTGAGCTACCGTTAAAGTTTCGCCTTTCGGGCAACAATTTTGGCAACTCTTTTTCCCTTCTTTTTTCTGTTGACAGACAGGGGATCCAACATTACGGCAAAGGAACTTCTTAAGTGAAACGCACTGTACAACAGCGCCTTCAAATTCCACGACTATTTTTACTTACCGCACAGACTCTATTAACATCTTAGTAAACATGCGCATTTCGCATAGAAAGAGAATAGAAGAAGCATATCGATGCTTCCGGCAACAAATGTCGTAAACGCCATTTTGGCGAAAATGAGTTAAGAATGCAGCCCTACTTAATTTTTGAAGCTGCGTCGATCTAAAAATGTGAAAAAAATATTCGCCTAAAAAAAATACTTTTACACCCAAAATTTTTACTAGTATAATCAAGATTTTTTAGAAAAGAGGGTATGTATAACTCATATTGCTTAGAACCGAATAACCGTGCAGGTCGTATAATACAACGTACAAACAGCTGTCGGTCGTAAAAACATGAATACATAATTAATTGTAATTACACCCCACAATCATTTTTAAAACGTAAGCTCTGCTGAGAAACAATTGTCGTAATTTCACTTGTCTTGGAGAATTGGTTTGAAAATTGAATAAAAAAAATTGGTACTTTCCGCCATTAACAATAGAGTCGAAATTCGCGTGAATGACTCGGGAAGGACAAAGTAATAAAATTGATTTATGGCCCCGCGATGCGACTCTATTGTTCTGGATCTATCCCGAGACGTCAGTATCTAGAATTCTCTTTGCTCCGCGTATAAATACGAGCCCCCGAACGGAAGTGAGTCAGTTCTGATTTCGACTGCGAACAAGAGCGATCTACCTAAGTGTGCCAAGTGATTTTATCTAACGACCGAGGCGATAGTATACCGGAACTCTAGTGCTAACTGTGATTTGGATTATTGTTGACTGGACTAATTATTTATTTTTTGTGGTAAATAAAGTTCTTTATTGGTAAATCGGCATTTAGTTACCTACGTACGTAACAATACGTTTTAAAAAAATGTCGTGATTATAAAATCTTCTTGAAATCAATGAAACAAAATGATTACTTAACATTTTGAATTATGTCTGGCTGGTTAGGTACGCCGTTGGAGGTAGAACACTATAGAATAGAATAAACTCACTATAAGTAGGCATCTTGTAACAAACGCTTGATTAAATTATACGGGACGATGCCTATAATATACTTACTTAAGTGTATTTTTATACCTTTAGGACCTGCCAGGTCCTAAAGGTATAAAAATTTCGAGCCACGACACAAACAATGATGATGAATGATGATTGATGTACAAAATCCTCTAATGGAAATTTAAGTGATTGGTTTAGACATTTTTTTTACTTTGAATTTGTATTGGTGCCTTGCTTAACCATTATTTTGATTAAACGATGACGGTCAATGAATAAAAAACCTTTTTTAATTATGTCAATTTGTGTTTTATTTTATTGTTTTTATTACAAGTAATGAAAACTCAACTTACAGTCTTAAATTCATTGATTTGCTTCAGATATTTCCATGTTTGTTACATACCATCGCATCAGATCGTGGTGTTTACACTCATTTTTATTTCAGTATATGGTTTTTAAAACCAAACCCAGAACTATTGTATTTAAAAACTGGTGCATACTTCTAACTTCCGTTAGACAAATCGTTCTCCATTGATTTGTTAGTGGTCGTAAATACCAACTTCTTGAATTTTCTTGGGTGTATGTCCAAGCTAACTTTTAAAATAAGGCTTTGACATAAATAGCAATAATATATTATGAAACACCATCGTATTTTACGTATTTCTTGTATAGAACACAATTTTACAACTTTTAAAGTTAAAAAGATATAAGCCAAAAACGAAATTTTTTTTTGTTTTTCGTTGATTACCAAAAGTGCTATTTTGGTGTTTACGACCTTTGTTGTCGGAAGCATCGATATATGGCATTTCGCTTTCGGACATCACTAGAAAAGTCAAATGTTTTTTTGACATTAGTAATGTCACGCCAGCTGTTTTCGCTTCGCGGTTTTTGTTGTGATGGTAAACCTAAACAGCTCAAATTGCGACTTGTTATTAAAAGTTTATATTCTAATGAAATAGTTCTACAAACTGTAAACAAAAGATGACATATTTGTGGACATTTGCACCACAAAATAAAGAAATTTTACAACGTTGTATAAGTGCTGCAGCGCCTCCGGATGAGTCGAATAAATGGTTGCGAAAGTTTGGGCCACAAAACTTAGATTTAATCAACAAAGCTAACGAAACTATCATTGTTAATGATTCTCCAGAAATCGACGAGAGCCCAGCAACGCCCGAAAATCAAGATGAAAGTATTTCAAACGCGATAGACGAGTTACTAGACCAAGAAGTCGATCTCCTTTCAAAGTTCGATTACTTAGTTGAAAAATGCAGAAAAACCCCAAAATTATTTATCAAACTTGCAGAAACTTTACCTACAATTACAGCAGAGAAGTTATTTGAACACATTCTGAACACTGAAGATTTGAACAAGGATTTTTTAGTGGCTTTTTACAAATATTTCCTACACCATTATATAAAACGTGAAAATTCTCGATTTTGTACTGATGTGTTACTTCAAACGTATAATAAATATCCGCAATATTTGAAAATAGCATTAAAAGTTATTTTAAAAGACTTGGAAATTCAAAACAATGTAGTAAATGATTTTATTTTGAATTTAAGTCCAGAAAATCAAACAAAATTTCTAGAAATGATATCAGAGATTGAATTCACTGCTGACGAGTTCTCACATAATGTATTTAACATAACCACAGCATATAAATCTTGTAACAAAACAGATTCTGTTCAAAATTACATATTTTCATGTTTAAAAAATTATTGTGATTCTTGCTGCGGTGACAAACATTTTGGCAAACTGATGTTAGCATTTTTGCAGCATGAAAATAGTTTAAAAAGAGATTTTGATTATATTCTTATGGAAGGGCTCATTGAAAGACATAAGTCACCATTTAAAAGACCGTGTATGTCGGTGTTAAAAGAAATAAAAGATGGGAAATGATTCACTTTTGTTTTATTATTGTATTTTATACAGACACCCCCATACCCAATATACAGGGTTATTTGTAAAACACCGGCAACCTCTCAGGACTATGTTATCAAAATCATAAACAACAACTTTTGTTCTATAACTTTTAAAAATGTATCATATTTTAGTTCATCAGATTATCATACAAAAATTAAAATATTTAAATTGAATGTTCTAAATATTTCGAAATCTATGCGAAGCAAGCGATAGTACAATAACAGAAGGGGTGATGCGCTTGCGTCGCATCAGACAGACGTAAGTAGGTATAGCCAAACATAGAGTTGAAATGTGTTAGCTAGAACAACGAAATGTTGAAGGATTGTTTTTGCTAAACGAATTAATTTTTGTAAAAAGTCATAGAAAAAAAAGTGGTTGTTTATAATGTTAGTAATACAGTCTTGCAATGTTGATAGTGTATTACAAAATAACCCTGTATACTATCACCCCTAACATTATATAAACGCATGTCACACACTCACACATTTACTCACACAAACTCATCTCATCGAGCCTTTTCAGGAAGAACATCGTAAGCGCCAAAAATCCCAAAAAACTGTTTTTACATTGACCGCCAGATCAGCTGATTTTGCATCATATGTCACTTACTTTAGAGTTCAAAGTAGAATTATAACTAACTTTTTTTAACTTCGAAATTTTAATCGTAAGTTACAATCCATTCAGTTTGTTAACGTAACCTCCACCGACTGACAGATCGTAAGTATAGTACCTGTCGCTTACGATATAATACTAGGTTAATAAATTTATTGCAAAAATCCTACTTGACACTTACGATAATAAATAATGCAACGTAAGTTAAATACTTGTCAGAGAAAAGAACCAATTACGCACCATCTGAATGGCAAACTTTGATTGGAAATGCTCGGGCTAACCCTCAAAAATATGAGACAATTCTTTAATAAAATAATGAAATCAAAGATTGGAATTCCTATGCAACAGCCTTCTTACCAAACAAAATTAAAATACAAACAAGCAAGCTGCATAACGCTAGATTTGAAAAAGGCGACAAGTTGTATCTTAAATACGACTATGATGGACCCGAACAAGCTGTTCTGCCCTCGTTAGTAAAAAAGACGCATCTAACATTTTTTCCAGAGTTGAATTATATACATTGCTGGAATCAGGACATAATGGCGCACCTGCCTGTATTTTTTATATTTTGCTAACTTTCTCCAGTGCAGTTTTAACACAAGGAAAAAAGCATTTTTTTACCCGTTTTCGATTTTGTTAGATACTTACGTCTTTTTAACTATTAGGGGCAATGTTGATGTGTCTCTTATATTGAGGTCTCGGCAGAATCAACAAGCTATTCGTGAACCTAAAACTGCTTACACTAGAAAAATTTCCATCTCGAAGGCGAAATACGAAGATTTAAAGAAAATGTGCGAAAAAGGTATCATACCAGAAGTTTACAAAAGAATATCTGGATTTGCCCTGCGATAGAAACACAAGAGATGTTTTACCTGAGACTGATGAAGACGAGGACTGATTTGTGTCTCTTTTTGTATTTTATTTTATTAATAAAGCTTTTGTATTTCTGACTCTTTGCCCTTCTCTGTTTGGCATGGTATTTCATAAAAACAGTTTTAAAAAAAATCACAAAAAAATATTTCTACTATTTTATAATTTTAAGAATTATCGTAATCGACATACTCATATCAGCTCTATCTAATAACTGTCATCAGTTTTACCGTAAGCGACATATGTATGTGATTATAGAGTACTGAGTCAAATCTTAACATTTGTATTAGTAGAGAGGTGCCCTTAAAATACTAAGTAACAATTTCAAATTGATGCTATAAATATTTTGAGAAATATTTAAAAAAAACCTTCTCCTGTAAAATATGCAAAATGGCGGTTACGATCTTTTTCCTAAAAAGACTCGCCATGTACCTTACAAGTGTTTATCTAGTTTCACCTGTCCCGATATTTTTGTCTGTCATCAAATCTTGTAAAATAAATTTGACTTCCCAGTTACCAATTGCTTTTTCTTAACGAGTATTAATTATATGGGTACACCCAGCTATAAAAGCTTGCTATGAAAAAATGATTTACATTAAAAGCTTGTTTTATTTTCCTTTTTTCTATTTACTCTACTAATTATTCCGGTTATTTTACAATGTATGTTATGTATGACGAAAGTGACTACCCTCCATGACACAGGAAATCCTAGTGTGGAGAATACTTAGTGTATTTTATTATATTACTAGCTGTTCCCAGCGGCTTCGCCCGCGTGATAGCAGAAATTTATCCCAAGGGAACATACTTCCGGGATAAAAAGTATCCTATGTCCTATTCCAGGACATGGTCTACCCGTGAACCAAGTTTCATCAAAATCGGTTTTGCCATTTAGGCGTGAAGGCGTAACAATCAAACAAACAAACTCACTTTCGCTTTTATTGTATTCGTAAGGATGCTCTTTTCCTGGACAATAAAGGATTTATTATTATACAACTCACCATTGAAACATATTCTCAATATTTATTTCCTAGCTTTAATTAAAATAATAGAAAAACCCTGACGCATAAAATCTATAATAAAAAACTTTTTACAAAAAAAATTAAAACGACTTCTAAAAGTACAAAATAACTTTAATTTCGGAAGCCGGTGTTTCTATAATAGTTTAGTCTCTTCGTTATTTAACACCGACTTCCAAAATTAAAGTTATTTGATACTTTTCAGTGATTTTTATCATTGAAGTCAGTTATATTTTTTTTGTAAAAAGTTTTTTTTTATTTTACACTTTTTAGTTATGGTACCACCACTAAAAAGTACCCCTCAGTCAAACTTAAATACCTTATAGTCAGAGCGCATCTCATAACGGTTCTAATAATCCCAAACACGGTTAGATTACATTAATTTACCTTTCGGCTTCATCATCAGATCAGTTCGATATATCCTCTCCCCCTCTTCTTTCAAACAGTCATTAGACTAGATGCTGGAGAGGGAAAGGATATATCGAACTGATCTGATGATGAAGCCGAAAGGTAAATCTTTTAATCAGTCATTAGACTAGATGCTGATAATCCCGGCTGTAGCATCAGGCCAGATTTATGTCAACATTGCAATGAACTTAAAATTTAGTCCTGTTTAAAATGAGCCCAAACACGACTACGGTGCTGTAATTTCAAGGTTTGTACTTTTTCTGATGCTCCTGGCTTCAGCATCAGGTCTCTATGTACTTCGGTGTTCTTTATTAGCAGTACGTTTATCCACACATCGAGCCGTTTTCAATGAGCCTAAACTCGATATATCTGCTGTTTGTTGTCGAGGACTTAGGTACTCTGCAGACTATCCTGACTGCAGCATCAGGTCATGACTTGATGATCATGAGACCAAATGTGGCAAATGCCCTATCAAACATCAAAACAATTTACTAAAACAGTCCTTGCCTGTTCGAGTAACTTCTTACTGTTAAGGAGTTGTACCTTCCATCATCAGCCCAGCTACCTGAGATGGTGACGACCATACGCAAACACACAAGATACTTCATAAAATATGCGAAAATCAATAAGTGAGCCTATAAAATTTGAAGGTTGCCCTCGATTTCTCCAAGATCCCATCATCAGATCCTAATTTGGTGACTTTCGAACAAAAAAAGAATTTTGAAAATCCGTCCACATTTGGCGGAGTATTCGACGAACAAACATACAAAAAAAAAAAAAAAACATACAAACAGCCGAACGTAGTACCTCCTCCTTTTTGTGAAGTCGGTAAAAATTAAACCGACTTCAAAAAGAACAAAATAACTTTAATTTCGGAAGTCGGTGTTTCTATAATAGATACCTAATCTTGTCTCTTCGTTATTTAACACCGACTTCCGAAATTAAAGTTATTTTGTACTTTTTGAAGTCGGTTTAATTTTTTTTGTAAAAAGTTTTTTATTTTTCACTTTTTAGTTCTGGGCTGGGCAAGGAATTTGACTGATTTTGCCATCGATACGCTAAGAAAAAGAAGTTATGGTAGCACCACTAAAAAGTACCTAGCCTTCAGCTAAACATAAATACCTTATAGCCAGAGTGCATCTTATAATCTCAAATACGGTTATATTACATGAATTTACCCCCTCCCCCTTTTCTTTTAGTCAGTCATCGACTACACGTATAAACAAAGCAATTTTACTTGTTACGACAATTCTGCTATGAGTCTATGAGGAGTTCTGTTCCATATCTTCGAAGTTCATGATCAGATCATAACAATATTTCTATGGGACCAACTTGGAAGCATAACATTTCAATCAAAAAAAAAAATTTCAAAATCGGTCCATAATTGACCGAAATATCGGTGAACATCATACAAAAAAAAAAAAACATACATTCAGCCGAACATAGAACCTCCTCCTTTTCGAAGTCGGTTAAAAAGTAAAAGAACTGGTTAGCCCTTCAGATACCGTCAATTAGAGACACAATAGTAAGACAATAGATGCGCGGCCACCGGTGGTCGCTTGGGGATTCATGAAATAAGACGAGTCTAATGAGCCCAAACTCGACAGGTTTACTAGTAGGCATTCCAAGGTCCATCGGCCACTTTCCAGTGCTAGCATTAGGTCTTCGTCGTGAGAAACGAACAGATCTATTTTCAAAATAAATCTAAATAAGCCGAAACTGGATGGGTTCATTAATAGGCATTCCAAGACTCTTACCTCTGACCTCTATCATCAGACCAGCTTGATAGCGTCGGCATGTAGGTGTAGCGACATCTATAACGCCCACATAAGAACTACGAAGAAAATACGAAATCCTGCATCGCGCAATCAAAGTTCTCCGCGCGATTTGAATATATACGACAGCCCGATACCAACTATCGGGCAGTCGTCCACCAGATTATAATACCTGTTTGGTCGGAGGAACCTCCCTTTTCAATGGAGGTATGTGGGACTACTCTCTGTTCCGCCTACCTCCAAATAGATACATACAGAGCCCGATCTAGGGGAAGGTAAGTCGGGCATTTGCCCAGAGCGGCAAATCTTCCAACCTAGCCATTCACCTAGCTATCCACACCCAAGTTAGCAGGTAGAGAATTTTATGTGCCACCTTCCAACCTACTGTGGAAATATTTAAGTACTAACTGCTCCCAGCGGCTTTGCCCGCGTGATAGCAGAAAATTAACCCAAGGAAACATACTTCCGGGATAAAAAGTATCCTATGTCTTATTCCAAGACATGGTCTATCCGTGTACCAAGTTTCATCAAACTCGGTTTTGCCATTTAGGCGTGAAGACGCAACAAACAAACTCTCTTTCGCTTTTATAATATTAGTAAGGATTTTACTCAACTGAATTATTATAGTTTAACATTCCTCAACATAACTAACTGATGACTTACCTATATGGTTAGGCCGCCATAACCAACAAGCGGACGGTGGTCACTCACACATTCCCCGCGCGCTTGTAGTAGTGCAACCGATTCGAGCGGTTGTTCGAAACTTTGCCTCTGTACGGTTTATCTACTCATATGCCATAATTATGGCAGTAAGTCCCCTCTTTGAGGCGTGGCTGGAAAGACCTCACGGCGTCGTCACCCGCGAGACGCAGACCCTCACCGGACATGGCCAGTTCGGGAGGTTCATGCACCGTATTCGTGCGGAAGTGGTGTCCGAGCGCTACGAGTTATAGACGAACAGCTGTACGAGTCGCGGATTCGATGCCTGAATGAAACGAATATTTGTATGGCCTACAGCAGCCATAAAATAGTTCTTCTGATGTATTGTGTGAATTTACATGTTTATGAACGTTTTCCGAAACAGAAATAATTGTTAGCGTTTTGTAGCGAGTGACCGACAGACACCGGCGTCAACCATGTGTAGCGAGTCCATACAAAATGTGTGAAAGATCTACTTAGAAGAAATATTGTGTGCAGCGGTGGCTCGTGTGCGGCGACCCTAGATTAAAATAATAAGATCGATTGCCATGTTGTGAGTTGTGTTGGAGATGTGCCGTTGGCGGACATCTGGTAATATTGCTGGCAATATTGCCTCCAATATTGCAATATGCTCGGCAATATTCCCACTTCACGGCAATATTGCTGGCAACGGCACATCTCTAGTTGTGACGGCACGTCATACTTCATTACGAAAGGTGGAAAAAGAAAATTACCTCAGAATCCAGTTCTTCAATAATTCTGCTCATATCAGATTTCTTCAATTTTGCCCAATTTCTTACAATTTTACAGTGACATGACGTCACAACATGGTAATCATCACACGCCGTATAAACTTAACAGGGCTTATAAATAAATGAAACAAGTAAATATTTCCAAAACGGTATATTATTAATCAGTCGAAATGGTTTATTTTAATACCCGAAATGATAACAGTCAAGATTACAACAGGGCATACAACGTTTGTAGACTATAGAAATTATTTGATAGCTTAGGAAGTACAGGGAAGACACAATAACAACTCAGTAGGATTCAGTTTTTGAAGTTGTACTGTTAATATTGGTTAAAATAAATTTATAAAGTTAATATTGGTTAAAATGAAATTATAAAGTTGATTTTCATTAGCAAATTGTTAACATTTTTTCTTGTAGTCGATATTGGCAGAAAAAAAATATAAAAAAAGAAAAATGATGAGGTAAAGAGGTAGGTAATGAGACAAATATTGTCATGCCAAACATGCAAAATAATTGAGATTAGTATTGTCTGTTTTATTCCTTTTGTTATTTTTTTTTTTTTTCCTTTTAAACTGTTTAAATGATTGCTATAGTACCTTTTCAAAAACTAGTGTGTAAAAAAAAAACCACTAATTGTACATAAAACATGACCACCATTTTGAGCTTCTGTACTATTTAAATTAAACAAAAAAGTTAAAATATGGAGTGAAAAGTTTATACTTATACAAAAAAAAAATTGAGATCGGTAAGTAAATATTGCACTAACATTTTATTTAAAAATTAAAATGTTATTTTTCCGCTGGTATGAAGTTATTGCTTAAGACAGATTTCTACTTCTATAAGAAAAATTATGATAATTTTACAGACAAATAAAATTAATATAAATGGAAAAAATGTTAATGAAGAATGAAAAACTTTTTTCTAATTAATTAAAACGGTTAATGATTGAATGTTAATGGAAAAATAAATTATTACTAGGTCAAGTCAAAAAAAACCTCCAAGTAAGTATTTTTCTAGTATTCCTATAATCTACAAGTGCTGTACTATGATATGAACACGTTTTTGGGATCACAGATTTCACTCAAAAGGCCAAAGCATGCGATGGCTTTCAAAAAACGATGACTTATTTACTAAAAAAAAAAACCTTTTATACATTTCAAAAAATCATAGACTGGAAATGGTAGGATAGAATAATTACATTTTTTTTCACATTATTTAAATTTAAGAATTAATATTATGGTGTACACTTTTGAATATTACCGAAAATAGTAGTTTTTTAAAAGTCACCGCACAATTAATTCCAACAACTATTTTTTAACAATGTTTTTTTTTCCTAATAACAGTTTTAATCACAGTAGTGCTACTAAGGACAATTTAGTAAGTTTTCACTAACGCTCTATGGAACACATTTTTGCCTCATTTGCAAAGGGTAAATTTATTGAATGATTTTATAATTTAAATCATGATTTGATCAATATGATCATGTGTGAGCAGTAACAGGCAGTCAACTTTGCTATGATTACACCATTGAATTCTCAAACGACACTTTTGATGTTTGTGGCAAAGTAATAAAAGCCACTAGTTAGTAGGCAGACACAGTAGCGTAGTTAGGCGTGGGCAAAGTGTGCTTTGGTTGAGCTTTTGTGGCTTCGCACAAGCGAGGGCTCTCTAAGGAAGGTTATTTTTATTGCTAGGCTCGTGTTTGACCATTATTTCACCTGATGGTAAGCGACACTCACAATGGTCCGATAAGGACTAAATGCGGAAACCAGACCACAAAGAAGAAAGACGGTAAGCAACGATGTGGTCGGACACCAGGTTGCAACAGACGTTGTCTCGTTTTAGACTACGAAAGAAACAGGCCTCGTTGTTGCGCCTTCTCCCACGTCTAAATTAGTTCAAGCTACCCTCTAAATAGACACGATCTTTTTCTGTGGCTAGAACCCTTAATACATCTTTAAGAGACAAAGTGTGACAAGTGAAAGCTCCAGGAAAGCATGCGTAATTCAAATTGGCTATTTCATGAAAAAGCCAGTAAATGGGGTTAGCTGATCTGAGGGGTTGTATTGATGATATAATTATAATAATTCCGTAAATAAACAAGTACTACGGCCGCTTATCATATTTTAATCAACATACAACTTCAAGTGTATATAAATATTAATTTTAATTATTTAAGTTTATTTTATAATTTAATTAGTTCCAAATGTAAAATTTACCAAAATAAAAATAAGAGAAATAAAAAAACATACAACTTCACATTGACCTGTGACACGCAAATAACTTAGGAAAAATTTGAGCATTTGAAAATTGATCATTTGAATTTGATGAAAATTTGAATTTCGTGGACTCCTGGAGCAGTCACTTTAGCAGCGACTTTAAATTGAGTAGCGTTTGAGAATTCGGCCTTAAAAGATAACTTATACATGCTAGGCCCAGCAGTAGTACAAAAGAATTACGCATATACCCTGAAAAATAACCAGTGCAATATTCTCTCCACAAAATAGTCTGATTATGAAATGCCAAAGCAGCCTTAAAAGATGTCTTATACATGCTAGGCCCAGCAGTGGTATGAAAGAAGTACGCATATAACCTGAAAACTAACCGGTGCAATATTCCTCCCTAAAAAATAGTCTGATAATGAAATACCAATGCCATTAGTATAGGATCTGATGCGACGGAGACTCACATCTAGTGATTGAAGCCTTGGCAACATAGGCAGTTGATTATGGGCCGCCAAAAAACCACAAAAAAAAACCAATAAAAGGCTCAGTAGAAACAAAAATATTCTGAGTTTTGTTACAAATGGATAAAAAACTTTTTTTTTTGAGCGGGAAACGTTAACATTTAAAAAATCTGCGAGATCAAGCAGCGCGAAATATGGACACAAATGGCACATTTTGCGTACCACGCCGCACTAGACCAATAGCAACAGCGGAAAATAGCGCGTCACACGGCGCGAGTAAATTTTTACCACGAAAAAAGCTGATTTTTTTCCATTGAGACAGCGAGTGACACGCGTTTATCAGTCAGCAGTTAACCACAAACGGTTTGAGGGCCTCCACCACATGGTCTGCCTTTGGGCCGCCGAAGTCTAAATCCGGCGTTTTTCACATCTATTTATAGACGATGAAAAAAATATGATTCCACACCACGCAGCGTGTCACAGTTAAACAAATACTTTAGCCTAGAATTTACCAAAATAAATCATCTTCAACGGCATATGTGTTAGTCAAACTCGGTATTAATTAACCGACTTCTAAAAAAGGAGGAGATTGTCAATTCGGATGTTTGTATTTATTTTATCTGATATAAACTAGTACTTGACTGCGATCCCACCTGATGGTAAGCAGTGATGCAATCGTTGATGGTGAGGCGCGCTAGTTTATTAAGAGCCTATTCACTCTAGATTTTTATGATTGTTCGCGCATAACTACGTCGCTTGCCAACCGATTTGAAAACAAAAATTGTAGTAAAGGGTATACAGCCCAAATGATCCAATAGTCACCAAGTTGGGATCTGATGATGGAATCTTGGCAAAATCGAGAGAACTCCTGAAGGTCAATTCAATTTTTTAGTGGAGTCGGTTATTTTTTTTTTTATAAACGGTTTTTTGGAAAGGCGATGTTAGCTAAATCAACTGACTGCTACTACTCAAATTAATGCTTACATGTGTTGCATACTTTATTTATTATTCTTAATGTATTATGATGCTACGTTCTAAATACCTACTAAAATGAGCTATTAATTTATTTGGACCGAAATTAAATTGGTTTCACAAGTTCTAATGTTCTCTAGAAGGTAATTGACAAGAGTTGAAAGGGTGTGAAACTGCGATATTTAAAATTTAGCAACAATATTTGTTGAGAAGTGAACACGGTTTTTTTTTAAAGAGTATTTTAGAATTATTAAGGGAAGTTTTTTCGTAATAAATAAGATGGCGCCGAATCTTTTGGACTCTGACTAATAATTATATTGATAAGATTTAAGCCTTTTAACAAGAGATTTTAGGGATGTGTATATTGCTTGACAGTACTAAAATTAAATCTATTTTGGTTGTGATTTTTTAATGTAATTTTTAGTTTTTAACCAGTTTCTGTAAATAAATTTTCGATGCGCAACTAATTAAACTGAGATTGGGTTCTGATAACTCATTGAACTATCTGATGAATTTGACTGATCGTCCGATGGATGCGAAAGACTTATGTCTAGAAGACGTCTTTCGGTTTAAATTATGATGAATTCACTGAAGGTAGCACAGCACCTACCTTCGAATACATCGTGTATTCATTTTTTAACAATTTTCGTCCAGAATTTGAGTCAGCCTCCAAAAAAGCGGCGCCATTAAAAGATTGCTTTTCACAAATTTAAGTTAAATTAGTAAGTTATTTTTACTTGAATTACATTACGTTACACATACATAGATTACTTCACTAGACACTAGACAGATATTCCTTACAATAATTATTTTTTTGTATTTTTTTTTTTCATTTACTTTATACTAAGTTAGCATAATTATATGAGTTTATCTTTTATTTAAATTTAATACGTAATTGCAATGGAATAAGTGTATCTAAGTTTAAATCTTAACATTTCACAACTGTTTTTTTTTTATAATTTCGTTTGTAAGTGCAGATTTTTTAACTCTGAAGTTATATTGCGTAAAGTGTCTTTTTTAATCAATTTGTGTATAATTATGGTAAATTTTCTGGTCTTCTACGAAGCATAATATCAATATTAGTACACGGTTACATATAATTTAAAGTACTAATTAATCTAGCTTAGTATAGGCGGTTGCGAAATGGCGAAAAACACGAAAATAATTAAGTAAAAATAAGAAAAACTATATTTCAATGTTCTGATATGGTTTACAAAAAATAAATTTAAATCTATCACAGTTTTGTATAATTTTTTTTACTTTGTTACTACAAAAAAATCGGTAGGTAGGTAACGGAAAAAAAATACCCAATTTCTATCACAGCAGGGAGTGGATTTTTCTTATTTTTACCAAATCGTAATTTTTTCTGGATAACAACATTTCATTTGGATTAAAAATGGCATCAAAAATCAGTCTTTTGAGTTTTTTTTTTCTAAATTGAGGCAATTTGAGATCAGTAATGATTTGCTATTGACTAAATACGAAATAGCTCCTTTACTGTATGAAGGAATTAAGCACAACCGTTTTTTTTAAGACCTACATACTAAATTATACACACAGAAAAAATACATTTTTGGAATAAAATTTTAAGTAATTTGCTGTCATTTTTCATTGACGCTTCCAAAAACTTTAGGCCCGAAAAGAAAGCCGATTATCGATGTTTCGAGAATGTCCGACTTTACAACTACAAGCCAAACAGTTTTGTTTTTATTCCTTCCGTTAGCAAGGAGCTTTAAACAAACATAGAAAAATATTATCTTAAACACTACATGTTATTACAAAAAATATTGCCAGTTTTTAAATTACGGAACACACAACCTACTTTTAGACATAGATGAGTAAAAACGTGGAAACATTAATCCGACTTCAAATGTAAAATAATGATTTATATTTCGAAATAATAATATAATCGAAATAAAAAACTAAAAAAACGACATTAATAAAAAAATAAATAAGAGTTCGTTCAAATTATTAAAATAGAAAAAAAAAAAACATAAAAAAATAAAATCAGTCTGTAATACTTCGCAAAGTGTTTTCTATTTTTCTTAAAATTAAGATTATAGAGGCGTTAGTTATAATATGCTTATTTTTATGTATTATTATCCTATTATTACGCACAAGAGCTAAGTTACGCTAAGTTAAAAAAAAATGATGTAAAAAGTCTTCTAATAACACCCTGTTTTTGAGAAATGCCTTTGGAGTAGTCGCTTTTTCTTTGTAAATAAACAAAAAAAGAAAAAAAAATGTTTTATTAATTCATTTTAATTTCAATCCTTTTCAAACTATCATTCTCATTTTAAAAATATTTTCATTTTGGCTGCCAGCAGTTTTTAAATGTCTTTTTTTATAACTTAAGACAACTAGAGATAAAAAAAAAACTGAAATAGATTTTTTTATTGTTCTATTTTAAAATCGATATGCTTTGGTAACAAATAATAGCAATCTGACCAGCAAATGCTACGAATGCCATCTTTTTTTTTCACAATTTTTACGAAAAAGCGACAACTTCGAAAAACAAACGGTTTTTATTTCGCTATAATTGTAACAATGGACAGACAGAATTATTTGAACACAATCTGTACTAACGTGAGTCCATGAGCACCTTTATATTTAATTTTTACTAATTAATAATAATTGCTAATCGTCGATTTTTGTGGACACAAAAAAGACAAGGAATAAGTATAAAAATATGTAGATATTCATTTTTTTTGTTGTAAAAATGATTTTAAAGTAAAAGTAATAGATTTAAAATGTCATTGGATAGGATTGTTTTGCAAAAGAGCCGATTATACATTTTTTTTTTGTAAACTTAAATAAAATTCTACGTATATTCACTCAATTTTTTGTTTTATTTTTTTTAGCTTTACTTTTTTTCAGATATTTGTAAAGTAACGCTAGCTTAAACACTATAAACAAGTTTACTTAAGAGAAAAGCTCATAATTATTGCAATAGTCAGCTCTTTCGCATAATATGCTAAGAAAAACACACATGCATACATGCTTATACATTCGTCCAGAAAATCAGATATGAGAAGAATAGCACAGGAAAAATACTGACCTATCATGAATGTACGAAGAAGGAATTAGATAATGAAATTGTTACCAGGTCCTGCCACATATTACTCTTCTTCACACTCCATCATTTCATACATTTTTTCTTTGCGCTCTGCATGTATTTCCTCAGCACAATGAGCCATTAAAATAGACTCTCCAACGATATTATTTTCAAAACACAACGAGCAAGCGTACACCGCATCTCCAAAGCAAACGATTTTGTTCTCATCACGGTACATGGTCATCGGATTAAGGACGGTACTCGGTTGAATTTCTTTTCCCATTGCAACACACTTCTTGATGTAAACGCTTTTGTAAAGAAAATGTATTTTCTCGCAGTGTTTTTGGCATAGGATGTGTTTGAGCAAGCCATCTTCATCGTGTTCAGTGGTGTCGCACGCTGGGCAGTAGAAAGAGATTGAGTTCTTCGATTCATCGCTGTTGCCTGTTTCACAGTGTATCTGTATGCTGTGGACCTGTACGTAGAAAGTTATGCGTTCAACCGCGGGCTTCTGCTGTAGACTATTGAAGAGAGTGGAGTCATCAAAACTGTTGTAGCTTATGACCTGATCAAGGGACTCAGAATAAGCGGAGAGAGTAGTAGAATCTAAGCTGAAGTTGCCGATTGATGAGGTTATGGACTGATTTGAGACATCTTTTGTAGTCAGGCCAGAATCTGACTCACTTGGAGAATGATGGTGGCAGGTACAGCCACATTTATGGGGTGATCCATCATCAGTTTGGTCTGACTGAGTGACCGTTTCATCAAAATCAGCCTCCTTAAATAAGTTGAGAAGGGCATCTCGGTAATCAGGAAAATCAAAGTGTTTCATGCGTTTCTTGTTGGAGATTTTCATGTTCTTGTGCATTCTCTTTCCCTTGTGAAGATTGAAGGTGATGCTGCGTTTCATCATGGGCTTGACTCTTGTCTTAGGCCCTTGAATCTGTAAATAAATCCCCATAAAACCATCCAAGCAGTGTTTTAAAGATTGAAGTTGCTTGCGGAACTTGTTTTTCGTAGCCATGTCTTCTTTCTCCATAATAATGCTCCAGGATTCTGTTGGGCTCTCACGTTTGACGTTATCCATATACGTGACCTGCCCCAACATCTTTGGTATGTTAGAAACATCAGTCCCAGGTAGGGCAGTGACAATAGATCTGCCGTTAAAGATCTTAGAGACTTCAATATGGAATTGGAATTCTGACAGAAGTTTTTTCAAAACACATTCCACTTTTTCAAACTTCATTTGGTAGTTCAGGAGCAAAGCGAGCCGTTCTTCCTCATTACGGTCTAGTTCAACATCACCGAATGACTCCGGAGTAGTTGAAGGCACCAGCTGGTTTTCACAACGAGATTCAACTTTCCGGCACATTTTTACTTCTAATTCCTCATCTTCTTTTACAGAGATGTCCGTATCAGAGCATTCAGACAACGATTCTATATCTAACTCCTCTTCTGACTCCAATGAGATATCAAACTCGAAAGATTGGCTGAAGTTTAACTGTTTGAACTTTTGGCTGAATAGATCTGCACTTTTGCTATCTAAGTTGATGTGTGTTGGAGTATTTTCGATGCAAGGATTGCCTGTTTGTGACAGAGATTCGTTCATGGACTGGCTGGCTTTTCTTACATCTAGTTTTAAATTTCGAGTTTTGGTTCTTCGACTCTTGGTGCCAACTTCAATGTTAAGAAGGTCGGTATCAGATAACGAACCTTTTTTCATGGAGAATTTTTTCACTGTTTCTGGCAACTTCAAACTAGCAGTATAATGTTTTGATGTAGAATCAGGTTCTATAGACTGGAAATCCATGCTTTGCGATGGTTCTTCCGACATGAAATGCTCATTTGTAGGCTCTCTGGTATAACCTTCAGGAGTGGGTTGATCTCCAGATTTTGAAAAATACGATATATTTGAAAACATTTTTCGTATAGAAAACGCCATATTGGTAGCGTATTTTTACTCTTCGACAGCAATAATAACGTTTCTCCAGTTTACAGTTACTCTAACAACCTGTTAGACAATAAAAATCTAACTTTATTTTTGTAACAAAGAAATGCTACAGCGAATAAATAATTGATTAATTTACCTTCTGCGATGTCTGTGCGGCTGGTTTACCACTAATTTAGATGCTTTATGTCATATTTGAGAAATAAAAAGTCATTTTTACCACGATTACCCTCAAATTACGATTAAAATTATAAATATTTTGGCAAAACAAAAACTTATTTGACAAATTGTAGAACTACTCTGCGTATAACTCGATGGATTTGTATGATTCAAAGCTTTGTAGTATCATCTAATTTTGGCGCTAGTTGTCTTGAATGTTATAAGCATTTGTGAAAATGTACGCTTTTTCTAGGAACTTCCATGTTTGATACGGTAATACGTCAATATTTATGTTGCTAGCATAAGGATGACGAAAGCTATGCTACGGTTTGTTAAACGGAAACTTTAGGGTAAAATATGTAATGAAAAGTTTCACTGCTTTTAGTTTTAGATTAATACAAATCTTTGGTCTTGCTAGCTGATTATGATAATGATCCCCCGTCGTAACTAAGAACTGCCAGAGCCATTGGTTTTAACGATGAATGAATTTCTAACCATTACGATCGGTTTAGTTTGGAACACAGATCACAGAGAGTAATGTAGTTTAGAACTTCTATAAGCTCAACAACAAACAGTTTTCAAAGACCGTTTTTTGTTCTGCAACGGAACAACCGTTTTCCACCCTGCTACCAAACACAAACCAGTCTTCGAATTACTTTATGCGAATTATTATCTTACTGGTTAGGAAATAAGTTTGAGAATGTATTAATTCACTTATCAAAATCGTCACGTGAATTCTATACTCTAACCATTTTACCATTACGATCGGTTTAGTATAGAACTCTTAATTAGCTGTGGGCGTTTCAACAACGAACAGTTTTCAAAGACCGTTTTTTGTTCTGCAACGGAACAACCGTTTTCCGTCCTGAGACTAAACACAAACCAGTCCTCGAATTACTTTATGTGAATTGTAATCTTACTGAGAAGGAAATAAGTTTGAGAATGTATTAATTCAACTATCACATTCGTCATGTTGTTTCAGTTCTTGCATAAAAACACTAATTTTACTCTAGCACTCTTAAACCGTCCCCAAATTAGTTGCGACAATTAACGTTTTCTCCAACTTTAATCGCTCAACGATAGCTTTGTCTTCAAACCAGTCGCGAACGCGACGAGGACCGTTTCTGTCGTCGCAAGATCGGTTGCGTTTCGTCGGTTAAAAAATCGACAACGATTCACCACTACTTCTAAATAATTTCTAGTTGTTTCTAGCATTCTAAATTTGACACTAGTTGTCCAAAGATTTTATATATCCTACTAGATATACAAAATCTTTGCTAGTGCCACACTAAAACAAAAAAACTGTTTTGGTAACATTATGGAAAAAAACGTTTCTTTATCTTTACACAACTCAACCCACTGCATTATTTTGTGGCGTTATAAATTCAAGTAAAATCGATCGTATTTCCATGCTACATAAGGATATAATTATATTATACCTACATAATTTAAGAGTATCATTATGCTTTATTAGTTTACCTTACAGACCTTACCTTTGTAGAACTTCCAAGTCCTTTTTTGCTTAGAGTATATAGAAGTGTCTTTGCTTTTTTGTGTTAAACGAAACGTTACGCCACCTGTCAAAACAAAATTATCTGTTTTGCTGTACACTCCACTCCACGTTATAATTTTGTTAAAAATTAGCTGTAAATGCAATAATAAACAATGAAAACCATCATAGACATTGACTCGTTGCGCACGGAGCATGAATCTGACGAACAATGGGAAGTGAGGCGCAATTTCATGGAGGAACATAAAGAGGACTTCGAAGAGGGCGAACTCATCACTCTAGCACAACTGTTTACTAACATCGAGTTTTTGGGATGTCGGTATGTACCTATAGAAGCTTTGGATATTATCTTGGTTGAAGCTTTAGATATAAGCTTTAATGTTAACTCTAAGAAGAAACTGCAAATAGCTACACTCCCTCTATAGTTATGCTGCTTGCCTTACTTTTTTTTTTGGCCTGTAGTTTTACGAATAGTGACAAATGCTTGCACAGACTGGACAAGTCCACTCGTACAGTTCTTTTCTCAAAAAAAACATCTCAGACTCTAATCTGCAGGGTGCTCATGTGATTTGACCTCTGAGTTTCTTCTCTGGGTAGTCAGCTATGAAACACCGGCTTTTGTTTAAACTGACAAAATTGGTGTGATATCATTTATCAATACCAGCAATTGTATACTGCTCATCATTTCAGATGATAGATGTCCACTGTTGGACATAGGCCCTCCCAAGTATCTCCATAATGAATGGTGTATGTCACATCCATCTGATACTACTCAATGTATTTAATTACTAGAACCCTATTACTACTCAAATGATGGTAAAAGGACCTACTTTAGATACATTGGTGATCTTCAACACTGGCTTGTAGGCAGGTTGTAAAAGCTATGCCATCCATAATGAGAAGCCTGGACAGAGGCAGCCTGTCCTTGGTGGTAGGAACACCATACTGCTTGCTACATAAACACTTTCACACAACAGGCATTATGGATATGATGATGAAGTAAACTGCAGTGCACATTCTCCTTGAGTGCCAAGGCATCACTGAATTCCCTCCTAAACACTCTGAATAATCTGAAAGGCCCAATATTCTGCTGGAGAGGTAGGTTGAACAAAATGCTATACTGCACCTGATAGTTAAAAAGACATATTTAATAAAAAGTAAAAATGGATAAAACAATGTTTTAATGAATGAAACGGGAAATCGGGCCTTTATTCCTTGTGTTAAAACTGCACTGAAGAAAGTTAGCAAAATATAAAAAAATACAGGCAGGCATGCTGTTTTTTCCTGATTCCAGCAATGTATATAACTCAAATCTAGAATAAATGCTAGATGTGTCTTTTTTACTAACGGGGGCAGTACTGCCCCTGATAGTTAAAAAGATGTATCTAACAAAAACGAAAACGGATAAAAAAATGTTTTAGTGAATGGTTTGCGTCTCTTTTTATGGTATTCGAAAGGTGATCTTATGAAAAAATCACAATTTTTAGGCGTAATGTCAAGCCTATATACAACTTGACCAACCCTGACTCATACGATTTGTTGTCCACAGATACCCGGCAGCAACAATGAAACGTATAGCCAAGCTTTCAGAGAAGGTATCAGCAAAGTACAGGGAAAGTAGGAAAAATAAACTAAAACGGACATTTGTACAAGCGAGCGATGCAGCTGAACAGAAGGCTAAGAGAACCTTCACTAACAAATAAGTAGAATAAAATTATTGTATGAATCGTGATGTGAATAAATGGTTTTTAGGTGTGACTAAGTTGGTGTTTTATCTAATCCTTGAGCCAGTTTGGCTCTGTGTTCTGCCAGTCTGGCTCTGTGTTCTGCCAGTTTGGCTCTGTGTTCTGCCAGAATGCAAACGCTGACGCAGCGCGGAAAACTTAATTATAAGAACTTCTTTGGAGTGTCCAGTGTTAACGTGGGCTCGGGAAGTAGCGCGGGTTGATCGACGAGGGACGCGGAAAAGGTGTAGGTTTGTATCTTAAATGTCTGCAACTGGACAATAATCTGGCGGCACGGCGGTGCCCCCGCCAAAGACGGGCCAAGCTCAGCGCAAGGGCACTACCTACCTTTTCTCGAAGTGTTTCGTCGTTTTTTTGAACCCCCATAAAGTTGGTTTCTATAAAATTTTTTACTGATATGTAGAATTTGTGAAGATAGTGTCGGTAGAGTTAGGCCGTGTAGATTCAGAAGCGAGCCAAGCTTCTGAATCATACATGAGATCTGATATCTTTTTAACAGGGCAAACCTTATGTGGTTGTCTTGGCAACATTTTACATGAAATGTTTTTGGTGGGATTTAAAATAGTCTCGATCACACAACAGAACACAACACACACACACAGAACAGATCTATGCTTTGGAAGGTGTAACTAGATTCATCTTTTTGGACTGTCCCAACTCAATAAGCAAGAGCCTTTAAATATTCCCAGTGCTGGGACTCAGGCCTCCTACCCTATTAGAGGAAATGAGGAAACTACCACGCGGTCTGGGTCAGTGTGGGTTGGTGGCTGCTGTGTCTTCAAATGTTTAATTCTTGGACATGTTAGTTTCCTCACGATGTTTTCATATACTGTTTTGATCACTAAGTAATTCCCCTGTCTGTGTTTGAACACACTACCTACAAGTCGCGGTCGTTACCACTGCACTTTGAAATACCTGTCACTGGTATAATTGAAATAAATTATTCGAGTTTCATAAATAAAAGATAATTTTATTTAAACTATTTATTTATTTATAAAAAAAAAACTATATTTTAATGATAATTTATACAATCATTTAAACAACTTAACATACTATTTTATTTATAATAATAATTAAATCTTCATAGAACCTACTTCTGTTGATTTCATGTTTATAGATAAATCTATATCTCTGCAATTCGAATTAGAAAATAGACTTGTTCAAAAATAACTTACAAAATATCATTATAAGTATGAAAATAAATTATTCATTTATATACAGGGTTATTTGTAAAACACTGGCAACCGCTCAGGACTATGTTACTAACATCATAAACAACAACTTTTGTTCTATGACTATTAATTTATCATAATATTTTAGTTCATCAGATTTTCTCATACTTAAATAAAAATATTTTTTGTCTATGCGAAGCAAGCAGGATCAATCATTGTGGCGGAACTAGGGGAAGGCCTATGTCCAACAGTGGACGTCTGTCGGCTGAAATGATGGGTGATGCGAAGCAAGCTATAGTACAATAGCGAAGGGGATCGGGGAGGGGTGCTTGATGCGCTTGCGTCCCGTCATTGTAGGTAGTTATAGCAAAATACAGAGTTGAAACGTGTTAGATAGAACAACGAAATATCAAAGGTTTGTTTTTGGTAAATTAATTATACTTATTTTGTAAAAAGTCATAGAAAGTTATTTATGGTGTAATGCAAGGTTGTTAGTGTTTTACAAATAACCCTGTATAAATTATACTCCAGACCAAAATAATCAGGTAGTCACAAACTACAATATTTTAAAAACAAGACCTTGTCCATGGTCGCGTAGCTTCATAGACGCGTATTCGTCATTATACGCTTGGTGTACGCCTGCGTGAAGCTTACATACAAAACTATGAAACTCCGCCGACGAAGCGGCAACGTCTTAACGCGTCTATGAAGCTACGCGTCGGTGGACAGTAAGCCTAAGGCGATTATCACACTGCCACGCACCGTAGCTCGTATTTTAACGTTGATTGTAAAGTATAGTCAAAGTCTACGTAAATTTACAAAACCCACTCGCATAAGTGCGATGCTGCAAATCTGCACTCCCGCAAGTACGCGCGTAGGTGCGTTGTCACCCAACATGCAGCGTGATGCGTGACAGTGTGATAATCGCCTAATTTCATTTTGTAAGCCACATTATGGCAGTAATAATAATAAATGCATTTGACAAACTGCCACAGACTTGAGTGTGGTCATGGTCTCACTAGATGGCGCTGTTTTTAGTGTATTTACTATACTCCATCGGTTTAGGTAGTTAATAGTAGATTATGTGGCTAGGGGATAAAGTTGTGTTTGTCTTGGGCGGCTTGAACTCCTCACTTCATTCAGGTTGCTTTATTAAATCCCGAGCATTATAATTGACAACCTACGCTTCGTTAAGAATTCAATACACCGCCCGTGACTTAAAGACACTGCTTTATCCCCTAGTCACATACATCTACTATTTATATTTAGTTAACTACCTAAACAGATGGAGTATAAATCAATGAAATTGGATTTGGTCTAAGCCTGCAAGCAACACATGCATGCCATCAGCACAAAATAGATAGGTACAGAAGTCAATCTACATAGTGTGCGCGCTCTCACAACGCACACATAGACACCGCTCACGGACACGATATCTCCTCGCCCTCGGCCCGCTCGTCGAACAGTTCCGGCTCAAACGCTCATTAGTGTGCGTCCACCGAGCGTAGGTAACAAAAGTGAAGTACATACATGAGATTGACTCCTGTACCTATCTATTTCGTAGTCGAACTGTACGAGTGCGACCGGGCGATTAAGCCAAGATATCGTGTCTGTGAGCGGTGTCTATGTGTGCGTTGTGAGAGCGCGCACAGTATGTAGATTGTCTTCTGTACCTATCTGTATTATGCCAGTAGTGAGTGAAAAAACCTTTGTATAATATTCATAGACATAAACTATAATAAATTATGCTGTTGCGAGTGTTACACCACCTTTTAAGAAGATAAATACACCATATAGGTAAACACATTAGCATATATTACAGTGACTACCATATACCGCGTGTGATTTTCATTCAGTCTCTCAATTAGGAGCCTAGATTTCTGTCCCGTTATAATCAATTGCAATAGTAACTGTCGATGTGTGGGTGTAACATACCCATCTGTCTAACACTATAGGGGTCATAGACGTGAAGACAACTAATGATAAAGTTACCCCTATAACAATTGGTCTTAACCAATACTGGCGACATGTGGGTGTACTATACCCATCTGTCTACAGCTTCAAGGGAATACAAGCGTGATTTTAAGTTATTCACTATAGGCTCTTCCCTAATAAAATAGGATCTTGAACACAAAGCGTGGGTGTACTATACCCCTTTATTTATTATACCTTCTGGGAACGTAGGTGCTTATAATAATTCAGTCTCTTGTTCGTAGACCCCATATAGACGTGCGGCGTGTACCGACTGTGGGGCGGGCGATGGCGCTGGAACAAAAAAAAAATATTTTAACATTTATGTAATGAAAATCATTTTTTTATAGCAAGCTTTTATAGCTCGCTATACCTATATAATTAATACGGGTCAAGACGAATCATACGAGCACAAACTCGATGGGGTTGTGTCGATTAACTATCAAGTTTCTATAGCCACCTTCCGGTTCCATTATCAGACCAGCTCAATGTCATAATAATTTTGCATTGTCATTCGATTTACACATGCATGTGGGCGCGGCGGGCAGGGCGACATTGATAGGCGAGCGCGGGCCGCGACTCGTGGCGTGCTTCAAACATTTTCATAAATGAGTTCTTACCTCTCACCGCCCCTTGCTTAGCTACCGCTCACCGCCCCTTGCTTGGTTACCGCTCGCGGAAGCCAGGTCCCCTAGTAAGTCTAGACTGTTGTGTAGCTAGTGACACTCACCTAAACATGAAGGTGTTGACCTGCACGTGCGGTAGAGCGCTTCGAAGCGCGGTGAGCGCGTGGTTGTGCAGCATGCCCCACACGTCCACGTACTGCAGCGCTGGCATGCTGCCTAGTTTACTGGAATCAACGATAAACAAGTTTTCGATAAAAAACATTTTTTTCATAACAAGCATTTATAGCGCAATATATACGCAGGGTTTATTTTAAAACACTAATAACTTTGCAGGACTGTATAACTAACATCATAAACAACAACTTTTGTTCATAATTCATTTATTAAAAACAAACCTTCAAGATATCCTTATTCTATCTAACACATATCAACTCTGTATTTTACTATACTTAACTACGTCTGTACGACGCGACACAAGCGCATCAAACACTCCCCCCCTTCTAATCCCCGTCCCCTCCACTATTGTACTATCGCTTGCTTGGCATAGACTTTCGGTAACCGGGAAGTGGATCAAATTTAATTTACAATATTTGATGACAGACAAACATCGGGACAGGTGAAACTAAATAAAAACTTGTAACAGAGAACAAAGCTTCACCTGTCCCAATGACAAGTGAAACCCAAACTGTCACAAACACACGACCCTGGCGAATAGGAGACGAAACCACTTTTGGAGATAGGTGGGACAGAGAGTTAAAGTCCCACAAACCTCCGTTGAAAAGAGAGGTTCCTCCGGCCAGACAGGTGTGCTTTTGGAGATAGGAGGGCGACTGCCCGATAGTTGATGTCGGGCTGCCGTATATGTTCAAATCGCGCGGAGAACTTTGATTGCGCGATGCAGGATTTCGTATTATCTTCGTAGTTCTTATGTGGCGTCATAGATGTCGCTACACACTCGTCGGCCCGCGGTTAAGTGAATACTTACGTGAGCGCATGCGCCGGCAGCAAGTAACAGCGGCTGATGGCGAGGTGCTCCAGCCGCTGCAGCGATGCGAGAGCTGCGGTGCAGCGAGCGGTGAGGCGCCCGCAGTCCGAGATGTCCAGCTCCAGCAGGCGCGGGCAGCGGCACGCTAGCCGATCTATTACTGTAACAAAGAAGGAACAGATTAAAGTCTAGAGCCTACCAGATAACAAAAAAATAAAGGTCATTGACCCTCCTATATTCGCCGTGCCCTTGTGGAGTCAATCGGCGGCGGGTCACTCTCGCGCCGGGCCTTGGTACAGGCCTTGGTCCGGAGCGAGAAGTGGCAGGCGGTTGCCTCCTTCTGCGAAGCAGTAATGCTAGCAAAGGAAGAGGCCGACTGCATCAGGCAACGGCGCTCTCACCGCCGCCGGGATTCCGATCCCGATTTCCGGCCACCGTAGGCGTAGGCTTGCGGACGGCGAGCCACGGGTAGCTCGCTGTCCGACCGTCCGGTTACTGTTCGGACCAAGCCCAAGTCGGCAACGGCCTCAAGGAGTTGTCAGCAACGGCAAGGGCTCAGCTAGGTCGAAGCCTACTAGGGCCGAGGTTAGCTCTGAAAGGTAGCTCAGACCCAGTATGAACGCACGAAGGACACTATCTCCCGCTCCGCCCAAGAGCGGGGGTTGTCATTAGATGATTTTTGCCCACCGTAAAAAAAAGGGATCTCAAATTCAATTCTTTTGGAAAGTCAGTCATTTATGTTTTATAAAAAGGTTTTTCTAGGTCTTTTTGGGCTGTGCTCAGTTCGGTCCTAGGCCACCAAACCAGAGAGCCATATGTGATTATTTTAAATGTTTATGGTATGTAGATGACGGTGACGTTACTTACTGTCGTCCGTCATGATGCGCGCGCCTCCGATGTTGAGCCGCTGCAGCCTCTGCGGCGCGCTGGTGACGAGCACCTCAAGTGCGTCTTCAGAGAGGCTGCACCACGCTATGTTGAGAGACAGTAAGCTGGAACAAACGTATAAACAACTTATCTTTATATATAAAAAAAATCAATGCCACTTTTCGTTGTTATTTTATAACTCAAGAACGGGCTCACCTATCCAAACCAAATTTTTAGGCTTTGTTCGGACTATTTAGTAGATGGTTTATGTGAAGTTTGGTAGGGTAGAGTAGGGTAGGGTAGAGTAGGGTAGAGTAGGGTAGGGTAGGGTAGGGTAGGGTAGGGTAGGGTAGAGTAAGGTAGAGTAGGGAAGAGCGGGAGCGAAGCCGAGCGGGCAAAAGCTAGTCTTTATATATAACAAGCTTTTAATAAAAATGGATTTTTCATACCAAGCTTTTATAGCTCGGTATACCTATATAATTAATACACGTCAAAACGAAGCATTCGAGTGCAAACTCGATGGAGTTGTGTTCCTATAGCCACTTTCTAGTTCCATAAACAGATCAGCTCCAAGTCATAATAATTTTGCGTTGTCATCTGATTTACACATACATACAGAATTTCAACTAGATGGGTAACCGGATTTTATTGACAAGATTTGAGGACAGACAAACATCGGGACAGGTGAAACCACGGGTGAAACTAAATAAAAGCTTGTAAAAGGAGAACCTGAATGAATGACATATCAACGCAGAGCTGAAACTACTGGAACTAGGAGCGTGAAATGTAGCACAAGGCTTCCTTTTATGACGTAGGCGAGCATCAAGAGAGAGTTTTTCAAACTTCACCCTTTAAAGGGATGAAACGGGGTTTCAAAGTTTCTAAGGAGAAACCTACTTTTTATGGATGAAGGCGCAGACCACCGCTAAGTTGGTTTGGTATGAGAGAATCTTATTCCTTGGGTGAATAAACTTGAAACTTGGCAGAAATTCTAATCTGAATAAATATAAGGGCTGTCATAATACATTTTTCAAAAATATCTTCAAAATACAGTTTATGGGGTGCTAATTTTTTTTATAAAAATATTCTCGTGAACGAAGCCGCGGACAAAGTGCTAGTATTTATATATAATTCCTATGTATGTGTTTTAGTCACTCCACACCTTCTAATAAGGTAGTTTTATTTAGTACTACATTTTATTCAGTCCGTATTTTAGATTATAATAAAATATTGGACATGTACTTTTTCTTTTTTCTATTAAACAAAAAATAACAAAGATATAGCCCATTAAAGTTACGTGTGACGTCACCCTGTGCGAAAAAATGCGGCACGGATATCTTTGTCGTTTTTGGTTTAATTTACAAATAAAAAAATACGTGTCCCTTATTTTTCAATAATCTAAAAGAAAGACTAATTACATTTTTAGCCTATTAAAATAAATAAAACCTTACCTATTACATCCTTCTAATACTGATTTCAGTCCTTCGGCGGTCACGCCTAGCGCCATCGTTAAATTTAATGTTTCTAAGTTACTACATTTACCTGGAACAATATTAAAACAAGTTAGTTATATGGAGCAATGAATGTACATCGCGGCACAAAATATATAGGTACAGAAGTCAATCTACATAGTGTGCGCGCTCTTACAACGCACACATGACACCGCTCACGGACACGATACCTCGTCGCCCTCGGCCCGCTCGTCGAACAGTTCCGGCTAAAGCGCAGGCCACACCGCCAGCTAGCGGGCGGCCGGGCGAAGCGAACGAAGGAAACTATACAAACTACGCGAAATATTGGCGAGCTAAACTATGGGGTTCACACCGAAAACTACGGACAGACGAGCGACTTTCGTCGATATATGAAATATTCATCGTTCACAAACTAAACACTACACTGCATAGAAATATAAATAACTTATATCTATGCTACACTGCTATTCGAAAGACGAGCGTCGACTAGTCTACTCGAAACGGGGAGGGCGGGCGAACGAACCGGGCGCGCCAACGAGGTGAACGAGTAGCTTCGCTGGAATCGTTGGATATTTCGTTAGTTTAGCTCGTTAGGTTAGTCGGTAGCTCGCGGTGTGGACCGAAGTATGTAAAGAGGTGAAACGATGTTCGGCCGCCTAGAGCTAGGTGGCGGTGTGGCCCGCGCTTCAAACGCTCATTAGTGTGCGTCCACCGAGCGTAGGTATCAAAAGTAAAGTACATACATGAGATTTTCTTCCGTACCAAACGAGAGAGCAGTGATGAGCGAGTGGTGACGGCCCTGACTTACGAGTTGTAGGTCGCGGGGTTCAATCCCAGCCAGGCGCATTATTTCGTGTGCGTGGTGTGGTGGATTACGGCTTATTCTCTCTCCTAGAGAGGAGGCCTGAGTCCTAACAATGGGAACATTAAAAGGAAAGTAGAAAGTACTGTTCCGATTACAAAAAAATTTTCACCAATAGAAAACTGCTTTATTCCTGAGTGACATAGGCTTATTTTGTGTACGCGGGCGAAGCCGCCGCAAAAGCTAGTATCAAATAGAAAACATGACTTACCAATTAGTTCACAGCTGCTATCTTCCAGCAGAACACTCTCCAGACTCAACTTCTTGAGACTGGGACACGACTGCAGCAAGTTGTTGAGCGTTCTTACGTCCACAGTGGCCATGCTGAGGTCTAGGAAGTGGATGCGGGACGCGGCCGGCAGCGTGGGGGGGTGCCACTCTCCTATCTGGAAGAGGAGGTGGTAAAAAATTTGGAGTAACTGTCATTGACCATTTTTTTTTTTTAATTCGTATAAACTAGTGCTTGACTGCGATCCCACCTGATGGTAAGCAGTGATGCAATTTCTGATGGTGAGGCGCACTAGTTTATTAAAAGCCTATTCACTCTAGCCTTGAACATACCCAAATTATAATCGGACGGAAAGACCACAGCAGGCAAATTGTTCCATTTCTTCGACGTACGCGGTATAAACGACGAGGCGAAACGCTTAGTCCGGACCGTAGAGGTTTCAACAACGTATGGGTGGATACTCATTGTACGTCGGGTTGTCTGATGGTAGAATTGAGATGGCGGAATCAAATCATGCAATTCCTGCGCACTCTCTCCAAAATGCATCCTGTAAAACACCGAAAGGCTGGCTACCCTACGCCTGTGCTCAAGGCTTTGAAGGTTGGACTTAACCAAATCTGGATCACCAATCAGCCTTTTCGCACGCCTTTCCACCGAGTCCAAAGCTGCCAGGTGGCATTTTGCAGCACCAGCCCATATGTGGCTGCAGTACTCCACACACGAACGGACCTGCGCTTTGTATAACATTAACATCCTTATCATCATCATCATATCAGAGAGAGGAGGCCTGAGTCCCCGCAGTGGGTTCATTATAAGCCTTATGCTGTGTCTCTTTCTATTTACAATAATACAGCCTGTATATCGAAGGACTGGAACAATTTGCCTGCTGCGGTCTTCCCGTCCGATTATAATTTAGGCGTCTTCAATACTAGAGTGAATAGGGTCTTAATAATCTAGTGCGTCCCACCAGCAACGATTGCATCACTGCTTACCATCAGGTGGGATCGCAGTCAAGCACTGGTTTAAGCTTTCGAATACCTTAATTAGAAACGACAAAGACAAAGAGAGAATGTTCAGCCTTTCAAATGTTCCCACGGCTGGGACTCAGGCCTCTTCACTAGGAGACGGAATGGGCCGTAATCCACCACACGGTGGTGAATGTCACATGCCTTAAGCACCGGCCACACAGAACAGACGCAAGGCACGGACCCGTCGCAGTCGCGAAAAGATACAAACAGATAAAAAACTTTTTACAAAAAAATTCAACCGACTTCAAAAAGTACAAAATAACTTTAATTTCGGAAATCGGTGTTTCAATAGATACCTAATCTTGTCTCTTCGTTATTTAACACCGACTTCCGAAATTAAAGTTATTTTGTACTTTTTGAAGTCGGTTTAATTTTTTTTGTAAAAAGTTTTTTATTTTTCACTTTTTAGTTATGGTAGCACCACTAAAAAGTACCTACCCTTCAGCTAAACTAAAATCCCAAATACGTATATATTTAAATAATAAATTCTTATAATCCCAAATACGGTTATATTACATGAATTTACCCCCTCCGCCTTTTCTTTCAGTCAGTCATCGACTACACGTATAAACAAAGCAATTTTACTTGTTACGACAATTCTGCTATGATTCTATGAGGAGTTCTGTTCCATATCTTCGAAGTTCATGATCAGATCATAACAATATTTCTATGGGACCAACTTGGAAGCATAACCTTTAAATCAAAAAAAAAAAATTTCAAAATCGGTCCACAATTGACCGAAATATCGGTGAACATACATACAAAAAAAATAAACATACATTCAGCCGAACATAGAACCTCCTCCTTTTCGAAGTCGGTTAAAAAGAAGGCGTCCCGTCTTTTCTGTATGTGTTACGTCGCGACGTCTGTATACATTTTATATGCAAGTAGATTAAACGGGCGCCGCGACTGCGACGGGTCCGTGCCTTGCGTCTGTTCTGTGTGGCCGGTGCAATAGAATTTTTGTTTCTAGGACAGCCGGTTTCCTCACGATGTTTTCCTTCACCGTTTTGAGAGCAGTGGTGATGAAATAAATTACACAAAGTAATGCGCCTGGCTAGGCTCGAACCTGGGGCCTACAACTCGTAAGTCGGGGCCGTTACCACTCGGCCACTACTGCTCTCGCGATAGCGTTCGCTAGGAGTTTAATGAATTAAATCAATAAAAAAAAAAGATAGTTTGTTACCTCCGAACTTGCCAATCTGACGATGACAGGTTTCCTGACGAGTATCCTTCCTATGGCGTCTTTCGACAACGTCTTGTTACCCAAGTCCAACCTCTGCCACAGCGTCTCATCGCATGCTACTCTGTGCCATCTGAAACAGGAAAATAACAAGCTAACTTTTATCCGCGGCTTTGCTTGTGATAAATTTAAATTTAACCCTTTAAATGCCTGCGTCGGATCGTTCCGAGTGTGTTTTCGTGCCCTATTCGCCAGGGTCGTGTGTTAACGACCGATTGTGGATGTGCGACCATGGCGGAATAAACGCGGATTTTTAAGCCAAGATGGAATAGGTTACTTCTAGGCAAGCGTGATCAAGCGCAAGCCTCAAACAGAAAAAAAAAACAAAAACCTGTTCAGCCACTTTTTCCCAATAATATTTAAAACTTAGTACAACACAGGTCATGGCAGGTCATGGTCGGCATTAGGTGCCAGAAAACAGCTGTGTGCAAGTGTAACCTCTCAGTCGCATGGATAGTCCGGTGACTATGTATTTTTGTTGACTTATCATCCTACTAATATTAATGCGAAAGTTTGTATGTATGGATGGATGTATGGATGTTTGTTACTCTTTCACGCAAAAACTACTGAACGGATCTCGATGAAACTTGGTACAAGAGTAGACCATATCCCAGAATAACACATAGGATACTTTTTATCCTGTGTGTATGTACGCGGGTGAAGCCGCGGGCAAAAGCTAGTCACTTATAATTTTGTGATGTTTAACTTTTACGCCTGTGATACAGGTTTATCCTAGTACAGGCACAGAACATAGTCATACCATTGTAATTATTCCTAAGATTTTATGTAACTATTTTACCAAATTTTAATTCTGAATAAACATATTATATATTATTATTATATGTTTGTGTTCTTTTGTGTGTAATTTCGGAAGTCGGTGTTAAATAACGAAGAGACAAAATTAGGTATCTATTATAGAAACACCGACTTCCGAAATTAAAGTTATTTTGTACTTTTTGAAGTCGGTTTAATTTTTTATTGTAAAAAGTTTTTTATTGTATATAGATTCTTTACATAAAAATACTAAACACGTGTTTCAATGTCGTATATATATTTTTTTCTAATTTAATAGTATTTGATAAATATCGTATATCCTTTGAATGGCTCTTACCTCTTACAGACCATCATACAGTGCGCTAGGGTTCGTTTGGGCAGCCAGCGGAACACACTGAGTATCATCTCATCGGACAGGATATTGAAGGACACGGTTCCAATAGGCTCTGATTTGTGTCTTCGGCTTATTATTAACTCATCTTCCAGGCCTAGGGCTGAAAACAAAATATTTAAATTTTATTTCTTTTGGTTTTGATAAAACTTGAGTCTTGAATTGACAGTGGCTGGGAATTTGTTCCACTTTCTCCCAGCTCAAGGGAGTGCGGACCGTCAGCGTGAACGCACGACGGGTGCACGTCGTGGACGTCCGTTTCACGCAGTTTCAGCACTTAGAACTGCCCCAGGTGGGGTTAAGCGATTATCACACTGCCACGCATCACGCTGCATGTTGCGTGTCAATGCACCTAAACGCGGCGGGAGCGCAGATCTGCATCATCGTGCGTGTTTTTTACGCACTCACACGCGTAGTTGCGTTTTGTAAATTCACGCAGGCACGCACTCATTTCATATAAAATCCCGCACGACACTACTCGTCCCGCCCCGCCGCCACGCGCATATTTCTCCGCATGTAGGCGCGTGATCTGCATGAACGCGCGTGGATGCATTTTCGGTGTGTCGGACTGTGCGAGTTTTCTATCCAAACGGAGATACTTACAAGCAACGTCAAGACACGCATTCACGCGCTACGCTGCGGGGTGTGCGGCAGTGTGATAACTGCTTTAAGCTTAGACAAGCCATACTCACGTGTATACCGATGTTTGCCCCCACTGCTATCGCTGGTGGCGCCGCTGTACTGCGCCGCCGGGGTCGGCAGATACCCCGCGCTGACCGACTGCGCCAGTGGGGTCTCCTCGTCTATCAGGTATTCTTCTAGCAACGTCGTTTCTAGGATGCGCTGGTCTGTTGGCTGGAGGGGGGTCACTGGAAGAAGATGAAGATTACTATAGTCATGCAATAGCAAGTGAAGTATTCAAAACGGTGAAGGAAAACATCGTGAGGAAACCGGCATGTCCTAGAACCAAAAATTCGAAGACATGTGACATTCACGATCAAGCACAGGGCCCGCGTAGTGGATTACGGTCCATTCCCTCTCCTAGAGAGGAGGCCTGAGTCCCAGCAGTGGGAGCATTATAGGGCCGACTATGAAGTAACAGTACAAGCCATAGTCCGAAGCTATTTTTTGTAAGTTATGTTTTTAACTGACTTCTAAACAAGCTTTTAATGAAAATCATTTTTTCATAGCAAGCTTTTATAGCTCAGTATACCTATATAATTAATACTCGTCGAGACGAATCATACAAGCCCAAATTCGATGAGTTTGTGTTGTTTAACTACAAGTTCCTATAGCCACCTTCTGGTTCCATCATCAGATCAGCTCCATGTCATAATAATTTTGCATTGTCATCTGATTTACACATGCATGGAAAATATCAGCTCAGTTGGTAACCGGGAAGTGGATCAAATTTAATTTACAAGATTTGATGACAGACAAACATCGGGACAGGTGAAACTAAATAAAAGCTTGTAATGTTTGTTCGCGCATAACTTCGTCGCTTGCCAACCGATTTGCAAAAATTCTTCCCAAATGGTCCCCTAGTCAATAAGTTGGGATCTGATGATGGAATCTTGACGAAATCGAGGGAACTCCTCAAATTCATTTAAATTTTATAGTGAATTCGGTTATTGTTTTTTATAAAAAGATTTTGAATATGAGATGATACTTACGTTTCTCAGCGCTCTTAAGCCTGGAAGGTCCAGCGTTAGGGCTGGCGCCGCAGGACTTCAGTCTGGGGCTCTTCGGGCTGTACTTGGAGCGAGGTGACGTTATACTTCGTGGAGACGTTATTGAGTTCACGTTGGGGTTTACGTTTTCAATGTCCATGTGTTTACGTTTCAATTGTTTTTGAGCCTGAAAGGAAATATAGATACGATTAAGAAGACTAGCGAATGCAGCAGACGTTCCACTAAGGCCTCCTCCACATAAGGCGCGCGCGTTCCTCGGGCGTGTGAACGACGCGAGCGCGCTGCGTAAGCGTCGCGTGTTGCCGCCGTGGGACGTATGTGCTGGGAGCGGCTCTCGCCTTGGCGTTTAACCCCCTTCAGTCGAGTTAGTCACAATTTGGACAGTGCCGTGTTAGCTCACGTCGTTGCGTTGCTGTTTTACAATTACTAACAAAATGGACTCTGACTAGGAAACAATACTATTAGCTTTGCAAATGAAAAGATATAAAGAAGAAGACACGTAATAAGGTGGTGGGGATAGCGTGCGAAGGGGTAAGAACGCGACGCTTCCGCAGCGCGCTCGCTACACACACGCCCGAGGATCGCGCACGCCTAATGTAGTGTCCGCCTAAGGACATTACCAATATTTGTATGGGAGTTGGACCATGTGCTGCCCAGAATGCACACAACATGTATAGTGCATTTTGTTCTTAAGCCAACACTTACCAGTAAACTGAAGTGCTCCAGTATCTGTCCCAGGAGTCAAGAGCAATAAAACGGACAGTAATAAAAGGTTTTCATAAATGAATGGGTAAATGGACAAAGGTGTCAACTACTGTTACGATTCTCTGGTAATATTTCTGCTATTAGCACATTTTCAAATCTGAAATATATACTTGATGGACAGTTAAAACCTTTGCTAGCATCTGTAACTATGTAACGAATTAGAATTGGGGTGTTTTAAATTCATGGATCGGTTTACCATCAAATGAAACCTATGTTCATGCAAAAAAGTCGGATTTTTTTATTTTCAAACTAGCTTCTGCCCGCGACTTCGTCCGCGGAAAATTTCTTGTTTTAAAATAAGATTACACTCGATTAGACGATGCGCACGTTCAGCGCTAGATTCCTGAGCACGGGCCTGTGATGTTATGGCATTTTGCCTAGCGAGCCGCTGCGAGCGCTCAGCGCTAGTCTCCCTATCCCTTGTCTCAGAGACATGCTGCCTTAAATGAGATGGACGCTGCGCACGTTCAGCGCTAGATTCCCGAGCACGGGCCTGCGATGTTATGACATTTTGCCTACCAAGCCGCCGCGAGCGTTTAGCGCTAGTCTCCCTATCCCTTGTCTCAGAGACATGCTGCCTTAACTCAGATAGTCGGTGCTCACGTTCAGCGCTAGTTCCTCGAGCACGGGCCCGCGATGTCCTCACATTTTGGCTAGCGAGGCGCTGTGAGCGCTCGGAGCTAGATTCTCTAGCGCGTGCTTGCGAAATATATTCTCTATTTCTCGAGAGGCGCTGCTCATTTTCAGGGGCAAATTCTTCCGTACGGCGTACTCGAGCGGCTCTTGTATGTGATGTCTGCCGGGACAGTTGAGATTTCCTTTTAGACATGCTCTCAACAAACTACGCACAGACTTGAAAACAATTATGAACAAAAGGAGAGCGACTCGAACACCGTCCGCCTTTACAAAACAAAACAATCGTAATATCGAATAACTCGTATCGATTATTACGATAGAACGAAGTACGAAACTACGAACATACAAAAACGTACAACGAAATTACGATATTTTCGATTATGAGGTATCTATCAACAACAACAACCATACGAACGAAACAACCGAAACCAATAAGCAACTGACAGAAGAACTCCAACTAACGACAACGTGGGCATAATAATTCGAGAGGGTCATCAATCCACAGAAAGTCTTAACACCGCGATTCAGAAAAATTACGTAATTGCAGAACGCCATCTATGGGCAAATAGGTGAAACGTTGGGCACGCCACAATTATGGCGGTAAGTCCCCTCTTTGAGGCGTGGCTGGAAAGGCCTCACGGCGTCCTTACCTTCCGCATGACACAGGTCCTCACCGAACATGGCAAGTTCGGGAGGTTCCTGCACCGAATTAAAGCGGAAGAGACGCCCGAGTGTCGCCACTGTGCGGAACGCCCGGAGGACACGGTGGAGCACACAGTCGAGGTGTGCCCTGCCTGGGCAGAGCATCGCCGTGCCCTCGTGGGGGCGATCGGCGGCGGACACCTCTCGCGGCGGGCTCTGGTTGAGGCCATGTTCCTTAGCGAGGAGGAATGGCAGGCGGTCGCCTCCTTCTGCGAAGCAGTAATGCTAGCAAAGGCGGAGGCAGACCGCATCAGGCAACGGTGCCCCCGCTGCCGCCGCCGGGATTCCGATCCCGATTTCCGGCCACCGTAGACGCGGGCTCGCGGACGGCGAGCCATGGGTAGCTTGCTGTCCGATCGTCCGGTAATGGACCGAGCCCAAGACGTCGACGGCGCGCACTGTTCCCGCGCGCCTCAAGAAGTTGTTAGCAACAGCAGAGGCCCAGCTGGGTCGAAGCCTACCGGGTCCAGGGTTATCCGAAAGGGAACTCGTGCCCTGGTTTGAAGGCTAGAAGGAACGGGGTGGGTTTTTAGTCAGTAAGAGTCTGACACTATCTCTCGCTCCACCCAAGGGCGGGGGTTGTCATAAGATGATTTTTGCCCACCATAAAAAAAAAATAGGTAAAACGTCTGCACAATGAAAGTTACGCTAGGGGCATTTTGCGTTTTAGTAATTTTATATTATCTTCGAAACTGTATGACCAATTGCTATGCTGTAAATGGCACCTCTTATCTGTATAATGTTCTTGTGATACTGAAATAATTTATTGTCATAAGAATTAATATTTTGTTGCTCAAATAATCAACCAAACGTAAGTATGCCGAAAAAAATTATTTTTAATGCAATAAAAGAAGTATAAAAGATGAAATATAAAAGATAGAGATATGGTACCGCGGACTTTTTTGTAGAAATAATTAAGACGAACCAGGTAGCCATACATTGTTTTTAATTTTAAGCAACTGTTTAGGCAGCGCACGCAAATAATTCTATTTTATGAGGTATTTTTTTCCCACTTGCTAGACAAAAGTTGTGATAGCTCGGTTAATATACATGCTATAGAAACAATTTATAGCCTATAGCACTCAGGAATAATGTAGCTTTCTGCCAGTAAAAAAAAATTTAGAATTGGATTATTAGTTCCAGAGATTACCCCCTACATACAAACTTACAAACTTACAAATTTTACCTCTTTATAATATTAGTATAGATGGAGTAACTGAATTTTCGACATCATCAAATAACACTGAAATTGCTGATTAGCTTAATATTATGTCCACGCTCAGGTCGAAATTAAGCACAGCAGAAATAGCCGATTCATTAAAAGTAAGAACATGTGTGGCATAATAACCCCATTATTGATTTTGTCATATTGTTGCAATTACACAGTTTGATAAATTATTTCGAAAGTGGTTCTTTATTACTTTTTTCTGTGGGTAAAAATCATCCAAATGACATCCACCGCCCTTGGGCGGAGCGACATAGTGTCAGACTCTTCATCATCATCATCATTTCAGCCGACAGACGTCCACTGTTGGATATAGGCCTCCCCTAAGTGTCGCCACAATGATCGATCCTGTGCGTCTCGCATCCATCGGTTTCCCGCAACACAGAACAGACTCTTACTGACAAAAAAACCCACGCCGTTCTTTCTTGCCTTTCATAACGGGGCCGAGCCTCCCTTTCGGAACTATACCCTTGGCCCCAGTAGGCTTCGACCCAGCTCAGCGCGCCTCAAAAAGTTGTCAGCAACAACCCCCTGCTGTTCCTGACAACTTGAGGCGCGCGGTAACAGTTTGCGCCGTCGACGACTTAGGTTCGGTCTAAACGGTTGCCGGATGGTCTGACGACGAGCTACCCATTGGTCGCCGTCCACAAGTCCGCGCCTACAGAGGCTGGAAATCGGGATCGGAATCCCGGCGGCAGCTGGGGCGCGGGGGCCATTGCCTCGCGCGTACGGCCACCTTCTTTCTTAGCATTACTGCGTCGCAGGAGGCGACCGTCTGCCACTCCTTGCTGCGGACCATGTTCCGACCTCTGCCCAGGCGGGACACATCTCTACCGGACGCTCCATCGTGTACCATATGCTCTACTATGTCCGCTAGTAGCAGTAAGTAAATAGTATAAAACATAGGTAGTTTCTCTTAACCGACTTCAGACTCTGTTTGGCCGCTCGCTGCAATAAAAGTCTGTCCGAATGGGAGCCATTTCTAACACAGTGCCAGTGTGGAGCCGCTGCACGGGACCGTCACAAGAGAGCGTACAGGTTGCCAAATATTGGACAGAAAAATAATAATATGAATTTATTGATACGAAACTAGCTTTCCGCCCGCGGCTTCGCCCGCGTGGACTACAGTTTATATCGCGCGAGCAGAGACCCGTGCTCAGCAGTGGAATTATAGGTAGCCTATGTGTTATTCCAGTGTCTCTTCTACCTACCTACCAAATTTGATCTAAATCCGTTCAGTAGTTTTTGCGTGAAAGCGTAACAGACAGACATACTTTCGCATTTATAATATTAGTAGGGATGAAGAAGAGATTGCTCTCCGCTTTTTGTCTGTTTCACTTCGGACCGATTCACACCGGAATGGTAGCTGTCAGCAGAGACACGAAGAGTCCGGCGCAACCGCAGCCGGCCGCTGGAAGCGCACGGCGGATACGAGGCTTTTTAAAGCTTTCAAGCGATACTAGTCTTTTAAAGATATAGATAGAGGTTTTAAAATAGTTTCAGACCTGATAGGTTTGCCTGCGCAGTTACACCTGTCAGGTAAGCTTGTGTGGAAACCCTCACAGTAACTGTATATTGGTACAGGTAAACCTGTCAGGTATACCATAGCGTGTATAGCGAGCATAAAAGTGCTTGTAAAGTCGCGCGTCGCTGCCATTTCAGTATGAATCGGCACTTACTCCTAATTCGGATTTTAATGCGATTTTCATAAACAGAAAGATCAATACGCCAGGAAGGTTTTCAAGTATACAGGCTCTTAATAAACTAATCCGTCTCACCATCAACGATTGTATCACTGCTTCCTATCAGGTGGGATAGCAGTCAAGCACTGGTTTATCTACACTGATATAATAAAGAGGTAAACTTTTTTTTTTTGTTAGTAGGAGGTAATCTCTGAAAGTACTGGTCCGATTGTTAAAAATTTTTCATCGATAGAAAGCTGCTTCATTCCCGAGTGTCATAAGCTATATTTTATATATGCGGGCGAAAATCAGATTAAAAAAAAAAATTGCGACCATGCAAAACCGGGGCAAATCACTAGTGATACATTAACCTAGTGTTAATGTATCATAAAAAAAATATGCTCACCATTCCAGAAGAACTAGTGTCACATAAGATATTCTCCGAGTCATCCGGTTCAAGCAGGCTGACTCCCATCTCTTGTAGCACCTGTAAATGTAATAAAATGTTCCTGTATTTGAATAGTATAGCATAGGAGGGCGAGAAGGCCAGCCACATGACAGACAAAATTGAGCTTTTTCCAATCCTGGGCTCCCGGTAAAACACTAAGTTGGACTCCTGAAATCACACTACGGAGTCACGGGAGATCAAGAAGATAGCGAGGCAACTTAAGGTAGAACTACACTGCTCACACATGTGCCACGCACGTCGATCTGGGCGCGACTGTATCCAATCCATTCATTTTATTTATTACAAGCTTTTGCCTGCGCAGCTTCGCCCCCGCTCTTCCCTACTCTACCCTAAGCTACCCTACCCTACTCTACTCTACTATACCCTACCAAACTTCACATAAACCATCTTATAAATAGTCCGAACAAAGCCTAAACATTTGGTTTGGATAGGTGAGCCCGTTCTTGAGTTATAAAATAACAATGAAAAGTGGCATTGATTATATATATATAGATTTATTAGGAGAACCCACAGTTATAACAAGAGGATAACAACAGTATAAGAAACACAGCCAATGGTTAGTGGCCCTGACTGCTATGCCAGAGGTCGTGGGTTCGATTCCCACCCAGGACAAAGAGTTTATGTGATGAGCATGATCATTTGTTCTGTGTCTGGGTGTAATTTATCTATATTATGTATGTATTTAGAAATATATAAGTATGTTTATCAGTTGTCTAGTACCCATAACACAAGCTCTGCTTAGCTTGGGACTAGACGGCGCTGTGTGATAGTTGTGTAATATTATTATTACTATTACTAATAACAGGTTCTCACGGGTAGAAATAGTTAAAATAATAGAAAACTTACACTCACTAAAAGCACATAAAAAAACAACATAAGTAAACACCCCCTAAGTACAATCAGCACTATGCACTTTTGAAAAAGCGTCACATTCAGCTGAGTGCGTGCAGAATAGGTTTTCATATTAAATGGGTAAAAATAATGGTTTTTTTTTTTTGTCGCCGGGTAAAATCATCTTTGACAAAACCCGCTCTTGGGTGGAGCGGGAGATAGTGTCAGACTCTTACTGACTAAAAACCCCGCGCCGTTCCTTCTAGTCTTCATACCGGGGCACGAGCTCCCTTTCAGACAACCCTGTCCCCAGTAGGCTTCGACCCAGCTGGGCCCCTCCTGCTGCTGACAACTCTTTGAGGCGCGCGGGAACAGTGCGCGCCGTCGACGTCTTGGGCTCGGTCCATTACCGGACGATCGGACAGCGAGCTACCCATGGCTCACCGTCCGCGAGCCCGCGTTTACGGTGGCCGGAAATTGGGATCGGAATCCCGGCGACGGCGGCTAGGGCGCCGTTGCCTGATGCGGTCGGCCTCCTCCTTTGCAAGCATTACTGCTTCGCAGAAGGAGGCGACCGTCTGCCATTCCTCCTCGCTCCGGACCATGGCCTCGCCCAGGGCCCGGCGCGAGAGTTCTCCGCCGCCGATCGCTCCCACGAGGGCACGGCGATGCTCCGCCCAGGCAGGGTACACCTCTCATATTAAATGGGTCAAAAGAGAACTCCTTATAAAGAACATTCAAGTCCTTACTCGCTTGCACCATGTGTTATAAGGAAACTAGACTGTAGGGCTACACTTGAGCCACGAATTTGTGAAGGTACAGACTCAGGGGACCACTAACAGTAGTCGACGGCCCTGGAGTGGATACGGCTCCAAAGTTCAGTTAATATACAAACCCTTGAACCCCAAATTACCTTGCAATCCCTGAAAAACCCAGGAGGCGTAATCTGTTTTTGGAGAGAGGTTAACTGGATGGAGTAAGCTTGCCAAATGATTATCTCCATGACCCACACACAATGGACTATATACAAATAAGACCAGACACTCCAATAGAGTTTGTACTTGAAACATTTTAGTTCACTCAATAAATGAGACAATTATCTAATGAATAAATTGAGCATTTTGTAATATGGATTAGAATGTTGGGCTGTGAAAAGATGGATGAAAAAAGATGGCATGTTGCGGAGATGGGAATGTTGAGATGTATGGTGTGACCAGAATGGATAAAGTAAGAAATGAGTATATTAGGGGAAGTTTGAAAGTGGTGCCAGTTACTGAAAAGTTGAAATAGAATTCTTTGTCTTGGTGTAGCCACGTAAAGAGGAGGGGTGGAACATGTGTTGCTAAAAGAGTTATGAGTGTATGTAGATGGATGGAGAGGGAGAGGAAGGCCAAAGAAAAGATGTATGATTGGATGAAGAGTGATATGAAAGAAAAGGGAGTTAGTGATAGCACACACAACACACAAGAGACAAATACATAGAAAATTTACTTTCATGCCAGGGCCAAGCTAGTTTCTTATATTACCACATGCTACCATGTACTGTAATCAGGAGAGGGAGACGCCTAAGCACCTGTTGTGTGAATGTGGGCCCCTTATCCATAAACGGAGTATCCATCTGGGTCGAGACATTATTCGCCCGGAGGAGATTAAAACTCTCAAAGCTAGGAGTATTCTAGACTTCCTGGAAGCCTCCCGGCTAAAAGAGTTACTCTAACAAGGTGGCGAGTCACAATAGATCTTTTAGGTCGCAGTGACTACATCTCCTACACTATGGGAGATGCATAGCCCCTTTTCTTCAAAAATAATAATAATAATACCACATGCTATGGCATAATTATGGTAATACTAGCTTTCCGCCCGCGGCTTCACCTGCGTGGACTACAGTTTATATCGCGCGGGCAGAGACCCGTGCTCAGCAGTGGAATTATAGGTAGCCTATGTGTTATTCCAGTGTCTCTTCTACCTACCTACCAAATTTTATCTAAATCCGTTCAGTAGTTTTTGCGTGAAAGCTTAACAGACAGACAGACAAAGTTACTTTCGCATTTATAATATTAGTAGGGATAATATTTTGAAAAGAACTACAAGTGTGTGCACCGGTGCAAACATATGGTCATCTTCCTGCCCTTAGCTCATATTACTGAGGATAGTTTAGCAGGTTTTCTTCTTCAATCTTCTCATCAACCGTGACTCTATAAGCACTCCAGACATTGTGGCTTGCGAACATTCCAAAACTAAGGTCAACGATCCCAGTTCATAGACCATGACAAATTGGCCAGTATTTTACACAATTCAGAGCCAGTATTCGACGATACGTATAAGGAGTTTGATAAAATAGTAGCCAATAGATAACCAATGCAATGAAGGATTAGAAAAATTATCCTGCCCTGTAGATAGTCAGGGCCATAGATGAGAAAAGCAGCGCTAGGTAGGGCTAGGTATTGGAAGATTATGGTTATTTGCAAGGAATTACCGCCAAATTATTCCTGAAAAAGCTATTTTAAGAACATTACCGGGTTATTAGCAATCTATTTGTGGAATTGACACGTAATATTCCCACCTCAAAATGCAAATCATAACCAAAAAGTCCACAAAAAAAAAGCGGGAATTTAACGACACCTCACCTCATGATCCGTCTTCCGGTCCATCAAACGCCAGCTTTTACTGCTCGAATTATCCGTACGCAGCTTTTTCCTGCGAAATATGGACTATTTGTAGCACACACAAGCAAAATTTACTTAAAAATAACACTAAAACACCCTAATCGTTTCGCGCCTTTCAACTTTCCCGCCGGCACAATCAGCTGTCAGACTACAACATTGGAATTACTCAAATTGTAAGCTAGAATTCTGTATTTACCGGGCACTTTCAACTTCATTGAAGCTACTAGGCAAAGAAGGACTCTCTTCATCGGATGTATTTACATTCATGTTATAGTTTTAATTAAAAATTAACTGTAAAATAGCGGTTCCGGCGGTTCTTGAACCATCACACAACTTGACTGAATGACAGAATGAATTTGGAATTAATATTTTTGAATGACTTGAAGTCAGAAAATTTCATAGACAATTATAATGTTGCCATGGAATATAAAATTTAATTAAAGAGGTTAATAACCTCTTGAGTTTACTTTTCTATCGATAAAAAAAGCATGTATTGTTTAATTGATTAGTTATAAAATGATAAAAGATTTACATTATGATATATTACTACGAAAATATAAACTTAATAATTTCAATTTACTTACAGAAAATTGAGTAAAGTAGCGGTTACCAATTACCATAGACATTTAAGGTTAAAGTATAAAGGATGCTTCCGTAATTAAAGATCACTCAAGTAACTTGTTTATTCTACAAAATAACTTTATTATCACAGAATAATAAAATTATATCAATAATTCAAACAAAGTAAACCAGTGAAAGTGACGTCCTTGAAAGTTTTTTTAAATTTCTGCTCTGGCAACATTATTTTTTGTTTACAAATCTAAACCAATCAAAAATCGTAAGAGTGACGAATTTCACCAGGATTGGCTAAAAGTAGTCACTGGTTGACCAATCAGAAGCGATTGCGATTTGCACGCCTTCTGTCACAGCGGAACAAAATCAAAACACAACACTAAAAGAAAACAAAGGCAGTCGAGAAAAGTCGTTCGCTTTGTGAAAACTTGAAAATATTTCGATTATTTTCCGTTGAAAGTGCGATATTTCGACGTGATAACTGTTTTATCGTGTAGTGAATTCGATTAACGTGAAAATGGCGACTCGAAAGCTGAACACCATCGAAGATCTGAGCGGTGAGTACATTTCGCACTCGTAAATAAATAAAGAACCTGTGTCAACAAAACTTGTTTGGTTTGTGAAGAAACACGATTTACTCGTTTCTAGTCGCTGTTTTTTCTTTTATGACTTCCAAAACGTTTATGTTTGTTGATAAATTTACGTAAAATCAATTTACCTATTAGAACGCAAAATACAAAATTCCATGTCCAATGTTTACGTTTTAAAAATACGTTTCAAACTATCCAATATGGCGTCAGGAGTTGAACTCCCGAGGTCATTATATTAATTTGCGTCATAAAATAATAACGCGTCCGTGATATGAGTTGTGATTAACCGGCGTTGGATATAGTCGCATCGTCTTCAAGAGAATCTGTTGTAAGACACGACTTCCTTATATGGTCGCGTTATACCTGTAGGTTCAACTGATCAAGCAATCTCCTCGCTAATATAGCACCCTGGTACTTTTACCTATTGACTGAACACTGATTTTGTTTATTTTCAACCTTATTTGTTTATGTTTACGCTATCTTTCTGTGTCGCGATAATGGATGAGGAACCAGCTATCCACAGCCTTTGTTTCTCGACGAAAAAGTAAATAGATAATTTCTATGTTTATTTGTCTGCCATGTCGACAAAAACAACGTAATATGTGCAGTATTGATTTGCATTTTAATAATGATCAAATAGGTAAGTACGTAATGTCTACAAGTCCTCAAGGACATCAGAAAATCACAAAGAATTTGTCGTGATTTTGTAGAACGCAGTCTCTTTATCTTTCTAATTTGGTAGCTCTGTAGGAATCCAATTCGTTAATTAACCCTTCAGATACCGTCAATTAGAGACACAATAGTAAGACAATAGATGCGCGGCCACCGGTGGTCGCTTGGGGATTCATGAATTAAAACTATTTAGCCTAGGACAAGAATAGGTACTTTTTTGTAGTTATCCTGGCTAGAAGAGTTGAGAAATGACACGGAAACGACGAAAACATTGTGTGGAAGGTAGGTGAATACAGAAATACCGACTGATAGAACTAACGACAAATAAGTTCGGGTAGATAAGAAGGCTATTTTAGAGCCTGTGTACACCACGTTTTTAGGGTTCCGTAGCCATAAGGCAAAAAACGGAACCGCTATAGATTCGTCCACGATTCGTCATTGTCTGTCTGTCCGACCATGTGTCACAGCCACTTTTTACTGAAACTAAGAACAATACTATTGAAACTTGGTAAGTAGATGTATTCTGTGAAACGCATTAAGATTTTCATACAAAAAAAAAAACAAAAATGGGGGTTTCCCGTGTTTAGAACTGAAGCTCAATATTTTTTTTTCATCAAACCCATAGGGACATGGGGGTATCTATGGATAGGTCTTCAAAAATCATACTGAGGTTCCTAATAGCATTTTTTTTTAAACTGAATAGTTTGCGCGAGAGACACTTCCAAAGTGGTAAAATGTGTGCCCCCTCCCTGTAACTTCTAAAGTAAGAGATAAATTTAGTTTAAACGAGATCTAGTGAGTAGTTTTTTTTTTAATCCCTACTAATATTATAAATGCGAAAGTAACTCTGTCTGTCTGTCTGTTACGCTTTCACGCAAAAACTACTGAACGGATTTAGATCAAATTTGGTAGGTAGGTAGAAGAGACACTGGAATAACACATAGGCTACCTATAATTCCACTGCTGAGCACGGGTCTCTGCCCGCGCGATATAAACTGTAGTCCACGCAGGCGAAGCCGCGGGCGGTCCATCGGGTTCCCGCGACCCTCATCAGGTCATCGGTCCACCTTGTAGGAGGCCGCGCCAACGACGCCTCATCCTAAGCCTTATAATATACTAGCGACCCGCCCCGGCTTCGCTCGGGTGCAATATTATACATATAAACCTTCCTCTTGAATCACTCGTATGTATTAAAAAAAACCGCACCGAAATCCGTTGCGTAGTTTTTAAGATTTAAGCGTACATAGGGATATAGGGACAGAAAAAGCGACTTTGTTTTATACTATGTAGTGATGGGGACGCTTTGGGGAGGCCTATGTCCCACATTGGACGTCTTTCGGCTGAAATGCGTTCTAAGGTCACATAAACTCTCACGAACCCCTCACTATCTCCACAGATGGGGGTCCCTAGACGGTTCCGAACTTCAGTGTTTGTGCGGCGTCTCTCCACAGATCATGTCCTACCTCTCATCCTACATAACGTACACTGTAACCTATTCACGTAGGGATCTAATGACAGCATCAGTGGACGGCATTGCCGTGGCCGAATACTGGGCCAGCCATGGAATTTCATAAGTTTTGCAATTTTTTTTTCTTTTCGGTGGGCAAAAATCATCTTATGACAACCCCCGCTCTTCAGTGGAGCGGGAGATAGTGTCAGACTCTTACTGACTAAAAACCCACCCCGTTCCTTCTAGCCTCTTCAAACCGGGGCTCGAGCTTCTTTTCAGATAACCCTGGCCCCAGTAGGCTTCGACCCAGCTGGGCCCCTCCTGTTGCTGACAACTCCTTGAGGCGCGCGGGAACAGTGCGCGCCGTTGACGTCTTGGGCTCGGTCCGGACAGTTACCGGACGATCGGACAGCGAGCTACCCATGGCTCGCCGTCCGCGAGCCCACGTCTACGGTGGCCGGAAATCGGGATCGGAATCCCGGCGGCGGCGGCGAGGACGCCGTTATCTGATGCGGTCTGCCTCCTCCTTTGCTAGCGTTACTGCTTCGCAGAAGGAGGCGACCGCCTGCCATTCCTCCTCGCTCCGGACCATGGCTTCGACCAAGGCCCGGCGCGACAGGTCTCCGCCGCCGAAGTTTTGCCATCGACACGCTAAGAAGACGAACCCCTCTATATCTGCTATATTTACATAGGTATAATTTCTCAATGACTCGTTATCTTGACTTGAAAACAAAAACACGCCGTGACTCATAGCTTCTTCGCAGTACAACGCATGTTCTACGCATCTGTTTGTGTAATCTCTTAGTATCGTACGATCGGTGTTATTTAGCATTGTTTTCAAACGTCACGTTTCTTGAAATTTTAGAAAGGAAAATTGCGTTTTACTATGCATAATGGACATTCTGTGATGCATTTTGCTCATTTGTGTAATTAGAAAATACGAAGATAAACAACCAAGCTACGCAATAATTCGATCGGCTTCTGTTTTTTATTGATATAAATTTCGATCATATAATTAAACTAGTGCTTGACTGCGATCCCACCTGATTGTAAGCAGTGATGCAATCGTTGTTGGTGAGGCGCACTAGCACGGTATAATAATTAATGAATACTCGTCAAGACGAATCATACGAGCCTAAACTCGATGGGGTTGTGTCGTAACTACCAAGTTCCTATAGCCACGTTCCGTTTCCATCATCAGATTAGCTCCATGTCATAATTTTACATTGTCATCTGATTTACACATGCATGCAAAATTTTAGCTTAATCGGTAGGTGGGACTTGGATCAAATTTAATTTGCAAGATTTGGTGACAAAATTCTAATCCGAGACTTGTTATTAAAGTAGTAACAAGTCGCTGTCACCTGTACCTGTCAAGTCGCGTTTGTGTCCGCTATACGCACCAAAAGAAATATGTCGAGTTTCGCATTGCACCATTGTATATTACGGCAAAACGACTGGACCTAACTCCAGTTTATTTTCGTAAATATTTTTCGTCTTCACTGAAGCATAGGATGACAGTTTTTCTAAGATATTTCTGATGGCCGCTCTATTGTATCTATTTAATCTCTTGATGATAACTGATAACAGCATGAACCAATAGAGCCTTTGCGTGGTTTTCGTTGCATCTAAGTATGCGTCGTGTAGATCAGATACGTTTATGGGCACCTACCCGCGACCTTGGTAAGCTAAGGCTTAAGCCTTGAGGATCCACGCGAGCATCTGTTTTTATCCCATTTTTTCCCAACTATGTTAGGACCCTGGTGGATTAGTAGGCTTATGGTGAAATAAATTATTATTTCATTACTCATACTCTGAAAGTAGGTCTGAAGTTGCCGGTGGAGCGGGTTGAAATGATGATACTTTTCATCCCTAGGGAGTTTTACTTTCAACTGACAGCTATCAAATTATTAAAAAAAAACTAGTTCTATCTTCACATTTCTATTGAACCATGTTCTAATTTTCCATACAGCCTGTCAATCACAACGCGATATAAAATTCAAATAACTTAAAGATAAGTATTAATTAAATAATATTATATTTTTAAGTGACTTATTTGTTCAAGTATTTCTTTAAAATACTTTATTTGTAAAAGATTGCAATTAATTTCTAATTTTTCATTAATGAGGCTGAATAGCTGGCCGGCTACAGAAAAAAAAAACAAAATGGCGGGAAAGTGGCAAATCAGATGTTGGTTTTTTTGGGTTTTGTTTACATTTCCGTACTGCAGAGATTTGTATTATCATGTTATGTTCATCAGATTAAAATAGTGATAATAATAATTTTATAAGAGAAGAGGCTAAAACAGTAGTGGAACCTTTTACCACCTAAATCAGAAGAAAGATACCAACCTAAAATCATAGGTACGAAAACTCAGGTTTAACAAACTTTTTATAATTTTATTTTTACTTTCCTTGTATTCGTAATGAAAAGCACAGTGCTTACCTCGGGGTTAAAGTTACTTATTTAGACCCTCGAATCAGCGAACTAACCAACTCCTTCTCGGGACGAAATAAGTAACTTTCACCCCTAGTGTAACAATGTACAGTACGCGTCAAATAACTTTGCCGCTCTGAAGTTGGCTACATTCACTGCGCATTAGTCAATTTTACGAAAAAGACAGCACTGCGCATGCGCGAACCTCAGTGTTACGTTTCTATCTCAGTCGCTCGTATACGTCCGATACCAGCTTGTGTTCCGCTCGCACCTATACCACTCGATAGTACCTGCGCCGTTGTAAGGAAAGCCTAACTTCAGAGCGGCAAAGTTATTTGACGCGTACTGTACTATTACTCTTCAGATACCGTCAATTAGAGATACAATAGAAAAACAATGGCAGCGCCGGTGTTCGCTTAGGTTTTAATGTACTAAAGGTTTTGCTTCGTCGTGTCAACGTGCCGCAACTCAACTCGACGCGTCAACGTGCCGCATTCAGACATCTTAACGACTTCGTACCGTGGTCATGTGGCTAGGCTTTTTTAGTTTAACCACCCCCCTCTCGTTCGGTCTCCCCCCTTTTTAGGGTTCCGTAACTAAGTCGGCAAAAACGGCGCCTTAATAGAATTACTTGATTTTGTCCGTTTGTCCGTCAGGCAAAACTCTTCTTCTCAAGAACGCTTGGAGGTATGAAACTGGAATTAATATCAAATTCTCAGGTCAGCTGCCCTTTGAAGCAGTGATAATAAAAAAAAACTCCTAAATCAACGCACTCTAAAAAATAAGGCCGTATGTGATCTTGTGTTTAGACGCATTTTTTTATTATTTTTTTACTAGCTTTACGTCCGCGGCTTCGCCCGCGTGGACTATAGTTTATATCGCGCGGGCAGAGACCCGTGCTCAGCAGTGGAATTATAGATAGCCTATGTGTTATTCCAGTGTCTCTTCTACCTACCTACCAAATTTGATCTAAATCCGTTCAGTAGTTTTTGCGTGAAAGCGTAACAGACAGACAGACAGAGTTACTTTCGCATTTATAATATTAGTAGGAATTATTGATAGAATTAGGGTAAGCGACGATGTGGTCGACGATGGAGCACGCTTGCCTAGAAGTAACCTATTCACTCTTGACTTAAAGACCCCTAAGTTGTAGCTATCAGGAAACACAGACGCATATTTTGAAACTTACTAGGAAATCACAACATTTAAGGTACTTTCCGTTGACATAGAAACCTGAAAATAGGCGTGAAGCAAAGTCTCATAACACAAGTAAAGGAAAAACTGGCCAAGTGCGAGTTGAACTCGCGCGCGAAAGGTTTCGTACTGTCCTTAGGAAAATTCGGCAAAAAAAATCGTGTTTGTTGTATGGGAGCTCCCCTTAAATAATTATGTTATTTTGTTTTTAGTATTTGTTGTAATAGCGACAACAGAAATACATAATTTGTGAAAATTTCTCTTCATCTAACTAACCTGGTTGTTGAGATACAGCCTGGTCACAAACAGACGGACAGACAACGAAGTCTTAGTAATAGGGTCTCGTTTTTACCCTTTGGTCATGGAACCCTAAAATTCTAAAAACTGTAAATTGGTACTAAAATCGACACTCGTTATTTCAGTAATGTTATAACATCTCCATAAATATAATTGGATTATCTTCTAAATCGATGTCAATAACATTGCAAATAAGGAAGTCATTTCATATCTACCAAATACATTGATAACTGAAGTGTAATAATGCCTTTGTATTATATTTATCTTGCTTGATAAGATTACATTCGAGATAATACTTAGCAACGCATTTATATATATATGTATATAAGATATGTTATTGAGGATTTTCCAAATAAACCACAAATTGTTTCTCTGAAAATCAAAGTTTTGTTTATTTAATACGTCCTTACTATATTACAACGTTTAACTATGATCATTACACCTATAACTTACCTGAAAATCAAAGAAACGACATTTAAAGTTTACTAATATCGCCTCGTCAATTATATCCCTTTAATTTATCTCTTTACAATAGAATTTTTAACAATAAAATATGCAAAATAATCTAAACATCATCTGCCATTCAATCACACGTCACCCCGTTCCACAGAACATAAATTCCATTGACAACTTCAACGCGCGAAGCGCGGCAAATTTGAATTAATGAAATGTCATTTCATTACATATATTCTTCGTCGGAGGTCAGGCTTTTTAGGGTTTTAAAACGTGTGTAAGTAAATGTAAGACCCCCAGATACTAGAAGGCCAGTGTGAACAGCCAATGAAATTAGTATATCTTTAGATAGAGTCTGTCTAATGAAAGCGTAACCTGGAGTTTTTTTTTTAAATTAAAGTGGCAACATTATTTTGCCGCCAAAATCACGTCTAAGTCTATGATTGCAATTGTCAGTTTTTTGAAACAGATATTTATTTATCAACAATAACTGCTTTATCATGGGTAAAACAATATAAAGTTATGTGCGAAAGCTGCTACACACTATCATCAGTGAGTTTAAACAAAAACAAGAAGAGAAAGAAGTTGTTTTCTAAGAAAAACAACAATGTTTATACACGATCTTGGATTTTTAAGTTAGTGTGACACTATAATCTTGATCATTGTTGACTGACCACTAGATATTTTTACGGTATGAATGATGATGACTATTTTAATTGACTATCGCAGTTTTGTGCTCTTGGTATTCTTGTCGGAAGGCCAAAATGCCAAATTGTAAATAAAGAATATTATATACGGCCTTTGAGAGAACAGATAAAATAAATTTGGAATAATAACTAACATTTTGTGTATTATTAACCTTTACCATACATCTACCAATAAATAAATCTACACAATTTTAAGTTCTTATACAACTATTGTACAATCGTCATATATAAAAAAATACTCAAGTACCAAAACTTTTTTCTCCTACTATTTCAATAATACCATATTCAAATTTTTGGGTTTCAACCTCCTTTTCTCAGGTCACGCTTTCAGTAGACGGACTCTAGCTTTCGATGAAACAAAACCTAAGTAATATATCACGGTTGTTGAGATACAGCCTGGTGACAGATGGATGGACAAGTTGCGGGCGTGCGGATAGCGAACAGTGGATAGCTCGCTGTCCAACCGTCAGGTAACTGTCCGGACCGAGCCTAGACGTCGACGGCGCGCACTGTTCCCGCGCGCCTCAAGCTGTCAGCAACGGCAGGGACCCAGCTGGGTCGAAGCCTACTGGGGCCAGGGTTACCTCCGAAAGGTAGCTCAGCCCCCGGTACAAAAGGCATCGAAGGCACGGGAGTGGATTTTTAGTCAGTAAAAGTTTGACACTATCTCCCGCCCCGCCCAAGAGCGGGGGATGTCATTAGATGACTCCCACCGCGAAAAATAAGTTACGAATTGACAACAAAGTGATCCTACAAGGGTTCCGTTTTTGCCGATTTAGGTAAGGAACCCTAAATACACTACTCAACGTTGCTATCCCACCAATCAAGTGGAATGCGACCTCTGAACGCACCACATTGACTTTTCATCGGCGACCTCCTGCAAGCTGCATGACATCACGACTATAAACGGATCCATCTTTCAATCAGTTCCATTACATTTAGCCCAATTGTCGTTCATAGACCCTGGGTTAAATATAGTTTATGCGGGTAGATTGAAAAATTGCGGGCTATTCTTGTATCAAGATGATCAAAGACCAGTGTTGAGTGGGACTCGTCCTGGTCACAACTCTCTTGTAACAGGATAAATTGTATCCCACTAAAAACATTTCATGTAAAATGTTGCCAAGTCGACCACATAAGGTTTGCCCTGTGAAAAAGATATCAGATCTCATGTAGAGCCAAGCTTCTGAATCTACACGGCCTAACTCTACCGTACCTAACTTCACAAATACTACATATCAGTAAAAATGTATGATGCCTATTGATGACACAGGTGTGAAACAGATCCAGATACTAGGTAGAAAGACAAGGTCTGCAAGGAAGAGAGGAGCGGATGAACCACAGAAAGAGGAGGCAGGACCCAAGGAGAAGAAAACTAGAGACTGCAGGGACGGTGACATAAGAATCCTAATCAATCAGCAGGGTGAAGAAATTCTTAAAGAGTTAAGAAACCTAACATCAACAGTGGACAACTTAAAAACAACAGTCACAAATAAAATGACCACCTTGGAGACAAAATTGGCTGTACAACAAGATAGGATTCAATCCCTGCAGACAGCAAGGAGAGATGGATTCCTCAATACCCTGACCCTTGACACATCCCAAACCGCACCTCTCCTCGGGGTTCCCCACTATGTGGCACCATCCGTACCGATATCACGAAAGACATCAGTCTTGGATGCCCTTGGGTTCTAGGCCCTGTATGTTACAATCCATCCATTTGTGAATCTTTAGTGTATCAGTGACGAAATCGGTGTATTTTAGATATCAATAAAATCTAAATGATTAAAGCTATTCAATTGAGACTTTGTATGTTTAATAAGTCTATTATTGACATTATATCCTGAGAATATGAACTATCTGGTACATCGGAAACCAACTCTATGAGGGTTCAAAAAAACGACGAAACACTTCGAGAAAAGGTAGGTAGTGCCCTTGCGCTTCGCTTGGCTCGTCTTTGGCGGGGGCACTGCCGTGCCCCCAGATACCAACCAGCACATATTTTGGTTAAAAATGGTAGCTCAAACAATGTGGTCATCAATTAGGTACTACAGAATCACTTGTTATTAAGGTTCCGTACCTCGAAAGGAAAACTCGGGTTCCTTATAGGATCACTTTGTTATTCGTCTGTCCATTTGTCAAGAGCCTTTACCTCGGGAACGCGTGAAGGTATCTAGTTTAAATTAAAACCATATACTCAGGTATATCTGTCTGTCACCAGGTTGTATTTCAAGAACCGGGATAGCTAGAAAGTTGAAATTTTCACAATTGATATATTTCGGTTATCGAACAACAAATTTTAAAAAAGTGAAAAATAAAAAACTTTTTACAAAAAAAAATAAAACCAACTTCAAAAAGTACAAAATAAGTTTAATTTCGGAAGTCGGTGTTTCTATAATAGATACCTAATTTTGTCTCTTCGTTATTTAACACCGACTTCAAAATTAAAATTATTTTGTACTTTTTGAAGTTGGTTTAATTTTTTTTTGCAAAAAGTTTTTTATTTTTCACTTTTTAGTTATGGTAGCACCACTAAAAAGTACCTACACTTCAGCTAAACATAAATTACCTTATAGCCAGAGTAAACCATTTGGGTTTCCAAATCCAAAACCAAAAAATAGGGAAATACGGTTTTAATACATGAATTTACCTTCCGGCTTTATCACCAGATCAGTTCAATACATCCCTTCCCTCTTTTCTATCAGTCAGTCATCGACTACACGTATAAACAAAGCAATTTTACTTGTATCGACAATATTCTGCTATGATTCAATGAGGAGTTCTGTCCCATATCTTCGAAGTTCATGATCAGATCATAACAATATTTCTATGGGACCAACTTGGTGGAAGCATAACCTTTCAATCAAAAAAAAAATTATCGGTGAACATACATACAAAAAAAAACATACATGCAGCTGAACATAGAACCTCCTCCTTTTCGAAGTCGGTTAAAAACAAAATAAATATATAAGGAATACAACAAACCCAATATTTTTACCAAACTTTCCTAAGGACGGTACGGCACCCTACGTGCGCTAGTTCAATTTGTACTTGGCCAGTTTTTTTACAAGTTGTTTTTGATGGCATGACCTTTGCAAGCACCTCTGTTGGCTCGCGGATGGCGAGCCATGGGTAGCTCGCTGTCCGATCGTCCGGTAATGGACCGAGTCCAAGACGTCGACGGCGCACACTGTTCCCGCGCGCCTCAAGGAGTTGTCAGCAGTAGGAGGGGCCCAGCTGGGTCGAAGCCTACTGGGGACAGGGTTGTCCGAAAGGGAGCTCGTGCCCCGGTATGAAGGCTAGAAGGAACGGGATGGGGTTTTTAGTCAGTAAGTCTGACACTACCTCCAGCTCCACCCAAGAGCGGGTTTTGTCATACGATGATTTTCCCCAACGCACAAAAAAAGCACCTCTGTTCACACTTCAAGGGAATACTAGCATCTTGTCATGTAACAAAGAGGTATCTCGTTCTAGATAGAGTAGTCGTGTCGAGTCACCTAATACAATGGTATACAAGTGGGTAGTAGTTTAACAATAACTGGCCCATTACTGCGTTGCTATGTAGTCCAGGGTCGTATGGTAGAGCTGGTTCTTCACATATTTGGATTTGGTGTCGACCAAATTAGTGATTAAAAAAAAATTTGTCTATCTGTCTGTCTGTTCAGGCATCACGCAAAAACTACCGGTTCGATTACGATGAAACTTGGTATAATTATTCTTTAATATCCTGGGCACCACACTGGTTACTTTTTATCCCGGAAAAGTATATACAAAAAAAAACAAAACTTAATTTTGCGGTTCGATCCCTAGGCCCATTACTGTACCAACCGAAAATAATAAGTTTGTCGTAGGTTACGTCACCCGCAGTGGAGTTCACTAAGGGGCGCTGCATGCTCATGGCTAAGATTTATACTAATATTATAAATGGGAAAGTGTGTGTGTCTGTTTGTACGTCTTTCACGGTAAAACGGAGCGATGAATTGACGTGATTTTTTAAGTGGAGATAGTTGAAGGGATGGAGAGTAATATAGGCTACTTTTTGTCCCTTTCTAACCCCACATTTCCGTAAAATGAGGAAATTTAACGCGAGCGAAGCCGCGGGCAAAAGCTAGTTTTTTTTAATAAAAATCAAAACAAAAGGTTTAACTCTATAGAAAACCAAATAAAAATCTAACGCATGTTACAAACTGTGACATAACTGGCCGATAAGCGTTCGTTATAAATACAAGGTCGCTCAATATCACTGATAAATACCGTTCTAATGTTTATTTTTTGACTGAACTGGTTTTCCTGATATTTTTTGTTGCAATCTATACTAATATTATAAAGAGGTAAAATTTGTAAGTTTGTAAGTTTGTAAGTTTGTAAGTTTGTATGTAGGGGGTAATCTCTGGAACTAATAATCCAATTCTAAAATTTTTTTTACTGGCCGAAAGCTACATTATTCCTGAGTGCTATAGGCTATAAATTGTTTCTATAGCATGTATATTAACCGAGCTATCACAACTTTTGTCTAGCAAGTCGGAAAAAAATACCTCATAAAATGAAATTATTTGCGTGCGCTGCCTAAACAGTTGCTTAAAATTAAAAACAATGTATGGCTACCTGGTTCGTCTTAATTATTTCTACAAAAAAGTCCGCGGTACCATATCTCTATCTTTTATATTTCATCTTTTATACTTCTTTTATTGCATTAAAAATATTTTTTTTCGGCATACTTACGTTTGGTTGATTATTTGAGCAACAAAATATTAATTCTTATGACAATAAATTATTTCAGTATCACAAGAACATTATACAGATAAGATTTGCCATTTACAGCATAGCAATTGGTCATACAGTTTCGAAGATAATATAAAATTACTAAAACGCAAAATGCCCCTAGCGTAACTTTCATTGTGCAGACGTTTTACCTATTTTTTTTTATGGTGGGCAAAAATCATCTTATGACAACCCCCGCCCTTGGGTGGAGCGAGAGATAGTGTCAGACTAAAAACCCACCCCGTTCCTTCTAGCCTTCAAACCAGGGCACGAGTTCCCTTTCGGATAACCCTGGACCCGGTAGGCTTCGACCCAGCTGGGCCTCTGCTGTTGCTGACAACTTCTTGAGGCGCGCGGGAACAGTGCGCGCCGTCGACGTCTTGGGCTCGGTCCATTACCGGACGATCGGACAGCAAGCTACCCATGGCTCGCCGTCCGCGAGCCCGCGTCTACGGTGGCCGGAAATCAGGATCGGAATCCCGGCGGCGGCGGCGGGGGCGCCGTTGCCTGATGCGGTCTGCCTCCGCCTTTGCTAGCATTACTGCTTCGCAGAAGTCCGCCGCCGATCGCCCCCACGAGGGCAGGGCGATGCTCTGCCCAGGCAGGGCACACCTCGACTGTGTGCTCCACCGTGTCCTCCGGGCGTTCCGCACAGTGGCGACACTCGGGCGTCTCTTCCGCTTTAATTCGGTGCAGGAACCTCCCGAACTTGCCATGTTCGGTGAGGACCTGTGTCATGCGGAAGGTAAGGACGCCGTGAGGCCTTTCCAGCCACGCCTCAAAGAGGGGACTTACCGCCATAATTGTGGCGTGCCCAACGTTTCACCTATTTGCCCATAGATGGCGTTCTGCAATTACGTAATTTTTCTGAATCGCGGTGTTAAGACTTTCTGTGGATTGATGACCCTCTCGAATTATTATGCCCACGTTGTCGTTAGTTGGAGTTCTTCTGTCAGTTGCTTATTGGTTTCGGTTGTTTCGTTCGTATGGTTGTTGTTGTTGATAGATACCTCATAATCGAAAATATCGTAATTTCGTTGTACGTTTTTGTATGTTCGTAGTTTCGTACTTCGTTCTATCGTAATAATCGATACGAGTTATTCGATATTACGATTGTTTTGTTTTGTAAAGGCGGACGGTGTTCGAGTCGCTCTCCCTTTGTTCATAATTGTTTTCAAGTCTGTGCGTAGTTTGTTGAGAGCATGTCTAAAAGGAAATCTCAACTGTCCCGGCAGACATCACAGACAAGAGCCGCTCGAGTACGCCGTACGGAAGAATCTGCCCCTGAAAATGAGCAGCGCCTCTCGAGAAATAGAGAATATATTTCGCAAGCACGCGCTAGAGAATCTAGCTCCGAGCGCTCACAGCGCCTCGCTAGCCAAAATGTGAGGACATCGCGGGCCCGTGCTCGAGGAACTAGCGCTGAACGTGCGCACCGTCTATCTGAGTAAAGGCAGCATGTCTCTGAGCCAAGGGATAGGGAGACTAGCGCTAAACGCTCGCGGTGGCTTGGTAGGCAAAATGTCATAACATCGCAGGCCCGTGCTCGGGAATCTAGCGCTGAACGTGCGCAGCGTCTATCTCATTTAAGGCAGCATGTCTCTGAGACAAGGGATAGGGAGACTAGCGCTGAGCGCTCGCAGCGGCTCGCTAGGCAAAATGCCATAACATCACAGGCCCGTGCTCAGGAATCTAGCGCTGAACGTGCGCATCGTCTAATCGAGTGTAATCTTATTTTAAAACAAGAAATTTTCCGCGGACGAAGTCGCGGGCAGAAGCTAGTAAAACTATAAAACTGTATGCAAATTGACCAATAATGCGGATGGCTGTAATAATTACAAGCTTTTATTTACTTTCACCTGTCCCGATGTTTGTCTGTCATCAAATCTTGTAAATTTTTGACCCGGTTATCGATTGAGCTGAAATTTTGCATGCATGTGTAAATTAGAATGACAATGCAAAATTATTATGACACTAGCTTTCCGCCCGCGGCTTCGCCCGCGTGGACTACAGTTTATATCGCGCGGGCAGAGACCCGTGCTCAGCAGTGGAATTATAGGTAGCCTATGTGTTATTCCAGTGTCTCTTCTACCTACCTACCAAATTTGATCTAAATCCGTTCAGTAGTTTTTGCGTGAAAGCGTAACAGACAGACAGAGTTACTTTCGCATTTATAATATTAGTAGGGATGGAGCTGATCTGATGATGGAACCGGAAAGTGGCTATAGGAACTTGGTAGTTAAACGACACAGCCCCATCGAGTTTGGCCTCGTATGATTCGTCTTGAAGAGTATTCATTATATGTATACCGAGCTATAAAAGCTTACTATGAAATTATTCATCTCATTAAAGTTTTTAAAAATAACTCTAGTTTAAATACTGCCCCTGATAGTTAAAAAGACGTATCTAACAAAAAGCAAAAACGGATAAAAAAAAATGTTTTAATGAATGAAACGGGAAATCGGGCCTTTTTTCCTTGTGTTAGAACCGCACTGGAGAAAGTTAGCAAAATATAAAAAATACAGGCAGATGCGCCTGTTTTATTCCTGATTCCAGCAATGTATATAATTCAAATCTGGAAAAAAATTTTAGATGCGTCTTTTTTTACTAACGGGGGCAGAATAGGGGATGAATGTGTGCATGTCATTTTCGCTGATTTTAAAACCCGTTAGGAAATCGCATTGGGCTTGCTTAGCTCTTTATCTTTAATGCCAATTTTAGTTGTAATTGTTGGAATCAGTATTTAGTCATAGCAGGTTTTCTGACGTAAATAGAGCCCTTATCTTATCGAAACTAAAAACAACGAATCAGCTGATTCCTAAGCACATGTCGCTTATCTACTCGTAAGTCCTTGGTTGGTCAGAAGAGAAATATTGTCTTTCTTTTTCCTCTCTTTTTAGGGTTTTGTACCTCAAAAGGATAAACGGAACCCTTATAGGATCACTTTGAGGTATCGAGTTGAAATTAAAACCATATACTCTGGGTTGCGGTCCCTACAAGCTGTAAAAAAATCAAACTTCTAAGTTAACGAATTAAAAAAATACGGCCGTTTATGTCGCAAAAAAAACGTATATTTTGATACTCTCAAAGATCGAAATTCATAGGGTACTTCCCGTTGACCCAGAATCCTGAAATTTAGCATAAAGCAATGTCTTATAGCACAGGTATAGGAATATATCAGGAAACAGTAAATTAACAAAAAATCTATTATATTATCTAAGTCACAAAAAAAATGGCATTTCGGAAAAACATTCGAGACTCCATTCGGGAATTGTAATTTCACGGAACTCTTAGTGCGCGAGTCCGACTCTTGCTTTTTTTGCCCAGTTTTTTTTATAACGCAGAAATTGCGTAAGTCATGATGAAGCAACCATCCTAAAATCTGCACTTAGAATACTCAGAACCAATGTGTAATGCTCCAAAAATGACTATAGGTGGCACCACCTGTATTACTCAGAAATACTCAGTACAAGTATGACGTAGATGCAGTTTATTGCCAAATCACACAAAGAGGTGGCTGACCAATCAATGTGGAGATAGATGAGAAGTATTACTTCGTGCACTAATTAGTGATGTGATGAAGATCAAGGAGGTCTAAACGAAGTGTCATTCTGTCAGTGATGACTGATGTTAAAATGTTACGCATCAACGCGAATGCGGTTGAATTGATTCCTGCGAAACAAGTCATTGCGCCTTTGTTTTGATAATCAATATGAACTAATGCTTGACTGCGATCCCACCTGATGGTAAGCAGCGATGCAATCGTTGATAGTTAGTCAAACTAGCTTTTTAGGAGCCTATTCGCTCTAGCCACAAAGAAACCTAAATTTTAATAAATAATAAGACCGCAGCAGGCAATAGTTCAAACGAAAATACCAAACTCACTCTGCATGCGTCCGCTTCGCTTCACTCGCCGCCGCACCACACACACGTGGTCACAGAGTATCAATTTTTGTTCAGTGGCGTTAAATCTTTTACTTATGATAATTATGGTATATTTTGACAAGCATCATCACTGATCGAATATCATGAATTCATGATTGAGATGCACAGCCAGGGCTAAGATATTATTCGAAAGAGCTACCACGGTTTCCGAACGCTAAGGGCAGCTGATCATCTCCGCGTATGAGCGTCTACAACACCAAAGTCATAGCTATTAATGCCAATCTGGAGACAGAGCTTAGACGTCTCCGATGTTCTGATTAATTTCATTGAAGGATACATGACAGTGGATTATCTGTTCTGGTAGTTGTCACTGTTGATTTTGACTCGATGGCAGTGGCAGACAGTTTGGGAATTTTGTGACGGGATAATCACAGAGAAAGTGGATCATATCAACGCTGTTTGGCGGCAGAAATAGTCCTCCTCTTTGCGTCATTTATCCTCAATGCTGAGGGTCGTGACCTCGACGAATAATTTTCTTATGGATAAGCCACAAGAAAATTCTTTCGTCATGTGGTCCTATCTTCGGCGATGTGGATGGCGTCGCAGACTGAGGTCTCCGGTGTAACACGGATTTGGTCTGACCAACGTAATGGACTCCTGCCCCTGGGTCTTTTCCCATCTATTTTTCCTGTCAGAAGCAACTTTTCCAAGTTATCACCTCTCTTTCTGGCAATGTGGCCAAAGAAATCAAAGATTCTTCTTTGGCATATGGTGGTGAGTCTCATGGGTGACCTGACTTCGGCTATTATGGAGTCGTTGGTCTGATGCGAAATAGTAGTAATTGATTGTTATAAATTAATGTATCAATTAATTAGTCATCATAACATGCTTTACTGCGTTTTTGGCAGACGTCTGTTTCGAATCGTGTGCAATAATATCAATACCAGAAGATGACTTGCATCTTTGAAATCGTATAGCTATTTGTGGCGTCTTCCCAATAATTTTCATCAAACCAACTTATTAGTTCACGGGGTAATTTTTAACTGTGCATCAAAAATGTTATTCTTCACTAAAACTACTAATTGTACATCCAATATAAATATTAATGGACTTTTTGCAATTACTAAGGGACTTAGTGCACCCTGATTCGGACAGGTTAAGTTAAAAGTTGATGACGGAGAGTTAAACAGACCCCGCCATTCTCTTCGTGGTATATTTTATTTTGTTATTTTGTAGATATGTTTTAGATTTTTATTTGACGCTAAATTTTTTTTTTTTAATTTTCTCATAAAGACGAATCTAACGACATCTCTTAAACTTAAATACAATAATTAAACAAGGAATCTTTTCCCCTATAATTCCCTCCTTTTGGCGCAATTGGGTAAAAAAAATGCACTTTCGTTTTCCTCACCGTACAGACGAATTATTCGTCAGTATGTGTACCGCCACTGGAAGCCTGCCAGTTCGTATTTGTATGCAAATAAAACATAAACAATAATAAGGCAATGAACTGCCGACTTCCGTGCTCATCCGATGCTTCATATACTTGTAATTAACGTTTTGACAAAATTGTAATCTAGGGTACACTTTGATCTTTATTTTAACACTAGCTTTTGCCCGCGCGACTTCGCTTCCGCTCTTCCCTACTCCACCCTACTATACCCAACTCTACCCTACTCTACCCTACCCTAATATACACTACTCTACCCCACTCTACCCTACTCTACCCTACTCTACCCTACCCTACCCTGCACTACCCTACTCTACCCTACCCTACCCTGCACTACCCTACTCTACCCTAATTTTTTTTTCCATAAGAACCTTATCCTCACAATAACAATCACAACAAAAAAAAAAATCAGCCATATCGGTCAAGCCGTTTTCATGCTATGTCGTGACAACGAAAAATGGGTTTCATTTTTTATTATTTAACGTATCAAAAAGCAGAGAATAAAGCTAGAACTACATTAGACGAACGACGTCGCGTGGCGTAGATCAAATGTAGCTCTACAAGTCTAGTTTCCATATAAAATGTATGGAGCCCGACGCAGTAAGATCGGCGTGTGTAGCACACGTGTGCGCAGTCTGCAGCATTCGGCTCCATGCACCCTCGCTTGCGGCTCGGGCATAATTACAAACTTTCTTCACTTGTATCCAAATTTTAATGAAAAAAAAATTCAAGAACAGTAAATGGTCCCAAACATCGTGAGGAAACCGGCATACCCTATAACCAAAAATTCGAAGACATGTGACATCCACTAACCAGCACAGGGCTTGCGTAGTGGATTACAGCCCATTTCCTCTCCTAGAGAGGAGGCCTGAGTCCCAACAAAGACATTATAAGGCCGACTATGCTACGCTAGTAAATAGTGGACACAAAACGGATGTTCAGCACAAGGTACAAGTTATTACAAACTGTGCATAGATAAGCTAGTACGTGATCTAAATACATGCAGCGTTATAGCTGATAGGAGACCGTTGACCTACTTACTTGTAACACTTTGTTTACGCATCCCTCATTAGTATGCGCGGTATTGTGCGAAAGAGTTACACCTACTGTGTACTTTGCAACACAAATCGCTGAACGGACAGGTAGTTGAGTAGGTGGTTGAGGTACCTTTCAGCTTCATCATCGGATCAGTTTAACCTTATGACCAGATTGCATCTCATGACAATTCTAAAAATCCCAAACATGGATATGAAACAATGGTTTATTACAAAATTCCGGTGCGAACCTTCCGGCTCGATCATCAAATCAGTTCGATGGTACCTTATGGCCAGAGTGCATCTCATGACAATACTAAAAATCCCGGTGCCTATGTTCCAGCTCTATCATCAAATCATATTACCTAAATTCTCTCCCCTTCTTCTTTTAGTCAATCAACGACTACGCGTATAAACAAAGCAATTTTATTTTATTTTGTCGCGACAGTTCTGCTGTGATCCTATGAGGAGTTCTGTTCCATATCTCCGAAGTTCATGATCAGATCATAACAATATTTCTATGGGATCAACTTGGAAGCATAACTTTTCTTCTTCTTCTTCTTCCTTCCCTGGTCCTATTATTGGAAGCATAACCTTTCAATCAAAATAATAATTTTCAAAATGGGTCCACAACCGACTGAGATATCGGTGAACATACATTTCAGTCAAACATAAAACCTCCTCCTATTCGAAGTCTGTTAAAAATATCATTGACTGGCTAAATTTCTCTTAGTACAAACAGACGATAGCCAACAAAGAACAAATCTCCAACATCTGTGCATTGAACTTTCTAAACTCTAGTACAATACATACGTATCGGCCACATCTACGTATCAAAGGTCGTCCAAGGTCGTCTCCCAGACGTCTACCCTAGGTCATTGGACTGCACGACCTTATAGATCCCAGACTGGTACGGGACGACAAAGGAGACTTTGCAAGGGTAGGAATAGTAAGTGCAAAGTTTAGGAAGATAAGTACCCTGATGGTAATGGGTGCGTTGAAAGATTGCATCGTTAGGTTGGAAAAGGATTAGGCATGTTGTGGTCGACATAGATTTTATTACAAGCATTTTTTTAGTTTCACCTGTCCCGATGTTTGTCTGTTATCAAATCTTGTAAATTAAATTTGATTTTGATTTATTAAAAAAAAAAAACCACTTCCCGGTAACCGATTGAGCTGAAATTTTGCATACATGTGTAAATCAGATGACAATGCAAAATTATTACGACATGGAGCAGATCTGATGATGGAGCTTAAAGGTGGCTATAGGAACTTGGTAGTTAACCGACACAACCCCATCGAGTTTGGGCTCGTATGATTCGTCTTGACGAGTATTAATTAAAAAAGGTATACCGAGCTTTTTATAGCTCGGTATACCTTTTTGAAAAATATATTTTCATTAAAAGCTTGTTATCACCTATACTGTTGTACTACTGCCGGGTAAATCTTTATATATGTAACTAAATTTTGCCAGCGGCTTTGCCCGCGTACATAAAATATAGACTATGTCACTCGGGAATAAAGCACCTTTCTGTCAGTAAAAAAAATTCAGGAATCGGACCAGTACTTTCAGAGATTACTTCATGTAACAAACAAAAAAAAAACAAAGTTTACCTCTTTATAATATTAGTGTAGATTCTTCTGTACGTCTGTTTGTCATTAACTCCTAAACGGTTTGACCGATTTGGATGAAATTTTGGTAGGATGGTTTAAAAATATAGTTGAACCCTCAATTTTTCTTTTGACAAAAACGCGGGTCCCGGCACACGTTGTCCTGCGCGCGGTCCGCTATTCTTCTGTATATTATTTATATATTTACTAGCTTTTGCCCGCGCGGCTTCGCTCCCGCTCGTCTCTACTCCACACTACTATACCCTACTCTACCCTACTCTACCCTACTCTACCCTACCCTACCCTACTCTACCCTACTCTACCCTACTCTACCCTACTCTACTACCCTAAAAAAAAAAATCAGCCTAATCGGTCAAGCCGTTTTCATGCCAAGTCGTGACAACGGAAAACGGGGGTCATTTTTATATATATACTAGCTTTTGCCCGCGCAGCTTCGCTCCCGCTCTACCCTACTATACCCTACTCTACCCTACTCTTCTCTACCCTACTCTACCCTACACTACTCTAATCTACTCTACTCTACACTACTCTACCCTACTCTACCCTACTATACCCTACCCTACCCTACCCTACCCTACCAAACTTCACATAAACCATCTACTAAATAGTCCGAACAAAGCCTAAAAATTTGGTTCGGATAGGTGAGCCCGTTCTTCAGTTATAAAATAACAACGAAAAGTGGCATTGATTTTTATATATATAGATGTCGAAGCGTTGGCGCATATCAGTTGGTCTGCATCAGCGCCACCTATCTTTCACTGGAGGAACTATGTAGTTAGATTGAACAGCTTACGTTTGGGGACGTCAAGTATTAACTTGGGGATGGTTAGCGTGGAGTAATAGCAACACTGAGCGAATAGTCGAGTCAAATGTCGATCCGGAGGTATAATCGATTATTCGACATTGACAGGTACTGACGTTGACAGGTAAATTGGCTAACCGGAATGGGGGTAGGTCCACGTGTCGGGTGACGGTTGATTTGGAGGGCACTTTGAATCGTTCTGTCGGTCCGAGCAGACGTTGGTTACTCCACGCTAAACTTCCCGCGTTCCTAAATTCTTAATCAAGCCATATCTCAGGCATCCTTGATTATTTTGTACTGAGCGTGTGTTACGAGTAATTAAAGGTGTTATCAAAGGTTTTTGTGAGTGTTATTTCCGATGTCGCGACCCACTGATATCGATCCTCCGTTATATAGATTAAAACTTCATGGAACACAACACAGAGGTACAAAGGCGGACTTAATGCCTTAGGCATTCTGTACCAGTCAACCAAGGGTGGTGAACAGAAAACATGACAGGTGCATAAAAAAAAGTACTATACACTGTAACTGTTTTGTATGTTAAAAGACAAAGTCCTGAGTCACACACTGACTCATCAACGCCAGCCCAAACCCTTGGGACCTAGATTCCTCCACACAGTTTCTTTATATGATGGGTGACAAAGAATAAGAAAGGATTTACCAATAGTCTGTTATTTATGTATTTTATTTCAATAACATACGAGTATTGTATACAACGTGTAACGTTAAATGCGCAAAACCTCAGATACCCCAAATGATTTTTAATTCGATTGACCTAATTATGTGAAAAAAAAATCATTTAAAATTTTTTTAAGGTTTTATGAGCAGTTTTAGTTTGTTTAAAATTCATATCTGCATTGAAATAAGAACTTTTATTATCCCGTGTATGAGAAAATTTGATTGGAATACAATTATTTGTGTTTGTTTATCTACTTCAGCGGGTTTGCGAACGTGATGGCTTGACCTATTCATAAATATTTTTTTGGAAATGTAACGTATATTAAAAAGCGGTTTAATTGAGTCTGCTCGTTATTATGAACAAACTAATTTCATTTTTGCGTTTTGGGTCAATTCAAACATTTTGGGTGTCTGAGGTTTTGCGCATTTAACGTTACACCTTGTATAGATATAAAAGCTTGCTATTAAAAAAATATTAACATTAAAAGCTTGTTAATCTATATATATAAAAATCAATGCCACTTTTCGTTGTTATTTTATAACTCAAGAACGGGCTCACCTATCCAAACCAAATTTTTAGGCTTTGTTCGGACTATTTAGTACCTAGATGGTTTATGAGAAGTTTGGTAGGGTAGAGCAGGGTAGAGTAGGGTATAGTAAGGTAGAGTAGGGAAGAGCGGGAGCGAAGCCGAGCGGGCAAACGCTAGTATTAGTGTAGATTAATGAATCAAGTCACAGCACGTGTTTCGGTTTTGAATCCAAGGGCGCAACGTATCGCCAATTAAGATATTTCGCAAAAACACCGTCTATCTCACCGTGAAATGTGCTATCACGACCTGCGCAATAGATCTGCGCAGTAGCGTGTTTATCTCACTTTGACGCCTTCGTTTTTCCCAAGTTTGTTTTTCATTGACTGGTTTTTTTAATTCGAGTGTTGTTTGCATTATTATTTTAGTTTCGTAGTATTTTTAGTTAGTATTTTTCTATTTAATAAAATTCGATAGTAACTGATTCTTCAACCAGTTTACAATGAAAATATTTTTTTCATAGCAAGCTTTTATGGCACGGTATAATACCTGTATAATTAATACCCGTCAAGACGAATCATATGAGCCCAAACTCGATGCGGTTGTGTCGTTAACTACCAAGCTCCTATAGCCACCTTCCAGATTTATCATTTGCATTGTCATCTGATTTACCCATGCATGCAAAATTTCAGTCTGATCCGTAACCGGGAAGTGGATCAAAGGACATCATTCATTTCGTACCCAAAAATGAAAGTGCCAGAATAAAAATATAGATTCTCATCGGAAATAATGCCCTGAAGATTGTTTACTATTAAAAGGAACATCTAGGATTAACCCCCAGGCTGCTATTTGCGTTTAAAGTGTAAGTGCCGTTAATAAAAAATGTATACTGGAATGTTACCGGATATAACGTCCATAGGTTTTTTTTTTTTTAAATGACCGAACGTCTACGATTACCCCCCTTTTTTATGTGGGCAAAAATTATCCTATGGTAACCCCCGCTCTTGGCTGGAGCGGGAGATAGTGTCAGACTCTTACTGACTAAAAACCCACCCCGTTCCTTCTAGCCTTTATACCAGGGCTCAGGCTCCCTTTCGAATAACCCCTCACACACCTATGTTTACAAATAAATAATTCTGATTCGGGCCCCAGTAGGCTTCGACTCAGCTGGGCCCCTCCTGTCGCTGACAACTCCTTGAGGCGCGCAGGAACAGTGCGCGCCGTCGTCCTCTTGGGCTCGGTCCGGACAGTTACCGGACGGTCGGACAGCGAGCTACCCCCAGTAAAGGATTTCGATTTACTTTTGTTAGTCATGGAGTGCAACCTTGAAATATTTACGTTACCTTCACTCTGGATCTGCGCAGTTATCGTATTTGTTTGTTTTCCCTGCACTAGTTTTTCCCAAGCTTGTTTTGATCGGCGCTCGTCTATCTATAGAGACGTAAATTAATATTAGTATTTAAGACACAGGAAGGATACTTTTATCCATTTTGATTTCTTTAAATGACAACCCAAATGTGGCAATGGGCAAGGCACATTACTCGCAGAACAGATGGCCGTTGGGGCCGAAAGGTTCTGGAATAGCATCTTTTAACAATGGCAGTAATGAAAAAAAAACCCATGAGTAAAATGTTTATTTTATCAATTTTTTCTTAAATAATATCAATACAGGTTTTAGCACAAAAAAAACACCTGCCTAATTTAGAAACTTAATAAATTAACATTCTTGCATGCTACCCAAAATTACCAACCGAAAAAAGAAGACCAATATCCGCCACTGTTTTGTAAAACTTCTCGCTTCCGCTAAGGTCAACGCTCTTCGATATTTGATTTGTAAAATTCATTCTGCTTACGGCCTTCGTCGCGTGCACTCGTGTCGATGGGAGTTGAGATAAAAGTTTAAGTGCTACCTTGATTGTTTTACGTAAATATTTTTGTTTACCGTTCGGTTGGTTATGTTTACGTAAACTTTAATATTGGATAAGTCCGTTATTGTTTGCGAGTGGATGTTGAAACGATTTTGTTTGTATTAAGTAGCAATGATAAGGGAAATTGTGTTTGCAAAGTAATTATAGTCTAAATAAACAATATTCAATTTTATCTCTAAACTACCTTGTTTCCGGAGCTTGGCTGACTCACTGTTATCACTCCAGAACCTTTCAGCGCCATTACTTCTGCAAGCAAAGTGTCCCGCTCGCTGCCACTGAAGTTAAAACGATTTTATGGGATATTTCATCTCTTCATTTAATATTCATTATCTACAGTTTAATTCATTAAACCCCAAGCGAACGTTCGCTCTCTCATTGTCTTTTTATTATACCTATCTTTAATTGTTTTTGAAAAGTTAAGACATCACATCATCATTTCAGCCGATAGACGTCCACTGTTGGACACAGGCTAAAAATATCCGCAGGAGAATCAAAGTTGCCGACATAGCACGAAGAATCGCCCAACTTAAATGGCAATGGGCAGGGCACATTGCTCGCAGAACAGATGGCCGTTGTGGCCGAAAGTTTTAAGAGTGGCAACCGCGTACCGGAAAGCTTAAGTAAATAAAATAAATAAATTTGAAAACTTAAACAAAGGTAGATATCTAGTCTACCAGTGTCGGGATCGGGGTCTAAGCTAACGGTTTTAAGTCCTCCAGAAGCAGGAACCTCTTCACTCGACAAAATGAAATGCCATTAGGGTGTTGCAAAAATAACAGTCTGACTCAATGACATTTTAATAAACAGACATGTTATATACTCACAAATCAACCGAAAAATGTGTTCCGTGCAGCAGCGGCAGCACTTGTGGTATGAGATCCCTTGTGTATTTACTTTGGTATCGTTATTGGTACGCTTTCTAAACACACACGAAGGCATTTTTTTTTATTTGATTCCGTAGTAGCGCAGCGTATGACTAGATCCGATGCGTGACACCTAAAGGCAAGGATCCCAATTAGGATCCTTTCGAGTCTTCACGAGTGCGCGCTCATAGCAAATCTGTTTATTTAAATATCATTGGTCTGACTACTTATATCTGCATTCCACATGTCGGCATCTTATGCTATGTTGAGATATTTCATTGATTTCTCTCTCGCCTTTCACAAGGTTCTCGTCTTGTGGAATGGTAACGTTGAGCGGCGCGCTAATCGGTCTATCACCACTATCCGGAAAATCCGGCTTATCAGCGACTATGTCTGTCATTACCATTTTATATTTCGTTTCATTACAAGCTTTTATTTAGTTTCACCTATCCCGATGTTTGGCTGTAATCAAGTCTTGTAAATTAAATTTGACTCACTTCCCGGTTACCAATTGAGCTGAAATTTTGCATGCATGTGCAAATCAGATGACAATGCAAAATTATTATGACACATGGAGTTGATTTGATGATGGAACCTGTGGGTGGCTATAGGAACTTGGTAGTTAAACGACACAACTCCATCGAGTTCGGGCCCGTTTGATTCGTCTTGACGAGAATTAATTATATAGGTATACCGAGCTGGTTATTTTTGAACGCGTGTCGCGTTTGTTTGCGTCACATACACCGATCTGGGCGCGTCGGTCTCCATACATTTTTTATGGAAACTAATTGTAGAGCTACACTAGATCTACACCACGCGACGTCGTTCTTCGTACAAATCAGGCGTGTTACACGTGTGCATCGGACTGCTCATGGGTGCGAATGTCTCACTATAAGTAGTAGTATTGTCTCAAGTATAATGTAACATTATGTATTTGACTTGTAAGAATCCCTTACCAATAAACTACTATGACTACTATGACTAAAGCGGAATCCTTACAAGGTATTTCGTATTGTGGGAGTACCTTAATAATGGCATGTGCTTTTGTCTATATATGAATACAGTTTGTATTGAAATCTCATGTTAGTATTGTCAATAAGTTTTGTTGAAGCGTCGTGTTCCGTGTGTTATGTGATCAATATGCATTGTTTTACACACTTAGCGAGGTGGAAATTGTGTGGTGATTGTGTGGTGTTGTTGTGGGGTGAGGGATACACACGTGTAAATAATTTTTAGGGTTCCTTACCTCAAAAGTAAAAAATGGAACCCTTATAGGGATACCTTTTACTAGCTTTTATTTACTTTTACCTGTCCCGATGTTTGTCTGCAATCAAATCTTGCAATCTAAATTTGACCCACTTCCCCGTTACCGATTGAGCTGAAATTTTGCATGCTTGTGTAAATCAGATGACGATGCAAAATTATTATGACTTGGAGCTGATCTGATGATGGAACCGGAAGGTGGCTATAGGAACTTGGTAGTTAAACGACACAACGCCATCGAGTTTGGGCTCGTATGATTCGTCTTGACGAGTATCTATATATATAAAAATCAATGCCACTTTTCGTTGTTATTTTATAACTCAAGAACGGGCTCACCTATCCAAACCAAATTTTTAGGCTTTGTTCGGACTATTTAGTAGATGGTTTATGTGAAGTTTGGTAGGGTAGTGTAGGGTATAGCAGGGTAGAGTAGGGTAGAGTAGAGTAGAGTAGTGTAGAGTAGTGTAGAGTAGAGTAGTGTAGAGTAGTGTAGGGTAGAGTAGGGTATAGTAGGGTAGAGTAGGGTAGAATAGTGTAGAGTAGGGTATAGTAGGGTAGAGTATGGAAGAGCGGGAGCGAAGCCGTGCGGGCAAAAGCTAGTTAATTATATAGGTATACCGAGCTATAAAAGCTTGCTATGGAAAAAACATTTTCATTAAAAGCTTGTTTATCAATACAATTTGTATTGAAATCTCACGTTAGTATTGTCAATAAGTATTGTTACGTCATTGTTGAAGGTATTGAACAGTCGTGGTCCGTGTGCCATCAGCTTTGTGATCGATATGCATTGTTTTACATACTTAGCGAGGTGGAAATTGTGTGATGATTGTTATGTACGTAGTTTTAAGAAGTATACACACGTGTAACTAATATTTAGGGTTCCGTACCTCAAAAGTAAAAAATTGAACCCTTATAGGGAGACTTTGTTGTTTATCTTTCTGTCTGTCAAGATCCTTTATCCAGGGTAGAGGTATAGAGCTGTAATTAAAACCATTTACTCAAATATACGGTCCTGTGATGCTTGTAGCTGTGAAAAATCAAACGTGTAAGTTAACGAGGAAAAAAAGATACTTCGGTCTATGTGGCAAAAACGTACATTTCGCGACACTTTCACAGGTATCAATATTCATAGGGCACTTCCCGTTGACCCAGAATCCTGAAATTTGCCTTAAGAGGGTCCTTCTCCACTCGCCTATCGTAAACATCGAAAATGGTTTAAAAGCTTGTTACTTCATTTAATGCAATCCAACGCGATGTTTGACGAAAAGGCAACGCAAAAAAAGAGAGATAACGCCTGTAAACTCTGTTAGTATTCGGTAATCCCGAGATTTACTCGAAAATTTCACAAAACTTGCTCCAGGAAATAGCTGTTTTTTTTAAACCCTTAAAAGTTTTTGGAAAAAGTTGTCGTCATTTAGAATCTTAATTATATTTGCAAGGTCTCTCAAGGAATACTTTTTTGACTTTTTTAATTTTTAGGCAAATTATGAAGTGTCAATGTTCATACAAAATAGGACATTTTCAGAGGTTTTTACTGGATTAGTTTTACACAAATTTAGAAATTGGTTTCTTTAGAAACCTAGATAATATCCACAAGATACTGTGTTTCCAAAATATCTAATGAAAAATGTGTAAAACGTCATAATCAGTTATGAGCGGTTGTATGAAAAACAGTGAAAATGTGTATCGTGATGCACCACCTTAAAGCAAGGTCTTATAGCACAAGTATAGGAATAATCTGAAAACTGTTTTGTTGTTACGTCACAATTTTTTTTGCAATTCGGAGAAATCGTCGGACTTGAATTTGAATGAAAAAAGTGATTCCGAAATTGAACTATATGATAGTTAAATTCCGGAATGGAATCTCGTAAGTTTGTACGAAATCCTCAAGGCGCGAGCTTGACTCGAACTTGCTCAGTTTTTTGCTACGGACGGTACGGAAACTTCGCGCGCGACTCCGACTCGCACTTGAACGGAATCAAACACATAATATGGATCTATCTGACGATATCTCACATCGAAATATTCACAAACCGTCAAAAAAGAAAGTCTTTTTACACTCTAACGGGTTTACAAAACCAGTTTTCTCATTGCATCGCATTTCACTTCATTGACTGGAAGTCAAGTGAGAAACAATTATGGTAATCATATCCTATCTCTTGAACAATATAGACGCGCCATTGAACAATGTTTTGTAAATATCTGTGCAAAATATCCGGACGAGCGAACGGATTTGCAAGAAATATCGACTAACTTATACAGGGTTATTTGTAAACAAGCTTTTAATCAAAATCATTGTTACCTTTAGGGCCTCCGCTTACCTGAGACAAGACGTGTTAAGCACCGGCCACACAGAACAGACGCAAGGCACGGACCCGTCGCAGTCGCGAAAAGATACATACAGAAAAGACGGGACGCCGTCTTTTCTGTATGTTTTACGTCGCGACGGCTGTATACATTTTATATGCAAGTAGATTAAACGGGCGCCGCGACTGCGACGGGTCCGTGCCTTGCGTCTGTTCTGTGTGGCCGGTGTTTTAGACAGAACTGTCTGAAACGTTTCAGACCTGTCTGAGAAGTCTCAGACAAAACTGTTTTGGCTGCGACACCAGGCGCTAGGGCAGATAAAATATCGATACTTTTTTCGAATTTATTTAATCGGCTCTGTCTTAAGAAAACAATCGTAAGTCACCCCTGAGTTTGTTTCACGGTGGAGCACACCGTCGAGGTGTGCCCTGCCTGGGCGGAGCATCGCCGTGCCCTCGTGAGGGCGATCGGCGGCGGAGACCTCTCGCGCCGGGCCCTGGTCGAGGCCATGGTCCGGAGCGAGGAGGAATGGCAGGCGGTCGCCTCCTTCTGCGAAGCAGTAATGCTTGCAAAGGAGGAGGCCGACCGCATCAGGCAACGGCGCCCTCGCCGCCGTCGCCGGGATTCCGATCCCGATTTCTGGCCACCGCAGACGCGGGCTCGCGGACGGGGAGCCATGGGTAGCTCGCTGTCCGATTGTCCGGTAATGGACCGAGTCCAAGACGTCGACGGCGCGCACTGTTCCCGCGCGCCTCAAGGAGTTGTCAGCAGCAGGAGGGGCCCAGCTGGGTCGAAGCCTACTGGGGACAGGGTTCTCCGAAGGGGAGCTTGTGCCCCGGTATGAAGGCTGGAAGGAACGGCGCGGGGTTTTTAGTCAGTAAGAATCTGACACTATCTCCCGCTCCACCCAAGAGCGGGTTTTGTCATAAGATGATTTTCCCCGTCGACAAAAAAAAAATCCCCTGAGTTTGTTTCGGTGTTTCTTCTCTGGGTAGTCAGCTAGGAAACACCGGCCTCATCTCGATAAAACTGACTGAAAACAAAATTGACGTGTAAAAGTGTTTTTTGAAAACCTATTTACAAAATAAAGATCATTTATCATTTAATCGTTAAGACGAGTCATACGAGCCCAAACCCGATGGGGTTGTGTCGTTTAACTACCAAGTTCCTATAGCCACCTTACGGCTCCATTATCAGATCAGCTCTTTGTCATAATAATTTTGCATTGTCATCTGATTTGCACATGCATTCCAAATTTCAGCACAATCGGTTGCCGGAAAGTGGGTCAAATTTAATTTACAAGGTTTGATGACAACAGACAAACATCGGAACAGGTGAAACTAAATAAAAGCTTGTAATAAAAGCTTGCATATTTTTATGTATAAACAATTTTCAAAGACCCCACGACGATATTTGACGCCATGACACGCCAACTTTACTTGATATTTTTTTTTGCAATGGGAAATCATATACTTGCCTCGCTCTGGGTTCAGCGATAGGGACAGCCAGATTTTTGCTTACCAAAACTCACCTGCGTTCTTTCACGCGGTCTCTTGACAGACAGACGGACGGACAACAAAGTGATCCTAAGGTACCTAGGGTTCCGTTTTTTCCTTTTGAGTTACGGAACCCTAAATAGGTATCACACCATTCGGTTCTGAATACGTTTTCTAAGCAAGATCGTTACTTTCACAATATGTTTGCTTCGGAGCCAGTCATCCGGAACTAAGTTGTATATTATGTTACACACAACATCTTGGACACAGTTGAGTTGGCTTGTGATGTATCTTTACTATGCTATGGTTTTTTTTTTTTTTTCTGTCGACGGGGAAAATCATCATTGACGAAACCCGCTCTTGGGTGGAGCGGGAGACAGTGTCAGAGTCTTACTGACTAAAAACCCCGCGCCGTTCCTTCTAGCCTTCATACCGGGGCTCTAGTTTCCTTTCGGATAACCCCGACCCCGGTAGGCTTCGACCCAGATGGGCCCCTCCTGTTGCTGACAACTCCTTGAGGCGCGCGGGAACAGTGCGCACCGTCGACGCCTTGGCTCGGTCCGGACAGTTACCGGACGATCGGACAGCGAGCTACCCATGGCTCGCCGTCCGCGAGCCCGCGTCTACGGTGGCCGGAAATCGGGATCGGAATCCCGGCGGCGGCGGCGGGGGCGCCGTTGCCTGATGCGGTCAGCCTCCTCCTTTGCTAGCATTACTGCTTCGCAGAAGGAGGCGACCGCCTGCCACTCCTCCTCGCTCCGGACCATGGCCTGAAACAAGGCCCGGCGCGAGAGGTCTCCGCCGCCGATCGCCCCCACGAGGGCACGGCGTTGCTCCGCCCAAGGGATTCGCGCACTTAGAGTTACTAACTACAATAGGCTAGTTGCCTAAAAAAATGTAATTAGTCCGTCTTTTAGATTTTTCTAAAACTAGCGACCCGCCCCGGCTTCTGCATATTTTCGCACGGGGTGACGTCACACGTAATTTTAATGGGTTATATCTTAGTTTTTTTTTTTTTTTTATCGAAAAAAGGAAAATACGTGTCCAATATTTTTAGACTTTTTACTTTAGACTAGATAAAATGTAGTTATTTTGATCCTGGAAATTACCCTATTCCCGAATGGAGTTTGGAAGATTTTTCCGAATTGCACAAATGTATTTTTTTTTTGTTTGTGACGTAGGTCACAAATAATTTACTTTTTTCAAATATATTCCTATACTTTTGCTGTAAGACCTCGCTTTGTGCTAAATTTCAGGATTCTGGGTCAACGGGAAGTAGTAACCTATAAATTTCGATCTTTGAGAGTATCGAAATTCACATTTTTTGTGACATAAACGGCCTTATCTTTTTTTTTTTCGTAAACTTACAAAACTGATTTTTTCACAGCTTCAAGGGTCCGCAGGCCTGAGTACATATATGGTTTTAATTTCAACTCGATACTTCCGCGTTCCCGAGATAAAGGGTCTTGACAGACAGACAGGCGGACGGACGACAAAGTAATCCTATAAGGGTCTCGTTTCTTCCTTTTGAGGTACAGAACCCTAAAAAAAATTAAGCTACATACAGCACTAATGAATCCAAAACTGCAGTCATATCCTGTTCCACATGCAGTTCTAAACAAATAAATAAAAAAAACAAAACACGATCAATAGGTTATCGTGTTGGCGTTCAGCCTTGACATACCTAATGAGCGCGTCATATGTTACAACTAGTTTGACGTATGTTACACTGAACATATATTACATGTGGCTAATGAGCCGTGCTGGATATATACGCGCGGATGAGATTTGAAACAGTTCAGAATCGTTGGTCTGGGGCCAGGGTTATCCGAAAGGGCGCTCGAGCCCCGGTATGAAGGCTAGAAGGAATGGGGTGGGTTTTTAGTCAGTAAGAGTCTGACACTATCTCCCGCTCCACCCAAGAGCGGGGGTTGTCATTGGATGATTTTTACCCACCAAAAAAAAATAAAAGGTAATTTTTTGTTTCTTGTGGTTATTCAGTTTAATATACAAACTTAAACGTTTAAGAGTCAGACAAAACTGAACAGCCTTCCACAAGATTTTTATTCAGGAGACGAAAAAAAAATCAGCCGCTCCATACAAAATTATAAACTTGATTGGACAGTTTGTATGGAGAAGCCGATTTTTTTTTCGTTACCTGAAAAAATAAAAATTGTGAAGATTTTTTCAGTTTCGTCTACTGAGCAAGCCCTTAAAGTTTGCCGAGAGCTGTCGCTTACACCTTGTATGTCGCAAGACGAAAGTCTATGACCAATGTGTATTGCCAGTGATGACATATGACAATGAAATGTCGCTTACAATCAGCCTCTTCAGAAGGCCCTATGGACGGAGTTTCTTTGTGTGATTGCATCAGGAATGAAGATATGGATATCTTCATTCCTGATTTCAGGAGAATCAGGGTATATGATCATCATCATCACAATCTTCCTGCCCTTATCCCGTTTTATTTGGGGTCGGCGCAACACGTTTTCAGGGTATATGATGATGATGATAATTCAAATAAACACAATCATGAATGAAAAGTCCCTGACCTTGAGTCTTCAAGCTATTGTTTTGTTCAGTCATCTGTTTTTTTAATAGGTGGTCTATTGTTTCATGACTTTCGACCTGTTTCATATGAATTAGTTGCTCACAAGGATGTTGTTTTGCCTTGTTTCTATTAAATTGGGCTTCTGTTCGCGATTGCAAGCGCGTTCTTAAATTTCTCATCGGTTTAACAGCTTAGGAGCCATTCGAGTAAGCATTACATGGGGTGGGTTTTTGATTACGTCAGCAGTATATAGTTTTTTTGGAGAACGATGGCCATGTCCCAAAATCACACGCAAGTGTAAAGCAAACATACAAATTCATTGAAGACTTAAGGATATATTTCACCGGGATACCGTGGCGGCGCGACCAGTCGCCGCTACCAACAAAATGTATGCAGCTCTATAGAGAGTTACTCACCTGATGTCCGTTTGGTTTGCGCAACCAATTTGGTGGCGCGACCAGCTCGAACGTGTGGCGACTCTGGTCTCTGTATGGTGTTTAGTTTGGTAGCTTCGGGCTATATTTCACTGGGACACTATAGCGGTGCAACTGGTTACGTTGCTATGGTGTACCGGTGAAATATAGCCTTAAGAGTCATGGATTCGTATGTCCAAAGTACTGAGGACTTAAGTTGAATTAATATGCCAAAAAACCGTGTTGCGCCGACCCCAAGTAAAATAGGCATAGACAGGAAAATTATGATTTAGCATAGTCTAGAAAAGCTATTACCATCGAAAAATTTCGTTTTCTGAAATCAGGACTGAATACCACACTGATGTAGAGGATTGTTTGAGTTATCTAAATGCTAAGTTACCAGGTAGTATCCTTTTTGTTATGTTAATCCGGTGGATGCAAGGCGCATTGGACCTGTCGTTATGGCGAGACTTGGGGGGCTTATGTCTAACAGTGGACGAGTTTCGCACACTCACCTCACAGAACTCCAGATATATTGACATTATTGTCTTCCATTCGTCCGCGAACACATCTCAGTCAGGATGCGTGTCCAAAATGGTGTGGACTTGTTGAGCCCAAATAACTCTCTTTGCGAGAGACAGGGCTCGCACAACAGTGTTATTCGCTGGCACAGCCAACAAGCTATGTCTCCTGATGCGACAGCTCGGCATGCAGCGCTGGAGTATCAGTTTTTCCATGAAAGATTTTACACATCTTCTTCTTCTTCTTCTATATATATAAAAATGAAACCCGTTTTCCGTTATCACGACATAGCATGAAAACGGCTTGACCGATTCGGCTGATTTTTTTTTTGTTGTGATTGTTATTGTGAGGATAAGGTTCTTATGGAAAAAAAAAATTAGGGTAGTGTAGGGTAGGGTATAGTAGGGTGGAGTAGGGAAGAGCGGGAGCGAAGCCGCGCGGGCAAAAGCTAGTATTATATACATAAAAATGAGCCCCGTTTTCCGTTGTCACGACATGGCATGAAAACGGCTTGACCGATTTGGCTGATTTTTTTTTTGTTGTGATTATTATTGTGAGGATGAGGTTCTTATGGAAAAAAAAATTAGGGTAGCGTAGGGTAGAGTAGAGTAGGGTAGAGCAGGGTAGAGTAGGAGAGTAGGGTAGAGTACTTTAGAGTAGGTTAGTGTAGGGTAGAGTTGGGTATAGTAGGGTGGAGTAGGGAAGAGCGGGAGAGAAGCCGCGCGGGCAAAAGCTAGTGGTTAATATTTGGTGACTTTTCTCCTGACCTCAAGTGTGTTATACCCTACAAAATCTAAGAAGAGAATGATAATGATGCGGCCTGCCTTATTAAGATACCACATAGCTACAACCAGATCCGATGATACCACATAAAAGCATGCAGTATTTTCGGGAGTGAAGATAACGTGTAATCCTTATCTCAGTGAACCCAAACAGACCATTTACATAGGCCCATCACGTGACTGATAATGCTGATAAAAGGATCATTACCGCTTAGGACAATATTGATTTTTGTACTATTGTGCCGGTTTGATAAGGAGCGCGGCTGTTGGCTGTTGACTAAGCTTATAGTATTTTGTAAATAGTCCGAGAATTGGACGATTACGGTAATCAAGGATTCTTGGGTTTTGGCGTTCATATTTTGGAGCATCTCACGGGTTATAATTCACCGGGACACCATAGCGGCGCAACCAGTGGCCGTTGTATATTTATTTAATACTTCATGCACACAAAAGTACAAAGGCGGACTTAATGCCTTAGGCATTTTCTTCCAGTCAACTTTTGGGTTATGCAGAGAACAATAGTGGTAGGTGCAATAAAAGAACCAGAATAAGGTGAATACAAGAATTGATATACTAATAAACTATAAACATAATACATTTATATAGGGAGTTACTGTTAATAATAAGAGTAATTGATTTTATATCAAAAGTTTTTTTATTTTTATTAAAATAAACTAGTGCTTGACTGCGATCCCACCTGATGGTAAGCAGTGATGCAATCTCTGATGGTGAAGCGCACTAGTTAATTTAAGAGCTTATTCACTCCAGCCTTGAAGACACTCAAATTATAATCGGACGGGAAGACCGCAGCAGGCAAATTGTTTCAGTCCTTCGACGTACGCGGTATAAATGACGAGGCGAAACGCTTAGTCCAGACCGTAGAGGTTTCAACAACACATGGGTGGCTTCATGGAAAAACTGATACTCGTCGTACGTCGGTTTGTCCGATAGTAGAAATGAGATGGCAGAATCAAGTCATGCAATTCCTGCGCACACTTTCCAAAATGCAACCTGTAAAACAACGAAAGGCTGGCTACCCTACGCTTGTGCTCAAGGCTTTTAAGATTGGAGTTAACCAAATCTGGATCACCTTAGCCTCTTCGCACGCCTTTCCACCAAGTCCAAATCTGCCAGGAGGCATTTTGCATCACCAACTCATATGTTCCTCGCGGGCTTGCGGACGGCAAGCCATGGGTAGCTCGCTGTCCGACCATCCGGTAACTGTTTGGACCAAGCCCAAGACGTCGACGGCGCGCACTGTTCCCGCGCGCCTCAAGGAGTTATCAGCAACAGCAGGGGCCCAGCTGGGGCCAGGGTTATCTAAAAAGGAGCTCGAGCCCCGGTATGAAAGGTAGAAGGAACGGGGTGGGTTTTTAGTCAATAAAAGTCTGACACTATCTCCCGCTCCGCCCAAGAGCGGGGGTTGTCATTGGATGACTTTTGCCCACCAAAAAAAAAAGCTCATACTTCCCTGCAGTACCTATCAGTTGTTACAAAACTTAGATATAAAATCATAAGTTTTGTAACAAAACACGAGTGAAACAGTACACTTGTCGCAGTAATACCGTCATTATGTTATCTGGTTACATTTCCTGGACATAGCTCACTGATTACTCGTACTTGTGACAGACGCACAAAAACTAAAAGGCGTCGAATGCCTCAGTGATTCTATAGCTCAGTCATATATAGTCTAAGCAGCTAAATAAGATTTAAACAAAAGGTATTGGTCTGATCTATCTATCTTCTATATATATAAAAATGACCCCCGTTTTCCGTTGTCACGACTTGGCATGAAAACGGCTTGATCGATTTGGCTAATTTTTTTTTGTTGTGATTGTTATTGTGAGGATAAGGTTCTTATGGAAAAAAAATAAAATTAGGGTAGTGTAGTGTAGAGTAGAGTAGGGTAGAATAGGGTAGATTAGGGTAGAGTAGAGTAGGGTAGAGTAGGGTAGGGTAGAGTTGGGTATAGTAGGGTGGAGTAGGGAAAAGCGGGAGCGAAGCCGCGCGGGCAAAAGCTAGTTGTAAATGAAACTTGGCAAGCGTGCTCTGCAGGGGTGTATACGGATCCCAATCAACATCAACTCACTTCTCGGCAATATTGCCGAGAAGTGAGAATATTGGTGCAATATTGCCCGAAGTATGAAAATTGGTGGCAATATTGCCTGTAAAATTCCCACTTCCGCACATGCAGGTGGTGCACTCTGCTAACTAACAAACGAGGCTCTGGCGACCCGCCAACACGCACTGGACCAGCTTGGCGGGTTATGTTTCTAACCCCCCCCCACCCCAAAAGCATAGAAGATCGTTCATTGTTGCGACACTTGGGGGAGGCCTATGTCCAACAGTGGACGTCTATCGGCTGAAATGATGAAGCGTGCTCTTGCGTCGACCGCATCATCAGTTACTTTCTGTTGAGATAGTGGTCATCGCTATATGTTATCTTGTGTGTTTGCTGACTAGAGATGTGCCGTTGCCGGCAATATTGCTGGCAACGGCACATGTCTAGTCCGGACTGAACCCGAGTCGTCGACGGCGCGTAGTATGCTACGCGTACTTCAGCAAAACATTAGGGGCTGAAGCTTACTGGGGCCCCGTGGGTTGGCTTCTAAATTAGGAGTAGATTTTAGTCAGTAAAAGTCTGACATGCTCTCACGCGCCGCGCTTGAGCGGAAGAAGTTATAGGATGATTTTCCACCTAAACAAAGGCTATATCAATCTTTCATCTTAGTCCTACTCATGCAGCCGTCCATATATCACACTTTAAACTTACGAGCGAGAGAGATAGAGAGAGTTCGTGTCTGGAATTAGAATAGTGGTCAAGCAAGTAAAACAGTGAATGTTACCATATTAGTATCACCGGAACAAGTTCCCACTTGTCCGACGATCCCACGCGCATCAAAACAACACACCTCCACTCCTTGGCATTCAAAACAAAGACCGCGTTATGCACGTCGTAGCGACTTTGATTCTACAGATACACTTATGTCGCACTAGTGCCCTGTCCCGACTTCAAATGGGTTTTTAAGCTATTGCATAGCTTCTATCGCGGGCCTTGAGCGTGGAGACCGAATCCAGAAATTCCGTAACGAAAAAAAACCTAACACCCCCCACTAAATGGTTGTCATGGCAACTTGTCAACTTCAATCACAAATAATATTTTTCTATGATAATTGCATAAGTTGATAAAAAATGCTATGCAATAGCTTTACCGCGACAGTCTCCGAGTGCCACAAATCTTTTTCTTTTTTAGGTGGGAATATCATCCAATAAGCGTAGCGTGGAGCGTGAGATAGTGTCAGACTTTTACTGACTAAAAACCCACTCCAGTTCTTTCGTTGCCTTTCATACCGGGCCGAACATTCCTTTCAGAAAATTTATACAAATGAATCTAATGTACAAAGCCTGGAGCACAGCCGGTAGGGTAGCCAGCCTTTCGGTATTTTACAGAATGTATTTTTGAGAGTGTGCGCAGGAATTACATGACTTGATTCTGCCATCTTTTTTCTACCAGCGGACAACTCAATGTACGACGAGTATCCCTTACGTTGTTAACACCTCTACGGTCCGGACCGAACGTTTCTTTCGCCTCGTCGTTTATACCCCGTAGGTACATCGAAGTAGGGATGTGCCGTTACCGGCAATATTGCCACCAATATTCCCACTTCACGGCATTGCCTGTTGCGGTCTTTCCGTCCGAATATAATTTTAGTATTTTCAAGACTAGAGTGAATAGGCTCTTAATATATCTGCTTACCGTCAGATGGGATCGCAATCAAGCATTAGTTTATATCATTTACACTATTATTGTAAAGAGGTAAAGTTAATTTATCTTTTTTTTTTGGGGTGGTATTCTCTGAAAGTATTGGTCCGATTTAGATTTTTTTTCCAATAACTAGAAAAATGCTTTATTCCTGAGTGATATATACTATTATATTTTATAGCAAAAGTTAATTTAAAATTTTAATTTAAACCCTAAATTAAAAAAATAATTTAAACCTTTTAAATCTTCTTCTAACGCTCTTTCTATTACAGAAAACCTTATCAAAATGCATTCTGTTGTTTAGGACGATTTAGCGTACAAACAGACAGAAGCGGAAATATATTTTGTTTTAAACGCACGAGAAGAGTGCGTGAGTCACATTCGGCTACATGCCGAAGTCGGAACAGGTTTACTTGTCCTTGGAATGTAAATATAAATAACATTTACTTAATGTATTTTGAGATCTTTATTTGCTGTTTTTTTGTTTTTGTTTTTAAATGTTCGTACCAAGGCTAAGGAAGCCTTTTTTTTCTTTATATTCAAAGTTGGTTGTGTCCTGTATTTATAGGTAGGGTTTTAATTAGTAACTAGCGACCCGCCCCGGCTTCGCTCGGGTGCAATATTATACATATAAACCTTCCTCCTGAATCACTCTATCTATTAAAAAAAACCGCATCAAAATCCGTTGCGTAGTTTTAAAGATTTAAGCATACATAGGGATATAGGGACAGGAAAAGCGACTTTGTTTTATACTATGTACTGATTATCTAAATACTTTAAAAAATCTGTAATAGTGTTTAGTTGTGCGCGCGTCACGTAAAATGTACGAAATTGGTGTAGATAACTTTTAAACATTAAAATTGTATGCAATAAAAAAAAAAGATAGAAAACAAACTTTTAATGGAAATCATTCTTTTTAACCGACTTCGAAAAGGAGGAGGTTCTATGTTCGGCTGAATGTATGTTTTTTTTTTTTTTTTTTTTGTGTATGTATGTTCACCGATATTTCGGTCAATTGTGGACCGATTTCGAATTTTTTTTTTTTTTGATTGAAAGGTTATGCTTCCAAGTTGGTCCCATAGAAATATTGTTATGATATGATCATGAACTTCGAAGATATGGAACAGAACTCCTCATAGAATCATAGCAGAATTGTCATAACAAGTAAAATTGCTTTGTTTATACGTGTAGTCGATGACTGACTCAAAGAAAAGGGGGAGGGGGTAAATTCATGTAATATTTACCGTATTTGGGATTATAAGAATCGTTATGAGATACACTCTGGCTATAAGGTAATTTATGTTTAGCTGAAGGGTAGGTACTTTGGTGCTACCATAACTAAAAAGTGAAAAATAAAAAACTTTTTACAAAAAAAATTAAAACCGACTTCAAAAAGCACAAAATAACTTTAATTTCAGAAGTCGGTGTTAAATAACGAAGAGACAAGATTAGGTATCTATTATAGAAACACCGACTTCCGAAATTAAAGTTATTTTGTGCTTTTTGAAGTCGGTTTAAATATTTTTTGTAAAATGTTTTTTGTAAAAAGTTTTTTGTAGCAAGCTTTTATAGCTCGGTATACAAACAATTAATACTCATCAAGACAAATCATACGAGCCCAAACTCGATGGGGTTGTGTCGGTTTAACTACCAAGTTCCTATAGCCACCTTCCGGTTCCATCATCAGCTTCATGTCATAATAATTTTGCATTGTCATCTGATTTACACATGCATGCAAAATTTCAGCTCAATCGGTAACCGGGAAGTGGGTCAAATTTAATATACAAGATTTATTTACAGATAAACATCGGGACAGGTGAAAATAAATAAAAGCTTGTAACAAGCTTTTAATGAAAATCCTTTTTTTCATAGCAAGCTTTTATAGCACGGTATAACTTGTACAATAAAATTAATACTCGTCAAGACGATTCATACAATCGAATTGAGAACCTCTTCCTTTTTGTTTCGATATCGATGAAAAAGAAAGGTTTTAAGAGGCCTCTCAACTTCTAAACAAACCAATCTAATCAAAGCTTGTGGTAAGCGGTATCCACGCATGCTACTGCGAGATTATACGCTGAGTACATCTCTTGAGTCACGTATACCGAAACCGGTCGGCGTCCTTCGGAAACGGTGAAACGGACCAGAGTTTATGATACAAACATACACAGAAGGTACATAGATATGTGTTTATATGCATATGGGGATCTGTACGTATAAAATGCTTTGTCCTATGTCAGTCAGTCATTCGACTGACATATCTACGCACAGGCATAACCGCTGATCGTAAACACCTGAAATTTTAGGGTCTGTTCTTTATATGACGTAGGCATCCGTCGTTGAATTCGATTTGAAACAGTAGAACTGAGTCATAAAATAACATAGCCCAAACATATTGTCATTACACTTAAGCTTAAGAAGCTAGAACTACATTAAACCGAAGGACACGTAGACTACGCCTTATTTGTACGTAAAACGACGTCGCGTGGAGTAGATCAAGTATAGCTCTACAAGTCTAGTTTTCATACAACGTATAACGTTACTAGCTTTTGCTAGCGGCTTCGCCCGCGTACATAAAATATAGCCTATGTCACTCAGGAAATTTTTTCACCGATAGAAAGCTGCTTTAGCTTTCTATCGGTGAAAAAATTTTAGCAATCGGACCAGTACTTCCAGAGATTACCCCCTACATACAAACTTACAAATTTTACCTCTTTATAATATTAGTAAAGAAATGCGCAAAACCTCGGACACGCCAAATAATTAATTTAAAAGACCTAATTCTGTGAAAAAAAAATATTAAAAAAATAATTAAAGGTTTTATGTGTAGTTTTACTTTGTGTAAAATTAATATCTGCATTGAAGTAAGAACTTTTATTATCTCGTGTATGATCATATTTGATTGGACTAACAACAATTTGTGTTAGTTTACCTATTTCGGCGGGTTCGCGCACACGATGGCTTGACCTATTCATAAATAGACAGGGCGACATTGTTAATGAAGATTTTTTTGAAAAATGTAATCTATATTAAAAAGTGGTTTAATTGATTCTGCTCGTTATTCTGATAAATGATATTTATTTTGCAAATAGGTTTAAAAAACACTTTTACACGTCAAATTTTTGTTTTTCGTCTGTTTAACCTAGATGAGGCCGGTGTTTCCTAGCGGACTACCCTGAGAAGAAACACCGAAACAAACTCAGGGGTCAAAGTCTCTTTTAAAGTCCATACAGTAAATATGTAATGGCAGCGCCGTAACTAGCCTTTTGTACGCCCGGTGCGAGCTTCTATTACTGCGCCCCTAGTCAAAAGTGCAATACACACAAAAAAGGATAGATACAAAATTTTGCGCTCCTCCAGGTACTGCGCCCTGTGCCCGAGCACCGCTGGCACCGCCCTAGTTACGGCACTGTGTAATGCTCAAATCACATGAGAACCAATTTCATGATCAAACTAATTTCAGGTTTTGCGCATTTTTACCGACTTCCCAAAAAGGAGGAGGTACTACGTTCGGCTGTTTGTATGTTTTTTTTTTGTATGTTTGTTCGTCGAATACTCCCCCAAATGGGGACGGATTTTCAAAATTCTTTTTTTGTTCGAAAATAGATAGTTCTGAGGTGGTCCCATTATCACCAAATTAGGATCTGATGATGGGATCTTGGAAAAATCGAGGGCAACCTTCAAATTTTATAGGCTCACTTATTGATTTTCGCATATTTTATGAAGTATCTTGTGTATTTGCGTATGGTCGTCACCATCTCAGGTAGCTGGGCTGATGATGGAAGGTACAACTCCTCCTTAACAGTAAGAAGTTACTCGAACAGGCAAGGACTGTTTTAGTAAACTGTTTTGATGTTTGATAGGGCATTTGCCACATTTGGTCTCATGATCATCAAGTCATGACCTGATGCTGCAGTCAGGATAGTCTGCAGAGTACCTAAGTCCTCGACAACAAACAGCAGATATATCGAGTTTAGGCTCATTGAAAACGGCTCGATGTGTGGATAAACGTACTGCTAATAAAGAACACCGAAGTACATAGAGACCTGATGCTGAAGCCAGGAGCATCAGGAAAAGTACAAACCTTGAAATTACAGCACCGTAGTCCTGTTTGGGCTCATTTTAAACAGGACTAAATTTTAAGTTCATTGCAATGTTGACATAAATCTGGCCTGATGCTACAGCCGGGATTATCAGCATCTAGTCTAATGACTGATTGAAAGATTTACCTTTCGGCTTCATCATCAGATCAGTTCGATATATCCTTTCCTTCTCCAGCATCTAGTCTAATGACTGTTTGAAAGAAGAGGGGGAGAGGATATATCGAACTGATCTGATGATGAAGCCGAAAGGTAAATTAATGTAATCTAACCGTGTTTGGGATTATTAGAACCGTTATGAGATGCGCTCTGACTATAAGGTATTTAAGTTTGACTGAGGGGTACTTTTTAGTGGTTTTTTTTTTTTTTTTTTTTCTCGACGGGGAAAATCATCTTTGACGAAACCCGCTCTTGGGTGGAGCGGGAGACAGTGTCAGACTCTTACTGACTAAAAACCCCGCGCCGTTCCTTCTAGCCTTCATACCGGGGCACGAGCTCCCTTTCGGACAACCCTGTCCCCAGTAGGCTTCGACCCAGCTGGGCCCCTCCTGCTGCTGACAACTCCTTGAGGCGCGCGGGAACAGTGCGCGCCGTCGACGTCTTGGACTCGGTCCATTACCGGACGATCGGACAGCGAGCTACCCATGGCTCGCCGTCCGCGAGCCCGCGTCTACGGTGGCCGGAAATCGGGATCGGAATCCCGGCGACGGCGGCGAGGGCGCCGTTGCCTGATACGGTCGGCCTCCTCCTTTGCAAGCATTACTGCTTCGCAGAAGGAGGCGACCGCCTGCCATTCCTCCTCACTCCGGACCATGGCCTCGACCAGAGCCCGGCGCGAGAGGTCTCCGCCGCCGATCGCCCCCACGAGGGCACGGCGATGCTCCGCCCAGGCAGGGCACACCTCGACGGTGTGCTCCACCGTGTCCTCCGGGCGTTGCGCACAGTGGCGACACCCGGGCGTCTCTTCCGCTTGAATCCGATGCAGGTACCTCCCGAACTTGCCATGTCCGGTGAGGACCTGCGTCATGCGGAAGGTAAGGACGCCGTGAGGTCTTTCCAGCCACGCCTCAAAGAGGGGACTTACCGCCATAATCGTGGCGTGCCCAGCACTGGGTTGCGATAGCCGTTGACGCCATTTCACCATGAGATCCCGCCGGAGTTCTGTCCGCCATGCCTTGACATGTTGCGGCAGTGGACTTTCACCCCGGCGTTGCATCTCCACGCGCATGTCGTGCATGTGTGCAAGGACTGTTGCCTCCAGATCCCACGGTGGTAGGCCAGCCAGAAGGCTCGCCGCTTCGCGGGAGATCGTGCGGTAACCCCGCACCATCCGTATTGCCATGACCCTCTGGCAGGCGTTCAGTATGGACGCCGGTCGCTTTGCCAGCGACGGCGCCCACACCGGCGCCCCGTAGAGGGCCATGGACCGAACGATCCCCGCGTAGAGCCTCCGGCAGGAGGCGTCTGGACCCCCAAGATTGGGCAGGAGCCGCTTGAGAGCAGCCCCAGCCCGGAGAAGCTTGGGAGCCAGACGTCGGAAATGTTCTACGAAATTCCACCGGCTGTCGAGGACGAGTCCCAGATACTTCATCGTCGACCCGACGCCGATGCGAACTCCTCCTACCGTAAGCTGGGAGTCCGATGGTGGCGCGTTCCGAGGGCCGTGGAAACACATTGCCTCGGATTTATGCAGCGCCACCTCGAGTCCCAACTCCTGGATCCTACCAACGGCTATCGCAACCCCGCGTGTCGCTAGAGCGACCGCCGCCTGGTGCGACTCTCCCTGCGCTAGGATCAGCGTGTCGTCTGCGTAGCAAACCACGCTGACCCCGTCAGGGAAGTCGCCGCGCAGCACGTAATCGTAGCCGATGTTCCACAAGGGTGGGCCTAGAACCGACCCCTGCGGAACACCGCACGACATCTCTCGACGATTCCAGTCTCCCTGGTGACCGGGGTAGACAATGTACCTGTCTGACAGGTACGCCTCGACCACTAGACAGAGGTATTCGGGCACCCGGTGGTACCGGAGTGCCCTCCGGATCGTACTCCAGGGCAGGGAGTTGAAGGCGTTGGCAATGTCCAAGGACACTGCCACGACACACCTACCCTGGGACACCGCTTCCCCTGTCGTGAGGGCTCGCACGCGCATGATGGCGTCTATTGTAGAGCGCGCCCTGCGAAAGCCGAACTGTCCGTCCGACAAGTCCGGCCCCACCCGTGTTAGCCGCACGACGAGGCGGTTTGCAATTACTCTTTCAAAGAGCTTGCCCACCTCGTCGAGCAGCACAATGGGCCGGTATGCGGACGGAGAGTCCGCAGGGCGCCCTGGCTTCGCTACGAGGACCAGTTTCCCCGTCTTCCAGCGAAGTGGGAACTGGCCCCTCTCCAGGCATGCGCTGAAGAGCCCTCTCAGTCGAGGCCCGAGAGCCTCCATGGCCAGGACCCAGGCTTTCCCTGGCAAGCCGTCGGGTCCTGGGGCGGTGTTTTTGGCACTAAGCCTTCGCACCGCCACTCTCAGCTCTACCTCGGTCACTTCTGGAGCATTTTCGTCGTCGTCGCTGTTGCGATCCGCGTCTGACACCGCTGGCGGAGGCGGAGCCATGGGCGGGGGGGAGTGTTCCTCCCGCGCAGGGAACAGAGAGCTAACAACACCCTCCACGAGTTGGGGCCGGAGACTCTGAGTCAACGGCGGAGCCCAGGGGCGAAGCTTGTCCCGTACCAACTTGTACGGGCGCCCCCATGGGTCCGCGTTCAGAGACCCCAGCCACACGTTGCGGGCCTCGAGTTTGGCCCGCTTGATCTCCGTTCGGAGGGTGCGTTTTGCCTCTCTGTATTCCTCATATAGCTCCGCCTCTCTGACCTCCGCATCCGGCGGGCGGATGCGGCGCCTGCAGTGCCTGGCGTACCGGCGTCGCGCGTGATTGCACGCATTGCGCAGAGCGCCGATCTCCGGCGACCACCAGTACACCTGGCGCTTAGCTCGTCCTGGACGGACACGGGGCATTGCCGCATCGCAAATTTGCGACATGGCCTCCTGGAACCACTCCGCCTCGACGTCGATGTCGACAGGCCTGTCCGGTGCTTGCACCCAGGCCTGTACCGTCGCGGCTTCCAGGAGGAGCTCCCGGTCCATCTGCTTAAGCGCCCACCGCGGACCGCAAGGGCTCCGTCGGACCGGCGCGGCCGAGGTTTCGGCGGAGACGTCAAACCGGATATACCGGTGGTCGGAGTACGTCTCCACCTCCTCCATCACGCGCCAGTCGACTACACGCGGCGACAGAGCGGGGCTGGCGAACGAAATGTCCACCACCGACTCACCCCGCATCCGCACCAACGTGGGGACAGAACCCCGGTTCAGTACGACCAGGCCCAGCTCCAAGGCCCAGTCCTCCACCATCCGACCCCTCTGGTTCGTGAACCGGGAACCCCAAGCCGTGTTCCAGGCGTTGAAGTCCCCGCAAACGACCACGGGGAGGTACTTTTTAGTGGTGGTACCATAACTAAGTAAAAAGTGTAAAATAAAAAAAACTTTTTACAAAAAAAAATAGAGTAACGAATAAAAAAGTATCAAATAACTTTAATTTTTAACGTTACTCGTTGTATAAATGTATGTAGACCGACGCGCCTCGATCGGCGTACGTTACGTGGCACACATGTGCGTGGTGTAGTTCTAAATGGTTCCGTTGCAACAGCTATGCAATGTGTACATCTCAGAAGTCACGTACGCCGAAACCGGTCGGCGTCCTTCGAAATTATGTTAACGGTTGCACCGCGCCGGGCTTGTTGTTGTTTAGACACAGAGAGAGTGCTGAGCACACACACATACAAGCGATGGGACGAGGGGATGGGCCAACGGGCTACGGTTTGTACCCATCAGGTTTATTGGGAGATTCACAGTGTTTAGAACTTTTTTATTTGAATCGGTTATAGTCTACCCGCAGGCCACAAGGCAGTATCTCGGATTAAAGTCCAATTTGAGTTACCACCAAAGCGTAATATTTGTGGAATGAGCTACACAACACTATCGTGTTAATCAAACTAAACTATCTTGAGAGACTTTTGTTTTCATGGGATTGCCAAATCAATCTGGGGGCACGGCAGTGCCCCTGCCAAAGACGAGCCTTGGCTGTTTCGTTACTTCAGAAACTAAATATTCGCATCACCTCAACAAAGGTAGCGAAACGGCGAAGTCATACATTTTTACTAATATGTAGAATTTGTGAAGTTAGGGTCGGTAGAGTTAGGCCGTGTAGATTCAGAAGCTTGGCTCTACATGAGCTCTGATATCTTTTTCACATGAAATGTTTTTGGTGGGATCTATGTATTCAAAACATAAAAGAGTTGTAATATTGTTATGGTCACTTTAAAATGTTGCAAAAGTTCCCTCAAGTAGGGACTGAATAAATTAACCGACTTGGTATTAGACCTATTTTGTTAGCACCTAATGTAAGTACAACAAAGGTCACGGCAGGTCATGTGGGACTTGCCGTGACCTATTTGTGGAAAAAAATATAACATGGTGTAAAAACTATTGGAATCCACTCAGTTACTGATTCTGAACAAACTATATTCAGGTTTCGCATATAATGCAATACCTTACACTACAACAGACCCGTATTACTATAAATTGTATATATTTATTTATTTACTTATTTATTTAATCTTCATGCAACAAAAAGTACGTAGGCGGACTTAATGCCTTAGGCATTCTCTACCAGTCAACCTAGGGAGGTGAAGAGATAATATGGTAGGCGCACAAAAGAGAATTTTGTTTAGGAAACAAGAGTAAAAAGAATACATATAGTTAAAATACACATATATATATATTTAACTAGCTTTTGCCCGCGCGGCTTCGCTCATCTCTACTCTACACTGCCCTACCCTACTCTACCCTACTCTACCCTACCCTACTACTCTACCCTACCCTACCCTACCCTACACTGCCCTAATTTTTATTTTTTTTTCCATAAGAACCTTCTCCTCACAATAACAATCACAACAAAAAAAAAATCAGTCAAATCGGTCAAGCCGTTACACACAGGCGGATTTTTTTAAATTCCTGGCCAAAACCCCAATGTACGAAGTCGGTCTTAATAGTCACGTGACGTAATTTTTTGAATCTTAATGATTCCTTGCATCTAATGACAGCTCGCATAATATTTTAAACGAACGTTTTCATAACTACCCACTATTCCAAAGCATAGACTTCTAAACAAAAACTAAATGTTGCTTAAAATTGAGTTTATTGAAAAAATATATTGTCGTATTTCGAACGTGTTAAGTGTAACTTTTACCATGGATTGTGAAGCTGGAGGTATGTTTCTAAGTATTCAAATTAAATTCACTATTGTTTTTAGTTTGTTTGTTTACAAAAATAATTAAAGTAATTTGCAATATAAATTTAATTATTAAATAATTAAAGTAATTTGCAATATAAGAATCGTTATGAGATGCACTCTGGCTATAAGGTAATTTATGTTTAGCTGAAGGGTAGGTACTTTTTAGTGGTGCTACCATAACTAAAAAGTGAAAAATAAAAAACTTTTTACAAAAAAAATTAAACCGACTTCAAAAAGTACAAAATAAATTTAATTTCGGAAGTCGGTGTTAAGTAACGAAGAGACAAGATTAGGTATCTATTATAGAAACACCGACTTCCGAAATTAAAGTTATTTTGTACTTTTTGGAAGTCGGTTTAATTTTTTTTTGTAAAAAGTTTTTTATTATATATATAGATTGATATAGATATAATATATAGATAGTATCACCCAATATCGGCCATTCCCACCAGAGACGCACTCAATTCATACTTGAATTTATAAATAAATACTGAAGTATTCCTGTGCTCATTGACGTAAGATACTCAAAGCAAACGTGTGTTGCACGTGCTGGCTAAAACGTTTGGAAATAGTCCTTTTTTAGGGTTCCTTACCTCAAACGGAAAAAAACTGAACCCTTATAGAATCACTTTGTTGTACGTCCGTCTGTCTGTATAGATAGATAGATATACAGACTCTGAAGGTCTGTCAAGACCCTTTATCTCGGGAACGCGTGAAGGTATCAAGTTAAAATCAGGGCTAGATAATATGCCATGGGTGGCTCGCTGTCCGACCGTCCGGTAACTGTCCGGACCAAGCCCAAGACGTCGACGGCGCGCACTGTTCCCGCGTGCCTCATGGAGTTGTCAGCAACAGCAGGGGCCTAGCTGGGTCAAAGCCTACTGGGGCCAGGGTTATCTGAAAAGGAACTCGAGTCCCGGTATGAAGTCTAGAAGGAACGGGGTGGGTTTTTAGTTAGTAAGAGTCTGACACACTCCCGCTCCACCAAAAAATTGAATAAAAATGGGGTTGTGTCATTTTACTACCAAGTTCCTATAGCCACCTTCCGGCTCCATCATCAGATCAACTCCTTCTCATAATAATTTTGCATTGTCATCTGATTTACATCATGCAAAATTTCAGCTCAATCGGAAGTGTATCATATTTAACTTACAAGATTTGATGACAGACAAACATCGGGACAGGTGAAAATAAATAAAAGCTTGTAAAATTGGAGCCCTTATAGGATCACTTTGTCTGTCTATCTGTCTGTCAAGAGTCAAGATCTTTTATCTCGGGAACGCGTGAAGGTTTCGAGTTAAAATAAAATCAGGGCTAGATTATATAATCAAGGAAATAAATCGATATCATTTTATGTTTTTGAATCTACATCGTCACATAATGACCAGATAATTACATTTCCTAGAAACCTAACATACGTGACGGTCGACTTGTCAGATAAACTAGTGCACACAGGCCAATGGCTTCTGACCAGGGGCCGTATTATGACCTCTTAAAACCATCATGTTTTCGGTGTGAAAAAGAGGCGGAGCTATACAGGACGAATAGCACTATCCTTTTCTCACACAGAAAACATGATGGTTTTAAGATGTCATAATACGGCCGCCGGCTGATCATAACCCGACTAAGCAGTCAGGTGGTATACGTGACGCGACACTCGTCCAGACGATACAATCTGTGCTCTTAAGTGGACCGGCCATTGTTAGATCAGCACGCGATAGTACAATTTGATACAAGTGGTGAAACTTCTCTGATTGAATTGAAGAGAATCTCATCGTAGTGCATATTATAAGTATATTGAGGTAATGTCTAGGGAATGCAATCTCGTTCGAGATCTCGGCCTTTTTTAGCGAGATTCATCTCAGACGAAAAAATAGTGCGCGCCATCGACGACTTGGGCTCGGTCCGGACAGTTACCGGACGGTCGGATAGCCAACTACCCATTGCTTGCCGTCCACAAGCCCGCGCCTATGGTTATATTATAATACTTATAATTATTTTCTTCCTAATTTATTTCAAAAATGTATTAAAGGCAAGCATCGCCACACAATGGGTTCCTACTGAGAGAAGGCGACGTCGAGGCCAGCCTAGAAAGAGGTGGCGGGATGATTTGGACGCCTACCACGAGGACTGGTTAGAGACAGCGCAGGAGAAGAAATTTTGGAAGGACTTGAGGGAGGCCTTTGCCCAGCAGTGGGACAGTAATGGCTAATAAAAAAAAAACTGCCAATCTCGCGAGATCTCGAAATTAGTAAGATCTCGCGATATTGTTATTCATAATCTCGCGGGATCTCGCTTGAGCCCCAATCGCGCGAGATTTGCATTTCCTTGTAATGTCATTTCTCTGAAAGGACTCCGCATTTACTCTCGATTCGTTGGACGGCTTTGACTGCTGACCTAGTGTAAGTGAGCCATTAGTGTCTGCTAATAAAGATTTGCTTACAAGAATCCATTGTTTAGACATGAGAACTGGTTTGGTCTTATTGTCTGACAAAAGGAAATATAATTAGCAACATTGCGTTTATTAAGAGTTCATATTTACGGTTATACTTTCACCGAAAACTCTATACTTGTAGGCTGGAGCGTTAAAGTCATCTAAACCTCGGATATTTATAAGTGTGGGACACAGGCCCGGAGGCATCCCGAAGGACGCGGTGGAGCATGCTGTAGAGGTGTGCCCCACCTGGGCAGAACACTACCATGTACTCGTGGATCGGAGGCAGCGATCTCTCGCGCCGGGCCTTGGTGTATGTAGGCCATGGTCTGGAGCGAGGAGGAGTGGCAGGCCGAGGCAACTCTTTCTGCGAAGCAGTAACGCTAGCAAAGGAGGTGCCCAGCCGCCGGGATCCCAATTTCTAGTCACCGTGAGCTTGAGCAGGCTTGCGGACAGTGAACAATGGCTGGCTCGCCGTCCGGACCGAGCCCAAGTCGTCGACGGCGCGTAGTGTTCCAGAAGGGTCGAAGCCTACTGGGCCATAGGTGGATTTGAACCAGCGTACAAACCCAGCCAGGCAACTCTGTAATTTGGGGCCGTTGTGGTACGTCCAGATCTGGCGAAAAGCTTGCTAACAGCGTGCGTGCGTTTCATGTCGTATGAAGAGCGCACGTTGCAAGGGCTTCGTACGAACGAGTCGTGCGCGAAATGCACATTTGCCAGGCCTGAATGTGTCCACATTATAGCATAAACATGTTTATTTGGCATACATTGAAAAATCTTGTAAATACTTCATTAAACAGAAAAATATAAATAAAATAAAAACAACAACAAAATTGTGTGTCTAACGGCTGCACCTCTTCAGTCTGACATGCATGAAGTGTCAGACCACAGAAATCAGAAGCATCACAGCTCTGTCAGGGGCCTACGTGACCAAACCCGCCTCTCGGCCAAATGCTTCGTTATTTTGGGCATGCAATTCGCGAAATTGACCTCGATCGGTCACTGTCTCCCTCCGCTGATTATTTGCTCGTATGTCTGTCACAAAGTAATGACTGCTTCCTTTGTAGACCCTGGCGTGTGGAACAGTGATGCTGTTGGGGTCGGAATCAAGGACATTTTTGAGTTTTGCATAACAACTAGTCTTTAGTTTATAATATGCAGAACAGGGTATGACAGCAATGGAGGCCGAGTGGTAATGACTCCGACTTAAGAGTTCTAGATCGCGGGTTCAAACCCTGAAATTGAATTCATTTCCACTGCTCTCAAAACTGCGAAGGAAAACATCGTGAGGAAACCGGCAAGTCCTAGAACGGAAAATTCGAAGACATGTGACATACACCAACACGCACTGGCCCTGCGTGGTGGGTTACGGCCAAGTTACGGCCCATTCTCTCTCCTAGAGAGGAGGCCTAAGTCCCAGCCGTGGGAACATTAATAAGGCTGATGATGAGAACAGGGCATAAAGTCAGCTGTCCCCCCTATCCCCGCAATGCTCCGCTAAAAAGGGAGGATTCTCCGACCAGACGGGTATTCTGTCTAGTGCAGGCAACTGCCTATTTGATTTCGGAATGGTCTATCTTCTAATCGCATAATTCTAAGCATAAATATGTAAATGATGATAAATATCTCTATTGAAAATTCCTACATGGACCACCGTAGACGCGGGCTCGCGGACGGCGAGCCATGGGTAGCTCGCTGTCCGATCGTCCGGTAACTGTCCGGACCGAGCCCAAGACGTCGACGGCGCGCACTGTTCCCGCGCTCCTCAAGTTGTCAGCAGCAGGAGGGGCCCAGCTGGGTCGAAGCCTACTGGGGCCAGGGTTATCCGAAAAGAAGCTCGAGCCCCGGTATGAAGAGGCTAGAAGGAACGGGGTGGGTTTTGAGTCAGTAAGAGTCTGACACTATCTCCCGCTCCACCCAAGAGCTGTCATAAGATGATTTTTGCCCATCGTAAAAAAAAGGCATAATATTTTATGCCTTTAATGAACTGCCAAGTGACTCAAGCGTTTCCAAATTAGTTGCGACTGAAGAAGATAAAGACAAAACAAGTTAATTCCTCTTTACGAGCACCTCGCTGACAAAATTAAATATATTTACACAATTGTGGTGCTCTAAATATAAGTGGCAACATTCTTGGTCATTTCATGAAGTCATTAGCTTTTGGAAGCGCCATCGACCGCCTGAAATTCGTTCATATTCCTTTGGCATAACCAAAGGAATATGCTCTCGGGATAAAAAGTATCTTTGTATCTAAAAGTCATATGTCCAGGCCTTGGTCTATTTGTGAGTAAACATTCAAACAACCCAAACCGGATGGGGTTGTGTCGTTTAACTACAAAATTCCTATAGTCACCTTCCGGTTCCATCATCAGATCAGCTTCATGTCATTAATTTTGTATTGTCATCTGATTTACACATGCATGCAAAATTTCAGCTCAATCGGTAACCGGGAAGTGGGTCAAATTTAATTTACAAGATTTGATGACAAACATCGGGACAGGTGAAACTAAATAAAAGCTTGTAAAATATATAATGCTCAACAGTAGCCACAATTGGTGTGGGTTTACGGTCGACGAGCATTGGGTAGGGTAGCTCGCCGTCCGGCGGTCCGGTACGTCCGGGTAGTGTTCAAAGAGATGTCAAAAAAACCTTAGGAGCCTACCGAGGCCATGGGTAGTCCGAAAGGGTACCCAAGACGTCCAGAAACGCAAGGCAAAGAAAGAACTTAGGTATAGTTTTAGTCAGTAAAAGTCTGACACGCCATCACGCTTCGCCCTTGAGCGGGAGAAGTTATAGAATGAACTAACCTTAAGAAAAATGCACGACCAGCAGTGGCCTGAGAAAAACAAACTACAAATGAACCAAAAGTTGGCATAAACTGCATCTATTGTCTAATACAAACAAGACTACGAAACAAAAGCTTTTCAAAGAACTAACGTATGACTTAATAACTAATCTCGATGCAACAATAACAACATAAAATCATAAACTTTACATCCTCATAACATCCTTAGGTTCACTTCACACCGAGATGCGACGTGACGCTGCGCGAAGCTCGACTTAACATTTTATTTACTTTTATTAAGCTATTGCATAGCTTCTATCGCGGGCCTTGAGCGTGGAGACCGAATCCAGAAATTCCGTAACGAAAAATACCTAACACCCCCCACTAAATGGTTGTCATGGCAATTTGTCAACTTCAATAACAATTTAATTACATAAGTTGATAAAAAATGCTATGCAATAGCTTTACCGCGGCAGTCTCCGAGTGCCACATGTCTTTTTTTTTTAATCTGATATAAACTAGTACTTGACTGCGATCCCAGCTGATGGTAAGCAGTGATGCAATCGTTGATGGTGAGGCGCATTAGTTTATTAAGGAGCCTATTCACTCTAGCCTTGAACAGTGGAAAGATACAGATTTCATAGTAGCATCTCGATCTGAAATAGGTATCTTTTTTTTTCATCCAATGTCATCATCTTCTATGAAGTCGCGTCGGTCTCCAATTTATCGGGAACTAGACTTGTAGTGCTACACTTGACCTACGCCACGCGACGTGATGTGTCGAGGGTCACCAGTTTTTGGAGGTAGGCGGAACAGAGTGTAAAGTCCCACAAAACTCCTTTGAAAAGGGAGAATCCTCCGACCAGACAGGTGTTATAGTCTGGTGGGCGACTGCCCGATAGTTCATGCCGGGCTATCGCATATGATCAAATCGCGCGGAGAACTTTGATTGCGCGATGCAGGATTTCGTATTTTCTTGGTAGTTCTTATGTGGCGTCATAAATGTCGCTGCATACGTACAAATCAGGCGTGTTACACGTGTGCGTCGGTCTAATGTAGTTCTATCTTAATTCATTACTTTATGTATTGTATATATGTAAATAGTACACCACTACCTGCGTATATCTTTTTCTCCTCCTCTCGGTCAAATCCATCCAAAGGTTGTCTGTAAAAAATCGCTTTTAGCGATAAGACCGCCCATTGTGACACCCTATTAATTTTAAGTTTCTTATGTAATTTTTTATTTTTGGTGTACAAAAAAGAATTTATCTATCTATCTGTAACCTTTCGAATATCGTAATTAGAGAAGAGACACAATAGAAACACAATGTGAATGCTGGCGTTAGCTCTCTACGAAACGTAATCTCTACGGCATTCATTTTGACTGGCCTGTTGGTCTGGCTGTTAGTGGCCCTGACTGCTATGCCGGAGGTCGTGGGTTCGATTCCCACCCAGGACAAATGTTTATGTGATGAGCATGATCATATTTTGTTCTGTGTCTGGGTGTAATTTATCTATAATATGTATGTATTTAGAAATATATAAGTATGTCTATCAGTTGTCTAGTACCCATAACACAAGCTCTGCTTAGCTTGGAACTAGATGGCGTTGTGTGATAGTTGTGAAATATTATATTATTGTATTCGAAAGGTAATCTAAGTATATTTTGCATCACTCTTAGCGCAGTATTGCTTCGCGACGAGTCTCGCTGTGAACCGATCCTTACACATAAATTTTCCTACTACAAAACAACAAGTCGCGGCGCGCAAGTTTCGGTGCGGGCACGCTCGGCGCACTTTGTACTTTTGTTTTTGTTTACTTTGTCTATTAACCGTTGTGCTGTGCTGTGTCTGTTCTGTACCGAATAAAAGTATTTCTATTCTATTCTATTCTATTCTTAAGTAAACACGTTGCAAGCGCAGAGCTAAATTTAGCAATACAAACTGTTAGAATGTCGCCCCGTTATCAAGTAGCTTCAAACAGTATTATCTATATTTCCTATCTAATTATAAATAAAATTGAAGTTTCTGTTTGTCTAATTGGTGTGTCTTTAAATTAAGCTAGCCTGTGTATGTGTACTTACATGAACTCTGTTATTCACTTATATAATACTTTCTCCCAGTTCTAAGAGTACGATGATCGGTTTACCTATATAATTAATACTCGTCAAGACGAATCATACGAGCCCAAACTCAATGGGGTGGTGTCGTTTAACTACCAAGTACCAACCCACCTTCCGGTTCCATCATCAGATCAGCTCTTTGTCATAATAATTTTGCATTGTCATCTGATTTACACATGCATGCAAAATTTCAGCTCAATCGGTAACCGGGAAGTGGATCAAATTTAATTTGCAAGAATTGATTACAGACAAACATCGGGACGGGTGAAACTAAATAAAAGCTTGTAATAACATTGCATTACATATGGAAGTATAGTTCTTCGATATCTATAACAATAATGCAATATTTGTCTCTCTGTCTGTGTGTTGTTTTACGAGTCCGGCGCGGACAAAACAAAGTCGCCGGAACTAGCTTCTTGGTAATAAAATTGTGTAATAACAAGACGCAGAAGGTGAGGACATAAAGATAAAGTTAAAAATACATGTGGATAGACAGGTGTGGATATAGAAAAAAACAGAGAGCAGTGGTGGCGATTGGCTCTGTCTTACGAGTTGTTGTTGTTGTTGTGTGTTGCTTGTCTGTTGTGGTCACGGGTTCAAACCCTGTCAGGCGCATTACTTTATATAATTTATTTCATTACCACTGCTCTCAAACTATGAAGAAAAAGACGTGACATTCACCAACCCGCACTGGGCCAACGTGGCGGATTACGGCCCATTCTTTCTTCTGGAGAGGAAGCCTGAGTCCCAGCCGTGGGAGCGTTAAAAAGTATGATGATGATGATAGAAAAAAATGCCCATCGTCATTATAAGCACAAATCTGCACTATGAATCTATTGCCCGCCCCCCTCCTCTCCCCTTTGAACTATATCCTCTTCTAAACAATCATCTTCATCATTTCAGCCGAACGACGTCCACTGTTGGCCATAGGCTTCCCTGTGCCGAATGGACGCCCACATCAGAATGTTGGGCTACCGATTTGACATTCTAAGATGGACGCCAAAATACTTCAACTATGCATAAAAAAAGGCATTTTAGGAACCAGGCCCCCGTCTTGTAAAAGTCACTTTAGGAATGCCAATGGTCGTATTGACCGAAAGAAAGAAAGAAAGCATTCTATAAGCAATGTTTTTGTCATCGCAAACTCCACGAGTCACAGTGCAGTTGCATCCAATATATATTTTTGTTTACCTACGTCAAACACCGTACGTCAGTGCAATAACTTTCCGTGAAGCAAGCCTTCTGTGACTATCAGTCTATTGTGCGCCGACGTGTGCGCTCGCACATCGCTTTGTTTACTCGCCAGTCCACGCGTTCTAAATTCGAAATTTCAACAGCAGTAACGCGCAGACCGTCAAGAAGGACGGTCGTCTCGCACGGAGTTTTCAGTGCCTTTTTACGCAGTTGACATTTTTAGTGTTTTCTTTTTGTGTTTTTTTTTTTCTTGTTACTTGTTTTTTCTGTGGCTATTGTGTTGTGTTTTATTGTGGTTAACAATGGCTATGGAGCCGCTGAGCTCTGTGCCGGTGGACGAACTTGGTAAATATTTCTTTGTTTATATTTTAGGCTATTGACTTGTACAGAAATTGAAAGTGGTCGTTCAGATGTGGTATTTTTTCTTCGTCTTTTGGCAAGTTACCAAGGTCATTAGTCAATTTATTGATAGTATTGGTTCATAAACAAATCGGTTTGATACACGTGGATTTGAAATACATTAGGAAGATGACAGAGTGATGATGGAAATAGATATTTTTTTAAACCTGTTTTTATCGAGTATCGTACCATCGATTAATAATAAAATTGTTTGTCTTAAGAATACTGTTTGAGTTAGTTCTAGAACCGAACAGCGTTTACGTAAAATTGGTAGGACAATATTTTCAATGTAGAATTTGCGCGTAATTTTATGAGTACCTATGTGATAAACACGTATGTTATATAAATAGTGTTTGTTTAGTTTTTTTTTTTTAGCCAAACTTTATAGGTTATTGAACTAAATTTATAGGGAACTAATTGATACTATATGATTAAAATATATACAGGTTTTTATAGTACTTATTTTAGTTGAGTGTTAGCTAGGATAGTTAAACCCTTGAACCAGTTGTGTCAAGGAGTGTTTACATGTCCTATTCGCCAGGGTCGTGTGTTAGCGACTGGGTACTCCATTTCGTTTAGTTCTTCGATCTCCATAGGTGACAGAAGAGCCGACGAGATGGAGTAGGTCATGGATGACTGGCCTGTTGGTCTAGTGGTTAGTGTCCCTGACTGCTCTGCCGGAGGTGGTTGTTTCGATCCCCACCCAGGACAAATGTTTGTGATGAGCATCGTTTCTTCTGTGTCTGAGTTTAATTTGTCTATAATATGTATGTATTTAGAAATATATAAGTATGTACTAGCTTTTGCCCGCGGTTTCACCCGCGTACATAATCTCAGGATAAAAAGTATCCTATGTGTTATTCTGGGATATGGTCTACTCGTGTACCAAGTTTCATCGAGATTCGTTCAGAAGTTTTTGCGTGAAAGAGTAACAAACATCCATACATCCATCCATACATACAAACTTTCGCATTTATAATATTAGTAGGATGTTTATCAGTTGTCTGGTACCCATAACGCAAGCTCTGCTTAGCTTGGGACTAGACGGCGTTGTGTGATAGTTGTGGAATATTATTATTATATTATTATGGATATGTGCGACCCTGGCGAAATAACCGCGGAAAAAAAGGCATCTCAAGCAGATTGGTTACAGAGGGTCGATTCCGATTCCGATAGTTCGGAACGAATGATCTTGAACCTTCGATTCGGATTTTTTTTATCAGAAGTTATATCGGAGGCATAAACAAATATATACCTACTTGTCTGAGAGATTATATTTGTCTGTACCTCGCTCCCTCTTCTGTCGATGACTCATTCACTTATTGTTTTGTTTCATTTATACCTACTTAATTCATGAATCCCCAAGCGACCACCGGTGGCCGCGCATCTATTGTCTTACTATTGTGTCTCTAATTGACGGTATCTGAAGGGTTAATTGAGTTTTTAATTAGTTTTAGTAATATTTCAATTGACGCTTTTGCCTCTAACTCTTATTCCGGTTTCGGCTCGGCACAAACCAAATTTCTAAATTGACCATTAACGATTGCATCACTGCTTACCATCAGGTGGGATCGCGGTCGAGCAGTACCTGTTTATATCTTTAAAAATAACTTAAAAAGACGAAAAAAAAAAACAATTTAAATTATTGTAGGTAGGTACATAGTTATTAACTATCTAACTCCAGTAGAATTCTACTTTATCACTGAATGATGTCATCATCATCATTTCAGCCAACAGACGTCCACTGTTGGACATAGGCCTCCGCCAAGTGTCGCCACAATGATCGATCCTGTACGTCCTGCATCCATCGGATTCCCGCAACCTTCACCAGGTCATCGGTCCACCTTGTTGGAGGCCTTCCAATTGTAGTTGTACTATGACTAAAACCTACACTAGTATTATAAAGAGGTTGGTTTTTTTTTTAGTTTTTATCTGTTTAGGGTTCCGTACCCGAAGGGTAAAAACGGGACCCTATTATTAAAAATTCGCTATATGTCCGTCTGTCTGTCACCAAGCTGTATCTCAAGAACCGTGATAGCTAGACCGTTGGAATTTTCAAAAATTATGTTTATCAGTTGCCGCTATAACAACAAATACTAAAAACAAAATAAAATAAATATTTAAGGGGAGCTCCCATACAACAACGCGATTTTTTGCCTAATGTTCTTAAGGACAGTAGAGAACCCTTCATGCGCGAATCCAACTCGCACTTAGCCAGTTATTTGGTTTGCAGGAAGGTAATCTCTGAAATAACTGGTCCGATTGGCCGTTTGCGCGGATGAGACGCATTCTTCCCTATCGACTGATGAAAGAAGAAAGAAAGAAAGAAAATTGCGTTTATTTGCCTTACAAAAATACGTACACCTTAAAATTTAACAAATGGTACATTGAGTAATGCCAAAAAGGTCTCAGCTCAGCATAACGCCAAGTAGTAACACAAGGCCACCACCTGACGCTGATTTTCAGATGCAGCCCTAGGGTGCCATATGTTTAAAAAGAAAACACAACATTTATTAAAAACTAAAAAAAGGTACCGTGCATACACTAGCTAAGAAAACCTTGCGATTACATGATTAAAATAAAAATAAAATTAATAAGATTTATGTGCCCATTTAAAACAAAAATACAATAAGACAACAAAAAAGTATATAAAATAAAACATGCGTAATAAAAAAAAAACAAAATAGCAACGCCAAAATCGGGACAGATAAATATGATGTTGTGTTGTGTTTGTTATTTAGCTTTAAGAATGCGTCTTATTTCGCGTGAATAAAATGTTTTTCTTTCTTTCTTTCTTTTCAATGTATTTGAAGCCCTTTGAGCACTTCTATGCACGGCGGATGACAGATGGAACCCTATTAATAATGTCGACCTTTTTTAGGAAGAACGTCGTAACCCACAGTTTGTGTTTTTTTACCGACTTCCCAAAAAGGAGGAGGTACTACGTTCGGCTGTTTGTATGTTTTTTTTTTTTTTTTTTTTTTTTTTTTTTTTGTATGTTTGTTCGTCGAATACTCCCCCAAATGTGGACGGATTTTCAAAATTCTTTTTTTGTTCGAAAGTAGATAGTTCTGAGGTGGTCCCATTATCACCAAATTAGGATCTGATGATGGGATCTTGGAGAAATCGAGGGCAACCTTCAAATTTTATAGGCTCACTTATTGATTTTCGCATATTTTATGAAGTATCTTGTGTATTTGCGTATGGTCGTCACCATCTCAGGTAGCTGGGCTGATGATGGAAGGTACAACTCCTTAACAGTAAGAAGTTACTCGAACAGGCAAGGACTGTTTTAGTAAATTGTTTTGATGTTTGATAGGGCATTTGCCACATTTGGTTTCACGATCATCAAGACATGACCTGATGCTGCAGTCAGGATAGTCTGCAGAGTACCTAAGTCCTCGACAACAAACAGCAGATATATCGAGTTTAGGCTCATTGAAAACGGCTCGATGTGTGGATAAACGTACTGCTAATAAAGAACACCGATAATAAAGTACATAGAGACCTGATGCTGAAGCCAGGAGCATCAGGAAAAGTACAAACCTTGAAATTACACTCCGTAGTCGTGTTTGGGCTCATTTTAAACAGGACTAAATTTTAAGTTCATTGCAATGTTGACATAAATCTGGCCTGATGCTACAGCCGGGATTATCAGCATCTAGTCTAATGACTGATTGAAAGATTTACCTTTCGGCTTCATCATCAGATCAGTTCGATATATCCTTTCCCTCTCCAGCATCTAGTCTAATGACTGTTTGAAAGAAGAGGGGGAGAGGATATATCGAACTGATCTGATGATGAAGCCGAAAGGTAAATTAATGTAATCTAACCGTGTTTGGGATTATTAGAACCGTTATGAGATGCGCTCTGACTATAAGGTATTTAAGTTTGACTGAGGGGTACTTTTTAGTGGTGGTACCATAACTAAAAAGTGTAAAATAAAAAAAACTTTTTACAAAAAAAATATAACCGACTTCAATGATAAAAAACACTGAAAAGTATCAAATAACTTTAATTTTAGAAGTCGGTGTTAAATAACGAAGAGACTAAAATATTATAGAAACACCGACTTCTAAAATTAAAGTTATTTGATACTTTTCAGTGTTTTTTATCATTGAAGTCGGTTATATTTTTTTTGTAAAAAGTTTTTTGCGAGATTTTTTTCATAAAATCTTAATAATACCTTAGACCGTATTTTGAGGATAGTTTTTGAGAAACTAATATCTTCATTATGAATTTTGATTAGGATTTGTGCTCAATTGTATCTTGGGCGGAGCGGGAGATAGTGTCAGACTCTTACTGACTTTTTTTTTCCCGATGGGGAAAATCATCTTATGACAAAACCCGCTCTTGGGCGGAGCGGGAGATAGTGTCAGACTCTTACTGACTAAAAACCCACCCCGTTCCTTCTAGCCTTCATACCAGGGCTCGAGTTCCTTTCGGATAACCCTGGCCCCAGTAGGCTTCGACCCAGCTGGGCCCCTGCTGTTGCTGACAACTCCTTGAGGCACGCGGGAACAGTGCGCGCCGTCGACGTCTTGGGCTCGGTCCAGACAGTTACCCGACGGTCGGACAGCGAGCTACCCATGGCTCGCTGTCGGGCTCCTCTTTTGCTAGCATTATTGCTCCTCGCTCCGGACCATGCTCTGAACCAAGGCCCGGCAGGAGAGGTCTCCGCCGCTACGAGGGCACGGCGTTGCTCTGCCCAAGCACCAACACCTCGACTGTGTTCTCCACCGTGTCCTCTGGGCGTTCTTGTCCATACGTCTTGATTATATACCCGTTGTTCAGTATTTAGTCAATAATTTTAAACTTATGACGAATAATTTATGCATAATCAGGTTAAATAAAAAAGAACATTGACGCGTAGTTCAAAGTTGAAACTTTGTTGGAAATACGGTAAGAATGTGCGGTTATTTGTGTTAATTAAAATGTTTATTGATAACAATATATTTACTAACGGTTAGACGGAAAATGAGTTACGTAATTTTCCGCGAATATAATACATTTATAATAAAACATTAGTCTTATTTCTAAAATCGCAATATTATTCTATGCTAGTAATCTTCTAAGCTATCTGTATTGATTTGTCTGACAATGCTTTTCTCAAAGGAAAAATAAATAATATTATATCTTAATGAAAATAATATATCGCAGCGCAAATCGTGAGATTTGTGAGATTAGACGTTTAGATTTACTAGATTCCTCACTTCACTCAGGTTTTTTTATTAACTCCCTCGCAATTCTCGGGAGTTACTTATATTAATCCCTCACTCTCGTTCGGGATTAAAATCAACAACCTTTGTTTCGTTTGGAATTCAACATGCCGCCCGCGACTTAAAGGACACTGCTTTATTCCCTAGTCACATAAACTACTATTAATTCCTCTCCCCTTTTCTTCCTTCTATCTCCTCTTTTCTCACTTTAAAAAATCTCCAGGGTCCTAACTATCCCTGTACCAAAATTCATCAAAATCGGTTTTGCCATTTAGGCGTGAAGACGTAACAAACAAACTCACTTTCGCTTTTATAATATTAGTAAGGATGATTTGAACATGAAATCAATACATTGTGTGGTGAGACACAAATAGGCCACAATCGCTCTTATCAGGCGGCCGCTATAAATGTCGAAGCGGAATTATGACCGGTCTTCGCAGACAGACAGTGAGTGCTATGATAACGTTGTGTCTCCATTGCTGATTTGTGGACGCAATAAATTGTGGCGCTAATGTCAAGGACCCGGATGAAAATCGGCGAGACGTTTTAGGCTGCTCGCCCACGTCCGTTAATCGGTGACGGAATTTTTGTAGGAAAAAAATAGAAAACACTGATAGCAATAGTGCAACGCACACGTCCTACAAAAAGTCGGTCAGAAAAACAGAACTATGTTACAAATATACAAAATCGGCCCGATTATCTGTCCTACAAAAAGTCTGACGTGGGCGAGCTGCGTTAGGAAAAACGGTGTAAGCGACAGTTCGTAATTTTTTGCAAGAAGGGTTTAACCTTTCCTAATGTATGACTGAATTGGTGATTTTAGACACAGTAAAGTGTGTCGCTAATGAAAATCGGCGAGAGGTTTAAGGAAAAACAGCGTAGTGACAGTTTGCAATTTTCATTCAGATTCATCACAAGTCTTTTATTTAGTTTCAAAGTTGCCCCGATGTTTCACCTGTCCCGATGTTTGTCTGTCATCAAATCTTGCAAAATAAATTTGACCCACTTCCCGGTTACGGATTGAGCTGAAATTTTGCCTGCATGTGTAAATCAGATGACAATGTAAAATGATTATGACAAGGAGCTGATCTGATGATGAAACCGGAAGGTGGCTATAGGAACTTGGTAGTTAAACGACACAACCCCATCGAGTTTGGGCTCGTATGATGCGTCTTGACGAGTATTAATTATATAGGTATACCGAGCTATAAATGCTTGTTTTTAGTTTGTGAAACCTGAATATAGTTTGTTCAGAATCAATAACTGAATGTATTCCAATAGTTTTTACACCATATTATATTTGGTCCCAAAAATATTTTAAAAGATCACAATTTGGACACCTCCGACACTATGGGTCACAGGTCACGGCAGGTCATAGCGGGTATTAGCCAACAAAAAGCTAGGTGCAAGTAATTTACAAGATTTGATTACAGACAAACATCGGGACGGGTGAAACTAAGCTTGTAATAATCCTTACTAATATTATAAAAGCGAAAGTGAGTTTGTTTGTTTGTTTGTTACGTCTTCACGCCTAAATGGCAAAACCGATTTTGATGAAACTTGCTACACGGATAGACCATGTCCTGGAATAGGACATAGGATGCTTTTTATCCCGGAAGTATGTTCCCTTGGGATAGTTTTCTGCTATCACGCGGGCGAAGCCGCTGGGAGCAGCTAGTGTTGATTATGCATTCGTCATTAATGACCTAATTAGACATGAATGCTCTAGAGTAGCTCGTTAGTTGGGTAAATGGAAGTGTTGATGTAGGAAGCAATTATTGTATGAATCAGTTTAAATCCGTGGTTTAAATGCAGGTTTATTTACCACTAGCTGAGAAAAGCCGTCTATGAATATTTAGATTCAATGCAACGAAATGTGACAACCTACGACCGTGGATGCTTGAGAAAACTAAAGCAGAAGACTTTCCTTTAGCATTTCAGATGCTATTTTTGGTGGCATATGTACCTATATAACATAATTTTTAGTTTATGCGAAACCTGAATATAAACTACTAGCTTCTGCCCGCGACTTCGTCCGCGGAAAATTTCTTGTTTTAAAATAAGATTACACTCGATTAGACGATGCGCACGTTCAGCGCTAGATTCCTGAGCACGGGCCTGTGATGTTATGGCATTTTGCCTAGCGAGCCGCTGCGAGCGCTCAGCGCTAGTCTCCCTATCCCTTGTCTCAGAGACATGCTGCCTTAAATGAGATAGACGCTGCGCACGTTCAGCGCTAGATTCCCGAGCACGGGCCCGCGATGTTATGACATTTTGCCTACCAAGCCGCCGCGAGCGTTTAGCGCTAGTCTCCCTATCCCTTGTCTCAGAGACATGCTGCCTTAACTCAGATAGACGGTGCGCACGTTCAGCGCTAGTTCCTCGAGCACGGGCCCGCGATGTCCTCTCATTTTGGCTAGCGAGGCGCTGTGAGCGCTCGGAGCTAGATTCTCTAGCGCGTGCTTGCGAAATATATTCTCTATTTCTCGAGAGGCGCTGCTCATTTTCAGGGGCAGATTCTTCCGTACGGCGTACTCGAGCGGCTCTTGTCTGTGATGTCTGCCGGGACAGTTGAGATTTCCTTTTAGACATGCTCTTAACAAACTACGCACAGACTTGAAAACAATTATGAACAAAAGGAGAGCGACTCGAACACCGTCCGCCTTTACAAAACAAAACAATCGTAATATCGAATAACTCGTATCGATTATTACGATAGAACGAAGTACGAAACTACGAACATACAAAAACGTACAACGAAATTACGATATTTTCGATTATGAGGTATCTATCAACAACAACAACCATACAAACGAAACAACCGAAACCAATAAGCAACTGACAGAACAACTCCAACTAACGACAACGTGGGCATAATAATTCGAGAGGGTCATCAATCCGCAGAAAGTCTAAACACCGCGATTCAGAAAAATTACATAATTGCAGAACGCCATCTATGGGCAAATAGGTGAAACGTTGGGCACGCCACAATTATGGCGGTAAGTCCCCTCTTTGAGGCGTGGCTGGAAAGGCCTCACGGCGTCCTTACCTTCCGCATGACACAGGTCCTCACCGAACATGGCAAGTTCGGGAGGTTCCTGCACCGAATTAAAGCGGAAGAGACGCCCGAGTGTCGCCACTGTGCGGAACGCCCGGAGGACACGGTGGAGCACACAGTCGAGGTGTGCCCTGCCTGGGCAGAGCATCGCCGTGCCCTCGTGGGGGCGATCGGCGGCGGACACCTCTCGCGGCGGGCTCTGGTTGAGGCCATGGTCCTTAGCGAGGAGGAATGGCAGGCGGTCGCCTCCTTCTGCGAAGCAGTAATGCTAGCAAAGGCGGAGGCAGACCGCATCAGGCAACGGCGCCCCCGCCGCCGCCGCCGGGATTCCGATCCCGATTTCCGGCCACCGTAGACGCGGGCTCGCGGACGGCGAGCCATGAGTAGCTTGCTGTCCGATCGTCCGGTAATGGACCGAGCCCAAGACGTCGACGGCGCGCACTGTTCCCGCGCGCCTCAAGAAGTTGTCAGCAACAACAGAGGCCCAGCTGGGTCAAAGCCTACCGGGTCCAGGGTTATCCGAAAGGGAACTCGTGCCCTGGTTTGAAGGCTAGAAGAAACGGGGTGGGTTTTTAGTCAGTAAGAGTCTGACACTATCTCTCGTTCCACCCAAGGGCGGGGGTTGTCATAAGATGATTTTTGCCCACCATAAAAAAAAATAGGTAAAACGTCTGCACAATGAAAGTTACGCTAGGGGCATTTTGCGTTTTAGTAATTTTATATTATCTTCGAAACTGTATGACCAATTGCTATGCTGTAAATGGCAAATCTTATCTGTATAATGTTCTTGTGATATCGAAATAATTTATTGTCATAAGAATTAATATTTTGTTGCTCAAATAATCAACCAAACGTAAGTATGCCGAAAAAAAATATTTTTAATGCAATAAAAGAAGTATAAAAGATGAAATATAAAAGATAGAGATATGGTACCGCGGACTTTTTTGTATAAATAATTAAGACGAACCAGGTAGCCATACATTGTTTTTAATTTTAAGCAACTGTTTAGGCAGCGCACGCAAATAATTCTATTTTATGAGGTATTTTTTTCCGACTTGCTAGACAAAAGTTGTGATAGCTCGGTTAATATACATGCTATAGAAACAATTTATAGCCTATAGCACTCAGGAATAATGTAGCTTTCTGCCAGTAAAAAAAATTTTAGAATTGAATTATTAGTTCCAGAGATTACCCCCTACATACAAACTTACAAACTTACAAATTTTACCTCTTTATAATATTAGTATAGATTTTGTTACCTACTGTTTTGGTGTGCAATAAAGTTTATCCCACCAAAAAAATTTCATGTAAAATGTTGCCAAGACGACCACATAAGGTTTGCCCTGTGAAAAAGATATCAGATCTCATGTAGAGCCAAGCTTCTGAATCTACACGGCCTAACTCTACCGACCCTAACTTCACAAATTCTACATATCAGTAAGACTAATTCGAATATATATAATACTAGCTTTTGCCCGCACGGCTTCGCTCCCGCTCTTCCCTACTCTACCCTACTATTCCCTAATTTACCCTACTCTACCCTACTCTACTCTACCCTACTCTACCCTACTCTACCCTACTCTATCCTACTCTATCCTACTATACCCTACCAAACTTCACATAAACCATCCACTAAATAGTCCGAACAAAGCCTAAAAATTTGGTTTGGATAGGTGAGCCCGTTCTTGAGTTATAAAATAACAACGAAAAGTGGCATTGATTTTTATATATATAGATAATGACCTCTATAGTTTAACTTTTACAAGATCTAATTAGTTGAGGATTACGGCCCATTCCCTCACCCAGAGAGGAGGTCTGAGTCCCAACAGTGGGGACATTATAAGCCGACTATGCTATGCTAGGGCACTATGTCAATACGCCAAACGTTAAACTGCGCGCAATATTCTTGTTATTAAATATTCAGTTTAAAATTATGTTATTTTGCTTACCTTTCGACGCGGTCTGGTACTTGGCACTTGTTTACGGGCAAGGTTAATGAATGCAAATATTAATCCGTACTATGATTTTCATTTTACATTACTTACTAGGTACTACCTAGTAAGTAATGTAAATTATGCAAAGTGTTTGTGTGTATAATCCAGGTATTGTATACAATGCTTAGTCAATCTATACAATACCTGAATCCCGGAGAGAGTCAGAGTCCTTGCTGACACCAATTCCGCAGGCCTGCAGGATCGTGATTTTGATGCGGGGTCGCGATTTTGATACGGGATCGTCATTTTGATGCGAAATTGGATTCCCTAGCCGCAACGTTATTGTTGGAAAAGACTAGGTAGATTCTGAATACTTTGTGTTTAGTCGCAAAACTTATACACAAAACAATTATGCCGTCAAAAACATAACTTGTAGAAAAACCAAGGCACGCAATCACGCAACTCTGTTCTTCTACCATAAAAAGTTGTGAGATCCATGTAATACCAAGTCGGTTAATTTGTTCAGTCCGTACCTAAGGACTTTGATGACCTAGATTGATTTGGCAATCGGACTGAACAATCTAATATGTATTACTGACAGAAACTAGGAACTAATTAATTCCGCCAAGTCTGTTCCATCATCGGACCACAAGACGTACGGCGTTGCGCCATCGGTACATGGTGAATTACGTATAAAGCGCTTTGGGAACACATTCTATTCACACACACAGCTAAGGAGTGGAATTCCCTGCCGGAGAGTTTCTTGTTAGCTATAACCTAGGGGTTTTTAAGTCAAGAGTGAATAGATTGCTTCTAGGCAAGCGTATTCCATCGTCGGCCTCATCATCGCTTACTATCATGTGAGATAGTGGTCAAACGCGAGCCTATCCATTATACAGAGTTATTTGTAAAACACTAACAACCTTGCAAGACTGTATTACTAACATCATAAATAACAACTTTTGTTTTATGACGTTTTAAAAAAAAACATTTTTTAAAAAAAAACCTTCAAGATTTCGTTGTTCTATCTAACACATTTCAACTTTGTATTTTGCTATACCTACCTAGGTCTATACGACGCAAAGCAAGGGCATCAAGCACCCCTGCAGCCCGATCCCTGCTCCCTCCGCTATTGTACTATCGCTTGCTTCGCATAGACTGCGTAATATTTAGAACGTTCACTTTCATTTTTATTTTTGTATGAAAATCTGATGAACTAAAATAAGATCAATTTTTAAAAGTCATAGAACAAAAGTTGTTGTTTATGAGTTTAGTAACATAGTCCTGAGAGGTTGTCAGTGTTTTAAAAATAACTCTATATAAAAAAAAAAAAGTAATAGGTAGATAATTGTTTTTAATCACGTTCGTTGACTCCGGTTATGAAAGTTATCATACAGTGCCAGGCCTAGTTTTATTTATAAATGTTTGGCAGTGTATAAAAGATTTATCTTCGTTGGTCATTGCCCTTCTGCAGAGATCTGTTTAGGTCGATATTTAGTAGTACCAAGGCCCGGCGTGAGAGATCACCGCCGCCGATCGCCCCCACGAGGTCACGGCGATGCTCTTGCCCAAGCGGGGCACACCTCCACTGTGTGCTCCACCGTGTCCTCCAGGTGTTCCGCACAGTGGCGACACCCGGGCGTCACTTCCGTACGAATCCGGTGCAGGAACCTCCCGAACTTACCATGTCCGGTGAGAACCTGCGTCATGCGGAAGGTGAGGATGCCGTGAGGTCTTTTCAGCCACGCCTCAAAGAGGGGACTTAACGCCATAATTGTGGCGTGCCCTGAAGAACAGACTTCACGTTTAGCAAAAATAAAATTGAAATATTAAACCTATGTTTTGTAACAATCATTTTAACGCAGCCAGACGCACAAACTTGCCTCCTCGTCCGACTCGCAATGGTTATCCATTTCCGCCAGTAACATACCAACTTGTGTTGAATATTAAACAGCAGATACTACACTTTTATGTAGCGTCTAGGTTACGGAAATATCCTTCAGTTATCCTCTTGTGTGTTGAAAGGGCTTGGGAGTTAATTGGCCTTTAGAAGAGGCGGAAAAAAAAGTTGCTATCTGCGTTAAGATACTCATTTAAAAAAATCTTTTTACAAGTTTTATTTAGTTTCACCTGTCCCGATGTTCGTCTGTCATCAAATCTTGTAAATTTAATTTGATCCACTTTCCGGCTACAGATTGAGCTGAAATTTTACATGCATGTGTAAATCAAATGACAATGTTAAATTATTATGACAAAGAGCTGATCTGATGATGGAACCGGCAGGTGGCTATAGGAACTTTGTAGTTAAAGGACACAACCCCATTTTTTTAAAGATTCGTCTTGACGAGTATCACTACATAGCATTAAACAAAGTCGCTTTTTCTGTTTCTATATCCCTATGTACGCTTAAATCTTTAAAACTACGCAACGGATTTTGATGCGGTTTTTTTTTAATAGATAGAGTGATTCAAGAGGAAGGTTTATATGTATAATATTGCACCCGAGCGAAGCCGGGCGGGTCACTAGTTAGTTATATATGTAGGTATACCGAGCTATAAAAGCTTGCTATAAAATATTTTTCATTAAAAGCTTGTGTGGTGCTATTCCTCACGATGTTTTCCTTTATCGTTTTAAAACCGATGGTGATGAAATAAATAACACAAAGTAAAGCGGTTGCCTCAGATCATAATACACTACAAAAAAAACCTATTCTACTCAAAAACTACGCTAAATCTAACACAGTATTGTTGACTAAACAAGTTCAAAGGCGCTAATGGCTAGTTGTACTCGCATACACTCGTTAATAAATGCCGTTGAACTGAAGCACAAAGAAACGTATTTTCGTCTGTAATAAACTGGAGTCATGACTCGGGCTTGGCTTTTGTAGATTTCTGAAAAGTTTTCGACGTCAGTTCGTGAGTAATCCCGAGTTGAGCTACAAGAATACTGACTAACGCTGAGGTAGACACCCTCCACCACCCATGGCCCCACCGTTATCATGTCATATGGACTGCATCGCAAGGAGATAGTCGTCATCATCTTCCTACCCTTCATCATCATATCAGTCGAAAGACGTCCACTCCCAAGCGAACCAAGCGTCGCCACAACGACCGGTCCTGTGCGTCACGCATCCATCGGATTGCCGCGATCCTGACCAAGTCATCGGTCCACCTTGTTGGAGGCCTTCCTACAGTTGTCCCGTGTAGTTCGGCGCAACACGTATTATTCTTCCATTCTATACTGTCCCTCGTCATGCTATCACTAACTTCCTTTTCTTTCATATCTCTCTTCATACAATCCATCCATCTTTTCTTTCGCGTCCCTCTCCCTGTCCACCCATCCACATGTATCGTAAATCTTTTAGTAACATGCGTCTCATCCCTCCTCTTTACATGGCCATACCAAGACACTCGATTCCCCTACAACTTTTCAGTTACTGGCGCCACTTTCAAACTTCCTCTGATTTACTCATTTCTTTATCTTTTCTCGTAACACCACATATCCATCTCAACATTCTCATCTCCGTTACATGCAATCTTTTTTCATTCGGACTGACAAATGTTGTGGACATTGCCCACCCATATAAATATGAGCGCGCTATCACAGCAGCCGCTTCTTGACTCCTTTACTAATCCGACTGAGGTGAAAAATTGTTGATCTGTCAGGAAAATTGTTCGAAAGACTCATCGCGACCCTGGCGCGACAAGTAAAAGAGCACCCATTAACTGTTATTCTCATTAACCGGACCCATTAAACAATCGATTTGTTTTGAGAAATTTCACAGCTGAATGTCATGTGAACGATAATCCTAGCCACATATGGGGCCCTAGTACCTAGATCTATATATATAAAAATCAATGCCACTTTTCGTTGTTATATTATAACTCAAGAACGGGCTCACCTATCCAAACCAAATTTTTAGGCTTTGTTCGGACTATTTAGAAGATGGTTTATGTGAAGTTTGGTAGGGTAGAGTAGGGTAGAGTAGTGTAGTGTAGAGTAGAGTAGTGTAGAGTAGAGTAGTGTAGAGTATTGTAGAGTAGAGTAGTGTTGGGTAAAGTAGGGTAGAGTAGGGTATAATAGGGTAGAGTAGGGAAGAGCGGGAGCGAAGCCGTGCGGGCAAAAGCTAGTAGTTTATATTATTATCTAGCGCTTTTATTGGAAAAATTACAAAGTGTTCCTTAGTATGGGCGAAAACACAGATATCACTCATCTATCCGACTGGTACTGGGTTGTCTTGGATTTATGCAAGAGGTAAAGCGTGTACGAGATCAGCTCATCATAGCAGACGGCGCGCACTGTTCCCGCGCGCCACAAGGAGTTGTCAGCAACAGGAGGGGCCCATCTGGGTCGGAGCCTACTGGGGCCAGGCTTATCTGAAAGGAAACTCGAGCCCCGGTATGAAGGCTAGAAGGAACGGCGTGGGTTTTTAGTCAGTAAGAATCTGACACTATCTCCCGCTCCACCCAAGGGCGGGTCATTGGATGTTTTTTCCCACCGAAAAAAAAAAACTGATCATAGCAAAACGCTCCGTGGCACTATAGCGCCTGACCAGCCGTATATAATGGCATAATTATGTCTATACTAATATTATTAAGAGGTAAAATTTGTAAGTTTGTATGTAGGGAGTAATCTCTGGAAGTACTGGTCCGATTGCTAAAATAATTTCACCGATAGAAAGCTGCTTTATTCCTGAGTGACATAGGCTATATTTTATGTACGCGGGCGAAGCCGCTGGCAAAAGCTAGTTTTTAATAAAACCGATCGTTTGTCCAGTCTAAGCATTAATGTTCAAATCTTTTTGAAATAACCCCCACTTTGCTGGATTTGCAAACATTTGGTTTCGATTCCACTTGTTTTAGAGCTACGGTACCACAGACACACATTGTTATAAGTTTGACCGACACCCTCTCTTTGCGTCGGGGGTTAAAAGGGTCACTTTGTCATACTGATGTTTTGAAAGATACGAGTCAAAGCAAAACAATAATATCATTGGTTTCCTATACCTACTTGAAACATCTGTTACAAATAATTTTGCAATATGCAAAGACAATGGTGATAAGGTTTCCTTATCTCGTTAAATTGTGGCAGATGTGTGTCTGATAGGACGGTGCATTGAACCCTCAAAGTCACGGCTATGTGCGTATCTCTAATGCGTCTGGGAGACGTAGACGTTTGTCTATGACGGCGGCGTAAAGATTCGGAAGAGTTAAGGCTTATAGCCCCTAGAATATCTGGCTTTTTTCTTATGGTGGGGAAAATCATCCAATGATAACCCCCGCTCTTGGGCGGACCGGGAGATAGTGTCAGAGTCTTACTGACTAATAACCCACCCCGTTCCTTAGTACCTTCATACTGGGGCTCGAGCTACCTTTCGGACTAACCCTGGCCCCAGTAGGCTTCGATCCAGCTGGGTCCCTGCTGTTGCTGACAACACCTTGAAGCTTGCGGGAACAGTGCGCGCCTATCCATAGCTCGCCCTCGTCTACGGTGGTCGGAAATCGGGATCGGAATCCCGGCGGCGGCGAGAGCGCCGTTAGGAGGGGCCCAGTTGGGTCGAAGCCTAGCGGAGCCAAGGTTATCCGAAGGGAACTTCGAGCCCCGGTATGAAGGCTAGTAGGAACGGGGTGGGGTTTTTAGTCAGTAAGAGTCTCACACTATCCCCCGCTCCACCCTAGAGCGGGGGTCATTGGATGATTTTTGTCTACCGAAAAAAAAAAGGCAGGTACGAGTATTGTGTACATATAATTCCGGCTAGACGTTAAAGTCAAAAGTCAAAAACGTTTATTTCAAATAGACCAATTATAGGCACTTTTGAATTGTCAAAATGTCGGTCAGTCAAACAAACAAGTGAAGCTAATATAAATCATATGTGTTACATATAATGTTTGGTTACATATTTCTTGTTGCTTCTATTATGTGAGCACAATGTAGATAATAATAAAAAAAATAATTAAAAGATGGAAACTGAATTAAGCCACTGGCAGCTAAGAGATGACCAGTCTCATCTGACGGCACCCGTTCACGAGCATGCTAAGGGACTATAACCCTTAATCGCTGGGTCATCGACACTACTCTATGGACAGTGGAAAGAGTTTCCAATTTTCTAAAAGCACGTATAGCCATTAAGTGTATTTAAAACTCGTATGAAACAGGTTTATTTTAAACTAATTTATAATCATGCATGACCGGAGCCCACGAACGGATCGAATGATTTCGTTATGTAATCATTTACATATTTGGGTATAAAAATAGTACGATCGACAGAACCAGTTGTTAAAATATAATAATAACTAGCTTTTGCCCGCGGCTTCACCCGCGTACATAATCCCAGTATAAAAAAATATGCTATGTGTTATTCTGGGATATGGTCTACTCGTGTACCAAGTTTCATCGAGATCCGTTCAGTAGTTTTTGCGTGAAAGAGTAACAAACATCCATACATCTATCCATCCATACATCCATCCATACATCCATACATACATCCATACATACATACAAACTTTCACATTTATAATAATTATTAGTAGGATATTAGTAGGATTAATATAATATTCCACAACTATCACACAACGCCGTCTAGTCCCAAGCTAAGCAGAGCTTGTGTTATGAGTCCTACACAACTGATAAACATACTTATATATTTCTAAATACATACATATTACAGATAAATTACACCCAGACACAGAACAAATGATCATGCTCATCACATAAACATTTTCCCTGGGCGGGAATCGAACCCACGACCTCCGGCATAGCAGTCAAAGTAAATATGTACCTACAATGTTGATCGGATCGGTCGTTGTGGCGACGCTAGGGAGAGGCCTATGTCCAACAGTGGACGTCTTTTCGCTAAAATGATACTCAGCACAAATATTTTAAAAGCTTTTATTTAGTTTCACCTGTCCCGATGTTTGTCTGTCATCAAATCTTGCAAATTAAATTTGCCCCCTTTCCCGGTTATTGATCGAGCTGAAATTTTACATGCATGTGTAAATCAGATGATAATGTAAAATGATTATAACAAGGAGCTGATCTGATGATGGAACCGGAAGGTGGCTATAGGAACTTGGTAGTTAAAAGACACAACCCCATCGAGTTCAGGCTCGTATGATTCGTCTTGACGAGTATTAATTATATAGGTATACCGCTAAGCTATAAAAGCTTGCTATGAAAAAAATATTTTCATTAAAAGCTTGCTAATATTTGCCTTCCGCACTAACAACGAGAAGTGACCTTTCAAATCGGAAACGTCAAAGTCATGATGTTTATTTCTGTATGACTATGTTATGGTAATATATTCAAGAAATGTTGTATGTATATTATATCACGCCATTTTCGTAAGTACCTAAGTTTTGTAATAGTATTGTGTTTTACGATCATCCTCACGTATCGCCCGCGACCACCTGTAGGAACGCGATAAACTTAACTATCATCATCAGCCTTTTTAATGTTTCCACTGCTGGGACTCAGGCCTCCTCTCTAGAAGAGGGAATGGGCCGTAATCCACCACGCGGGCCCAGTACGGGTTGGTGAATGTCACATGTTTTCGAATTTTTGGTTCTAGGACATGCCGGTTTCCTCACGATGTTTTCCTTCACCGTTTTGAGAGCAGTGGTGATGAAATAAATTACACAAAGTAATGCGCCTGGCTGGGTTTGAACCCGCGACCTACAACTCGTAAGTCGGGGCCGTTACCACTCGGCCACCACTGCTTAAACTGCTTAAACTTAACTATATGACGGGCTTTTAGACGGTTTTCAATAACAGACAGAATGATGCATAATGAAGATTTAGGTGCTATGTAATAGTTGCTTAAAATAGTACAAAAAACCGGGCAAGTGCGAGTCGGACTCGCGCACTGAGGGTTCCGTACAAACTTACCTATAATAATGGTTCACGGCTTATGTTTTTTTTTTTTGAGTTGATTGAATGAAAGGTAAATTTCGGTTTACGATTTATGACGTATTAAAAAACTACTTACTAGATCTCCTTCAAACCAATTTAAGGTGGAGGTTTTTTTTTTTTGTTTTTATCATACTCTTATTTTTACAAGTTACAGGGGGACACATTTTACCAATTTGGAAGTGTCTCTCGCGCAAACTGTTCAGTTTAGAAAAATGATATTAGGAACCTCAATATCATTTTTGAAGACTTATCCAAAGATACTCCACACGTATAGGTTTGATGAAAAAAAAATTGAGTTTTCGGTTCTAAGTATGGCGAACCCCAAAATTGTTGTTTGTTTTTTTATTTATTTTCTGAAAAATCTTATGCGTTTCACAGAATACAATTGATTGATATCAATCAAATATCGATACAATGAATTACTTAAGTACTAAGTTTCAACAGTATAGTTCTTATAGTTTCGGAACGTGGCTGTGACATACGAACGGACAGACAGACATGACGAATCTATTAGGGTTCCGTTTTTTGCCATTTGGCTACGGAACCCTAAAAACTGAGAATTTCAGAAAGATCGAATCGTAAGATAGACACAAACACGATACATACTCGTATTATGTAACTATATCTACAATAAAGATTCTACCGGACACAAAATGACTCCTTGTGAATTCCAACGCAATATTTAGTTAGATGATTGACTCAATTCATGACCCTTAATGAATAATAACCGAGCTGCGGCTTGAAGGCCTCCCACAAGGTGGAGCGATGACCTGATGGAGGCCGCAGGAGTTGAATGATGAGGAGCGCTGCTCTTTGTTTGTTATGTTCGTTTATAGACGTATTTCGGCTGAGATGATGATTTTGTGATTTGACTCTTTGATTTGATGATTACTGTAATATTTTTAATAATAATGTTGGAGAGTGGTGGATATTGATTGATGAGGACAAATATTATTTTAGAACGTTTATTATCGTTTAGTACACAGAACACATTTTACATTTTGTAAGGAAAAAAAGGGTAGTTCCGCCATGACAGGTAAAAAGACAATCTAAACTTTTTTTTTCTTAATAGCTAAGAGAAGGCGCTAATGTTGCCACATTATAAAACCAGATTATATATTACAACAAATAATAATATTCCACAACTATCACACAACGCCGTCTAGTCTCAAGCAAAGCAGAGCTTGTGTTATGAGTACTAAGACCACGGAATAAAGAAAAGTAGAGGAAGTGCCTCTTAAATATGGCGCGTGTGTCAACAGTAGGCGAAATTCGCCTATTACATATTATATACTAGTGCAGGTGAATATGGCATCTATTTCAAAGGCACTAGCGTTGAGTAGCCGAACTCGTTGTAAATTGGTTAAAACTACTTTATTGTTCGTGTCATGTCAAATAATAACAACTTTCTTACGTTGTAATAAGACCTAATTTATGAAAGCAATAAGAATATGATTTGTAAAAGTTAAGTTTGTAATTCGTAGCTTCGTAGCCAATCATATTACTGTTTTTTATGTGTGTAATGTACAATTTGATACGCAAATGTGTGAGTTTGGCGACACTGGTTCCCGTGCTTAGCCACGTTAGGGGCACTTCTACCTATATTTTCTGTTCTGTGACTAAGACCACTGACAAACATACTTATACAAGGTGTAAAGGACAGCCCTCCTCACAGTTTAAGGCCTTGCTCAGTGAACGAAACTGAACAAAACAAACTTTCCACGAGATTTTTTGGAAGGTTGTTCAGTTTCGTCTACTGAGCAAGCCCTTAAAGTTTGCGGAGGGCTGTCCCTTAAACCATGTATGTCGTGGGCAGATCATAGAAATTGCATGATATAGCCAAGTCCAACTAGCAAGTAATGTTTGTCTGTCATCAAATCTTGCAAATTAAATTTGATCCACTTCCCGGCTACCGATTGAGCTGAAATTTCGCATGCGTGTGTAAATCAGATGACAATGCAATATTATTGGAGCTAATCTGATGATGGAATTATTATGTACATTGTGCTCACATAATAGAAGCAACAAGAAATATGTTATCAAACATATGTAACACATATGATTTAAAAGAGTGTCCATGGAGTTTCTTGCACGTTCTTCTCCATAGAGATCTACGGTTTGGAACGTGCAATTTAGCTTCACTTTTCTTGGACTGGACCGACATTTGACTAATCAAAAGTGCCTGCATTTGGTCTATTGAATTTTGACCGCTATGATCTAGTATTACTAATATGTATAACAATAGTGCGATAAGGTTTTCCCTCGGTTCATATGTATGACACGTGATAGTGGGTGGACTCTGTCTGATCACGTCATGGCGGGCGTGGGGCAGACGTGGGTCGGGTCGTGGCGATGCCTTCGGTAATTAATTGTTGATTATCTTTTATCGGTCATGTAGCCATAATCGAAGAGTTGAAATTACGTAGAAAGTAGAAACTAGTTTTTCCCCGGGATTTTACTTACGTTGATTTTGATTTTGATAATTCAAGTTGTTGTATCTAAGAAGCATCGACGATACAATTAACTTAAGGTGGTGCATCACGACTCACATTTTCACTGTTTTTCATACAACCGCTCATAACTGATTATGACGTTATTACACACTTTTCATTAGATATTTTGGAAACACAGTATCTTGTGGATATTATCTAGGTTTCTAAAGAAACCAATTTCTAAATTTGTGTAAAACTAATCCAGTAAAAACCTCTGAAAATGTCCTATTTTGTATGAACTTTGACACTTCATAAATTGCCTAAAAATTAAAAAAGTCAAAAATGTAATCCTCTAAGAGACCTTGCAAATTTTATTAAGATTCTAAATGATGACCACTTTTTCCAAAAACTTTTAAGGGTTTAAAAAAAACAGCTATTTCCTGGAGCAAGTTTTGTGAAATTTTCGAGTAAATCTCGGAATTACCGAATACTAACAGAGTTTCCAGGCGTTATCTCTCTTTTTTTGCGTTGCCTTTTCGTCAAACATCGCTTTGAGTTGCATTAAATGAAGTAACAAGCTTTTAAACCATTTTCGATGTTTACGATAAGCGAGTGGAGAAGGACCCTCTTAACTATTATGTTCAGGTTCATAGAATCCGTTGAATGGTATTGAGAACTTTCTTTTGAGGTTCCGTACCTATAAGAAAAAGTGGAACCCTTATAGGATAACTTTGTTGTTTGTCCGTCTGTCTGTCAAGACCATTTATCTTGGGAACGCGTGGAGGTATCGGGTTGAAATTAGAAACATATACTCAGGTTTGCGGTCCCTTGAGGTTTGAAAAAAAAAACAAATTTCACATAAAATCGTATTTTTCTCTCTAAGAAATAAAAATTCATAGCGTACTTCACTTTGACCCAGAATCCTGAAATTTATTACAAAGCAAGGTTGCAATTCGGAAAAAAAAAATCGAGACTCCATTCGGAATTTGTGGTTTGCATGGACGGAACCCTCAGTGCGCGAGTCCGACACGCACTGGCCCTGTTTATACTTGTAAACAGTTTTTTATTAACTGCAATATATATCTGCAAACATTGTCAATAAAATACTCTCAAGTCATAAAAAATGGCTACAAATTCCTATGTCCACGTATAAACAAGTTATTACAACAGGATACAATAATAAATGTACAAAAACAGAATCGCGTGTTGTGATTGTATTGTGATTGTAGCGGATGTTACCGACATGTACGTAATTTGTTATAATTGTACCCACTGTCATAATCACCGGCTGTGATGGTGTTGTATTAAATACAACTGGCTTGATTGTTCACACCTGTATTATTGTCGGTATCTCTACTTGCGCCTAACGAGAACTACACTAGACCGACGCACAAATCTTGGACCACGCGTAGCGGCACGTTGCACTGCGTCGCATGGCGTGGATCTAATGTAGCTCTTCATGAAAGTCTAGTTGCCATATAAAATTAATGGAGATCGGTGTATGTGGCCCACGTTTACGCAATGTAGTTCTACCCCAATAAAAAACTATTTACAAAAAAAATAAATAAACCGACTTCAGTGTAAATAAACACTGAAAAGTACAAAATAACTTTAATTTCGGAAGTTGGTGTTTCTGTAAAGGTGAGTATAGACTACAACATAAGTGTCTCCCCGCAACCGCACATAGCCCGCACTCGTGGCTCGACGAAATGTTACACCAATATGTTCGTTGGTTTGTAACAAGGAGGCGAGCGTGCTCGAAGTTTCGTTCGTAAAAGGATGATACACTAGAAAAAAAACTTTTTACAAAAAAAATATAACCGACTTCAATGATAAAAAACACTGAAAAGTATCAAATAACTTTAATTTTGGAAGTCGGTGTTTCTACAATAGTTTAGTCTCTTCGTTATTTAACACCGACTTCTAAAATTAAAGTTATTTGATACTTTTCAGTGTTTTTTATCATTGAAGTCGGTTATATTTTTTTTGTAAAAAGTTTTTTTTATTTTACACTTTTTAGTTATGGTACCACCACTAAAAAGTACCCCTCAGTCAAACTTAAATACCTTATAGTCTAATAATCCCAAACACGGTTAGATTACATTAATTTACCTTTCGGCTTCATCATCAGATCAGTTCGATATATCCTCTCCCCCTCTTCTTTCAAACAGTCATTAGACTAGATGCTGGAGAGGGAAAGGATATATCGAACTGATCTGATGATGAAGCCGAAAGGTAAATCTTTCAATCAGTCATTAGACTAGATGCTGATAATCCCGGCTGTAGCATCAGGCCAGATTTATGTCAACATTGCAATGAACTTAAAATTTAGTCCTGTTTAAAATGAGCCCAAACACGACTACGGTGCTGTAATTTCAAGGTTTGTACTTTTCCTGATGTTCCTGGCTTCAGCATCAGGTCTCTATGTACTTCGGTGTTCTTTATTAGCAGTACGTTTATCCACACATCGAGCCGTTTTCAATGAGCCTAAACTCGATATATCTGCTGTTTGTTGTCGAGGACTTAGGTACTCTGCAGACTATCCTGACTGCAGCATCAGGTCATGACTTGATGATCATGAGACCAAATGTGGCAAATGCCCTATCAAACATCAAAACAATTTACTAAAACAGTCCTTGCCTGTTCGAGTAACTTCTTACTGTTAAGGAGTTGTACCTTCCATCATCAGCCCAGCTACCTGAGATGGTAACGACCATACACAAATACACAAGATACTTCATAAAATATGCGAAAATCAATAAGTGAGCCTATAAAATTTGAAGGTTGCCCTCGATTTCTCCAAGATCCCATCATCAGATCCTAATTTGGTGATAATGGGACCACCTCAGAACTATCTACTTTCGAACAAAAAAAGAATTTTGAAAATCCGTCCACATTTGGGGGAGTATTCGACGAACAAACATACAAAAAAAAAAAAAAAAAAAAAAACATACAAACAGCCGAACGTAGTACCTCCTCCTTTTTGGGAAGTCGGTAAAAATATCATAGAGCGGCTCGTTGTTCTGTTACAAGTAAATGTTGTAGATTATACTCACCTTTATAGATACCTAATTTTGTGTCTTCGTTATTTAACACCGACTTCCGAAATTAAAGTTATTTTGTACTTTTCAGCGTTTATTTACATTGCCTATGTTACTCAGGGATATAGCAACTTTCTGTAAGTGAAAAAAAATTGTTTTTTTTAGAAATGCCACGTAATTACGGTATTTGAAAGGTTATAATTTCTGCTTCAACTGTAAGATAGAAATTCTGTTCGGAAGCCGAAAAGGTTTTTTTTTTATAATGTTTAGGCTCACGTTTGACCACTATCTCACCTATCTCTATTTTAGACTTTAAACCCTTCGCACCTGCTAGCTTGTGACACAGACATGTACATGTCCTATTTTGGTGCAGCCATGAGGCACACAACAACTTTATTTTTTATCTTTTTTTTTTTTTTTTTTGGTATCGGTTTTTGTATTTGTGTTTGGGTCTTGTGCTGTGCCAAATAAATTATTTTTCTTTCTTTCTTTTCTTTACACGCTAAAGACAACAACTCTCCTACCCAAACTGAACGTCACACTCATCTCCATCTCCCTTTGTTACAGAATCGTGGGTGGAACTCAACTCCGGCGGAGGACTCGCCGCCGTGGAGAACGAGTACATCAGGCTTCTGCGAGAGGCTCAGAGGGAAAGCCGGGACTCCTCCGTGAGGCACTCCCGTGCGTCTAGCGTCAAAGGCAGGTTGGTAATCAACTGCAAGTCGTTGATTCAAGCTTTCGTCTCACTGCCCTGTCGGTCTGGCGGCAGTGATGGTGCAAGACCTAAATTTTATGGGCAAGGTACATTCTGCGAGACCTTATGGGGTCCTGGGCGACGTAAATCTAATCTTCTTATGATTCAAATATAAGTATACGAACAGCGCGAGCTACGAGCTTGACGTTAGCTTGAAAAAACATGTAATAGTGGAGATGGCTAAAATTCATAAATAATAGGGTAAGAACGCCAAGGGGTGCAAGTGGGGGGAGTTTAGTAAGAGTAAGTAATGACTTGGTTGTCTCAAGCAAAAATGATTTGGTTAGAATGACCTTGTGGGCGGGGCAGGGTTGCAACAAAATAGGGCAATGCTCATAGTTCAAATACCAATAGCAAACTTGCGATCTAAGTGTGCGTGGTCTGTTATTTGCGTAATGCGTGTTCGTATTGGTTTATTGCCTGTGTAGTGGAGTTAATTCATGAATCCCCAAGCGACCACCGGTGGCCGCGCATCTATTGTCTTACTATTGTGTCTCTAATTGACGGTATCTGAAGGGTTAAAGGGTGGGAGACAAGCGGCGACACTCGTTGTAATACAAATCGGAAAGTATTTACTTTCTGACCTCTTTCATATTTTCTGTGCGTAAAACCATTGGTCTTGTCCAACGTCATTGTGTGTCCAGCGACCATAATTGAGGCGCTTTACATCAATGATTTGGGCGGAAATATAAAATTGTTTTCGATTATCCCAGACGCACGGAGCTGGGAATGAATTGTGGTATGCATGCGGGTTTTGAAAACTGCGTAGGTAGATAAATTACGTGACCTTGGACATGCCACACGAATTAGGACGGCGAAATTTCCGCATCTTAGTCTCTCTAACACAGTAGTAATGTGTTTTGTTATTAAACTTTCGAATACCGTAATTAGAAATACAATAGAAAGACAATGAGGGAGCGAACGCGTTCGCTTGGGGCTTCATGTGTGCTTGTTTTTTCACTCGCAACTTTTATTCAGCTCAAAAATACCTATCATACGATGTAACACACAGCTATTGGAAGATGGGCCCAGAATTTGTATCCTCCTTTGATGCAAAAATATGCGAAAAGGTGCTATTCGAACCACGGCTGCAGGCTGCGGATGCAGCTTGCGAATGCAGGTACCACACGCATGACATGCAGACGTTGCCTGCATTCGCAGCGAAGAGCGATTCCGAGGCTGGCTGGACGTGCAAATAAAGGGTTTTTTCTTCTAATGTTTTACAAGCTTTTATTTAGTTTCACCTGTCCCGATGTTTGGTCTGTAATCAAATCTTGCAAATTAAATTTGACCCACTTCTCGGTTACCGATTGAGCTAAAATTTTGCAACAATGCAAAATTATTATGACATGGAGCTGATAATAGAACCGGAAGGTGGGTATAGGAACTTCGTAGTTAAAAAACACAACCCTATCGAGTTTGGGTTTGTATGATTCGTCTTGACGAGTATTAATTGTATAGGTACCGAGCTATGCAATTAATGATGAAAAAATTATTTTCTTCAAAAGCTTGTTTCAAATTAATTTTAGCATTATATTCGAGCTATATGCAGCGGCAACTCACTCTCAAACGCCGATATTTACAAACAGTACAATATTATTGCACACTACACGTACTTGAGAAAGGTCTAGATAATTATAAACAGATGCACCACAGTCCATATAGATGTGTCTGCAACTAGTAAGATACACTATATAATCCGGTAGAACTAGTTTCCCCAGACCAGTTGTGCTTATAAATAGATTCGGAATGCGACTTCCCGTGTCTTTATATGATGCGAAAACTACTAGACGAGTTTTCGCCGAGATCTTTTACCTAACGACTAAGGAAGGGTTATTATTCGGTGGGTAAAAATCATCAAAATGGCACCCCCCGCCTTTGAGCAAAATGACTAAAATTACTTGCTCCGATCCTTCGTTGCCTTTCATACCGGGGCCAAGCCTCCCTTTCGGATCTAGACTCTTGGCCCCAGTAGGCTTCGACCCTGCTGGGCCCCTGCTGTTGCTGACAACTCCGTGAGGCGCGCGGGAACAGTGCTCGCCGTCGACGACTTGGGGCCAAGGAAGGGTTGTGTTTTTCGTGTACAACACGAAGTTGTGAAGCGTTCAACCCTTAGTTTTGCAGGTGTTGCGAAACTGAAGCTTTTTCAATAGATATATTTTCATTAGTTTAAGTATATGCGAAACCCGAAACACGTGTCTAGTATTTTTATGAAAAGATCTGTCTACAAAACATAACCAAGTATATATGGAAAAATGAAATAGTTATAAGCTTGTTATGTTATCTGGTTGTCCGCAAAAATACATGGTCTCCGTGTGACTAAGGGATTGTTTTGCTTCCGGCCCCAGCTGTGTGCCGGTGCTTAATGCTCGCTATGGCCTGCCTTGACCTGTGTTGTACTTAGCGTCGGTAGTGTCCAACTTGTGAACTTTTTTAAATAGTTTTGAGAAAAAAATATAACATGGTATTATTGAAATCGATTCAGTTACTGATTCTGAACAAACTATATGGCAGCTGTAATGACTTAGCAGGTGGGCTGTCGACCTTTTTGCGTAGTTTATTTTCGAAAGACAGCTGCAGTGGTAGCCGTTTGACCAACTTTTTTTTAAAAATATGTTTTTATTATTATTGTCTAGCGACCCTTCCAACCTTCGCTCAGGTAATAGGAATCTCTGATTTTTGGGCTTTATCATATGTTAAAAGTTTTTTCAACAAACGTTAGCTTAAAAACCCTTGGAAATTGGGCCCTGTAGCCATCGGTTCCATCAAGTTGTCGCCGGCACGTACTGTTTTCCACGCGCGCCTCAAGAAGATCTACAAACCGTAGGGGCCCAGCAGGTTCGAAGCCTACTGGGGCCAAGGGTTTGTTTCTGAAAGGAAAACTCGGTCCTTGTGTAAAAGGCAACGAAATGTAGCGACATCTATGGCGACATATAATAACTAAGAAGAAAGAAACCCTGCATCGCGCAAGTAAAGTTTTCCGCGCGATTAGAATATACACGACAGCCCGAAATCATCTATAGGGCAGTCGCCCTCCAGACATAACACCTGTCTGACAGGAGGATCCTCCCTTTTTAACGGAGGTATATTGGGCTTTACTCTCTGTTCCACATGTTTCCAAAGAAGGAACAGGCGAACGGCAAGCATTGGGTAGCTCGCTGTCCGACAGTCCGGTAACTGTCCGGACCGAGCCCAAGTCGTCAACGGCGCGCACTGTTCCTGTGCGCCTCAGGGAGTTGTCAGTTGGGGCCAGGGTTATCCGAAAGGGAGCTCGACCCCGGTATGAAGGCTAAAAGGAACGGGGTGGGTTTTTAGTCAGTTAAAGTTTGACACTCCCGCTCGCTCCGCCCAAAAGCGGAGAATGTTATTGGATGCTTTTCCCACCGAAAAAAAAAAATTACAAACTCTCTCCACTAGTATCCTATTGCTGTTCTGAAATTGATATAGTTAAATGCTGAAAAAAATATAAAATACCCTTTGAAGTTTTCTTTCTATTCACCCCATTCTAATGGCTTTTAATGCAAATCGGAACGCAGGGTAGTTGTCACCTCGTTCGCGATTTCAAACTTTCTCTACTAGTATCAAAATCCTATTGCTGTTCTATAACAGAGAAAAAAATCAGTGGTGTAATTGTTTAACCCCGGCTTGAATACTAAGCGCGATGAGTGCGCTGTTGGCTAACATCAGCAGTTTCGCAAGCGATGCGGCCTCATTATGGCTTCTCATGCACAATAGTAATTAACTTTGCGTAGTCAATCGATACGCGTTTAGTTAACTTATGTATAATTGAGCCTTTTGTTCCATACCTATACAACGTATAACGTTAAATGCGCAAAACCTTAGACACCCCAAATGATTTTTAATTCGATTGACCTAATTATAGGAGCAAAAAATATTAAAAAAAATTGAAGTTTTATGAGCAGTTTTAGTTTGTTTAAAATTTAATCTGCATTGAAATAAGAACTTTTATTATCCCGTGTATGAGAAAATTTTATTGCTTTACAACAATTTGTGTTTATTTACCTATTTCAGCGTAGTTTGCGCACGTGATAGCTTGACCTATTCATAAATAGACAGGTCGCAGTTTTTCATTAAGATTTTTTTGAAAAATGTAACCTATATTAAAAAGTGATTTAATTGATTCTGCTCGTTATTCTGATCAAACTAATTTCAGGTTTTGCGCATTTAACGTTACACCATGTATAATATGTATATATAAGGATATCCGCAAGAGTCGCCAAAAAAGTGGTAGTGGGTAGGTCACATGAGGTGAATTTTGGAAAATCCACTCTTAGCGCTCGCCTACGACGTAAAAGGACACCTCGTGCAAAATTTCACACTCCTAGTCCCAGTAGGCGTTGATATATCAGTCAGTTAGTTTCTCCTATATGTGTCATCATCATCATCATATCAGCCGAAAGACGTCCATTGTTGGTCATAGGCCTCCCCCAAGCGTCGCCCCAACGACCGGTCTTGTGCGTCACGCATCTGTCGGATTCCCGCGACCCTGACCAGGTCATCGGTCCACCTTGTTGGAGGTCTTCTAACGCTGCGTCTTCCGGTACGTGACGTTTATATGTGTAGAAGATAATAATAATAAAACCATTCATGAGGAAGGAGGAGGCAGCTCAGGACGTTTAGTTTATGCAAAGAGATTAAATAGATACAATAGAGCGGCCATCAGAAGAAATGTCTTAGAAAAACTGTCATCCTATGCTTCAGTGAAGACGAAAAATATTTACGAAAATAAACTGGAGTTAGGTCCAGTCGATTTGCCATAATACGATTTACAATGGTGCAATGTGCAACTCGGCATATTTCTCCAAAAAAATATTTTCTTTTGATGCGTATAGCGGACACAACGCGACTTGACAGGTACAGGTGACAGCGACTTGTTACTACTTTAGTAACTAGTCTCGGATTAGAATTTTGTTCGCCATGTCCTGTCTATTGGTAGTATATGTTTAATGTCTTTGAGTTTATGTATATACAGTAGAAAAACCCCAAGATTTTTTAAGCTATTGCATAGCTTCTATCGCGGGCCTTGAGCGTGGAGACCGAATCCAGAAATTCCGTAACGAAAAAAACCTAACACCCCCCACTAAATGGTTGTCATGGCAACTTGTCAACTTCAATCACAATTTAATTGCATAAGTTGATAAAAAATGCTATGCAATAGCTTTACCGCGGCAGTCTCCGAGTGCCACATGTCTTTTTTTTTTCATGTTTTTTTTTGTCAGGTCGCCAGTAAATTTTAAATCTAATATTCTGCATGTGTCAGGCCTGTCAGTGACGCAATATATTCCACAGTGTGATGAGCATCGAGTGGCACTAGGGAGTATCACTCCTCCTGTATCACATTACATGCGGTTTGTCGGCGCCAGGCGCATTTCAACGGCTTTACTTTTTGTTTTGTAACTTGAGTGGGCTGTAGTTCATTTTTTAATTAGTATAATTAGAGAAATAATATTTTCACGAAGCGTGCAGCGTTAAGCTTACAACCCAGGACACATTGGCTGCTATCAGAAAAGTTCAGCCTTTTGCTGAAGAAATACGTTCAAAATTTATAAATCTTAAATCTATAAAAGGAAAAACGTGACTGACTGATATTGACAACCCCCGCTCTTGGGCGGAGCGGGAGATAGTGTCAGAGTCTTACTGACTAAAAACCCACCCCGTTCCTTCTAGCCTTCCTACCGGGGCTCGAGCTCCCTTTCGGATAACCCTAGCCACAGTAGGCTTCTACCTAACTAGGCCCCTTGACATACTCTAAAGGTTCCAATAAAAAATGCTGAGGATTATAACTAATGCGCCATGATGATGTACCATCACTAATGATAGCTAGCCTCCGGACTTAAAATGACAAATGTAAAGGAAGTAATCATGCACGCAGAGCATACAAGAATTGGACCACGACCCATCCTAATAAACTGCTATCCAATTAAATTTTTTTTTTGGGTTTTTTTTTTCTAACCATATATGCCAACCCATTGGTACCTTTTTACATTGCATAATCTCATTACTTTTAATTATAAAAAGAATATTATGTGTTTATATGTTTATAACACTTGATAAAGATGAAAGTCACAGATGAACGCCTGTTATTAACTGACACAACTTTTATCATCTGAAATTGGTCGAGAAAAAATCTATTGGTATCCAATTTGTTGAAATCTAATACTTTCAGGAAGCTTAGCCCACAAGACTATCAAGGACTTCACAAAACAGATTGATGTGGGTGCACCAGTGGGCGCATACCGAGCATGACACATATTTGAACACTAATTGACCCGGCGAACTTTGTGCTTGTTAGGGCTGCGGGAAAGTTCAAAAGAGTTACCACAGCCCTGGACTGCACGAGTGGGGATTAGTCAGTAAAAGACTGAGACTCCCTCTCGCTACACCCGAAGCAGGAGGAGTCTTTTGATGAATTCCTAACACAAAAAACAATTTAGTTGACTTGGCTAACTTCGTACCGCCATGTAGTCAATTAATATAGTGATACCTTTTAGCTAAACTGTCAAAGGATAACGCCATCTACTGGCATTACCAGAACCAGTATAATTCATTCTAAAATGACATTTTAATTAGAGATGGCGTTGTATTCGGCTTTTTGGCCTTAAAATTTCATTTTTTCTTATCGCTTAATTTCCTTGACTATCAGGAATATTTCAAGACCAAAATTAGCCAAATCGGTCCAGCCGTTCTCGAGTTTTAGCGAGACTAACGAACAGCAATTAAATCCCAACTAATATTATAAATGCGAAAGTAACTCTGTCTGTCTGTCTGTTACGCTTTCACGCAAAAACTACTGAACGGATTTAGATCAAATTTGGTAGGTAGGTAGAAGAGGCACTGCAATAACACATAGGCTACCTATAATTCCACTGCTGAGCACGGGTCTCTGCCCGCGCGATATAAACTGTAGTCCACGCGGGCGAAGCCGCGGGCGGAAAGCTAGTTTTATATATAAGTAGATTTTACAAGCTTTTATTTAGTTTCACCTGTCCCGATGTTTGTCGTCGTAACGTCACAACCCACGAGAGGGGTGTCAGCTGAGTGCCGCCCCAGAATGGGGAGAATGGCATAAGGAGGGACAGGACGTAGATATTTGTAAAGGAGTTAAGAAGCGGCTGCCGTGATAGCACGCTCATATTTATATGGGTGGGCTATGTCCGCAGCCGTCTCCTTGCGTTTCGGCCCATACGACATGATGTCGGTGGGGCCATGGGTGGTTGGAGGGTGTCCCGATGTTTGTCTGTCATCAAATCTTGTAAATTAAATTTGACTCACTTCCCGGTTAACGATGTGCTGAAATTTTTCAAGTATAGTCGTTATCTTAACAAGTACAATTGTTTTTTGGAGTGTATCTTGATTGAAAGTAATTAGTAAAGTCTTGAGGAGCGTGTGAAGACACTTTTCGAGTGATATTCCACGTTTTTGTGTTAATCGCGTGTTCTCAAGGACAGTTTGATAGAAGTTTGTTATGACAAGTGTTCTTGTATTTTATTTTTTAAAGCTCGCTTATAAGGCTGGCCTGTTGGTCTAGTGGTCAGTGACCCTGACAGCTATGCCGGAGGTCGTTTGTACCGATTCCCACCCAAGACAAATGTTTGTGTGATGAGCGATCATTTGTTTTGTGTCTGGGTGTAATTTATATCAGACCAGTTTTTAATGAAAATATTTTTTACCGACTTCCCAAAAAGGAGGAGGTACTACGTTCGGCTGTTTGTATGTTTTTTTTTTTTTTTTTTTTTTTTTTGTATGTTTGTTCGTCGAATACTCCGCCAAATGTGGACGGATTTTCAAAATTCTTTTTTTGTTCGAAAGTAGATAGTTCTGAGGTGGTCCCATTATCACCAAATTAGGATCTGATGATGGGATCTTGGAGAAATCGAGGGCAACCTTCAAATTTTATAGGCTCACTTATTGATTTTCGCATATTTTATGAAGTATCTTGTGTGTTTGCGTATGGTCGTCACCATCTCAGGTAGCTGGGCTGATGATGGAAGGTACAACTCCTTAACAGTAAGAAGTTACTCGAACAGGCAAGGACTGTTTTAGTAAATTGTTTTGATGTTTGATAGGGCATTTGCCACATTTGGTCTCATGATCATCAAGTTATGACCTGATGCTGCAGTCAGGATAGTCTGCAGAGTACCTAAGTCCTCGACAACAAACAGCAGATATATCGAGTTTAGGCTCATTGAAAACGGCTCGATGTGTGGATAAACGTACTGCTAATAAAGAACACCGAAGTACATAGAGACCTGATGCTGAAGCCAGGAGCATCAGAAAAAGTACAAACCTTGAAATTACAGCACCGTAGTCGTGTTTGGGCTCATTTTAAACAGGACTAAATTTTAAATTCATTGCAATGTTGACATAAATCTGGCCTGATGCTAAAGCCGGGATTATCAGCATCTAGTCTAATCACTGATTGAAAGATTTACCTTTCGGCTTCATCATCAGATCAGTTCGATATATCCTTTCCCTCTCCAGCATCTAGTCTAATGACTGTTTGAAAGAAGAGGGGGAGAGGATATATCGAACTGATCTGATGATGAAGCCGAAAGGTAAATTAATGTAATCTAACCGTGTTTGGGATTATTAGAACCGTTATGAGATGCGCTCTGACTGTAAGGTATTTAAGTTTGACTGAGGGGTACTTTTTAGTGGTGGTACCATAACTAAAAAGTGTAAAATAAAAAAAACTTCTATAATAGTTTAGTCTCTTCGTTATTTAACACCGACTTCCAAAATTAAAGTTATTTGATACTTTTCAGTGTTTTTTATCATTGAAGTCGGTTATATTTTTTTTGTAAAAAGTTTTTTTTTTTTCATTATTCAAACTCTGAAAGTAGGTCTGAAGTTGCCTGAGGAGCGGGCTGAAAAGTATCACACTTTTCATCCCTAGGGAGTTTTACTTTCAACTAACAGCTGTCAAATTATAAAAAAAAAAAACTAGGTCTATCTTCTTGTATTCGTAATGAAAAGCACAGTGCTTACCTCGGGGTTAAAGTTACTTATTTCGTCCCGAGAAGAAGTTGGCGGCCGAGCGTAGCGAGGTCGCTAATTCGAGGGACTAAAAGACTAGTGTAACAATGTACTATTTCATAGCAAGCGTTTATAGCATGGTAACCTACATAAATAATACTCGTCAAGACGAATCATACGAGCCCAAACTAGATGGGGTTGTGTCGTTTAACTACCAAGTTCTTATAGCTTTACCTTTCGGTTCCATCATCAGATCAGCTCCAAGTCATAATAATGTTGCATTGTCATCTGATTTACACATGCGTGCAAAATTTCAGATCAATCGTTAACCGGGACGTGGGTCAAATTTAATTTGCAAGATTTGATGACAGACAAAATAAATATCGGGACAGGTGAAACTAAATAAAAGCTTGTAAAAAGATGAAAGAGGTTAAAAAGGAAATACTTTCCAATTTGTACTACAACGAGTATCGCCGCTTGTCCCCCACCCTTTAACTCCACTACAGGCAATACACCAATACGAACGCGCATTACGCAACTTAGATCGCAAGTTTGCTATTGGTTGTGTCAATTATGAGCGTGATCATATTTTGAGGCACGCCTGCCCCGCTCGCGTTGCAATTTATCTATGTATAACTAGCGGCCCGTCCCGGCTTCGCACAGGCAATAAATATAGCCTATGTTACTCAGGATGAATGAAGTTTTCCAATGGTGAAATAATTTTTGTAATTAGCACAGTAGTTTTTGAGTTTATTCATTACAAACATACGTAAAAAATACATTTTTCCCATTTTATAATAGGTATTATTGTAGTTATGTATGTATTTAGAAATATATAAGTATGTTTCAGTGGCGAAGCGTGAAATATTGAGAGAGGTAAGCCGGAGCAAAAAAAAAAAATGCTTGCCTAGCCTACTCCGAGCGCGGGCACGCAGTCTTGAGTCCTTACCGAAAATCTGTGATTGGCATCCTGGCTTCAGTCTTGTATAGGCAGATGTATCTTCAGTCCACTTTTACTATACGTGTAAGCACTGAGATATTGAAACAGTGTCTTGCAAGTAGGGTTGCCAGGTCTTGGAACTGAAAAGCCGGACAATCTATCCTATTTAGCCGGACGTTTGGTCAAAAAGGCCGACATTTTTTTTAAGTCTAATAAAATTCATGAAATCTTTTTAAATTCTAATGAAAAAACCATAAGATTAATTCATGAATCCCCAAGCGACACCCGGTGGCCGCGCATCTATTGTCTTACTATTGTGTCTCTAATTGACGGTATCTGAAGGGTTAAGTGATATTATTGTTATACTATTACATGTCCACTTTGCTTGTGCTAGCGATACAAGGTAAGGCAAAACTCTAATGACATTTCTAAACAAAATGGTCTTTAAAAAGCCTAACAAAAGCCAAAAATGCTCAAATTTGGCCGGACACGCCCGACCCTACCGGACCGCCTGACTATGTCCGGCTTTATCCGGACGCCTGGCAACGCTACTTGCAAGCATAATAGAAGTGGCTTTGATAAAAGCCGTTTGTGGTGAAATGATGATATGATGTAAATTAAACAAAACTTAATCGACTAAGTACTAATAATACTACTTATACTCTAAAGCTATTCGTCTATTCTTTCTTACAAAGTGCGCTAAGACATAAAAGCCGGGAAGATTTTTAATTTTTAGTAAAGAACGTTTTTCTATAGAAATAATTGCTAGGTCAGATAATCGTTCTTGTTTTTGAATTACGCATGTTGATATTTATTGTAAAGGGATATATGAAAATGTTTAAAAAAACCAGCTCTGAGAAGAACTTTTGCGTAGGTGTAGTTTTAAGAACAAAATCTAAAAAAAATCGCACGAAAATTATCAGACTTCGCGCACGACCTTACTCATAGATCTAAACTCACCTCCCGCACGCGCACCCCCGAGCCCCGCCTTGGTGACGCTTGGGCCGTCCAGCATAAATCGTAATATTTTAATTTCGCCATAACTTCAAAACCAAACGTCCAATTTTAATCATTCAAAGACCAAATATTATCTACATAAACTGTACTTAGTGATGAAATAATTTATTTTGATAAGGGTCAATAGCATGAGTAAAATAAATGCGTTCAAATGTAATCCAAAAAAAAATCAAGATGATTAGATAAAAAAATGGTTGTTGTGCCTCACTCGACATAGATAGGTATACTGTTTCGCTGACTTTTTTGTAGATATTTATAAGATCTACAATTAATTAGAACATTTTACGGTTCTATCTTTAATAGTTCAGGCAGCGTACGCAAAATAAGTAATGTTTCTGGTTGATTTTTTACACCTTGTGTCCGAAAAACCCAAATATCTTACGGAACCCTATTTTTTTCCAAAATAAAATTTAGCCTATGTTACTCGTGGATAATGTAGCTTTCGAGTGGTGAAAGAATTTTTAAAAACAGTCTAGTAGTTTTTAAGCCGATTCAATAAAACTCTATCAAATAACTCGAAAAAAAACCGGCTTGCCGGAGCGCTTTAGAGCGCGCAGGTTCATCGACCTTTGTGTGACGTCATGACGTATTCTTGTATAGAAATTTAAACGCTAAAAAGCCGATTGCGCCTGCGGCTTATTTTAAAGCAACATGTTGTTGAAAAGCAAATTTTGTTGATTTAATGCCCATAGTGTATACTTAGTGTAGGCGTTTTGTAATGTTTCTTTGTAGTTTTATAATTACTGATTGTGCCATTTCTCAATTACGATAGAGAGTGGTTGTGTTCTAAACTTCTGAAGGGAAGCCGGTGGGAATCGAGTTGTATGGAACCTTCGTCACTGGTATGTTTATCAGTTGTCTAGTACACGTAACACAAGCTCTGCTTAGCTTGAGACTAGAGGGCGTTGTGTGATAGTTGTGGAATATCTATACTTACTAATTTTCTAAAGAGGTAAAATTTGTATTTTGTATGTAGGGGGTAATCTCTCGAAGTACTGGTCCGATTGCTAAAATTTTATCACCTATAGAAAGCTGCTTTATTCCTGAGTGACATAGGCTATATTTTATGTACGCGGGCGAAGCCGCTGGCAAAAGCTAGTTATCTATAAAAAAAAGTATTATTATGTAAAGCAAATTATTCAATGTATCTTTTTTGCTATGTTTCAGTCCGAAATCGCCACCCAACAGTCCGAACCTAGAACCGTCCACTGAAGATGAGCTGAAGGGAATCTATATCAACGGCTGGAGAGTGAGTACCTGATCAACTACTTATTAGCTTACCGTGCCCCTGCGGAAGGACAAAGAGAAGATGGATGCCATCAAAAACATAACTTGTAGAAAACCTAAGGGTGTCCACCACACAAATCGTTCGATCGACGTTGATCGACGGATACCGGTCGATAACCCAATCGATCGATTGCCGGTCGATGGCATCGGTCGACGTTGATCGATTAACCAGGGCTATATTCTATCAGTTTTTTTTTAATATGTATTCACAAGAGGACGCATTCTACCATCGATCGACAATCGATCGATTGGTCTGGTAGAAACTGTCGATCGACGTCGACTAATCCATTCTACCATCGATCGTTGGCAGCGATCGACGATCGATCGACTGGTGTGGTAACACCCTAAAGCATAGGTACACCTCAGTTCTTCTACCGTAAAAAGTTGTGAGATCCATGTAATACCAAGTTGGTTGATTTATTCAGTCCGTACTTAAGGGACCTTGATGACTTAGGTTGACTTGGTAATAGGACTGAACAATCTTATCTTCTAATATAATAAAGAAGTAAAGTTGTTTTTCTAACCGACTTCGAAAAGGAGGAGGTTCGGTTGAATGTATGTTTTTTTTTTGTATGTTTTTAAACCGATATTTCGGTCAATTGTGAACCGATTTTGATTTTTTTTTTATTTTATTGAAATGTTATGCTTCCAAGTTTGGTCCCATAGTAATATTGTTATTGTTGAATTGTCGTAACAAGTAAAATTGCTTTGTTTATACGTGCAGTCGATGACTGACTGAAAGAAAACTGATCTGCATCTGGTGATAAAGCCGGAAGGTAAATTGTAAATTTATGTAATATAACCGTATTTGGGATTGTTAGAATCGTTTTGAGATGCACTCTGGCTATAAGGTAATTTATGTTTGACCGAGGTACTTTTTAGTGGTGCTACCATAACTAAAAAGTGAAAAATAAAAAACTTTTTACATCAGTAAAAAGTTTCTTTTTCTAAGTTAAGTTTTTGAGTTAGTGAACATTTGACGATATAATGCTAGTCGGAGCCTTTGATACTGGGGGCCGCGTAACATTGAAACGGCGGTAACTACGCCTCTGCTTAAGACATCAAGTCCGCCTTCACACCTTTGTTGCATAACGTTCTAATAAATACATTCTAAGTTTGGGTCAAACATATCTTTCAATTACTGTTTGTATTTTGAATCTTATCAAGATATAAAGTTCAAAATAAAGCAAACAAACAAAATAAATAATAATAAATGATAACCAAGTTCCGATTGTTTTACAAATCACTAAACACATTATTCACAGTTGGTTCGATGGTTTGAACTTGAATCTAAATAGAGAAAGAGGAATTATGTTTGGTAATAAGGCAGGAAGCAGTGTGGGCCAGTGGTAACAGCCCTGACTTGCTAGTGGTTCGTCACGGGTTCAATTCAAACCCATGTAGCGACATCTATGACGCCACATAATAACTACGAAGAAAATACGAAATCCTGCATCGCGCAATCAAAGTTCTCCGCAAGATTTGAACATATACGACAGCCCGACATCAACTATCGGACAGTAGCCCACCAGACCAAAACACCTGTCTGGTCGGAGGATCCTTCCTTTTCAAAGGTGGTATGTGGGACTTTACTCTCTGTTCCGCATACTTCCAAACCCAGATAGGGACTACCATCTCACCTGATGGTAAGCGATGATGTGGTCGACGACGGAACACGCTTGCCTAGAACTAACCTATTCCGGTCCTATTCCGGTTGTCTGGTAGATATCGCTGTCAGCAATAAGACCGCCATTGTATCCATAGATTTAAGTTTATGTATAAGTTTTGTTACTTCTTGGTGTACAATTAAGTTTATTCTATTCTAAAGCTGGAATTCAAAACGATCACAATTGACCACCATAGTGTCATTCATAGTAGGTATGGGCTTGCGGACGACAAGCAATTGGTAGCTCGCCGTCCGGTCGTCCGGTAACCATCCGGACCGAGCTCGTGTCGTCGACGGCACCTAGTGTTCAACCTTAGGGGCCCGGTTGGGCCGAAACCTATTGGGGCCGTGGGTAGGCCGAAAGAGAACCCCGGGGTCCGGGAACGCAAAGTAACGGAGGTTAATATGTGTGTGTTTTAGTCAGTATAAGTCTGACACGCCCTCTGGCTCCGCCCTAGAGCGGGAGAAGAATGACTTATCACCTTAAAAAAAACATAGTAAATTATTGTGTAACGATTATAATAATTTAAGAGTGTATCCTTTATTGTTTAAAGATCCATGTGTTATGTTCCAGGATGAGACCAACGACTGGGTGTGGGAGTGGAGCAGTAGACCCGACCAGCTTCCACCCAAGTGAGTAAAATCAAACTATTACAACTTACCAACCAATTAACTAAGATATCATATATAGCCCAAAGAATCGCCAAACGGCAGGGCACATTGCTCCATATCCATATCTCCCGCTCCACCCAAGAGCGGGGGTTGTCGTCATAAGCTGATTTTGCCCACCGTAAAAAAAAGCATGTTGAGTCCTGCCAATGCGCTGGGCCCGTAGCATTTACTACTCGGCTAATCCGCCACTGGTGGTATCCTATGTGCTACTTTCGAACATCTGTCGTTTAACCGTGAAGGAGTAACAAACATACATATGTACAAACTTTCGCCTTTATAAATAATATTATTGTAATCGAATTGATCGATAAGCTGATTTATGCCGCTCGCTCATTTGAATACAATAACAAATGTAAATGTAGCGTTGAATATCGACCCGACACAAACACATATTATTGAAAAACTGCTTATAAAACTTTTATGAAGGATAACAATGTTTTATGAATCATCACACTACCAATATTATAATATTTAAACGGATTTTTGTATGTGTGTCTTCTCCCTGCCCTTGTCCCATAATTACTTACGGTCGGCGCAACACGTTTTTAAATTAATATTTAAAGGGGCCTCCCATACAACAAACGCAATTTTTTCCCTCGTTTTTTTTCTACGGACGGTACGGAACCCTGCCTGCGTGTCCGATTCGCACTTGCCCAATTTGTAACCGACTTCGAAAAGGAGGAGGTTTGTTGGGGTAAGAAGGTCAGGCAGGCCTTTGGCCCCAGCAGGCTTCGCCCCTACGGTTGCTGACAACTCCTTGAGGCGCGCGGGAACAGTGCGCGCTGTAGACGACTTGGGCTCGGTCCGGACGGTTACCGGACGGTCGGACAGCGAGCAAACCATTGCTCGCCGTCCGCAAGCCCGCGCCTACGGTGGCCGGAAATCGGGATCGGAATCCCGGCGGCGGCTGGGGCTGGTGAGCGCAGCGCCCCGTTGCTTGTTGCGGTCGGCTTTCTCCTTTGCTAGCATTACTAGAAGAAGGCGTCCGCCGGCCACTCCTCGCTCCAGACCATGACCAGTACCAAAGCCCGGCGTGAGAGATTGCCGCCGCCGATCGCCCCCACAGCGACACGGCGATGCTTTGCCCACGCGGGGCACACCTCAAAATTTCGTTAGGTGTGGGATTTTTACCTGACTAAAGCTTACCCTGATGATCACCATCAGCTCATAGAACCTCTCAAAAGACCATTCCGGACCTCTCAGTATCAATGTTCTTCAGTCATTGTCTTCTATCTAGCGTTCTTATGATCTAATTGTATTGGTGTCCCTTCCAGAGACTGGCGGTTTAAGCACCCGACGTCAGCCCGCGGGCCTCCCTCTGCCACCTCCTCCATTGAAGTTCTGGAGCAGCAGCTGGCTCCTCCCGTCATGCAGCAGGTAACTTGTGTTCTTCGCCGTTTTGAGAGCAGTGGTGATGAAATAAATTACACAAATTAATGAGCCTGGTCGGGTTTTGGACACCTAAGTCGTTACCACTCGGCCACCGCTATTCGGACTCGACCTACCAATGGACTACTACAAGGTTTAAGGGACCGCCCTCCACAAACTTTAAGGGCTTGCTCAGTAGACGAAACTCAACAACCGTCCACAAAACTGTTTTTTCAGGAAACGATAAATAAAACTCAACCTCACCATACAAAATTAAAAACTTAATTTGACAGTTTCTGTGGAGAGGCAGTTTTTTTTTTTTTCTGCTTTGTCTACTGAGCAAGCCCTGAAAGTTTGTGGAGGTCTGTCCCTTACACCCTGTATACACTCCATTCACAATACGATTGAACATTTGAACAACCGTTTTATACTGTCCGTTCACATTTTAACATGGTAAAGCCCCAGAACCTTTTTTGATGGCTGGATCCGCGCTTCACTAGATGCACATTGCTCACATTCATTATGAATTTATACAACCATATTTATAGTAGGTATATACGAAACCAGATACATCAGACTAGTTATTTTTAAGAAACTATTTACAAAATTTCAAAACTGTATTAAGAAGTTATAAGTCAGTTATGGTACCTGGTGGGCGACATATATACTTAGTCGCCGGGCCACCCGGGCGACTGAGGGCTTGTTTTGCTCCCGCATCCAACTTTGCGCTGGCGCCTAATGCTCGTTATTACCTACCGTGACCTATTTTGTATTTAGTGTCGGTGGTGTCCAACTTGTGACTTTTTAAAAATATTTTTGGGAAAAAATTATTGAAATCCATTCAGTTACTGATTCTGAACAAGCTATATTCAGGTTTCGCATTAACTAAATATAATGTTGTATGGCAACACTGGTGCAGTGTAAGGGCCTGTGCACACCACGTTTTTAAACGTGCGTCGACGGCGCGCTTTTATCCAATTAAAAGTCTTACAGGCTGCGTCTAACTCGCGTGTGTATCGCGTCTGTATCGCTACAAACGCGCGTCAACGGCGCGTTTAAAAAACGTGGTGTGTACAGGCCCTAAGTAAGCACAAGACTAATCTTGGCGAGATTCAGAGCTATGTCCAGCAGTGGACGTCCTTCTACGAACATGCTGCGTTCTGTTGTTGATGGCTAGTTGTGTGTGTCGCAGAGCCACTGCCTGTCGGTGCGGCGCTCGTGCCTGTTCAGCCGCGGCGCCGTGGCCGCCGTGCTGCTCACCAACGTCGTGTCGCTGCTGCTCGGCGCCGGCATCGGGTAACTACACTATACTACTATTATACAGGGCTTATTTGTAAAACACTAGCAACCTGAAACTCTCCCTGACAGCTTGGCTCACTTTGAAAAGTTTGCCAAATACATGTTTGGCTAACTTTACAAAACCCATGTACACCGAGGGACTGGAACAATTTGCCGGCTGCGGTCTTCCCGTCCGATTATAATTTAGGTGTCTTCAAAGCTAGAGTGAATAGGCTCTTAATAAACTAGCGCGCTTCAACATCAACGATTGCATCACTACTTACCATCAGGTGGGATCGCAGTTAAGCACTAGTTTAAACCAATAAAAAAAAAACCGACACTTCGAATGACACTGAGCATGTTGTGTATTGTGTCAATTTTCTTACTCATCTACACTACAAGCTTTTATTTAGTTTCACCTGTCCCGATGTTTGTCTGTCATCAAATCTTGCAAATTAAATTTGATCCACTTGTTACCGATCGAGCTGAAATTTTGCATGCATGTGTAAATCAGATGACAAAGCAAAATTATTATGACATGGAGCTGATCTGATGATGGAACCGGAAGGTGGCTATAGGAACTTCATAGTTGAACGACACAACCCCATCGAGTTTGGGCTCGAATGATTCGTCTTGACGAGTATTAATTATATAAGTGTTATACCGTGCTATAAAAACTTGCTATGAAAAAAATATTTTCATTAAAAACTTATGAAAATATTGTCGCGAATGAAGTCGCTGAAAAAGTGCTAGTTATGCATACAGTTGCTGATTTATTACAATAGTTTATATTGACTTAAATGACAAATTTGTCGCTTACAATGTTTTTCGAGCGGGAGATAGTATCAGACTCTTATTGACTAGAAACCCACCCCGTTCCTTCTAGCCTCTTCATACTGGGGCTTGTGTTTTTTTCGGATAACCCTGGCCCCAGTCCTGAAAAGGCATGATATTGCTATGATTTGATACTAATAATAAACGTGGTTTTATTACAGGATGTGGCTGAGCAAGCGAGGCATGCTGCCGCCCAGACTCATAGTGCTGAACTAAACTAAGACTGAAACGTCCGAGGGACACGCCGCGGACTCTTATTGTGATGCGATCTACTACGGGACACAAGCACACAGCATGGTCACACGTACCGAGTAAACCGGCGAGACAGTGCTCTCGGCCGAGTACTCGGTACGTGTAAACAAAGAGCCGAGTGCTTATCTCTACAACTCGCTTACATCACTGTCTCGGCCGACCTAGTATGCAGGCTAGACAGTGCTCTCGGCCGAGTACTCCGTACGTGTAAACAATGCGCCGAGTGCTCGTCCGAGCGCTTATGCCTTGATCACACGTACCGAGACAGTAGAATGTTGCTCGGCCGAGACAGTGATATATGCGAGTTATAGAGAGCATTCAGGGCTTTGTTTACACGTACCGAGTATTTGGCCGAGCGTTATACTCGAAACGTGCGATCAAGGTATTATCTCTACAACTCGCTTACATCACCGTCTCGGCCGAGCGACATTTTACTGTTACGCCGTTTTTTTCGGAACGCGTGATCAAGGCATTGCCATCTGGACGTAGTGCGGGCTTGTTACTCGTATTTGGTCACGCTAACTTCAATCTATACATATAAATAAAATTGAAGTGTCTGTTTTTAATATCAAAAGAACATTTTTTTTCTTTACTATATACATATAATTTTTTTTTAAATTTTGTCTTTCGGTCTGTCTGATTGTTGGTCTGCCTGTCTGTCACTTTATTCTGGCTAATCTCTAAAACGGCTGGACCGATTTTTACAGGACGTTCACTGGTAGCTGATATTTTAAAGAATAACTTAGACTATTATTTGAGAAAAACTCAATTAGCGCCGTCTGGTGACATGTAGCGGATTTTTTTTTCTATAACTTTGTATTGGGTTATCTGGTCAAACGCGAACCTGTCTATTTTTGAGATGGTCGCCTGGGACTGACAGGCAGATCAACATTTGAGGAAAACTTTTTTTTTTTTGTTTATACGGAGAGCCAGTAACACATCATCATCATCATATCAGCCGAAAGATGTCCACTGTTGGACATAGGCCTCCCCCAGTAACACATACGGAGATACTGTCCCATAACCAAAATATTAACAGAACATTTATATTTTATTCTAATACAATATATCTATATACATATCAATATTATATAAAAAAATAACTTGTATCGTCAATATTTCTTGTTGAAATCGCATCACAATAACGAACTGATCGTGTTAGTTATAGAATTGTAATACTGTTGCTATTAGATAATTTACAACTGAGGCTAAGCGACTGGCGCTGCGGTTTGGAAAATGATGGGTGTGCACATCCCGACAGAAATCCCTACTAATATTATAAATGCGAAAGTAACTCTGTCTGTCTGTCTGTTACGCTTTCACGCAAAAACTACTGAACGGATTTAGATCAAATTTGTTAGGTAGGTAGAAGAGACACTGGAATAACACATAGGCTACCTATAATTCCACTGCTGAGCATGGGTCTCTGCCCGCGCGATATAAACTGTAGTCCACGCGGGCGAAGCCGCGGGCGGAAAGCTAGTATTAAATATTCGCTGATTTCTTTAATTCATGAATCCCCAAGCGACCACCGGTGGCCGCGCATCTATTGTCTTACTATTGTGTCTCTAATTGACGGTATCTGAAGGGTTAACTTTGTTAGACTTGGTAGATTTATTTGAAGTTAAGTCACATTTTCTGAGGTTTAGAATAGGATTGGTGCGCGCTTCTATATAAAAATAGTGCATTCTGTCCACCCTCAGGAATTCCTTGCCGAAGTCTGTGTTTCCTGATGGCTACAACCCGAGAATCTTTAAGTCAAGAGTGAATAGGTTTCTTCTAGGTAAGCGCGTTTCATCATCGACCGCATCGTCGCTTTCCATCAGGTGGGATAGCGGTCAAGCGTGAACCTATCAACAATAACAAAAACCCCACACTGAGAAGCGACGCGACGTAACGCTGTGCGAAAAGTCGAAAGGTTTGGAAAATGATGGGTGTGCACACACATGGCTTACAAACGAGAAAGTATAAATTATCTAGTATCAACAGTTTCAGACTGTCTTAAATATGTTGGAAAAAGAAAAAAAAACTATGTAATGTGTAGTGTCTAGGTACATTTTTTGTATTTTTCTTACATTTCTGACACTCTGCGTTCGGTTTGTTGGTCTTAATGCTATTTGTGGGGGGTGGGGAGGGGTGTGAACGGACACATAGCTTCATAGACGCGTATCCGTCACCATACGCTTGGTGTACGCCTGCTCACAGCTTACTTGGTCTAACGCGAGCCCGTCTATACATATAAATAAAATGACACTAATATATTTTTTTTACTAAATGCATATTCAATGCCTATAACAAAACAATATTTTTTATTAACTTCGGAACGGCTGGACCGATTTTGACGGGACTTTTATTATTGTACCTAGTAGTTTAAAATGCTACTTTTTTATTTTCCCGCAGGAACGGGATTTAATTCTCGACAAAGGGCACACCCACACAAAGAGTAGCCATAAATAAAAAAATACACCCAATCATAGAACCAATGATCATGCTCATCACACAAACATTTGTCTTGGTGGGGATCGGACCCACGACTTCGGGCGTAACAGTCAGGGCCACCTAACCACTAGACCAACGGGCCAGTCAATATATAAAGATCAATATGTATGGGAGTAGCCATAAATAAAAAAAAATACACCCAAACATAAACAAATGATCATGCTCATCACACAAACATTTGTCTTGGTGAGGATCAAACCCACGACTTCGGGCATAGCAGTCAGGGGCACCTAACCACTAGACCAACAGGCCAGTCAATTTATAAAGATAGACTTGTGTGTAACACGCCAAGGTAGATAGGTTATACCTGACAGGTAAACCGGAGCGTGTATGTTGCACAACGGTGCAGGTTTCCACACAAGCTTACCTCTCAGGTGTAACTGTGCAGGCAATCCTGTCCAGTATACCATAGCGTGTATGGCTACCTTTAGCTTTCTCCAAGTGGTGAAGAAATGTCGTTCATATCTCTGCCTACCCTACTTTCTCTCGTTAGCAAACCCAACGCCATAGAAACTAAAACTAATGAATATTTTTTATATTATTGTAGTATGTAAGAAGAACGCTACATTAAGCTAGTTTTTCAATGTCGTATTTGTAGATTTTTTTCTTTCACTTAGTTTGGGCAAAAATCATCCAATGACAACCTTGGGTGGAGCGGGAGATAGTGTCAGACTCTTACTGACTAAAAACCCACCCCGTTCCTTCTAGCCTTCATACCGAGGCTCAAGCTCACTGAGTTTATACTTCACTCGCAATGTCGCAATATGATTACACACATAAGAACCATTTTAATACCATCCGTTCAACCGATTTTGAACTCTATTCCGCAGACATAAGGATGGAATTAAAAGCAAAGAAGTGGTTACAATACTTTTTGTTTACTGCAGCCGCCATTGGTCATGCTGTCAACGGAATAAGACTCAAAATCGGTTTAACGGACAGTAATAAAAGTTTGCTATATGTCTGTTATAATGTCTCTAGATTTCTACACAGGTAAATGTCTTTGTACTTTTGTTGAAAAACAGCAAAAGTACAGCTTGCGTCGGATTGGTCCGTCGAGTGTTTCCGTGTCCTATCCGCCAGGGTCGTGTGTTAACGACTGGGTACTCCGTCTCGTTTAGCTCTTCAATCCCCATAGGTGACAGAAGAGCTGACGAGATGCGAGTATTTGGTGGTGGATGTGCGACCCTGGCGGGATTAACGCGAGTGTTTTTCGGATATATCTGAGACGCAGGTGTTTAAAACGTATTGAAAACCTAATATTTCTGTAATGTAAACAATGGTTCATTCTTATAGAAAATATCTACAGATATGACTTTCATTTTTCTTTTTTTTTCTATTTAGTATTATGAGATAAGCATAATACTTATTTACCTTCGCCATTGAAAAAAAAATCACATGTCATCTCTGTGATTAAAAAAAAAACTTATTTATTATCTGTGGCAGTGTTGCCATGTGTCGGAATTATGTTTTCTACTATACGACAGCACTGGTAGTATATTTTATATTATGTCGAAAGTTTTAGTTTAAATAAAAGTATAGTAATGTTTTTCTGTTATTAGAAGAATCGGCTAGATTGTTTTGTATTTTTGTCTATGATATGTAGTCGTGGAAAGGTGAACGTGGCATTGTGGATAAAAGTTCTTTTTATTTCTCATGTTTTTTTTTTAACTTCATGGAATTATTGTCCGCCTAGTCTGTCCCACTGCTGGGCAAAGTCATGCTTCTTTTTTTTATATCTTGCCAATTCTTCATATAATTTCTAATTTTGCTTTAAAATACTTCAAATTACCATAATGCTTCGTTTCTCTAATTCAGTTCAGAAATGTGATAGTAAATTAAAAACAAATGCAAAAAAAATGTCGCTTTTGCTTACGGCTATATTCGTGTATCTTCGCCATCGTTCGGGAACGCTCGTGCGTCTCCGGACAGCTTCGGGTCCTTTTTATTTTACTATCACGGAATTGTAAATATATATGTTGTGTCATTTTAATCATTAATGTTTAAGAGCTTAAAATATAAGGATATGCATTTTATTAAGAATCTTGTTTTATTTCCAATTATTTTCCTTGTCGGTACTTCTTTTTAGAAAGTAGCTCCTTTTGTGGGTATAGATACCGGCACGGATCTTGAGCGCTGGCTTCAAGTTGCGCAGAAGTCAAATATCGGCCCTATTTAGTGGTATGAAGTGAGACGCAGGGACGGAGAGCGTCAGTGATTGGCTCGCTGCGCCATCGCGGCGCAGACGTCACTCGTGATTCGTTCCCTACGTTTGCTGCATGTATCTAACAACGACGACGATTGGCTTGCCAATGTATGGAATGCGCAAAGCGATCCCCACTCTGATGCCGAGTGATACTTATACCGATTGAGTTTCTTCAAAGAACAAATAGCATATAACCCCCTATCTCAACTACGCAATGCACACATTTATATCACAAAATAGATGGGTACAGAAGACAATCTCATGTATGTACTTCACTTTTGATACCTACGCTCGGTGGACGCACACTAATAAGCGTTTGAGCCGGAACCAAAGATTTTATATATTCTACTAGAGTAGACTAGATTGACTACGAAGAAATATGACAGTCTTTAAAGTGTTCTTTATTCTCATTAGCATTAAGTTCATGTGTGTTATTGACACTCAAAAGGGAAAAATGGCTTGGAGCAAGACACTAAGATAAATCCTCTCTGTCCCTTTCTCACATAATACCAGAAAAAAATAAGAAACAGATGGTAGTTTTTAGATTGTTCCAGTTATCGTTAAATAGTCCGTGTTCATGCATTTTGATAGGTTTATGCAACATACAATGAATTGCAACTAAATGTTTTATTTCAAATAATGCTTCTTGAAATTTTATACGCATTCTTCTTGTATTTAATGATGATTTCATTTAGATATAGTAGCTATCCGTAGTAATTTTAAAATTATGAAAGGCAACATTTAGGAGGTTTCAATTTGACAGAATTTGACATCAATAACCAATATGGCTGATGCTTCATAGGGCCAAAGTTGTATTTTTAATTGTTACAAGTTTTTATCTCAATATTTAGTAAAGCATAAAGTGTGCAAGATGTTCAAAACGTCGCTGTGTAAAGTTTCGCAATAGTGATGAGTATCCTGGTTGTGGAATTTAGTTTTTTTTGGTAAGTTTTCTGTTTTGTTTACAAAATATTTATGTAGGGTGACAACAAACATCGTTTTGAATTTCATGCGGGAATTAAAACATATTAACTGCCTGTAAAAATACATAGAGAAGGGGCATCATAAACGATTCAGAAGACGGACTGGGTGCTAAATTTTATAAAATTTTGTTGTCTACTGTTCAAGTTTTATATTATTACAAGTAAATTTCTAAATATCTGAGGAGGCTCAATATTTTTTTTTTTTTAATAAATCAAGCGCGTATGTACCAATTTTACTAATTTTATCTTTTTTGTTGATCGGGCGCCTTTGGCCGCTCGGCAATCTTCGGCTGCTCTCGTGACACAACGAAAAGCGGCGAGCAGCGGCGGCCAGAGGTGCGGCATGCGGGACGTGTCTTCGGACCAATTCAGTATATAGTTATCTGTGACCAGTTCTTAAAACGACGAGCATGCACTCCAAAATCTTCTCCACATCGATATAGTACATTCGAGAATTATATTCATTTTAGGGTGCGTCCACATCTGGCGAATGTGCGGCGAATGTGCAGCTCGCGAGCCGTTTGCGAGCTGCCCGCGAACTGCGCGCGTGCATTTTTGTTCGTGCGCCGCTCCTGCACCGCCTGCGCGCAGTTCGCGCGCGACCTAAGCGCCGTACGCGAACAGCGCGCGGGCTGCGCCTTAGTTATTAAATGATTGTTTACCCGCTCAGTTCGTTTCTGATTACTAGAGGCTAAGTATGTGTTGTCGTGGAGTGGATGGAGGAGAATTATTAAAAGCACTAGTGTCGTCCGACATGTTTGAAAGTACTGAGCCAGAAAACGGAACTATAAGTGCAAGAATTAAGTGCGCGCAGAGCGCGAGCCGCGCGCACGCCTTTTACGATCCTTGCATGAGTTGCGCTAAAGAGGCGCACCAAACCATTGCCGTGACTGCACGCGCACAGCTCGCGGGCGGCTCGCAAACGGCTCGCGAGCTGCACATTTGCGGCACATTCGCCAGATGTGGACGCACCCTTAAAGTTTAGTCCTGAGGTAGGTCCCTAATAAATGCCGCACGCAATGCTGCACGTATGTGGCTTAACCGTTAACTACTAGTAATATATTATTTTTTATGTTTTGTTGTAGATTTCCAAGAAACGAGAACCATCGGCAACAATGGCTTTGAAGTTGTGCCATTAAATTTTTTTTTCAGCAACAGTTTTATTTGTAGTTCGAAGATGTAATAGTTCATAAAGTTAAATCAACACTAAAACCTAATTCTATTCCATCTAGTTGTTAAAAATCCGTTCAGTAGTTTTTGAGTTGATTGCAAACAGATATAGATAAACAAACATAGTGGGAGACTTTTTTTGATGTGGTAAAATTTCCAATAACTTATCCTGCTCTAAGGTAGAGCGCCTTACGCTCCATCTTAGAGCGGGATAAGTTATTTGAGGTTTATACTGAATAAACCTACCCGTGTCCTTCAGTTGCCCTTTGTGTTCCAGGACCGTGGTATCCCTTTCGGAAATTCCCTGTGGCGCTAACGGGCATCGGCAATAATTAGTAGTAGTAGTAGTTATTATAAATAAATTTATAAACCAGTCGAGGATTATTTATTTGTTAGTTAATAAGTGCAATTTAACGAAATAAAAAAATGTCACGCATCAGTCTATTTTTAATTTAGTTTTATTATAAACTAACTAGTTTTTTCTTTCAGACAAACCTTATTCTGATAGGTGCAGCCGTTCAGAAGTGATCGTCTTACGTAGGTACATACACATTAGGCATTTTTTTTTATCAGTGTAGGTATTTCATACTCGCATAAGAGGATATTGCTATTATATATACTATACGGATATCAGCTATTTCCTAGTCATTACAGAGACAACTCACAGTTCCCTTTTGGTAGCTTATTATACATATTAATTGTTTTTGAACTTGCATATCTATTTTAATGTATCAAAAATATCTTTAACTAACTTTTGAGCAAAATTGTCCCGTAGTATGTAGCTAGTGTATGGACACACTAGTAGAACGAGATGACAGGACTCTTTCTGACTTTCCTTATCAGGTACGCTTTTGAGGTTGTCGTAGTCAATCTAGTACTAGGATATATAAAATCTTTGGCCGGAACTGTTCGAGCGGAGTCTATGTGTGCATTGTGTAAAGGAGCTGACACTACACGAATTTGAGCTCGACTCGCGCATGGGTCCTTCTAAAGGTAACCTTGCTAATGAGCAGAGATCGGATAGGTGGAGTATAATTATCTAAAGTTAGTGGAACTACAGAACTAAGAGGTACGAATTGATAATACCACCTCTAAAATCCCGGACACATAAACATGACGATAGAACTTTCTTTGCCGTAATGTTGGCAATACGGAAAAACAATGTTGCAATATTTTTAGCAACTAAATTACTTAATATTAGGGAAATTAAGTGATGATTCGTTAGTTTTAACAATAGCTTTTTTTGTTTGTTTTTTTTTTTTTTATATTTTTGAATAAAGTATATGACGCCTGGGCTTCATTCCGATTGTCCTGCAATTCTTTCAAATACCGGGAACGCCACGCCGCAATATCGTACCTATTAACAACTTCCCTTTAGACCTGCTTTTTTTAAATAAAATCCTAGTCCCCTCATAATTCTCCAAAAAGTGTTTCAACTGCCGTTAGATTAACGTCAGTTGAAACACATTTCGTTTCGCATTTCGGGGAATAATTTTGGTAGAGTAGGCCACTTTAGGTTTTTGTAGGAAGATGTCCGCAGGAGAACCAAGGTTGCCGACATAGCCCGAAGAATCGCCAAACTTAAGTGGCAATGGGCAGGGCACATTGCTCGCAGAACAGATGGCCGTTGGGGCCGAAAGGTTCTGGAGTGGCGACCTCGTACTGGAAGACGCAGCGTCGGAAGGCCTCCTGCAAGGTGGACCGATGACCTGGTGAAGGTTGCGGGAAACCGATGGATGCGAGACGCGCAGGATCGATCATTGTGGCGACACTTAGGGGAGGCCTATGTCCAACAGTGGACGTCTGTCGGCTGAAATGAATGAATGAATGAATGAGGCCACTTTTTCCTTTTTTCCCTTCTTTTTTCTGTAGACAGACAGGGGAGCCAACATTGCGCCGAAGGAACTTCTTAAGTGAAACGCACTGTAAACTCTTTCGATACGAGGTCGGGCGTTGATCGCCTTATCCCTGCGACTGTAAAAAGAGGCGCATTGCAGAAAATAATTTTGATCAAGCTCCTAGCGAAATAGCTTCAATTACTCGTAAAGTGGCATTTAAAGCCTGCATACATGTTGGCCGAGTTTAGACCAATGTGAGCCTAGGCAAATATAGGAAAATTGACACACAAGGCAAGCGCTCTACACGTTTGGCAAGCTTGAAGGAAACCAATGCAAATGGCCGACATGGACGAGTTTTGAAGAGAAGCCCACATGTTTGATGTTGGGCGAGCGCCCGCGAGCGCATTTGATTTGTGCAGAAAAACCGACACCGAAGTGAAGCAAGAGATCGCGAGCGGCTGCGAGTTGTGACAAGCTATACCAAATGAGGTCTGTACAGTGCGTTTCACTTAAGACGTTCCTTTGGCGTAATGTTGGCTCCCTGTCTGTCTACACAAAAAAGAAGGGAAAAAGGAAAGAGTTGCATACTCTATCAAAATTGTTCCCCGAAATGCGCAACGAAATCGATTTTAACGGTAGTTGCAGCACTTTTTGGAGAATTATGAGAGGAAAGGGACTTTATTTAAAAAAAGCAGGTCTAAAAGGACGTTGTTATAGAGAGATACGAAATTGTGGCATGGCGTTTCCGGTATTTTAAAGAATTGCAGGACAATCGGAATGGAGCCCAGCGCCCTATACTTTATTCAAAAATAGTAAAAAGAAAAACAAAAAAAAAAAACCGCAATTGTTAAAAGTAACGAAATATAAGTTAATCTCCCTAATATTGAGTAATTTAATTGCTAAAAATATTGCAACACTGTTTTTCCGTATTGCCAACGTTACGGCAAAGGAACGTGTTATGTGAAACGCACTGTACACGTTGGCTGACATTGGTGCATGTCTTTGTTCAACTAACTAGGCAAGCGATACCGAGCGATAGCAAGACAAGGCAAATATACTGTTCAGATGTTGGTATTGGTCTTCACTCGGCAACGCTCGGCCAACGTGTATTGCCGGCTTAACACTGTAATGCCAGGAGAATAACTGAATGGCCTAATTGAATGGAATCTGGCCACGACATAATATACATGTCGACAAAATAGAGGAATAAATTGAATTGGATAGCTCATAAAAAAGTTATGAGTTTACATGTAGATGGATGGAGGGGGAGAGGTAGGCCAAAGAAAAGATGGATGGATTGTGTGAGAAGTGATATGAAAGAAAAGGGAGTTAGTGATAACGTGACGAGTGACAGAACAGAATGGAAGAAAAATACGTGTTGCGCCGACCCCAAATAAAACGGGACAAGGGCAGGAAGATGAATTTCGAAATGGACAAATTGACGAATCATTTGATTCACTTTCTTAAACAAATGTTGTATAGCTAATAAATTCTTAACCCTTCAGATACCGTCAATTAGAGACACAATAGTAAGACAATAGATGCGCGGCCACCGGTGGTCGCTTGGGGATTCATGAATTAATATTACAATTTGAGTTAGTCTCTCTAAAAAGTCAAACAACTTGGCAATTTTGTATAATATTTACTCGTTTAAAAATGCTTATATTTGATACTTATTCTTTATTAGGTTCTTCTGTTAGTAAACAATAACAATAAAAAACCTTCATTATTGAACCAGCGTTGGCACCATCAGATTTAATTTTACCCTAATCCCAAGTTGTTTGACTTTTTATATAGACTACGAAAGATCGTTTTTAATTATATGAGGGAAAATAGATTAGTTAGGCTGGCAACATAAGCATGCGCTCAGGGATATATTATATAAAATCTTTGGCACCCAGCGATGCGTAGAGATAAAATATCTTGCGCGGACTATAGCAACCACAGAGTACTTATTATGATAGCAACTTTTTCAACTGTCAGGTCAGAAGTTTCACGAGACAGTTTTGAAGTCGTCAATCATTTCAGCAAATTCTAAAATTTCAAGCCTTTTCTCTGTTAAGTAAATCATTTTACATAAAACTTGGGGTCGCCCGCCTCTATCAGCTTCCATTGTTATGTTCTTGTAGTTGCCACCTGCCGCCAAGTTTCAAAACGCATTCAAAATATTGCTTCCCGCTTTATTGTTGGTGAATACTATTATCTTGATTCTGTTACTGTGGTACCTTCGCCGTAATGATGCTTTAGCTGTACAGTAACAGACTCAACGGCAATGGGCTCGTAACGGTAAGCAGTCCCGCTTCTAAATTCGATGGCAACGAGTATCGAGTTCGACAAAATTAAGTGTATTGTAGATTTGTTAGTAGTCCCATGCACGCCTCGAGTGCTCCATCCAAGATGACGCTCAGCAGGGAAAAGAGGTGAAATAACAAGGGGCAAATTGTATCGACCCCCACAGAACTTACTATGTTATGAACGATCACGATCACTCTGATGAGGTAACCAACGCATCAAAGAATAAACAGAACTTTAAAATTAAGCCAGCACGTGTTTCATCTCGTGTTGGAACATACTTGGAGTCTAGTGTAATGTAGTGTTCTTACATTTGTTACAGAGCAACATCCATTTGATGTGCTATTTGAGGTCTGAAGGAAGTATTAGGCAACGAGGCATAAAATTGCAATATCTATGTTCTTCAAGAAAAAGAATGATTTAAAGTAACGTTTAAAGAAGTTTAGAATTTTACGGAAATATTTTTTATTCATTTTGGAGAGTAGACAATATTCCATTTCACTTCTTACTGAAATATCTAACGTGTTTGTTAAATCGAAATTCATGGTAACAAAACGCATTTACATTGGTAACGAAACGCAAAACCATAAACTTCAAAACTTTCATTTTCATTATCTGTACCAAAACTTGTCAAAGTTTCAATGGCGGACGACCTCGTATTCAGATCGTAACAAAACATAATTTCACATTTTACCGATCGAACATAATTTGAACGCTACATGAAATTCATTTCCACCGAGTAAACAACAAAAGCGGTGTATAATGTCCACTGTCGTGTCGGACTGCTTTACAATCGGCAGCATAGTAGCAACGCGGACCTGCTATAATGAAAATATCGAAGGCGAAGTGCTTGCATTTGATCCTCAAACGAAGATGTTGATTCTCAAATGTCCGTCATCCAGCGGCAACCCCAAGCGCCATGACGTGAACATTGTGAACCTGTCGCTGGTCAGCGACGTACAAATCAAGAAGGAAGTCACGACTACTCCTGAGCCTCCACAGTCATTAAACCTGCACAGATTAAACACGCGAGTTCGCAATTCAATAGAGAATAAGAGAAGATTAGTGAGTATTCAACCTGTAATTTACAACCTCTTTAGTATTTCGCGGTATTATTTTTTAGAAAACGTGGTAATATTATGAAATAGTTTATGCTTTATATAATTTGACCTTCTTTCTGGCCTGGTGTCTGAGAGAGATTCCGGTTCCATTATGCACTCGATTTTGGGCAAAACTTGCATATTAGGTAGTCATAATATTACCAAGTTGTAATAGTTGGACGGGGAAAGTTAGAGAAAGTACCAATTTCAATTAATGTCATGTATAGAGATTTTCTCTAAATATATCCTCATCATGCTGAGGTTGTGTTTATCTATATTCATACAAGGAGATACTAGACTGACATATTAATACATGGCCGAAACTATTTGTATACAACACTAGCTGCTCCCAGCGGCTTTGCCCGCGTGATAGTAGAAAATTATCCCAAGGAAATATACTGCCGGATAAAAAGTATCCACTGTCCTATTCCAGGACATGGTCTGTCCTTGTACCAAGTTTCATAAAAATTGGTTTTGACATTTAGGCATGAAGACGTAACAAACAAACAAACAAACTCAATTTCGCTTTTATAATATTAGTAAGGATTTATACACATGCAGGTAAAGCCGCAGGCAGTATGTGTCAAATAATTGAATTGGCATACAACGCAATGTTAAGTTAGGCACTGAAAGTATAATATGACTAGCTTTTGCCCGCGCGGCTTTGCTCCCGCTCTTCCTTACTCCACCCTACTATACTCTACTCTACCCTATTATACCCTACTCTACCCTACCAAATTTTATTTTACCTCCAAAATACTAAATAGTCCAAACAAAGCCTAAACATTTGGTTTTGATAGATGAGGCCGACAAATATCTCACAAGACCTCCTAATCCCTAACTAAGCAGAGCTCGTGTTATTTGTACCAGACAACCTGGACACAAAATAACTGGATGTACTTCCTGGGCTGAATGGGCTGAAATCCATCACATGGGCCCAGTGCGGGTTGGTGACTGTCACATGTCTTCGAATTATTGGTTCTAGGACATGCCGGTTTCCTCACGATGTTTTCCTTCACCGTTTTGAGAGCAGTGGTAACGAAAAACACAAAGTTATGCACCTAGCTCGGTTTGAAGCCGCTACCTTCACTCATAAGTCCGAGCCATTACCGGCCAGCACTGCTCTTGCAATTTCTCTTGGCAGTTTACGTCTAAAGCTAGAACTAGACTGCTAACACGCCTGATTTGTACGTAGGACAATGTCGCGTGGCGTGGATCAAGTGTAGCTCTAAAGTCTTATTTCCATATAAAATGTACTTAGCAGTTAGCAGTGTACTTCTACCTTTACTATTATTTGACAGGCCTGTTGGTCTAGTGGTTAGTGGCCCTGACTGCTATACCGCAGGTCGTGGGTTTGATTCCCACCCTGGACAAATGCTTATGTGATGAGCATGATCATTTGTACTGTATGGGTGTAATTTATCTATCTATAATATGTATTTATTTAGAAATATACAAGTATGTTTATCAGCTGTCTAGTACTCATAACACAAGCTCTGCTTAGCTTGGGACTAGACGGCGTTGTGTGATAGTTGTGGAAAATTATAATATTATATTATTATTGTGTCTAATTGACGGTATCTGATGAGTTAATAGGAAGACTCTAATTTCCGCTTCCCACATTGCAGGTATCAGCCCTGTCAGCATGCCTGGACCCCGAGGGCCAGCGGCTGTTCATGGCGATCGCGCGCGTCATCGACGACGTGTCCTGGGCGGGCCAGAACATCCGAGTATATAACGAAGTTATTATTACACCTCCTTATAAGGTTAGTATTGTTTATTTATCCTGAAGGAGTTGTCAGCAACCGTAGCGGCCTAGCAGTGTCGAAGCCTACTGGGGCCATGGGTTGGTTTCCGAAAGAGAATCCAGCCCCCCTAGCCAAGTTACAACCGTTTCGCTTGCGTCGAACGCTTCGAGTTGACCTTGTCGCCAATTCTTTTGTTCTGACCACGTGATTTAGCGTTGAGGCGCCGTCGTTCCCGTACATTTGAAGCTTTCTACTAGCGTTAACTATTGCAGATTAGCAATTTGGCTAGGGGGGCTGGGGTCCTGAAATGTAAGGCAAAGATGGAACTTAGGTGAGGGTCAGTAAAAGTCTGACACGCCCCTCCAGCCTCCACCTCTAGGACAGGAGAAGTCATTGGATGCTTTGGGAACCGGGAAAAAAAACCATTGTTCTTCCGTTTTTCTATTTCTTGCTGTTTTCTAACAGTACGTTGTTGAAACCACTACGTTCCGAACCAAGCGTTTCGCCTCGTCGTTTATACTGCTTACATCGAGGGACTGGAACAATTTGCCTGCTGCGGTCTTCCCGTCCGATTATAATTTAGGTGTCTTCAAGGCTATAGTGGTATAACAGGTTTTTACCCCTACAAAAGTTTACTAGTTTTACAGTTATTTTCTTCACAAGTATTAAAAAACGTCGTATGATACACGTGAGTAATTAATGATTACCGTTCTTGGCTCTCTTAAGACCCTCCCCACAGGCTCGGGTCTAAATACCGCCTCGACGGTAATCAATAACATTACCTACTTATATCATAATGTACTATTTCTGTTCCAGGTCGACAATGTAATAGGCGAAAAAGACTCGAAACCATACAATTACATAAAGAAATTCGTGGAAAGGCATTGGCGTGACCACCGCGAGCACTCCGGACCCAACTCAAGCCAACATCAGTAGTAATATCTTATAAATTACCCCCTGTCAAGACGCCATCTTGAATTTTTATGTAATACTAGTGTCCCATCCCTACTTCGCACGAGCAATAAATATAGCCTATGTTACTCAGGGTGAATGTAGTTTTCCAATGGTGAATTTTTTAAATCGGCACAGTAGTTTTTGAGTTTATTCATTACAAACATACATACAGAAATACAAATTTTTCCTCCTTGTAATATTGGTTTAGACTGGCCACAGATTCCATATCATCAAAAACTATCAAATACATCCACTGTTGGACATAGGCCTCCCCCAAGTGTGGCCATAACGAGCGGTCCTGTGCTTCTCGCATCCATTAGATTCCCGTCAATAGTTTTTGTAAAGTAGTCTATGGCATTCCATGAAACCATAACTTAGTCTTAAAATTTTTGAATTTACAATAATAATCGTAATTTAATTTATTTATAATACCTATTCAATATAGGATAAAGTCCCAGGTTTGCCTGGGTTGAACAATAACAAAAACATACAGCCGAACATAACCTTTTTTTTGAAGTCAGTTAAAAATATATTGTAGCTGGAGTAATGTACCTTTAAAATGTTAAGTAATTTTTCAAATAGTTGCAAGTGGTTCCATAGACTAAAGAGATGACTAGATGGTTGAAAAACGAACGTCCCAACCAAGGTGACCTTGCTAGTTTCAATCCGTGTAGACAGCAGTTGTAATCTATGACCTTCGAAGTCCTTGGTTGTGAGGCGCGTTTTCCCTACCACCGAACGTGTTGGCGCGTGGTTTACATCCATGTAGTCGCAACACAAACCAAGGTCACCTTGGTTGGAACGCCAGTTTGTCTGGTCACCTCTTTACTCACAAAATTCAACCTATTGTAGCGACATCTATGACGCCACATAAGAACTACGAAGAAAATATGAAATCCTGCCTCGCGCAATCAAAGTTCTCCGCGCGATTTGAACATACGACAGCCGCAATCAACTATTGGGCAGTAGCCCACCAGACTATAACACCTGTCTAATAAAAAAAAAAATATATATCCATATAATCTGGTCCTACTATTACATTTTTGACCATAGTATTAACAAAATTGAAGATGGCGTCTTCACAATTATATTCAGTCATGACTGATATCACCAAATAATTATACATCCACAATCTGTTTAAGTTAAAACAACTTGTTTTGTAATCCGTCGAGCTATCTCCAACTAGCTTGGGGTCGGTTTATAATCTAACCCGATTCGGCTGAATAATATCAGACCTCCACAACCCAGTTACTGGGTAACATGATATGTTAGTAATCTTGGTTGGCATCTTACTAAAGATATCGGCACGAATCTTGAGCGCTCGACGAAAGGATCGCTTTGCGCATCGTAATCGTATCGGGCAAATCACTGTACAAGAATTACGTTAAAACCTCTACGGTCCGGACTAAGCGTTTCGCCTCGTCGTTTATATGATAAAAGACTAGAACAATTTGCCAGCTGCGGTCTTGTCCGATTATGATTTAGATGTCTTCAATGCTAGAGTGAATCTAATAAACTAGTGCGCCTCACCATCAACGATTGCATCACTGCTTACCATCAGGTGGGATCGCCGTCAAGCGCTAGTATCATCAGAAAGAAGAAAGAAAGAAAGGAAAAGAGTTTATTTTAGTCAAACATGGCGCATACCTTAAAAAAAAAAAAAACAACGACTTAAAACTAGCAGGTAAATAGGAAATTAAAATAATAATCATAACTTCAGCCGAAAAACGTCCACTGTTGGACATAGGCCTCCCCCAAGCGTCGCCAATGACCGGTCCTGTGCGTCAAGCACTAGTACATCATCATCATATCAGCCGAAAGACGTCCACTGCTGGACATAGGCCTCTCACAAGCGTCGCCACAACGACCGGTCGTGTGCGTCATGCATCCATCGGATCCGCACGACCCTGACCAGGGCCTCAAGTCTGCTATTACAATAGTGTCAGAATGGTCTATCATTGACTTCATAATAGTTGATTTTGACAAGTTTTGGTAATCTACTAATATAATGGCGTCATAATGACTTTCCAATGGTCAACCACTGACACTTCACTGAAAGAAATGGCTTAAAATGGTAATCTCGTACATAATGACAAATGAATATCTGACGTATGCGGTAATTTGCAAACACTTTTGACAGTTGTTTTGATCAGTGACCTACCATTAGAACGTTATTGTGCAGTTATTGGTTTTAATAAGCTCGATATTGTCATTCTACCACCATTCTATTACGAGACCACTGACCGGTCAATGATCGATCATTATGATTTAGCAGATTACGAACTTTTAGCAAAATGACAATGGGATCGTGTTGGAATGACGAATTTATAAAAATAGCAGACTCGGGCCCCAGGTCATCGGTCAGGGTCGTATATATCAATTAAATATCGGTATAATCACTAGTATACATCAATTTAAAAAAAAGATTGCAATCTTGGCCCCTGCGTCTCACTTCATTCCACTAAACCAACAGATCCGATATTTCACATCTGCGCAAGTTCCACTCAACTCAAGATCCGTGCTAATATCTTTGCCCTTGACAAACAATTTTGCAAGCTAAAAATCCTATCCTAATTACTAATTGTTTAGTATTGTTTTATATGAAGTTGCAGCTCCATTGTGTTATAGCATGATACTACCAATAAATGAAATCAGTTGTTTTAACCCTCAATGAATTTATATTGTTGATACAAATGAAATTTTAAATACAATCTACTGAATTTCTTCTAAAGTAAATGGTCTATTGCACTGCGCTGAATAACGCGTGCGATATTCAGACTCGTACTATTTTACATTCATAAAAAGACAGTCTAACCCCTATTCCACTACGCGATACGTCAAACCATAGACTAGATACGTAGAACCATAGACAAAACGAGTCTGAATAACGCGTAGTGTAAATGTTAACATTATTTTTAGTGTATGCGAAACCTGAATTTAGGTTCAGAATCAGTAACTGAATCGATTCTAATGATTTTTACTCCATGTTATATTTTTTCCAAAAATATATAATTCATTAAACTCCAAGCGAAAGCGTTCGCTCTCTCATTGTCTCTAATTACGGTATGCGAAAGTTTAAAAAAGTTACAATTGGATACCCCCGATACTAAGTATAATATGTCACGGCAGCTCATAGCGAGCATTAGGTGCCAGCACAGCAGTGCGGGAGTAAAACAACCCTATCACCCGGATGGTCCGGTGACCATGTATTTTTGCTTATAACTTTGTGATTTTTTGCGATTTAGTTATGAAATTTTGTACATAGATTCTTTACATAAAAATATTAGACACGAGTTTCGGGTTTCGCATATATTAAAACTAATATAGTATGTTGTTTTGTCCCAATAGTAACATAATCTAGGCTGGTCCCAGATTTTGTAAGAGCTTGTTCTGTCTGTTACTAGCTTACCACGAATTTCGCAATAAGATTACATATTTAAACAAACTCTTCTACTGTCCGTACAACCGATTTTGACTTCTATATCGTAGGCATAAGGATGGCATTAGAAGCAAAACAGTGGTTTAAATACCAACTGTTTACTGCAGCCGTCATTTGTCATGTTACTTACGCAATAAGAGTCAAAATTGGGTGAACGGACAGTAAACAAGGATGTTTAAATGTTTAAAGTTATTGAATGAAGTAAAAATTTGCTTAGATTTTTCAATTATTACACGACTCAAATACTGGGTTCTAAGAAACAAAAATATTCAAATTATTTCTTCTAAACTTTTGTATCCATATTTTAACCACCAACATCGGATATATCCGAAAAACACTCGCGTTTATTCCGCCAGGGTCCCACATCCACGACCAAATACTCCATCTCGTCAGCTCTTCTGTCACCAATAAGGATCGAAGAGCTAAACGAGATGGAGTACCCAGCCATTAACACACGACCCTGGCGGACAGGACACGGAAACATTTGTACGCAAATGGTTAAAAAAAAAATAGACATTGCTTTTGAAGAGTTCGCCGTATTTTATTTGTATCAACGCGATTTAGAGCAGAAATTACTAAGACAAAAATTCCAGAAATTATGTTGTATTGTATCGTTTTCCTGATATCCACAATTGTTTTATATCTATAAATTTTAGTTCTTTTTTGTGAAACTCCAATGTAATTTGCAAGAAGAATCGATGTGAAGATCAATTTTGAAATGAACTATATTTAATACTAGATTTCGCGACCGAAACTTGAGATTTCGTAATAAAATTAATAACATTTCCAATGAAAAATATTTTCCAATCAAAATTGATCTTTATGTCCTATGTGATATGTTCGTGTTTACATCTGGCGTCGATTTTTGGAGTGAAGTATATAGTAATACTATTTATATACTGTTGGATTAAGTAATAGTGAAAAATTATTTAAAAAAATTGAAAAATTGTTTTACTGTGTTTCATTTTTTCTGCATCATCTTCCTGTCATTTAGCGATGCAACGATATATCGAATAATATCGACCCTGAAATACCGATTACCGATTCATTATCATATTCATTTATTTATTTAAAGCTTTCTGCACAAAAACTGTACAATGGCGGACTTAATGCCTCAGGCATTATCTGCCAGTCGACCTTAGGATGGTGCAGGAACATAACGTGGCAGGTGCAACTTAATAAATAGAGAAACAAATACAATAGTAAATACATACTTGGATATAAATAAACAAAGCTGTACTGAAAATAAAAACTTTTTACAAAAAAAAAAATAAACTGACTTCAAAAAGCACAAAATAACTTTAATTTCGGAAGTCGGTGTTTCTATAATAGATACCTAATCTTGTCTCTTCGTTATTTAACACCGACTTCCGAAATTAAAGTTATTTTGTACTTTTTGAAGTCTGTTTAATTTTTTTTTGTAAAAAGTTTTTTATTTTTCACTTTTTAGTTATGGTAGCACCACTAAAAAGTACCTACCCTTCAGCTAAACATAAATTACCTTATAATAATATAATATAATAATAATAATAATTTATTTAAAAATTTGACAACACAGGCCCAATTGTTAGTAAAAAACTTAATCTAGAAGTTAGTAACTTAACCTAAACGACAAACACGTACAAACTACGGGTCACACATTATGAGCGATAAGGTTGCCCTTGCCGCACCAAAACACTCACAAAATGTCTTAGTATGGGGGCATCCAATTGCTCAGATAGCGCCCTCAGGATACTGTTGGAACTGCCGCGAACACGAGCAAGAAGAGAAGCGGTCTTTTTTCTCAAAATTGCGTAAAAATCATCCACTCTCGCTTCCGCGAACATCGTGGACGCACTACAGTAACGCGGCAGCCCCAACAGCACCCTGAAAGCGTTATTATATTGTACACGCAGGACGTCTAGCGCCTTACGCGTATAATTGACCCACAGGCTGCCCGTGTAAAAATTCTGACAGTAAGCTACAAACAGTGTTATTTTAGCTTCCGTACTACACCGGGCAAACCTATGTGCCAACATGTTGCACTTAGCAGCTAGCGCCCTACGTTCACGCTCCATGTCTACCTGATCCCTAAGGTCCTCAGTAACGAAATGGCCGAGATATTTAAATTGACACACTCTTCTTAGTGGTTCACCGTTGAGAGTCAGCACTGGCTCATATGCAACCGGCTTCCCAGGAACCTTAAAAATCAGGTATTCACTTTTTTTAACATTATACACTAGGCCGTGTCTGGCTGCATACCTTTCACACATACCCAACATCTTCCTGACCGAACCAGCTGTTGGACCCAGCAACACCATGTCGTCAGCATAGCTTAAATTGTTGACACTCACGTTCCCAATTTTGCATCCAACAGGTGTGCCACTGAGCTCAGCAATTAGCTCATTCACGTACAGGTTGAAGAGCTTAGGCGAGCTCAGCCCTCCCTGCCTTACCCCGCACTCCAGCCTGTACGCGTCTGAGAGACCATCACCCCAACGAACATTGTTCACCTGATTCGAGTACCAGTACTTAAAAAGGCACAGCAGCTCCCGTGGCATACCCGTCTTCCTGAGTTTATCCCAAAGGACTTTATAAGACACTAGGTCAAAAGCCCTTGAGAGGTCAAGGAAGCAGGCATACACCGGTGTACGTCTATCCTTATAGTATTGAACGGTCTGCTTTAAGCTGAGTATAGCACTTTCAGTAGACAAGTCAGGCCTAAACCCGAACTATGCGTCATGAATATTCAGCCACCTATCTAACTGCTTGTCAAGCAGACCGTCCAACACCTTCGCAGTGACAGTTGCTAGCGAAATGGGCCTATAGTTAGCCTGATCCGATATATTACCAGTTCTATTTTTCAATATAGGCACCACCACTGTTCTTAACATTTCCAGGGGTAGGTATGAGTGGCTGATACTCAGTGAAAAGAATAAAGCCAGCACCCTAGGAAGATGTACCCCAGCATATCGAAGGTGCTCGATACTGAGACCGTCATGACCAGGAGATTTACCTCTAGCCATATTTTGTATAAGTCCTTTGACTTCCTTGGCTGAGAATCGAATTGGCTCCTGATCACAACAGGCCTCAACATCGATCACACTCTCGCTCGGACCCAGTGGTGATGATACACTAAACTGTTCCTTAAACAGATTGGCTATATCTACAGGCGACCCACATCCCCCAACACTCACAGGGCGACTCGGCCTAACATTTAACTTGTTAGTTGATTTCCAAAATTTACTGAAATCTTTAGAGAATCTATGCGACGCTATAATGTCCATTTTGATCTGCTCCTGGTGATTTTGACACCATTTTAAGCGACCTCTAAATATCTTTTGGCTAGCGCGCATCTCTTCCCAAAAAAATCCAGTTTTGGGTTTCTTGTGAACCAGCCAAGCTTGATACTTAAGCCGAGCCTCCTCGTATACGCTACGTACGTGCCTGTTCCATCCTATGACACGCCTCCTTGGGCGGTGCGACTTCTCCTCACAGGTCTGTTCAGCTGCCTCGGTCAAGATATTTACGATTTCCTTGTACATGCAGTCCAGAGCACGCCTGTGATCCTCATTTTGACACATTTTGTCACCACACATCTGAAACATTTCAGGATAGTTTATATTCTTAAGTCTATTGTTACATAAATTTTGATACTCATCTATTTGTAATTTATTTCTTTCTTTCCACAATACTTTATTTTGAGTTTTTCCAGACATTGTTAATTTAGGTGGAGATTACATTCAATAATGAGAGGCAAGTGGTCGGACCAATATGTGTCATGACCCACGTAAACATTTGTTACAGTTTGCCATGCTGACTGTGTCATCACACAGTGATCCAACCATCTTTGACTACCATTCATATCACTGATATAAGTGAAAACAACCAGAGTCTATGCCCAGCCGTTCTACGTCAGCACACAGCCAACGTTGATCATCACAATACTGTTTTAATTCGTTCCAGAATGGTTGATGTGGATGCGCATTAAAATCTCCTAACACGTAAATGGCTTCCACATCACTATCCTCCACAATTGCACCTATTTCACTGATACAGTTCGTAAACTCAACTAAGTTATCCGGGGTATCAGTCGGCATGTACACACTAAACAACATGATAGACCGTGTTTCCAAACAGGCCTTTATGCATGATAATCTGACACTCTCACAATTGACAACTGATACAGATTTAAATATTCCTTTACGCCACAATAACGCAACTCCGCCGTAGGGGCGCCCCTTGAGAATGCCCATGGATGTATCAACTGCAGATTTCCCCGTGTACTCAAAATCATCATGGATAGTGCCAAGAAAATGCAAATCATGAGATAAAAGCCATGTTTCTTGGAGCGCGACCACATTTGCAATGTTACATAGGTCTCTAATACTATCTAGTGACCTTTTTACTGATTTACAATTAAAAGTCACAAACTTACTTGGATTTTCAACATTATTATCCAGCATTATTACTTTGATTATTACCCGAGACAGAGATATTTCTGCCTTTTGATCCAAACAACACGAACTGTCGAAAGCGAATACCATTCGGCCACAGAGAATCACTTAAAAATAATTGCAACTTGTTTTTATCCACATAAAACATATACGAGTTATAATCCCGTTCCTTCCTCGCAATTATCTTTTCCAACTTCACTGACGTTTCAGTTCTAGCCCTAATATAATCCACAATATCCTTTTCTTTCGTTTCTTTGTTTATAGTCAGAATGCAACTCATAACCGCGCGGCCACGGAGATCTTTAAAACTAAGCGTTGTAGAGACCTTAAATTTAGGTAAATAACAGATTGAATTTGTAAAAAATTTGTAAAAATATAGAAAAAAATCCTAGGATCATATTTTGGAAGCCATGAAGCAAAAACACCATGGCCGCGCAATCGAAACGCTGGCAAATATATTATCGTTGATATCTCGCTGAAAAAGCATCGCAGAGAACTGAATTTTTTTGTAAAACATAGATTTGCATTTGTCAAAACTTTTAAAAATACCACAAAATTCCGAGGTTTATATTTCAGAAGCTGTGCCTGAAAAACTAAAATCCTAGCCGCGCCATTGAAACGGTGACAGAATTGATCATGTCTTGCTGAAAAAGCATCGTAGAGGTCTGAACTTTTTTGTAAAACAGATTTGAAATTGTCAAAACATGTAAAAATAGGTTTTGAGTCCTAGAGATTGCTTTTCCACACGCCTATCGTCAATATCAAGCATGGTTTAAGACTGGTTTTAGAGTCACGCTGACAGCGCTGAGGTTCAGCGCTAGACCTTTCAGTATGGTGCTGATCACTGTGGAGTACAGACGCACAAATAATTGCTGCTTTGTACTGACTGACTGCTCACGCTGACGGTGTCCGCTCGGCTCGACACTAGAACGCCAACTAAAGACAGAGGTGTGTCTGTTTCGGTCAACGCCGACGGGTACACAGCGCCGATGCGTGACGCGTACGGCCGCTGACCAATGCACGCGCTGATAGTTAAAATTTTATTCTAAAACGCTTCTTAGAAGTTCATTTGTTTGCGGGCGTCAGCGCCGACGATCAGCGCGACTCTAAAACCAGCAAATTTTTTGATCGACGATTCACATTTCTCATTTGAAAAGGTCGTAAAATCAAGAACAAAATAGTACATAATATTACTTACCAAACAAACAGCGAAGTCTCATCACTTGAACTTTTATCACAAGCAAAAACACTCGACTTGCACTTCATTCACTTCAACTGCGGAAAAAGTCTATGGAAAACCACAACCCCTATTTTCCTTCCTTTATTTTTTTTCTTCAAAATTAATACGAAATTGATAACCAGATTTTCATGAAAATCATTTTTTCACAGCAAGCGGTAAAATATCTATATAACTAATACTCGTCACGACGAATCGTACGAGCCCAAACTCGATGGGGTTGTGTTGTTTAACTAGGTACCAAGCTGCTGTAGCCACCTTTCGTTTCCATCATCAAATCAGCTCATAATAATTTTGCAGTGTCATCTGATTTACACGTGCATGCAAAATTTCAGCTCAATTGGTAGCCGGAAAGTGGATAAAATTTAATTTGCATGATTTGATGACAGACAAACATCAGGACAGGTGAAACTAAATAAAAGCTTATAAAAATGTTTTTGATAAAATTCTTATAAATCTTCTATATATATATAAAAATTACCCCCGTTTTCCGTTGTCACGACTTGGCATGAAAACGGCTTGACCGATTTGGCTGTTTTTTTTTTGTTGTGATTGTTATTGTGAGGAGAAGGTTCTTATGGAAAAAAAAATTAGGGTAGAGTAGGGTAGAGTACGGTAGAGTACGGTAGAGTACGGTAGAGTACGGTAGAGTACGGTAGAGTACGGTAGAGTAGGGTAGAGTAGGGTAGAGTACGGTAGAGTAGGGTAGAGTACGGTAGAGTACTTACGAATACTTCCGAAATTAAAATTATTTTGTAGTTTTTGAAGTCGGTTTAATTTTTTTTTGTAAAAAGTTTTTTATTTTTTACTTTTTAGTTATGGTAGCACCCAAGGCTCGGATACCGGTTAAATTTTCAAACCGTTATTATGTACTAGACGCAAAACCTTTTACATTAGGTTTCGTTCGCATATACCGGTTTTTTTAAACCGGTATTTGGAAGAGTATTTATATAAAGGTTTTTTCGGATTAAACGGTTTAGAGCAATAAAAACCGGTTAATACGGACGCACAATAAAGAAACGACCCGCGCAGTTCAGATTTTATTCAGCGCGGCATCCATACAAGTTGCAACGCGTTTACCGACATGCCGTTCGCCGAATAAACCGGTTAATTTAGGTTAAAATAAAGTTCTTAAAACGTTCACGTTCTTAAGAAAAGTTCGGAGGAAAACCGAAATAAACCGGTGCTAACCGGTATTTTTTAAACCGGTTCCGAGCCTTGGTAGCACCACTAAAAAGTACCTACCCTTCAGCTAAACATAAATGTACCTTACAGCAAGAGTGCATCTCATAACGATTCTAATAATATTTTACCTTCCGGCTTTATCATCAGATCAGTTCGATACATCCCCTCCCTCTTTTCTTTCAGTCAGTCATCGACTACACGTATAAACAAAGCAATTTTACTTGTTACGACAATTCTGCTATGATTTTATGAGGAGTTTGTCCCATATTTTCGAAGTTCATGATCAGATCATAACAATATTTCTATGGGACCAACTTGAAAGCATAACCATTCAATAAAAAAAAAAAATTTCAAAATCGGTCCACAATTGACCGAAATATCGGTGAACATACTGTTACGCCGTTAAACTTCAACACGTCATATCTCCGACAAAATAAAGAGTGGCAACGAATAATTAAAACGCATTGCTGTTCGAAAGCTCTAGAACCAAAGTACCTACCTAGCCTGGCAAGATCTGGAATATTCCGTCATAAGTACTCGTTGTACCTAGTATTTAGTAGGTATGTAATCTGTAGGTATCTGTTGGTGGATAAGGGAAATGGTACTTTCCGCCATTAACAATAGAGTCGAAATTCGCGTGAGTGACTCGCGAAGGACAAAGCAATAAAATTGATTTATGGCCCCACGACGCGACTCTATTGTTCTGGAACTATCCTGAGACGTCAGTATCTAGAATTTTCTTTGCTCCGCGTATAAATACGAGCCCCCGAACGGAAGTGAGTCAGTTCTGATTTCGACTGCGATCAAGAGCGATCTACCTAAGTGTGCGAAGTGATTTTATCTAACGACCGAGGCGATAGTATAACGGAACTCTAGTGCTAACTGTGATTTGGATTATTGTTGACTGGACTAATTATTTATTGTTTGTGGTAAATAAAGTTCTTTATTGGTAAATCGGCATTTAATTACCTACGTACGTAACAACTGGTGTCAGAAGTGGGATGCCATTACCACAGAAGGACGACGAACAGCGACCACGAACAAGGAGGCAAGCAGAGATGGATGCTGCGCGTCATCGTATGGAGGAGGAAGATCAGGCTGGTATGGGAGCAACGGCAGCTGCTGAGGTGCCAACAGGACCATCCTCGGAATTGAACCTCGCTGCGTTGTTGGCCGCCATGCAAGCTAGTATGGAAGCTGTCCGCCGCGACCAGGAAGAAGCTCGCCGCGAACAAGAAGCCGCTCGCCGAGATCAAGAGGCTAAGCAGAACCTGATCCTCGATAAAATCGATCACGGCCTCGTCACGTTGGGCGAGAAAGTAAAGAACCTCACCGTAGAGGTCAAGGAGGTTTCTGCCCGAGCTGATAGCCTCGAAACAAGAATTGATGGCCACGAAGATCGCCTGCTGGACATCAACAAGAAAATCGTCAAGCTCGAAGCACGCGAACCCGTTGCTGTTGGCTCCCCATCGCACACCCATTGTGCATCAGTCGCAAAATTTGATGTGCCGCGTTTTGATGGCACGTCTTCCTGGACGGCATTCAAATACCAATTTGAAACATTGGTTAAGACTAACCGCTGGGATGATGAGCAGTCTTTCGCGGCATTAACTTTGGCTCTACGAGGGGACGCTCTGCTGGTCCTGGAGAACCTTCCTCCGGACGGCAGGACATTGGAGCGTCTCATGGAGGGACTGGACACTCGCTACGGTGACAAGCACCTCGAGCATGTTTTCCGTGCGCAACTTCGCGAAAGAACGCAGAGGTCGAACGAGAGCCTCCAGCAGTGGGGAGTCGAGGTTGAACGGCTGGTCCGGCGTGCATACATGTCGATGACACCAGAGACGGTGGAAGTAAATCTGGTGCAAGCATTCATCGACGGCCTACGGGATACTGAAGTCAGGGCTACGGTGCGACTCGGACACCACCAAACTCTAAAGAGTGCGATGGCTCACGCTTTGGAAGTGGAAGCCGTACGACAAGATTCTCGTACACACAGAGTTCGGGAAGTGGTGGTGTCGCCTACAACGCAGCCACGTCAACGAGAAGTGGTGGCTTCTTCTTCAACAAAGTCCCGCTATATTCCGACGTGCTACGGGTGTGGGGAAAAAGGGCACATTCGTACCGATTGCCCCAAGAGGAAGAGGGGAAGTGTGGACTCCGGAACTCAAGTTAACGAGGAGTCGTTAAACTAAAAGTCGCCAGGGCCGCGGGGCGGGTGCTGGCTGGTCAAGTGAAGGCCCCAACCATAATCATCAATCAAATTCACGACGGAAATAGTTTGATCATCGAAGGGACGCTGAATCATAGTGCTTGCAATTTTACCGTTGACACCGGGGCGTCGCGAACAATTGTAAGACCTGAGTTGCTGAAACGAACCATCTCATGGCAAAGAAAGTCTCCATCCTGCCGACTTCAGACAGCAACCGGCCAGTCAGTCTCCGTCCTCGGTGATACAGAAATCGAGTTAAAAATCGGTGATCAAGTGTACATCCAGTCTGTGTTAATTGCGAATATTACGGGCGATTGCATACTGGGTCTCGACTTCTTGCGGAATAACCGATGTATTTTAGATATCGATAGGGGAGTATTGAAATTCCCTGATCAGGAAGTCTTTCTGCAAGGAAATAACTCATGCAATCTCTATTGTTTAAAGAATGTTACGCTGGCTCCGAGAACAGAAACCTTAGTCGAAGTAAAATTTCCAAAGAAAATTAGGCAACGAAGATGTGTTTTGGTTGAAGATACTGGCCGGTACCCGGAGCTCATCACCGCGAGGACATTAGTTATGACGAAAGGGAGATCCAAGGTAAGGATTGTGAACCTTGGGAAAGAAGAGGTCCAACTGAAGAAAAACAGTGTTGTTGGGAGATGTGAAGAAGTGAATTATCTCCGCCAAATCAATAAATCTTCAGTGAAACAAGACGCAATAAAAGGTGAACCTGATCACATCCAGCAACTTCTGGAAAATTCTAAGAGGAATTTATCGGCTTCGGAACTACAGCAAGCCAGGGAATTTCTGCTACGGTTTCGAGATATCTTTGCAACGGGAAAAGAATGCGGAAGAACAGGTCTCGTTAAGCATGAGATAGATACAGGTGATGCTAGACCAATTAAACAGAGACCGCGCCGTATACCCTGGGCTAAGGAAACTGAGGTAGCAGAAATGGTAAAGGACATGGCTGATAGCGGAATAATTGAGCCTTCTACGAGCCCATGGTCCTCTCCAGTCGTTCTGGTGAAGAAGAAGGACGGCAGTACAAGATTCTGTGTTGACTACAGAATGCTGAATAATGTGACGAAGAAGGACAGTTATCCTTTGCCGCGGATAGACGATACGCTGGATATGCTCAGTGGTATGAAGTGGTTTTCTACCATTGATTTGAAAAGTGGCTACTGGCAAGTGGAGATCAGCGAGAAAGATAAAGAAAAGACAGCGTTCAGTACTGGCATTGGCAACGGCCTGTGGCAATTTAACGTAATGCCTTTTGGGTTGTGCAATGCTCCAGCGACATTTGAACGCCTCATGGAGAGAGTCATGGTGGGCCTTCTTGGTGACGTCTGTCTGGTTTATTTGGATGACGTCATTATAATGGGTCGCACTTTTAAGGAAAACCTAAGGAACATGGAGAAAGTGTTCACCAGGATACGAGGGGCTAACCTAAAACTAAGCCCGAAAAAGTGTGCCCTGTTCAAGAAAGAGGTCAGCTACTTGGGACATGTAATTTCCGCTGATGGAGTGAGAACCGACCCTGAGAAGATAAAGGCCGTCCAACAGTGGCCGGTTCCTAAGAACAAAACGGAAGTACGTGCATTTCTCGGGCTGTGCACATACTACAGACGGTTTGTTATGAGTTTTTCGGACATTGCAAAACCGTTACACCAGCTGACTGAGGAAAAACGAGATTTTATCTGGGACAAGAACTGTGAGTCAGCATTCAACGAGCTAAAGCAACGGCTATGTGAAGCGCCTATACTGGGGTATCCGAGCAGAGACGGAAGATTTGTCGTTGATACCGATGCCAGCAACACGGGAATTGGAGGAGTGTTGTCACAGGTGCAAGGTGACAGACAGGTCGTGATCGCTTACTTCAGTAAGGCACTTTCAAAGCCAGAACGGAACTACTGCGTGACTCGACGAGAACTGCTGGCTGTGGTAAAAACCTTGCAGCATTTTCACAAGTACCTCATAGGAAGGCAGTTTACGTTGAGGACGGATCACGCTGCATTGAAATGGCTTCTACAATTTAAAAACCCGGAGGGCCAAGTCGCAAGATGGCTCGAGCAGCTGCAGGAGTTCAACTTTGTGACGGAACATCGCAGTGGAAAAGGGCACAATAATGCTGACGCCTTGTCGCGACGTCCGTGCAATGAGGACTGTAGACACTGCCAACAGAATGAAGCCCGAGAACACGTGAATTTAATTAGGACTGAAGGCAACTTCAAGAAGTCCCAGGAAGAAGATGAAGATATTCGACCTATACTGAACTGGAAGCGTAACGGAACTAGGCCTCAGTGGAGTGAAGTATCGTCACATAGTCCCGTCACAAAGAGCTACTGGGCACAGTGGGACAGTTTAGTCCTAGAAAATGATGTGCTTTGTAGGAAATGGGAATCGAACGATGGCAAGGAGGTGACCACACAAGTGATAGTACCACGATGTGAAGTGGTCCCCCTGCTACAAGAAATACACGATGGTGCTTCTGGAGGACACCTGGGAATTAAGAAGACTCTACTGAAAGTGAGACAGCGGTATTACTGGCTCAATTGTAGAGATGACATAGAGCAATGGTGTCGGAAATGTACAGCGTGCGCATCTGTGAAAGGACCACAAACTAGAAGCAGGGGCAGGCTTCAGCTGTACAATGTGGGAGCCCCCTGGGAACGCATTGCCATCGACGTCGCTGGACCTTTCCCAGTTACGGATGACGGAAACAAGTACATAGTGGTGATCCAGGACTACTTTACAAAGTGGCCCGAAATCTTCGCCATACCCAATCAGGAAGCGACGACAGTGGCGAAGAAGGTGGTCGAGGAAGTAGTATGTCGGTATGGCGCACCCTTGGAAATCCATTCCGATCAAGGCCGTAACTTCGAATCTGCGCTGTTCCAGGAAATGTGTACTCTTCTGGGAATTTATAAGACACGCACAACACCTGCGCATCCTCAGTCGGACGGAATGGTGGAAAGGTTTAACCAAACCCTGGAGAATCATCTGGCTAAGGTTGTCGATGACCATCAGAAAGACTGGGACCGGTATATTCCACTATTTCTGATGTCGTACCGATCGGCAGTGCATGATAGCACGGGACATACCCCAGCAAGAGTGAATTTCGGCAGGGAAATAAGACTTCCAGTCGATGCCATAACTGGCGTGCCACCTGACAAGACTAAGCCAGTTACGGACTACGTAAGTGACCTTCAAGATCAATTGGACGAAGTGCATAAACGAGTACGTGAGAATAGCATGAACACCAGCGTTAAAATGAAAACGAGATACGACCGTAATGCCAACGCCCAGGGATTTGAGGAAGGTGCACTGGTTTGGCTCCACAACCCGCTTCGACGAAAAGGGAAGTCTCCGAAACTTCAAGCTCGATGGGAGGGACCTTACACCGTACTAAAAAGGATCAACGATGTAACCTACCGCATCAAGAAAGGGCTAAGAGGGAAGTCTAAGGTTGTCCATGTGGACAGATTGGCGCCGTATCACGGATCTAATAATGCTCGGGACGAGCATGACTAAGAGGGGGGCACTGTTACGCCGTTAAACTTCAACACGTCATATCTCCGACAAAATAAAGAGTGGCAACGAATAATTAAAACGCATTGCTGTTCGAAAGCTCTAGAACCAAAGTACCTACCTAGCCTGGCAAGATCTGGAATATTCCGTCATAAGTACTCGTTGTACCTAGTATTTAGTAGGTATGTAATCTGTAGGTATCTGTTGGTGGATAAGGGAAATGGTACTTTCCGCCATTAACAATAGAGTCGAAATTCGCGTGAGTGACTCGCGAAGGACAAAGCAATAAAATTGATTTATGGCCCCACGACGCGACTCTATTGTTCTGGAACTATCCTGAGACGTCAGTATCTAGAATTTTCTTTGCTCCGCGTATAAATACGAGCCCCCGAACGGAAGTGAGTCAGTTCTGATTTCGACTGCGATCAAGAGCGATCTACCTAAGTGTGCGAAGTGATTTTATCTAACGACCGAGGCGATAGTATAACGGAACTCTAGTGCTAACTGTGATTTGGATTATTGTTGACTGGACTAATTATTTATTGTTTGTGGTAAATAAAGTTCTTTATTGGTAAATCGGCATTTAATTACCTACGTACGTAACAATACATACAAAAAAATAAAAAAATAAACATACATTCAGCCGAACATAGAACCTCCTCCTTTTCGAAGTCGGTTAAAAAAACAACTCCAACAAAAAATCATATCGGGAAAATAATTATATTTGTGAAGAAATAGAAACCATAGTATATTTTGCTGCCAATGACAAAACTTTGTCATAGCAACTTAGTCGAAATTCGCCCGAGCTCGAGGCGAGGGTGACCACGTGTTTTTCAATACACATACACACACAGAAATATTATCAACTAGCTTTCCGCCCGCGGCTTCGCCCGCGTGGACTACAGTTTATATCGCGCGGGCAGAGACCCGTACTCAGCAGTGGAATTATGGGTAGCCTATGTGTTATTCCAGTGTCTCTTCTACCTACCTACCAAATTTGATCTAAATCCGTTCAGTAGTTTTTGCGTGAAAGCGTAACAGACAGACAGATAGACAGACAGAGTTACTTTCGCATTTATAATATTACTAGCTTTCCGCCCGCGGCTTCGCCCGCGTGGACTACAGTTTATATCGCGCGGGCAGAGACCCGTACTCAGCATTGGAATTATGGGTAGCCTATGTGTTATTCCAGTGTCTCTTCTACCTACCTACCAAATTTGATCTAAATCCGTTCAGTAGTTTTTGCGTGAAAGCGTAACAGACAGACAGATAGACAGACAGAGTTACCTTCGCATTTATAATATTATATAGTAGGGATAGTAGGGATGTAAACGCATGTAGAATTTGTTTTATTTATTTATTTTTATTTATTTCTCTGAAAAACTTACAGCTATAATCTGTCCAAAACCTCAAACGACTTGAGAATTATCATATCATTAATAATTTAAAAAGTACTTATATTCGATACTTTTTATAAGGTTCTTCTATTAGTAATCTATGATCAAGATCTCTTAATCAACCTTGATTATTGAACCAGTGTTGACTACATCAGATTTCATTTTGCCCTAATAATTATCCAAGTCGTTTGACTTTTTGACAGACTCTTATTACTACATTATTATTTATTTAATATTTATAAGTTAACGTCAATTACAAAATTTTCACGTTCAGCACAAATTAATTACAGTCTTCAGTTCAGACACGTGAATGTGTGTTACTAAACGCGGTTTAGTTTACTTTCGTGACTTTGTTCTTCGGTGGCGGCCCGGTCAGTCCTCGCAGCTAACCTGAAAGAAAATATATTGTAGTTTTTACACCACCTGCTCGATAATGAGCTAATTATATTAATCCCTCACTAATGTTCGGGATTAAACTTAGCAACCTTCGTCTCGGTCGGAATTCAACATGCCGCCCGCGACTTAAAGACACTGCTTTATCTCCTAGTCACAAACTAATATTAAATAGCGTCAGTCTACTGAAAGCGTGACCTGAGAAAAGGAGGTTGAAACCCAAAAATTGGAATATGGTATCATTGAAATAGTACGAGAAAAATGTTTTGATACTTGAGTATTTTTTATACAAGACGATTGAAGAATAGTTGTTTAAGAACTTAAATTTGTGTAGATTTATTTATTGGTAGATGTGTGGTAAAGGTTAATAATACACAAAATGTTAGTTATTATTCCAAATTTATTTTATCTGTTCTCTCAAATGCCGTATATCTCGTCTTTATTTACAATTTGGCCTGCCAGCAAGAATACCAAGAGCATAACACCGTGACAGTCAAATAAAATAGTCAACATGATTTCAATTTCAGTTTCACGTCTCGCCAACACTAATAATGTGCTTCAAGATTGTTGGGTTGGAATCGATTCGTTTTAGCAGGGAAAAAAATCAAATCTTTGGGAATTAGTCAAGTGGGAACATGTTTTATACTCAAGTACGATCGATGATACGGATCGACTCGTGAGACACGGAAAGTTCAGCAGCTATCTCTCTCAAACTTGAACGAGGATTTTAGTTAACCCTTCAGATACCGTCAATTAGAGACACAATAGTAAGACAATAGATGCGCGGCCACCGGTGGTCGCTTGGGGATTTATGAATTAATATTTTCTCGTTTTTACGCTACAGATGAAGACTTAGATGGCCTACCACACGGAGGCAAATCTTTCATTTCATCACATCTCGACTGCTCATAAACGTATTGTAGCAATCTTCAGGACATCAGTGAAGATATAATGTATTTTCAGAACTTAGCTTAAAGACTTTTTCTCCATATTTCTCCAAATTTTTTTCGTTGAGTCCTTGCATATTTTTAAGATTATCTATAAACATAACAAGTATCATCATTCATACCGTAAAAATATCTAGTGGTCGGTCAGTCAATAATGATCAAGATTATAATGTCACACTAAGTTAAAAATCCAAGATCGTATATAAACATTGTTTTTTTTCTTAGAAAACAACTTCTTTCTCTTCTTGTTTTTGTTTAGACTCATTGATGATAGTGTGTAGTAGCTTTCGCACATAACTTTATTTGTTTTACCCATGATAAAGCAGTTATTGTTGATAAATAAATATCTGTTTAAAAAAACTGACAATTGCAACCATAGACTTAGACGTGATTTTGGCGGCAAAATAATGTTGCCACTTTAATTTAAAAAAAAACTCCAGGGTACGCTTTCATTAGACCAAAGATTTTATATATCCTACTAGAGTAGACTAGATTGACTACGAAGAAATATTACACTCTCAAGTGTTCTTTATTCTCATTAGCATTAAGTTCATGTGTGTTATTGACACGCAAAAGGGAAAAATGGCCTGGAGTAAGACACTGAGATAAATCCTCTCTGTCCCTTTCTCACATACTACCAGAAAAAAATAAGAAACAGATGGTAGTTTTTAGATTGTTCCAGTTATCGTTAAATAGTCCGTGTTCATGCATGTTGATAGGTTTATGCAACATAAAATGAATTGCAACTAAATATTTTATTTTAAATATTGATTCTTGAAATTTTATACGCATTCTTCTTGTATTTAATGATGATTTCATTTAGATTTAGCAGCTATTCGTAGTAATTTTCAAATTATGAAAGGCAATATTTAGGAGGTTTCAATTTGACAGAATTTGACATCAATAAACAATATGGCTGATGCTTCATAAGACTAAAGTTGTATTTTTAATTGTTACAAGTTTTTATCTCAATGTTTAGTAAAGTATAAAGTGTGCAAGATGTTCAAAACGTTGCTGTGTAAAGTTTCGCAATAGCGATGGGTATCCTGGTTGTGGAATTTCATTTTTTTTTGGTAAGTGTTCTGTTTTGTTTACAAAATATTTATGTAGGGTGACAACAAACATCGTTTTGAATTTTTTTTGACTGGGTGCAAAATTTTATAAAATAGCAAATTTCTAAATATCTGAGAAGGCTTAATTTTTTTTTTAATTAATCAAGCGCGTACCAATTTTACTAATTTTATCTTTTCTGTTTGATCGGGCGCCTTTGGCCGCTCGGCGATCTTCGGCTGCTCTCATGACACTACGGAAAGCGGCGAGCAGTGGCGGCCAGAGGTGCGGCATGCGGGACGTGTCTTCGGACCAATTCAGTATTAGTTATCTGTGACCACTTCTTAAAACGACGCGCGTGCGCTCCAAAATCTTCCCCACATCGATATAGTACATTCGAGAATTATATTCATTTTAAATCATAGTCTACTGTCTTTAACTTTAGGCCTTAGGTAGGTCCCTAAAAAATGCCGCACGCAATGCTGCATGTATGTGGCTTAACCGTTAACTACTAGTAATATATTATTTTTTATGTTTTGTTGTAGATTTCCAAGAAACGAGAACCATCAGCAACAGTGGCTTTGAAGTTGTGACATTAAAATTAGTTTTATTTGTGGTTGCCACATTAAGTCTGAAGATGTCAAGTTAAATCCACACTAAAACCTAATTCTATTCCATCTATATACCCTTTTGTAAGTTCATCCGTTTTAAAAAATCCATTCAGTAGTTTTTGAGTTGATTGCAAACAGATATAGACAAACGAACATAGTAGGAGACTTTTTTTGATGTGGTAAAATCTCCAATAGCTTATCGTGCTCTAAGGTAGAGCGCCTTACGCTCCATCCTAGAGCGGGGCAAGTTATTTGAGGTTTATACTGAATAAATCTACCCGTGTCCTTCAGTTGCCCTTTGTGTTCCAGGACCATGGTTTCCCTTTCGGAAATTCCCTGTGGCGCTAATGGGCATCGGCAATAATTAGTAGTAGTAGTTAGTATAAATAAATTTATAAGCCAGTCGAGGATCATTTATTTAACGTATTATTTAATGTTTATTTGTTAATTAATACGTGCAATTTGACGTAATAAAAAATGTACAATTTTATGTCACGCATCAGTCTATTTTTAATAAAGTAAAAATAAAAGAATAATATTAGTTTTATTATAAACTAACTAGTTTTTTCTTTCAGACAAACCTTATTCTGATAGGTGCAGCCGTTCAGAAGTGGTCTTCTTACGTAGGTACACACACAGGCATTTTTTTATCAGTATAGGTATTTCATACTCGCATAAGAGGATATTGCTATTATAATATATACGGACATCAGCTATTTCCTAGTCATTACAGAGAAAACTCTGTTCCCTTTTGGTAAGTGCATGTCTATTTTGATGTATCAAAAATATCTTTAACTAACTTTTGAGCAAAATTGTCCAGTAGTATGTAGCTAGTGTATGGACACACTAGTAGAACGAGATGACAGGACTCTTTCTGACTTTCCTTTTCAGGTACGCTTTTGAGGTTGTCGTAGTCAATCTAGTACTAGGATATATAAAATCTTTGCATTAGACAGACTCTAGTAACAGATTAAACAGTATTTTTTTAAATATTGTCAATGGTAGATCTTGTAAACTATTTGGTAAATGATTAAAAATAACCGACATGCAATAAACATTTTTTTTTAATAATTTTAGCCTAATTGGTGGCAGTCGAAGTCTGTCTTTATGCCGTGTTCGGCTATTTGGCCTGTCAATGTTCGTTTCGAAGAAATTAGAATTTTTCTTGACGAAAACACATATTTCAAAAATATATAAACAAGGCAAAGGTAGAATTTTAAGTTTTTGCAATAGTGGCTTACAGCTGTCTAAAAAGTGAGCTCCACAAACGGCACGAATACATTGTTTTTGAGTTTTAAAAATCTGTCAAAATCTACTGCGTTACCCCGTATTATAATACCGTATCTTAGTATGGATGATACATAACCATGATAAGCCAGCATTGCAGTATCATGGTTTACCGTTTGTCTAATTCTTTTTAAGACAAATATAAAACGATCTATTTTTGTTAGAATTTTATCTATATGTGCTTTCCAGTTGCAATTTTAGTCGATTGTTATACCTAAAATTACACAATTATCAATAGTTGTCAAGTGAGAATTTTTATATTGAATGTCAAGTTTATTTCTGTTTGAATAGTATGTCTGAAATTGTATGATGTTTGTTTTAGTCCATATTTATTTTCAAATTGTTTTTTTTTTCAAGCCAATTGATTGCATTATCCAACGCCTGGACGATTTTATTTTCATTTTTGTCAGTGTCACTCTTAAGCATGTCGTGACATCAACAAATAGTATGCAATCTTTTCTTATCGCCTCTACAGTGCGTTTCACTTAAGAAGTTCCTTTGCCGTAATGTTGGCAATACGGAATAACAGTGTTGCAATATTTTTAGCAATTAAATTACTTGATATTAGGGAGAATAATTACTGATACTTCGTTACTTGTAACAATTGCTTTTTGTTTTTTTTTTTAAACTATTATTGAATAAAGTATAGGACGCTGGGCTCCATTCCGATTGTCCTGCAATTCTTTCAAATACCGAAACCGAATCAAAAAGATGCGCCACAATATCGTAGGTCTCTAATTAACAACTGCCTTTTAGACCTGCTTTTTTTAAATAAAATCCCATTCCCCCCATAATTCTCCAAAAAGTGTTACAACTACCGTTAAAATCGATTTCGTTTCACATGTTGGGGAACAATTTCGGTAGAGTAGACAACTCTTTCCTTTTTTCCCTTCTTTTGTGTGTAGACTGACAGGGGCGCCAACATTACGCCGAAGGAACGTCTTAAGTGAAACGCACTGTAGAAATTCGTTGATGTAAACTTCGATCAGTAATAGTACTATTATTGATCGAAGGATGTAAACCAGAAAGAGTGGCGGGGATAAGATTCCTCCCTGTGGGGTGCCATAGTTATTTTGCTTATCTTGTGACCTAAAGTTTTTTTTTCATTTTGACATGTTTTTGTTACTTCCACGCATTGTACTCTTTCAGAAAGGTAACTTTTGATCCAGTCGTTGGCCTTACCGCGGCCCCCATAATGTTCAAGCTTTGAGAGTAATGTTTTATGGCAAACAAAATCAAAGGCTTTTGTCATGTCTAAAATCACGCAACTTATCTTAGATTTTTCATTCAGACTTGTCGTTTAATTACCAAGTTCCTATAGCCACCTTCCGGTTCCATCATCAGATTAGGTCCATATCAATATTTTTGCTCAATCGGTAACCGGAAAGTGGGTCAAATTTAATTTGCAAGATTTGATGACAGACAAACATCGGGATAGGTGAAAATAAATAAAAGCTTATAATATGTTCGACTGTCTTTCACATAGCTCTGACCTGTTTTGGCGGTGAGCCCGGCGCGCCGAGCGACTCGTCCGGTGTGCCTTGGATCGGTACTCGACGGGTATACTCGACGCGTCTTTGACGACGTAGTTTGACGAGAAGATCCCGACTCTGGGGAAGACAAGTTGAATTACAGTGTGTTTCACTTACAGTGCGTTTCACTTAAGAAGTTACATTGCTGTCATGTTGGTAGTATTGAAAATAATGTTGCCATATTTTTAGCAATTAAATTACTTGATATGAGGGAGATTAACTGATACTTGCCTTTTTTTATTGTTACTATTTTTGTATAAAGTATAGGGCGCTGGGCTCCATTCCGATTGTCTTACAATTCTTTCAAATAACGAAAACGCCACGCCACAGTATCGTTCCTCTCTATTAACAACTTCCTTTGAGACCTACTTTTTTAAAATAAAATCCCATTCCTCTCATAATTTTCTCTTAATTAAGGAAAGAGTTGCCTACTCTACCAAAATTGTTCCCCGAAATGCGAAAAAAAATCGATTTAACGGTAGTTGCAACACTTTTTGGAGAATTATGAGGGGAATGGGATTTTATTTAAAAAAAAGCAGGTCTAAAAGGAAGTTGTTAATAGAGAGGTACGATATTGTGGCGTGGCGTTTTCGGTATTTGAAAGAATCGCAGGACAATCGGAATGGAGCCCAGCGTCCTATACTTTATTCAAAAAAGGCAGTTGTTAAAAGTAAAGAAATATCAGTTAATCTCCCTAATACTAAGTAATTTAATAGCTAAAAATATTGCAACACTGTTTTTCCGTATTGCCAACATTACGGAAAAGGAACTTAAGTGAAACGCACTGTAATGTCATAACGATTGGTATTTAACCAAAGATTTTATATATTCTACTAGAGTAGACTAGATTGACTACGAAGAAATATGACAGTCTTTAAAGTGTTCTTTATTCTCATTAGCATTAAGTTCATGTGTGTTATTGACACGCAAAAGGGAAAAATGGCCTGGAGCAAGACACTAAGATAAATCCTCTCTGTCCCTTTCTCACATACTACCAGAAAAAAATAAGAAACAGATGGTAGTTTTTAGATTGTTCCAGTTATCGTTAAATAGTCCGTGTTCATGCATTTTGATAGGTTTATGCAACATACAATGAATTGCAACTAAATGTTTTATTTCAAATAATGCTTCTTGAAATTTTATACGCAGTCTTCTTGTATTTAATGATGATTTCATTTAGATATAGTAGCTATTCGTAGTAATTTAAAAATTATGAAAGGCAACATTTAGGAGGTTTCAATTTGACAGAATTTGACATCAATAACCAATATGGCTGATGCTTCATAGGGCCAAAGTTGTATTTTTAATTGTTACAAGTTTTTATCTCAATATTTAGTAAAGTATAAAGTGTGTAAGATGTTCAAAACGTTGCTGTGTAAAGTTTCGCAATTGTGATGGGTATCCTGGTTGTCGAATTTAGTTTTTTTTGGTAAGTTTTCTGTTTTGTTTACAAAATATTTATGTAGGGTGACAACAAACATCGTTTTGAATTTCATGCGGGAATTAAAACATATTAACTGCCTGTAAAAATACATAGAGAAGGGGCATCATAAACGATTCAGAAGACGGACTGGGTGCTAAATTTTATAAAATTTTGTTGTCTACTGTTCAAGTTTTATATTATTATAAGCAAATATCTAAATATCTGAGGAGGCTCAATATTTTTTTATTTTTAATAAATCAAGCGCGTACCAATTTTACTAATTTTATCTTTTTTGTTGATCGGGCGCCTTTGGCCGCTCGGCAATCTTTGGCTGCTCTCGTGACACAACGAAAAGCGGCGAGCAGCGGCGGCCAGAGGTGCGGCATGCGGCACGTGTCTTCGGACCAATTCAGTATATAGTTATCTGTGACCAGTTCTTAAAACGGCGCGTGCACTCCAAAATCTTCTCCACATCGATAATAGTACATTCGAGAATTATATTCATTTTAAATCATAGTCTACTGTCTTTAAGTTTAGTCCTGAGGTAGGTCCCTAATAAATGCCGCACGCAATGCTGCACGTATGTGGCTTAACCGTTAACTACTAGTAATATATTATTTTTTATGTTTTGTTGTAGATTTCCAAGAAACGAGAACCATCGGCAACAATGGCTTTGAAGTTGTGCCATTAATTATTTTTTTTCAGCAACAGTTTTATTTGTAGTCTGAAGATGTAATAGTTCATAAAGTTAAATCAACACTAAAACCTAATTCTATTCCATCTAGTTGTTAAAAATCCGTTCAGTAGTTTTTGAGTTGATTGCAAACAGATATAGATAAACAAACATAGTGGGAGACTTTTTTTGATGTGGTAAAATTTCCAATAACTTATCCTGCTCTAAGGTAGAGCGCCTTACGCTCCATCTTAGAGCGGGATAAGTTATTTGAGGTTTATACTGAATAAACCTACCCGTGTCCTTCAGTTGCCCTTTGTGTTCCAGGACCGTGGTATCCCTTTCGGAAATTCCCTGTGGCGCTAACGGGCATCGGCAATAATTAGTAGTAGTAGTTATTATAAATAAATTTATAAACCAGTCGAGGATTATTTATTTAATGTATTATTTATTTGTTAGTTAATAAGTTCAATTCAACGTAATAAAAAAAATTTCACGCATCAGTCTATTTTTAATTTAGTTTTATTATAAACTAACTAGTTTTTTCTTTCAGACAAACCTTATTCTGATAGGTGCAGCCGATCGTCTTACGTAGGTACACACACATTAGGCATTTTTTTTATCAGTGTAGGTATTTCATACTCGCATAAGAGGATATTGCTATTATATATACTATACGGACATCAGCTATTTCCTAGTCATTACAGAGACGACTCACAGTTCCTTTTTGGTAGCTTATTATACATATTAATTGTTTTTGAACTTGCATGTCTATTTTAATGTATTAAAAATATCTTTAACTAACAAAATTTTGAGCAAAATTGTCCCGTAGTATGTAGCTAGTGTATGGTCACACTAGTAGAACGAGATGACAGGACTCTTTCTGACTTTCCTTATCAGGTACGCTTTTGAGGTTGTCGTAGTCAATCTAGTACTAGGATATATAAAATCTTTGTATTTAACATTCGCTTCAGAACGCGGCTTCACCTGCGTCATATCATATAGTCTATGGTCACTCAGGAATAAAACAGCATTCTATCGGTAAAAAAATTTTTGCAATCGGACTAGCATTTACAGAGATTACCTCCTACAAACAAAAAACATAAAAACAAACTACCAATAATATTAGTTCATCATACAAATCAGTCAATGTATTCCGATTTGGATTTAGTTCAACTAAACCATGCATCTATAGCATTATTATTAAACTAGCTTTTGCCCGCGGCTACACCCGCGTACATAAATTATAGCCTACGTCACTCAGGAATAAAGCAGCTTTCTATCGGTGGAAAAAATTTAGTAATCGGAACAGTACTTTCAGAGATTACTTATTTATTTATTTATTTAATCTTCATGCAACAAAAAGTACGTAGGTGGACTTAATGCCTTAGGCATTCTCTACCAGTCAACCTAGGGAGGTGAAGAGATAATATGGTAGGCGCACAAAAGATAATTTTGTTTAGGAAACAAGAGTAAAAAGAATACATATAGTTAAAATACACATACATATATATTTAATATAATATATATACTACATATATATATTTATATAAAGTAAGGAAAGAAGTTTTGAAACGATTCTGCTATTGGTGTAGAAAATGATTCCGCAACTTCCGCTTAAATGCATACCGACTTTTGGCGGTCCTGATATCGAGAGGAAGCGCATTCCACAGAAGGATGGACTGTATATAGAAGGAAGAATGAAGATTACTTCCTACAAACAAACAACAAACTTTGCCTCTTTATTATATTAGTGTTGATATTACCTGTTGCCAATCCGCCCCGTCCACCAGTCCCCGTCACGTCGTATAACCTCGATCCTCTCGCCCGCCTCGAACGAGATGTCTCTGGGATCCTGAGCCTTGTACGGGTATGCGGTGATGTAGAAGTCATCTGTAAAATAGGCATACACTGCCATCAACTGGCTACGAATCTAGACTATGGATTGACTTACTTACTATGTACCCTAGGCGGAGCAGAGCACGTCCACAGTAATCCTCCATCGCGAACGGTCCTGAGCTTCACGCTGTTACGTATCCGAACTTACAAAATAATGTATTCTGTATCTGTGGTTCCTTCCGTTGTTGCCTTCCACCCTCACATGAATACACGTATAATTTAACACAAGAATCCAGTCGTCTTAATCAAGTATAAACCCGTCCACGCATCATAACATGGTGTCAGAAGTGGGTTCACCTCGCTCCACGTCATTCCGTTGCTCGCCGCTTTTGCCAAAACGGTGCGACGCCAGGTTTGACGGAAACTGCCACGCTTTCTTTTTCCTTGCGGATTCCAATCCAGCGCTTGGGTATGTGATCGGATTTCCTTCGGAGCGTGTGGCCTATCCATTTCCACTTGCGACGCTTGATCTGGCGGTCGATCGGGCTCTCGTGGCATTTTCGCAATAGGTCTACGTTGGATAATTGTCTCGGGCCAGTAAATTCCGAGAATGCGTCGCAGACAGCGGTTGCCGAAAACTTGGATTTGGCGTGATATGTCCTTTGTGACCTTCCACGTTTCGCACCCTAAGAAGTTCTAGATGGAAAAACTCAAGTCGATGGCTTGCAGTGTATAAATGACCAGTGATGATTAACACTGGTTAGCGGTGGCCTATAGTGATCGGCAGTTGTCTCCAATGGCCATTAGTGGCCATCAGTGGTTGTCAATGGCTTGTGGTAGATTGAAACGGCAATTGATGGCCAATACAGATAAAATTTCCCACAATGGCGACACTGGCCTAAATTGGCCGCTGTTGGTCAATATTGGCCCATTATGTTGAAACTGGCTGAAATTGGCCGTTCGTGGTCAATATTGCCCCACAATGTGGCAAGTGGCGCCGGTGACTGAAAAGTTAAAAGACAATCGTTTGTCTTGGTATGGTCATGTAAAAAGGAGAGATGAAACGCATGTTGCTAAAAGAGTTATGAATTTACATGTGGATGGATGGAGAGGGAGAGGGAGGCCAAAGAAAAGATGGATGGATTGTGTGAGAAGTGATATGAATGAAAAGGGAGTTAGTGACAGCGTGACGAGCGACAGGACAGAATGGAAGAAAAAAACGTGCGCCGACTCTAAATAAAACGGGATAAGGGCAAGAAGATGAATGATGAAACTGGCTGAAATTGGCCGTTCGGGGTCAATTTTGGCCCACAATGCTGGAACTGGCTGAAATTGGCCGTTCGGGGTCAATTTTGGCCCACAATGATGAAACTGGCTGAAATTGGCCGTTCGGGGTCAATTTTGGCCCACAATGCTGGAACTGGCTGAAATTGGCCGTTCAGGGTCAATTTTGGCCCACAATGCTGGAACTGGCTGAAATTGGCCGTTCGGGGTCAATTTTGGCCCACAATGATGAAACTGGCTGAAATTGGCCAACACTGGTGTGACTGTGGTCGTGAATGACTCACACTAGCTGACAATTATGGCTGGCACTTGCACTGCTTGCAGAAAACAAGTTTTGGTAATAAAACCAAGTCCGTTCCATCATCGGACCACAAGACGTACGGCGTTGCGCCACCGGTACATAGATAGTAGAGGTAGACATCCCACCCATACGCACAAAGCGTTTTGGGAACACATTTATTGTGCGTACAGCCATGGAGTGAAATTCCCTGCCGGAGTCTGTGTTTCTTGATAGCTACAACTTAGGGGTCTTTAAGTCAAGAGTGAATAGGTTACTTCTAGGCAAGCGTGCTCCATCGTCGACCACATCATCGCTTACCATCAGGTGAGATGGTGGTCAAACGCGAGCCTATTAATAATATTAAAAAAAAAACTCACCAGCAGAGTTCATAGCTGCACCCACGGGGTTGCTGACCTCTGCAGAGGCGGGGGCGTTGATTTCTTTCACGTGGGATGCAGGGAACCAGCCGCATTGATCTGAGCAGAGAATATTATGAGTTAGAAGAAGTTTTCAATAAAAAACATTATTTTAACCGACTTCTAAAAAAGGAGGAGGTTCTCAATTCGGATGTTTGTATTTTTTATGTTTGACCGCGCATAACTTAGTCGCTTGCCAACCGATTTGAAAAATTATTTGATGATTTCAAAGTCAAAGTCAAAGTCAAAATATTTTATTTCACATAGGCCTACAAGGTCACTTATAAAACGTCAGAAGCTAGTGCACGGTTCCAAATTGGTCGTTTCCTATGGAGAAGAACCGGCAAGAAACTCCATGGTTACTCTTTTAAAAAATGTGTTTATTACAATATTGATTGATTTATGTAAGAACAGTGTAGGCCAGTCAATACTGTACACAAAAGCACAAAATTAATCATAATAAAGTAAAAATAAAATAAAAAAGTAAGTCGTAATAGAAAGTTATCTAAGTGTTTGTGGATTATACAGTGTTCTCACACTCACATTACAAAAAGAGGCTACACAAAAAAGATTGGAAAGGGTATACTTCCCAAAGGGTCCCATAGTTACCAAGCTGGGATCTGAAGATGTAATCTTGGCGAAATCGAGGGAACTCCTCAAATTTAATTTAATTTTTTATGGAAGTCGGTCATATTTTTTTTATAAAAAGGTTTTTTTCATAGCAGGCTTTTATAGCGCGGTATTCATCTATATAATTAATACTCGTCAAGACTATTTCACATAGTAATAAACAAAAAATAAAAATTGATAATACCTCCCAGTTCTAGCATCAGATCCTCGTCATCATGAAAAATATTTAGAACTGGTTAAGACGAATCTAATGAGCCCAAACTCGACGTGTTTACTAGTAGGCATTCCAGAGTTCCATTAGCCACCTCTCAGTTCTAGCATCAGGTCCTCGTCATTATGAAAACTCGAAGTGTTTGCTAGAAGAAGTTTTACCCTATAACGAAAATTTTTTTAATGCGACTGACTATGCTTTAGGTTTGAATATAATCCTCAGCCTCCTCTCTAGGAGAGGGAATGGGCCGTAATTCTCCACGCGGGCCCAGTGCGGGTTGCTGAATGCCACATGCCTTCGAATTTTTGGTTCTAGGACATGCCGGTTTCCTCACGATGTTTTCATTTACCGTTTTGAGAGCAGTGGTGATGAAATAAATTACACGAAGTAATGCGCCTGGCTGGGTTCGAACCCGCCACCTACAACTCGTAAGTCGGGGCCATTACCACTCGGCCACCACTTCTCTCTACTGCTATTTACAAGCTTACCTATTATGGAGCAGTGGTAACAATTATTATAAAAAACTTTTTACAAAAAAAATTAAATCGACTTCAAAAAGTACAAAATAACTTTTAATTTTTTTTGTAAAAAGTTTTTTATTTTTCACTTTTTAGTTCTGGGCTGGGCAAGGAATTTGACTGATTTTGCCATCGATACGCTAAGAAGAAGAAGAAGTTATGGTAGCACCACTAAAAAGTACCTATCCTTCAGCTAAACATAAATTACCTTATAGCCAGAGTGGATCTTATAATCCCAAATACGGGTTATATTACATGAATTTACCCCCTCCCCTTTCCCCTCCCCCTTTTGTTTTAGTCAGTCATCGACTACACGTATAAACAAAGCAATTTTACTTGTTACGACAATTCTGCTATGATTCTATGAGGAGTTCTGTTCCATATCTTCGAAGTTCATGATCAGATCATAACAATATTTCTATGGGACCAACTTGGAAGCATAACCTATCAATCAAAAAAAAAATTTTTCAAAATCGGTCCACAATTGACCGAAATATCGGTGAACATACATACAAAAAAAAAAAAAAACATACATTCAGCCGAACATAGAACCTCCTCCTTTTCGAAGTCGGTTAAAAACTAGCTTTCCGCCCGCGGCTTCGCCCGCGTGACTTCAGTGACTTCAGACCCGTGCTCAGCAGTGGAATTATAGGTAGCCTATGTGTTATTCCAGTGTCTTTTCTACCTACCTACCAAATTTGATCTAAATCCGTTCAGTAGTTTTTGCGTGAAAGCGTAACAGACAGACAGAGTTACTTTCGCATTTATAATATTGTAGGGATATTAGTATATACTCGTATATAGTGTATTAGTAGGGATTCACTCTTGCCTTGAAGACATTCAAATTATAATCGAGCGGGAAGACCGCAGCAGGCAGATTGTGGTTGTTTTGCACTTGAACCCAGGTGTTTGCTGTGTTGTAAGTACCTGTAGTGCTTAGCTTACTGACTCTGAACAAACTATACACAGACAGAGTTACTTTCGCATTTATAATATTAGTAGGGATTAGTAGGGAAGTAGGGATTCTAATAATTGTTATCACTGCTCCATAATTGTTCTCCTGTGTGTGTGTCTCCTGTTGAATAATAATATTCAGTCAATAGATAATATTTACCTCCAGCAGCGAGCCATATCCAGCCTGGTGCTGTCACTAAGTGTGTTGATGCGTCGCTCGCCTATGAAAACGAAATATAAACATATATTAAATGGAGAAACAAGGTTACCGACATAGCTCGAAGAATCGCCAAACTTAAGTGGCAATGGGCAAGGCACATTGCACGCAGAACAAATGGTCAATGGGGACGAAGGTTTTGGAATGGCGACCGCGTACCGGAAGATCCAGCGGAAGGCCTCCAAAAAGGTGGACCGATGACCTGCACCCCTAGCCAAGTTGCTAATCTGCAATAGTTAACGCTAGTAGAAAGCTTCAAATGTACGGAATGACGTCATCTCAACGCTGTCATGTGGTCAGAAATAAAGAATTGGCGGCAAGGTCAACTTGAAGCGTTCGACGCAAGCGAAACGGTTGTCACTTGGCTAGGGGGGCTGTGCGCTCAGTGTAAGTTGTTTTTACGTTAACGTAATTGAAACGTTTGCCACATTTGGGTCTCTGATTGGTAAAGAGCTAATTGGAGCGGGCCAATCGGAGCGCTTGTGAGTTGTTTTTACATGAACGCGATTGAAACGTTTACCGCGTTTGGCTGTCTGATTGGTTAACAACTTCTAACTTTTTTATGCTCGAGAACTTTTACTTTGAACGTTATTTAGTGGGTAGCCAACCTGATTTTCTGGGAAAACGCACTCTATAGAGAAATGTCTGACCAAAGAAAGAACAGTATGGTCACCATACCGACTTGTACGGTGAGCGGAACATTGGAGAAGGCGGTTTTGAGATGAGCGTAATTTCTATTTTTATTTATTTTCTGAAATTATCATTAGAAATGAACAATAAAAATTATCATTAGAAATTATCATGAGACCACTATAATCACCTGATGGAAAGCGTTAATGTGGTCGACAATAGAGCACGCTTACCAAAAAGAAATCTATTCACTCTTGACTTAAAGATCCCTAAGTTGTAGGCTTGTAGCTATCAGGAAATCTATAAGGTATTTATTGTTGGTGGCGTGAATTTTTTTATGATTTTTCCTAACAGACTTCGTTGTAAGAACAAAGTTTAAATAGTTTAAATAAATAGAAACTCAAACTATTAAAAAAAAACTTTAGTAGCATTTGTTGTGTTGTTTGTATGTTAATTTTATGCAAACGTATACAGGGTGTAAGGGTTAGCCTTCCACAAACTTAAATGAAACTGAACAACCTTCAACAAGACTTTTTTCTGGAAACGAAAAAAATTGGGCTTAACAAACAAAATTGTAACCTTGATTTGGCAGCTTGTATGGAGAGGCCGATTTTGTTATTCGTTTCCTGAAAAAAACTCTTATGGAAAGTTGTTCAGTTTTGTCTACAGAGCAAGCCCTTAACCTTTTGAACGCCAATCACTTGTAAACAAGTTCGAGATTTTCGTGCCCTCAGCGCCACTACTTGATTAGAAGTAATAATAGTATAAAATGAATTTACGACTTTTACAAGACCTTTTATTTTCTATTTATGGAAAATTGCCCTATTATAAGCCATATTTTTAACTTTTTCACACATAATAAGTTCTTGTTTGTTTTATATTCAATAGAAACATTTGTTAGTTAGTTTAACATAGAGACAATTTGTTGCGTGGCGCTGGAGGACACATCGCGTATAATATAGATGGGCGTCGAAAAGGTTAAAGTTCGTGGAGGGCTGCCCCTTACACCCTGTATGAATTTAAGTTCTAATAACTCCTTACCAAGTCCCCCACTTGTAAGCTGAGCTCGACATTGTCCCGCGCTGTATGCGCGCGCACGCAGCGCCATCTCGGAGCGCTTGCTGTAGGCTCATCTTCAGTAGCTGTCAAGGAGCATTGTATTTATGTATAACTAGCTATTGCCCGCGGCTTCACCCGCGTACATAATCCCAGGATAAAAAGTATCCTATGTGTTATTCTGTGATATGGTCTACTCGTGTACCAAGTTTCATTGAGATCCGTTCAGTAGTTTTTGCGTGAAAGAGTAACAAACATCCATATATCCATCCATACATACAAACTTTCGCATTTATAATATTAGTAGGATATGTTTTTTGGATCAGTCGCTACTCATCATCATCATCATCTTCCTGCCCTTGTCCCGTTTTATTTGGGGTCGGCGCAACACGTTTTTTTCTTCCATTCTGTTCTGTCACTCGTCACGCTATCACTAACTCCCTTTTCTTTCATATCACTTCTCACACAATCCATCCATCTTTTCTTTGGCCTCCCTCTCCCCCGCTGTCCATCCACATGTAAACTCATAACTTTTTTAGCAACATGCGTTTCGTCCCTCCTTTTCACATGACCATACCAAGACAAACGATTTCCTTTCAACTTTTCAATCACTGGCGCCACTTTCAAACTTCCCCTAATATACTCATTTCTCACTTTATCCATTCTTGTCACACCACACATCCATCTTAACATTCTCATCTCTGCTACATGTAATCTTTTTCCATCCATCTTTTTCACAGCCCAACATTCTGATCCATACAGTACGACAGGCCTTATCACGGACTTGTAGATTTTACCCTTTAACTTGAGGGGCATCCGTGGGTCACAAATGGTTCCCGTGACCTGTCGCCATTTCATCCATCCTGCGTTGATCCGATGTGTTACGTCCCGGTCTACCTCACCATCCCCTTGGACGAGCGACCCTAGGTACCTAAAGTCGGAACAGATCGGTATGGGCGTTCCGGCGAGAGATAAAGGCACAGGATTGGAGAGACCGCCGAAATCGCAGAACAAGTACTCTGTTTTGGTTCTGCTCAATTTCAGGCCAACACTCTCCAGTCTGTGCCCCCACACCTCCAATCTGTTCTGGACCTCTAGGCCACTCTCGGCAACCACACACCCCGCAGCGTAGCGCGTGAATGCATGTCTAACCGTTGCTTGTAAGTATCTCCGTTTGTATAGAAAACACGCACAGTCCAACACACCAAAAATGCATCCACGCGCGGAGCAACACGCGCGTGCGGGGCGGGACGAGAGGGTGGCGATGGCGGACTGAGAAGAGTAGAGCCGTGCGGGATTTGTAAGAAACTAGCCCGCGGCTTCGCCCGCGTACATAAAAATAGCCTTTGTCACTTAGAAATAAAGCAGCTTTCTATAGGTGAAAAATTTTAGCAATCGGACCAGTACTTCCAGAGATTACATCCTACATACAAACATTACCTCTTTATAACAAAATGGTTATCAATTTTTTTTTATCACAACAGCTATCACATAACGCCGTCTAGTCCCAAGCTAAGCAGAGTATAACACACTTATATGATTCTAAATACATACTTATAGATAAATTATACCCAGACACAGAGCAAATGATTGTGCTCATCACATAAACATTTGTCCTGGGTGGGCATCGAAACACACGACCTCCGGCATAGCAGTCAGGGCCACTAAACACTACACCAACAGGCCATACTGGCTGACTATAGCCTGTACTGGGAATTTTTTTTCATATACCGCACCAGCAGATTTCTTGGTATCCTCCAAATTGCTGTTGGGCTCAGCCTCTAGCACTTCGGTGGGATCGGTGACTTCCTTGTTGGCAGTGGAGGCGTCGATGACTTCCACATAGGAGTCGGGAACCCAGCCGGTTCGACCTGAGAAGAGTTATTAGTGTTGTGTTGGTCTTCAAGATTGATTTATTAATTGTAAGACATATGTACATTATAAGATCTTATTTAACACTAGCGACCCGTCCCGGCTTTGCATGGACAATAAATATAGCCTATGTTACTCAGAGTTAATGTAGCTTTCCAATGGTGAAAGAATTTTGGAAATCGGCACAGTATTTTTTGAGTTTATTCATTATAAACTAGCTTTGCCCGCGCGGCTTCGCTCCCGCTCTTCCCTACTCCACCCTACTATACCCAACTCTACCCTACACTACCCTATTTTTTTTTCCATAAGAACCTTCTCCTCACAATAACAATCACAACAAAAAAAAAAATCAGCCAAATCGGTCAAGCCGTTTTCATGCCAAGTCGTGACAACGGAAAACGGGGGTGATTTTTATATATATAGATAATATGTATAGATAGATATACACACAAATATACAAATTTTCCCTCTTTATAATATTAATGTATATATTGAGGGCGCTATGCTTTGCCTCTAGGGCGTACAAAGTAAACAAGAATTTAATACATATTTATATACCACATAGAATTAAATAATTTTGATCATTTATCATATTATGAATTTGTAATCACGTTGAACATTGTCGATTAGATAATATTTAAATAAATTATGTGTAGTGTGTGTGGTGTAAATAATGATATAAGTGTGTAATGTTAGTGAATACCGTCGAGGCGGTATTTAGGCCCGAGCCATGGCGAGGGTCTTAAGAGAGCCGAGAACGGTAATCATTAATTGCTCACGTGTATCATATGACGTTTTTCAATGCACTTGTGAAGAAAATAACTGTACTTAAAACAAATAAACTTTTGTGGAAGTAAACATCTGTTTTCATACGCGCGCCCATTTTTTTTCCTTTTCCTCGTGGGAGATGACCTGCACCCATCCCGATACGATAGTGTAATAAAATTATGGCGGGGGAGAGGTTGAACGAAAAGGTTTTAACTACATTATAGCACTAGTGCGTAATGGTAATCAAAATGTCACAGTTTGGTAACAAGTGCCATTACATACCTAAGTGCAGTGCAATAAGAGTCACTTTATGAGCAAGTGTGTGGAAAAGTAATATGAAGTCAAGTATAATGATATGGTTTACCTCTAGCCGTTAGCCAGACCCAGCCGCTGGGTTTTTTAAACCCTGGAGGTGTTGGAGCTTCGCAAACCTATAAATCAGAAAAAATAACCACTGAAATAAATAAAATTTAAGTATTTGTTTGTATTTTCAAAATAATAGCTCAAAAATCATCATCATCATCATCAGCCTTTTTTACAATCTTTTATTTACAGTGCGTTTCACTTAAGACGTTCCTTTGGCGTAATGTTGGCTCCCCTGTCTGTCTACACAAAAAAGAAGGGAAAAAGGAAAGAGTTGCCTACTCTACCAAAATTGTTCCCCGAAATGCGAAACGAAATCGATTTTAACGGTAGTTGCAATACTTTTTGGAGAATTATGAGAGGAATGGGATTTTATTTAAAAGTAGGTCTAAAAGGAAGTTGTTTATAGAGCAGTACGATATTGTGACGTGGCGTTTTTGGTATTTGAAAGAATTGTAGGACATTCGGAATGGAGCCCAGCGTCCTATACTTTATTCAAAAATAATTTAAAAAAAAACGCGACTGTTAAAAGTAACGAAGTATCAGTTAATCTCCCTAATATTAAGTAATTTCATTGCTAAAAATATTGCAACATAGTTTTTCCGTATTGCCAACATTACGGCAAAGGAACTTCTTAAGTGAAACGCACTGTAGCTTCACCTGTCTCAATGTTTGTCTGTCATCAAATCTTGTAAATTAAATTTGACCCACTTTCCGGTTACTGATTGAGCTGAAATTTTGCATGCATATGTAAATCAGATGACAATGCAAAATTATTATGATATAGACCTGATCTGATGATGGAACCGGAAGGTGGCTATAGGAACTTGGTAGTTAAACGACACAACCCCATCGAGTTGCTTGTAGCAATGTGTGTATATTTTCAAGACGAAAGTCTATGACCAGTGCGTGTTGCCAGTGATGATATATGGTTCTGAAACGTGGTCACTCACAATGGGCCTCATCAGAAGGCTCAAAGTCACCCAAAGGGCAATGGAAAGGACTATGCTAGGACTTTCCTTGCGTGATCAAATCAGAAATGAAGATATCTGCAGGAGAACCAAGATTGCCGACATAGCACAAAGAATCGCCAAACTTAAATGGCAATGGGCAGGGCACATTGCTCGCAGAACAGATGGCCGTTGGGGCCGCAAGTTTCTGGAATAGCAACCGCGTACCGGAAGACGTAGCGTTGGAAGGCCTCTTACAAGGTGGACCGATGACCTGGTGAAGGTTGCAGGAATTCGATGGATGCGAGACGCGCAGCATCGTTCATTGTGGCGACACTTGGGGGAGGCCTATGCCCAGCAGTGGACATCTATCGGCTGATATGATGATGATGATGTGTATCTTCTAGTACTAAACAACTCCTTACCACGTCTCCCAGCTGTAAGCTGAGCTCGACATAGTACCGCGATTTGAACGCGCGCACGCAGCGCCATCTGCGACCGCTTTTTGTAGGCACATCTTTGGTCGCTGTGAAAGAGCATTATATATGAAAAAAATCGGCCTCGCCACACTTTGTATGGTGAGGCTTATCTTTTTTTTTGTTTCATGAAAAAAAAAATACGTTGTTCAGTTCATCTACTGAGCAAGCCCTTAAAGTTTGCGGAGGGCTGTCCCTTACACTTTGTATAACTATCTATTAAAATATGTTTTTTTTGATCTGCCGCAACTCTTATTGATATCCACATTCGGCATGGCATTCATCATTGGCTGACAATGATTAACTGGCCAATACTGGCTGACATTGGCCAACACTGGCCAATACTGGCTGACATTGGCTAACACTGGCCAATACTGGCTGACATTGGCCAACACTGGCCAATACTGGCCAATACTGGCTGACGATGGTCAATACTGGCTGACGATGGTCAATAGTGGCTGACGATGGTCAATAGTGGCAGGGCATATTTGCCAAAAATGGCTCACAAAGATCAACAATGGCTGACAACAGTTGGAACTGGCACCGCCTGCTGTGGTCAGCTTTCCTTTCATATTTTTGTGTAACTCACCAACAGAGCTCTCAACTCCTAAATCTTTATCGAGTTCAGTCTTGGCTTCTTGCACGGGGTCGCTGACCTCTGCGGAGGCGGGGGCGTTGATGGCTTCCACGTGAGATTCAGGAAACCAGCCACATCGACCTGAGAAGTAAACGATTATTATTATTCCAATGCCCAAAGCCTTGAGCATCGCCGCCGATTTGCTAGTCTGTTGGTTTACATTTCGGGGAGTGTGCACTGGAATTGCACAATCTAATTCCATCAAGTCCGTTCCATCATCGGACCACAAGACGTACGGCGTTGCGTCACCGGTACATGGTTGACATCCCACCCATACGCACAAAGCGTTTTTGGAACACGTTTATTGTGCGTACAGCCAAGGAGTGGATTTCCCTGCCGGAGTCTGTGTTTCCTGATAGCTACAATTTGGGAGACTTTAAGTCAAGAGTGAATAGGTTACTTCTAGGCAAGCGTGCTCCATCGTCGACCATATCATCACTTTCCATCAAGTGAGATAATGATTAAACGCGAGCCAATCAACAATAAAAAAAAAAGTTAACTTATCTCAGAACCCTGAGGTTCGGGCCCTTTGGAAGGCGTACGAGGAGCCTAAACCAACTCGCAGAGCCCTTTTAGATGCTTTTAATGATGGATTGTGGTACCAACCGGTGATTATCCTTGTACGCGCCATACAAGTGCATCCATATTATCACAAAGGAAGAAAAACATTTTATTTGCGGGAAATGACGCCATTTTAGAACTAACTTATAAATCATAAATATTATATACGAAAAATCGACTTCAAAAAGAACAAAATAACTTTAATTTCGGAAGTCGGTGTTTCTATAATAGATACCTAATCTTGTCTCTTCGTTATTTAACACCGACTTCCAAAATTAAAGTTATTTTGTTCTTTTTGAAGTCGGTTTAATTTTTTTTGTAAAAAGTAAGCTCTTTGTCTACGCAAAACGGTTGAAATTGCAGTGACGACACACTAAATGAGAGCAGTGGTGGCCGAGTGGTAATGGCTCCGACTTACGAGTTGTAACATTTCATTTAAACAAGCTTTTATAGCTCGGTATACCTATACCTATAATTAATACAAGGAAACTCCTAGCATAGTCCTTTCCAGTGCCCTTTGGGTGACTTTAAGCCTTCTGATGAGGCCCATTGTGAGTGACCACGTTTCAGAACCATATATCATCACTGGCAACACGCACTGGTCATAGACTTTCGTCTTGAAAAGATACACACATTGCTAAAAGCAACTCGATGGGGTTGTGTCGTTTAACTACCAAGTTCCTATGGCCACCTTCCGGTTCCATCATCAGATCAGGTCTATGTCATAATAATTTTGATTTGTTATCTGATTTACGCATGCATGCAAAATTTCAGCTCAATCGGTAACTGGGAAGTGGGTCGAATTTAATTTACAAGATTTGATGACAGACAAACATCGGGACAGGTGAAACTAAATAAAAGCTTGTAAAATACTGATGTAACTTACCATGAGCTGCGAGCCATATCCAGTCCGGTTGTACAACTGGTTCAAGATTGGGTGCATCGCTTGCCTGCACAATTAGAAAATGGTCATCAAGATTTGTTTGTTCATGTATTTTGACTATTTGGGTAATCACAGAAACGAGTGGATTGATTTTGACGGGACTTTCAGGAGCCAAGAGTTTTTTTTTTTCGGTGGGCAAAATCATCCAATTTGTTGTCATTGGATGATTTTGCCCAAACGGAATCCCGGCGGCGGCGGCGTGGGCGCCGTTGCCTGATGCGGTCGGCCTCCTCCTTTGCTAGCATTACTGCTTCGCAGAAGGAGGCGACCGCCTGCCACTCCTCCTCGCTCCGGACCATGGCCTGAACCAAGGCCCGGCGCGAGAGGTCTCCGCCGCCGATCGCCAACAGCTGATGTTAGAATGAGAACATTCTTTCTATCTTTTAGTACTAAGCAACTCCTTACCAAGTCTCCAGGTTGTAAGCTGAGTTCGACATCGGAACGCGCTGTGTGCGCGCGCACGCAGCGCCATCTGGGTGCGCCGATTATGAACAGACCTTCGGTGTCTGTAAATAAGCAATAACGTATTTGTAATCTATATATATAAATACTAGCTTTTGCCCGCGGCTTCACCCGCGTACATAATCCCAGGATAAAAAGTATCCTATGTGTTATTCTGGAATATGGTCTACTCGTGTACCAAGTTTCATCGAGATCCGTTCAGTGGTTTTTGCGTGAAAGAGTAACAAACATCCATACATCGATCCATACATACAAACTTTCGCATTTATAATATTAGTAGGATCAATGCCACTTTTCGTTGTTATTTTATAACTCAAGAACGGGCTCACCTATCCAAACCAAATTTTTAGGCTTTGTTCGGACTATTTAGTAGATGGTTTATGTGAAGTTTGGTAGGGTAGAGTAGGGTATAGTAGGGTAGAGTAGAGTAGTGTAGAGTAGTGTAGGGTAGAGTAGGGTAGAGTAGGGTATAGTAGGGTAGAGTAGTGTAGAGTAGGGTAGAGTAGGGTATAGTAGGGTAGAGTAGGGTATAGTAGGGTAGAGTAGTGTAGACTAGGGTAGAGTAGTGTAGAGTAGGGTAGAGTAGGGTATAGTAGGGTAGAGTACAGTAGGGTAGAGTAGAGTAATGTAGAGTAGTGTAGGGTAGAGTAGGGTAGAGTAGGGTAGAGTAGGGTAGAGTAGAGTAGAGTAGTGTAAAGTAGTGTAGGGTAGAGTAGGGTAGAGTAGGGTAGAGTAGGGTAGAGTAGGGTATAGTAGGGTAGAGTAGTGTAAAGTAGGGTAGAGTAGGGCCGAGTAGGGTAGAGTAGGGTATAGTAGGGTAGAGTAGGGTACAGTAGGGTAGAGTAGGGAAGAGCGGGAGCGAAACCGCGGGCAAAAGCTAGTATTTTATATACGGAAGTAAATTTGATTGTTTAGGTGGTTATCGTGCTGCCACGCACCGCGCAGCGTGGAATAACATTGATATCACAACTTTTTACGATATAAGAACAGTTGGATGCCTTGGTTTTTCTACAAGTTAAGTTTTTGATGGCAACTACTATTTCTCTGTTCTATCTCACCTGCGCCGGTCCAGGCGCTCTCAGCGGGCGCGGAGCTCCTCGTGAGGTACTCCTCCCGCTTCTCCTCGTACAGCTTCCACACTCGGGAGAATTTCTCGTCAAGTTCGGTGACAGTGTTGCTCAGTTCTGTTAGCTGGGTCCTGTTGGTTACTTGATCCTGTTTCTTTATTTCGATGAGAGCTTTGGCGGCATCGACCTGATGAAATAATTATGAACCTAAGTTTTTTGTTAACCTAGAGACCTAAACGCAGGTTTCTGTAAACCTAGTAGAAGCAACTTGCTATAGACAGTAATGGCAGTATTAATACACCATCAATAGGTGCATAAACACAGAAAAGATGAAAGAGGTTTGAAAAGAAATACTTTCCAATTTGTACAATCGCCGCTTGTCTCCCACCCTTTAACTCCACTAGAGGCAATAAACCAATACGAACGCGCGTTACGCAACTAACAGACCATGCACTTAGGTAGCATATTGGCTATTGGTAGTTGAACTATGAGCAATGCCCTACTTTGTGGCACGCCCACCCCGCCCACAAGGCCATTCTAACCAGCCCCCCTAGCCAAGTTACAACCGTTTCGCTTGCATCGAACGCTTAGAGTTGACCTTGCAGTCAATTCTTTTGTTCTGACCACGTGACTGAGCGTTGAGACGACGTCGTTCCTGTACATTTGATGCTTTCTACAAGCGTTATCTATTGCAGATTAGCAACTTGGCTAGGGGTACTGAGCCAAGCGGCGACACTCGTTTTAATGCAAATCGGAAAGTATTTCCTTTCTAACCTCTTTTATCTTTTCTGTGGTTGACATGGCAGTCAGTCAGTTTCTCCAGCTAGTCTAGCTTCGGTCAGCGGCTATATCCGCGCGAAAAACTCTCCACATAAAAATTGTAGACCCGTTTTATCCCCTAAGGAATTTTGGGAAACCCTCTCTTAGTGCTCGCTTACATCAATAAAAAACTTTTTACAAAAAAAAATTAAACCGACTTCAAAAAGCACAAAATAATTTTAATTTCGGAAGTCGGTGTTTCTATAAGAGATACCTGATATTGTCTCTTCGTTATTTAACACCGACTTCCGAAATTAAAGTTATTTTGTGCTTTTTGAAGTCGGTTTAATTTTTTTTTGTAAAAAGTTTTTTATTTTTCACTTTTTAGTTACGGTAGCACCACTAAAAAGTGAAGTTAACTGAAGTGAAGAACCAATTTTTTTGTATGCATGTTCACCGATATTTCGGTCAATTGTGGACCGATTTTGAAATTTTTTTCTTTGATTCAAAAGTTATGCTTCCAAGTTGGTCCCATAGAAATATTGTTATGATCTGATCATGAACTTCGAAGATATGGAACAGAACTCCTCATAGAATCATAGCAGAATTGTCGTAACAAGTAAAATTGGTTTGTTTATACGTGTAGTCGATGACTAACTCAAAGAAAAGGGGGAGGGGAAAGGGGGAGTGGGTAAATTCATGTAATATAAACGTATTTGGGATTATAAGAATCGTTATGAGATGCACTCTGGCTATAAGGTAATTTCTGTTTAGCTGAAGGGTAGGTACTTTTTAGTGGTGCTACCATAACTAAAAAGTGAAAAATAAAAAACTTTTTACAAAAAAAATTAAACCGACTTCAAAAAGTACAAAATAACTTTAATTTCGGAAGTCGGTGTTAAATAACGAAGAAAAAAGATTAGGTATCTATTATAGAAACACCGACTTCCGAAATTAAAGTTATTTTGTACTTTTTGAAGTCGGTTTAATTTTTTTTGTAAAAAGTTTTTTTATACAACGTGTAACGTTAAATGCGCAAAACTTCAGACACCCCAAATGATTTTTAATTCGATTGACCCAATTATGTGAGAAAAAAAAAACATAAAAAAAGAATTAAAGGTTTTATGAGCAGTTTTAGTTTGTTTAAAATTCATATCTGCATTGAAATAAGAACTTTTTTTTATTATCCCGTGCATGAGAAAATTTGATTGGATTACAACTATTTGTGTTTGTTTACCTATTACAGCGATTACAGCGGGTTTGCGCACGTGATGGCTTGACCTATTCATAAATAGACAGGTCGAAGTTTTTAATGAAAATATTTTTGAAAAATGTAATCTACATTAAAAATTGGTTTAATTGATTCTGCTCGTTATTCTGAACAAACTAATTTCAGATTTTGCGCATTTAACGTTACACCTTGTATACATATATATAGATAGTTTACCTTCTCTCGCAGTTGCTTCAGAGTAGCTTCCATTGTGTTCAGTACGCCATCGTCAGCGGCGCTTTCGAAGATGTCAGTCTGGTCCAATAACAGAAAGTATATTAAACATAAATTGATCTAAACAAATACAGGGTTAAAATAATCCCCCTTTGGTTAAAATCCTAGGTTTTAGGTTGTCTTTAGTTGTACGCAGAATTAATGTGTTCACAAAACGTTTTGTGCTTGTAGGTGGGATGTCCACCATGTACCGGTAGCGTATCGCTGTACTTCTGGTGGTCCGATGAACCTAATTCCGCACACACCCCGAAATGCAACCGATAGAAAACTGACAGGCTAGCAACTCGGCGTCAATGCTCCAGTCTTTGAAGCCTCGACTCGACGAGTGCATCAAGCTTGTATCATATAGCTCTCCACAACGGCTTTTCTTTTAGCCCGCGGTGTATGGGCTGGTCTCCACCCCTAAGCGGCCTATTAGAAAATTCTGGACTGGACAGTAGGCCTAAGTGTTCAATGACATTAGATATTTGCTGCTCAGTGATGTGTGTCTGCTCACTTTCATGTGATTTTGGTACATCAATATCGCTCTCTTAAAAAAACTAAAATAGTACTTTGTTACCCTAGGGGTGAAAGTAACTTATTTAGACCCGAGGAGCTGGCGTGCGAGCGTAGCGAGGTCCGCGCTGTAATTGACTGGCTGTATAGAAAGTTGGAACACGGTTCAATACAATAGAAATTATTGATGTGTTTTGTGTGTATGAGTGAAGTATTAGTTTTTTTTTTTATAATTTGACAGCTGTCAGTTGAAAGTAAAACTCCTTAGTAGAAATGAATAGTATTACTTTCAACCGCAGGGTATATAAAATCTTTGCTTTCAACCCGCTTCTCAGGCAGCTTCAAACCTACTTTCAAAGTATGAGTAATGAAAAAAATAATATACCTACTGTCAGCAGCAGGTTATATTGATGATGACTTCTCCCACTCTTGGGCGGAGCGGCGTGAGGAAGTCCGTTCCCTCATACGTGCGGTCGCCTCCTTCGCTAGCATTACTGCTTCACCGAAGGAGGCGACTGCTCGTGTCCTCCGGGCGATCAACACAATAAAATTGTGACACCGGGGACCCCGATGTACAGCTTACACAATACTTAGATGGCGCCTTACACACTTACATTTACAGCTTCAAGGGATTGCAGACCTGAGTATATGGTTTTAACTTTAACTTGATACCTCCATGCGTTCCCGCGATAAAGGGTCTCAACAGCAGGGGCGAAGCTACCACCGTATCAGCCGTATCAATGATACGGGGCCCCCGAGCTACAGGGGCCCCGATATATGCCTAAATTCGTAATATGTTATCCACAATCTTAAATTCTTATATTAATAAAAGGCTAGTAGTGAATTTATAATGACTATATGATACTCTGTAAAGAGTTTTTAGCCTTTTAGAATAACATATAAGACGACAATAAAAACTCAACCTGTTTTAGTCGGTAGGTTACCTTCTGAAAGATCCTTTCAAAAGTATTTGATATGGGGCCCCATTAGGACCAGCTACGCCACTGCTCAACAGACAGATATACTGACAACAGAAGGATTCTATAAGGTTCCGTTTATTTCCTTTTGAGGTACGGAAGTCTAAAAGTTGACCCCTATTACTCCTGGTCACCTAGGTAGCGTAGGGTAGGTAGCGTAGGGTAGGTAGCGTAGGGTAGGTAGCGTGGGGTAGGTAGCGTGGGGTAGGTAGCGTAGGGTAAGTAGCGTAGGGTAGGTAGCGTAAAGTAGGTAGCGTAGGGTAGGTAGCGTCGGGTAGATAACGTGGGGTAGGTAGCGTGGGGTAGGTAGCGTGGGGTAGGTAGCGTGGGGTAGGTAGCGTAGGGTAAGTAGCGTAGGTAGCGTAGGGTAGGTAGCGTAGGGTAGGTAGCGTAGGGTAGGTAGCGTAGGGTAGGTAGCGTAGGGTAGGTAGCGTGGGGTAGGTAGCGTGGGGTAGGTAGCGTGGGGTAGGTAGCGTGGGGTAGGTAGCGTGGGGTAGGTAGCGTAGGGTAGGTAGCGTAGGGTAGGTAGCGTAGGGTAGGTAGCGTAGGGTAGGTAGCGTAGGGTAGGTAGCGTAGGGTATGTAGCGTGGGGTAGGTAGCGTGGGGTAGGTAGCGTGGGGTAGGTAGCGTGGGGTAGGTAGCGTGGGGTAGGTAGCGTGGGGTAGGTAGCGTGGGGTAGGTAGCGTGGGGTAGGTAGCGTGGGGTAGGTAGCGTGGGGTAGGTAGCGTGGGGTAGGTAGCGTGGGGTAGGTAGCGTGGGGTAGGTAGCGTGGGGTAGGTAGCGTGGGGTAGGTAGCGTAGGGTAGGTAGCGTGGAGTAGGATATGGTAGAGTTGGGTAGAATATAATAGTCAATCGATGGGAGCGAAGCCGCGAGCAAACACTAGTATAAATCAAAACCAAATAGCTCAAACACGATAGTGAGTTCCTATAGCTAGCTTTCGTTTCCATCATCAGATCAGCTCTATCATAATAATTTTGCATTGTCATCTGATATACACATACGTGCAAAATTTCAGCTCAATCGGTACCCGGAAAGTAGATCAACATTTGCAAAATTTGATTACAGACAAACGAACATCGGGACAGGTGAATCTAAATAAAAGCTTGTAAAAACCCGACCTTGAAAAATAACTAAAAAGTCAAATCTATGAAGTAAAATAAATTCTCCTAACTGCATCAGATTGCAGTGACCATATTGCAAAATTTTCAGTTGTTTTATGTGATCGGGTTTTTACCAAACTGTCAACTGTTTTGTACATTTCTCATCTTACATGCGGCAGGCACACAACGGCCTTCTAGGTAAAGTTTATAATATAACTAGCTGCGACTAGCGGCTTCGCCCGTGTGAATAAAAGTATCCTGTGCTATTCTAGGACATGATCTACCCGTGTACCAAAGTTTCATCGAAATTCGTAAAGCCGTTCGGGCGTGAAGTTTGTGTTAGTGAGGTTTTCATACGCAGCGAAAACTGAGAACTACATTAGACCGACGCACACATGCGGGCCAGAGTTATACTATCAAAGACATTTCCGCCTGGCCACCGTTAAGTTTATTTTTGCTTGCACTCGAAACGAAATTTTCAAAGGGTTGGTGGCACGCCGCAGGATTCAAGCAATTTTTTTTAAGTGATCCGGCAGATTTGACCGCGATGGTATATAGCGTCGAATGGCGTGGATCTAATGTAGCTCTACAAGTCTGGAGGCAAGTCAAGTATGGAGACCGACGCCACAAAATAGATAGGTACAGAAGTCAATCTACATAAAAAGCGCGCTCGAGTAACGCACACATAGACACCGCTCATGACACGATATCTCGGTTACGATATTTGTAAAACACTAACAACCTTGCAGGACCGCGCTATCATCATAAACAACATTTGATCTATGACTTTTTACAAAAACAAACTATACCAAAAACAAACTTTCAAGATTTCTTTGTTCCATCTATAAACACACCCGCCGCCCGATCCCCGCTACCCTCCACTATTGTACTATCGCTTGCTTCGCATAGACTTCGTAATATTTAGAATGTTCAATTTAAATATATATTTTTTTTATAAAAATCTGATGAATTAAGATATGATACATTTTTAAAAGTCATGGAACAAAAGTTGTTTATGATGTTAGTAACATTGTCCTGAGAGGTTGCCAGTGTTTTAATTAGTGTCATAATTGTCGTTTTTGAAGCTACCAGTTGTTTCAAAGAGGTGAGTAGGTATTTGCTTGTATTTCGATAGTTCGTTTTAACGTAACACAGATCATTTAATTAGGTAGGTAAGCTAACCTCGGCGGCACTAGGCCCCGCGCCCGAGAACGCGAACATGACTTTGTGTCCATGAAATATTTTAATAATTTACATAAGAATTTTATCGCCAATGCCGGGCGCGCTCGGACAGGCCGGCGCTAACCTAACGTTAGTATAAAAATTGAAGTACATACATGAGATTGACTTCTGTACCTATCTATTTCGTGCCGACGCGCCCAAGCGTACGAGGCCCACGTAGGCCCAATGTAGTTTTTCAAGCGTTACGGTCCGAAAGATTCCCAGGTTAGTAAAAATAAAACAAAAGAATATTGGTAATAACATTTATTCCTACTAACTCAGCTACATGATTACAGACGATTATTTTTTAATTAAAAACTAATGAATAACATTGTTTTAAAGTTTATTTCGAGATGGCAACACTGGCTATATGATACTTTTCTAGTTTAGTTGAATAAAGCGATTTTCTGTATTTCTACAATAGTTTTAATGCAAGATTTTCAGTAGACAATTTATTAATTTGTGAAAAAGTTTAATTCCTACTACGGAAAATTACGATTGATGTTTAAATATATTTAATAGACTAGCTTTAGCCACTGACTTCGCCCCCGTCTAAAGTAGAAAATATATAGTATATCCCACCAAAAACATTTCATGTAAAATATTGCCAAGACGACCCCATAAGGTTTGCCCTGTGAAAAGATCTCATGTAGAGCCAAGCTTGTGAATCTACACGGCCTAACTCTACCGACCCTAACTTCACAAATTCTACATATCTGTAAAAATGTACGGCTTCGCCGTTTCGCTACCGTCGTGGAGGTGACGCGAATATTTAGTTTTTGAAGTAAGCAACGAAACAGCTCTTGCGCTTCGCTTGGCTCGTCTTGGCGGGGGCCCTGCGGTGCCCCCAGATGTCATTCGATGACCTGGTGAGGGACACGGGAATCCGATGGATGCGCGACGCACAGGACCGGTCGTATGGCAACATTTGGGGGAGGCCTATGTCCAATAGCGGACGACTATCGGCTGAAATGATGATGATGGTAGAGTTCTACTGGAGAAGGAATTTTTAAAATCGGTCCAGTTGTTTTTGAGTTAATTCGATATAAGCAAAAAAAAACCGGTTAAGTGCGAGTCGGATTCGCGCGCGAAGAGTTCCGTATCGTCCAAAACAAAAATAGGAAAAAAAAACACGTTTGTTGTATGGAAACCCCACTAGAACAATTATTTTTTTCTGTTTTTTATGCTTAGCGGCAACAGAAATACATCATTGTCGAAAAATTTAATTATCTAGCTATTACGGTTCATGAGATACAACCTGGTTACAGACATGTACAAAAGGAACTATTATTAAGGCGCTCCACATTCACTCCGTATTTTTCTGAGCGCTAGCCGATTTGCGCGGATTTGTTTTATTTTTTACGGTATGCACTATGTTTGTCGTAACTCTTTTTCTTTCTTTCTTTTCACGTTTTAGTAATAAACTCTGGAACCCTAAAAATGTTGAATTCAGCGCCATCTAACCAGAAAATAACCACACTAAAGCCCATAGCTTATATAAATATTTCTTTGTAACCACAACTATTTTATGATGTAACGCCCGCGTTATTGATTTTAATAGTACACATACAATGTCACCCGGAAAATGATTAAGAATAGATTGACACCTCATTCATCAAAATAGCTTCAGTAGTTTAGGAGTTACGGTGGAACGTACAAACAATACATGGAATGCTTACATCATAACCCTACCTACTGGTTTTATCGTAGTCGGGTAAAAATCCTATCGATATTAAATGCTTTATAATTTGATTACGTTTATAAAAATAAATACAGTCAATAATTACATTGAATTATGATTTCATTGGTTAACATTTTTGAGTATCGAATAGCATAATCAGAATTTTAATGTTCCCACTGCTGGGACTCAAGCAGAGGAGGCTTGAGTAGGACTAGGAGAGAGAATAGGCCGTAATCCACCACACAGGCCCAGTGCGGGTTGGTGAATGTCACGTGTCTTTGAATTTTTGTTTCTAGGACATGCCGGTTTCCTCACGATGTTTTCCTTCACCGTTTTGAGAGCAGCGGTGATGAAATAAATTACACAAAGTAATGCGCTTGGGATTGAAATCGCGACCTACAACTCATATTTCGGGGCCGTTACCACTCGGCACCACAGATCTCACTTTTTTTTTAATTATTTGAACTAGTGCTTGACTGCGATCCCACCTGATGGTAAGCAGTGATGCAATCGTTGATGGTGAGGCGCACTAGTTTATTGAGATTATTCAGCCTTTTCTGAGTATTGAAGGCTACTGAGCGGTTACACTCGTTTATCTAACACTCGTTCGGGTAAGTTCGTGTCGAGTCGGCCGACCTGACTATGTAAGTCACTGCACCACAAGAGTTTGTGTGAAAATATCAAACCGATTGTTTGCGACCGCTTCGCTTAGCTCATCTCCGCACCGCACCCACGTAAAACTCGGAAAACTGCTTGTTTGACTACTTTATTTTCTATATTTTCAATTCTATACATTATTGTAATATGTTTAATTTTTAATTAATTAATTTTCTTTTAATGGTGCAACTCAAATCTTTTCTATATTATTATTATTTTTTACTAGTTTTTAAGTATTTAATATACGCATACAATGTTTATTGTTTCTTGAATAAATAAATAAATAAATCAATCAAATATTTGGTTTTGCAAGAAAAAAATAATAAAAAGAACCGGTCAAGTGTGAGTAGCATTCGAGCACGAAGGGTTCCGTAGCTAAAAAAATATTAAAAAAAAAACACATTTGTTGTATGTGAACCCCTGCTTGTTTGTTTTAGTAATTGTTGTTACAGCGGCAACAGAAATACTTCATCTGTAACTATAGCGGTTTATGAGATACAGTCTGATGACAGACAGACGGGCGGACAGCGGAATCTTAGTACTAGGGTCCCGCTTTACCGTAACCCTAAAAATATATAATTTCACGAGGGCGAAGCCGCGGCTGCAAGCTAGTTTACAATAAAGATACAGGTGGAGAGAATTTAGAGTGCAATATTCGATACATATTTTTTTCAATTTAGTTACTACAAAATGGTGGTGAAAAAGATATTATATGTGTTTTATGTTTTAAAATCTACTGTTAAGCCAGCTAGATAATACTAAGTCATATTATATAAGTAGCGAAACTTCACAACAAATATCATTAAAAAGAAATATTTTTTCTGAAAACAGCAACAAAATTACTTATTAAACTAACTAACAAATGTTTCTATTGAATATAAAACAAACAAGAACTTATTATGTGTGAAAAAGTTAAAAGACGTGTGGCACTCGGAGACTGCCGCGGTAAAGTTATTGCATAGCATTTTTTATCAACTTATGCAATTATAATTATATATTTATTTTATTTGTGATTGAAGTTGACAGGTTGCCATGACAACCATTTAGTGGGGGGTGTTAGGTTTTTTTCGTTACGGAATTTCTAGATTCGGTCTCCACGCTCAAGGCCCGCGATAGAAGCTATGCAATAGATTAAAAATATGGCTTATAACAGGACAATTTTCTATAAAAACAAAATAAAAGGTCTTGTAAAAGTCGTAAATTTATTTTATACTATTATTACTTCTAATCAAGTAGTGGCGCTGAGGGCACGAACATCTCGAACTTGTATACAAGTGATTGGCGTTCAAAAGGTTAACATAGAAACAATTTGTTGCGTGGCGCTGGAGGACACATCGCGTATTATATAGATGGGCGTCGAAAAGGTTAAGGTGAGGGCACGTAAGCATATTTTGACTGGCCTGTTGGTCTAGTGGTTAGTGACCCTGACTACTATGCCGGAGGTCGTGGGTTCGATTCCCACCCAGGACAAATGTTTGTGTGATGAGCATGATCATTTGTTCTGTGTCTGGGTGTAATTTATCTATAATATGTATGTATTTAGAAATATATAAGTATGTTTATCAGTTGTCTAGTACCCATAACACAAGCTCTGCTTAGCTTGGGACTAGATCGCGTTGTGACAGTTGTGGAATATTATTATATTCGCAAGATGTTGGTAGAATCATCATCGCACTGATTTGTTAGATTTGTTTTTTTTTTTTCACTACAGCTTTGTTTATTTATATGTGTGTATCTAAGTATGTATTTACTATTGTATTTGTTTCTTTATTTATTAAGTTGCACCTGCCATGTCATGTTCCTGCACCACTCTAAGGTCGACTGGCAGATAATGCCTAAGGCATTAAGTCCGCCTTTGTACAATTCTTGTGCATAAAGCGTTAAATAAATAAATAAACCTCCACCTTAGCTTTCTTGATTTTTTTTTTTCGTGTAGTGTGGACCGACTGTAGAGAAGCCGAGTGCGAGTGAACCGAATGTGAGCTCGGTTACGTTCGGTTAACTTAGTGTAGACCTACCTTAATACCGCAATTCATGATTTCCAATAATAGTGCCTAACCGGGGCACTACCACTACTACGGGTGCCTACCTCGCTAACCCGGGGGACTTCCTAACTGTCAATGAATAGAATAAACTTTATTGTTGGTTGTTGTCGTTTGTTGTATATCTTTCGATATAGCCAACCGATTGCGATGAAACAAAACCTAACTAATATATCAAGTTACACACAGTTTTATCTACGTCGATTTCGTACATTTTACATGATGCGCGCCGGGTAAAAACATCTACAGATTTTATTTTGTTATTGTTGATAGGATCGCGCTTGACCGCTACCTCACTTGATAGAAAGCGATGATGCGACAAGCGCGCTTACCTAGAAGTAACCTATTCACTCGTTCCCGGGTTGTAGCCATCAGGAAACAAATACCGGCCCCGAACCGTCCGGTAAGTGTCCGGACCAAGCCCAAGACGTCGACCGTGCGCACTGTTCCCGCGCGCCTCAAGGCGTTGCCAGCAACAGGACCCAGCTGGGTCGAAGCCTACTGGGGCCAGTGTTAGCCGAAAGGAAACTCGAGCCCCGGTATGAAGAGGCTAGAAGGTACGGGGTGGGTTTTTAGTCAGTAAGAGTCTGACACTATCTCCCGCTCCACCCAAGAGTGGGGGTTATCATTAGATGATTTTAGCCCACCGTAAAAAAAAATACCGACAGGGCATTCCACTCTTTAGCCGTACGCACTGTACGCAATAAATGTGTTCCTAAAACGTTTTGTACGTGTATTTAGGGTGACTGGTAATTAGTGACCGATAATTACACGCGTGATTGCACTTATGATTACAGACAACTTTCCCAAAGAAACTTTTTTTATACTCGTTATTTCATCATCATCTTCCTGTCCTTATCCCGTTTTACTTGGGGTCAGCGCAACACGATTTTTTCTTCCATTCTGTCCTGTCATTCGTCAAGCTATCACTAATTCCCTTTTCTTTCATATCACTTTTCACACAATCCATCCATCTTTTCTTTGGCCTCTCTCTCTCCATTCATCCACATGTAAATTCATAACTCTTTTAGCAACATGCGTTCCATCCCTCCTCTTTACATGACCACACCAAGACAAACGATTCCCTTTCAACTTTTCAGCCACTGGCGCCACTTTCAAACTTCCTCTAATATACTCATTTCTCACTTTATCCATTCTCGTCACACCACACATCCATCTCAACATTCTCATCGCCGCTACATGCAATCTTTTTTCATCCGTTTCATACTTGTTATTTAACTTATATTATTTAACCGAAACATGTACAATCTATACAGATTACATACACCGATGAGGCCCCCATCGGCCATCGGCAGTGTAGCCGATGGGTTTGCAAGCGGCGCGGGTGCACTGTCACTATTGTAGGTACTACCTAACCATGAGACAACGGCGTTACGCGGCTAACAGCTGACTCAGGTCGCAGACGCGCGTGCACAAATTTGCGCGAACAGCTGTTTTGTTATTGTGATAAACTAAGAGAGAAAAAGTGTAAAAAAAAAAGTTTCTTTGGGAAAGTTGTTTGTAATCATGAGTACAATCACGTGTATAAGTACCGGTCACTAATTACCAGTCACCCTAAAGATGGAGGGGCCCAGCTGGGTCGAAACCTACTGGGGACAGGGTTGTCCGAAAGGGAGCTCGTACCCCGGTATGAAGGCAAGAAGGAACGGCGCGGGGTTTTTAGTCAGTAAGAGTCTGACACTATCTCTCGCTCCACCCAAGAGCGGGTTTTGTCATAAGATGATTTTCCCCGCCGACAAAAAAAAAAGTCACCCTATAGATTTCCCATGGGTAGTTCGCTGCCCGACCGTCCGGTAACTGTCCGGACCGAGCCCAAAACGTCGACGCGCGCACGATCCCGCGCGCCTCAAGGAGTTGTCAGCAACAGGAGGGGCCCAGCTGGGTCGAAGCCTACTGGGGCCAGGGTGATCCGAAAGGAAACTCGAGCCCTGGTTTGAAGAGGCTAGAAGGAACGAGGTGGGTTTTTAGTCAGTAAGAGTCTGACACTATCTCCCGCTCCCCCCAAGAGCGGGGGTTGTCATTGGATGATTTTTCCCACCGTAAAAAAAACCCTATAGATTTAGTTTCATAGATAATGTCGCTGTATGGTAGTTATGAGGTACAATTTTTTTTACACTTTCAACATTCTGTGTAATTTCGCTACTTAAATATATATTTAGACTTAGTACACATTAAACATTGCTCTCTAAACAAGTAAACATCAAAAACTACTATCGCTAAAACAGTTTTAGCAAGGTGATAATATTTTAGTCGACTAAAACCCAGTTTAGTCGTACTAAACATGATTTAGTCGAACTAAGCAAAGATTAGTGTTACTAAACGAGGTTTAGTTTACTAATTTCGTTACATAGTTGCTTGGGAACAGCCCGGTCATGCCTCGAAGTTCACCTGCAATGAAAAATAAATACATTAGTTCCAACCAATCATTTTACAATTAGACAGTTTCACTTCGATAGATTATAATCTACCGAAAAATAAAGCGTTAAATTGTAAGCGGTTTGGAGGTAAGTGGGACAGAGTGTAAAGTCCCACATACCTCCTTTGAAAAGGGAGGATCCTCCGACCAGACAGGATGTTATGGTCTGGTGGGCGACTGCCCGATAGTTGATGTCGGGCTGTCGTATATGTTCAAATCGCGCGGAGAACTCTGATTGCGCGATGCAGGATTTCGTGTTTTCTTCGTAGTTCTTATGTGGCGTCATAGATGTCGCTACAGCGGTATGTTATGGTTCAAAATCTTTAGCAAGCTTACAATCTCAAATCAAGATAGATTATAATCTAACGGTATTTAAAATTACATGGAGACATTTTTTTTATTGATATAAACTAGCTTGACATAGCTAGCGCTTTGTCAGCAATTTCGTTCGCGAGAATGTTTTTATAGAGACTTGTAACACCCAATAAGCTGTATTTTGAGGGTAGTTTTGAAAAACTACCCTCTACTCACACATGCACTAGTTTCTGACGTTTTATAAGTGCCCATGTAGGCTTATGTGAAATAAAAACTTAACTTTTTTACTTTTAAACTAACAGTCTTATTAATTTTGATTGTTCAAGTTTATTAACCCAAGAAGAAAAATCCTTTATACAATCTTTATATACACCTTAAAGTGTTCTATTGGGGGTAGTTCTAAAAACAAATTTACTTAAGTTACTATTTGTGCTAAAAATCTCTGTTATGTATAATGTATACAACGTGTAACGTTAAACGCGCAAAACCTCAGACACCCCAAATGATTTTTAATTCAATTGATCAAATTATGTGACAAAAAAAAAAACAATGCAATTTTAGTTTGTTTAAAATTCATATCTGCATTGAAATAATAACTTTTATTATCCCGTGTATGAGAAAATTTGATTGGACCACAACTATTTGTGTTTGTTTACCTATATGGGCGAGTTTGCGCACGTGATGGCTTGACCTATTCATAAATAGACAGGTCGACATTTTCAATGATGTTTTTATTGAAAATTTTAACCTATATTAAAAAGTGGTTTAATTGATTCTGCTCGTTATTCTGATCAAACTAATTTCAGGTTTTGCGCATTTAACGTTACACCTTGTATAATGTATATAATGCTCTTATAAAAAGCAGTACATTTCAATGCAATATTAAAAATAATATATATAGAAATGACCTTGGATTATTTTAATGATACCATATCAAAAGTTTTTAGCTAAAAAAAAATTAAGGTTATATTTATTGACGTATTTTGAAGCATCTATGAAGCTACGCGTCCGGAAACAGTAGGACTAAGAGCCTTATCATACTAGCGGATAGCGAGCGCCCTCAAAGCGGAGCGGGTACGCAACGAACACGCCACGCATACGCAGCGAATTTGTTGCGGCGTGTGTAACTCTTTACTGAACCGACTCACTGTTCTATAAGATTGGAACATCAGTAATGTTTTAAATGCATCATTTGGAACGATTGGAACACTGAAACACTCTTTACTTTAAGTGACCTGCACAAAATATTTATAGGTACAGAAGTCAATCTACATAGTGTGCGCGCTCTCATAACGCACACATAGACACCGCTTACGGACACGATATCTCGGTAGCGTCGGCCCACGACCTCCGGCATAGCAGTCAGGGTCACTAAACACTAGACCAACTGGCATTTGTATCTTGTGAGCCGATGTTTCAAATGTTCCAAATAATACATATCACTGTTTCGGAACATGTCAGTGATTCAGATGCAAATGTACCAATCGCAAAGATGACAAACTTTTCCCACGTCTAATGTGGACGCGCAACGATTGGTCTCCGGCGTCTTCGAAGTAACAAAGCCAGCAGCAGTGTTTCCTCGTCGGAATCCATTTTTTTACCGAGTATTACGTCATGAACTTGCTAAAAACACGCGTTGAAAACGTTGCGAATACGCCACGCGTCCGCGACTTCTCCGCTGTGCAGTTGCTCGCAAACCACTAGTGTAATAAAGCCCTAAGACGATTATCACACTGTCACGCATCACGCTGCATCTTGCGTGTCAACGCACCTACGCGCGTACTTGCGGGAGTGCAGATCTGCATCATCATGCGGGTTTAGGATGATAGTTTCTAGGGTCAAAATAACTACATTTTATTTAGTCCGTATTTTAGATTATAAAAAAACTTTTTACAAAAAAAATATAACCGACTTCAATGATAAAAAACACTGAAAAGTATCAAATAACTTTAATTTTAGAAGTCGGTGTTTCTATATTTTAGTCTCTTCGTTATTTAACACCGACTTCTAAAATTAAAGTTATTTGATACTTTTCAGTGTTTTTTATCATTGAAGTCGGTTATATTTTTTTTGTAAAAAGTTTTTTTTATTTTACACTTTTTAGTTATGGTACCACCACTAAAAAGTACCCCTCAGTCAAACTTAAATACCTTATAGTCAGAGCGCATCTCATAACGGTTCTAATAATCCCAAACACGGTTAGATTACATTAATTTACCTTTCGGCTTCATCATCAGATCAGTTCGATATATCCTCTCCCCCTCTTCTTTCAAACAGTCATTAGACTAGATGCTGGAGAGGGAAAGGATATATCGAACTGATCTGATGATGAAGCCGAAAGGTAAATCTTTCAATCAGTCATTAGACTAGATGCTGATAATCCCGGCTGTAGCATTAGGCCAGATTTATGTCAACATTGCAATGAACTTAAAATTTAGTCCTGTTTAAAATGAGCCCAAACACGACTACGGAGTGTAATTTCAAGGTTTGTACTTTTCCTGATGCTCCTGGCTTCAGCATCAGGTCTCTATGTACTTTATTATCGGTGTTCTTTATTAGCAGTACGTTTATCCACACATCGAGCCGTTTTCAATGAGCCTAAACTCGATATATCTGCTGTTTGTTGTCGAGGACTTAGGTACTCTGCAGACTATCCTGACTGCAGCATCAGGTCATGTCTTGATGATCGTGAAACCAAATGTGGCAAATGCCCTATCAAACATCAAAACAATTTATTAAAACAGTCCTTGCCTGTTCGAGTAACTTCTTACTGTTAAGGAGTTGTACCTTCCATCATCAGCCCAGCTACCTGAGATGGTGACGACCATACGCAAATACACAAGATACTTCATAAAATATGCGAAAATCAATAAGTGAGCCTATAAAATTTGAAGGTTGCCCTCGATTTCTCCAAGATCCCATCATCAGATCCTAATTTGGTGATAATGGGACCACCTCAGAACTATCTACTTTCGAACAAAAAAAGAATTTTGAAAATCCGTCCACATTTGGGGGAGTATTCGACGAACAAACATACAAAAAAAAAAAAAAAAAAAAAAAAACATACAAACAGCCGAACGTAGTACCTCCTCCTTTTTGGGAAGTCGGTAAAAAAATATTGCACACGTATTTTTTCTTTATTCGATTAAACAAAAAATAACAAAGATATAGCCTGTTAAAGACGTGCCGGTACCAAGAGAGAAAAAATGCAGCACGGCGTGACGTTACACGTAACTTTAATGGGCTATATTTTTGTAATTTTTGGTTTAATTTACAAATAAAAAAAATACGTGTCCCTGAATAATCTAAAAGACGGACTAATTAAATTTTTTACGACAACACGCACGGCACTACGAGACTCAGTGTGCCTTGCGTGTCGCCCCGCACCCACGCGCGTGGATGCATTTTGGGTGTTGGACTGTGCGTGTTCTCTACAACATGTAACGTTAAATGCGCAAAACCTGAAAATAGTTTGATCAGAATAACGAGCAGAATCAATTAAACCACTTTTTAATATAGGTTACATTTTTCAAAAAAAAAAACTTCATTAAAATGTCGCCCTGTCTATTCATGAATAGGTCAAACCATCACGTGCGCAAACCCGTCGAAATAGGTAAACAAACACAAATGGTTGTAGTCCAATCAAATTTTCTCATACATGGGATAATAAAAGTTCTTATTTCAATGCAGATATTAATTGTAAACAAAGTAAAACTGCACATAAAACTTTAAATATTTTTTTTGCAGAGTTAGGTCTTTTAAATAAAAAAAAAAGACGTGTGGCACTCGGAGACTGCCACGGTAAAGCTATTGCATAGCATTTTTTATCAACTTATGCAATTAAATTGTGATTGAAGTTGACAAGTTGCCATGACAACCATTTAGTGGGGGGTGTTAGGTTTTTTTCGTTACGGAATTTCTGGATTCGGTCTCCACGCTCAAGGCCCGCGATAGAAGCTATGCAATAGCTTAAAAATCATTTGTGGTGACTGAGGTTTTGCGCATTTAACGTTACACGTTGTATACAAACGGAGATACTTACAAGCAACGTTAGGACGCGTTTACGCGCTACGCTGCAGGGTGCGTGACAGTGTGATACTCGCCTAAGTGTAGATTGAGTGTTAGTTACCTTGCCACCAAGCGGGATCTTGCGACCTGTCTGTGACAGCTATTATGTCATCTTTCTCAAAGCTAAGTTCGTCGGCGTTTTGTGCGGTATAGGGGTACAGTGCGATTACCTGCAAGTTATTTTTCAACCGTTAGTTTGGATTTAACTAGAGTTCAACCAGTCACCAAGAGTTTAAAGGTAGGTTTCTGAACTTTCGAGTTCAAAATGTGTCAAACCCTACTTAAATGACAATGGGTGTAGCAGGATAACGTAGGGTCAGCGGCCCTAAACCGTTTTAGATTTATTAGTGTAATTATAATAGTTTTTGATATTTTTTTTTTGAAATATACCTACGCTAGTGTCTATTTCGCCAATTATCTCCGTAGCGAAGTGAGATAGAAGACTAAATTCACGTCAACAGTATTAATCAGAGATCGGAATAAGTAGGGCTGTTTTATGTACTTTTTTTTATAATGTATAGGCTCACTTTACATAGGTTAGAATAATATGGATATTCCCCGAGTCCCGGAATTTGGTTTTAAAGTAGTAAAATTATAAAAAATCTATTCTTGCCTTCGGGACTAATGAAAGATTACACTTCGACAAACGACAGGATTAAGGATAGTATAATAAAAGATAAACTTGATTCATTACACCACATATTTTATACGTAATAATTTCTTATTCAAGAATCAACAGTCATTTAAACATTTTTATTGCGATCTCACTGTTTGCGGCGACGTCGCACGCTTTGCAAAAAGTTTTACAGCATGCTGTTAACGTAAAATTTACAACGTCGCATATCATGCGCTTATTGTTTGCACTTACATGTTTTTTTTTATACATATTGACAAAAATAATTAAATTCAATTAAATCCCGTAGTATCAGCCGGAATCCCGTGGAATATCCATATTAACATAATTGTTTGCGGTCAATAGCCCTACTTATTCCGATCTCTGGCAATAATACATGTCACTAATATAATACCATAATTTATTTTGTAAATACCTCTTCGGGGCCACTGACCCTACCTTATCCTGCTACACCCTTTTGAAATGTTTTCAGGCTTATGTAAAAGCAATTCTCTCTTAGAGAATAAATATTTAAATAATAATAATAAAAAAAATATGCATAATTTGTTTGGAGTTTGAGAAATAATCAAGTTCAAATGCATATATCACAAATCGGGAGGACAGACTTTTAAAGTTGAGTTTAGCTCAAACTAGATTTCAGCCTGAAAAACTGTCAAAATTGACACTAAAATAGGGTTTTGACACGTTCATACTCAATTCGGAAACCTGCTTAAAGAGTTAACTAATTATTATTGCTATCACCGAGTACAACAAATGGTGGTTGTGATAGTATGTTAAAGCCAACACCAAACATGAATTATGAGAAAAATAAAAAAAACTTCTGTAGATGTGGGATAGAAAATATTACAATATACATATATTCTTTTTTAAAAGATTTTTTCTGGTTGAATAATTCGTATGTACTAGGAAAGAAACTAATAGGTCAGATTTAAAATTTACATTCTTCAAGAATTTATACAAGGTGTAAGGAACAGCACTCCACAAACTTTAAGGGCTTGCTCAGTAGACGAAACTGAACAACTTTCTACAAGATTTTTTTTCAGGAGACAAAAAAAAATCAGCCTCACCATACAAAATTAAAAACTTGATTGTTTTTTATTTTTTTATTGTTGATAGATTCGCGCTTGACCGCCATCTCCCCTGATGGAAAGCTAATTTCATTGGACAGTTTGTATGAAGAGGCCATTTTTTTTTCGTTTCCTGAACAAAAACCTTGTGCAAGGTTGTTCAGTTTCGTCTACTGAGCAAGCCCTTAAAGTTTGCGGAGGGCTGTCCCTTACACCCTGTATAAAGATCATGTTTTGTTATTTTAAACTTTACAGACAACAGTTAAAGTTCAATTTTCTTCGAATTGTTTCATTTTCACCAAGTCGATATTTTAATAATAAATTTTATTTTTAAGTGAAAAAAGTATCAAAATTACTTTTTTTATTTATTGATATTTTTCAGTATCATTAGTTTCATATTTTCCATTTTAATAAGGCTTCCTAAACAGTTTGGTCAAACACATTTTGGTCGCACATCCACGACCAAATACTCCATCTCGTCAGCTCTTCTGTCACCAATAGGGATCGAAGAGCTAAACGAGATGGAGTACCCAGCCATTAACACACGACCCTGGCGAATAGGACACAATGATTTTCTTGAATAAGCAAAGCGTTAATCAAAGCAAGCAGCGTTGCAACATATATATGTTAGTGATCACAATTTGAAATAGTATTTTCTTTTTCGAATAGGAAATCTAAAGACATTTGAAAACCCATCCTGGGTTTGGCAAAGACATATAAGAGTGTGTTTTAGTCAGTAAAAGTCTGACATCCCGCTCCATTCAAGAGAGGGAGAAGTCATTGGATGATTTCCCAACAAAAAAAAAAAACTGCTATTATAGTCTGTCTAAAAATTCATACGACTTGGGTAATTATTAGGGTAAAATGAAATCTGATGTAGTCAACATTGGTTCAATAATCAAGGTTGATTAAGAGATCTTGATCATTGTTTACTAACAGAAGAACCTTATAAAAAGTATCGAATATAAGTATTTTGATATACGCATCATCCGTGCGTCACTGCGGGGTGCCAGCTGAAACTCAGCGCTGAATGTTTGAAGCCCAGCAATTGCTGAGTTGGTGATCTTTTCGGTTCGGGCACATTCATTGTGACTGTATTGTATTTCTGTGTTCTTTTTTGTTGCTTTTATTATTGGAACGAAGTTCCATATCGCGCGTTGTGAAAGGGGGCTAGACGGAAAAAATTGTCACGACAAGTTGTAACGACACTTTTTTTTATGCCAACATTCCTACAGATGGAAATTGTTTCTTTTTATTTGTATTATTTTTTTATAGTTTAATAAAAATTCATTACAATTCCTTTACTAATTAATCGAAAGGAACTTCGTTCCATCTGGTTGTCCCTTGACGCCTCTCAAGTTTTTTTTTATGTTGTGGTATGTTGTGTTGTTTGCTCCGAATAAATGCTATTCTATTTAATATTAGTAGGGGACTTTATAGTAAGAGAAATCTTAATCTATTCTACTCCGCTTATTGATTTATCATTACTAGCCATATTAAGGTGAGTATAGACTACAACATTTTCTGGAGCTTGTCTGTGTAATGTAACGTTCTTACGAATGGTACAATACAGGCAAAAGCTCAGTTTCCAAAGCATTTCCATGTAATGTAACGTTCCTGCGAATGCTCGGCGTTATGTTACGGGTAAATGCTCACAGCGAGTGTGCATTTACCAACATTTCGTTGTACCTTGCGTTCATTCTTTTTTGAAATGTCACCCCGCAACCGCGCCTCGCCCACACTCGTGGCTCGACGAAATGTTACACCAATATGTTCGTTGGTTTGTAGCAAGGAGGCGAGCGTGCTCGACGTTTAGTTCGTAAAAGGATGATACACTAGAACATATCATAGAGCGGCTCGTTGTTCTGTTACAAGTAAATGTTGTAGTCTATACTCACCTTTACGATCAACATCTGTTGTAGACCTATCATCATCGCAAGAAACAAGTGAATGACAACTAAAATTGGGGTTGCCAACAACAAATTTTTTATTTCCATAAAAAATTCCAAGTTCGTTTGACTTTTTACACCGACTATAAATATACTATTAAACTAATAAAAAACAAAAGATCTTTACCTTATCAATGACTGTCTCGGCAGGTAACGTGTCCATTTTGGACAGAACTGGAGTAGTTCTACCTGATGTACGACCAGAGGACTGTAGGATCTGGAAAAAGTTATTCAAAAATTATTACATACAAAAAACCGTCAAGAGCGAGTCGCACTCGCGCACCGAGGGTTTCGTAACTTACCTATATACCGATGTATGAAGTTCGTGACTCACCTTGAGTTCAGAACGATCTAGTTCGGGGCATATTCAGCTTTTTAATGTTCCCACTGCTGGGACTCAGGTCCCCTCTCTAGGAGAGGGTATGGGCCGTAATCCACCACGCGGGCCCAGTGCAATGTCACATGTCTTCGAATTTTTGGTTCTAGGATATGCCGGTTTCCTCATGATGTTTTCCTTCACCGTTTTGAGAGCAGCGGTGATGAAATAAATTACACAAAAGTAATGCGCTTGGCTGGGATTGAACCCGCGACCTACAATTCGTAAGTTGGGAACGTTACCACTCGGCCAACACTGCACACGCAAACACAGGAGGTTAGGATGTAAGTCCAGCGATTTCTCCATCATTTGTGAACCGATTAAAAAAAACTTTTTTTTTATTAGAAAGAAAATATTGTAATGATCTGCCGATCAGACCTCCACAACCCAGTAACTGGGCAACAAGATACTCCTTGCATAGACTGTTGGAAAACAAGTGCGAGTCAACCGGTCCTGTGCGTCACGCATCCATCGGATTCTCACGACCCTGACCAGGGCCTCAAGTCTGCTAATACAATTGTGTCAGAATGGTCGACTTCATAATTTTTGATTTTGACAAGTTTTAGTAATCTACTAATATAATGGCGTCATAATGACTTTCCAATGGTCAACCACTGACACTTCATTGAAAGAAGTGGCTTAGAATGGTAATCTCGTACATAATGACAAATGAATATCTGACGTATGCGGTAATTTGCAAAACTTTTGACAGTTGTTTTGATCAGTGACCTACCATTCGAACGTTAGATATTTTCATTCTACCACCACTCTATTACGAGACCATTGACCGATCAATGATCGATCATTATGATTTAGCAGATTACGAACTTTTAGCAAAATGACAATGGGATCGTGTTGGAATGACGAATTTATAAAAATAGCAGACTCGGGCCCCAGGCCATCAGTCCACCTTGTTGGAAGCTTTCCAACGCTGCGTCTTCCGGTAGACATCACGTAGCAACAACTGAATACCGTTCGCACTCCCTTACCTTGACATAGCTGGCGGGGAACCATCCGACCTGTCGGTTCCTCCCCTTAGCCTGTAACTCTCCCTCCCACCAGCCACTGTCGGCCTTCTTCCTCACCACCAGGAGTTGGCCTTTAGTGAGGGACAGCTGCTCTGAGCTGGAAACAGACATGAGGATATGAAATAATATAATATAATATAATATCTTTTTGACAGGGCAAACCTTATGTGATCGTCTTGGCAACATTTTACATGAAATGTTTTTGGTAGGATTTCATTTCTTTTTGTAAGTTGCTAGGCAGTCTTTTTAGTGTTTCTTTTTTTCGTCTTTATTTCTGCTTTCTAGCACTTTAGGAAGTACCTTAACATTTTGAAGTCTCATACAAACTCCCCCCCCCCATTTTAGGGGATGGGGGTGAAAGTTAGAAGTTTATGAATTTTTTTGTTGTTGTATACTAAACTTAGATAACATACCAAATTTCAGCTTTCTAGCACTTCAGGAAGTAGCCAAACATTTTGATGATCATCAGTGTGTCAGTGACGAAATCGGTGTATTTTAGATATCAATAAAATCTGAATTATTAGAGCTATTCAATTTAGACTTTGTACGTTTAATTAGTCTATTATTGACATCATATCCTGAGAATATGAACTAGCTGGTACATCGGAAACCAACCATATGAGGGTTCAAAAAAACGACGAAACACTTCGAGAAAAGGTAGGTAGTGCCCGTGCGCTTCGCTTGGTTCGTCTTTGGCAGGGGCACTGCCGTGCCCCCAGATATAATATATGTTCACTAATATCTCGGTCAATTATGGACTTTTTTTTATTGAAAGGTTATGCTTCCAAGTTGGTCTCATAGAAATATTGTTATGATCTGATCATGAACCTCGGAGATATGGAACAGAACTCCTCATAGAATCATAGCAGAATTGTCGTAACACGTTATATTTGTTTGTTAATACGTGTAGTCGATGACCGACTGTAAGAAGAGGGAGGAATGACATGTACGTTTTTGGCCACATACACTGAAGTATCTTTTTCTCGCTAAATTATACGTTTGTATTTTGTACAGTTTGAAGACCTTGGCCTGAGTATACCGGTGTCCTTACCTTCCGCACGACGCAGGTCCTCACCGGACATGGCACGTTCGGGAGGTACCTGTTTCAGATTAAAGCGGAAGAGACGCCCGGGTGTCGCCACTGTGCGGAACGCCTCGAGGACACAGTCGAGGTGTGCCCTGCCTGGGCGGAGCATCGCCGTGCCCTCGTGGGGGCGATCAGCGGCGGAGACCTCTCACGCCGGGTTTTGGTCAAGGCCATGGCTCGGAGCGAGGAGGAATGGCAGGCGGTCTCCTCCTTCTGCGAAGCAGTAATGCTAGCAAAGGAGGAGGCCGACCGCATCTGGCAACGGCGCCCTCACCGCCGCCGCCGGGATTCCGATCCCGACTTCCGGCCACCGTAGACGCGGGCTCGCGGACGACGAGCCATGGGTAGCTCGCTGTCCGATCTTCCGGTAACTGTCCGGACCGAGCCCAAGACGTCGACGGTGCGCACTGTTACCGCGCGCCTCAAGGAGTTGGCAGCAGCAGGAGGGGCCCAGCTGGGTCGAAGCCTACTGGGGCCAGGGTATCCGAAAGGAAGCTCGAGCCCCGGTATGAAGAGGCTAGAAGGAACTGGGTGTGTTTTTAGTCAGTAAGAGTCTGACACTATCTCCCGCTCCACCCAAGAGCGGGGGTTGTCATAAGATGATTTTTGCCCACCGTAAAAAAAGGCCTGAGTATACAGGGTTATTTGTAAAACACCGGCAACCTCTCAGGACTATGTTACTAACCTCATAAACAACAACTTTTGTTCTATGACTTTAAGAAAAATATCATAATTATTTTAGTTCATCAGATTTTCATACAAAAATAGAAATATTTTAATTGAACGTTCTAGATATAAACTTAAATTAATTAAAACTAACTTAAAAAATTAAAATAAAACCCTAGAGAACTAAAAAAAAAAAAGGAAAATGGCAATTTAATGTAAGGCGTCGAAAAATTCCTCCGCATCGCTGTCGACTGGTAATGTACCCAAAAGGCTGGCGGCATTGCCACGCTGAATGGCAATGCTTATCCTTTGACCGAAGTAAAAGCCAGCCTTTGGGTCACGCGAAGTGTCCACGAGGCGTTTCGAAAGTTCTTTAAATAATTTGTGAGCACTCGGACCCCACGATCCAAGAGTTTCAACCCCAAACGGCTCGAAAACATAATTACCAACAAGGTTATTATATTTCCGCCGCTTGAGGTTCTCTGCAGCCGCTGCAGCAGCACCAGCACAGCACGACGAGCTAGGAAGATGGGATGGCGCAAGAGTATCGACACAAGTAGCGTCCCACACTAAAGGCCTACCCATCTTCCATGGAAATAGAGACATACCGTCCGGTCTTTTGCCATCGTCGCGTGCCAGGCCATGAGGTTCCAATATGGCCGGAACGCCGACGGTGACAAGAGCGCGACGGATGATGTCGTTGATATTTGCGTGCCGCGCTATGCGTCCCGCACTTCGGCTGCATGAAAGACCGTGGTGACCGAGGCTGTTGACAACTTCGCCACAGTGGCAGCGATGAGAATTAATTGTTTTATGGTTTACAATAAATAAATTAATTACATGAGTGAAAATGAAAAAAAAAAAAAAAAAAAAAAAAAAAAAAAATTGAACGTTCTAAATGTTGCGAAGTCTATGCTGGCGTATCAATTTTCTAGTGTGATGTGTACACGAAAATGGTGCGAATGCTTGCTAGGTAGGTGTGATGACAATGTTTGCCTGCTTCCTATTACTACGAGAAAAGTGTGCAGGAGGCGTAGGTAGGTACAGCAAAATACAGAGTTCAAATGTGTTAGATAGAACAACGAAATCTTGAAGGTTTGTTTTTGTTAAATGTATTATGTTTTGTAAAAGGTCATAGAACAAAAGTTGTTGTTTATGATTTAATAATTTAGTCCCGCAAAGTTGTTAGCGTTTTACAAATAAATATAGTTTAAATAGTATAGTTAGTATAGTATAGTTTTAATTTCAACTTGAGACTTCTACGCGTTCCTGAGATAAAAGAGTCTTGACAGACAGACGGATGGACGGACGGACAACGAAGTGACACAGAAACACCTATAAGGGTTCCGTTTTTACCTTTTCAGGTATGGAACCCTAAAAACTAATTTTTTTTCTAGCTATTACTGTCCGACTGCTGGGCAAGGCCTTTGCCCAACAGTGGAACAGTCCCCAAGCACCCAAGTCCTTCCAAATTTTCATCTCCTGAACCATCTCTAACCAGTCCTCGGCGGTACGCCAAATCATCTCACCACCTCGTTTCTAGAAACTAGATAATGAAACAAACTTTTAATGAAAATCATTTTTTCATAGCAAGCTTTTATAGCTACGTACCTATTAATACTCGTCAAGACGAATCATACGAGCCCAAACTCGATGGGGTTGTGTCAGCGGGGCAGATCAGCTCCATGACATAATAATTTTGCATTGTCATCTGATTTACACGTGCATGCAAAATTTCAGTTCAGCCGGTAACCGGGAAGTGAGTCAAATTTAATTTACAAGATTTGATGACAGATAAACATCGGGACAGGTGAAACTAAATAAAAGCTTGTAAAACGTAACTCGGATTGGACGCTCTTAACATCGTCAGGGTCCGTTCACACAGACCGGCTCGGAGAGCATCTGCGCGCTTTTTTCTTTTCACACAAACCGGATCGTATACGCTTAGAGTTGATCGGACCGGAGCTGCCAAATATTTCACACAGATCGGCTGGAAGCGGTCTGAAAACGGCTGCGCTCGGAGCGAGTCAGATGCGCTCGTAGCCGATCGGATGCGCTCGTAGCCGATCGGATGCGCTTGCAGCCGGTCGAATGAGTTATTTTGTTATGAAAATGGCGAACGGCGTGGGGTGGCGCGCACGCAATCGGAGCCGACCGGCTGCAAGAGCGACAAAAAGAACGCAAACGGATCCGATCAGCTGCGCGAGCGCTAAAGAGCATGCAATCGGAGCCGAGCGACTGCGCGAACGAGAAAATGTACGCGGTCAGAGCCGATCAGCTCCTCTTATTCACACCAAGCGCGTTTAAGCATTCTTAATGACCAAAGCTGTGCTCCTGCAAAAATAAACCTTACTAAAGAATACTAAATACTTTGTTTTCAACGTGATGAAAATCTGCTCTCCTCTCCGAGCCGGTCTGTGTGAACGGACGCTAAATAGTCATACCTGGTAGCAGTATAGTTAGCGATGGCCTGAGCGATCTCGTTCTTTCGTCGCCCAGTCACAGAGTCCCGGCCGGAGTCCCGGCGCGCCGCGGACGCCGGGCGGGGCGTTCCGCCCTGTGCGGCCCCTTCCCCGATAATAGACGCCACTTCTGAAGATATGGGCGTCGACGACTTTTGTTCCTGTGGGTAAGAGTACATGTCAGAATGGTGGATAGCGCTTTATTTAGTTTTACGTAATAATAATACCCCCCTCCCCCCTCCGCGCGCGAGGGCTAAAGGTGAATACACACTTCCTCGAACACATATCCGCACCGAAAGAATCGATCGCGCTGATGAAGCCATTGAGATGGTCGTCAAACGCAAGCCTATCGATAATAAAAAAACAACCCATTTTTATTTCCTTAACACCTGTCGCACTGAAATTTCATATAAGTTGGTAGATCTTGATGAAGTTTTTATTGTCAGTACTTCATTAAGGTAGGCGCCAAATAAACATTGAATAACGGTCATTGACCCGCCTACATTTATTGACATTCAATAATTTAAAAAAAAAACCGGCCAAGAGCGTGTCAGGCCACGCTCAGTGTAGGGTTCCGTAGTTTCCCGTCCGTCACAATAAGCATCCCCACTAAAGTTACTTAAACACAATTAAAATTTGCCACTGTACAACCGGTAAGTAGGTCAAATTTAATTTACAAGATTTGATGTCAGACAAATATCAGGACAGGTAAAACTAAATAAAAGGGGTTCCTAGTTGACTACGGAACCCTAAAACGGAATTTAAACTCTTGGATCGACATCTATTGTGATCTTTTACCTTTTCTGAATTACCTTCGATATACAGGGTTATTTGTAAAACACTAACAACCTTGTAGGACTGTATCACTACCATCATAAACAACAACTTTTATTCTATGACTTTTTACAAAACATAATATATTTACCAAAAACAATCCTTCCATATTTCCTTCTTCTATTCGGCGGGGGTGCTTGACGCGACGCTAGCGCATCAAGCACCCTCGCCGACCAACCCCCCTCCCCTCCGAATTTGTACTATCGCTTGCTTTGCATAGACTTTGTAATATTTAGAATATTAATTAAATTCTTTTTGTATGAAAATCTGATGGACTAAAATATTCATTTTTAAAAGTCATAGAACAAAAGTTGTTTATGATGTTAGTAACAGTCCTGAGAGGTTGCTAGTGTTTTACAAATAATCCTGTATTGAAGCGGCAAGAATCGCTGAGTTGTCAACACAACAATAGAACTCTCAGCTCAATTGTACCGAGATCTCACCTGTTTCAATGATTCCACACATTGTCCAGTCGCACACACTTGATATACAAAGCTACACCAATTTTACATTGCAAAATCCACTAAAAATCAATTTGCGAACAATTAAATAACCACTCAAATTCACTCCAAGACAAATATCGTTATAATATATAGGGTGACTGGTAATTACTGACCGGTAGTTATACACGATATTATGTATACCACAAAATATATAGGTACAGAAGTCAATCTACATAGTGTGCGCGCTCTCACAATGCCCACATAGACACCACTCATGGACACAATATTTCTGAGCGTCTCGGCCCGCATGTCGAACAGTTCCGGCTCAAACGCTCATTAGTGTGCGTCCACCGAGTGTAGGTATAAAAAGTGAAGTACGTACATGAGATTGTCTTCTGTACCTATCTATTTTGTGATAATACTCACGATTACAAAAAAGTTTCCGAAAGAAACTTTTTTTATACTCAATAGTTTTATCATAACAACAAAACAGCTGTTCGCTCACATTTGCGCGCGCCTGCGACCTCTCAGCTGTTAGCCATGTAACGCCGTTGTTGCATGTATCTCACCTACAATAGTGATAGTGCAACCGCGCCGCTTGCAGACCCATCGGTGTATGTAATCAGTGTAAGTATCTACATGTACCGGTTAAATAATGAGTGTAAAAAAAAGTTTCTTTGGGAAAGTTGTCTGTAATCATGAGTACAATCACGTGTATAAGTATCGGTCACTAATTACCAGTCAATCCTATACAGGGTTATTTGTAGAACACTAACAACCTCGCAGGACTGTACTACTAACATCATAAACAACAACTTTTGTTCTCTGACTTTTTACAAAACATAATACATTTACCAAAAACAATCCTTCAAAATTTCCTTGTGCTATTCGGCAGGTGTTTGACGCGACGCTAGCGTACCAAGCACCCCCGCCGACCAACCCCCCCTCCGTTATTGTACTATCGCTTGCTTCGCATAGATTTTGTAAAATTTAGAACATTTATTTTTATTTTTGTATGAAAATCTGATGAACTAAAACATGATAAATATTTAAAAGTCATAGAACAAACGTTGTTTATGATGTTAGTAACATAGTCCTGAGAGGTTGCCAGTGTTTTACAAATAACTCTGTATAAACGATGCCTAAAGAAATTCTAACGCGCTTTGATGAGCAATACTCGCCAACCAGCCTCTTTCAGCTGATATATTAATCCTACATCATACACATATATCGCACACACTAGCGTTTATTCTGCCAGGGTCGAAACATCCAAACACTCCATCTCGTCAGCTCTTCTGTCACCTATGGGGATTGAAGAGCTAAACGAGATGGAGTACCCAGTCGTTAACACACGACTCTGGCGAATAGGGCACGGAAACACTCGTCGGAGCAACCCGACGGGTTAACGCTGTTTACCTTATGATCGTAAACGGTTACATGCGACACATAGCATCATGCAACACTGATTGATTGCCTGATTTTGTTTACACCTTTCTTTTCACTAAGTATCAATCAAAAACGGTGTGAGAATCAACTCATCTCTATATAAAAGCGGTCAAGTACGGGTCGGATTCGCACACTGAGGGTTCCGTGCAAATTACAATTCTCGAAGATTTTTCCTAATTGCAATTGTTTTTTGTGACGTCTTAGCAACGAATTTACTGTTTTCAGATTTATTCCTATACCTGTGCTATAAGACCTTGCTTTGTGCCAAATTTCAGGATTCTGGGTCAACGGGAAGTACCCTATGAATTTCGATCTTTGAGGTTATCAAAATATACGTTTTTTTGCGACATCATTTTTATTCTTTAACTTTTTTTTTGATTTTTTCACAGCTTGAGGAAACCGCTGACCTGAGTATATGGTTTTAATTTCAACTCGATTCTTTAACGTGTTCTTGGGATAAAGGTTCTTGACAGACAGACAGACGGACGGAAAACAAAGTGATCTTATAAGGTTTCCATTTTTTTCCACTTGAGGCTCGGAACCCTAAAAACGTATATTTCGATTGTCAAGGGAACCAAAATTAATAGGGCATTTCCCGTTGATCTAGAATCTTGAAATTTGACATGAAACAATGTCTCACAGCACAAGTATAGGGTCGCACTTGCCCAGTTTATTTTTTGTTCGATCAGCCTGCAATACATGTTGGTCGAGCGTTGCCGAGTGAAGACCATTACCAACATCTAGTATCATAGATATAAGAAAGGAGGAGATATGCTAAGTAGTTAAAAATGTATCGGAACACGGTGTCTCCAGTTCTCCCTTCCACTACCGACACTACTACACGTACAGGAATGAACGAAAAAAGAACACGCGCATCCCTGACTAGCGGAACGGATCAGCGGCCGGTATTATGAAATACGCTGCACTGATAAAGTATCGTTATGTTATTTTTACATTGCTTGTCCAATTACTGAACGTTAAAATTTGGTAGTTGTTAAAGAGCAATGTATTTACTTTATGAGTTATACAGTCGCTTTGATATTTGAAAACGAAAATCGTAGTAGCAGCAATGCGTTCCGGACCCGTGGCTCCCCTGAAAGATACCCCTGGGGGTGTCACGGGAACTAGAATTCGGACCCATGGCACCCCCAGGTAAATTAGTGCAGTGCTTGGTACTTTCCTAAGACAAACACTCTAGTACTTTGTGTTAAAACTGTGTATAATTTTACAAGCTTTTAGGCCGGACGCACACATTCGGTTTCCGGATTAGGGTTCCTGATCAGGAATTCAGATTCGGAAACCTAAATGCTCTTCTTTCATACAAAATGTTCAGATAACACGTTCTTACTTTTACCGAACGGAAAAAAAAAACTTACATCCATTTCGAAATTATCTCCTTGCGTCTCACACGAATTCCCGAATCTGGATTCCTGATCAGAAAATCGAACGTGTGCGTCCGGCCTTAATTAGTTTTATCTGTCCCGATGTTTGTCTGTCATCAAATCTTGTAAAATAAATTTGACCCCCTTCCTGGTTGCCGATTGAGCTCAAATTTTGCATGCATGTGTAAATCAAATGACAATGCAAAATTATTATGACAAAGAGCTGATCTGATGATGGAACCGGAAGGTGGAATAGGAACTTGGTAGTTAAATGACACGACCCCATCGAGTTTGGGCTCGTATGATTCGTCTTGTCGAGTATTAATTGTATAGGTATATCGAGCTATAAAAAGCTTGCTATGAAAAAATGATTTTCATTAAAAGCTTGTTTTTTCATCCAATGACTTCTCTCGCGCTGGGTGGGAGCAGGTGGTTATGTCACACTTTTAGTGACTAAAACCCACTCCTATGTTCTTTCTTTGCCTCGTTTTCCAGTACCCCGGGTTTCCTTTTCGGAAGTCAATCTATGGCCAAGCGTTCAGCTTAACCGCCGGTCACTTTCGCAACGACGGCGCCCACACCGGTGCCGGCGCTCCGGGAAAGGGCTATGGACCGATTGATCACCGCGTAGAGAATCTGGCAGGAAAAGTCTGGATTCCCTAGGGTATGCAGGAGCTGCTTGAGGATAGCCACGGTCCGTTTCAGTTTGTAAAGCCAGACGTCGGAAGTGCTTCTCGAAATTCCACCGGCTGTCAAGGACGAGTCGAGTCCCAGTTCAAGTGGTTCATCGTCGACCCAACGCCGATGTGAACCCCTCATACCGTTTTTAGGAACCCGGTGGTACTTTTGAGAACCATGAAAACACATCGCCACGGACTTGTGCAGTGGTACCTCGAGTTCAACTACTCCTCCTCCTCTGCTGCTGCTCTCTACTGCTGACACAACCCTGCGTGTCGCTAGTTCGGCCACTTGGTGCGACTCCCCCTGCGCCAAGACCAGCGTGTCATCTGCGTAATAGACCACGCCAACCCCGTCGGGGAGGTCACCGCGCAGCACTTAATCGTACCCGATGTTCCACAAGAGCAGTTGGTAGTGATCCTTAGCACGACATCTCTTGCAGTTTTCACTGTCCCTGGTGACCAAGATAGACGATGAACCTGTCTATCAGGCAGGCTTCGATCACACGACGGAATTAGGTCGGCACCCGGTGATACCCAGTGATACCCAGTGCCTCCCTAATGCAACTCCAGGGCGGTGTATTAAAGGCGTTGGTGATGTCCAAAGAAACCGTTAAAACGACCCCACCCCGAGAGACCGTATCCTCCGTCGTGAGGGCTCGCACGCGCATAACTTTGAGCTGGCTATCCGCAAGATCCGGCCCCACCCGAACCAGCCACACGACGAGGTGGCCTGCAATTACTCTTTTAAAGAGTTTGCCTATCTCGTTGAGCAGCACAATGGGCCGATATGGAGACGGAGAGTCCGAAGGGCGCCCCGGCTTCCCGATGAGGACCAGTCTCCCATCTTTCAACGACGAACGAACTGGCGCTTAAGAGCCCTCATAGTCGAGGCCTGAGAGCTTCCATGGCTGGAACCCACGCTTACCCAGGCAAGCTGTGGGGTCCAGGGGCGGTATTTTTGGCGTTCAGCTTTCGTGCTACTACTGTCATTTCAATCTTGGTCACCTCTGGAGCTTTATCGTCGTCGTCGTCGTCGCCGTCGTAGTCCGCTTTAGACACCGCAAGTGGTAGAGCAATGGGCGGGGTATGATGTTCCCTTCGCGCAGGGAATAGAGCGCTCATCACACTTGGATTGGGTGAATTCAAAGCGAGTTCAGTGTAGAACGACCCATTTTCTATACAACCAACTTAATTCTTAAAGTCCAATACTGACCGGTTGAGAATCTGTCCCATCACTATTCGATTGGTGGATCCATGGGAACTAGGAAATAGTACCCGTGATACCACTGATACAAAGTTGTATGGATTTGAGGACTTGGGGGTGCCACGGGTCCGAATTCAGTTCCCATGGCTCCCCCAGGGGTATCATCCAGGGGAGCCACGGGTCCGGAACGCAGCAATGCATATTATAAGATTTGTTGTTTTTACTGATTTTAAAGATAAATATAGCATTAAACTTGTATTAACATATGGTAAGAGATTCCGTGATGACCCAGGCTTGTCTTATCACTTCAGTTCTTGCATGAAACCACTGAACAACACGGCATTTCAAATTTGTTTACGATCACGTATCGCGAGTCTCACAAGTTCATGACTGCCGGCCGTTTGCCCCAATATGCACTTATAATGCAATTCGAGCGGACATGCACACGCCCCCTTGCCACTTCTCCTGTTATTTATATTTCTATGTCTAGTATATTTGCCTTGTCTTGCTATCGCTCGGTGTCGCTCGCCTAGTTGGTTGAGTGAAGACAAGCGCCAACGTGTATAGACCTCATTTGGCGTAGCTTGTCACAACTCACAGCCGCTCGCGATCACTTGCCTCACTTCGGACCGGTGTCGGTTTTTCTGCACAAATCAAAGGTGCTCGCGCGCGCTCACCCAATTTGTGGGTATCGTCATCATCAGCCTTTATTTAATGTTCCCACTGCTGGGACTCAGGACTCCTCTCTAGGAGAGGGAATGAGCTGTAATCCACACGCGGACCCAGTGCGGATTGGTGAATGTCACATGTCTTCGAATTTTTGGTTGTAGGACATGCCGGTTTCCTCACGATGTTTTCCTTCACCGTTTTGAGAGCAGTGGTGATGAAATAAATTACACAAAGTAATGCGCCTGGCTGGGTTCGAACCCGCGACCTACAATTCGTAAGTCGGAGCCATTACCACTCGGCCACCACTGCTCTATTGTGGGCGTCTCCTCAAACTCGTCCATGTTGGCCTTGAAGGAAACCAATGCAAATGGTTTCCTTCAAGCTTGCCGAACGTGTAGAGAGAAGCGCTTGCCTTGTGTCAATTTGTCTAGGCTCGCATTGGTCTAAGCTCGGCCAGCATGTGTTGCAGGCTTTAAGAGGGTCCTTTTCCACTCGCCTATCGTAAACATCGATAATGGTTTAAAAGCTTGTTATTTCACCTAACGCAATCCATGATGCAATCCGCGATGTTTGACGAAAAGGCAACGCAAAAAGATAACGCCTGAAAACTCTGTTAGTATTCGGTAATTCCGAGATTTATTCGAAAATTTCACAAAACTTGCTCCAGGAAATAACTGTTTTTTTTTTTTGAACCCTTAAAAGTTTTTGGAAAAAGTTTTCTTCATTTAGAATCTTAATAAAATTTGCAAGGTTTCTATAGTTTTACTTTTATGACTTTTAAATTTTTAGGCAAATTATGAAGTGTCAAAGTTCATACAAAATAGGAGATTTTCAGAGGATTTTACTGGATTAGTTTTACACAAATTTAGAAATTGGTTTCTATAGAAACTTAGATAATATCCACAAGATACTGTGTTTCCAAAATATCTAATGAAAAATGTGTAATAACGTCATAATCAGTTGTGAGCGGTTGTATGAAAAACAGTTAAAATGTGAGTCATGATGCACCAACTTAAGGTTGGCGTACAATTAGTATGAGCGAGTTCGCCTCCTACTTGGCTAATTTTTAAACAAATCATTTCGTTGATTGATACTTAGTTGAAAATAGGATGGTGTTGAATAACCCACGTGGTATATTTGTCCTTTCAGCCAAGCATCGTGCTGACGCCACAATATTTCCTCCACTTGTTCCTGTGAACACATGACGACTTCGAACGCACGCGGTCGCATCCTCGCGGATGGTTCCATCCCATTCAAGCCGCCATCTAGCTATGTAAATAGAAATAACATGCTGTTTTCCTGGCAAATATTGTTATCCTAGATAAATTATTAATAGAATGGGGGTAAGGTGGGGTGGTAAAAGATAGCTTATAGAAAGAAAGAAGAAAAAAAGAAAAACAGTTTATGAATTATTCTCAGATCTACCAAATATAATAACTAACTAATAGGCCTTGATAATTCCACTGCTGGGACTTAGGGCTTCTCTCTAGGAGAGGGGATGGGACTTAGGGCTTCTCTCTAGGAGAGGGGATGGGACTTAGGGCGTCTCTCTAGGAGAGGGGATGGGACTTAGGGCGTCTCTCTAGGAGAGGGGATGGGACTTAGGGCGTCTCTCTAGGAGAGGGGATGGGACTTAGGGCTTCTCTCTAGGAGAGGGGATGGGACTTAGGGCGTCTCTCTAGGAGAGGGGATGGGACTTAGGGCGTCTCTCTAGGAGAGGGGATGGGACTTAGGGCTTCTCTCTAGGAGAGGGGATGGGACTTAGGGCTTCTCTCTAGGAGAGGGGATGGGACTTAGGGCGTCTCTCTAGGAGAGGGGATGGGACTTAGGGCTTCTCTCTAGGAGAGGGGATGGGACTTAGGGCTTCTCTCTAGGAGAGGGGATGGGACTTAGGGCGTCTCTCTAGGAGAGGGGATGGGACTTAGGGCTTCTCTCTAGGAGAGGGGATGGGACTTAGGGCGTCTCTCTAGGAGAGGGGATGGGACTTAGGGCTTCTCTCTAGGAGAGGGGATGGGACTTAGGGCGTCTCTCTAGGAGAGGGGATGGGACTTAGGGCGTCTCTCTAGGAGAGGGGATGGGACTTAGGGCTTCTCTCTAGGAGAGGGGATGGGACTTAGGGCGTCTCTCTAGGAGAGGGGATGGGACTTAGGGCTTCTCTCTAGGAGAGGGGATGGGACTTAGGGCTTCTCTCTAGGAGAGGGGATGGGACTTAGGGCGTCTCTCTAGGAGAGGGGATGGGACTTAGGGCGTCTCTCTAGGAGAGGGGATGGGACTTAGGGCGTCTCTCTAGGAGAGGGGATGGGACTTAGGGCGTCTCTCTAGGAGAGGGGATGGGACTTAGGGCGTCTCTCTAGGAGAGGGAATGGGCCGTAATCCAGCACTCGCGTCCAGTGCGGGTTAGTGGATGATATAGACAATTTTTCGGTTCTAGGACATGGCGGTTTCCTCACGATGTTTTCCTTCACCGTTTTGAGAGCAGTGGTGATGAAATAAATTACACAAAGTAATGAGCTGGTAAGGATCACGGGATTCCGATGGATACGAGACGCACAGGAGCGGTCATTATGGCGACCTTTGGGGGAGGCCTGTGTCTAAGAGTGGACGTCTTTCGGCTGAAATGATGATGATCATGCATGATCCTGGCTGGGCTTGAAGTCACGACCTTAAGTTCGTAAGCCGTGGTAATTACCACTTGGCCAACACTGCTTATGAAAATAAAGCAAACTGTTTTGGCGGAATTCTATAACAAACACTCTGATCCTTGGTATAATTTTCTAACATCACGCGGGCGCAGCCGATGGCAGCAACTAGTCACAAAATAAGGCCAATGTAGCCAAATCATTCATTAGTTGACAATGACTGTAATTTGCAGTTAACGGCCACTAGTGGCTGTAAATGAGTAACAGTTGCTGGCAAAAGCCAACAGCAGCTGAAAGTGGACAATGACTGTAATTTGCAGTTAACGGCCACTAGTGGCTGTAAATGACTAACAGTTGCTGGCAAAAGCCAACAGCAGCTGAAAGTGGAAAAAGCCTCATTAACAGCCTTTTATGGTTGATAATGTCCTCTAGTAGTTGACAGTGGGTTTATGTGGCTGAAAATGGTCAACAATGGATTTTAGTGGCTGACAATGGCACAAAATTAATTGTTATTAGCCTCTAGTGGTTGACAATGGTTGTTAATGGCCTCCAGACAATGGTTTTAGTGGCTGAAAATGGCTGTTAATGGGCTTCAGTGGTTAACAATGGCTTTTAGTGGCTGACAATGGCCAACAATGGCTGTTAATGGCCACGAGGCAATGGTTTTAGTGGCTGACAATGGCCAACAATGGCTGTTAATGGCCACGAGGCAATGGTTTTAGTGGCTGAAAATGGCTGTTAATGGCCTTCAGTGGTTAACAATGGCTTTTAGTGGCTGAAAATGGCCAAAAATGTTTGTTAATGGCTTTCAGCGGTTGATAATGGCTGTTAGTGGCTGAAAATGGATATGAATGGCCTAACGATAGACTACAATGCCTGTTAATATCTACTTGAGTCTAATAATGACATTAAGTGGTTAACAGTGACTGAAAATAACTTCTAACCACCCTACAGTGGTTGACTATGGCCATTTTGACTGTTTTCTAGTCTATTTTTACCTGTATGGGCGGCGAGTAGGGCGCGCTGGGAGGAGCGTTGGTCGGCAGCGCGGGCCCGAGCTGTGCGTCGGCGTCGTCGGGCTCCTGCGCGGGCTCCGCCGCCTCGGGGATCGGGGCTATCACGTCGGCCGTGGTCGTCGTGTCTTTGGTTACGTAGTTTGAAGGGAAGATGCCGGTTCTGGAAGGAAAATTGGGTATTTTTTAAGGTCTGAACCCAAAGAGTAAAACGTGGACTCTATTCACTGTAGCGACTCTAGTAACTGTTGGTCTAGTGGTTAGTGACCCTGACTGCTATGCCTGAGGTCGTGGGTACAATTCCCACCCAGGAGAAATGGATGTGTGATGAGCACGATCATTTGTTCTGTGTCTCTGTCTAGTATATTTAGAAATATATAAGTATGTTTATCAGCAGTCTAGTACTCCTAACACAAGCTCTGCTTAGCTTGAGACTAGACGGCGTTGTGTGATAGTTGTGGAATATTATTATTACTGTTGGGACTTAGCCTCTCCTTTAGGAGAGGGATGTCACGTGTCTTCGAATTTTTGGTTCTAGGATTTGCCAGTTTCCTAACTATGTTTTCCTTCCCTGTATTACGGCCTTGCCGTTGTGAGCGGTAGCTATGTGCGGGGCGTCGAGCGGTAAGAACAAAAGTATGAAAATATTACGCTCATAGCGCATGGCATCCGCTTTCTGATAGCGCCCCGCTCGCCACTGAGACCGAAGCCGTGAACAGGCCGTTATAGTATCCTGTGTTATTATTCTAAGACATGGACTACCCATGTATAAAATTTCTTCCTAATCCGTTCAGCCGTTTTAGCGTGAAAGTTAACAAGCAAACACACAACTTTTACCTTCATAATATTAGTGTGATGCACTTTTTTTTTTGTTGACGGGGAAAATCATCTTATGACAAAACCCGCTCTTGGGTGGAGCGGGAGATATTGTCAGACTATTACTGACTAAAAACCCCGCGCCGTTCCTTCTAGCCTTCATACCGGGGCACGAGCTCCCTTTCGGACAACCCTGTCCCCAGTAGGCTTCGACCCAGTTGGGCCCCTCCTGCTGCTGACAACTCCTTGAGGCGCGCGGGAACAGTGCGCGCCGTCGATGTCTTGGACTCGGTCCATTACCGTAGTGTGATGCACTTACCTGATGCCGATCCGGCCCGTCCACCAGTCCCCGTCGCGTCGTATAACCTCAATCCTCTCGCCCGCCTCGAACGTGAGGTCTCCAGGCTCCTGGGACAGGTACGGATACGCGGCGATGTAGAAGTCGCCGCCTTCTGTCAAATACGCAGAGATTGACGTCAATATCTCTTGGCTCGAAAGGTTTGGTGAGACAAAACTCAAGTTTGAGTTAAGAGGGTCCTTTTCCACTCGCTTATCGTAAACATCGAAAATGGTTTAAAAGCTTGTTACTTCATTTAATGCAATCCAACGCGATGTTTGACGAAAAGGCAACGCAAAAAAAGAGAGATAACGCCTGAAAACTGTTAGTATTCGGTAATTCCGAGATTTACTCGAAAATGTCACAAAACTTGCTCAAGGAAATAGCTGTTTTTTTTTAAACCCTTAAAAGTTTTTGGAAAAAGTTGTCATCATTTAGAATCTTAATAAAATTTGCAAGGTCCCTAGAGGATTACTTTTTTGTGTCAAAGTTCATACAAAATAGGACATTTTCAGAGGTTTTTACTGGATTAGTTTTACACAAATTTAGAAATTGGTTTCTTTGGAAACCTAGATAATATCCACAAGATACTGTGTTTCCAAAATATCTAATGAAAAATGTGTAATAACGTCATAATCAGTTATGAGCGGTTGTATGAAAAACAGTGAAAATGTGAGTCATGATGCACCACTTTAAGCTCGCCTACGAGTCACAATAGATCTTTTAGGTCGCAGTGACTACATCCCCTACACTACGGGAGATGCATAGCCCCTTATCTTCAAAATAATAAGCTCGCCTATGTATATGAACTCTGTTAACCACACTCTGAGTCAGATAAGTACTCTAACTTCTCTGTACTTGTTTCATATACACGGTTATTTCTAAAACACTGGCAACCTCTCAGGACTATGTTACTAACCTCATAAACAACAACTTTTGTTCTATGACCTTAAAAAAATAAAAAAAAAGACGTGTGGCACTCGGAGACTGCCGCGGTAAAGCTATTGCATAGCATTTTTTATCAACTTATGCAATTAAATTGTGATTGAAGTTGACAAGTTGCCATGACAACCATTTAGTGGGGGGTGTTAGATTTTTTTCGTTACGGAATTTCTGGATTCGGTCTCCACGCTCAAGGCCCGCGATAAAAGCTATGCAATAGCTTAAAAATGTTTTAGTTTATCAGAGTTTCATAAAATAAATTCAATTCAATAAAGATATTTAAATTGAACGAACGATACGAACAAGCGATAGTACAATAGCAAGGGTTGCGCGGATCGGGCAGCAGAGGTGCTTAATGCGCGTCGTACAGATGCTAGGTTTTGAAAAATAGCAAAATACAGAGTGGAAATGTGTTAGAAGAACAACGAAATCTTGAAGGTTTGTTTTTGGGAAATAAAAAGTCATAGAACATAGATAGATATGAATAGTGTGGTCTTTCTTACCAACTGTAGGCATGGCTCCACCCAGGTCGTTCGTCATTTCCGCTTCCGGCATCTCTGCGATGCCTTCGAGCCCAGACTTGGTCTCTGCAACAAGAAAAAGACAGTTGCTGAAGATATATTGGCGCAGAATATGATCTTTGTTTTACTAAAAGCGTCTCCGCACCAAATAGCAGCCCTACATCTTAAAATATAAAAAAAAATAACTGGAAAAATATCCAAATACATCGAAAAATGACAGGAGCAATTGTCAAATATATTGTTTCAATCATTCGATCAATAAGTTTAGCTAAAAGGTAATGACTAAGTTTATTGACTGTTACGACATGGTCACGGTCACATTAACGGCGATCGGCGCGGCGAGCGTTGCAGCATCTTGTGGCATGCTTAGAATAGAATAGAAATACTTTTATTCGGTACAGAAACAGCATACACAAAGTAAACAAGAACAAAACCATTGCTTCAACCATTTCCATACTTTTGTTCTTACCGCTCGCCGCCCCGCGCTAAGCTACCGCTCACAACAGCAAGGTCGTGAATGGGTTGTTAGGCAGTACCAAGTTTGCCGTGTCAGATAGTTTTTTTAATGGAACTCACCAGCAGGAGCCATGACACCTCCCAGGTCGTTGTTGAGCTCAGCCTCGGGCACCTCGGCGATGCCTTCCAGCTGGGTCTTGGTCTCCATGGGGTCGAGCACCTCGGCGTACGCGGCGGGGGCGTTGATGTCTTCCACGTACGACTCGGGGAACCAACCGGATTGACCTGAGGATAAGCAAAATTATTAAGCTTGTTATCTGGTTGTCCGCGTAAATACATGGTCACCGGGCCATTCGGGCGACTGAGGGGATGTGTTGCTCCCGTACACCGATGTGCACGAACGCTTAACGTATTGTATTTAATATTTATATATTCAGGTTTCGCATTAACTAAAAATAATGTTGTATACAAGTTTAATGAAAATCAATTTTTCATAGCAAGCTTTTATAGCTCAGTATCTATCTATATATATAAAAATCAATGACACTTTTCGTTGTTATTTTATAACTCAAGAACGGGCTCACCTATCCAAACCAAATTTTTAGGCTTTGTTCGGACTATTTAGTAGATGGTTTATGTGAAGTTTGGTAGGGTAGAGTAGGGTATAGTAGGGTAGAGCAGGGTAGAGTAGGGTAGAGTAGAGTAGGGTAGAGTAGTGTAGAGTAGGGTAGAGTAGTGTGGAGTAGTGTAGAGTACGGTAGAGTAGGGTAGAGTAGGGTAGGGTAGAGTAGAGAAGAGCGGGAGCTAAGTCGTGCGGGCAAAAGCTAGTACCTATATAATTAATACTCGTCAAGACGAATCATACGAGCCCAAACTCAAAGGAGTTGTGTCGTTTAACTACCAAGTTCCTATAGCCACCTTTCAGTTCCATCATCAGATCAGCTCCATTGCATAATAATTTTGCATTATCATCTGATTTACACATGCATGCAAAATTTCAGCTCAATCGGTAACCGGGAAGTGGGTCAAATTTAACTTGCAAGATTTAATGACATACAAACATCGGGACAGGTGAAGCTAAATAAAAGCTTGTAAAATCCTGGTAGACCCATTTTCGATTTCTATATGGACAAGGTCCGGGCAAAAGTTAGTATAGATATAATGATGTGGTTTACCTCGAGCTGTTCCCCATCGCCAGCCTGGCTCTGCATCTCCTCGAGGTGTCGGTGCATCGCTCACCTATAAAAAAAAAGAAAACTTGAAATCTTTAAAGTGAAGCGCGCCGGTGACTAACTATAACGTATTTATTGTACGCTCAAAAAGTAACACAGAGTAATTATTTATCCTCCCACCCCCTTTTTTGTAGGTGGGAAATCATCTAATGACATCTTCCACCCTTGGAGGGTGCTGGAGGGCGTGTCAGACTTTTATTCAAATTCAAATTCAAAATCATTTATTTCAAATAGACCAAATGTAGGCACTTTGAATAGTCAAATGTCGGTCAGTCCAAGAAAAGTGAAGCTAAATTGCACGTTCCAAAGCGTAGATCTCTATGGAGAAGAACGTGCAAGAAACTCCATGGACACTCTTTTAAATCATATTATGTGTTACATATAATGTTTGGTTACATTATTTCTTGTTGCTTCTATTATGTGAGCACAATGTAGATAATAACTAAAACCCACTCCTGTTACTTCTTAGCCTTCGTTCCAGGGGCTCAGGGTTCTTTTTCGCATCACCCATGACCCCAGTAGGCTTCGACCCTGCTGGGTCCTTAAGGTTTCGCTGACGTCTCCTTGAGGCGCATGTGGAGCACTACACGCCGTCGACGATTCGGGATGCAAGTGCTATATATTTATTTATTAAAACTTCATGCAACACAGAGGTACAAAGGCGGACTTAATGCTTTAGGCATTCTCTACCAGTCCACCAAGGGAGGTGAAGAGAAAACATAGCAGGTACATAAAAAAACAAAAAAAAAAGACGTGTGGCACCCGGAGACTGCCGCGATAAAGCTATTGCATAGCATTTTTTATCAACTTATGCAATTAAATTGTGATTGAAGTTGACAAGTTGCCATGACAACCATTTAGTGGGGGGTGTTAGGTTTTTTCGTTACGGAATTTCTGGATTCGGTCTCCACGCTCAAGGCCCGCGATAGAAGCTATGCAATAGCTTAAAAAATATTATTAAGAAAAATAAGGATACAAATGTATATACAGGGTTACTTGCAAAACACCGGCAACCCCTCAGGACCACGCTAGTATCATCATAAACAACAACTTTTTCTATAACTCCTTACCAAGTCTCCGGGCTGCAAGCTGAGCTCATCAACGGTGCGCGCTGTGAACTCGTACACGCAGCGCCATCTAGGAGCGCTACTTGTAGACACGGGTTCGATAGCTGTAAATAAATAATATCTATATTAGTACAGAAAGGCAAGCGTGCTCCACCGTCGACCACATCATCACTTACCATCAGGTGAGACAGTGGTCTAGCGAGAACCTATCTATACATACAAGGTGTAAGGGACAGCAATCCGCAAACTTTAAGGGCTTGCTCGAAAGACGAAACTGAACAACCTTCCACAATTATTTTTTTCCATGAAACTAAAATGAAAATCAGCTTCTCCATACTAATTGTCCAATCAAGTTTATAATTTTGTATGGTGAGGCTTTGTTTCATCGCAATCGGTTGACTATATCGAAAGATATACTACATTCATTGACTGTTAGTCGGTACGAAGTTCTGGTCAGCTAGTCTATCCCTGCTAATATTATAAATGCGAAAGTAACTCTGTCTGTCTGTCTGTTACGCTTTCACGCAAAAACTACTGAACGGATTTAGATCAAATTTGGTAGGTAGGTAGATGAGACACTGGAATAACACATAGGCTACCTATAATTCCACTGCTGAGCACGGGTCTCTGCCCGCGCGATATAAACTGTAGTCCATGCGGGCGAAGCCGCGGGCGGAAAGCTAGTAAAATATTATATCGTTTATATCGCAAAAAACGGTAATTTCGACACTCGTCGTCATCATCTTCCTGCCCTTATCCCGTCTTATTTGGGGTCAACCCAACACGTTTTTCTTCCATTCTGTCCTGTCACTTGTCACGCTATCACTAACTCCCTTTTCTTTTATATCACTTCTCACACAATCCGCCCATCTTTTATTTGGCCTCCCTCTCCCCCTCCATCCGAATTTTGACACTCAAGGGAATCAAAATTCATAAGGTACTTCCCGTTGATCTAGGATCCTGAAATTGCATAAATAGTCTAAAGCAAGCTCTCACAACACAAGTATAGGAAAATGTCTGAACACTGTACATTTAAGTTAAAACAAAAATTGCGTTTCGGTAAAATTTTCGTAACATTTATAACAACACTTGCTACCTACCAAATATGAGGTACACGCTCAGACAAAACACATCCATAACACACAAAAAATAAAGTCTAATTTAAAATAAAAACAATAAAATACTAAACAATTATATCACTACATAAAACACGTATGAACCCATGCTGATTAAGACTTTGAGAATTAAGTAATAAGGTGTAAAAAACATTGGCGAGTGCTGTAACAATGTCGCTTTGACTCGAACCCTTAAATGATTTCAGATCGTTCGACGTTTATTTAGACTTTTTCAAGTGAAACGTACACAAGTTTTCAATGAAAATCATTTTTAACCGACTTCGAAAAGGAGGAGGTTCTATGTTCGGCTGAATGTATGTTTTTTTTTTTTGTATGTATGTTCACCGATATTTCAATCAATTGTGGAAAGATTTTGAAAATTCGGTCAATTATAGACTTATTTTTTTTATTGTAAGGTTATGCTTCCAAGTTGATCTCATAGGAATATTGTTATGATCTGCTCATGAACTTCGAAGATATAGAACAGAACTCCTCATAGGATTATAGCAGAACTGTCGTAACAATTAAAATTGCTTTGTTTATACATGTAGTCGATGACTGACTGAAAGAAGAGGGGGATATCGAACTGATCTGATGATGAATCCGGAGGGTAAATTAATGTAATATAACCGTGTTTGGGATTATTAGAATTGTTATGAGATGCACTCTGGCTATAAGGTATTTGAGTTTGGCTGAGGGGTACTTTTTAGTATCATAACTAAAAAGTGTAAAATAAAAAACTTGTTACAAAAAAAATACAACCGACTTCAAAGTCGGTGTTAAATAACGAAGAGACAAAACTATTATAGAAACACCGCGACTTCCGAAATTAAAGTTATTATGTACTTTCAGTTTTTTTTTTTGTAAAACGTTTTTATAAAAATATAGATAGATAAATTGTTCCAAGATTGCTTGTTGGACTAACAAGATCATAACAAGGATTTTTTTTTGAGGTTGGAAGTCTTTCTCTGAAGAGAAGTGTCAGATTATTACTGACGGGGCCAGGGTTACTCCGAAAGGTGGCTCAAATCCCGGTACGAAAGGCAACGAAGGAACAGGAGTGGGTTTTTAGTCAGTAAAAGTCTGACACTATCTCCCGCTCCGCCCAAGAGCGGGGATGTCATCGGATGATTTTCCCACCGCAAAAAAAAGACTATTACTGACTAAACCCCACACATGTTCCATCAGTTGCTCTTTGCATAACAGAGCTATGGTAACTCTTTTGAACCTGCAAATTACAGGGTTACATTTGAAGTTGTACAGTTATACGGTAGCTGATAATGAAACAATGGCAGAGAAAAGAAAAAAATAAAAGAAAGGAGCAGTGTTTCTCAAACTTTCTGTTTAGGATGGATGTTAAGATATTTTTCATTACTCATACTCTGAAAGTAGGTCTGAAGTTGCCTGAGGAGCGGGCTGAAAAGTATCACATTTTTCATCCCTAGGGAGTTTTACTTTCAACTAACAGCGGTCAAATTATAAAAAGAAAATTTTATTTTTTATTAGAAAATTAGTCCCTCGAATTAGCGACCTCGCTACGCTCGGACGCCAACTCTTTCTCGGGACGAAATAAGTAACTTTCACCCCTAGTGTAACAATGTACTATTTCAATACACTTGCTCATAAAGTGACTCCTATTGCACTGCACTTAGATATATAATGGCACTTGTTACCAAACTGTGACATCATTTTGATTATCATTACGCACTAGTGCTATAATGTGGTTAAAGCCTCTCCCCCGCCACAATTTTATTACATTTATCGTATCAGGATGGGCGCGCATCGTCCACTAGGATGAAAAAAAAAACATGGGCGCGCATATGAAAACAGATTTTTAACGCCACAAAAGTTTACTAGTTTTAAAGTTATTTTCTTCACAAGTGTATTGAAAAACGTCGTATGATACACGAGTAATTAATGATTACCGTTCTCGGTTCTCTTAAGACCCTCGCCACGACTCGGGTCTAAATACCGCCTCAACGGTAATCACTAACATTACACACTTATATCATAATGTACTATAACAGTTTTGTTAGTAAATCAATGTAGTGTATTACATAATTTTTTTTAATTTTACTCAAACTAAACAATGAAAATGAAAATAATAGTTTAAAAAACTAAAAAACACGCTTTAATGATGAAAGAAACTATTCGTACTTCTCGTATTCCTGACAGCAAACCCTTTCATTTGATACCCATATCATGGAAGTTCATTTCAAATAGCCAGATCGCCATCTTGGGGAGGCCGCCATATTGGATTTGTAATGACATTTCTTAGCTAGTCATGTATTGTCATCAGAACTCAGAGCGTGTGCAAAATTTCATCCTGATCAAAGACCAGGAAGTGGGTCAAATTAAGATTCCAAGATTTTCTTACATAGTTACAAGTGAAGCTAATAAAAGCGTGTTAATAATATAGAGCGAATTTTGATTTTGTAGCGACATCTATGACGTCACATAAGAACAATCAAGTGATGGATGCGTCCCCAGACCCCTGAAAATCTGGTTACACCAGGACCGCGGTGAGTGTGTCGAACAATCCCGCAGTTCATATTGTTACGCCGTTAAACTTCAACACGTCATATCTCCGACAAAATAAAAAGTAGCAACAAATAATTAAAACGCATGCTGTTCGAAAGCTCTAGAACTAAAGTACCTACCAGGCCTGGCAACTGGAACAATCCTTGCCCCGCATGCAAATACGAGCCCCTCGGCCGGAAGCGAGTTAGTACTGATTTCGACTGCGAACAAGAGCGATCTACCTAAGTGTGCGAAGTGACTTTAACTAACGACCCAAGCGATAGTGTAACGGAACTCTAGTGCTAATAAAGTTCTTTTTACAACACCTGCTCGATGATGTCGTTTTATACGTCATACAAACCTCACTTAAAGCAAGCCATTATTCTCTAGGGAAATAATGCAGTATGGCCGATCCCTAGGGAATAATGAGATTTCAATTTGGAACTTCAAAAATCGTCAACATTGTGAATTAAAATGTACGTACATCGAACAAGTTGACTCGAAATTCAAACTGGCCACTAACAAAAAAAAAATTGAATAAACCTGCTTACTGACTGCGAACTGGAAGCGTTTTAGAAAATTGAAACTATAGAATCTTGGAGTAGTGAATTTTGTTTTTTTGATGAACTTGTAAATATAATACTTATACATATATCTCTAATAAATGATTTGATCGACCAAATTGTCTTTTAATTATCTCACAGATGGTGTAAAAAGTAGACTATGCAACACGTGGATAAAACTGTGTTTGTCTTGGGCGGCTTGAATTCCTCACTTCACTCAGGTTTTTTTATTAACTCAGGTTAATTATATTTATCCCTCACTTGCGTTCGGGATTCAACATGCCGCCCGCGACTTAGGCTCGAGACACTGCTTTATCCCCTAGTCACATAAACTACTATTATTGGTAAATTGGCACTTGGTTACCCACTTATGTTACAATATGTACCACTAGCACTATAGCATAAGCATAATCAGCCTCGTAATGTTCCCACTGCTGGGACTCAGGCCTCCTCTCTAGGAGAGGGAATGGGCTGTAATCTAGCACGCGGGCCCAGTGCGGGTTGGTGAATGATATAGAGAATTTTTGGTTCTAGGACATGCCGGTTTCCTCACGATGTTTTCCTTCACCGTTTTGAGAGCAGTGGTGATGAAATAAATTACACAAAGGAATACGCCTGGCTGGGTTTGAACCACGATTCGTAAGGGCTGGGACACATAAACACGATACGACGTCGTGTCGTACCACCATACGGCGTCGTTTCACGATGCGACGTCGCGTCGTGGGAATCTACGACGAGCATCGTAAAAAACTACGTTGCGACATCGCAACGTCTCACGATACACGGCACAACGCCGTCGACACAATGCAGGGTGAATTGTCGCAGTTAATTTCGAGAAATGGGCCGCTATATGTGGCGTTATCCGATCAAGTAACTCTTCGAAACTTGTTAAAATCATTCTAAAGAATGCAAAAAACTTGGTGTGATCCATTTTTAAGGCTTTGTACTTATTTATGAAGTGGCTCCCGTTATTCATGATTGAAAAGGACCCTCTTAGGCAGGGCCGAGCCGCCCATATGTGCGAAGTGTGCGGGTCACACAGGCGCCAAGGCATAAGAGGCGCCGGATGAGATGCCAGCGGCCATTTTTTAAATATTTTTGTCACAGAACAACAAATTCTTTATAGTTGAATTAAAATAATTACATCTGTAAAATCTCCTAAGACAAATTAATACTGTTTACACTACTAGAATTGACCCACTGTGTCCACACAAAAAAAAAAAACAAAAAAGGAAGCGCTGCATAGATGTCGCACACAGGCTTTGGCTGGGTTCGGCTCGGCCCTGCTCTTAAGTCCTTTTTCACTCGCCTATCGTACAAATCGACAATGGTCTGTGTTTATGTGTCCCGGCCCTAACTCGGGACCGTTACCACTCGGCCACCACTACTCTCAATGCTTACAGCACTAAAATGTAAACAATTCACTCAAAAGTTTGACAATCATGAGTTTTCGGGTTAAAATAGGTGTGAAATGCGTGCGTCCGCATAAGCCGTGTCTTGTGTAGTTTCTTCTCTCAATCTGTATTTATAAAAGGCAAAGTCCTGAGGCCCTACCATGAGCTCTTAACGCAATCCAATTGACGACCTAAACTGAACTGTTAAAGGGATGGAGCTATGTATGATGTATAGCTCCATCCCTCTTTCTCACTCGCACGACCATCGCGAGGAATGCATTAAGACCTCCCAGTATAACTTCAGTAATTCAAGTAGTATTAGTGAAATATCATCCAAGTTACTTAGGGGTAATTGTTTCAAAATCCGTTTGCAAGGTTTCATTATTATAGAAATATAGAAAATCGACATGCTAACAGTAGCCCGACTAACATTTTTTTTTTTTTTTTTCCTTAGTCCTCGAGTACATCTAAAGGATGAACCCTAGTTTTTATTACAATCTAGCCTTATATATAGACTAATAAGTAATTTAATTATATCCTAAACTAATAAATTGTCTTTACTAAGAATGTGTCCAATAGCACTTTTCTTATTGTCTCTATTAAGGCGAATACACTTCGTTCTTGTATTTATTTGGTAGCAATTATGCTACATTTCACTATTCACTATCACTAAACACTAACTCGAACGGTTTTGTTCTTTTTAGTCTTCTCACATAATCAAAACCGTAACGATATCGTAGCGATTTAGTCGTTTTTGTCATTTTTTACTGACTTTCTAAAAGGTGGAGGTTCTATGTTCGGCTGAATGTGTTTTTTTTTTGTATGTATGTTCACCTATATTTCGGTCAATTGTGGACCGTTTTTGAAATGTTTTTTTTTTTAAATTGAAATGTTATGCTTCCAAGTTGGTCCCATAGAAATATTGTTATGATCTGATCATGAACTTCGAAGATATGGAACAGAACTCCTCATGGAATCATAGCAGAATTGTCGTGATAAGTAAAATTGCTTTGTTTATATGTATAGCCGACTTCCGAAATTAAAATTATTTTGTACTTTTTGAAGTCGGTTTAATTTTTTTTTTGGAAAATTTTTTTCATATTCACATCTATCAATCGAGTTTGAACGACACCGATTTTGAAATCGTTCGATCGAAGAGTCGTTGAAGCGTATTCAGCTATGTGAATCGTCACTCAATCGTTGGCTTGAGGTATTCTCGTAGACAAACGTTGTTTGATCGGGTCGGATGCCAACGACTAAATGTCAAATATTGCAGTTTAAATCACAGAGGACTTTGTAACATAGTAGTACTCTGTGGTATCTGGCAACAAGTCGTTGATAGATCGTTTAGTTTCGATCCAGTTCAATTGTCGTTCTATCCAATCTCGATTTTGGATAGGACTTCGATGAAACGACTATTAAACTTTAACGATATTTGGCTTGTTTGGTTTTACGTGAATCAGGCTACAGGGTCGATATTCAAGGCATTGACAAAAAAATAAAAATAAAGGTATGTTCGTTACCTGTAGTGGCGGGCGCGTCGCCCCAGGCCTCCTCGGCGGCGGGAGCTTCGCCCCACGCGTCGTTGGACGTCGTGCCCCAGTCCGCTTCTGTGTATAAGAGGTGGCACTTCATTGCTTACTATTTTGGACGTAGTTAAGATGTGAGCCATACGTGGCTCGCGAATGTTTCCTGTAAGATGTATAGTGCTTAAGGTGAATGCTCCAACCAGCCCGCAAAATTCAAATTGTCTTACGTTTTTTGCAATTTGCAGGCCAGTGACATGTTGTAACTTTATCAAAATATGATTCGTGGCAATAACAAGTATAATTTTAAATACAAGAAGGATCAAAACATTCGAGTAGACCATATTCCGGAATAACACATAGGATACTTTTTATCCTGGGATTATGTACGCGGGTGAAGCCGCGGGCAAAAGCTAGTATGGGATAAGGGCGAGGAGAAGAAGAAGATCTGTTTCCATCTCACCTGCGCCGCTCCAGGCGCTCTCAGCGGGCGCGGAGCTCCTCGTGAGGTACTCCTCCCGCTTCTCCTCGTACAGCTTCCACACGCGCGAGCACTTCTCGCCCAGCTCCGTCACGGTGTTGCTCAGCTCCGACAGCTGCGCCTTGTTGGTTTCCAGGTCTTGTTTCTTGCTCTCCACCAACGCTTTGGCGGCTTCCACCTGGTGGAGTAAGTTATACAGGGTTATTTGTAAAACACTGACAACCTCTCAGGACTATGATACTAACATCATAAACAACAACTTTCGTTTTCCTTTCATTGATTTTTATAAATTTCATCAGATTTTCAGGCAAAAACTATTTTTGTTTTAGCTATTGCATAGCTTCTATCGCGGGCCTTGAGCGTGGAGACCGAATCCAGAAATTCCGTAACGAAAAAAACCTAACACCCCCCACTAAATGGTTGTCATGGCCACTTGTCAACTTCAATCACAAATAATATTTTTCTATGATAATTGCATAAGTTGATAAAAAATGCTATGCAATAGCTTTACCGCGGCAGTCTCCGAGTGCCACACGTCTTTTTTAGTTAAAAGTTTTGATATTACGAAGTCTATGCGAAGCAAGCGATAGCGTAAGTTTTTACAAATATCTAAATATCAAACCCTGTATATCATTTCAATTCTAAATGAAAGTGTTGCTGCATTTGATTTCTTACCTTATCTCGCAGCTGTTTGAGTGTGATCTCCATCATGTTCAGCTTGCCATCTTCGCCGGCGCCCTCGGACGCTTTTGCCTGTTCAAACACAAATAAAATAAGTAAAAAAAACAAACAAAAGTATGTAAAACTTCAAACATTTTTGATCTGGGGGCACGGTAGTGCCCCAAGAAGTAAGTAACGAAACAGCCAAGCCATACATTTTTACTGATATGTAGAATTTGTGAAGTTAGGGTCGGTAGAGTTAGGCCGTGTAGATTCAGAAGCTTGGCTCTACATGAGATCTGATATCTTTTTCACAGGGCAAACCTTATGTGGTCGTCTTGGCAACATTTTACATGCAAAGTTTTTGGTGGGATGGATTTGTCTTACTGGAATTGGGAAAAGCACCATCTCCAAAAAAATATCCTGTATTTTTAAAAAGTAATTCATAAAGGTTTTCTTCGAGAGCGATTGGCTCAGAAGCGATCAGCTATTTTCGGGAGCAATCGGTTATCCTTCGGGAGTGGTCGGATATATTGAAGGCGTGTTCGCAGGACATTAAAAATCCCGTGTGTGTAATGATCTCGTACAAGCGTAATGGTGCCGTCCGCGAGTCGTTTGCGAACAGCGCGCGTGCATTACACGCACGGCTCGTTCATACTCGGCCCATGCGCCGCGCGCGATTCCTACGATCATGAAATGCGTGCGCGTAGTTCGCAAGCGGCTCGCGAACGGCCCAGATCTAGCACCATGACAGACAGCCATATTTATTTATTTATTTAAACTTCATGTACAGTAGTGGTACATAGGCGGACTTAATGCAACAAGGCATTCTCTCCCAGTCAACCTTTGGGTTTGAAAGACAACACTGTGGTAGGTTTGGACAATCTATGCTAATATTATAAAGAGGTAAAATTTGTAAGTTTGTATGTAGGGGGTAATCTCTGGAAGTACTGGTCCGATAACTAAATTTTTTTCACCGATAGAATGCTGCTTTATTCCTGAGTGATATAGGCTATATTTTATGTACGCGGGCGAAGCCGCTGGCAAAAGCTAGTGAATAAATAAAGAAATTTTTTAAATGGAAAACAAAGTAAATTATATAAAATGAAATACATATATATGCTAAAATAATAAACTAATAAATACTATGAAAAATGACAAATCATTAAGAGAATAGTAATTCTGACGAAGACCAAACTAAGGTTGAGAAGACTTCAAGCAGTAGTTCCGAATTTTACGCCATATAAATAAATAAATAATAATAAATAAAATCTTTATTAAACACTACCCGACCCGATATCTTTACTATTTAAATCTACCTTTAACAAAAAGGATGAGGTGCAATGTAATTTGAACTTTGTTGTGTGTAGCATAAAGTTTATTGTCCCAAAATGAATTTAAATATATTTGAGAGGAGGTTGAGCATTTGATGACATTTACCTTGGCGTCTAATTCAGCTTTCTCTTTGTTCAGAGATATTTGCTTCGCGTTGAGCTCCTTCACTCGCGCTTTCAGTTGCTGCATCTCAGCCATGCTGGCGTCGCGGTCGGACCTGGAACAAATATATTGTATTATTATTTAGATAAGTATTATTGACTGGCCTGTTGGTCTAGTAGTTAGTGGCCTTGACTGCTATGCCGGAGGTTTTTTTGATTCCCATCCAGGACAAATGTTTGTATGATGAGCATGATCATTTGTGCTGTGTCTGGGAGTCTAAATGACTGCATGAGCAAGCTTTTATAGGTATATTGAGCTATAAAAGCTTGCTAGGAAAAATTTATTTTCATTAAAAGCTTGTTTCATAGCAAGCTTTTATTATAGCTTGATATACCTATATAATTAATACTCGTCAAGACGAATCATACGAGCCCAAACTCGATGGGGTTGTGTCGTTTAACTACCAAGCTCCTATAGCCACCTTCCGTTTCCATCATTAGATCAGCTCCAAATCATAATAAATTTGCATTGTCATCTGATTTACACATGCATTCAAAATTTCAGCTCAATCGGTAACCGGGAAGTGGGTCAAATTTAATTTGCAAGATTTGATGACAGACAAACATCGGGACAGGTGAAATTAAATAAAAGCTTGTAAAACGATTTTATTTGTGTAAAGTATATCTTAACGCGAATGAATGAAGTACTTACTCATAGCACAAACTGTGCTTATTTGGGACTAGATGGCGTTGTGTGAAAGCTGTTGTCGTCCTTAGACTTCCTTTCGAATACCGTAATTAGAGACACAATGGGAAGGCAATGAGAGAGCAAACGCTCGCTTGAGCTTGAAGTTTGATGAATTACTTGTCTTTTTCAAGCCACATCCTATAATAAACCCAGACCACTACAACGGCTTTGTCAGAACTCCAGTGGAGAACATCAGTATAGTTGATGCTAGCCAAATTGATTTATCATTAACATGCACACAATGATATGGAGACATGGTCGACATTAATATGATCACATAATCTGATGCACTATCAACAGAAATATTTTTCGTTCATTCAATAAGCGGTTTATTAATCAGGTTTTGGGGGGCCCCCGAGCTTGAGGGCCCCGGGGCACTGCCCCGCCTAGCCCTTTAGTAGCTACGCCACTGATTACTTCGACTGTGTGTGGTATTGGGTCATTCAGTTCCCTTCAAAATGGGTGAGCTGAGTGGGGCTGATGCACGCGTCATGCTCGTGAGCGGGTGCCGTTAGATGAGACTGATCATCTCTTAGCTGCCAGTGGCTTAATTCAGTTTCTATCTTTTAATTATTATTTTTATTTTTTATTTAATATCTACATTGTGCTCACATAATAGAAGCATCAAGAAATATGTAACACATAATATGATTCAAAAGAGTGTCCATGGAGTTTCTTGCACGTTCTTCCCCATAGAGATCTACGCTTTGGAACGTGCAATTTAGCTTCACTTTTCAAAAGTGCCTGCAACTGGTCTATCCCTACTAATATTATAAATGCGAAAGTAACTGTCTGTCTGTTACGCTTTCACGCAAAAACTACTGAACGGATTTAGATCAAATTTGGTAGGTAGGTAGAAGAGACACTGGAATAACACATAGGCTACCTATAATTCCACTGCTGAGCACGGGTCTCTGCCCGCGCGATATAAACTGTATTCCACGCGGGCGAAGCCACGGGCGGAAAGCTAGTTTGAAATAAATGCTTTGATTTTGATTTTGACCTATGTCCAAGAGTGGAGCTCATTTGGTTGAAACGTAACCTAAGCTGATATAGTACGTACCTCATGCCATCTATCGTGCACTTGGCGGCGGCTACACTCGTTCGCGTCTCGCGGATGTCCTTGGCGAGGTTCCCGGCGCGTAGTACAGCGGAGCTGAGCTCGGCCGTGAGGCTCTGGCTGCGCGACTTGAGGGACAGCACCTTGGACTGCTCCTCAGTTCGCATCGCTTCCAGTTCGCGTGTCCTGGGTCACAAACAACACTCGGTGAAATGGTGGGCCTCCCATACGTACAAAGCGTTTTGGGAACACATTCATTATGCGTACAGCTAACGAGTGGAATTTGAATTTTTAAGTGTGTGTGTGTGTATATTTGTAATGAATAAACTGAAAAAGTGCTGTACCGATTTCAAAAATTCTTTCACCATTGGAAAACTACATTAACCCTGAGTAACATAGGCTATATTTATTGCCCGTGCGAAGCCAGTGAGTTATAACTAGTGTAACAAATACGACTTTATTTTATATATATAGACTAGCTTTTGCCCACCGGCTTCGCCCGCGTAGGTACATAAAACATAGCCTATGTCACACAGGAATAAAGCAACTTTCTATCGGTGAAAGAATTTTAGCAATCGGACCAATACTTCCAGAGATTACCCCCTATATATAAACTTACAAATTTTACCTTTTTATAATATTAGTAAAGACTAGCGTCCCGTCCCGGCTTCGCACGGGCAATAAATCTAGCTCATGTTACTGAGGGTCGAATGTAGCTTACCAATGGTAAAAGAATTTTTTAAATCGGCACGGTAGTTTTTGAGTTTATTCATTACAAACATACACACACACACACATAATTATTCCCTTCTTATAATATTAATGTAGATTGAACAAAAACGCACCTCTTCTTCTCCCATTCAAGTTGACACTGTCTCTCCATTTCTTTGCGAGCGGCTTCGCGTTTCTCCTGCAACAAAAGTTAGTACTGTAGAGGTCGTCTGTCATCGGTATCAATAAAAACCCCACATATATGTTTGTATGTATGTATATGTGTATCTATTTTAGTAATAAGTATTTTGTTTACTTTTATAAGTATTTTGCACCAAGTGCAACCTTGCAACATTTTGTGTCCTGGCAATCTCTGTCCATTCTAGGTTGCCTGGAAGGAATCGCCTGGAGCGATAAGGCCACCGATTGTGTTTTTTATTTTCATAAATTTTTTAAGCTACTGCATAGCTTCTATCGCGGGCCTTGAGCGTGGAGACCGAATCCAGAATTCGTAACGAAAAAAACCTAACACCCCCCACTAAATGGTTGTCATGGCAACTTGTCAACTTCAATCACAATTTAATTGCATAAGTTGATAAAAAATGCTATGCAATAACTTTACCGCGGCAGTCTCCGAGTGCCACACGTCTTTTTATTTTTGATGTGCAATAAAGATGTAGGGTTCAGTTCACCCCTACCATATTATTAATTTATGTATGTTTACTATAAAATCACACAACACAATAACAGCAACACAATTATGTAATCACATTTATTAATATTTATTTGCATACACAAAAACGATCACATTTCGGAACGCATCGGTGGTGTCGAGGGATATCGATGTGTGCGTGCACGCAGTGATCTACGCTGACCTCCAGTCCGCTACGAACTGCCGTGCGCGCTATTGATTTTTTGTCATCTGAGATACCTCGTTTCGCTAATCGTATTTTTTGTGTATCGTGTTCCTGAACGTTGTGACTGTATATTGTGTGTCTCCTTGTCGTCTTATGTTCTCCTTCTGTGTTGTTGTGTGGACTTAGCAAAGTAAACAGTGAGTACTTTTTAGCAGCGAATTTTTTTATTTCCGCGCACCCGCACTCACCGCCTACCCACATAAACTTTTCTCCAAAAAGAATATACAAATAAATAATACGGAATCCCGTACCTATTCAGCGGGATCTTATTTTCACATTTATGTGTTTGATGCTAGGAATGCTAGGGTTCCTATAGGGGCTCCCATTCAATAAGCGTGTTTTTGCCGCCTTGTTGCTACGGACGCGGATAGTACGGAACTCTTCATGCACGAGATCGACTCGCGCTTGGCCGGTTTATTATTTTTATTTACTTTCTTTTGTAATCGAACCAAAGCTATGCTTTAACTTACTTGCTCCTCTTTCTGTTTCCGCATCAACTCTTCTTGCTCTCTCTTCTGTATTTCGAGACGCAGCTTCTCTCTCTTCTCAGCTTCTTCGCGCTCTTTTCTCTCTCTTTCAGCCTGGAGATATTCAAATATGGTACATTTTTACATTCAAAGAGCGAAATTGAAATGATGTCACATTCAACAAACACACACTTTTTTTTCGTCAGTTTAAACTAGATGACTACCCTGAGAAGAAACACAGAAACAAACTCAGTCCATACAGTAAATATGTAATGGTCAAAGTCAAAGTCACAAAGTTACAACTCCAAATTCAAGATTTGAATGGTTTGGAAGTAGAAAGAAGAGGCTTTTGGCCAGCAATGGGAATAAAGAAGTTAATTCATAAAAGTTGGTATTTAAAAGCAAATGTAATAGTTTTTACCTCAGCTTCCTGTGCCGCATAAAAGAAAAAAAAATTGCATCATAAAAACGTGGTATACAAGAGGCAATGTTTTAATTGATTGTATACTCCATCTGTTTAGGTAGTTAACTAAACCAAAAATCAAATCAAAATCATAATATAATTACAGCTCGGTATACCTATATAATTAATACTCGTCGAGACGAATCATACGAGCCCAAACTCGATGGAGTTGTGTCGTTTAACTATCAAGTTCCTATAGCCACCTTCCGGTTCCATCATCAGATCAGCTTCATGTCATAATAATTTTGCATTGTTATTTGATATACACATGCATGCAAAATTTCAGCTCGATCAGTAACCGGGATGTGGGTCAAATTTAATTTACAAGATTTGATGACAGACAAACATCGGGACAGGTGAAACTAAATCGAAGGTTGTAAATGAGGTCTGGTCATACCTTCTCCTTCATCTGCGCGTCAGCCAGCTGCGACCTCCTCCTCTCCAGCTCGGCCTGTCCTCGCGCCATGTTCTCTCTTCGTCTCTCTTCGTACGACTTGTTACTTGTGTTTGACGTGATGGAGTCGCGTCTGAAGAACAGAAATGTTGGATTAGTAAGACTGTAGCGACATCTGTGGAAAAAATCTAAGACCAACAGTGCTATTCTCAAAGAAAACGCGACGAGTCGAGAGCGCAGTACATAGAATTAACAACCCAATGTATAGGTACATTGGGTTGTTAATCCAATGTACTTATTTGGTTTTCGTCGCTGCGTTCGAGAATAGCAAGCCAGTGCATGTTGCCAGTGATGACATATGTCTCCGAAACGTGGTCGCTCACACTGGGTCTCATCAGAAGGTTTAAAGTCACCCAAAGGGCAATGGAAAGGGCTATGTTCGCTGTTTCCTTGCGTGATCGAATCAGGAATGAGGATATCCGCAGAAGAACCAAGGTTGCCGACATAACACGAAGAATAGCCAAACATAAGTGGCAATGGGCAGGGCTCATTGCTCGCAGAACAGATGGCCGGCAAATATAAACAGTTTCGAAGTAATATTTAAAGCAATTTTTTTTAACCGACTTCTAAAAAAAGGAGTAGGTTCTCAATTCGGATGTTTGTATGTTTTTTTTTATGTTTGTTCGCGCATAACTTCGTCGCTTGCCAATCGATTTGAAAAATTATTTTTTTGTTCGAAAGGGTATACTTCCCAAATGGTCCCAAAGGAACCAAGTTGGGACCTGATGATGAAATTTTGGCGAAATCGAGGGAACTCCTCAAATTCAATTTAATTTTTTTTTAGTGAAGTCGGTTATTTTTTTTTATAAAAAGGTTTTTGGTTGGTAAAAATCATTCAAATGACATACCTCGCCCTTGGGCGGAGCGGGAGATAGTGTCAGACTCTTAATGACTAAAAAACCCACCCCGTGTCTTCTTGCCTTTCACACCTTTCGGAGGTAACTCTGGCTCCGGTAGGCCGCCCCGGCTGGGCCCCTGCTGCTGCTGACAACTCCTTGAGGTGCGCGGGAACAGTGCGCGCCGTCGACGACTTGGGCTCGGTCGGGACAGTTACTGGACGGTCGGACAGCGAGCTACCCATTGCTCGCCGTCCGCAAGCCCGCGGTATTTAAAGCTATTGTAATATATTACCTGAAGGTAGGCGGTATCAGTTCGGGCGGCAGCTTGGCGGGTACAGGCTCGCCCTGCGTCGCCTTCTCGCACAGGTACATGGCCAGCACGAACTCCTCGCAGCCTGCGGGACAAACAGACAATATATTAACTTATCTATACCTAAAAAAAGCTTTGACCTGAATGATTGACTGACGGATCAACGCACAGCCTGAACCGCCGATCGACTTGTTCGTATATTCTTTGAATGACGTTGGCATTCGATAAGAAAGGATTTTTCGAAATTTTGCTTCTAAGGGGGGTGAAAAAGGGGGGGCAATGTTTGTAACGGACAACATAATTCCTTGGTTCAATGTACATTCTTTAACAGAATTGATGAAAGACGAGTTACGTCATCATCATCAACATCATAACTTGAACCGAAAGACGTCCAGTGTTGGACATAGGCTTCCCCAAGCGTGGCGACACCTGGAGGAGGCCTATGTTCAACACTGGACGTCTTTCGGCTGAAATTGCATGCTGCAGTCTTCCCGTCCGATTACAATTTGTGTGTCTTCAAGGCTAGAGTAAATAGGCTCTTAATAAACTAGTGCGCTTCACCATCAACGATTGCATCCCTGCTTACCATCAGGTGGGATCGTAGTCAAGCACTAGTTTATACCAATAAAAAAAAACATGACAACATTTATACACTAGCTTTTACCCGCGGCTTCACTCGCGTTTATTAATATACTTTAATTCCTCCGCCTTTTTCATCCCTCTTTCTCCCCTTTTTCTCACTTAAAAAATAAATAAATTCTCCAGGGTCCCAACTATCTCTGTACCAAAATTAATCAAAATCGGTTTTTCCATTTAGGCGTGAAGAAGTATCAAACATATAAACAGACAAACTTACTTTCGCTTTTATAATATTAGTAAGGATTATCAACTTACCCAGTTTCCCATCGGAGTCCAAATCCGCCAGGGCCCATATTTGTGCCAAGGCCTGCTGCGCGAGTCGTGACTGTAGCATGATGGACCTCGCCTGAGCGCCGGAGACTGCGCCTGTCTTAGCGCGGTCCGTGGCGTTGAATAGCTGGGTGTATCTGTCAGAAGAGAATTTATACAATGTGTAACGTTAATTACCACTTTTTAACCGACTTCGAAAAGGGGGAGGTTCTATGTTCGGCTGAATGTATGTTTTTTCTTTTTCGTATGTATGTTCACCGATATTTCGGTCAATTGTGGACCGATTTTGAAAATTATTTTTTTTGATTGAAAGTTTATACTTCCAAGTTGGTCCCATAGAAATATTGTTATGATCTGATCATGAACTTCGAAGATATGGAACAGAACTCCTCATAGGATCGTAGCAGAATTGTCGTAACAAGTAAAATTGATTTGTTTATGCGTGTAGTCGATGACCGACTGAAAGAAAAGGGGTGGGAAGATGTTTTGAACCGATCTAGTCATGAAGCGTGAAGGTAAATTAATGTAATCTAACCGTGTTTGGGATAATTACAATCGTTATGAGATGCACTCTGGCTATAAGGTATTTAAGTTCGGCTGGCTACTTTTTAGTGGGTGTACCATAAATAAAAAGTGAAAAATAAAAAACTTTTTTCAAAAAAAAATTAACCGACTTCCGAAATTAAAGTTATTTTGTACTTTTCAGTGTTTTTTTACATTGAAGTCGGTTTAATATTTTTTGTAAAAAGTTTTTTTTTTTTTTAATATAAGTTACATTTTTGAAAAAAATCTTCATTTAAAATGTCGCCCTGTCTATTTATGAATAGGTTAAGCAATCACGTGCGCAAACCCGCCGAAATAGGTAAACAAACACAAATGGTTGTAGTCCAATCAAATTTTTTCATACACAGGATAATAAAAGTTCTTATTTCAATGCAGATATGAATTTTAAACAAACTAAAACTGCTCATAAAACCTTTAATTTTTTTTTTTATGATTTTTTTCTCTCAGTATTAGGTCAATTAAATTAAAAATCGTTTGGGGTGTCTGAGGTTTTGCGCATTTAACGTTACACGTTGTATACAAGACAAACATTTAAAGACAAGTGTAATGGGCGATCAATCTCAAAAATTCAGTGGTCTTCAAGATTGGGTAAAATACGCAGAAATTACGGTAATGATGGAAATTTATGATGTGTTAAATTACTTGAGTTTCTGCGGTTGTGGTATCCCCCACTCGACGGTAGTAGGGGGGCTCATGACCCCCATCGGCATTTCTGTGGGGCTCGTCACCAACGACCCTGTAGAACAAGATGTTATATTGTTACTTAAGATTACTGTTTGCTATTCGCCTTATGACGGGCTGCAGTTCATCAGAAATAGAAAATGGCGTCAGACAGCAATTCAGTCTTTTAAACTTATTTTGTAAGTATAAGGGGTTGGGGTAGGGGTTGTTTTTAAAGACAATCTTTTTTTTTATGGTGGGCAAAAATCATCCAATGACAACCCTCTTGGGTGGAGCGGAAGATAGTGTCACTCTTACTGACTAAACACCCACCCCGTTCCTTCTAGACTTCATACCGGAGCTCGAGCTTCTTTTCAGATAAGCCTGGCCCCAGTAGGCTTCGAATCAGTTGGGCCTCTACTGCTGCTGACAACTCCTTGAGGCGCGCGGGAACAGTGCGCGCTGTCGACGTCTTGGGCTTAGTCCAGGCAATTACCGGACTAATTGCTAATGCATGCAATATTAGCCAGTGTAGGCCATATTACACTAGGGTGACCATATTAGACAGTGTAAATTGATTTATCATATTACCATAGGGTAGCAATAATTGCCAGTGAATGCCATATGAGCACGTATAGGCCACATTACCATAGAGTAGTGCCATAACAGTTGTGAAGTTCCTTGCAATCAATTAGTGAATTTTACTGTGGTGGTAAGTATTTCTTATTATTTCTCTAAAATCAACAAACAAAGACTCACCCGGCTTAGACATGCTGTCACTCTTCATAGCAGCGAGCGGAGTCGACGTCACCGGTTGACTCACACCACCAACATTATTGAGCCCAGACGGGGGACTGTTGATCAAAGACCCCATGCCCGATCCACCCGTCACCGGCTGAGAGGTCAACGGAGACTGGCCGGCAACCGGCTGAGCCGCAATCGAGGTCTGGGTAGACTCAGGAGGGGACGTAAACGACCTCGTCTGAGCCGGCGGCAAAATAGGCGGGATCATTGGCTGGGTACTCATCGAAAACGCCTGATCTATAGGCAGGTTTGGAATCAGAGGCGCTTGCTGGCTTATCAACGGGTTCATGGGAGGCTGGGAAGGTATCAAAGGAGGTTGAGTTTGACCTGCAACCATAGACTGAGACCCGATCAGAGGTTGAGACGAAATTATTGGTTGTGTTATCATCGTTTGGGATGAAACCATTGGTTGTGAACCAATCAAAGCTGGTTGGGAGGAAACCAGAGCAGGACCGGTTAACAGAGGCGGTTGCGTGTTAATCAAAGACTGAGAAGTCAATGGTAATACAGGTTTTACTCCAGATATCAAATCTGGTACATTTGGTATCATGGGTTTTGAAGGCGCCGCTAAGGGTGGTATTAGAGGCGGTTGGGCAGACATTGGTGGACCTACCAAGTCGCCCAGCAGGGAATGGTTGCTAGTGGTGGATGTGAGGCCGGAAATTAATGGTTGTGGTTGTGGGGGGATGGATGGCATGGGAGGGATTGGGGGTTTGATTGGCGCGGGGGCGGGAGCTGCGAATTGGGGTTTTTGAGTGGCTGTGGAGAGAGAAAAGATTTAACTTAGTATGCTAAAGCTAGAACTACACTGCGCACACATGTGTCACACATTTTATATGGAAACTAGACTTGTAGAGCTATACTAGATCCACGCCACGCGACCCCATTATTATTTTTCTTTATTGGGGGACGTTGTAGATGCAAAGAGGCGATATGCAGATATTTTACTTATTTATTTTATGAACCAAGTAATAATTTGCGACTTCATCTTTTGAAGTAAGGTTGAATCAACGTGAAAATGTTTAATCTATTAGCCGCCGGATATATTCAACAAACACACACACAGTCACACTTTCACGACTTAGAGCTTGTCCAGAAGGAGCGAATTCGCCGCGATTCTCTCGTGCGTATCACGCGCGACCTTTTCGCCCAGAAAGAGCGTGCCTACGCGCGAATCATCGATCAAAATTTTGGCGCTACATTTTTCTGGATACGTGCACTCGCTCTGGAGTTCGCGCGTTAACTGGGCGCAAAAAGGCGTCCCTAGTATCTCGACTCGCGCGCTTTACGCGCGAATCACGCGCGAGTCGAGAGTCTGGCGTAGTGCACGCGATTTACGCGCGTATTTTGAATTCGCGCGATGCTTGTGGGCGCGATGTATTGGTACCTAGTATCGGTACTAACGCGCGAAACGTTTCGCGGCGAATTCGCCCTTTCTGGATCAGCTCTTAATACCCCATATCGTCAGCTCTTCTGTCACCTATGGAGATTGAAGAGCTAAACGAAATGGAGTCATCATCATCATCATGTCAGCCATCAGACGTTCCATGTCAGCCGTCAGACGTTCACTGTTGGACATAGGCCTCCCCCAAGCGTCGCCACAACGACCGATCCTGTGCGTCACGCATCCATCGGATTTCCGCGACATTCATCATGTCATCGGTCCACCTTGTAGGTCTTCCGGTACGCGGTCGCCACTCCAGAACCTTTCGGCCCCAACGGCCATCCGCTCTGCGAGCAATGTGCCCTGCCCATTGCCACACACGACCCTGGCGCGTAGGACATGAAAACACTCGTCAGACCTATCGGACGGTTAAAGGGCTAAAGTACTCACCGGTAGGACTGAGGGAGGCCAATAGTGAGGGTGGCAAGGCTTTCGGCACTTCAATGTTGTGTAGCTTCAAGTTGATTATCTGGAAATAAAGGGTTTATTAGTCTAAATATTTTATGCTCACTTCAATGTCCCACTGATGGAGTACTAATGTGAGATCTGAGATCCGTGATAATTTTATTGGGAAATCATCGCGTTGTCATTAAATTTTAATATTTTTAGGATTTTTTAGGGTTCCGTATTTAAGTCTTTACTGTTTACTGACGACAACTTGTATTTACTCTATATATATATGTTAGTCTGTAAGGTATGTCTATGGGCCAAGATGCCTGATAATAAATGATTTATTATTATTATTATTATAGGATCACTTTGTTGTTTGTGAAGAGTAGAGATGTGCCGTTGCCGGCAATATTGGCGGAAAGTGGAAATATTGGTGGCAATATTGCCCGAAGTATGAATATTGGTGGCAATATTGCCAGCAAAATACCCACTTCAAGCAATATTGACAGCAATGGCACATCTCTAGTCAAGACCCTTTATCTCGTTAACACGTAACTCGTGGAAGTATCGAGATGAAATTAAAACCATATGCTCAAGTCTGCGGTTCCTTGAAGCTGTAAAAAAATCAAACTTTTAAGTTAATTAAAAAAAGATACGACCGTTTATGTCGCAAAAAATTTATATTTTGATACTCTCAAAGATCGAAATTTATAGGGTACTTCCCGTTGACCCAGAATCCTGAAATTTGGCACAAAGCAAGGTCTTATAGCACAGGTATAGGAATAAATCTGAAACAAGTCAATTTGTTGTTACCTACGTCACAAAAAAATGCAATTCGGAAAAATCCTTAAGACTCCATTCGTAAATTGTGGTTTGCGCGGAACCCTCAGTGCGTGAGCCTGACTCGAACTTGCCCAGTTTTTTTCTTTGACGCTTGACTTCGTATTGTATGTTTTCTTAAATATCGATAGGAACTTACCTTACAAGCTATGGAGAATTCTCTGAGATCCAGTTTGCCATCAGCATTTGTGTCAGCTAGGGACCAGATTTGTCCCAGGACCGGAGGTGGCAACTGAGACTGTAATAATAATAATTATTTTGTATAATACGCGCACAGGATGTTTAACTTAGATATACTATTGGATTCATAAAAGATTAGGATCTACTTTGCGCCATGGTGTGATTGTGACATAATTGCTGTCAAATCGTCAGCAAAATACGTATATTTTGACAGTATCAAAACTCATAGGATATTTCCTATTGACACAAAATCCTAAAATTTCGCACAAAGCAAAGTCTTATAGGACAAGTCAATACATAGTATAAAACAAAGTCGCTTTTTCTGTCCCTATGTAAGCTTAAATCTTTAAAACTACGCAAAGGAATTTGTTGCGGTTTTTTTAAAAGATAGAGTGATTCAAGAGGAAGGTTTAAATGTATAATATTGCACCCGAGCGAAGCCGGGGCGGGTCACTAGTATAGGAACAAATCTAAAAACTGTTTTAACGTTAGATAGGTATAGGTGCAACGGCCTGTTTTTCATAACTCCACAACCAAAGCACGTATTTTGCGTACAGTTTTAACGTTATGTCCCAAAAAAATCTATTTGGAATTTGGAAATATTTTCAGGACTCCAGTCTGTAATTTAAGTATTTAGATAGGCAACTTTGTACCGAACTCGAAGTCTAACTTTCCCAGTTATTTTTCTTACAATGTTTGCTTTCTCAAAAACATTGGTAATTACTCAAGACATGCACATACCTGTAACATGAACCTCTTGGCTTGTTCCCCGGTGAGGTGTCCGTTGACGGGGCCCAGGTTCCGGAAGTGTTCCGTAAACTTGGCATGCTCGTGCGGCTGCACGACCCACGGGTCTGATGCCATGGTGCTCTGAGGAACAGAGATGTTAGTCAAACCGTAGAGGCCCAGCAGGCCGATGTCCGCTAAGGACACGAGGACACTACATACACACTGCCGTCGTAAAGCTAAAGTGCCGTTATCTGACATTTGGCGGGCTTTCGTTTTTAGGCGCTTTAAATTCTATATCGATCTCTCTAAGCAGTATTTTTCGAATATTAATTGTTACTCAGATAAAATAATAAAATTGTCGTAAAGTTCCCCTGATTTATACATAATTCTACGCTGCTTTTTGTGCGTAACTCAAAATATGATTTTATCATATAACGGCATTATAGCTTGAGCACGGCAGCACATATTATGTAAGGATATCTTGTTTTTAAAGGTTAATTTTTTTTTCTTCCTTTCTCTGATGCAATCTGGTCAGATTGACCTTGACATTCAGCATCTGTTGAGTTTTAATTTATTGTTGTCATGCTTGGCATGCGCCCACCGGTGCACCCACATCAATCTGTTCCATAATACTGTCACAGTGTCAAGTCTTCTGGGCTTAGCCTGAGGTTAAATATAATATACCATTAACTTGACTGACTAATCATTTTTAACATAAAATAAGCTAATTATGCCACAAGAGTTAAGTGAAATGTATATTTCTTTATCAGCAATAAATATCTTTAACCAGAAGAGCTAGGATACTGGCTTCTATCTCTGAGAGGGAGTGGGCCACTAGGACTATGGACCATCATATACAGTATATAAATTAAGCTTAAGACGACCCACTGTCCAAAAATTACCGAAACCCTCATAGAAACAGGTAAACCAGTATCTTCCTGAAGTTTTCCTTAAATTTATAAAATTAAAATTGATATTTAATCAGGAAAATTGATAAGGTTTTATGATAAGTTCAGATACTTGAACCACAAACATTATTTTTGAAAGTATAACTAATGGAGTCTAGAATTCAAGACCAAATGGCGAATTACGTCATAAACTACCCTACCAGTACCCACCCTTTACAATTTTAAAAGGAAAACTACGAAAATAGTCCTTTAAAGTAATCAAACATACATCCTATATGTATAAAGTAGTTTATTATACACTATAATAGATCATTAACCATCGCAATGACGAATTCTAATCCAAAAACAAATAGTTATATACATATTCAGATAAAACAACTTTCTAAATAGTAAAAGGGGTGTTTTAACAAGTATTGTGGTGGTACAGCTATATTGAATGTGTTTACTTACATTTCCTGTGCTCCTCTGAAGATCAGTAGGATATGATACGCCCCTCACAAATTATTTTGTTTCAAAAACACACGGAGGAAATCACTTCGCGAATTATTGATCCGATTGAACTGTCAGGCAGCGTGTTTCAGCTCACGTAACCTACTTTAGGAAGAGTGAGATAGTGCACCTAATCTACCTGTATAGTAAAGAGTATGTAGATAGTTTTATGTTTGAAATAACAAATGCTGAACCATCAGGTTTTGGAACGTAGAAAAGTCAGTTGAGTTTCGTTCAAAAATTGTTACATTTGTTTACTAAAAATCAATCTTGTGTTTTTCAGTCTATGGCAGTAGTTTATTATCAGATTGTTTGGTAAAGTACTGATCTAGTATAAATTATATTTTTCCGAGTTTTTGGGCTTATTTTGTTTAGATTTTCAATAGATTTCAGATAAGAAACTTTTTGAAACTGTACGACCATCCTTGCGAACTTAAAACGGCTATTTCTGAACGAAATAATTAATGTCATAACATCGTTGACACTTTGAGACTGCGTATTTCTTTCTACATTTTCACTCTATCTCCAAAAACCACCAAAAATGACGAAATCCGTTGCCGACAACGTTAATCCCAACATATACGACAAGGAATCTGAGCGGGAAAAGACTGCAGCAGACTTTGACGAGGACGTAGAGGATTTGTTCGACGAACGTGAGATCTTCGATTTAATTCGCAATATCAATGATCCTGAGCACCCCCTGACGTTGGAAGAGCTGCGAGTGGTGGAGGAGAGTAATATCAGAGTGGATAATAAGGATAATACTGTGGTTGTCAACTTTACACCGACTATTCCCCATTGTAGCATGGCTACTTTGATAGGTAGGTTCTAGGAACTTCTATATATATTTGTGACCATATTTATATGCATATGTTTATTAAGAGCCAGCTTGAAGACACCTAAATTATTAAGTATCAGACGGGAAGACCTGTTTCAGGCACTAATCAACTTCTTACCAATTTCTAAGAAAGAAATCTAAGTTGTCTCTCCATTGCATCTTCTTCATGATCTGCTACTTCCTTGTCTTTAGACACATCCTCATTGGATAATTTCCCACCTAAAAAAGAAAGTTAGAAAAGATTACAGATATCCATCCATCGGCCCCATCCATATATCTGTAATCTGTTACAAACTGATCAACACAAACAATATGAAGACCGTCTCTCACTTTACATTCCAGGTCTATCAATTCGAGTCCAGCTTCTGCGCGCGCTCCCCAGCCGCTTCAAAGTAACAGTTGAAGTATCAGAAGGCTCCCACGTGTCGGAGCATGCAGTCAACAAGCAGCTAGCTGATAAAGAGAGGATCGCCGCTGCGCTGGAGAATAAAAACTTGGTGCAGATTATTAACCAGTGTATTGCTGCTGCGTGATATATGTACTGGATTTCCGAACTGTTGATCTTTTAGCCGCCTACGTCGGAAACATCCGACAGACACTCTCGCGTTTATTCCGCTAGGGTTGCACATCCACGACCAAATACTCGCATCTCGTCAGCTCTTCTGTCACCTATGGGGATTGAAGAGCGGAACGAGATGGAGTACCCAGTCGTTAACACACGACCCTGGGGGACAGGACACGGAATCACTCGGCCAATTCGACGCAAGCGGTTAGAGGGTTAAAAAACTGGCCAAGTGCGAGTTGGAATCGCGCTCGAAGGGTTCCGTACCATCCTTAGACAAAAAAATCACTTTTGTTGTATGGGAGCCCCCTTTAAATATTAATTTTTAGTATTTGTTGTTTTAGTGGCAACAGAAATAGATAATTTGTGAAAATTTCAACTGTGTAGCTATCGTGGTTCTTGAGTTCTCAAACCCCATCGGGTTTGCCAAGCTGTATGCTTGGCAAATTCGATGGGGTTGTGTCGTTTAACTACCAAGTTTCTATAGCCACCTTACAGTTCCATCATCAGATCAGGTGCATGTCATGATAATTTTGCATTGTCATCTGATTTACACGTGCATGCAGAATTTCAAATTGGTAACCGGGAAGTGGGTCAAATTTAATTTACAAGATTTGATGACAGACAAACATCGGGACAGGTGAAACTAAATAAAAGCTTGTAAAAAGAAACATTGTCCCTTAACCTTTTAAATACCGTCAATTAGATGTCTCTGGCGTTCGTGCTGTCATTGGCTTTATATTCCAATAGAAAGACTGTAAGTGTACCTGTTGTGTACGTTTGTATAAAGGAGTGATGAGTCCTGTACATAAATAAAACGACTGTTCCGGCGAGCGCTAGTACACGACAAAGCAATGGATAATCATTTATTTTGATAGAATAATTATTTGCTTACGTACATTATTCCCCACTTAAAAAAAAAACTATTACACTTTTATAGTACGCTTATAAAACAAATTGCAAACAATAAAGAAAAAATATAATAGGTAAAAAATGAATGTATAGTATAAAAAAATGAATCCCAAAATGTGTTGGTAAGCGCATAACTCAACAACGCCTGGACCGATTTCGCTAATTCTTTTTTTGCTGTGATTGTTATTGTGAGGAAAAGGTTCTTATGGAAAAAAAAATTGGGTAGTGTAGAGTAGTGTAGAGTAGGGTAGAGTAGGGTAAAGTTGGGTATAGTAGGGTGGAGTAGGGAAGAGCGGGAGCGAAGCCGCGCGGGCAAATAAAAAAATCTTGAAATCACTTGCATTACACAACTTTACACTTTAATTCATGAATCTCCAAGCGACCACCGGTGGCCGCGCATCTATTGTCTTACTATTGTGTCTCTAATTGACGGTATCTGAAGGGTTAATCTATTAGTACTTCAGTTCTCTGGGACTCTTTTCACATGCCTTGCGTGCCTTGAGCTCCATTCGGATGATGGCTGCAGCTGCAGCGCATGGATACCGTTGGGAGTGGATTCGCTTGAGCTTGTCCGCCTTCCATATGCCGATACACGTTTTTGTAGAATTGACTTCTGCACTTTTTGTAAAGACAACACTAATACCGCGACGGCTGTGATGAAAACGCCGCCCATGGTTACTTCAGTGATAGACACGCTGGAACCGCCAGACCCGATGGCAGTTTGTGCTACCACGATTTCTTCCTTTGATCCCCAGCTTCCCATGCTTCCAAATTGGTGATATTTTTACCGACTTCCCAAAAAGGAGGAGGTATTACGTTCGGCTGTTTGTATGTTTTTTTTTTTTTTTTTTTTTTTTTGTATGTTTGTTCGTCGAATACTCCCCCGAATGTGGACGGATTTTCAAAATTCTTTTTTTGTTCGAAAGTAGATAGTTCTGAGGTGGTCCCATTATCACCAAATTAGGATCTGATGATGGGATCTTGGAGAAATCGAGGGCAACCTTCAAATTTTATAGGCTCACTTATTGATTTTCGCATATTTTATGAAGTATCTTGTGTATTTGCGTATGGTCGTCACCATCTCAGGTAGCTGGGCTGATGATGGAAGGTACAACTCCTTAACAGTAAGAAGTTACTCGAACAGGCAAGGACTGTTTTAGTAAATTGTTTTGATGTTTGATAGGGCATTTGCCACATTTGGTCTCATGATCATCAAGTCATGACCTGATGCTGCAGTCAGGATAGTCTGCAGAGTACCTAAGCCCTCGACAACAAACAGCAGATATATCGAGTTTAGGCTCATTGAAAACGGCTCGATGTGTGGATAAACGTACTGCTAATAAAGAACACCGAAGTACATAGAGACCTGATGCTGAAGCCAGGAGCATCAGGAAAAGTACAAACCTTGAAATTACAGCACCGTAGTCGTGTTTGGGCTCATTTTAAACAGGACTAAATTTTAAGTTCATTGCAATGTTGACATAAATCTGGCCTGATGCTACAGCCGGGATTATCAGCATCTAGTCTAATGACTGATTGAAAGATTTACCTTTCGGCTTCATCATCAGATCAGTTCGATATATCCTTTCCCTCTCCAGCATCTAGTCTAATGACTGTTTGAAAGAAGAGGGGGAGAGGATATATCGAACTGATCTGATGATGAAGCCGAAAGGTAAATTAATGTAATCTAAACGTGTTTGGGATTATTAGAACCGTTATGAGATGCGCTCTGACTATAAGGTATTTAAGTTTGACTGAGGGGTACTTTTTAGTGGTGGTACCATAACTAAAAAGTGTAAAATAAAAAAAACTTTTTACAAAAAAAATATAACCGACTTCAATGATAAAAAACACTGAAAAGTATCAAATAACTTTAATTTTGGAAGTCGGTGTTAAATAACGAAGAGACTAAACTATTGTAGAAACACCGACTTCCAAAATTAAAGTTATTTGATACTTTTCAGTGTTTTTTATCATTGAAGTCGGTTATATTTTTTTTGTAAAAAGTTTTTTTTTTCTTGATATTGTTTTATAACGTGCGTTATTCCTTCTATGTTTTGTTGGATTGTGTTTGGACAGTATGTTTCATTTTAATTTGGTATCTATTGCTGATGTTACGGAATTACGAAATGTTACACTAGACGTATGACGCGGCCTGAGCGTGTTGTGTTCGGCGCGGTCTTGCTATTTTCTGCTGACTCAATACTCTTGCGTTCGTTCACGTCTCTGTTGGTACTTTTCATGTGTGCTAAAGGTTCATTTATCTTATCTTCTATTAAACTAGGCTGGTTTTAGTCTGTCCACCGTTACTACAGATGTTTTCCTTGTCATTTGGATTCTGAAATGCTTCTCTTGCTCTAACACTTTATATGGACTTTCGTATGACGCGGTCAGAGGTTTCTTAACAGCATCCGTTCTGACGTGTACGTTTTCACAATCTTTCATGTCTGGGTGAATAAATTGTTTGTGGGTTGTGGCGTGGTGGTTGTTGTTAAACAGGCTTAGCTTTGCCATTGTCCTTTGGAGAGTCTGTGCATAGGTTTCTGGTGATGGAACTTGCGTTTTCGGCTCGATAAACATTTCAGGCAGACGTATGTTCGTTCCGTATAACATTTGTGCGGGGCTGACATTTTCTTTCAATCGTAATGCCACTCTTAATCCATGTAGGACAAAGGGTAATTCGTTCGACCAGTTTGCAGTATTACCGCGTGCGACTAGAGCAGTTTTCATTGATTTATGCCAGCGTTCAACTAAACCATTTGACTGCAGATGATAACTTGTAGTCCTGGTCTTCTTGATACCAAGTGACTTAGTCAGAGCGATGAATAAGTCTGACTCGAATTGTCGTCCTTGGTCCGTAGTTATGGTGTTTGGTCATCCGAATCTCGATATCCAGGTGTTCATGAAAACTTCCGCTACGACTTTTGCTGTTATTTCTGCAATTGGTAATTTGGTACAGCTTCCATCCATCTCGTTCCTCTGTCAATCATTGAGACAATGTATCTGTTGCCCCTGGATTCTGGTAATGGAGCAGTAATGTCTATGTGCACGTGATCCAAACGTGCTGTTGGTGGGAAAGTTCCGATTGGAGACGAAAAGTGACCTTGCTAGTTTCAATCCGTGTAGACAGCAGTTGTAATCCATGACCTTCAACGCTCTTGGTTGGGAGGCGTGTTTTCCCAACCACCGATCGTGTTGGCGCGTGGTTTACATCCATGTAGTCGCAACACAAACCAAATACAAAAACCAAGGTCACCTAGGTTGGAACGCTAGTTTGCAAACGTCTGGTCCTTTATTAAACAAGATCCCGTTAGCTTGAAGGACCAGTAATTATTACAAGCTTTTATTTAGTTTCACCTGTCCCGATGTTTGTCTGTCAGCAAAACTTGTAGATTAAATTTGACCCACTTCCCGGTTACCGATTGAACTGAAATTTTACATGCATGTGTAAATCAGATGACAATGCAAAATTCTTATGACATGGAGCTGATCTGATGATGGGTCCGGAAGGTGGCTATAGGAACTTCGTAGTTAAATGACACAACCCCATCGAGTTTGGGCTCGTATGATTCGTCTTGACGAGTATTAATTATATAGGTATACCGAGCTATAAAAGCTTGCTATGAAAAAAAATTTTTCATTAACCCTTCAGATACCGTCAATTAGAGACACAATAGTAAGACAATAGATGCGCGGCCACCGGTGGTCGCTTGGGGATTCATGAATTAAAAGCTTGTTACTATGATATAATTGGTCTAGAGGCGTGGCTGAGTGACGACGATGACGTTACTATTTACTTAACGTGAATACACTAATTAAGCTAGAACTACATTAGACCGACGCACACGTGTCATGCCTCATTTGTACGTAGAACGACGTCGCGTGGCGTGGATCAAGTGTAGCTCCACAAGTCTAGCTTCCATATAAAATGTATGGAGACCGACGCGCCCAGATCGGCGTGTGTGGCACACGTGTGTGCAGCGTAGTTCTAGCTTTACTATTATTGTACAGGGTTATTAGCAAAACACTGGCAACCTTTTAGGACTATATTAAGAACAACATAAACAAGAACTTTTGCTGTATCACTCTTAACCCTTCAGATACCGTCAATTAGAAACACAATAGTAAGACAATAGATGCGCGGCCACCGGGTGTCGCTTGGGGATTCATGAATTAAAAATTTAGCATACTTTGGTTCATTAGATTTTCATACAAATATAAAAATATTTAAATTGAACGTTCTAAACGTTACGAAGTCTATGCGAAGCAAGCCATAGTACAATAGCGGAGGACAGTGTGGAGCTTAGGTAGGTACAGCAAAACAGAGTTGAAATTTGTTAGATAAAACAACGTAATCTTGAAGGTTTGTTTTTGGTAAATGTATTATGTTTTATAAAAAGTCATAGAACAAAAGTTGTTGTATATGATGTTAGTAGTACAGTCCTGCAAGGTTGTTAGTGTTTTACAAATAACTCTGTAAGTATACCTACTCTCTGATAGCTACTGTAAATAAAACATCATGTATTATATATTATAACTAGCTTTTGCCCGCACGGCTTCGCTCCCGCTCTTCCCTACTCTACCCTACTATACGCTACTCTACCCTACTCTACCCTACTCTACTCTACACTACTCTACCCTACTATACCCTACTCTATCCTACACTACTCTACCCTACTCTACCCTAGTCTACCCTACCAAACTTCACATAAACCATCTACTAAATAGTCCGAACTAAGCCTAAAAATTTGGTTTGGATAGGTGAGCCCGTTCTTGAGTTATAAAATAACAACGAAAAGTGGCATTGATTTTTATATATATAGATTATAAGCTTATATTTCCAAAGCGTAATATAATAAAATGTAAAATAATGTGAATTATAAAAAAATATACAAATCAAAAATATTTTTAGTTTTATTTTCACTTCGAATTCTTCTCCTTAGTTTCGTTCTTGATATCTTCGTAGGATGTCTGGTTCTGTAAAGATTAATACATGAGAGGTATGCCTATACCACATATATTTTATTAGTCCTGCAGGGGTGTAGAAACTGTGAGAGTAAAAATGGCGGGTTTATGTACCTCAGCGAAATAAATTATAGTAATTACTGTTAAAATTTACCTAAAATGAACATTTTAACGGTATTATGCTGCCCATTCTTCATAACCCCCTGCAGTTTTCAAGACCTAAAAGAGGCCAACAAAGGAGCTGTACAGTACAGGCTGCCGAATATAGGTCCGAAAAAATCGTAACTAGTTATCTAGTCTTAAATTCTCTTATTCTTCTTTTCGTGTCAATGCTCTCAAACTAGATTTCTTCGGACCAATATTCGGCAACCTGTACAGTTTTATTGTTGGCCTCGTATAGATCCTGAAAACTGCAGGTGGTTATGCAGGATGGGCAGCATAGCAGGTGACGAATGTCTTGAGGAGAGGCTCCACTCTAGAGATGAGTCGAGTAAGCCCCATTTGGCCAGTGTGCGGTGTTGTTTTACAGCGGCTTCTCTCATTGAGGCCCACTTTCTAGCTAGCTGTGACTCTTCTATTGTTAATTCAGCTTGTGCCACAGTTATACCCCAGGGCCAGTTTTTAGTCAGTAAGAGTCTGACACTATCTCCCGTTCCGGTCAAGGGCGGGGGATGTCATATGGATGATTTTTATCCAACAAAAAAAACTTTTTCGAAAAAAAAATTAAACCGACTTCAAAAAGTACAAAATAACTTTAATTTCGGAAGTCGGTGTTTCTATAATAGATACCTAATCTTGTCTCTTCGTTATTTAACACCGACTTCCGAAATTAAAATTATTTTGTACTTTTTGAAGCCGGTTTAATTTTTTTTTTGGAAAAAGTTTTTTATTTTTTTGTTATGGTAGCACCACTAAAAAGTACCTATCCTTCATTTAAACATAAATTACCTTATAGCCAGAGTGCATCTCATAACGATTCTAATAATCCCAAATACGATTATATTACATGAATTTACGTTCCGGCTTTATCACCAGATCAGTTCGATACATCCCCATCCCCTTTTCTTTCAGTCAGTCACCGATTACACGTATGAACAAAGCAATTTTACTTGTTACGACAATTCTGCTATGATTCTATGAGGAGTTCTGTTCCAAATCTTCGAAGTTGATGATGAAGTTCATAACAATATTTCTATGGGACCAACTTGGAAGCATAACCTTTCAATAAAAAAAAAATCGGTCCACAATTGACCGAAATATCGGTGAACATACATACAAAAAAAAAAACTTACATTCAGCCGAACATAGAACCTCCTCCTTTTCGAAGTCGGTTATAAAACCAAATTTATACTCGACCTTATGTGGCTATACTTACTGCCCACATATCGTTGTCCCATTCGACGAAGAGTTTCTTGAAGACGCTGGGCTCCTCTCCCTGCTTCACGAACACTACCAGGGCTGTGTCCACTGTGCGGTCCAAGCCATCGTCTTCAATGTATTCCTGCAAAAAAAGTTGAAGTATGAGTACATACATAACACCGACACAACTCAAAGAATCGCCAAACTTAAGTGGCAGAGGGCAGGACACATTGCTCACAGAAAAGATGGTGGATGGGGCTGAAAGGTTCTGGAGTGGCGACTACGTACCTACACGCTGGAAGGCCTCCAAAAAGATGAATCGATGACCTGGTCAGGGTCGCGGGAATCCGATGGATGCGTGACGTACAGGACCGGTCATTGTTGCGATGCTTGGGGGAGGCCTATGTCCAACAGTGGACGTCTTTCAGCTGATATGAACATATGCAGGTGAGGGTGTTATGAAGCCGATTGCTGCAGTGAGTGCTGAGAACTTGGCCCAGCCTTTTTTTTGCTAATGGATAGTCTCACTTTTGACCACTATCTCATCTGATGGTAAGCGACGATGTGGCCGACGATGGGACACGCTTGCCTAGAAGCAATCTATTCACTCTTGACTTAACCTAGGTAATAGCTATCAGGAAACACAGACACCGGCAGGGAATTCCACTCCTTAGCTGTACGCATAATAAATGTGTTCCCAAAACGCTTTGTACGTATGGGTGGGATGTCCTTACCTTGACAATGTCGCTCTTGGCCATCTTGACCCTCTCGGGGATGTTCTTCCCCTGCCACACGTAGAGCTCCTCACCCGTGTCCAGCACGTAGATGCCATCGTCAGACAGATCCTGAAAACCACCAATGATTTTATTAGACTTGAGAAAAAAAATATCTACACGTATCATCTAAGTACCTACCTCTATAATGTTACTGCCCCCCTAGTCAAGTAACGACCGATTCGTTTTCTTGCGTCGAACGCCACAAGTAGATCACGCCTCCGATTCCTTTGCTCTAACGTCATCATAACGCTTAGTCAAGTGGTCAGAACAAAGGAATCGGAGGTGTGGCCTACTCGAGGCGTTCTACGCAAGAGAATCGAAACGAAACAGTCGTAACTTGGCTAGGGGAGCTGGCTTAGACCTATCAAAGCAAGAATTTCCGAGATGAGAAAAACTGATCAAGTGCGAGTCGGACTCGCACACAAAGGGTTCTGTACTATTATCTCTATACAACATTAGACAATAGGTATTCAAGGTGTAAGGGACAGCCCTCCGCAAACTTTAAGGGCTTGCTCAGTAGACGAAACTGAACAACCTCCCCAACTTTTTTCCAGGAAACCAAAAAAAATTGGCAACGTCATACAAATTGTCCAATCAAGTTTATAATTTTGCATGGTGAGGCTGCTTTTTAAATTTTTTGCTACGGACGGTATGGAACCCTTCGTGTTCGAATCCGACTCGCACTTGGCTAGTTTTATTATTTTGTTGTTATAGCCGCTTTAGAAATACGAAATACACATGATATGTTCCCAAATTACCTCCTGCGTATATTCGTCTCCCAAGTCCTCGAACTTGAGCTTCTTAGTGACGCTGACAGTGACAGCGGTCAGAGTGCGAGGGGTGTTCACCTTCCTGTTGACGGCATTCCTCCAGCCTGACGGGTCCTCCTTCTCTTCGGGGGCTCCACCTGGAAGGATCGAGTGATATTAGCAAGGGTAATCTACATAAGTATTAACGTTTCGAATACCGTGATTAGAGAAACAATAGAAAGACAATGAGGGAGCGAACGCTGACGTTCGCTTGGGGTTTAATGAATTATAAGGAGAAACTGACTGACTGACATCAGTCACAGCCAAAACTACTGGGACTAGGAGCGTAAAATGTTGCACAAGGCTTCCTTTCATAACGTAGGCGAGCACTAAGAGAGGATTTTCCAAAATTCACCCTCTAAGAGGATGAAACAGGGGTCCAAAGTTTGTATAAAGAAACCTACCAAAGCGTAGCGAAGTCGCTGGCAGAAGCTAGTAAGTATTATAAAAAAAAAAAAAAAACGACTTCAAAGTAATAATCTAAATACTAATGCCATCAAAAACATAACTAGTGAAAAAAACAAGGCTTTCAATTCAGTTCTTCCACCGTAAAAAGTTGTTCGTATCGTATCTCCGACAAGGTGGATCGATGAACTGGTGAAGGTCGCGGGAAACCGCAAGACGCACGGGACCGGTCGTTATGGCGACGCTCGGGGGAAGCCTATGTCCAACAGGGCACGTTTTTCGGCTGAAATGATGATGATAGTGATAATACTGGTGGAGACATGAAACTGGTAGATGGTTGTCTCTTTCTGTGATGCTAGAAAGAGGCCGCCGACCAGGGCCATATGAATGAATGAACGAACGAACCAATAAATGAACGAATGATATTGATAGCTAAAAAGTTCTTAAGCGGGTCGATCCCACTTGGATAAGGGCCGAGGCATTTGATCGAAAAAAGCCAGGTTTTTCCATGCAATATATATGACACGTTATTGTAGGTATGGTATATTAATAAAGTTCATATTGGATTGGCACGTTTAGCAAAATAAAGTAAGACCCACCTAAAGCGTCCCAGAACTCATCAGGCTCCTCTCCCTGCTCGATGGTGGTGATTTCCTTGTCTTTGACGACCTTCTCCACGACGCTGGCGACAGTCTCCTTCTCTGTGTCGTTCGATTCCTGGGAAATTAAAAATATCATTACTGGCTGGCTCAGCATATGTTATCTATATATATATATATCCCTATCTGAATAAAAAACTTTTTACAAAAAAAAATTAAACCGACTTCAAAAAGTACAAAATAATTTTAATTTCGGAAGACTTGTAAAAAGTTTTTTATTTTTCACTTTTTAGTTATGGTAGCACCACTAAAAAGTACCTACCCTTCAGCTAAACATAAATTACCTTATAGCCAGAGTGCATCTCATAACGATTCTAATAATCCCAAATACGGTTATATTACATGAAATTACCTTCCGGCTTTATCACCAGATCAGTTTGATACATCCCCTCCCCCTTTTCTATCAGTCAGTCATCGACTACACGTATAAACAAAGCAATTTTACTTGTTACGGCAATTCTGCTATGATTCTATGAAGAGTTCTGTTCCATATCTTTGAAGTTCATGATCAGATCATAACAATATTTCTATGGGACCAACTTGGAAGCATAACCTTCCTAATTTTCAAAATCGGTCCACGATTGACCGAGATATCGGTGAACATACATACAAAAAAAAAAAACATACATTCAGCCGAACATAGAACCTCCTCCTTTTCGAAGTCGGTTAAAAAGAGAAATACCGCAATAAATTTCGTAAATATAATAACCCTAGAGACAAGTTGAGCTACGATTTACTTAGAAGCCGTTGTCGTACAATGATCAATCAAAACTACAGTGATTACAAAAAACATATCGAGACTGAAATTACGAAAAATCCTAAAGTACTAGCTTTTGCCCGCACGGCTTCGCTCCCGCTCTTCCCTACTCTACCCTACTATATGCTACTCTACCCTACTCTACCCTACTCTACCCTACTCTACACTACTCTACACTACACTACTCTACTCTACACTACTCTACACTACTCTACCCTACTCTACCCTACTATACCCTACTCTATCCTACACTACACTACACTACTCTACCCTACTCTACCCTACTCTACCCTACTCTACCCTACTCTACCCTACTCTACCCTACTCTACCCTACTCTACCCTACTCTACCCTATTCTACCCTACTCTACCCTACTCTACCCTACTCTACCCTACTCTACCCTACTCTACCCTACTCTACCTTACTCTACCCTACTATACCCTACTCTACCCTACCAAACTTCACATAAACCATCTACTAAATAGTCCGATCTAAGCCTAAAAATTTGGTTTGGATAGGTGAGCCCGTTCTTGAGTTATAATATAACAACGAAAAGTGGCATTGATTTTTATATATATAGATTTTGGCGTTACATAAAAAACAAACGAAACAGTAAATCCGTAATTCCAGCCAGAATGCTTATGGATGAGTAGTCGCTGAGAAAGGTACTGACATTGCAAACCTTTTCGCTTCTCATTTTTCTTCAATTTTTACCGACCCATACATACGATAATACCTCAACCAGTCTCCCAGAACCATCTGGAGTACTAAGTAATATAAAATTTACATCACAAGAAGTCCTAATGAAGATAAATAAACTTGATACATCTAAGGGAGCTGGTCCTGATTTCATTCCACCAGTTTTTGTAAAATCATGCGGGAGAGTGCTTGCGGAGCCACTATGTCTCTTATTTAATCGATCTTTAGAGACGGGAGTATTTCCAGATGAATGGAAGAAGGCTCGCATCGTGCCTGTGCACAAAAAAGGTGACTCTAGCAACATAAAAAATTACAGGCCGATTTCTATCTTGTCATGTTTCCCAACGCTCTTCGAAAGTCTCGTTTGTCCCATTATTACCAACTACCTGGAAAACATGCTCTCTGATAATCAACATGGATTCCGAGTTGGACGTTCTACGGAAAGTAACTTAGTTAGATATTTAACAGACATATCCGAAGCGCTCGATAACGGACTCGAAGTCGATGCAATATACACAGATTTTAGCAGCGCATTCGACAAGGTGAGTCATCCACTCTTGTTGACTAAACTTAAGCATAGCGGCGTCCACGGGTCTCTGTTGAGATGGTTTGCATCCTATCTTGAAAATCGCTCTCAGTTCGTTGCAGTCAATGGCTATGTTTCTTACAAATTCTATGCACGCTCCGGTGTCCCACAAGGTTCCCACCTTGGCTCAGTTTTGTTTTTGTTATTCGTCAATGACATCACAAGTCATATTAGGCATTGTCAACCGTTATTGTTTGCAGACGACTTAAAGATCTACAGAAAAATTACTGGACTTGCAGACACCGCTCTTGTTCAATCCGATTTAAAAAATATAGAAGATAAAAAATATACACGCCCAGAAATGCTTCCATATTCGCTTCTCAAGAAAGAAATTTACTATTCCGACAACCTACTCATTATGTAACACATTGTTGGCAAAAGTACGTGATATACGGGATTTAGGTGTTCTGGTCGATGATAGACTCAGCTTTAAGCCGCACATCAACGATATCGTAAAAAAATCAGCGCAAATGCTAGGCTTTGTAAAGCGAAACACAAGAGGCTTCCAACTGCCCGAGACAAGAATAGTATTGTTCAACACTCTGGTACGTAGTCGTTTGGAATACGCTAGTGTCGCCTGGAACCCGCCCTACGCAGCTCATTCTCAAAGGGTTGAACAAATACAAAGAGCATTCACCAGACATCTTGCATTTATATCTAAAGAAATTAGCCATCGCCGTCCCTATGAACAGCGCCTAGATTTTTTCAGAATAAAGACACTGCGTGACCGTCGCCGTTCGCGTGATCTAATATTCCTTTATAAAATAGTTAATGGGTTTGTAAAATACAGTGATTTAGTAGAGCGTATTCAGTATTCAGTCCCTTCAAAACTTCCCAGACATCCCATCTCTAGATTACTCCACATTCCTTTCCGTAAAACCCACCTTGGCCTGAACGCCGGGTTGCGTTCTTTTGTGCATTTTTTTTTTGATTGAAAGGTTATGCTTCCAAGTTGGTCCCATAGAAATATTGTTATGATCTGATCATGAACTTCGAAGATATGGAACAGAACTCCTCATAGAATCATAGCAGAATTGTCGTAACAAGTAAAATTGCTTTGTTTATACGTGTAGTCGATGACTGACTGAAAGAAAAGGGGGAGGGGAAAGGGGAGGGGGTAAATTCATGTAGTATAACCGTATTTGGGATTATAAGAATCGTTATGAGATGCACTCTGGCTATAAGGTAATTTATGTTTAGCTGAAGGGTAGGTACTTTTTAGTGGTGCTACCATAACTAAAAAGTGAAAAATAAAAAACTTTTTACAAAAAAAATTAAACCGACTTCAAAAAGTACAAAATAACTTTAATTTCGGAAGTCGGTGTTAAATAACGAAGAGACAAGATTAGGTATCTATTGAAACACCGACTTCCGAAATTAAAGTTATTTTGTACTTTTTGAAGTCGGTTTAATTTTTTTTGTAAAAAGTTTTTTATTTTTTGTTGTTGATTGTTATTGTGAGGATAAGGTTCTTTTGGAAAAAAAAAATAAAATTAGGGTAGTGTAGGGTAGAGTAAAGTAGGGTAGATTAGGGTAGAGTAAGGTAGAGTAGGGTAGAGTAGGGTAGAGTAGGGTAGAGTAGTGTAGAGTAGGGTAGGGTAGAGTTGGGTATAGTAGGGTGGAGTAGGGAAGAGCGGGGGCGAAGCCGCGCGGGCAAAAGCTAGTTCTGCAATATAAATTATCAAAGAAAAATTGGAGGGTGGGGGTAGGAGGGCAAAAAATAACCTAGGGGTCATTCATTTATTACGTCAGAAGATTTAGGGGAAGGAGGATTAACCATGTATTATCTTATCTTAGAAGGGGGTTCGCGGGAATTACTCTACGACCTATTCTCAGAACTGCCATAGCCGGCGACTCTATTCGAGTAAATTTCGAAAAATAAAAACGATTTTCTTAAACTAGCATAAAAAATAAGATAAGTCATTTTATTAATGTCCCTGCAATTAACATTTCTTCATAGCCTTCGTTAGTTGTTAAAATTCCTATAAAATTCTGTGGTATAAGAAAAAAAGTTTATTTCGGCAATGGCAACATTATTTTATGTAATGTCAAAATTCAATGACAAGAGATGTCAAAATCTGACAGTTGATTTAGTGGATGACAGATGACACTGATGTCATCTCTGTCATTCATTCCATTCTCTATTCTCCTTCCACCTTATACAGTTGTAATTTCTGCGAATTATCTGCTAGCAATAAATATTAAATGTAAAACACGAGTTTGATCTACACAACCTAAATCATATTCACCAGTGCCGGCGTTAGGGGGGGGGGGGGAGGGGCACGATGGGCGACAAATTCAGGGGGGCGCCAAGGTCTGGAGTTGGAGTTTCCTGCCTCCCCTGGTGCAAACCCTCAAAACTGCTCTACGCTCTGTATGCATATTTTTTATTGAGATTTTTTAGATGGATTTTTTGAGGGTTTGTGGTCGCACACTGCGCTTACGCTTACGATTGGTGCGATACTTCCACCTGGGCGCCACAATATTTTCGCCCGGGGTGTCAGTGACCCTTGCGCCGGCACTGCTATTCACTCGTTAAACGATCTTACCTTGCCAATCCAGATGTACACGATATCCTTAGTCTCCAGAACATAAACGTCGTCATCTTCGAGGCTGTCGGCTGTCTCTGGCACCTGGGTCACTCTGATGTCCACGCCTACTTCTGTACCTTCCACCTGGATACAGAAATTAATTATGAAATTCAGAGACTGGATAGAGGCAGCCTGGGCCTGGTGACGGGGACCATACCGGACACTGCACACTGAATAAGCACCTCCACACAATAGGCATCACAGACAGTCCCCTGTGCAGAGCATGCTTGGAGGGAGAAGAGACAATTGCACATGTACCTACTCTTAAACAGCACTGTCACTGAAATACGCACATAAACCTTAGGATCCCTGAACTCCCTTATTGGTGCCCTGAAAAACCTGAGAGGCCTAATCTGTTTTTGGAGAGAGGCGGGCTAGCTGGAATAAGCCCACCTAAGGTTATGGCTGCTATAGTCCAAGTAAAATGGTCCGCATAGGATTTAGTGCGGAAAGCATAACAATCAGTCTGTTCAGGGACTTTATCATGACGTGTAAAGGCTTGATATACGCACATACGAACTTTGTTGCATTGTATGATGTGCAACAACTTGGTCCATAGGTACGTGTTTACCACTAACGAACATCGAACACTCTGTTCATCAAACATGTTTGCTTTGATCCTATTAGTATGTTCTGTATGGACGGTGTTCTTCATAAATCAATGTGAACACCAGAAAACTTTTCGCCGCTTCATAATTCACTACTTCCAACGACGCCGAAGTTCACGACTATTGTGCGTGAACTCGATTTGAACTTCGAACGTTCTTGTTCGAAAATGCCGTCCATACGTACAAACCAAATGTTCATGTTTGGTGTTTGTGTTTGCTATGTTCGTGTTCGTACACGGCTTTAAAATGTCAAGCGTCCGAGCCAGAAAAGGGATGGAAAGCTATATACCCTATAAAGCTCCTTCCCTCTTTCCAGTTCAGTTTAGGTCGTAAAATGGATCGCGTTAAGAGCTGGTGTTAGGGCCTCTGTTAGTATAATTCTACTTACTCTGAACAGACGAATATTGTCATCTTCGTAGGATCCTTTAGAGTTCTCAGGGTTGTCCTTGCTTCCAAACATGATCGCCAGGCTGCCTGAAACAGAAAATTCAATGCTAAGTCTCGTTTGTATGTACACTAACTTCTGAACTATCAACGGCTTCGCTCACATGAAAGTAAGTTTCTCCATACAAATTTTGGATCCCAGTTTCATCCCCTTTTTTTTTCTTGGGCCATCATGATGTGCAGCAATAAGTTTTTATGGAAATAAAACAATAATGTATATAAAAATATAAATTTAATATTTTCTATATATATTTTTCAAGTCAAAAGAACTGTTTCCTATAAAATTGCTACATGATGGGCATAGTTCAATGTGCTCAGACTACTTCCATTTTGCAAAATGGAAGTGAATCTAATTTTGCCAAGTCCAATTAGTCAGAAACGGAGGCCCAAAGTGTGCATGAATAAGCCTACTTTCACGCGAATGAAAACGTTAGCAGAAGCCAGTTCAATATTCTTCATCGAGATCTTACCTTTGAAGATAGTCAGGAAATGCTTGTTCTCATTTCCTTGAGGAACCTTCACGACGGTGGGAGTTCCCTCCAGCTCCTCCTCAATCTGGGAGACCAGCTCCAACGCTGCCTGCTTGTCATCAGCACTGGCTTCAGAACCCTGAGAATATGATAGGGTCCAAAGATTGTATCGAGAAACTTATTTTCGCGCAAACAAAGCCATTGGCAAAAGCTAGTACATACATATTATAAGATACATTACACTCAGACACAAAACAAATGATCGTGCTCATCACATAAACATTTGTCTTAGGTGGGAATCGAACCCACGACCTCCGGCATACCACTCAGGCGCACTAACCACTAGACCAATAGGCTAGGTAAGAACCACTAACTCCACTGCCACTACAGTAAAAAAGTGGTTTCGTATAAAAAAAAATTGGGCAAGTGCGACTCAGAAACGCACACTGCGGGTTCCGTACAAACTTACCTAGAGAAATAGTTCAATTCCCAAATCGAGTCTTGAAGACTTTTCCAAATAGAAAAAAGTTTTTTTCGACCTGAGTATATGGTTACAGACAGACATACAGATGGACGGACAACACAGTGATCCTGTAAGGGTTCCGTTAGTTCCTTTTAAGGTACGGACTCTAAACACATTACAGATACTTACAATCCAGTAGTAAATAATGACGGCATCAGCTCCGCTGTCATTGGTGTACTCGTACTTGACAATGTACACGTCACTCTGGTACAGCACGGACCAGTCCGACGCCAGCTCTTCTTGCTCGCCTGAGGATATCCTGACGAGATCAAAGTTTACGATTAGTCTTCGGGTACATAGTGTACATACGCCTTTTCAGAAAATCCCCGCGATTCAATCGGGAGTCTGCCCTGCTGGGTATCTACGGTTTGCTGTCATCTCTTTGAGTAGCACGTGGATCACGACGTGCTGTCGATGCGGGGCTCGGTCCGGTCAATTACTGGACTGCCGGACGACAAACTACTCATTGACGTCCGCAAGCTCGCGTCTACCGTAGCTGGTAGTTGGGGTCAGAATTTCGGCAGCTGGGGCTTGAAGACCTTCGTTACCTCACGCATCCTTCTTGCAAGCATAACTGCTTCGCAGAAGAGGGCGACCGCCTGTCACTCCTCCTCGCTTCGGACCATAGCTTGAACCAGGGCCCAGCGCTATAGATCGTTGCCGCCAATCGCCTCCACGAGGACACAGCGGTGCTCCGCCCAAGCAGGGCACCCCTGTACCGTGTGCTCCACCGTGTCCTCCATCCTATCGGATATCAATCCTACTGGATCCTTACAGTTTGCTGACATCTCTTTGAGGAGTGCGTCGACCACTTCACGCTGTCAACGACTCCTAATTGGGCACGGTCTGGTCGATTGCTGGACTGCCGGACGGCGTGCTACCTATTGCTTGATGTCCACAAGCTCGCGTCTTCTGTAGCTGAATTATGGTCTAAGAGCAAATACCTGGTGATCGTGAGACTGCCTTCTCCCTGGTCGGGCATGTATCCTCGCGCTGCGGCACTCTTCCCGATCTGCTTGGCTGCTTGCGCTGAGTGCTCAGCGTCCTCGGAGTAGTAGCCAGCATCTGCCGTGGATCAGGTCAGGGTTAGTTCAATGGAGTATGCCATCAGAAATATAACGAGAAAGAAGATATTAAGTTGGTGACCTAACTAGGCGTGAGGTTCATAAAAAAACTGGCCAAGTGAGTGAGAGTCCGACTCCCGTAAGAAGGCTTCTGTACAACTCTTTTTCGTAGGGTTCCATAACCAAAGGGTAAAACAAACATACATTCAGCCGAACATAGAACCTCCTCCTTTTCGAAGTCGGTTAAAAACGGAACCCAATGGTTTTAGACGCCGTTGTTCCGTCCGTCCAACTAAGACTCCGTTGTTTGTCCATCTGTCTGTTTGTCACTAGGTACTATTGGCATGCACTAACAGAATAATATAAATTGTAAGTGGTATATAACAAATGTGTATTTTTTGCCGTTTTTTGCTACGGACGGTCCGGAGTTCGTACGTGAGTTCGACTCGCACATCCCAGTAGCAGACACTTTTTTTCCAGATAAATTGCCCAGCAAAAGTGTTCCTTTAAGAGGCTGTAATTCTCAAACGACACCAAAAACATAACTTGTAGAAAAAGCAAAGCAAGCAACTCATTGAATCAATCAAGGCAATCCGACTGAATAATCTTATTTAATATATTGTATTACTTGTGTATACATGCGAAAGACTGAGAGAAATTCAGGCTTCTAGTTTTATACACAACGAAGTTATAAGGGACCGAAAATGGCCTGAACTGTTCCGTGAAAAGAATGTTACAGCCGTGCCACTTTTTTGCTTACCTTGGTGGCGCTGCCGTGCTAATTAGTACTAGTAGTACTTGGTACTTACCGGATTCAGAAACCATCTTAGAGTTAGAAGAAATGCTTTCCCAGTTAGTGAAGTACTGCTTGAACGTAGAACTCTCAGCGCCCTCGGTCACTTTGGTCACATTTACCTGACAAACAAGTAGATCATGTCACTAGGGGACAAAGCAGTGTTTTTAAGTAGCGAGCGGTATTTTGGATTCCGAACGAAATAAAGGTCGCTAAGTTTTAACCCCGAACCACAGTGAGGGATTAATACAATTAACTCCCGAGTATTGTGAGTGAGTTAAGACATTTTTCCGCGCATAAACGTGTTAAAAAAGTATGGGTCTAAAGTACGAATACCAATAGAATTCCGTCTTTAGCATGTACGTCACAGAGTTTTTTTTTTGCAGAAGATAAACTAATCTTGATTTCAGAATTTATCTATAATCGACACTTACCCACGAAGGATAGTTCTTGGCCTCGAAGTATTTGTCGGAGATGTCATGGTAAGCCTTTCTGACATCAGCATCTACACCGGAGCCCATCCACACGTACACTCCTGAGTCGGGAGTGTCGAGGATGTAGACCTCCTGCGAATTAATGACAAAAATTAGATCGAGTGCGAGTTGAGTGTGATTTGAATGTGGGTTGAGTTAGATTTGAGAGTTATTCGAATGTGAGACGAGTATGGGTTGAGTTAGCCCTGATTTCTGACATGATTCATTTGAGGTTCGGTACTTCTTAAACTACGAGTACTTTAGCTTGAAAACCTATCAAGATTTTGCATTTTAGTAGGGTTTGCCCGTTTGACACGTTCTAAACTCAAAATACTTAATTCAGACACCCGCAATTAGAGTTGAGTAGAGTGTGAGTTAAGAATAAGTTGAGTATGACTTTGAGTTAAACGTAGAATTTAAATTTTAATAATGACAGCGATTAATACAGTCAAATCATAATGGCATAATGTCAAATCGAACTGAGATCAACCTCCTTTCTGAGGTCATTCAAAAATAGATAAGTACTTACATCAGAAGACAAATGCTTCTGCTTGTATGGTTTGTTCAGAGCGATCAGGTCGAGCTCATCTCCAACGACCACTCTGTACAGGTACACGGCTGTGATGTCCTCGCGGTAGTTACTCTGGAACAAAGTATTTACTATTAGCAAAAGGAAATTTTTGCAAACCCAAGAATCGCCAAACTTAACTGGCTGTGGGCAGGGGCACATTGGTCACTCAGATTGTAGAAGGTACTGGAGTGACGACCGCCACAGAAGATGAAACCTTGGAAGGCCTCTCACAAAGTGGACCGATGACTAGGTGAGGGTCGCGGGAATCCGATTGAGGAATATGCGGGGCTTGATGAACCCTCTTTAAATCAGAAGACTTAAAGGTACCGAAAGGGCAATAGAAAGGGCTATGCTCGGAGATTCCAAGACATACGCAAGAGAACCAAGGTTACCGACAAAGCCCGAAGAATCACCCGTGGCAGCAGGCAGGGCACATTGCTCCAAAAACAGATGGTCAATGGGAACGAACAGTTCTGGAGTGGCGACCACGTACCAGTAGATGCAGCCTTGGAGGGCTTCTCACAAAGTGGACCGATAACTTGGTGAGGGTCACGGGAATCCAATGGATGGGTGACGCACAGAACCTGTCATTATGGCGATACTTGGGGAGGCATATGTCCAGTAGTGGACGTCTTTAGGCTAAAATGATGATGATAGGATTTATTGTCGTTTGATGCCCCATTTCATTTGAAGTGAGTAATGAGTCTTTGATTTGAAGTGAGTCTTACACGCTTATTAAAGTTTCGACAGCTTAGGTAGGAAAGTCATCTAATGACATCCCCTGCTCTTGGGTGGAGCGGGAGATAGTGTCAGACTTTTACTGACTAAAAACCCTCGCCCGGTCCTTCGTTGCCTTTCGTACCGGGGCCGAATCTTTCTTTCAGAAGCAGATCCTTGGCCCCAGTAGGCTTCGAACCTGCTTGGCCCCTACGGAACAGCCAAATGTAAAAAAAACGTACGTTTATCTTCATAGGCTCCAGAACCCAGAAGCCTCGAGTTCCCTACAGTACTCACAGAATCAGAATCGTCGCTGGCCAGTTCATCCTTCGACCCAGAGCCCAGAGCTTCGAAGAACAGTCCATAGTCTTCATCAGGTGAGTACTCATCTGTAAAAATATAATAGTTGGAATAAGACTTGTGTAATCGTATTTAGGGTTCTTTACCTAAAAGGGAACGGGACGCACAGGATCGATCATTGTGGCGACACTTGGGGGAGGCCTATGTCCAAAGGTGGTCGTCTGTCGGCTGAAATGATGATGATGATGATGACCCAGAGGGTAAAAGGGTCCCACCTATTACTAAGACTCCGCTGTTCGTCCATCTTTCTGTCTGTCCGTCTGTCATCAGGCTGTATCTCATGAACTGTGGTATACAGTTGAAATTTCTGTTTGTAGTAATTATTATTAAAATGGCCACAGAAATACATCTTCAGTGAAAATAACTTTAATATATAGGGTTATTTGTAAAACACTAGCAACCTCTTAGTGCTAGTTAAGAACATCATAAACAACAACTTTTGTTCGAATCAATCGATATATCGATATTTTATCAACAGCCCTAGCGCCCCGTGTCATAGACAAGACTGTTTTGTCTAAGACATCTCAGACTTGTCTGAGACATTTTGGACAGTTCTGTCTAAAATATCTTGTCTTAAGTGAGCGCAGGCCCTTAGGTGTAATAGTGCTCAAGAGAACCTATAAATTATAAGCAAGTTTTTAATAAAAATATTTTTTTCATAGCAAGCTTTTATAGCCCGGTATACCTATATAATTAATACTCGTCAAGACGAATCATACGAGCCCAAACTCGACGGGGTTGTGTCGTTTAACTACCGAGTACCTATGGCCACCTTCCGGCTTCATCATCAGATCAGCTCCATGTCATAATATTTTTGCATTGTCATCTGATTTACACATGCATGCAAAATTTCAGCTCATTCGGTAACCGGGAAGTGGGTCAAATTTAATTTACAAGATTTGATGACAGATAAACATCGGTACAGGTTAAACTAAATAAAAGCTTCTAAAAACCCTCGATCTTAAAGAGCCTTCGCTTGTGCGAGGCCTCTATGGGAGCGAGGGCGAAGGCCCAGTTCCATGAAACGGGGAGCCCAAGTTTGAATAAAGAAATTTAATTTCACGTGGGAGATATCGGAGATAGCTAGTATTTCAGTATACCTATATACAAGTCAAGAGTGAATAGGTTACTTCTAGGCAAGCGTGTTCCATCGTCGACCACATCATTTCTTACCATCAGGTGATAAGGTGGTAAAACGCAAGCCTATCTATAATTATAAAAGTCCCTGCGTGCATTTGGTACCGTTTTTTTCAAGGCCACACTTTCTGATTGCCTTAAAAAAACCAATCAATGCGTGACATAGATACTCATAATCTTTACAGCCGGCGAACAGCATAATCAAAATGATAACACCAATCGATATTATTCATCTAAATGATGCATCATAAGTTCGATAACGATTATATTGTTACGAAAAGGGAAACGCCGAAATATAGAAACAGGTACAAAATATTGTTATCTTTTCCCTGAATAGTTTTATAGCCGTGTTATCAAGTTCAAATTGAGGAAAATCAGCATGGAAGTTGATATCAGCGGTTGGTCTACATGACAGCCGCTATGTTACATGTCTAATCTTTATGCAATGGGTATGTAATCTCTTTTCAACCGACTTCGAAAAGGAGGTGGTCCTATGGTCGGCTGAATGTTTTTTTTTTTGTATGAATGTTCACCGAAATCTCGGTCAATTGTGGACCTATTTAGAATTTTTTTTTTGATTGAAAGGAACTATAGATACTTCCAAGTTGGTCGTAATCATCATCATCATTTAAGCCGATAGACGTCCACTGTTGGACAAGGCCTCTCCCAAGTGTCGCCACAATGAACGATCCTGTGCGTCCCGCACCATCGGATTCCCGCAAGCCTTACCAAGTCATCGATCCACTTTGTAGGAGGTTTTCCGCCGCTACTCCAGAACCTTTCGGCCCCAACGGCCATCTGTTCTGCGAGCAATGTGCCCTACCCGTAGTAACTTGGCTGCATGCACAATAAATGTGTTCCCAAAACGCTTTGTGCGTATAGGTACGTACGTACGTCTGGTAGTCCGATGATGGTTTGGACTTGGCGGAATTAGATTGTGCAATTCTAGTGCACACTCCCTGAAATTGAAACGATAGAAATCCGACAGGCTAGCAACTCGGCGTCATTACTCAAGGCTCTTTCTTTCTCTAAGACGGTTTTGCTAAACCACGAAGGGAAACTCACCGATGATCTCAATAGTAGCTCTTCCGTTGTGGTTGTCATCTCTGAGTTGGTTGGCGACGCTTATGATCTTTCTTCTCTGCGTCGCCTTAGCGCCCTCGGGCATCAGCACGAAGATGTCATGGTCTACCTCGAGGATGAAGCAGTGGTCTGTAGTCAGAGACGATGCATCAGCTTCCACCTGCAAACAAAGAAGGAAATTAAGACGAGGGTTCGTCATCATCATCATTTCAGCCGAAAGACGTCCACTGTTGGACATTAGTGTCGTCATAATGACTGGTGCCATGCGTCTCGCATCTATCAGATTCCCGCGACCCTCACCAGGTCATCGGTCCACCATGTGAGAGGCCGCGCCAAAACTGCGTCTTCCGGTGCGTGGTCGTCCCTCCAGAATCTTTCGGGTCCTTTGACCAACTGTTCTACTAAGTTTGTTCTCCCGTGGATATCTTGATTCCTGATGCGATCACGCAAGAAAACTCCATGCATAGACCTTAGTTTTGCTTTTCGGGTAACCTTCAGCCTTCTGATGAGGTCCATTGGATCCTGGATGCGATCGATGATTAAGGATTCCGGTACATGGTCGCCAGTCTAGTACCTTGCGTCCTCATCGAGCGTCTGTTCTGCGAGCAACTGCAGTTAAGCATTTTGGTTTTGTTTTGTGATTTTTATTTCGCGTTATTGATAACATCGAATAAACCGCTCGGCATTTGCGAGGCTTGATGAACATCCTACAAATAAGAATAAGGCTTAAAGTCATCCAAAGGGCAATGGAAAAGGCTATGCTCGGAGCTTCCTTACATGATCATATCAGAAATTAAGATCACAAAACTAAAGTGGCAGTGGGCAGTGCAAATTGCTCGTAGAACGGATGGTCGATGGAGCCGAAAGGTGTGGTGTGAGTGGTGACAGAGCACTGGAAAAGTTGGAAGTGAAAGTTGGACCACAGGAAGGCCTCCCACAAGGTGGACCGTCGACCTGGTGAGGGTCGCGGAAATGCGGTGGATGCGACATACAGGATCGGTCGTTTTGGCGACGCTTGGGGGGTCTATGTCCAACAGTGGTCGTCTTTCGTCTGAAATGATGATGATGAACGCATCCATAATACAGGGCTATTTCCTAGCTTGGAACAATGTTTATAAAATTTATGACAGTAGCTAATTACACTGATTGCAGGTTTTCTTCGATAATAATTATCAATTTTCATCAACTTTATCTATTTAAATTGTGATTAGGTAGTATGAATCATCAGTTTGATATTGTTATTTTAGAATAATATCCCCGTTTCATTAATAATAAATAAAATACATTGCAAAAACTCAATAAAATTCTATAAATTTGTCTCTAATATAATCTAAGTTGGATCTAGCCCGTCCCTTGCTATTCTCCCCAAAGCGATACCCTAAGCCGAGGTACAATTACAGGGCGTGTCATTATCGTGTAGTCGTTTGGCATTTAAATGCTTCTACTAGCCTCTGTCTGGACGTTTTAATTTTTACTATGACTGCCAAAGCCCAGTCAGGTCGAACTGGAGACCACCTCAAAAATGCTACCCCCAAGTATCAAGAGTCGCTGTACCGTAACCGTAGGCGTAGGCTTGCGGAAGTTGAGCTATTATTAGCTCGCCATCAGTCTGTTCGGTAAAGACTAAACCCAGCTTAAAAAAAAGGTCAACAAAACTGAAAGGGGCCATGGCATATAACGCAAACGGCAACTGAAAAGTCTGACAAGCTCTTTGTTCTACCTGGAGAGCGGGTGAAGTAATTGGATGACTTACCACCTAAAAGAAAAACTTTTTACAAAAAAAATTAAACCGACTTCAAAAAGTACAAAATAACTTTAATTTCGGAAGTCGGTGTTTCTATAATAGATACCTAATCTTGTCTCTTCGTTATTTAACACCGACTTCCGAAATTAAAGTTATTTTGTACTTTTTGAAGTCGGTTTAATTTTTTTTGTAAAAAGTTTTTTATTTTTCACTTTTTAGTTATGGTAGCACCACTAAAAAGTACCTACCCTTCAGTTAAACATAAATTACCTTATAGCCAGAGTGCATCTCATAATGATTCTTATAATCCCAAATACGGTTATATTACATGAATTTACCCCCTCCCCCTTTTCTTTCAGTCAGTCATCGACTACACGTATAAACAAAGCAATTTTACTTGTTACGACAATTCTGCTATGATTCTATGAGGAGTTCTGTTCCATATCTTCGAAGTTCATGGTCAGATCATAACAATATTTCTATGGGACCAACGTGGAAGCATAACCATTCAATCAAAAAAAAAATTTTCCAAATCGGTCCACAATTGACCGAAATATCGGTGAACATACATACAAAAAAAAAAAAACAAAAAAAAACATACATTCAGCCGAACATAGAACCTCCTCCTTTTCGAAGTCGGTTAAAAAAGGTTGTAACTTTCCCTAACGAATTTTGATTCTTAAACAATTGTGACTTTTTCTTACCTCTTCAATCCTCATGTTGTCACAACCAGACAACCTCAGGAGTCTCTTCTCAGCTCCAGCATTGGTTTCCACTTCTGTGAAGCCTGACTCATTTCCACCTTCTAGGTACCTGATGGCTAAAAACGAAAGTTTGTTTATCATCGAATCTACCCACATACAGGGCATAAACGTATCGAATTTTGTGTCTTATGTCAGAAGCAAGCTACCGATAATTATTTCATTTCTATAGAACCAGTATGAAATCATCTACCCCCTGCGGATACGTAAACGTAAAGAGTTGCTAGTCTGTCGGTTTTTTTCTATCGTTTACATTTCGGGGAGTGTGCACTGGAATTGCACAATCTGATTCCGCCAAGTCCGTTCCATCATCGGACCACAAGACGTACGGCGTTGCGTCACACACAGGCGGATTTCTTAAAATTCCTGGCCAAAACCCCAATGTACGAAGTCGCTCATAATAGTCACGTGACGTAATTTTTTGAATCTTAATGATTCCTTGCATCCAATGACAGCTCGCATAATATTTTAAACGAACGTTTTCATGACTACTCATTATTGCAAAGTATAGACTTCTAAACAAAAACTGAATGTTGCTTAAAATTGAGTTTATTGAAAAAATATACTGTCGTATTTCGAACGTGTTAAGTGTAACTTTTACCATGGATTGTGAAGCTGGAGATATGTATCTAAGTATTCAAATTAAATTCACTATTGTTTTTAATTTGTTTGTTTACAAAAATAATTAAAGTAATTTGCAATATAAATTTTACGTAATGATTGCTTTTGGTATGCTCTAAAGTTGCAAATTCATTAGAATCAGACTATCTTGTAAAGATTATAATAAAGATATACATCTTAGCTGGCTATCGGTGTTAATTTTAGTTGCTAATATGTGCTACTCTGCTTTTCGTTGGACAATTAGCAATGTGAAGTAAGAAACACGAAAAATGTTTTATTTTATTTCTTCTTTATTTTTAGGTTCATCTTCTCAGAATGTCGTCATATGTCGTCAACAATTAGTTGAATATTATAGAAACTGCAATTTGAAAGATAATAATGAAAAATTTAAAAATCTTGTATAAAGTAAAAGTTTTTTAGGTGATGAGGATGATTTAACAGATTTTAGAAAAACTGAAGACTTACGTGCACTACTAGATCTTTCCGTACATAAGTCTTCAGTTTTTCTGCGTTTTGATCGATCACTGCTCTCAGAGAAATTTTTAGAAGGTCTTCCACCAACTTGCTTTGAAACATGTTTCTTAACAACAAAACAGATACCATTATTAAGCTATATAAATTCTTTTTTATTAAAATAGGCATTGTTTCTTTAAGCAGAAGCCCACTTCTGCTTATATTCGAATATGAACTTAGATAATAGTTGTTTTGCTCCATCTGTTAAATCATCCTCAACACCTAAAAAGCTTTTTACTTTATATACAAGATTTTTAAATTTTTCATTATTATCTTTCAAATTGCATTTCCTATAATATTCAACTAATTGTTGACGACATATGACGACATTCTGAGAAGATGAACCTAAAAATAAAGAAGAAATAAAATAAAACATTTTTCGTGTTTCTTACTTCACATTGCTAATTGTCCAACGAAAAGCAGAGTAGCACATATTAGCAACTAAAAACTTTTTACAAAAAAAATATAACCGACTTCAATGATAAAAAACACTGAAAAGTATCAAATAACTTTAATTTTGGAAGTCGGTGTTTCTTTAATAGTTTAGTCTCTTCGTTATTTAACACCGACTTCCAAAATTAAAGTTATTTGATACTTTTCAGTGTTTTTTATCATTGAAGTCGGTTATATTTTTTTTGTAAAAAGTTTTTTTTATTTTACACTTTTTAGTTACGGTACCACCACTAAAAAGTACCCCTCAGTCAAACGTAAATACCTTATAGTCAGAGCGCATCTCATAACGGTTCTAATAATCCCAAACACGGTTAGATTACATTAATTTACCTTTCGGCTTTCATCATCAGATCAGTTCGATATATCCTCTCCCCCTCTTCTTTCAAACAGTCATTAAACTAGATGCTGATAATCCCGGCTGTAGCATCAGGCCAGATTTATGTCAACATTGCAATGAACTTAAAATTTAGTCCTGTTTAAAATGAGCCCAAACACGACTACGGTGCTGTAATTTCAAGGTTTGTACTTTTCCTGATGCTCCTGGCTTCAGCATCAGGTCTCTATGTACTTCGGTGTTCTTTATTAGCAGTACGTTTATCCACACATCGAGCCGTTTTCAATGAGCCTAAACTCGATATATCTGCTGTTTGTTGTCGAGGACTTAGGTACTCTGCAGACTATCCTGACTGCAGCATCAGGTCATGACTTGATGATCATGAGACCAAATGTGGCAAATGCCCTATCAAACATCAAAACAATTTACTAAAACAGTCCTTGCCTGTTCGAGTAACTTCTTACTGTTAAGGAGTTGTACCTTCCATCATCAGCCCAGCTACCTGAGATGGTGACGACCATACGCAAATACACAAGATACTTCATAAAATATGCGAAAATCAATAAGTGAGCCTATAAAATTTGAAGGTTGCCCTCGATTTCTCCAAGATCCCATCATCAGATCCTAATTTGGTGATAATGGGACCACCTCAGAGCTATCTACTTTCGAACAAAAAAAGAATTTTGAAAATCCGTCCACATTTGGGGGAGTATTCGACGAACAAACATACAAAAAAAAAAAAAAAAAAAACATACAAACAGCCGAACGTAGTACCCTCCTCCTTTTTGGGAAGTCGGTAAAAATTAACACCGATAGCCAGCTAAGATGTATATCTTTATTATAATCTTTACAAGATAGTCTGATTCTAATGAATTTGCAACTTTAGAGCATACCAAAAGCAATCTTTACGTAAAATTTATATTGCAAATTACTTTAATTATTTTTGTAAACAAACAAACTAAAAACAATAGTGAATTTAATTTGAATACTTATATACATACCTCCAGCTTCACAATCCATGGTAAAAGTTACACTTAACACGTTCGAAATACGACAGTATATTTTTTCAATAAACTCAATTTTAAGCAACATTCAGTTTTTGTTTAGAAGTCTATACTTTGCAATAATGAGTAGTCATGAAAACGTTCGTTTAAAATATTATGCGAGCTGTCATTGGATGCAAGGAATCATTAAGATTCAAAAAATTACGTCACGTGACTATTATGACCGACTTCGTACATTGGGGTTTTGGCCAGGAATTTTAAAAAATCCGCCTGTGTGCGTCACCGGTACATGGTTGACATCCCACCCATACGCACAAAGCGTTTTGGGAACACATTTATTGTGCGTACAGCCAAGGAGTGGAATTCCCTGCCGGGGTCTGTGTTTCCAGATAGCTACAACTTGGGGGTCTTTAAGTCAAGAGTGAATAGGTTACTTCTAGGCAAGCGTGCTCCATCGTCGGCCACATCATCGCTTACCATCAGGTGAGATGGTGGTCAAACGCGAGCCTATCAATAATAATAAAAAAAAAAAAAACATTTTTTGTATCCAGTTGCTTCCACTTAACACATACTCATGACGATCAAAAAGTGTTCGATGTCTGTAACCGGAACAAAAAGTGTCTCCGTTTGCGTAGCGCCTTACCGTTAATGTATAGAAATAATCACTTATCAAGGAGTAAGGGAGTAACATTAAACTCCATTCGCGTTTCGAATTTCTTTGACTTAATAATCGTCATACATTCAAATCAAAATAAACTTCAAATATGGTACCCGTATAAGTAACGACCATACCTATTGTTCCACGCGTGCCGTTATGGGCTTGGTCCTTACCAGATGAGCAGACAGCGAGAGCTCCCATTGCTCATCTTCAGCAAACCTGCAGCTACCCCGGCTGGAAATTTCCCTGCGACTTATCACCCGGGGGAACTGGGACGTGAGGATGTCCATTACCTCACGGTTTAGCAAATGTCATGTGGCTTCGAATTATTTGTTGTTGTGGTTGACCTGAGATAGTCCAATCACAAAAAAAAAAGATGCAGATTTCTCGGTCGGCAGCCGTGTGGATAACACCTAGTCTAGAGCTTTCTTAGTTGTGAAAAGTATACCTCACGTCATTTCCTCACGATGTATCTTTAACGGTTTTAAGAGCTACAGAAAACTTACCAGGCTTGAAATACCCCAAGAACTTGCTAGACTCATGTCCTTGAACTTCCCTGTGATGGACCGCCTTCCCTCCCAGCATATCGTCCAGGGTCACTGTCCAGATAGCAGCAGAACCCTTCTTATCCTGGGTGGTCTTGCTGCCAATCCAGAAGTGTGCATCGTAGTTCAGGGAGGAATTGCTTTGGCCAGTCGACTAAAAACAAAAACTCATGTAGTATATGACACTAATCTTATAAAGGGGAAAGTCTGTATGTGTGTGTATGTATAGCATAGCATAGTCGGCCTTATAATGTCCCACTGCTGGGACTCAGGCCTCCTCTCTAGGAGAGGGAATGGGCCGTAATCCACCTCACGAACCCAGTGCGTGTTGGTGGATGTTACAATCACAAGGCTGCGAAATTTTGGTTCTAGGAATAAGAATAAAAATCATTTATTTTGCAAATATGGCTATAGTACACATGTTTTTTTTTTCTAGGACATGCCGGTTTCCTCACGATGTTTTCCTTCATCGTTTTGAGAGCAGTGCTATTAGCCGCGTAATGCCGTTGTCTCTGTACCTTACCTACAATAGTGATAAAGCACCCGAACCGCTTGAAAACCCATCGGTGGATGGGCGCAAGCCGATGGGTGACCGCGGTGGGCGCGAACAGCTGTTTTGTTATTGTGATAAAACTAATGAGTATAAAAAAGTTTCTTTGGGAAAGTTATTTGTAATCATGTATAATTATAAGTCACTAATTACCAGTCACCCTATAGATAGATATTATCTGCGGTATCAATGTTCCCTTTATCTTACTTACCTTTAATACAATGTAAGAGTCTCCGTTGTAGAAATTTCCATACTTCTTCTTGTCTATTGCCACCGGCTCGAATTGCTGAAAAAAAAATGACTGCGTTTAGAAAGTTCAGAAGCCTTGGCCTTACCATGATGTGTTAGAATGTCAGGCGTTTGAGGGAAAAAGATGTCATCATACATTTGTCTATTTACGGATATATCCATATAAGGAATCAGCAAAAACAAGCTTTTAAAGGAAATAATTTTTTCATAGCAAGCTTTTATAGCTCGGTATACCTATATACTACTCTGTCAAGAAAGTACCGGGAAAAGATCAATAATACACAAAATGTCTGTTATTCATCCAAATTTATTTTATCACCTTCAAAGTATGCTCCTTTAGAAACGATACACTTGCGCCAACGAATAATCCATTCATCAAAACATTTTTTAAACGCTGCTTCCTGAATTGAGTTCAGTTCTCGCCGCGAATTCTCCTTTATGTCTTCTATCGATTGAAAACGGGTGCCACGAAGTGGTAATTTGAGTTTAGGAAAAAGAAAAAAGTCAGCAGGAGCCATATCTGGTGAATATGGTGGTTGCTGGATGGTTTGTTGAGTGTTTGGTCAAAAATTATTTCACAATGATAGCCTTGTGCGAAGGCGCATTGTCGTGGTGCAAAATCCAAGAATTTTCTTTCCACAAATCTGGCCTTTTTCGTCAAATTTGCTCTCTTAAACGCCGCATAACGCTCAAATAATATTCTTTATTTAATGTTAGACCTTCCGGTAAGAATTCAGAGTGCACAACACCGCGATAGTCAAAGAAAACAGTCAACATGACTTTGACTTTTGATCGACTTTGGCGTGGTTTTTTCGGTTTCGGATCAGTTGGAAGGCGCCACTCCGAAGCTTGTTGACTAGTTTGCATGTCAAACTCGTAAACCCACGTCTCGTCACCAGTAACAATGCGTTTCATGAATGTTGGGTCCGAACTGACTCGTTCTAGCATGTCCTCAGCGACTTTCATGCGATTGAGTTTTTGGAGAAAATTCAGATCTTTTGGGACTAGCCGAGCAGCAACATGTTTCATACCCAAATGATTAGTTAAAATGGTACGGATCGACTCGTGAGATACAGAAAGTTCGGCGGCTATCTCTCTCAGAGTTGAATGGGGATTTTCAGTCACTATTTCCTTCACTTTTGCGATGTTAACTTCAGTTGTAGACGTTGACGGCCTACTAGAGCGAGGCAAATCTTCCATCACATCTCGACCGCTTTTGAACGCTTTGAACCACTCATAAGCACGAGTTTTTGATAAAGTCGATTCAGCGTAAGCCTTCTGTAACATTTTCAGTGACTCCGAACACGAAATTCTATTGGCGATGCAAAATTTAAGACAAACTCTTTGTTCGATATTTTTGTCCATTATGAAATTCGCAATACACACTATATATGATATTACTAAAACCAGCACTGTATTTAATATAAATAACAGATGCAACTCAAACTCCGCGCCAAAATGGAAAACAGTTGTGCCAATCTAACAACTACAAAAAAACAAAAATTTGAATTTGGAACCATAAACAAACCATCCATTTCCGATACTTTTTTGACTGAATGTAATTTATTAATACTCGTCAAGACAAATCATACGAGCCCAAACTCGATGGGGTTGTGTCATTAACTACCAAGCTCCTATAGCCACCTTCCAATTCCATCATCAGATCGACTCCCTGTCATAATAATTTTGCATTGTCATCTGATTTACACATGCATGCAAAATTTCAGCTCAATCGGTGACCGGGAAGTGGATCAAATTTGCAAGATTTGATTACTAACAAACCTCGGGACAGGTGAAACTAAATAAAAGCTTGTAACAGAAAGAAACAGTAAGTTAGACTGACAACCAATAACAAGTCCTCACTTAAAAAGTACTAGTTTTTGCCCGCGGCCTTGCTCGCGTTAATATAACATAGCCTATGTCACTCAGGAATAAAGCAGCTTTCTATCGGTGAAAAAATTTTTGCAATCGGACCAGTACTTCCAGAGATTACCTCCTACAAACAAAATGAACAAAAACTTTACCTCTTTATAATGTTAGTGTAGATTAGTGACTTTATTCGCTTGAATCCTTTGGCGCAGCGCTAAACCAAATCCTTTGAAGTTTTCGTTTCGCGTGCAAGCAAAAATGAACTTAGCGATGGGCAGGCGGAAGTGTCATTGATAGTACATACCTCAATCGTCCATATCTCAATGCCAGGGCTACCACCGGCTTCAGCAAATGCGGGATGATCCATAGCGACACGACACGCCACTGAGCTCAGCAATCAATACTAGCGTCCAAATGTTATGTTCGGAAAGGTGCCGAGATAATTTGATAGCGTTATCTTATGACTCAGGTGGTGATAAGGATAATTTTGATAGCGATACTGGTGGTAATCTTAGGGTCACCTCACATTAGCTGCGGAATTGTTTGGTACTCACCGTGGCCCGAGTTCATTAGGCCCCAAGCGAACGCCGGCGTTCGCTCTCGTATTGTTTTTCTATTTTGTCTCTAATTACGGTATCATCATTTCAGTTGACAGACGTCCACTGTTGGACATAGGCCTCTTCTAACTGTCGCCACAATGATCGATCTTGTGATATTCTCCCAATCTTCCCCAGGTCATCGGTCCACCTTGCAGGAGGCCTTCCGACGCTGTGTCTTTCAGTACGCGGTTACCACTCCAGAACCTTTCGGCCCCAACGGCCATCTATTCTGCGAGCAATGCTTCCCCATTGCCACTTAAACTTGTTTGAATTACGGTATACGAAAGATTAAATTCATTAAACCCCAAGCGAACTCCGTCGTTCGCTCTCTGATTGTTTTTATATTGTCTCCAATCACGGTATTTGAAAGGCTAGAACATAAAGGGCGATTCAAGTATTGTGTAGTAAGCATTGCAGGGGGTGAGGGATCTATATTTTGCTTGCTTATTTACATAGGGTAAAGGCTTTGGACGGTGATTACATCAGCAGTACCTACATATTTTACAAGCTTTTATTTAGTTTCACCTGTCCCGGTATTTGTCTGTCATCAAATTTTGTAAATTAAATTTGACCCACTTCCCGGTTGCAAAATGAGCTGAAATTTTGCATGCATGTGCAAATCAGATGACAATGCAATATTATTATGATTTGGAGCTGATCTGATGATGGAACCGGAGGTTGGCTATAGTAACTTGGTAGTTTTAATAAGTCCCATTGTCTTTCGGTAAAAGTTTGACAAAATTTCAAATGAACAGTTTTCAGATGTTATACGTGATATTTTTGTTATTTTTTGCCACAGACGGCACGGAACCTTTCGTGCCCGAGTGTAACTCGCACTTGGCCGGTAATTTTGCTACTGTTATTGATAGGCTCGCGCTTGACTACTATCTCACCAGATGGTAAGTAACGATGTGGTCGACAATGGAACACGCTTGCCTAGAAGTAACCTATTTACTCTTGAAGGCTGTAGCTATCAGGACAAAAAAAGTGGCAAAGTACGAGTCGGACTCTCCCATGCTCCAAGAGTTCCGTAGCAGCAAATAACATAGTATAAAGTTCTTGTAGTTCGTTGTAACTTTGATCGATGTTTTAATAATAGTGTTTATTTTTTATTTATGACATATTAAAAGAATTATTTTAGTTACAGGGGGGGACACATTTCACCACTTTGGAAGCTCTCGCGCAAACTATTTAGTTTAGAAAAAAATAATATTAGAAACCTCAATATCATTTTAGAAGATCTATTCAGACTTTACGAGAGACGTATGGCTTTAATGAAAAAAACATTTTTGAGTTTCAGTTTTAAGTATGGGGAACCCCCCTAAACTTATAGTTTTCTTTTCCTTTTTTTGTGTGAAAGTGTCAACAGTAGCTATAGTTCTTATAGTTTCGGAAAAAAGTGGCTGTGACATACAGACGGACAGACAGACAGACATGACGAATCCATAAGGGTTCCGGTTTTTGCCATTTGGCTACGGAACCCTAACAATAGACGAACTTCAACAGAAACGTTTTGTGCATATATGTGGGTGAGATGTCCACCATGTACCGGTGGCGCACGTGTACAGGGACGTGCGAGCAACACAAGCAAAAGAGCCCGGCTTGCGGTAAAATTTCATGACACCTAACATCTAAGTCATTGAACTTAATAAAATAATTATCTATATATATAAAATACTAGCTTTGCCCGCGCGGCTTCGCTCCCGCTCTTCCCTACTCCACCCTACTATACCCTACTCTACCCTACTCTACCCTACTCTACCCTACTCTACCCTACTCTACCCTACTCTACCCTACTCTACCCTACTCTACCCTACTCTACCCTACTCTACCCTACTCTACCCTACTCTACCCTACTCTATCCTACTCTACCCTACTCTACCCTACTCTACCCTACTCTACCCTACTCTACCCTACTCTACCTTACTCTACCCTACTCTACCCTACTCTACCCTACTCTACCCTACTCTACCCTACTCTACCCTACTCTACCCTACTCTACCCTACTCTACCCTACTCTACCCTACTCTACCCTACTCTACCCAACTCTACCCTACTCTACCCTACTACTCTACCCTACTCTACCCTACCCTACCCTACTCTACCCTACTCTACCCTACTCTACCCTACTCTACCCTACACTACCCTAATTTTTTTTCCATAAGAACCTTCTCCTTACAATAACAATCACAACAAAAAAAAATCTATATATATAAAAATGACCCATTTTTATATATCTATATATATAAAAATGACCCCCGTTTTCCGTTGTCACGACTTGGCATGAAAACGGCTTGACCGATTTGGCTGATTTTTTTTTTGTTGTGATTGTTATCGTGAGGACAAGTTTCTTATGGAAAAAAAATAAGAGTAGGGTAGGGTAGGGTAGAGTAGGGTAGGGTAGAGTAGGGTAGGGTAGGGTAGAGTAGGGTAGGGTAGAGTAGGGTAGGGTAGGGTAGGGTAGAGTAGGGTAGGGTAGGGTAGAGTAGGGTAGAGTAGGGTATAGTAGGGTGGAGTAGGGAAGAGCGGGAGCGAAGCCGCGCGGGCAAAGCTAGTTTAAAATAAAATCTAAACTTTAAACTTCGCGCGTAATTTAATTTAATAAAAATAAATTGCTACTCGTAATACAAGTTCTATGCAACTTACCCAGCGTTCCAAATCGAGATAAAAGTGAATCGCGAATCCGACTAAATTAAATAGTCACAACATATAAGGACAATTGAATAATAATTGTGACGTTGCGCGTTGGTCGGGTTCGCGGTATGATCACTTTTGTCGCAATTCGAAACGCACGGGTGATGGAACGTAACAACGTTCCATCTCCGATCTCGCTCTAACGCATAAGGCATTTACGGGGCTTGCTCTTCCATTTCACTTTTCCCTATAAAAACACAAAAAATGTGAGTTTGTGTGAGTAAATATTATAATGTGTGAAAACACCCGTCGAACAGTTTTAAGGTAAAAAAAAACTTTTTACAAAAAAAAATTAAACCGACTTCAAAAAGTACAAATTAATTTACCTTCCGGCTTTATCACCAGATCAGTTTGATACAACTACATATAGAAAAAGTCGACGTGTAGTCGATGACTGACTGATAGAAAAAGGGGGAGGGGAAAGGGGGAGGGGGTAAATTCATGTAATATAACCGTATTTGGGATTATAAGAATCGTTATGAGATGCACTCTGGTTATAAGGTAATTTATGTTTATCTGAAGAGTAGATACTTTTTAGTGGTGCTACCATAACTAAAAAGTGAAAAATAAAAAACTTTTTACAACAAAAAATTTAACCGACTTCAAAAAGTACAAAATAACTTTAATTTCGGAAGTCGGAGTTAAATAACGAAGAGACAAGATTAGGTATCTATTATAGAAACACCGACTTCCGAAATTAAAGTTATTTTATACTTTTTGAAGTCGGTTAATTTTTTTTTGTAAAAAGTTTTTATATATAGACTACGTACGATACATTCTTTTGTGCGCCATCTAGTGGATTTTTCTGAAATCAACTAGAATGTAGTGAGCGAGTCGCCAAAAATATCAATAGATGGCTTTTTTTCTTTTTTTTAGGTACCAATATATATTTACTTAATTTCTAACAGTAAAAAAAATCAAATGTAAAGGCGGCTGCAAAAGTGGTTGGATAGTACCGAAAAAAAATCGTGTGAAGCGAGAAATGACGCCATCTAGCGTAAAATCAGATTGAAATGTTGTTATCGACAACATTACATTATACTGCTACTAGGTGGCGTTGCTATGCCTCAAATGTTTTTTTATGGTTTCATTTTGATTTTTTAAACATTGAAATAATTTATACTTTTTTATAAAGAGAAGCAGATATTAAAATTGAATATCAATTTATAAGTATCTGATTATCTATGCGCCAGTTTCAAAACTTGAGAAGGTAGGTTGAATATGGATTTATAAAAAAATATTAGTAGGTAGTTTAATAATACATAGATCAAAGAATTGTGACTAAGCTTTATTGATTGTTCGCTAAGTTCATTTCGATTACCTCGTTCGAGCTCTTTTAGTTCTACATATTTTGTTTTTAATCAGGTGAATTCATCAAAATGAGTATGCATTGTAATATAGATTTAGTGACAAGAGCTCAAATAATTGCTTTGCATAATCAAGGTAAAAACTTGTCAGAAATAGCCAGAGAGACCGGTGTAAACGTAAGTAATCTTATTTCTACTCTTTTATATAACAAAATAACTCCTATATAGTAATCATTATTAGGTATAATATGATAATTATACTTCTGTTTTATTGTTGCAGAGAAAAACAGTTGTTCTATGGGTACGACGATTTGAAGAAGAGGGTTCTTTGAAACACCGTCAAAGAACTGGTAGACCAAAGCTGATAAATATGTTGCAGCGTCAAACCATGGTAAGGGAGTACGAAGAAAATGGAGTTTTGCCGACGAACCACTATGCTGGTTTATTTGAAACATGTGTTGACACTGTCCGTCGTGCTCTTCATAGTGAAGGGGCTGTGTACGGTGTACGTACATGGGAAAATAATTTAGTTAAATTAGCCGAATGTAAGACGTGTACTTTGAACGCGACCTACATGGGAAATTGCATTGACATGACAGATCAACGATTGCATGCATTTATGTAAAATATTTTACTTTAGTGTTCAATTAGACGTGGTTTGAGTCGGACTACTTGCATTTTTATTTAGACTCTTCCCGTTAGGCACTCAGTGACATTTCTGCATTTCTTACACTTGCATTGACATCATACTTATGTTAGGATTGCACCCTACATAATTTTTTTTGGTCCTTCGTAACCTTTGCAAGTATCATACAGTCCGATACATCGGTCGTTCGTCGCGCGGGATCTGTGTCGTATCGGCTTACCGTACCACGCGTGTAGCCGTGCAGGAGCATTCGGGGAGGTAGCAGCGATCCAGGTTCCAGAGCGTCGGAAGCATACAGGGAGAGTTCCTGATTTTCAAGTAAGATCGTTCATTTTTTATCTTACGGGTTTGTAATGGAGGGGTTAATCGTGCGTCAAGCTGAGATCCTTGAGGAGGTGAAAAAGATCCATTCTAATTTCAAGAAGGACTCGGCGAGCAGGAAGACCACCGGTTACATCCGTAATAGGCTTGAGCGGTTAGATTTACTATGGAAGGAATGTGAAGAGAAGAACCGGGAGCTGAGCGCAGTAGAAGAGAAAGATCATCAGTACTTTACCAGCAATATCTATGAGGTCATGAAGAGCTGGTACTACGGAGCGCGTCAGGAAATTGCAGCGTTCGAGAAGAAGACACTTGCTGGGCCCAGCAACGCCGGCCATAGTAAGTCAAATGTGGAGTTTGACAAGACCCTGTTCGAGACATTTTTAGGAGCAGAGGACAAGCTACTCGAGTTACAGCAGTTGCAACAAGCTAACTTTCGTGCATTCACTAGGTTAGTAAATCGAAGCTTAGATGAGGTTAAGGAAGAATGGGAGATTGAGGATACGCTCAAGACAGTAGAATTTCGGTGGACGGCAATTGACAAATTACACTTACAAATTGACGGCATATTAGACGGGAAACCTCATGATTATTATGATGATTTCAGTCGTTATGAGGATGCATTTATAAAAATAAAACGGGCGTTGAACACAAAATTAAACGCCTCTGTCCATCAACAACAAACATTGCCTAAAATTGACATTCCCACTTTTAACGGTAATTATGCATTATGGCCTACATTTATGGATTTATACGTAGAAGCGATTCATAATAACACAGCTATTGCAAAGACTCAGAAAATGCAGCATCTAAAGGGCAGACTTCGCGGGGAAGCGGAAAAGCTCGTACAACATTTACACATTGCACCCGAAAATTATGACACGTGTTGGGAAATTCTGAACCATAGGTACAATAATAAATTCTTGTTGTTCACCAGGAATTTCCAGGTATTCATGCGTCAACCTAATCTGCAAAAACAATCTGCATTCGACCTTAAGCGATTATATGACACTAGCAACGAAACCATAAACGCGATACACAATTTGGGAGTAGATACTAGCTCGTGGGATCCGGTCCTAGTTTACGTTCTATGCGAAAAATTAGACTCGGAAACGTACTCGGAATACATGCAGTCCAGGTCGGATCCGCGCGAGATACCAACATTCAATCATTTTATGGACTTTGTCGAAAATAAGTTCATGGCTCTAGAACCGCTGCATAGGAAAAAGACAGAAAACAGTAATAAACCTACATCAAAACCTCAACCCAACACGCCATACCCGTACAACAAAAATTACAAATCAGCAAATTTCCAAACAAATAAAAGTTCAACAAACTTTTCTCGTAATTACCATGCATCAAACGCTGGGCAAGTTAGCAAGATTAGCTGTCCATTGTGCAATAATAATCACGCGTTATTCCAATGCTCTAAATTCACTGACATGCTAAGTTCGGAAAAAATTGCATTTATTGAGAACAATAAAATATGCAAAAATTGTCTGTACGTGCATACTAAGGGTTACTGTGCGTCACAGAAAAGATGCAGAGACTGCAACGAACAACATAACACACTGTTGCACAACGATATTTCGAAGTCAGCACAAACGCCCTCAGCGACACAAACTGCGCCTAAACCGTCGTCATTGGCTTCAACTAGGTCAAACAAAAACCTACAAAACAACTTCGCATCAAACAATGATGATGAAATACTATTACCAACAGCGCTGGTACAAGTAGAGACAGCTGGAGGTGACTACATGACACTAAGGGCTTTAGTTGATCAAGGGTCACAAATCACACTGATCACGGAGAATGCAGCTCAAAGACTGGGCATACAGCGCCAACAACTGAGCGCAAACATAAGCGGGATCGGCACAGTATCTAATAAGAGCAAAGGAAAGATCCATTTGTCATGCAAGTCCCTGCACAATGACTTCCGCTTTACAACGGAAGCAGTAATCATGACACGAGTGGTGAACAATCTGCCTAACGTTACATTTGCAAAGAAATCTTGGACCCATGTGACAGACATTACGCTAGCCGACCCAGAATACAATATCTCAAGACCCATAGATATACTTCTGGATGCACATGTATTTTCAGAAATACTCATGAGTGGCTTAGTCAAAGGGGGGATTAACGAACCCATGGCACAACAAACAAGATTAGGGTGGATACTGTCAGGCAATGTCACAAAAACATTTAACTGTAACGTCGTAGTAAATGAAACTGCCGACTTGACAAAATATTGGGAAGTAGAAGACATCAGTGGGGATGCATGCAATTCCATGACGTCAGAGGAGCGATACTGTGAGGAGTTCTATTCGGAAACTACAAAACGATTATGCAACGGCAGATATCAAGTCCGTTTACCAATGAAGCCTAACTTTCATCAACTGCTGGGTAAATCTAAGTCGCGCGCTGTAGCACAATTCATGCAAATAGAAAAGCGATTAAGCAGGGATGAGAAACTATCGGATAGCTACATCAAATTTATGCAAGAATATCTGGACCTGGGACACATGAAGGAGAGTAAAGCTGACCTAAATGCGGCATGTTACCTACCACACCATGGGGTCCTTAAACAGGATTCCGTGACAACAAAACTCAGAGTGGTTTTTAACGCCTCCCAGAAAACTGACACAGGTTACAGCCTGAACGACTTGATGGAATGCGGTCCCAAGCTACATCAGGACTTACTGACATTACTACTTGGATGGCGACTATACAAGTACGTCTTTACTGCAGACTGTGAGAAGATGTATCGTATGATCTTGGTACAGGAAGAAGATCAACATTTGCAGAAGATCGTGTGGAGGGAAGGCAATCAAGATCCTTTAAAAGAGTACCAGCTATGCACAGTGACGTATGGTACCAAGGCAGCACCATTCCTAGCTCTTCGAACACTGAAACAGCTAGCAAACGATGACGCAGAAAAATACCCGTTAGCAGCCAAGGTCATCGCAAGCGAGATGTATGTTGATGATGTCTTAAGTGGCAGCGACTCCATCGAACAAGCACAAGAAATTCAAGATCAACTTATCAACATGCTAGGAGGAGCTGGCCTGACACTACGGAAGTGGTCAAGCAATGACCCGACCCTGATTGAAAGATTATCGTCATCAGATCGTAATCAAACAACAATGCACTTTACAAACGATGGAATTACAAAAACTTTGGGGGTCCAGTGGAATCCTACAACTGACACTTTTTCGTTTACAAACAAAATAAAATTTGACAGCAAAAAACAAGTTACAAAAAGGAAACTACTATCGGAGATATCGAAAATCTTCGACCCACTTGGCTGGCTGACACCTGTGACAGTAAAGGCAAAACTTCTGTTCCAAAGCGTCTGGGTATCAGGATGCGATTGGGACGAAATACTACCTGACAGCGTGCAAGAAGAATGGAAGCAGTTTACCGGCGACTTGCATCACATAGCCCAACACCAAATACCGAGATGGCTGGGAGATACAACAAAACCTTTCGGAGATACAACAAAACCTTTCCAAATTCATGGGTTTTGCGACGCGTCAGAAAAGGCGTACGCATGTGCTATATACTTGCTGACAAAGAATAATAAAAACGAGCCAGTGACTACACTTATCGCTGCAAAGTCAAGGCTATCACCCGTCAGCAAAAAATTGACACTTCCACGGCTCGAACTATGCGGAGCGTTATTGCTATCACGGTTGATGAAAAAGGTTCTCAAGGCCTTTAAATGGGATACCTTGCACAGACATACATACGCTTGGACGGATTCAATGATTGTACTAGGCTGGCTGCACGGTGACGTTACAAAATGGAAGTCATTCGTCAGCAACAGAGTACAACAAGTGCATGACGTAATTCCAAAACAACATTGGAGTTATGTCAAATCGGAGGAGAACGCTGCAGACTGCGCATCACGCGGCATCAGTTGTTCCCAACTATTGCAACATCCGTTATGGTGGCAAGGGCCATGCTGGATGAAAGGTTACAGTTCCGAACAAGCATATGACAAAATTGTAATTACGCCGACGACATGTGAATCAAAACAAAAAGAAACGCAAACGTGTGTTGTGAAACTTGAACCGTCGTCGATTGTAATTGAATTATTAGACCGACACAGTGATATGACTCGCATTACAAGGGTCATAGCCTGGATAAAACGCTTCATAAACAGCTGTTTGACTAAGGACACTAATCATACCACCTATTTGACGACTGCAGAATTACAAAGTGCTGGAAAACTTGTAATGAAGCAGACTCAACTGCATGCCTTCAAGGACGAGATCACGAGACTGAAGGAAAACAAAAGTTTGTACACCAACAGTAACCTACTGAGTTTGAACCCATTTCTGGATAAAGATGATACTCTGCGAGTGGGAGGAAGGTTACAGTACTCAAACTTAAATGAAGACGCTAAGCATCCAATTCTACTACCACACGACCACAAACTAACAGAACTATTGATTTGGCAAGCGCACAGAAGAACACTACACGGGGGTCCCAAATTAACCCTGACGCATTTACGACAAAGAGTGTGGATCGTCGGAGGATATCGCGCCGTAAAAAAGGTCTTACACAAATGCGTAACATGTCGCCGATTTAATGCGAAACAAACAAACCAGATTATGGCTGACCTACCCGAGGCGAGAGTGACAGTATCTCGCCCGTTCACACATACAGGTGTCGATTTTACTGGCCACGTTGAGATCAAGGCAAGTAAAGGCCGAGGCGTCAGAACACTACTGGCGTACGTTGCGGTATTTGTTTGCTTGGCCACAAAAGCGATCCATCTAGAACTAGTATCAGAATTGTCTAGTACGGCGTTCCTAGCGGCTTTCAAGCGCTTTTGCGCACGGCGAGGCACGCCACGGGATATGTACAGCGACAATGGCACGAACTTCGTAGGCGCAAACCGGATCCTTTTGCAACAATACAAATGCATAGTACAGAACATTGACAAAGTCTTTTTGGGAAAAGTATCAGAGATGGGAGTTACGTGGCACTTCAATGCTCCTGTTTGGCCAAGCGCTGGCGGACTGTGGGAAGCCGCTGTGAAAAGCATGAAATATCATCTCAAACGGATCATTGGAGATCAACGCCTAACTTATGAAGAATTTACCACTCTGCTATGTCAGATTGAAGCTTGCTTGAACTCACGACCACTATGCACCGTTACAGAGAATGCCGAAGAACTAAACTGCCTAACTCCAGGACATTTCTTAACTGGCACGTCACTGATGACAATTCCAGAACCAGACATTGACAGTAGCTACCATCCAAGCAAGAGATGGCAAATTGTGCAAAAACTTGGCAAGGACTTCTGGAAGAAATGGTCGCAAGAATACCTACAACAACTACAAGCAAGACTAAAATGGAAACGACAAAATACGGACACACAAATAAATGATATTGTATGCATTAAGGATGACAAATTACCTGCAGGAAGATGGGCACTAGGTCGAGTAACGGAGCTACACCCTGGAAAGGATGGCCACACTAGAGTTGTGACACTACAAACTGCAAAAGGCGTAACTAAACGACCTGTTACAAGATTGGTACCATTAGTTGAAGCTGAGAAACCAAATCCAACTAACACTGACAACCTACCGAAAAACAAACGAAACCGATCCAAAAAGCTTACCTGGAGCAGCTTGGTATGTTACACACTGATGCTGATTACGACATTAATATCACCCACTGTCCAGCAAGATATGAAACTTACCCAACTGACGAAAAATCAAACGATTTACTTTGACAAGATTGCAGACTTACAAGAAATTAGAGACGAATGGAAATTGGTCTTCTACTATAACATGACAAATTACTGGCGCAATGTAGACACTCTACAAGGATTCGTAGCTCACATAAAGCAAGCACGTTGCGATCAGTGGTTGATGCAATTTCACGTCTTAATCAACCAACTCGAACAAAGCACAAGTGAACTCAACTATTACAACGAACTACTCAAGTCTCAGCAAATAATTCAACATAGGTTCAAAAGAGGATTGATCGACGGAGTAGGTTATGTTGCAAACTCGTTGTTTGGAGTATTGGATCAACATTTTGCAGAACAATACGAGCAAGATATCGACACCATACAACACAATGAAAACCACCTGCTACAACTGCTTAAAAACCAGACCAGTATCCTAGAAACGGAAAATAATATTGTAAAGCGCAATGAAGCAACAATGGTAAAGCAGTTTCAGTTAATAAATGACCACCTCACTTCTCTGCAAAACCAGACGATTAGAGATCAACTTGAGACGTCAAATGCGTTCTACATAGTCACATCGGCCATAGCTGCAGAAAGAATGGCTCAAAACTTAAAGGACGTCCAGGAGTCTCTTATCAACACCTTGACAAATATGTACCAAGGACATATGGACGTCCACCTACTATCGCCGACCCAAATGCAAAGTGAATTAGATAGAGTAGCTCGTCTACTACCTCGCGACTCTACACTACCGGAAGTTCGAAACGACGTAAGGGACATCTACAGGCTGTTCAGAATACATGCACGCATAACACAGAACTACTTGTTGATGGAAATAAAAGTACCGATTTTGAGTGATGCCCTATACGAGCTTAACAAACTGATTAGCATTCCTCAACGCATTGATATCAATCGGGTACTGTACGTTATTCCTAACTCTGAACTAATAGCGTTCAACGTTAACCAATACTCATTCATACCGTTAGACCAATATGACATCCATGAATGCCAAAAATTACATGACCAAATCCTAATGTGCAAATTAAATCAACCTATATACAATACCGGCGATCGACACAAATCTATTTGCGATGTACAGCTGATCCGAGACAACGAGGAACACAGCGTTTATTGCCACACGGAAATAAAAATATGCACCGACAAATGGGTTAAATTACATAAACAAAACACCTGGTTTTATTATTGTTGTGACACGTGCGAAGTGCAATTAGTGTGCGACACTCAAATGACATCGGAGACGTTACGTCACTCGGGTCTCATAACACTAAAACAAGGATGCAACTTGCAAGGCGACTCATTTACACTACACGCTTATATGGAACATAGAAGTGACATTTTAGTCAAGGAACCATACGCGATGATTATGCCCACAATCTCTCCAATTAACAACATTATCAATACCTCGATTCGTAACTCGTCATTGCACCTGGTAACCCACGAAGAGACGTTCAAGAAGATTGACTCACAACTAAAGTTAATTAAAGAACAGACCAACATAAAGACCTTATCCTCTCATGACGTCCATCACTACATTGCTATCTATGTGGCTGTTGCGATTAGCATTGCACTGCTTGTAACATCGGTGTACCTTTGGCGAAAGATGGCAACCCAAAGACAGGGGGAGGGTCCGCAAGTAGCGAGAAGCAGAAGGCAGGAAGAAGGAGACCGCAACGTCGAAGACGAATGCAGCGAGATCGACAAACGGAACTCAAAACCAAAAGTGTCAGTGAATGTGAATGCCAACCCTACCTCAAATGAAGTGACATTTGACACTGAGAGACACAGTAATGTGTGCTAACTTAGTATTTAAGTAGTGACTAATAGATAACAATTTAGTGTACTCTTCTTTTAATTTACATTATTTATAATATAGTCGTAATCCATTTATAACCATCTACATTTTATAATTTTTACATTGTATCATTTACATGTTTACGTCCTTTTATCTTAAGGTTGTTATGGTTTATATAAATTGATATTAGTTTATTTGTTTTCTTGTTTTGTAGTGGCAATATGTACGGTGTACGTACATGGGAAAATAATTTAGTTAAATTAGCCGAATGTAAGACGTGTACTTTGAACGCGACCTACATGAGAAATTGCATTGACATGACAGATCAACGATTGCATGCATTTATGTAAAATATTTTACTTTAGTGTTCAATTAGACGTGGTTTGAGTCGGACTACTTGCATTTTTATTTAGACTCTTCCCGTTAGGCACTCAGTGACATTTCTGCATTTCTTACACTTGCATTGACATCATACTTATGTTAGGATTGCACCCTACAGGCTGCATTATCGGAGGCATGCTGTGAAACCCTTGCTTACGGAAAACCATAAAAGATTAAGATTGCAGTTTGCTATGGATCACTTAAACTTTGATTGGAGTAATGTCATCTTTACTGATGAAAAAACTTTTAAGTCCAGTGAACACGGTCGATTATGTTTGTGGCGTCGAGATAATACGCGATACACAAGTGGTCACGTAGTGCCCAATAGGCAATCTGGCCATATAACGGTGAACATGTGGGGATGGATGAGTGCAGCCGATCCAGGAGAACTTGTAAGAATACCAAGTCGAGCAAATAGTGCAAATTATATAGAAGTGTTGGAGGAGACAATGTTGCCTACAGTTCGAACTGTGTATCCAAGCGAAGAATTGCCACAGATAACATTTGTGCAGGATAATTGTCCAATACACCGTTCGCACAGTGTGCAGGCATGGTTTCATCAGCATAATGACATTTGCGCTATTCCTTGGCCTGCTAGATCACCGGATTTAAATCCAATTGAAAATTTATGGGGTGTTATTGTTCAACGGTGGAATAATGAAAACGAGCGTACTCCAGATGCGTTAGAGGCTCATTGTTTACAAATATGGGAGAGTATTCGTGGTTCAGATTTGTGTAAAAATTTGATTAATTCAATGCGTTCCCGAATGCAAGCTGTTATTGACCAAAATGGTGGTTACACGAGCTCATCATCATCATCATCATCATCATTTCAGCCGAAAGACGTCCACTGTTGGACATAGGCCTCCCCCAAGTGGATTGGATTCCCGCAACCCTCACCAGGTCATCGGTCGCGAACTATTGATAAATAATCATACTTAATTAATATTTCATATTAACTGAAGACTTCGTTAAGTGTGGTTTTACTTAATACCTGTATTTGAAATCTATATATATAAAAATGACCCCCGTTTTCCGTTGTCACGACTTGGCATGAAAACGGCTTGACCGATTTGGCTGATTTTTTTTTTGTTGTGATTGTTATTGTGAGGAGAAGGTTCTTATGGAAAAAAAATTAGGGTAGTGTAGGGTAGAGTAGGGTAGAGTAGGGAAGAGCGGGAGCGAAGCCGCGCGGGCAAAGCTAGTAATTTATAAAAGTTATGAACACTTCAAGTTAAAACGTAACATAATTTTGTTTTTTTTTATGTTACCTACTAAACATTTGATATGTTGTTGTGCAATTTTGTAGTTTTTTTTTTTTATTATTCTGCCTCTTGTTTACTTTTTTAAGGTTACATAAGCTTCAATCCTCTTTCCAATTTTGGAAACGAATATTTAAGCTATGACCTTAATAATAAATTACAAGTAATATTATAATCTTATTCGTTGATTAATAATCTGACTGTTGAATAGTAAACTGTAAGAAATAAACCTCTATTTTTTTTATTGCCTTTTTGTTTGATGAGCCTGTTTACCTGCTCTTTTTTCCTTTTGCTGAGTAATTACCGATTTGAATATTAATAATAATATTCCACAATGCCGTCTAGTCCCAAGCTAAGCAAAGCTTCTGTTATGAGTCCTAGACAACTTATAAACATACCTAGATATTTCTAAATACATACACATTATAGATAAATTACACTCAGGCACAGCATATGATCATGCTCAATATACAAACATTTGTCCTGGGTGGGAATCGAACCCACGACCTCCGTCATAGCAGTCAGGGCCACTAACCCTAGTGCTTCATCACCAACAGGCCAGTCATAATATATTACAATTAAATATCCTCTAGTTAGCTTCGATACAATTCCTACCGATTTCTTTTGTTTGTTATTCATAACTTACAAAAAGCCTAAGCACAGAGGAACCAAAAATCTAACCCATCTGGCAACAGAAGGTAAAACAAAGCATCCCAAAAGTTAGACGAATTTGAATCTTCTGCAATCAGCAGAAGATAAGTGGTATTCAATTCGGAGCTTTATAATTTAACCCTTCAGATACCGTCAATTAGAGACACAATAGTAAGACAATAGATGCGCGGCCACCGGTGGTCGCTTGGGGATTCATGAATTAAACGAGTAAAACGAGGTAGATCATAGTCAAATATTATAAAATAATGTTATGGCAATTTGAACTTTAAGACGTAACATTAACGTTAAGTTTATAAATACGGTCTTGTCTCGTAATGCAGTTGTTAATTTCAACATCATTTCATATGTCAAAATGGTCTATTTGTCTTAACAGTTGACTTATAATGACGTGGTCGTAAGTTCAAATCCATCATGTTACTTTTAGTAGGTTTGTGTTTAGAATGTTTAAGTATGTTTTTTGAAATCAAATTATTTATATTAAATTAAAAAATTAATTAATTTAAAAATAAATAACAACATATATGAAAAACAACTAATAATATTTACAATTTTACATACAAAAATTTATTCGTCTTATAGACGTAATTTAAATAACTATATATAAAGGTAAAACACAGAAAAGAAGTGAGATATTAAACTGCTAATGATAGGGTAAAATTATTTGTAATACAGTTTGGAACATGACAAAAACAGTTTATTTATTTCAATAGTGCCAGTGGCGGATTAGCCACGTAGGAAGAGTAGCAAATGCTACGGGCTAAAAATTGTTTGCATGACATCACTGCAAATGAGTGACGACTGGTTTTTGCGTTATAAGAACGTTTTTATTTTTCTACCCTTAACCTAAGTAACATTTGAATACCAGTTTTATGATGAATATGCTTATTTGTCTTTACTACCCACTTATTACAAGTCAGGCGAAATTATTCCAAATATGTTTGAAAAATATTTAGTTAGTTGATTATTACATAAAATAACGCATTGATTTTTTTTTAATGGAAAGCATAAAAATATACAAGATTTGTGATTTAATCTCGTGCCTTACTGCGTCAAAGTCTTTAGTTAGACCACTAAGCCATATTAACTTGCTTATCAAAATAAACTATCAGTAGTCACTTTATTAAAAAATACTAAACTTTATGTTTTACTGCAAAAGAAATAAAATTACTTAATAAGTCGTTTTTTATACCATTATTATGTCCTTTTCAAAATGTTTATAATGTGTTGGTTTGATTAAAATATTAAAAATGTATTTTAATTTTGGACTATGACCATTTACTTACTTTATATATCTTAAGTTAATATATTATTTATAGTGAAATAATATACATTTTATTTGCTTGAAATACTTTCTTTCATTTCTATACAAACTGTCCATCTAAAAAGACATTTCCCGACTTAGTTTGTTAAAGAAAAGTAAACCTAACTAAAACACAAAAGATGATGTAAAACAAAAAGTAAAAAACTTATTTATGAGATTTGAACCAGCTACACTCGCGTATAAAGTCGCTGATGTTACCATTGGACCAAATGTATACTTGAAAACCGCATTAAAATTAACCGTTACTTGTAATGTTAGACGCAATATTATGGCCCGTTTACAATCAGTTGATAAGAATCACGAAATTAGCTAAGCTTGTATCACAGATGTTTCATATTTTTTTTATCAATCTACCCTCATACTCAGATGTTGACGACAATGATGACGCATGTGTCTATTGTCAAACTAAATGTCGAGTTTATGGTTTGTGAGGTTAGGTCGCCATTTAGCTGAGAAGATACCAGCGCCATCTAGTTACATTTTAGAAAACTTTAACTCTAACATGCAAGGGAAAATAGGCACTAAGGTACCCAGACAATTTTGCAGTCGGCTGTACCTATTAAAATCAGCATTACAGTAAGAAATTTTGTTTTTTCGGGATATTAGGTGTGGGTAGGTAGATGAGTCAAGATTCCTTGGCTTGCCCCCTCTAAAGGCACCTGGCACGCGACTGGTGGCGCATCACCGTACGCCTGGTGGTCGGATGATGGAATGGACTTGGCGGAATTAAGTTAAGCAATCCCGACGCATACTCCTCGATATGGAACCGGTGGAAAACTTACAGGCTAGCATCTCGGCGTGTCGGTGTTCAAGATGCGTCACGTCTCAGTGGGTGCTTATCCTTAGATTAGGAACTATCGATATTAGGAGCCATAATGTGAGCCGAAAACTAATTTTGGGCGTATTTTTTAATTTATAAACAGCACGGTTACCGCGGGCTTTGGTTCAGGTTCAGGCCGTGAGCCGGAGCGAGAAGGAGCGGCAGGCGGTCGCCTCCTTCTGCGAAGCAGTAATGTTAACAAAGGAGGAGGCTGACCGCATCAGGCGACGGCGCTCTCGCCGCCGCCGCCGGGATTCTGATCCCGATTTCCGGGCACCGTAGACGCTGTCCGACCGTCCGGCAACTGTCCGGACCGAGCCCAAGACATCGACGGCGCGCACTGTTCCCGCGCGCCTTAAGGAGTAGTCAGCAACAGCAGGGGCCCAGCTGGGTCGAAGCCTACTGGGGCCAGAGTTATCCAAAAGGGAGCACGAGACCCGGTATGAAGGAACGGGGTGGGTTTTTAGTCTTAATTTTCCCTGTAATCGACTATGTTGACATGTGCTTCTTTGACCAGAACGCTTTGTTACTAGATAAACTTTACAGGCTTCTCAACAACTGCATCCGGTTCATATTCAATTTGAGGAAATATGACAATATTTCAGATCTGAGCTCAAATGGATGCCCATTCGCCAGAGAAGGAGTTTGCGCGCACACTCTACTCTCTGCTCAACTCTCCCACTTCTCCTTCGTATCTCATATCCCGTTTTCAATATCTATGTTCTTCCCATGCTAAAAATCTGCGTTCTTCTAACAATCTTTTACCACTTTGTCCTTGATTTTGTTCATTCTTCCTTCCATATACAGTCTATACTTCTGTGGAATGCGCTTCCTCTCGATATCAGGACGGCAACCAGTCTGTATGCATTTAAGCGTATGTTGCGGAATTATTTTCTAAATAAATAGTGAAGTCGTCTCAAAACCTCTTTCTTGTACTTTATATATATTTATTTATTTATTAAATTATATATGGTTATTTTGTATTGGTACGTTTTTGTGCACCTACCATGTTTTTCTCTTTACCACCCTAGGTAGACTGGTAGAGAATGCCTAAGGCATTAAGTCCATCTTTGTACTTTTATGTTGCATGAAGTTTTAATAAATAAATAAATTAGCTCCTTTTTAACCGACTTCGAAAAGGAGGAGGTTCTATGTTCGGCTGAATGTATGTTTTTTTTTGTATGTATGTTCACCGATATTTCGGTCAATTGTGGACCGATTTTGAAATTTTTTTTTATTGAAAGGTTAGCTTCCAAGTTATATTAATATATATGATATCTATATCCATAGAAATATTGTTATGATCTGATCATGAACTTCGAAGATATGGAACAGAACTCTTCATAGAATCATAGCAGAATTGTCGAAACAAGTAAAATTGCTTTGTTTATACGTGTAGTCGATGACTGACTGAAAGAAAAGGGGGAGGGGAAAGGGGGAGGGGGTAAATTCTTGTAATATAACCGTATTTGGGATTATAAGAATCGTTATGAGGATGCACTCTGGCTATAAGGTCATTTATGTTTAGCTGAAGGGTAGGTACTTTTTAGTGGTGCTACCACTAAAAAGTACCTACCTGTGGTATAACTAAAAAGTGAAAAATAAAAAACTTTTATACAAAAAAAATTAAACCGACTTCAAAAAGTACAAAATAACTTTAATTTCGGAAGTCGGTGTTAAATAACGAAGAGACAAGATTAGGTATCTATTATAGAAACACCGACTTCCGAAATTAAAGTTATTTTGTACTTTTTGAAATCGGTTTATTTTTTTTTGTAAAAAGTTTTTTATATGTATATACCTACTATATACAGACATAGTATACATATATAAATAAAATCATCGCATTCATGATAATGGAGTACTACACACTAAAACAACTTTTGATTATTCAATAAACTTTTATTAATCGACAAACAATTTGACAAACGTACAGATACATACAAAATACACAATTGATAAAACATTTAAATCACTAAATATTTAAAGTATTTATTAAAATCTGTTAGCCCATTAATTAAAAATTATCAACCAACACTTTGAATCCTATCGATTCCCAAGTTTGCCACGAACTATAGTTATATATAGAGTCACATCAACCATCATCAAACAATACATATTATTAGATTTTGATTCGCAATATCTCTTTGGGGTTCATCTCGATCTTTTTAGTCAAAGAGTCATAAATTCACACACATCACAAAATTTCAGACAATCTCAACAAATTGATGATTATGCCTCACTCAGCGTTGAGGCTTAATCAACAATTTAAAAAAAAAAATCATCAAATAGAAGCGGTCCCACAATACACCCTTGAGGAACACCCTCTGGTTGATCATAGAACAGGTAAATTTTTTTAGGAATTAGTGAGCTAACCAAGTTTCTCAGGTCAATTATTTGTCAGCATTAATTAGGTACATATAAAAACGTAAAATAGGACAGCTGTAATTAGTATTATGCCGTTGTTAATGGTGCGAAATGCGTTATCAGTGTCATAGCCTATAGGACTATCTGTATAGCCTGGAACGGTAGTAGGGACTGGTAGTCTCTGCAAAACGAAAAATAATTGTATCAGAGATTGTTAGATTAAATTCATAGCAAACGATTTCGTGCGTTTAGCTTATTGAAGTTATAATTTACTAAGCAGTGAGAGAGCAGTGGTGGCTGAAAGGTAATGGCTCCGAATGAGAGCAGTGGTGACCGAGTGGTAATGGCTCCAACTTATGAGTTGTAGGTCGCGAGTTCAAACCCTGCTAGGCTAATTACTTTGTGTAATTTATTTCATCACCACTGCTCTCATAACGGTGAAAGAAATCATCGTGGGGAAACCGGCATGTCCTAGAACCAAAAAATTCAAAGACAATATGTGACATTCACCAACCCGCACTGGGCCCGCGGGTTGGATTATGTTACGGCCCATTCCCTCTCCCGATGATGATGATGAATTTATTAGAGTCAATCTTTTATAAAAATAATTGTTAAACTAAGTAAAATATACCTAAGCACTTTTGTTCCTATCGTGTTTTTTATTTTACTGTGCGTGTTACATGTGCATAAAATTTTAATAAACAAGTAATAGATATAGTAAGAAAGGTGCTATTCTGAAATAATATTTTTTTTTTCTTATTATAACAGGCCAATTTAGATCTATATATGTGGTGTAATCATCTGTAGTCGAACTAGGCAGAACCTGTATTTTGACTATCAGTGCCAAACCCATTAGAGAGTTTTACATTATAATTGCCCGTAACATTAAATTTTTATCTAGTACCTACAGAATCATTTTAACAATTTATAATATGTATACTTTACTCAGGTATTAGATAAAAGAAAAAAAAAGAAAAGAATCTATATTTATCAATGCCACTTTTCGTTGTTATTTTATAACTCAAGAACGGGCTCACCTATCCAAACCAAATTTTTAGGATTTGTTCGGACTATTTAGTAGATGGTTTATGTGAAGTTTGGTAGGGTAAAGTAGGGTATAATAAGGTAGAGTAAGATAGAGTAGTGCAGAGTAGAATAGAGTAGTGTAGAGTAATGTAGGGTAAAGTAGGGTAGAGTAGGGTAGAGTAGGGTAGAGTAGGGTAGAGTAGGGTAGAGTAGGGTAGAGTAGGGTAGAGTAGAGTAGAGTAGGGTAGAGTAGAGTAGGGTAGAGTAGGGAAGAGTAGGGTAGAGTAGGGAAGAGTAGGGTAGAGTAGAGTAGAGTAGAGTAGGGAAGAGCGGGAGCGAAGCCGCGCGGGCAAAAGCTACTAATTTATAAAAAAATATAAAAAAAAGATTGATGATGGAAGAATAAATAACGCATGCTGCGTCGGGAATAACGGCACGGGGCTGATACCACCAATAAAGAAGACAATTCTTACTGCAGCAGTCCCCTTAAGTTTTTCCCGGTTGTTGCAGCTGATCTCATCAACCGATGTCCTGAACTTCTCAACGCTCACCTGATCCGTAGAGTCCGGTTGAAATCTGAAGCTGTTGAAAATCAAAGGAAATTAAACATAGGTAAGACAAAGTATCAGTTTTCATTCAAGATAACATCTACCGGGACCGCTAGTTTAGGTATAGGTATATTTCTCATTTTTCATTCTTATTATTATCTTTTTGTTTGGCACTATTATAATAACGAGCTCAAAATGAATGATGTCCTTTTGCACTAGATGCCTATACGAGGATGCTGCGAAGGAGAACGGGGCTGTGCCCATCTACGTTAGGGTCGGCTTTGAATCTAACTCGACGCAGCTTAATATCAGTAACGCGACCTTTACGACCGTCAAGGTTCACCAATAAGATCATAGATGAGTGACCATCCTTCATACTACTCTGTCAAGAAAGTACCGGGAAAAGATCAATAAAACACAAAATGTCTGTTATTCATCCAAATTTATTTTATCACCTTCAAAGTATGCTCCTTTAGAAACGATACACTTGCGCCAACGAATAATCCATTCATCAAAACGCTGCTTCCTGAATTGAGTTCAGTTCTCGCCGCGAATTCTCCTTTATGTCTTCTATCGATTGAAAACGGGTGCCACGAAGTGGTAATTTGAGTTTAGGAAAAAGAAAAAAGTCAGCAGGAGCCATATCTGGTGAATATGGTGGTTGCTGGATGGTATTTGTTGAGTGTTTGGTCAAAAATTCGTTCACAATGATAGCCTTGTGCGAAGGCGCATTGTCGTGGTGCAAAATCCAAGAATTTTCTTTCCACAAATCTGGCCTTTTTCGTCAAATTTGCTCTCTTAAACGCCGCATAACGCTCAAATAATATTCTTTATTTAATGTTAGACCTTCCGGTAAGAATTCAGAGTGCACAACACCGCGATAGTCAAAGAAAACAGTCAACATGACTTTGACTTTTGATCGACTTTGGCGTGGTTTTTTCGGTTTCGGATCAGTTGGAAGGCGCCACTCCGAAGCTTGTTGACTAGTTTGCATTTCAAACTCGTAAACCCACGTCTCGTCACCAGTAACTATGCGTTTCATGAATGTTGGGTCCGAACTGACTCGTTCTAGCATGTCCTCAGCGACTTTCATGCGATTGAGTTTTTGGAGAAAATTCAGATCTTTTGGGACTAGCCGAGCAGCAACATGTTTAATACCCAAATGATTAGTTAAAATGGTACGGATCGACTCGTGAGATACAGAATGTTCGGCAGCTATCTCTCTCAGAGTTGAATGGGGATTTTCAGTCACTATTTCCTTCACTTTTGCGATGTTAACTTCAGTTGCAGACGTTGACGGCCTACCAGAGCGAGGCAAATCTTCCATCACATCTCGACCGCTTTTGAACGCTTTGAACCAATCATAAGCACGAGTTTTTGATAAAGTCGATTCACCGTAACATTTTCAGTGACTCCGAACACGAAATTCCATTGGCGATGCAAAATTTAAGACAAACTCTTTGTTCGATATTTTTGTCCATTATGAAATTCGCAATACACACTATATATGATATTACTAAAACCAGCACTGTATTTAATATAAATAACAGATGCAACTCAAACTCCGCGCCAAAATGGAAAACAGTTGTGCCAATCTAACAACTACAAAAAAACAAAAATTTGAATTTGGAACCATAAACAAATCATCCATTCCCGATACTTTTTTGACTGAATGTATACTGAAATTGTTCCGTGCCTCTGAAAGCACTTGAAGCCTTTTGTTTCAGGCGGTCGTCTCCTTCTGCGAAACAGTAGCTAGCAAAAGTGGCGGCCCCACGCGCGAGGCAATGGCCCAGCCACCGGATTGATTGATAGCGGCAATTTTGTACCAAAAGAAATAACTTACTTGTTGCGCTGCCTTCCTATGGGCTTATCGGAGTCTTCTGCAGCCGTGATTTCTGCTTCTTCCGTAGTTTTCTCAATAGTAGCTGAAGGTTCCTTAGCCACATCCTTGTCTTCTTCACTGTCCGTTTTGTATTCTGCATCAAATATTATATTTTACTTTTTATAAATATGTACCTAATAATATGTACCTAAGGTAAACTAAATAAAATGTATTGTAATCTTAAACAACTGCGCCAAAAGTTCAGTTCAGAAAATGCTAGATATGAAAATGCTGTCTGACGCTAATTATGTTGGTATTCTAGTTTATGTTCAGGGAATACCTTTGAAGGCCAAATGTATTGTTATATGTGCTAATATTGAATTAGGTAATATTTTTGTAACAGGCAAGAAATTTTAAAGTATAACCACGAATTGTAATGTAAGCGAGCCCTCACACGTTAAGTGGATGGTCTATGGAAGGTCGCTGCTATGTGCTTATAGTTTGTACTTGTAGCATAAAATGGTTGTAGTTCTTTCATATCTCTTTTCTTTAGTGTATGTGTGTCTAACATGTAAAGAGCAGTCAACCCGTTTTCCTATCCACCTATAATTAATAAGAGTTTGCGAACCGGCAGTGTCCTTGTATATCTCAGCCAACTCTTTCTCTATCCGCTCTTCGTCTTCATCCTCTTTCAATTCTTTGGCTTTATCGGCGTCTTTTGTTTCGTCTTTCTTAACACTTGCCTGCTGAAAGTGTTCATTATTATAACTAACTAGCGATCCGACCTTTTTTTTTTCTTTTTTTTTTCTCTCGACGGGGAAAATCATCATTGACGAAACCCGCTCTTGGGTGGAGCAGGAGACAGTGTCAGAGTCTTACTGACTAAAAACCCCGCGCCGTTCCTTCTAGCCTTCATACCGGGGCTCTAGTTTCCTTTCGGATAACCCCGACCCCGGTAGGCTTCGACCCAGATGGGCCCCTCCTGTTGCTGACAACTCCTTGAGGCGCGCGGGAACAGTGCGCGCCGTCGACGCCTTGGCTCGGTCCGGACAGTTACCGGACGATCGGACAGTGAGCTACCCATGGCTCGCCGTCCGCGAGCCCGCGTCTACGGTGGCCGGAAATCGGGATCGGAATCCCGGCGGCGGCGGCGGGGGCGCCGTTGCCTGATGCGGTCTGCCTCCTCCTTTGCTAGCATTACTGCTTCGCAGAAGGAGGCGACCGCCTGCCACTCCTCCTCGCTCCGGACCATGGCCTGAACCAAGGCCCGGCGCGAGAGGTCTCCGCCGCCGATCGCCCCGACGAGGACCCGGCGTTGCTCCGCCCAAGCAGGGCACACCTCAACTGTGTGCTCCACCGTGTCCTCCGGGCGTTCCGCACAGTGGCGGCACCCGGGCGTCTCTTCCGCTCGAATCCGATGCAGGAACCTCCCGAACTTGCCATGTCCGGTGAGGACCTGCGTCATGCGGAAGGTAAGGACGCCGTGAGGTCTTTCCAGCCACGCCTCAAAGAGGGGACTTACCGCCATAATTGTGGCGTGCCCAGCACTGGGTTGCGATAGTCGCTGACGCCATTTCACCATGAGATCCTGCCGGAGCTCTGTCCGCCATACCTCGACCTGTCGCGGTAGTGGACTTTCACCCCGGCGTTGCATCTCCACGCGCTTATCATGCATGTGTGCAAGGACTGTTGCCTCCAGATCCCACGGTGGTAGGCCAGCCAGAAGGCTCGCCACTTCGCGGGAGATCGTGCGGTAACCCCGCACCATCCGTATTGCCATGACCCTCTGGCAGGCGTTCAGTGTGGACGCCGGTCGCTTTGCCAGCGACGGCGCCCACACCGGCGCCCCGTAGAGGGCCATGGACCGAACGATCCCCGCGTAGAGCCTCCGGCAGGAGGCGTCTGGACCCCCAAGGTTGGGCAGGAGCCGCTTGAGAGCAGCCCCGGCCCGGTTGAGTTTGGGAGCCAAACGTCGGAAGTGTTCTCCGAAATTCCATCGGCTGTCGAGAACGAGTCCCAGGTACTTCATCGTCGACCCGACGCCGATGCGAACTCCTCCTACCGTAAGTTGGGAGTCCGATGGTGGCGCATTCCGAGGGCCGTGGAAAAACATGGCCTCGGATTTGTGCAGCGCCACCTCGAGTCCCAACTCCTGGATCCTACCAACGACTATCGCAACCCCGCGTGTCGCTAGAGCGACCGCCGCCTGGTGCGACTCTCCCTGCGCTAGAACCAGCGTGTCGTCTGCGTAGCAGACCACGCTGACCCCGTCAGGGAGGTCGCCGCGCAGCACGTAGTCGTAGCCGATGTTCCACAAGGGTGGGCCTAGAACCGAACCCTGCGGAACACCGCACGACATCTCTCGACGTTTCCACTCTCCCTGGTGACCGGGGTAGATAATGGACCTGTCCGACAGGTAAGCCTCGACCACTCGACAGAGGTATTCGGGCACCCGGTGGTACCGGAGTGCCCTCCGGATCGTACTCCAGGGCAGGGAGTTGAACGCGTTGGCAATGTCCAAGGACACTGCCATGACGCTCCTGCCCCGGGACACCGCAACCCCTGTCGTGAGGGCTCGCACGCGCATGATGGTGTCCACCGTAGAGCGCGCCCTGCGAAAACCGAACTGTCCGTCCGACAAGTCCGGCCCCACCCGTGTTAGCCGCGCGACGAGGCGGTTTGCAATGACTCTTTCAAAGAGCTTGCCCACCTCGTCGAGCAGCACAATGGGCCGGTACGCGGACGGAGAGTCCGCAGGGCGCCCTGGCTTCGCGATGAGGACCAGTTTCCCCGTCTTCCAGCGAAGTGGAAACTGGCCCCTCTCCATACATGCGCTGAAGAGCCCTCTTAGTCGAGGCCCGAGAGCCTCCATGGCCAGGACCCAGGCTTTCCCTGGCAAGCCGTCGGGTCCTGGGGCGGTGTTCTTGGCACTCAGCCTTCGCACCGCCACTCTCACCTCTACCTCGGTCACCTCTGGAGCGTTGTCGTCGTCGTCGCTGTTGTGGTCCGCGTCAGACACTACTGGCGGGGGCGGAGCCATGGGCGGGGGGGAGTGTTCCCCTCGCGCAGGGAACAGAGTGGTTACCACACCCTCCACGAGTTGGGGCCGGAGACTCTGAGTCAGCGGCGGAGCCCAGGGGCGTAGCTTGTCCCGTACCAATTTGTACGGGCGCCCCCAAGGATCCGCGTTCAGAGACCCCAGCCACACGTTGCGGGCCTCGAGTTTGGCCCGCCTTATCTCCGTTCGGAGGGTGCGCTTTGCCTCTCTGTACCCCTCATACAGCTCCGCCTCTCTGACCTCCGCATCCGGCTGGCGGTTGCGGCGCCTGCAGTGTCTGTCGTACCGGCGGCGCGCGTGGTTGCACGCGTTGCGCAGTGCGCCGATCTCCGGCGACCACCAGTACACGCGGCGCTTAGCACGACCTGGAGGGACTCGGGGCATTGCCGCGTCGCAGATTTGCGACATGGCCTCCTGGAACCACTCCGCCTCGACGTCGATGTCGACAGGCCTGTCCGGTGCTTGCACCCAGGCCTGTACCGTCGCGGCTTCCAGGAGGAGCTCCCGGAGCGATCCGACCTGGCTTCGGGCGGGTAAAATATAAGGATGCATTTTCCAAAATTTATCTCCTAAAGTGATAAATCAGGGGTCAAAGTTTTGTATGGAGAAACTTATTTTCATACTGGCAGGAGCTAGTTAGTAATATTTGCATAAATAATATTAGGTCTTAACCTATGAAATTGCCGTTTTGTATGAAAAAATTTAAACGATTTTTTTTTCATGTATTTTTTATTTGTATTAATCGAAGTAATCACCCATGCAATCAATGCATCTTTGCCAACGCAGTGGCAGTTTATTGATGCCCCTCTTAAAGAAATCAGCTGCACGGGAGGCAACAAATTCTTCAAAGGCATTTTGGACTGCCTCTCGGGTATTGAATTTTTTTCCCGCCAAAAAGTTATCCAAATTCTGGAAAAAGTAGTAGTCTGTAGGCGCAAGGTCTGGTGAGTAGAGCGGATGACGGAGAGCTTCCAAACCCAGTTCTTGCAACTTGGAGACCGTCTGCTGTGCAGTATGAGGTCACGCGTTGTCATGCAGGAGCAGCGGAGACGAGCGATTGACCAATGCTGGTTGGAGATGTGCCAGCTTCTCCATCATTGTGTTGATGAATCACACCGGCGCTAAACCACCAAACAGTGACCATCACTTTTCTAGGGGTAAGTTTTCGTTTAGGGCATTGTTTAGGTGCTGAACCTGGAGCCAACCAACTTGCTGAGCGCTTGCGGTTATCAAACAGAATCCATTTTTCATCGCAGGTAACAATGCGGTTCAAAATTCCTTCATTTGTGTGTCTGTTGATCAGTGCAAGGCACGTCTCGACGCGTACTTTGCGCTGGCGATCATTGAGTTTGTGGGGCACCCATTTGTCAAGCTTTTTTACCTTGCTAATTTGACGCAAATGGACCAATATTGTTTTGATGCTAACATCGAAAGCTGCTGCTAATTCAGCCGTAGATTGTGTATCATCAGCTTGCACAATCGCCTTTAATTCGTCATTGTCGACCAAAGTCTTCGGACGACCGCGAGGTTCATTTTTCAGGTCGAAATTTCCAGAACGGAAGCGAGCAAACCAATAACAGGTGGTGCGTTGGTTTGTAGTGTTAGCTCCGTAAACGTCGTTGATGTTGCGTGCCGCTTATGCCGCGTTGCTGCCACAGCGGTACTCATATTCCATAATTACTCGAATTTCTAACGTATCCATGATGACGAAAAAGATTGAAATGCGATGAAAATGTAACACTAATAAATAAACAAATGACTACTTTTGGAAAAAAAAATCCATGTTTTAAAATAAAATTAATTTGCAATTAGAATTCTTAGCCAAACAAAAATTATTTTGGTTTGAAATGGCCAGTACTGCAGAACGGCAATTTCATAGGTAAAGACCTATTATTTGGTTTGATTAGAATTTTCTCTGACACGATTGTCTCATTGTGTACAGCTCTATGATTACATTTTAAGAAGTTATAGGAGACACATCTTTCTGACTCTACATTAAGCATTCCTAGCCTAGCCAAGTTATAACCGTTTCGCATGCGTCGAACGCTTCGAGTTGATCTTGCCGCCAATTCTTTTGTTCTGACCACGTGACTGGGCGTTGAGATGACGTTGTTCGCGTTCATTTGAAACTTGCTACTAGCGTTAACTATTACAGATTAGCAACTTGACTAGGCATAAAGGTCACTTTAGCGATCAGCTCCAGTAAACATAAGAGAAATATTAAACTAACCGTAGTCTTTTTAGATTCCTTCTTGGTGGCAAGTACTTGTGGTTTTGCGGTATTCTTCAACGTAGTCTTTTCGTCATCTTCGTCACTGTCATCATCAGCCCCAGGTTCTTCCTCTAAACCAATGGGCAGTTCTGAAAGTTATAAAAGTTTTAATTAAATAAAATCATCTTATTACACTCTACGGTGGAGGAATTTCCCGAACTTATCATGTCCTGTGAGGACCTGCGTTATGCGGAAGGTGAGAACGCTGTGATGTCTCTCCAGCCACTCCCTAAAGAGGGAATTACCACCATGATTATGGCGTGCCCCTGCCCAGCACTCGGCTGATCTCGTCAAAACTCTGTCCGCCATGCCAGGGCTTGTCGCGGCAGTAGAGTTTTGTCCCGGTGTTGCATCCTCTGCGCGTTAATCGTGCATGCGTGCAAGAACTTGAAGTTTAACTCACTTCTTCTAGCCACTAACTCGAACACTGACTGCGTTGTGTTTTTACAAGTTTTCATTTGACATGCAATGGTTATGTGTGTATGTTTGGATCAAATCTTGCAAACAGAATGCCATCAAAAACGTAATTTGTAAAAAAACTAAGGCAAACTCGCAACTCAGTTCTTCTACCGTACCGATCCATGTAATACCAAGTCGGTTTATTTATTCAGCCCCTAATTAAGGGACCTTTTGCAACACCTTTCATTGACCATGTCAATATTACAAATCTTTTTAGGGTGGATACCTCAAAAGTAAATAATTGTTTAAAAAACTAATAAAAAACTTTTTACAAAAAAAATTAAACCGACTTCAAAAAGTACAAAATAATTTTAATTTCGGAAGTCGGTGTTTCTATAATAGATACCTAATTTTGTCTCTTCGTTATTTAACACCGACTTCCGAAATTAAAATTATTTTGTACTTTTTGAAGTCGGTTTAATTTTTTTTTGTAAAAAGTTTTTATTTTTCACTTTATAGTTATGGTAGCACCACTAAAAAGTACCTACCCTTCAGCTAAACATAAACCTTTCTTCTATCTAATACCTTAATCTATTACCTTATAGCCAGAGTGCATCTCATAACGATTCTTATAATCCCAAATACGGTTATATTACATGAATTTACCCTCTTCCCCTTTTCTTTCAGTCAGTCATCGACTACACGTATAAACAAAGCAATTTTACTTGTTACGACAATTCTGCTATGATTCTATGAGGAGTTCTGTTCCATATCTTTGAAGTTCATGATCAGATCATAACAATATTTCTATGGGACCAACTTGGAAGCATAACCTTTCAATCAAAAAAAATTTTCAAAATCGGTCCACAATTGATCGAAATATCGGTGAACATACCAATACAACCTCATTTCATTCGAGTTTGGAATCATACGAGCCCAAACTCGATGGGGTAGTGTCGTTTAACTACGAAGTTCTTATAGCCACCTTCCGGTCCCATCATCAGATCAGCTCCATGTCATAATAAGTTTACTTTATTTTTTTTTTTACTTTCGTTTATTGTCATCTAATTTACACATGCATGCAAAATTTCAGCTCAATCGGTAACCGGGAAGTGGGTCAAATTTAATTTGCAAGATTTGATGACAGACAAAGGCTTGCAACTCAGTTCTTCTATCGTTAAAAGTTGTGAGATCCATGTAATACCAAGTCGGTTAATTTATTCAGCCCCTAATTGTGAGACCTTTTGGAATATCTTTCATTGACCTTATCAATATTACAAATCTTTTTAGGGTTTCCTACCTCAAAAGGAAAAAACGAAACCCTTATAGGATTTTTTTATGGTGGGAAAAGCATCCAATGATAACTCCCGCTCTTGGGCGGAGCGGAAGATAGTGTCAGACTTTTACTAACTAAAAACCCACCCCGTTCCTTCGTGCCTTCAAACCGGGGCTGAGCTTTCTCTCGAAGCTAACCCTGGCCCCAGTTAGGCCCCTGCTAATTCTGACAACTCCTTGACGCGCGCGGGCATAGTGCGCGCCTTCGACGGCGATGCACCGCCCAAGCAGGGCACACCTCGACTGCGTGATCCATCAAGTCCTCCGGGCGATCCGTGAAACCCTTAAAGGATCACTTTGTTGTCCGTCTGTCTGTCCGTCAAGTCCCTTTATCTCGAGAACGCGTGGAAATATCGAGTTAAAACGCGGTCCCTGCAAGCTGTGAAAAAATCAAACTTCTTTGTTAAAGAATAAAAAAGATACGGCCGTTTATGTCGCAAGAAATACTCAACGATTATGACATGGAGCTGATCTAACGACTGAACCGGAAGGTGGCCGTAAGAACTCGGTTGTTAACGACACAACTACATCGAGTTTGGGCTCGTATGATTCGTCTTGACGAGTATACAGATGTACTGCGCTATAAGAGCTTAAAGAGAGGCAAAGGAGACCACTTTCTACGTGGTGGACCACCGTAAAAAGGGATATCAAGCGGGCACAACCAGATATACAGACAACCCGGGACCGAGCGTCCTGGCGCCGCGGTACGAGGAGAGTTGATCCCATAGAGGGACAAGGCTAGACAAAATAGAGAGACTGCGCTGTAAGAGCTTGCTATGAAAAAATGATTTTCATTAAAAACTTGGTATAAGTACCTTTTATAGGGGTCCCAATTTCAATAACTTCTTGTCCATTCGATTCAGTCAATGTCTTAACACTGTTTTTACCAGAAGCTAAATAAACTAACGAGAAAAGCATCACAATTATCTTCAAATGCATTATTTGTGACTCTCAGAATTTTTCTATTACTTTGATATTGTATGTAAATTTTTATAAACCAACGTGATTTAGAAAGGATCAAGCCATCTCGATTTCAAAATTAAAATGAATAAGTTTAATCGAATTTTTTCAGTACATTTCCGTTTGACAGTCTTTAGAGCGGTGGACTAGCCATCAGGGGGCATGGCAGTGCCCCTACCAAGCGAGCAAAAAAGCGGCACGTCCGTACTTAAGGGACCTTGATGGCCTAGATTGACTTAACAATCGCATATATATCACAATTAATACGTATTATATCTATACTAGCTTTTATCCGCGGCTCCGCCCACGTTTATTAATATACTTTAATTCCTCTCCTCTTTTCTTCCCTCTTTCTACCACTTTACTCACTTTAAAAAATAAATTGCCTATGTCCGTCGTACCAAAATTCATCAAAATCGGTTTTGCTATTTAGGCGTGAAGACGTAACAAACAAACAAATTCACTTTCACTTTTATAATATTAATAGAGTAAGGATTAGACTGTTTAGTCCGATTGCCTCGACAATCTAGGTCATGAAGGTCCTTTAATTAGGGGCTGAATAAATTAACAACACCACCAAAGAGCTTTGCTTATTTTTGCTGTAAGCGAGGGGCGGGGTAGCTGAGTTCAGTTTGACTAACAAGCTTTTACTGAAAATCAGTTTTTCATAGCAAGATTTTATAGCTTGGTATACCTATATAATTAATACTCGTCAAGACGAATCATACGAGCCCAAACTCTATGGGGTAGTGTCGTTTAACTACGAAGTTCTTATAGCCACCTTCCGGTCCCATCATCAGATCAGCTCCATGTCATAATAAGTTTACTTTATTTTTTTTTACTTTCGTTTATTGTCATCTAATTTACACATGCATGCAAAATTTCAGCTCAATCGGTAACCGGGAAGTGGGTCAAATTTAATTTGCAAGATTTGATGACAGACAAACATCGGGACAGGTAAAACTAAATATACGCTTGTAAAAATCCAAGGCTCGCAAGCCAGTTCTTCTACCGTAAGAAGTTGTGAGATCCTTGTAATACCAAGTCGGTTAATTTATTTAGTCCGTGCTTAAGGGACCTGGATGACCTAGATTGACTTGGCCGCGCCACTTTTTTGCTCGCCTTGGTGGGGACGTTGCCGTGCCCCCTCATCATCATCATCATTTCACCCGAAAGACGTCCACTGTTGGACAAAGGCCTCCCCCAAGTGCCGCCACAATTAACGGTCCTGTGCGTCTCGCATCCATCGGATTCCCGCAACCCTTACCAGGTCATCGGCCCACCTTGTAGGAGGCCTTCCAAAGCTACGTCTTCCGGTGCCCCCTAATAAGGAGAAACTGACTGACATTTCAACAAACCGCTGAGACTACTTACAAAGCCTAGGAGTGTGAAATTTTGCACAAGGTTCCTTTCTAGGGGGATGAAACATAGGTCCAAAGTTTGTATACAGAAGCTGACAATCCCGCGGACGAAGCCGCTAGCAGAAGCTAGTTACTTTTACAAATGAATCATGATTGATTAGAATCAGTATGTACAAACAATTTTATTCTAGATCGCGATCAGCCAGTGAAATGTAGGTCTGAACTAGATAGTGAGAGAAAATGGTGTCAACGGTTACCCTTGCCAAAGAACTGTTTAGTTAACTATAAGCTGTGGTCCGGTACGCTTGCTCGGGATTTATGAAGGTACGTGTTGTTTAATTGTCTTAAACCCTGACGGAAAAGAGGGGTGATCTAAACAAACTTAGAACACCCCCTCTTTACCCTCCACCTTAAAAGGTGTCTGTGTATATGCGAGTCTGTCCGTAGCATCATAGCTCCTCAGCGTACGGACCGATTTTGATGCGGTTTTTTTCATTTGAAAGCTGACGTTAATGAGATGTTCTTAGATACAATTTATGACGATGTGTTCAGGTGTTCAAGGTCATCAGTACATTTGTTGGCTGCGGCAGGGATCATAAACGCTTAATGGACGTATACTTTACTAATCCTACTTCCTACTAATATTATAAATGCGAAAGTTTGTACGTATGGATGGATGTATGGATGGATGTATGGATGGATGTATGGATGGATGTATGGATGGATGTATGGATGGATGTATGGATGTTTGTTACTCTTTCACGCAAAAACTACTGAACGGATCTCGATGAAACTTGGTACACGAGTAGACCATATCTCAGAATAACACATAGGATACTTTTTATCCTGGAATTATGTACGCGGGTGAAGCCGCGGGCAACAGCTAGTGTTTCAATAATAAGGTTCGATTCTCAAATACCTACATTTTTGAATTAGGTCTGTTTTCCACTAAGCATGCGTTTATTTGTTTTTTAACCGACTTCGAAAAGGAGGTTCTATGTTCGGCTGAATGTATTTTTTTTGTATGTGTGTTCACCGATATTTCGGTCAATTGTGGACCGATTTTGAAAAATTTTTTTTTGATTGAAAGGTTATGCTTCCAAGTTGGTTCCATAGAAATATTGTTATGATCTGATCATGAACTTCGAAGATATGGAACAGAACTCCTCATAGAATCATAGCAGAATTGTTGTAACAAGTAAAATTGCTTTGTTTATACGTGTAGTCGATGACTGACTGAAAGAAAAGGGGGAGGGGAAAGGAGGAGGGGGTAAATTCATGTATTATAACCGTATTTGGCATTATAAGAATCGTTATGAGATGCACTCTGGCTATAAGGTAATTTATGTTTAGCTGAAGGGTAGGTACTTTTTAGTGGTGCTACCATAACTAAAAAGTGAAAAATAAAAAACTTTTTACAAAAAAATTAAACCGACTTCAAAAAGTACAAAATAACTTTAATTTCGGAAGTCGGTGTTAAATAACGAAGAAACAAGATTAGGTATCTATTGAAACACCGACTTCCGAAATTAAAGTTATTTTGTACTTTTTGAAGTCGGTTTATTTTTTTTGTAAAAAGTTTTTTATTTTTCACTTTTTAGTTATGGTAGCACCACTAGTACCATAGTCCTGAGAGGTTGCCGGTGTTTTACAACTAACCTGAATATTTTGTTATAATTGTTGTCGAGTCAAGATGGATGTGTGGTGTGACAAGAATGGATAAAGTGAGAAATGAGTATATTAGGGGAAGTTTGAAAGTGGCGCCAGTGACTGAAAAGCTGAAAGGAAATCGTTTGTCTTGGTATGGTCATGTGAAAAGGAGGGACGAAACGCATGTTGCTAAAAAAGTTATGAGTTTACATGTGGATGGATGGAAGGGGAGAGGGAGGCCAAAGAAAAGATGGATGGATTGTGTGAGAAGTGATATGAAAGAAAAGGGAGTTAGTGATAGCATGACGAGTGACAGGACAGAATGGAAGAAAAAAACGTGTTGCGCCGACCCCAAATAAAACGGGACAAGGGCAGGAAGATGATGATGATGAATTGTTGTCGAGTTGCCTTTATCTACCGTTACCTGTTATGGCTTTTGAAATCCTATTGGAATCAGGAACGACTGTCAAAAATATGGTGCATGGATTGTGTCAACGGCAAAGTAGGCCAAAACGTTTTGGAAACATTGCAGTTATACGTACAGCTAAGTGAAATTTCCTGCCGGAATCTGTGTTTAGTGCTAGCTACACCTTCTGCTGGAAAGTCGTTTCTGCAGGAGTTCTGACATACCTTGTTTGGATTGCTGTTAACATCAATTCATGGTAGGTGGTAGGAGGTATGTTTTTGCATGTCGGTTAAATAGCAAAAAGTATTGTAACGAAGTTCCTAATCGCGCGTTGTGAAAGGGGGCTAGACGGAAAAAATTGTCACGAAAAGTTGTAACGACACTTTTTGTTTTGTTTTTTTTTTGCCTTATATGTAATAAAATATTTGTAATGTCGCCTACATAGAGAGATTCATAATTTTTATTATAGAAAAAAAGAAACAATTTCCATCTGTAGGAATATTATTATAACTTAAAAAAATATTACATTTCCTTCACTAATTAATCGAAAGGAACTTCGTTCCATCCGGGCGTCCCTTGACACCACTCAAGTTTTTTTTTTTTTGGAGAGTATTTTCAAAAAAACTCAAAAATGTTGAAAAACTAACCCTTTGGAAACTTATAAACAATCATTTTAAACCGCGGATGAAAAATCTTACAGCCTCTACAAATTCGAATTTTGTCTCTAGACTCAAACGACAAAACGTTACAAACTTTCGAACGAATGACACTATCCAAACTACAAACTTGATTTAATTTCAAATATAAAGTTTTCTTCGTACTTTAATCAAATTAAAGACCATATCTAACAATGGTCCAGCAACAATTTAACCATAACCAATTTTGAACAATATGTATGCTGTATGCAAACATGGGCGATGGAAATACTTCCACCATTTAGAAATAACGTAAAGTACACAACGCCATCTATCAAATGCGAAGTTTAACTGTCATCATTAGTTCTAATTTGAGTTTTTAGATGGCGTTGCGGGTATCGAATTGCTTGTGGTGTGATGTTTTAGTTCTTGAACATTTTACTTTACTTAAATTGGTTTCGTACGTTTTACATGATGTGTTCACATCTAAACAGTCAAAAACTCTAAAAATGCTGCAAATGGACTATGTTGGTTATACTTTAACGCCCTGGCAATTTTAAGAGTTCCGTACCTCTAAAGGACAAAACTGGGCAAGTGCGAGTCGGACTCAAGCCCTGAGGGTTCCGTACAAATTTACCTATGTATTTACATAGGACATAGACTCCATTGCGGAATTGAACCATTTGGTTCAATGCTTTTGAGGTACGGAATCCTAAAAACAGAACCCTTATACCTAGGATTACTTTGTTGCCTGTCTATCTGTCGGTCTGCTAGTCAAGACCCTTTATTTCTCGAGACTGCGTGGAGGTATCGAGTTGAAATATAAAACCACATACTCAGGTCTGCAGACACTTGAAGCTGTAAAAAAATCAAATTTGCAAGATAACGAGAAAACAAGATACCTACTTCAGTTTATGTGGCAAAAAACGTACATTTCGAACCTCTTAAGGATATTAAAATTCATAGAATGCTTTCCGTTGACCCAGAATTCTGAAAGGCATAAAGTAAGGCACAAGTGTAAGAATAAATCTGAAAAATGTTTTGTTGTTACGTCAAAACTTTTTTTTTGCGATTCGGAAAATCTTCCGAGACTCCGGATAGCGGAATTGAACCATTTAAAGTACGGAAGCATCGGTGCGCGAGTCAGACTCGCACTTATCCGGCTTTTGAGCTACGAAACTCTAAAAAAATATTAATGCAGTTAATTCTTCCTCTGCTCCATAGATGGCGCTAGATGTCCGTTTATCCCGCGATGTGGACGAGCCGTGGGGGTTCCAGATCTTCGGCGGAGTCGACGATGAGATGCCCTTAACTATTGAGAAGGTTTTTGACTAGTTTTCATACATAGAGTCATACGTAAGTGTGACTTATCGGTCACTCTAATATTGTAAAGGTGAAGTTTTTGTGTAGGGTAAGCCAGCCAGACGAGCCCCAGTCGGAAACGTGTGAACTAGCAAAACTAAGAGAGACGTTTAAAACTACACTAGCTTCTGCCAGCGACTTCGTACGCGGATCCTGTTGCTTATGCCAGCGACATTCAGTGTTGTAAACGTAAGAGTAGACAAAAATAAACAGAAAGCTCAGAACTGCTAAGCTATCGGGAGTTACACGTGTTATTGTGAGTTAACCATAAAAGATAGACGTATGCTGTCGTGAGACATTTTTTAGATAATTTTGAGGAGAACATTTCCGTTTTACATGTTTTCTGTGTAGCTTTAACCATTAAGGCTGCAAACGCGACGGAAGCTTAAAAAATGGAGTAATTTCTCCCGTTTCCCCAACATTTCCCTTCACTGCTCTGCTCCCATTGATCGTAGCGTGATGAAAAGTATACTATAACCTGCCCAGGAGTATGAAAAATTATTGTACCAAGTTTCGTTAAAATCCATCGAGTAGTTTTTGTTTCTATAAAGAACATACAGACAGACAGACAGACAGACAGACAAAAATTTTACTGTTTGCACTTTTAGCATCAGTATCGATCACTAATCACCCCCTGATAGTTATTTTGGAAATATATTTCATGTACAGAATTGACCTCTCTACAGATTTATTATAAGTATAGATATAGATTAACTAGACAAGCTTAGAGTTTACATCGCCGTCATATAAAAAAAAAAAGACGTGTGGCACTCGGAGACTGCCGCGGTAAAGCTATTGCATAGCATTTTTTATCAACTTATGAATATTTTGTTAATTCTTTATTAGGTGATCATTATTTGTGATTGAAGTTGACAAGTTGCCATGACAACCATTTAGTGGGGGGTGTTAGGTTTTTTTTGTTACGGAATTTCTGGATTCGGTGTCCACGCTCAAGGCCCCCGATAGAAGCTATACAATAGCTTAAAACTAACCAGATCAGCTAAAAATTTTAAATGCGTGTCTTATTTTTGCAAGAATGGGGCTTGTTACAGACTGTGGCATGTATTTTACCATATATACTTTTATGTTTATTACTACTTCATGCTTGAACGGCTGAACCGATTTCGATGAAACTTGGTACATGGGTAGACCATGTCTTGGAATAGCACATAGGATACTTAATATCCCAAGACTACATTCCATTGGGATAATTTTCTTTCATGCGGGCGAAGCCACTGACAAAAGGTTGTAGCCAACATTTAAAAAAAAAAAAAATATTCCACAACTATCACACAACGCCGTCTAGTCCCAAGCTAAGCAGAGCTTGTGTTATGGGGACTAGACAACTGATAAACATACTTGTATATTTCTAAATATATACATCACATAAACATTTGTCCTGGGTGGGAATCGAACCCACGACCTCCGGCATAGCAGTCAGGGCCACTAACCACTAGACCAACAGGCCAGTCAGTTAATGATATAAACTAATGCTTGACTGCGATCCCACCTGATGGTAAGCAGTGATGCTATCGTAGATGAAGAGGCGCACTGGTTTATTAAGATACTAACCACTCTAGCCTTGAAAACAGCTAAATTATAATCGGACAGGAAAACTGCAGGAGGCAAATGGTTCCAGACCTTTGATGTACGCGGTATAAACATACGCCTGTAAACATCAACTACACAGAGAGCCAGTCCTCAAGGAGCTGGTCTGTATTCCTTGACGCCTAATGTTCCTGTGCAACACTTTCTGTTCCTGTACATGCCCGTTCAAAGAGCCCTTCACCTAGCAATGGTACTAATTTTAGCTTGGACTTGAAAGGAGAAGAGTTAAAAAAAAATTGGGATAGTGCGAGTCGGACTCTTTTTTGAAATAAATGCTTTGATTTTGATTTTTTACCCACTGCATACTTCCGTACCCAAAAACGCTTTGCACCGACCCCAAATAACAAGGGACAAGGGCAGGAAGATGATGAACATAGACAAACCCGCAAACTGAAACAATAGATCGCCTGCCGTCTAGTTGTTAGATTGACATTGCTACAGAAATACATCGATCGGTGTCAATATAGTATTTGTTGGCAGCGGCCGCTGGCCTTGTGTCGGTTTTCGTAAGCGATCAATGCAACTAGTGATATAATGCTATTGGTATCTGATTGACGACTAAGTGCTGTAATAAAGATGTTGTCATTCACCGTAATACATTAGATTTTCTAAAAATACACAAGCCAAATAATAAAAATAGTAGTTTATGTGACTAGGGGATAAAGCAGTGTCTTTAAGTCGCGGGCGGCATGTTGAATTCCGAACGAAACGAAGGTTGTTAATTTTAATCCCGAACGCCAGTGAGGGATTAATATAATTAACTCCCGAGCATTGCGAGGGAGTTAATAAAAAACCTGAGTGAAGTGAGGAATTCAAGCCGCCCAAGACAAAGACACTGCTTTATCCCCATATGCGTGTTACATAGACTACTTTTTACACCATCTGTTAGATAATTAAAAGACAATTTGGTCGACCAAACCATATATTAGAGATATACAATAAGTATTATATTTACAAGTTCATCAAACAAACAAACTTCACTACTCCAAGACTCTATAGTTTCAATTTTTAACCGACTTCGAAAAGGAGGAGGTTCTATGTTCGGCTGAATGTATTTTTTTTTTTTGTATGTATGTTCACCGATATTTCGGTTAATTGTGGACCGAATTGGAAATTTTTTTTTTATTGAAAGGTTATGCTTCCAAGTTGGTCCCATAGAAATATTGTTATGATCTGATCATGAACTTCGAAGATATGGAACAGAACTCCTCATAGAATCATAGCAGAACTGTCGTAACAAGTAAAGTTGCTTTGTTTATACGTGTAGTCGATGACTGACTGAAAGAAAAGGGGGAGGGGAAAGGGGAGGGGGTAAATTCATGTAATATTTACCGTATTTGGGATTATAAGAATCGTTATGAGATGCACTCTGGCTATAAGGTAATTTATGTTTAGCTGAAGGGTAGATACTTTTTAGTGGTGCTACCATAACTAAAAAGTGAAAAATAAAAAACTTTTTACAAAAAAAATTAAACTGACTTCAAAAAGTACAAAATAACTTTAATTTCGGAAGTCGGTGTTAAATAACGAAGAGACAAGATTAGGTATCTATTATAGAAACACCGACTTCCGAAATTAAAGTTATTTTGTACTTTTTGAAGTCGGTTTAATTTTTTTTGTAAAAAGTTTTTTTCTGTAACGCTCTCATCAGTAAGCAGGTTTTATTCTATTTTCTTTTTTTTTTGTTAGTGGCCAGTTTGAATTTCGAGTCAACTTGTTCGATGCACGTACATTTTAATTCACAATGTTGACGATTTTTGATGTTCCAAATTGAAATCTCATTATTCCCTAGGGATCGGCCATACTGCATTATCTCGTATAAAGCGACATTATCCAGCAGGTGGTGTAAAAAATATAATTATAATAGTACTTAGCTAGATTTAGCCCACCATTGCGGACGTAAAATTCGACGTTGAAGCCGGATAAAAAGTATCCTATCTGGTATATATCCTTTAAGTATTATATCCTTCGCTGGGATTCATGTTTAATCCGTAGTTTAACCATATAGCATAGTCAGCTTTTTAATGTTTCCACTGCTGGGACTCAGGCCTCCTCTCTCTAGGAGAGGGAATGGGCCGTAATCCACCATGCGGGCCCAGTGCGGGTTGGTGAATGTCACATGTCTTCGAATGTTTGGTTCTAGGACATGCCGGTTTCCTCACGAGGTTTTCCTTCACTATTTTGAGAGCAGTGGTGATGAAATAAATAACACAAAGTAATGCGTCTGGCTGGGTTTGAACCCACCATCAACCACTCGTAAGTCGGGGCTGTTACCACTCGTCCTTTTTATCGCCGCTTTTTTGAGAGCCACTGCTCTCATAATGTCAGACTCTTACTGACTAAAAACCCACCCCGTTCCTTCTAGCTTTCATACCGGGGCTCGAGTTTCCTTTCTGATAACCCTGGCCCCAGTAGGCTTCGACCCAGCTGGGATCGGAATCCCGGCGGCGGAGACGGATTCGTACTTTAGATTTAAACCTTAAAATGTTTCGTCAGGGGTTTTTTTTAAGTTTTAATTTAAGTTTATGTTAATTTTTGTTACCCCATTACTTTCAGATCGAGCCTGACTCCCCAGCCAAGCGCGCTGGTCTGCTGAACGGCGACCACATCCTCACCATCAATGGAGTGGAAGCCATCGACATGGCTGTGGGACCTGCCACGCGGAGGGTTGAGGAGTCAGGACATAGCCTGACAGTTGGAGTGCTACGGTGAGGCATTTCTTAAAGATGGAACTACATTAGACCGACGCACACGTGGTCCACGTCTGATTTGTCACGTCGCGTGGCGTGGATCTAATGAAGCTCTACAAATCCAGTTGCCATATATTACAAACTGCTAGCTTTTGCCCGCGGCTTCACCCGCGTGTTTAAAATCTAGCCTATGTCACTCGTGAATAAAGCAGCTTTCTATCATCATCATTTCAACCAACCGACGTCCACTGTTGGACATAAGCCTCCCCCAAGTGTCCCACAATGATCGATCCGCAGGATTCCCGCAACCTTCACCAGGTCATCGGTCCACCTTGTAGGAGGCCTTCCGACGCTGCGTTTTCCAGTACCAGGTCGCTACTAAAGAACCTTTCGGCCCCAACGAACACGCTCTATCGGCGAAAAAAAATATAGCAATCGGACCAGTACTTTCAGAGATTACAAACAAAACAAAAAAAGAGGTTCTATGTTCGGCTGAATGTATGTTTTTTTTTTTATTTCTGTATGTATGTTCACCGATATTTCGGTCAATTGTGGACCGATTTCGAAATTTTTTTTTGATTGAAAGGTTATGCTTCCAAGTTAGTCCCATAGAAACATTGTTATGATCTGATCATGAACTTCGAAGATATGGAACAGAACTCCTCATAGAATCATAGCAGAATTGTCGTAACAAGTAAAATTGCTTTGTTTATTGGTGTAGTCGATGACTGACTGAAAGAAAAGGGGTAGGGGAAAGGGGGAGGGGGTAAATTCATGTAATATTTACCGTATTTGGGATTATAAGAATCGTTATGAGATGCACTCTGGCTATAAGGTAATTTATGTTTAGCTGAAGGGTAGGTACTTTTTAGTGGTGCTACCATAACTAAAAAGTGAAAAATAAAAAACTTTTTACAAAAAATAATTAAACCGACTTCAAAAAGCACAAAATAACTTTAATTTCGGAAGTCGGTGTTAAATAACGAAGAGACAAGATTAGGTATCTATTATAGAAACACCGACTTCCGAAATTAATGTTATTTTGTGCTTTTTGAAGTCGGTTTAATTTTTTTTTGTAAAAACTTTTTTATCAACTTATGCAATTAATTTGTGATTGAAGTTGACAAGTTGCCATGACAACCATTTAGGTGTTAGGTTTTTTTCGTTACGGAATTTCTGGATTCGGTCTCCACGCTCAAGGCCCGCGATAGGAGCTATGCAATAGCTTAAAAAAAGCTTTACCTCTTTATTATATTAGTGTGGATGTGAAGGCCGACGCGCCCAGATCGGCGTACGTGACCCATGTGTGCCCAATGATGATGATTTTGTTCTACTTTTAAACACAAATTCCACATTTATTAGAATTGCACAGTCTATTTTTGGTACGGGGTCGCCACTCTAGAACCTTTCGTCCCCATCGACCATTTCATGACCATCGACACCTCCTGTTCTGCGAGCCATTTGCCCTGCGTACTACCACTTAAGGAGTTGGCAAATTGACAAAATGCTAAACGACTCAGCGTCGGATGGCCGCTCACAAGGTATACCAATGAACTGGTGAGGGTCACGGGAATTCGATGGAGGTAAGAAGCCTAAGACTGGTCGCTATGGGCCTTTGTCCAACAGTGGACACCTTTCGGCTGTAAATGATGATGATGACAGTCTATTTAAAGAAAAGTGATAGAATAGAATAGAACAGAATAGAATAAACTTTATAGTACACCAAAAAGTAACACAGCCCAGATCAGATCAGCAGTTCAGAGCAGAGACTTACCTACTCATTTTTAATCGCCTTTAAAAAAGAATGATGTCTCAATTCGATGTTAACCCGAGCTTGGTCCTTACTGGACTGCTGGACAGCGAGCTACCCATTGCTCGCCGTCTACAAGCCCACGCCTAAGATGCCCAAGGCGTCATAATTGTTATGAAGCCGCTGGCAGAACCTCTTAGTAACAGATTCCTAAATCAACAACAAAACGCTGTGTTGGTTAATTAATTTAATTTCAAAGTTGTTGCCAAGACCGCTTTAAGAAAAGACATTTCTATCAATAGCCATTGGTGATAAACAACTTTATAGTTTCTTATTGACTGGTCTACTATTAAATGCAGATCGTTAGAACTGAACACGGTAAACAATAGCCAAGTCTAGCTATCAAACAATAATAAAACACTAAATGAGAAAATGTTAGCTACAATGCTTTAGGCTCATAATATACACCCCTACTTTTTAAATTAGGACACAAAAAAATGAGGTTTAATCCGTACCTGTTACTGGTCATATTTGTGTAGTCAAAAGTAAAAAAAACGAAATTCCAAAATTGGCCACAATTTTTTTCATAATTGGTAAATTCGTAATTGGATCATTTATTCATAACAATTACTACTAGGAAATACTACACGCAGTGATTGTCTATTGTTTTTCATTCATAATCAATAGCCTGTAAAATATTTTCATAAATTGAGTGACATTTTAGGACATAAACAAACTCTAATAAGTTTAATGTTTATGAATATTATTCATTAAAACTTTACTTAAATAATAAGGAGACCTATTCTAATAAGCCCTTTAAGTATTTATACTAATTAAAAATTAGTGGTGTATAGGTACAGAAGTCAATCTACATTCAAAGCGCGTTCGAGCAACGCACACATAGACACCGCTCACGAACACGATATTTCGGTAGCGTCTCGGCCCACTCGTCGAACAGTTCCGGCTCAAACGCTCATTAGTGTGCGTCCACCGAGCGTAGGTATCAAAAGTGAAGTACATACATGAGATTGTCTTCTGTACCTATCTATTTTGTGCTTTAGGGGCATGCTTCAGGGCAGCAAATGAAATTCAAATTACTCAAGTTTTTATAAACAAGCTTTTATTTAGTTTCACCTGTCCCGATGTTTGTCTGTCATCAAATCTTGAAAAAAAATTGACCCACTTCCCCGTTACGTACAGATTGATCTGAAATTTTGCATGCATGTGTAAATCAGATGACAATGCAAAATTATTATGACATGGAGCTGATCTGATGATGGAACCGGAAGGTGGCTATAGGAACTTGGTAGTTAAACGACACAACCCAGTCAAGTTTGGGCTCGTATAATTCGTCTTGATGAGTATTAATCATATAGGTAAACCGAGCTATAAAAGCTTGCTGTGAAAAAAATATTTTCATTAAAAGCTTGTTTGCATTTCACACGTCAGTATCAAGTTGTTGGAATGTTGTAGGTAGTTGTCAGAGTGTAGCATTGTGCGTGAGGCCACAGCTTTATGCTGAGCGTTCGACCGTTTTGCGCGGATGTGACGCATATCTTCCCTATCAATTGATTATCTTTTTTAACTATTTTTAAGATTGCGTCATTTCGCGTAAATAAACTGTTTTTCTTTCTTTCTTTCGGATTGCTGATTAGAATTAGAATCTAATCTAGTCGTTACAGGTATTCAGACGCCAGAAGTTTAACCATCAGTCTATCTATGTATATCGTGTTGCCCAGTAACTGGGTTGTAAAGGTCTGATAGGGCACAATGTCGCACAATGTAAAATACCAACCCTAACTAACACGGTTCTATTTTATTTCGGTGGGTAAATATCATCCAGACGACGTCCTTGGGCAATAGGAGATAGTGTCAGACTTTTACTGACGAAAAAAACCCACCCTGTTAATTGCCTTTTAAACCGGGGCCGAGCCTTCCTTTCAGTAACAGACCCTTGGCCCTACTAGGTTTCGACCCTGCTGGGCCCCTAAGGTTGCTGACAACTCCTTGAGGCGCTCGGGAACAGTACGCGGCGTCGACGACTTGGGATCGGTCCGGACGGTCACCCATTGCTCGCCGTCCGCAAGCCTGCGTCTACGGTGGCCAGAAATCGGGATCGGAATCATCTGTGGCTGAGCGCCGTTGCCTGATGCGGTCTGCCTCCTCCTTTGCTAGCATTATTGCTTCGCAGAAGGAGGCGACCGCCTGCCACTCCTCCTCGCTCCGGACCATGGCCTGTACCAAGGCCCGGCGCGAGAGATCGCCGCCGCCGATCGCCCTCACTAGGGCACGGCGATGGACCCCTAACACGGTTAGGAAAACTCAGGGACATGATGATGAGGTCAAGAGCTCTCCCCTCCTTGCGTTGTATTCCTCAATGCTGAGGGTCGTGACCTCCCTGCTTCATCACTTTAACCCTTATGATGTCTTTCCATCTGTTTCTGTCTCTGGCGATGTGAAGGGCATTGTACATCGTAGAGTAAAAAGCGGTGCGGATCTGGTCAAACCAACGTATAGGGCTGCGCCCGCCGGCCTTTTTCCATCCACTTTGCCGGTCACCATGAGCCTTTCGAGGTTGCCACCGTCCTTCCATGCAATGTGACCGAAATATTGTAGAACTTTGCGAAGGCACTCGGACGACAGTAGTGAGGAGATTTTTAGTTCTTGCAAAATGGATATGTTGGTCCGAAATGCTGTCCAAGGGATACGGAGCATCCTTCTTTAGCACCACATCTCAAAAGCGTCGATGCGTTTGCGGTCTGCAGTCTTTAGCGAAAGAGCTCTAATAAGAGTAAAAAAATGTTAGTTATATTAATAACTTGTCCGCACCACTGCCGGCCACACGACGGTACTGTGCCAAATCTAATTAAACTGGTATTGACAGTCGATACCGAATTAGCAATTAATGTCAGGTAAAAATAGACATATGTCCTTTTTCATTATTTGTCGTAGATATAAACATGTTTGTTATCTCTATTTGGCTTTTGATTTTCAGTCAGTAGTGTGGAACGGCCCGAAAACGATCGAATTTTTTTTAGATAGATAGTTTGCTTTTTTATAAAAAATGCGGTTTTACTTGCTCTATAAGGACCAGTGAGTATTTTGTGGCACCTTTACTTAACTCTATCTTTATATATTGTCTTGGCCAGATTTTAAACAAGTTTTTAATGAAAATATTTTTTTCATAGCAAGCTTTTATAGCTCGGTATAACTATATAATTAATGCTCATCAAAACAAATCATACGGGCCCAAACTCGATAGGGTTGTGTCGTTTAACTACCAAGTTCTTATAGCCACCTTTCAGTTCCATCATCAGATCAGCTCCATGACATAATAATTTGCATTGTCATCTGATTTACACATGCATGCAAAATTTGAGCTCAATCGGTAACCGAGAAGTGGGTCAAATTTAATTTACAAGATTTGATGACAGACAAACATCGGGACAGGTGAAACTAAATATAAGCTTGTAATAAAAGCTTACAAAATTGATCACTTCATGAAATGGCGTAGTAAAACTCACCAAATCGTTTTAAACGTCAAAGTTTGATGACATTTCAATCCTCATTTGGCCTACTTTCTTTAAACCTTTTATTATCATAGAAATCCTACATCAATGATATGTTCAAACGAGGATTGACATATCATCAAATGTTAAAGTTTAAACTATCTGGCCAGTTCTAGTTGGCCATATCATGAAGTGATCATTTCTGAGATCTTACCACGATATTATATATTTCTTCTGTACGTGTCTTTGTCACTCCTAAACTGCTTGCCTGATTTAAATGAAACTTTTTGTGTACAAATATATTTGAGTGGGTCTCTGGACGGTTCGAAAATATAATTGGTAGGTAGCGCTGTAATCGGAAACTACTACATTTATTTATTTATCACTTTATGTACACACAAATAAAAAGAAAACAGATGAAGGAAACAGAAGAATAGTAAAAACAACCACAAACATTCAACAACATGCAAACATTCTTATGCTTTTACAGTATTTTACATTTGCTGTATCGAGTCTATCTCGGCAAGCTTTGTTGCGGTAGTAGCATATTTGTTTAATTGTGCAGATACACCAATTCTACATCACTATATCCACTACGAATCGATTTGCGAATAATTATAACAGCTACTAAAGTTGTTTGAAAAAATCCTGCCAAAACTCTCCTCAGATATTTATAGCTTCATCTTTCAAAGTCAATTTATTTTTAACTAGACGTAGATAAATGTTTTAAAGCCAGTATGATCAGTTACTTGCTTGATAACCATCCTCTTTTAAACGAGATAGCTGTCAGTCAGCCATATTGTTTTTTTTTTTAAGTTTTTAATTAATATAAAATGAGTGGGCAAAGTGTGAGTGATGTAACGTTATTGGCAATAGTGATCACAAGATATTATAGATATGATATTGACAATGTTAGTACCTATTACAAACTTTTATTTAGTTTCACCTGTCCCGATGTTTGTTTGTCTGTAATCAAATGTAGCGAACTAAATTTGATCCACTTCTCGGTTACCGATTCAGCTGAAATTTTGCATGCATGTGTACATCAGATGATAATGCTAAATTATTATAACAAGGAGCTGATCTGATGACGGAACTGGAAGGTGGTGATAGGAATTCAGATAACCCTATCGTGTTTGAGCTTATTGGAATGGTCTTGATAAATATAAATTTTAAAGGTATATGCCGCGCTATAAAAGCTTGAAAAAAGAAACAGATTTTCATTGGAAACTTGTTAGCCAGTTAAGGCATTCATGTTACAAATGCTTTGGTTCCTGCAGTGTGTGTTTTTAGTGCCATAACTAGGGCGGTGCCGGCGGTGCCCGGGCACAGGGTATAGACCCTGATGGGGCGCAGAAATCATCAAACCAAGACCAAGTTTTCCATCATTCATTTCATCAGAAGGAGGTTACTGTGTCCCATTCCCTCTTGCCCCGTAACATGGCCTGAACTAGATCCGGATGCTAAGGTCAGCGCCGTTGAAACGCCGCGAGGCCGACTACGCGACGGGGTAGTTTCAGACACCGGCACCGGGCGTATAAAAAGCTAATTACGGCACTGCTCATTTTGAATTAATTTTAATTGAACTAACATTTATTTGTACAGATAGCGAATTAACTAGTTACCTACCATCTTTTCTAAGCTATAATAATGTGGAAAGTGGTTTTCAATTGATACAGCTGTCTGCACTTGCAATTTTATGGAAACGAAACTAATTTTCTTCCATCATTACCTTCCAAGTGACCTTGAATTTTTTTTGTTACTTGTTTTATACAAACTTTTTTTATTAACTTGCAATGTATGTAAGTACGTATGTTCGGCTCAAATCTTGCAACTTAATTTTGAAGCAGATATCTTCAACCGATTGAGCTGAAATTTTGTAAACACAATTTGATTACATGACAATACATACCTACCTTACCTATGTGACGTAATTTTTTTGTAGTCCCGTACTCAAAGGGTAAAATGGGAGCTTATACTAAGACTCCGCTGTCTGTCTGTCCGTCTGTCACCAGGCTGTATGTCATGAATCGTGATAGTTACATAGTTGAAATTTTTACAGATGATAATTTCTGTAACAAAAAAAAGAATACAAAAATATAACCAATCTCCTTTAAGGGGAAAAAGTTTGCAAATCCGTCCATAAATAATACGGAATTCTGAGAAAAGAAAAGTAAAAAAATATAACTGAATTGAGAACCTCCTTCATTTTTCTGAAGTCGGTTAAAAATAATAAATACATAAGTCTTACTTGCCCTATGCAGTCCTGTTACGATTATGAAATAACGTCATTAAGATGAAGATTTTATTTTGTGTGGGAAATGACCAAATAACTTCTCACGATCTGGGTGGAGCGAGAGGTAGTGTTAGACTTCTTCAGTTACTATGTTCATGATGACGATGATTTTACTTTTTACAGTGAAATAAAAATCTTGTAAATAAAATGAAATTACAACGTAGATACTAAACCATCCGTTTGTTTTGTTGCAGCGGTCTCTACGACCCGGTCCTGGACGACACAGAGCCCCTTTGTTACGATTACGAGGACTATTTAGGCCAACAATCGGAACCCACTGAGGTAGTCTTTCAAATACAGCAGTTTGTAGAACCTTCGGACATTGGCAGCTTCCCTTTAGACCTAGGAAATTCTCCAGGGCTAACAGAATCAAGGTCGTTAACTTCCTCCCCATTTGTTACTCCTACAAAACCTTACCGTCCCTTTTCTACCGAACCTATAGTTGAAGTTCCTCCTTTAGAAGATCCAATTATCCTTAATCCTAACTATAGAGATCAATTTGGTAAGTCTCCCATCGATAATGATCCCGACTATCTTATTAACGCGTTCAGTCAGCATGATCTGGGTGAAAGTAAGTACAAGCTGCCGATTTCGGAGCAGTACGATCCGGATGGAACCAGATTTAAGCAGAATAAAGAAATTACTGAAAAGCTGCTCAAGTATGAAAGGCATGTTAAGAGCTTGAGTAAAGATTTGGAAGTGGTAGACGTGACCAAAGAAACTAAGCTTGTTGATGCTGTAACTGGAGAATCTTTATCCAAAGATGTAAGAAGAGAAAGCGTGAAAGGAGAACTAAGAGTTGAAAAGAAGGAAGTAAGAATCAGTGAAGATGTAATCAAACACGAAGAGAGTATGAGAAGGGAGAGCAAATCTATAGAAAAGAAGAAAATACTAAGAGAGGAAGTAGAAGAAGAATCTATAAGAGAAGAACTACAATATATTGAGAAAATGAGACAAGAGATGGACATGAAGACGATAGAGGAAACAGCAATGTCAGTTGTTGATGAGAATATCGAGAGAGCTGTGTCTGTGGCTGAGGAGATAAATAAAGAAATCAGGAAAGAGATGTCTTCTTCTGAGGCACAACAACAGTCAGAAGCAAAATCTGTAAAATCGGAAAGAACACAAGAATCCTCTGAAGTCATCGATAAAACTGAAACTAAAGAATACGCTGAAAGAAAAATGAGTACACAAGAAAGAACTGAAACGCAACAAGATGGTTCACAGAAAATTGAAAGGAAAGATTATAAAGAATCTGAAATATCTGAAAAAGTTATCATGGACGGTAAAGACGTTCATAGAAAATCTCTACTTTCTGAAGAATACCAACATGAAGAAGTAAGAGAAGAGTCCAGAAGAAGGGAATCAACAGCTCCAGATTCTACAGAAGGTAAGCTTGATGTTAAAGCAAAATTCAAAAAGGCTGCAAAAATTGCTGCGTCTAGCGTTAAAGGTGAGAGAACTTCATCTGAGCAGAGAGCTTATACAATGGGTTTACAAACTATTCCTAATATCAGAGGCACAGTTCATTCTTCTTACCATTACGATCTGCTTTTAAGAACATTCTTCTTACATCTGACAGATGTGATGGTAGCACTATCTAGATTCCTTCTCAGTCAACCTGCTTTTAATCAACAGCTAGAAAAATCATTGACTGAAACCCGTACGTATGAAAGCGGAGAATCAAAGGTCAGAAAGAGTTCGCAAGCATTTGTTGAAAAAGTAGAAAAAAGACAAGAAGCAACGATGAAGGTAGCCGAGAGTAATCAGGACAGAAGGCAACTGGTAACGCCCGTACCAGTAGAAAAGAAACAGGAACTTAAATCTGTTTCTCAAAAGATCGAAAAAGATATGAAAGTTGAGTCCATTCAAGAGACAAAGGTTGAAAAGAAGGAAATAGTAAGACCCGTACCTGTAAAACAAGATGTAAAAGTGGAGAAACTAGAAGTAAAACAAGAACAAAAGATAGAGAAGACTTTGACGGGTGCTCAAATGGCTCAACGTTCAGACAAGAGACTTACTCCAGAAATTACTCAAAAGTTAGACTCAGTCATATCCGAATTCGAAACTAAAGCAGTTGATGTTCAGAGAAGATCTAGAAGTAGAAGCCAGATTGAAGAAGAAGTTATGAAAGAGGGTGATCCTTTAGAATGGCTAGACAAAGTAGACAGCAGAAGGATTTCAATGGAAAAGACTGAAATTTCTAAAAAAGAGTTTTCTTCCTCAGAAACTATAACTAAAACACCTAAAACGCCCAAGCAAACTTACATAGCTATAGTAGAGTCACATGTTTACACAAATAAGGATGCTATATTTAAAGAATATGTCACAGATTTATCTGAAACATCTTCGGTACAAAGTGCAGATGAAATAAATACTGCAACTGAAACAATAGAAACAATAAGTGCGGAAAACGTAGCTATTGAAAGCGCTGTCAGAGAACTAGAAACAGCTAAAATTGTTGAAGATTCGCACAAACTAGCCACGGTCACCGCTGAAAGCTCTGCAACTGTACAAAAGATTGAAGAAGTCTTGTATGATACGAAAGAATTAGTACAAGAAGAATTTAAGAAAGAAATTGCGATGCAATCTACTGATATTCAAGACGTTGTTATTCAAGAAACAAAAGAGATTGTGGAGCCAGTCGTGGAAATTAAAGAACAGAAAATAGAAAAGGTAGATAAAGTTGCTATAGATATCAATGAGTCACTCTCTGTCGCTGAATCCACTGAAGTGAGCGTGCAAGAGTCGAAGAGTGAGTTCACAAATGTTGAAATGAAAAAAGAATCTGTTGCTATTGTAGAAGAAGAAAAAGTAATGGAAAAAATAGTCGAGACTAAGCCCGAAATTGTTGAACCGAAGCCTATAGAAACTGTTGAAATAACTGAAACTATAAAAATACCATTAAGAGAAAAAACACCGGTTCGTGAAGAGTTTGCTTCCCTAAAAATAGTAAAAAAAGTAGAAATCGACGCCAACTTGTCGCCAGAAATTATTGAAGTTGAAGACATATCGGAATTGATATCGAAAACTGCTATAAGCAAGGTTCAGGTTGGTGACCAAGTTACGATAGATGCGTCAAAAGAACTGTCTGAAAAAGCATATGTTAGTAGTCAAATTGGATCCGAAGCAAAGAAAGAATCAATCGTAGATGTTTCTCAAGCAAGTCAGATGTCCGTCAGTACAGAAGTGGGTGCTACATCTCAAGCACAGAAAAAATCTTCAGTAGACATCTCCTCTCAAATAGCAAAGAAAGAATCTATTGTTGATGTGTCTCAAACCAGCCAAATATCTCAAAGTACAGCTGCATCTGTAAAGAATGAAGTAGCAGTATCACAGCAAGTTGAATCACTCAGTAAATCATCTGAAGAAGTAGTTCAAGAAGCTTCGTTTACAGCACAATCTGAAAACAGGAAACTATCTTTAAGAACAGATTTGGAAAGGCAAAGTCCTCCGAGCACTATTGATACTCCTACTCCTTCAACTGTTCCTCCCACTCCATTAACGGATGAATACATATTTAAACTATCCCTCCCTTTACCAAAAAGCAGAAGTGCAACTCCAGTACCAAGAGACAGTACACCCACTCCTGAAGATGAAGACCCACATATTGTTAAAAAACACTTAATTCCTCATATCGAAACTACTATAGAACAAGTAGTGTATGAACATCCTCTACCGACCCCTACTTCAGAACCACAGTCTCCCGTCTACACCAAGCCAGTTTTAAATGGTGGTGCACTAAAAATAAGACCAGTTTATCAAAAACCTGGTTTAAAGGGCGGTGCGGGTAGGGTTCGGTTTCCAGTTTATAGAAAACCGGGTTTGTTTGGTGGTGCAGATAACCCAGAACATTCTAAGGTATGTGGGATTAAGTATTATCACTGAATACTATAGCAAGAAACATATGACCATGCAATTTCATTTATGGTAAAGATGATGTCATATACAGGGTTATTTGTAAAACACTAACAACCTTGCAGGACTGTATTACTTACATCATAATGAACAACTTTTGTTCTATGACTTTTTATAAAACATTTACCAAAAACAAACCTTCAAGATTTCGTTGTTCTATCCAACACATTTCAACTTTGTATTTTGCCGTATCCACTTACGCCTCCCACGCAATGTTCACGTAGTAAGTAATAGAAAACAGGTTTTCGAAACATTGTCATCACACCTAGCAAGCATTCACACAATTTCCATTACATTAGAATATTGATACACCATCATGTAAAGATAAGTATGTCCGCACTGCCAAATTTCACTACAAGAACGCGTATGATGCGACGCGAGTGCAAGGCGACCGACCGATTAGTGAGGGCTGGCCGTAAATAGGTCAAGTTCAGCTAACTTACGCTGTTGTACTATCGCTTGCTTTTACGACTTCGTAATATTTAGAACGTCCTATTGAATGCTAATCACTTGTAATTAATACACTTATGTCGCACTGTGGAACTTAAAGCATTTAAAGAGTTAATTTAAACATTTTTAATTTTGTATGAAAATCTGAAGATCTAAATGTGTCAAATTTTTAAAACTCATAGAACGAAAGTGGTTGTTTATGATGTTCTTAACTAGCACCTAAGAGGTTTGTCAAATAACCCTGTATATATTGATGTGTAAATATTTGGAACATACATATCACTGATTTGTGCTACAGAAACTCGTACAATTTGTTGTAAAATTCTATTATTATAATATTACTTTTCACAGTATTTAAGTTTGATAGTCATACAGATTATCGTTTTCTTTTTATATATCTGGCGATATGATTTTTGATGCATATCCATACCATCTAGCAAAAATTTGTTTTTTCACATTATTCGAATTGGAACTATGAGCTTTAATACTGCAGTGAAATACGACCTTCTTTCTTTCATAAATACTAATCGTTTCAATATAAACAGGAGGAAATCAGAGAAATTGAGAGAAAGTCCTCTCTCTTGGCATCAGCAATAGACGAAACCATAAAGAGCATAGAAGAATATAAAGAAGAGGTAGGACTAGAAACAAGTAAAGAAGAAAGACAGAAAAATGTAAAAGTTCAAGAATTTAAAGAAGAGAAGATGACGAAGAGTTACCAAGAAACTTACAGCAAAGAGGTTAGAAAAGGGTCCATGTTAAATGGTTTTGAAGAAATCGACACTAAAATAGAAGAAATCATAGAAAAATGTAATGCTTTAGCGTCTGAGACTAATGAAACAAATAACACACGGGAGGAAGAATCTGAAAATACAGGCATTGTTACTGAAGTTGAATCAAGAAAAGCTAGCATCGAAATTGAGGTCAAACGTGAACTTGAGCCTATCATTGAACAGGAATCCAAGTCAAATGAAAAGAGCGTCAAATTCGAAAGTGACGTTAAAATAGTTGAAGTGGAAAATGAAGGAAACACAATTATTGTTGCTGAAAGGAAGGACTCCTTACCAGAAAATATACCTTATGTACCTCAACCGATCATATCTACAGAAATACAACCATCGGAAGTAATACCACCACCAATACAGATTATTCCTGAAACACCTGTAGAAGTGCAGCCGGCACCAATGAGGATAGAAAATGTAGAAACAAAAGAGGAGAAACCTGATGCTTTACTTGGGTTTAGGCCTGTGGTATTTGACCCTGAGAATATACAGAAACGAGGAGGTGGCCAGTATTATGATCCTAGTAATGTTTATATTCAAGTGAGTATAATTCAAAACCTTACCTATTTACTAAGATTAACATTCATAAAGGCTACTTAACACATTTTAGGCTTAGAAATGTTCATGTTTCTTTTTCTCATACTCGTAGTTTGATAACTGTGCAACAGTGCCGAAATCTATATATATAAAAATGACCCCCGTTTTCCGTTGTCACGACTTGGCATGAAAACGGCTTGACCGATTTGGCTGATTTTTTTTTTGTTGTGATTGTCATTGTGAGGAGAAGGTTCTTATGGAAAAAAAAAATTAGGGTAGTGTAGGGTAGAGTAGGGTAGAGTAGGGTAGAGTAGGGTAGAGTAGGGTAGAGTTGGGTATAGTAGGGTGGAGTAGGGAAGAGCGGGAGCGAAGCCGCGCGGGCAAAGCTAGTAATAAATATTTATTTAACCAATGCCTATGCTAAGTGATTTAGATCTTCTTTAATTTTTTTATCAGTTTTCTTTTTTAGTCAATTGTTAAAATTAAAAGAGAGGTCTATAAAAACTTAAAAACCCATTCTAGCCTGGCTACATTTGAGTTAGTGATCATGCAAGAAAAAAGTTGTTACGGAATTTCTACAGAACTTTTCCAGTATCTTGAACATTATTCTATGATTGTAGGAACCTCCTGCTGCTACCCGAGATCCGAGGTTATCTCCTTACTTGACGGAAACAGGAGAGCAGATCGGCACAACACAAGGAATTGTTGATGGCCTTGAAGAAGCTGTCATAGACCCAGAAATCGCTAGTGAGTATCCTTCAATTGGACTTAACGCTTGACCGCGGTGACTATTTCGAATCTGGCTTATGCAGCATTAAAATAATATAATTTGTTTTATTCACAGAACTGCTGGGCAAACCTGGCCTACCAGACGAAATAATAAAACCAATAGTAACAGGTGAAGATGATATGTTACGAGAGGCACATGTCATGGGGTAAGCGCAGTTTAAAGTTACAAATGTAAACATCACTCATAGTCAACTCGTCTGGAGTCCACAGCGAGTGTCCCCGTATCTACTGGTCCCATATTTTTTTCTTTTTAATAGACTTCACTAGTAGTAAGTTTCGACATAGTTAATGATCGCGTAATGACCGGATTCGGTCGCTAAGATATTCATGTTGCTAGTGGAGGCTAACTTTGTGATCTTAAATATTTTGACTATTAAGTTAGGTAATTTATTTTTTACAAACAGTTAAACGGTAAATGGTATAAAGTTATTTTTTTGTTAAATTTTTTAAATAAATGATTAATTTTCATAAAAATATTGTGTTTTCAAGACCGTTTCTTAATAATTATTTTTTTCAAAGTATTCTTACGTCCTAATTGGGCAGTTATTTTAACAGCTAGTGAGCGTTCGGTAGCTAAAGTCAGTTTCATTATCCATGTCAAAACTGTAGGCTTTCATATTAAGAACTATATAAAACTGCTCTACACTAGACAGTAACCAGAAAGTTTGACAATCATATTTACCAAAAGAGTAGATCATGTCACCCAGCAACTGTGTTGTCGTGTTAGGAAATAGGAAGCCGGTTTATGTAAAAGTTGCATCAGATAAGATTAGAAGATGACGTGTTAAATTTATCACTCACCAGTCAATTGTAGTACGATTTCAAAATGAAAGAGGTAGCCAATATGTTGTAATACTTTTGAAGATTTGAAAAAATATTCATGGAGTTTGTCAAATTAGACCAGTGCTGAAGCCGTTGTTAATGGTAAAAAGTGAAATAAAATCATAGTAGGATGAAACCTATTGGAAAAGGAAGAGAATACAACAAAAACGAAAGGAAAATTACAGGTGATTTGAGGTCGGGAAAAGGATGGGTGTGCGTTTTTAAGGGCAAAAACAGTTAATCTCCTTTTAATTTTGTTCTTTCTTTTGGTTTTTCCGACAAAACTACAAGTCCTATGAAAAAAAATAAAAGTGCAAAGTTTGTATTTACACTTTTTTCACATAACCTCAAAATGTATGTGTTTTGATATTAAGTCAAAATGAAGGTGAAAAAACAAACATTTTAAATCAAAAAAATTACAGTGTGCCTGGGACATAAAAAGATAAATTTCCATTTAATTTCGTGGAAAAAGAATAATTTTTGTAAAAGATAAAAATAAAAAACCAAAAACTTAGTTGTTTGAATTTTTCACATACATTTTGAGGTTAGGTGAAAAAAGTGTAAATACAAACTTTGCACTTTTATTTTTTTCATAGGACTTGTAGTTTTGTCGGAAATCGAGATAAACTGTTTTTACCCTTAAAAACGCGCACCCATTCTTTTCCCGACCTCAGATCGCCCGTAATTTACTTTTCCTTTCATTTTTGTTATATTCTCTTTCGTTTCCAGTGGGTTTCATACAACTATGATTTTATTTCGTTTCAAAAATTATCGACCCTGGTCTAAATGTTATTCTCGGAGATTTACGTCTTGGGATGTGCAACAAACTCCGTCTTCTTGCCAACGTCCCTGTAAATGGTTTATTTAAAATTTTCAGATTTAATTTATAAAAACAAAACATTAATACAGATTTTTTTATTATTGAAAATAGCCTTGCAAGAGTTCTAAACTCCCACATGCACCGCGCAGACGATCCCACCTCAGAAATATTGCCAATTAAACCAATGATAGGTTCCCTCAAGGATTCAGAAGTAATAAAGGCGTTAAATGAAGAAATGCTACGACAAAAGGAGGAAGAAAAGAAAAAGGAAGAGAAGAAGTGGACGACTTTCTTGCAGAAGCCGAAGCGGCCGGTGCCGAAAGCCAAGTTCGGGTATACAGGGTGGACAGAGGATGATCATGTTGTGGCGGTGAGTTTAGTACTGAAAACAGAACCTCTACATGCTTCTTGTTTTTGCTCATTAGATAGTTTGGGCTCATTAGGTACGTTAATTACAGTACTGGCGGCATTCATTAAGCTTTTCAAAGTGATCTGAATTATAATATACATGCAGTTGTACATTACCTACGTCATATATCTTGTAACCCTATTGGATGCGGTATCAGATAGGTTTACAACTCCTACTACTACTACTACCTCAATCTGACAAGTTGCTTGCAAGTGCCTCTGGTGCGCTCTGATTAAGTACTTCCCATACAGGCCACTATAGTTCACATTCCTGGACTTTCAAGAAACCGTAATTATTTGAGTACTTCGCGTATGTTTCATTTTAACTATTGTAAATATTTAACTGTATGTTAATAGTACATCTTAGACTTTTCGTATCCACTCGAAGGTTGTATTTAAAATGTCACTATCGGCGACATATTGTTACGTTTTTCCGTGTATCTTTTTATCTATCTATTCAAATATCTATGGACTAGCTACCTGTTAACTATATAATTTATTACAAACCGGAACCAGTTACATGTCCAACAGATTGTAGACCGAAGAACATCTTTGTGAAGGTTTTAAATTGACAGCACATGGCTTTGATCTAATTTATTTCATAGTTTGAAACTAGCTATTTCATCCGTCACACAAATAATATTTTCATCAATATCATGGCCAAGTACTGCAGAAAATAAAAATCTATTAATACCAGCTTCCTTATTGACAATCGATATATTTCTTCCGATATGACATTCAGAATTTCTGGCATACATTCAATGGTCATCTTTTGGCTAAAGTGGTAAGATATAATTCAGTTTTTGTTCGGTTTTTTTGGTGAATGGTCGGTCGCGACGTAGATTTTTAAATAGTGAGTTTTTATTTCGAATTTACGAATTTTATATAGGTTCCAAATTATGAGTGTCGTCTACTTATTAATTGCTTTTATCTTCGTTATTATATTGATTACATGGGTATAGTTGTTTTCAAGTTTAATTAGAATAGAAACCCAAATTCCTTATTTAGGAAATCACTAAATAAAAAAGTGTTAAGTGGTATATAAATGAATATCTATACACAAAATCTACGTTTATTTGTGAACATATATCGTCTACATATACAAATCAATTGTTATCTGAAAGAAGATTCAAGTGTTATATTCAGACTAAGTTATTGCCATGGAGTTCCATTTAAAAATGGCTTTCTTAAATTTTAAACTGTTAAATTTAAGTAGTGCTACTATAATAACGTAAAAATAATAGTAATCCAATCAATTAGTATTTGATTAAAAGTTTTTGCCAAATCCACGATAGTATTTTTAATTATAAGTGAAGAACTTTAATTTTACCGATAAAAATATCGAAGTTTGAAGCCATGTATATATAATATATAATTAAGTATATAAAAAAAAGTCCCCCACCGAGCCGTTTTGTCTGTCCATTTGAGATAAATTGAAAAACTATTGAACAGATTTTAATGCGGTTTTTACAAATATACAGCGTGATTCATGAGGAAGATTTAGATTTATTTTGAAGAATTGGATACATGTATTTTATAGTAGAGAAAAGCCGAGAATCAAAGATTTGTAACACCTATGCAAAGCTGGATCCCTGACCCCATTAGTATTTTCTAATTGTGGTTTTTCTTTTCAGGAACCTTATAAAGTGAAAATAGTCAAACAGGCTAAGCCTAAAGTTGCACCTGACTACAAACCGGAGGTATAGAATCATCATTTATCCTTATTAGTGATCTAACAGTTATTATTACTTCTTCCTTAACTACTTAATTGTTCTTCTGATTGTCAATTTATTTGAACTTCAGTCAAGATTGTTAATTTGCTTTTAAACGAATATTTTGTTCTATTTATATTTTATTCGGAATGTTATGAATATTATATTTTTAAATCGATTTTAATTTTATTAATCTTCTCTTGATCTTAAACTTCTTTGTTAACAATACTCTATTTTGTTTCTGCCTTTATTTTTACAATTTTAAGCCAGTGTTTAATTTGTAGAATAAATAAATAAATATTTTCAATTATAGTCTCAGGGGTTTATTTTTCTGTAGACATTTTCGATACCAAGATAAAATTTTCGTGAGTTGTACTAAAATTTTCACGAAAATTTTCTGAAATACTGTAAAATATATCAGTCATTGGTCACTGTAGTATTGGAAAATATTAATTTATTTATCATCAATTTCAAATCTGTCTAATTAAAGTCTTACATGCTTTAGCGGTTCAAAATACTTGTTAATAACATTTGTGGTTGTCCAAGACGCATTTATGTACTTTTTATGTTCAACATTTTTCAAAATTTTAGACGCATTCTTTAAAATATCATTATAATTGATCATTAGTTCATTTTTTTTTTGCCAAAAACTAGAATCCAGCTTTTACTGAAGGGCACAAGATAAAGAAAAATTCTATCAGCAATAACGTTACTCAAAGTCCAATATTTTAGTGATGAATAAAAGACGATTTGGGAGCAGTTACCAATCACAAAAATATGGCTTTTTGATGATAGTTATTAGTGATAAATTGACACTTTTCCTAGGCTCTACTGCTACTGTCCATTCTTCAAAACTTTAATCATTTTGAGTATTACATATCATCTATATTATAATCTTTATCAACCACAACTGTATATTACTCCACCATCGCCCCTCACTCTCCATCCTCTTCTACAGGACTTCGAAACTGGTCCCCTACCCTGGGAAGAGCGAGCTGAGATAGAATCCTCGCTTCCTCCAGTCGAACCTGAGGAACCTATACTTATACCTGAGGTACCAGAGTTTTTGGAAGCAGTTGACCCTTTGAAGGAGAGTGAGGTTCCTGATCTTGAAGATACCGGTCAGTAGCAAGCTTACTATTATAATAAATATCTACAACTAAACTGTTAAATGTCTTTGACCCACCCCCCTCCAACATCTTGCATTATTTTGAAGTCTGTTGTATTTTTGGTGGCAAATCATTACATAATCCGTCTCACTCTAAGTAGATCGAAAAGGAGTGTCCGATTATTTACTGACTGAAAATCACCTGTTTTCCTTCAGTTTTCTTTAATGGTTTGTTGGAAGAAAACTCAACTTTGAGTTAAGCTCTTCTATATACATGAACTCTGATATCCAAATTTTTTGTTATTTATCATGGTGTACAACAAAGAATTAAGAATCTTTCGAATAATCCCACAGCCTCTACATTACAATTTCTAAGTTATTAAAAATCCAACAGGTATACCACTACCGCCACCCAGAGAACCTACTCCTCCACCAGTAACAGAAGAGCAGGCACCAGAACCTGAACCATTAACAGAAGTTCCAGAAGAACAAGAAGTAGCACAAGAAGAAGAAAAACAGGAAACGGAAGAAGATTTGGAAAGGAAAATGGCTGAGCAGCTAGTTAAGAGCGTACAGAAGATGGTCGGTGAGTGGAAATTACACAAAAATATTATTGTGTATAAAAGCGTGGGGCGCTTTGTTCCATATTTTTCGTAAATCGAGCATCCCACGCCTTTTTTCCATAGTATTTTTCGTTCATTATTGTTATTTAGCGTGTTTTTTTTTGTTTTTTTTTTTTAACTATATTTATTTTTCACTTTTTAGTGAATAGTTTTTCAAATAATTAAAATTTTATTTTAATAAATTTTTTTTAATCCTGGCGAATCTAATCAGGATAATCGAATATTTTAACCGGATTATTGTATTGTCATCGGTCTTTGATGGGTGTGCAAAGCTTAAAGAAAATCTGATCGCCCAAAGTTGGGCAAAATCGAGCTCAAAGGCAGTGGTTACAAGCAAACAAGCAAGCAAGCAAACATACAAGTGAAGCTAATAAAAGCGTGTTAAAAAAATGTTTTATTAAGCAACATCCGTTACATACTGAGACGCTCTCGTGCTCAGAAAACAAATTGACCCGTTAGTCTCAGCTGTCTTTGTATTGTAGGTTAATAGGATTCGAAACTAATCTGACGTTTTTAGTACCTAAAGAGTAAAACGGGACTCTATTACTAAGATTTCGCTGTCCGTCTGTCCATCAATCACCAGGCTGTGTCTCATGAATGGTGTCTACTAACTTTCACGGTTCATGAGATACAGCCTGGTGACAGTCGGGTAGACGGACAGACAGACAACAAAATGATCCTATAAGGGTACGGAACCCTAAAAATAAATCGGTGGAAAAATGGGCAAGATACATATAGACAGTTCTGTGTGAATTTAGAAGTATACATAATTCAATTAAATTATTTCATTCACGGGATAATAAAAGGTCTTATTTCAATGCAGATATGAATTTTAAACAAACTAAATCTGCTCATAAAATCTTTAATTTTTTTTAAATGATTTTTTTTTCACATTATTAGGTCAATTGAATTAAAAATCATTTGGGGTGTCTGAGTTTTTGCGCATTTAACATTACACCTTGTATATGTAAAACACTCTACTTACGTATATGTTTCCTTCTAGATCCTAACGCCAGTTTGGATCAGCAGCTCGCTCAGATGCGGGCACAACTGGCTGCACTCGCGCAGATCCCCGAGGTCATCCAGCAATCCCTGGAGCTCGTCACGCAGAAGCTTAGCAATATGACTCATCAGGTATTTTTTTAATATCTAGCACTTAATGATATTTAGGTATTCAGTTGCATCTTTAAGAAGTCGATCCCTATTATTAAAAAGTCAGGCAGATAGACTTCCGTTCTGTCTTCTCTATTGAAAAGGTAAGCTTTTCCGATTAAACGGCTGTTCTGTCTGGTGGGCAATCACGTTTTTACCAGATACAGGGTTTTTGATTTTAGCAAGCTACGTTTACCTTTGTAATTTACATTCTGCTTATTTTCTTCATTTTCTTTTAATTTAAATCCCTTTTAAATTTAGTTTAACAAAGGCTAGGTTTAATATTACTATGTACGTTCAAAAGGATATGGCTTGAGTAGTTTCTGTTACTGGTACCTATGCGAAAAATTCTGAAGCTCTTTGCCAAATACTCGCAAAGAATATAGGTACAGCTCGTACAACTAATAAGCAGCATCATCATCTTATTTCCAGGAGTCCCATGTGGAAGTGACTCAAGAGAGCTACCAGCAGAAAGTCCAACACGAAATGCAGACGATACAAGAAGTAAACGAGAGTATCGAAGCAGCGCAGGCAGAAGCTCAGAAGAACGAAGCAAATAAGGTGACGATAGAAGAGGTGCAACAGGAACAGCAACAGCAGCAACAACTAATGCAGCAGCAGCAACAACTAAAGCAGCAGCAGCAGGAGCAGCAACAGCAACAGCAGCAGAACCTGAGGATGACACCTGTCATGACAGAAGAAGAAATGAGGAACGAGAAACAAAGAAAGGTAGGTTTGATTTTATAACGACGTAAATTTTTGGTTCGACGTAAATATTTCGGTGGAAGCTTTTTATCAATAAGGTGACTTATACATTGACAATATTACTGGGGGTGAAACCACTCAGGACTATGAAAAACTTTCCCTATAGTTCCTTAAATACTTACTTATAGTTCATTTGCCAATTAATGACGCCGACAAAATTTTTCTGAAGTTTATTTTCATTTTTAGTTTCTTTTTTTTACTTGGCCCAACATTAGGAAATACTTCTGTACCGTGAGTGTGTTTTTAGAAACATTTGAACTCCCATACAACTAGACCCGAAACAACAACATATCTGTAAGTAATACAAATGTGTGTTACTTGCAAAAATTGAACTGGCGACGCAAACCGCAGCGTCTCAATCACTTTTTCGTCAACAGTGAAAAAGTGGTTGTTGATTTCATTGAGTAAGCTGTTTAGGGTAATGAGAACTTTAGCCCCCTGAAATACTGTTAATTATTCAAAAACCACACGCTACAGAAATGAGTAGAAAATAGTTAATAGTTACACAGAAAATGTTGAACTGACCATTACAAGCTACAATTTTGAAGCATTCATAGTTTGAATTATAACAATTTAACAAATAAAATTTATTAAAAAAAATATAGCACAGCTAATCCTTCAAACGCCTTCCAAATTAAATTTAGGAACAGGAAAGAATAGAACATGAGTCCCGTTTAGTCAAGCAACATCCCACACCTCGCGTCGCGTCTGCCAAACCGAAGAAAATGTTCGGACCCTTGGACCCCGATGAGGCCAGAGCCGTGGTCCTGCCCGGAGGCAGGCGGTGGAGGCAGCAGCAGGACGTGTACGACGAACAGATGATCAAGGAAATGTTTGAGAAGCAGTCCGAAGTCATCAAGGGCAAGGCGATCGGGTACAGTTAATTTTGTTGGTTAGCTTAAGTTTTTAGGAAATGTCAAGGCTTGCTTGCATCAGAATACATTTAGTGCGATTAGCAGTAAACGTATATAAAAATTTGAAATCAACTTTTTTCCTGTTGAAATATCTATAATACTTGAAGATAGTGCAGAAAAATTTTGCATCCCTTCTATTGATATCGTTTACCAGGAATATATTAACAAATTCCTTTATATATTTCAAAATTAAGAAGACGTTCTGTTTCTCTAATTTTTTTTTTGTGCTAAACGCAATAATTGGCATTTGGTGTCAGCGAGATTAGGGATAGTGAGAACTATAAACATAAACCGCTCACGTAGAATGTCTAACGAGAACAAACATAACACCCCTCTTTTTCGTCGGGGGTTAAAAAGACGATACGACAGATCATAGAAAAACGATAAAAGTAAGCCAAGTCAAATAATTCATTTCAATTTGATTAGTACATTTGAAAAAAAAATTTCATCGTAGCGTTATGAAACATGGAAATTCATTGCAAAATGCATTTGACATACAAACGCATTGGCTATTGTGATTGGTAGAATAAATATTCAACAGACGATTGCATTATTTCACTTGCATGACTTGCACAATTTTTGATGCATCTACAATTTTATTCCAAAATCGATTGTCTCTGTCGTAAAGTAGAGAAAGAAGTGGTTGTATTGCGTTTATGTTTTTAGTTTTTGACCCGAATATTTAGCGAATTAAGTCATAGCTAGGTACATGGTTACATGAATCAGAATTTATTAATGTCATTTTAGTAAAAAAAAAATCGAACATCGAGGCCACAATTCTAGTATTAAATATTTCATGCCACCAATTTATTTTATTCGTTAAGCCAGGAATATACATACTAATAAATAACACACAAGTGTGCAAGTAGTTTTATTTTATCGTAAAAATCGTTATTTCTGGTTATTCAATCTACTTGCAGACTTTGCAGATAATGTATTCTTGGTTTTAGAAAAAAGATGACTTAGAACGCATTGTTGTACCATTTATAAACATTTTTTGTGTCATTTTAGGTTCCAAAGCGATCGAGTCCATGACACCAGGTTTGACATGCCATTACATTATTTATAAGTCCAACGAACCCATCTGGCCCTGTAGCTTTTGAAAGCATAGACATATAGAACTAGACTCAGCGTTTCCCATTCGGCTTTTGAATTAAAACAATCGGAAAAGTGAGAGAAAGCGATCGTGCGGCCAGTTGTTGATGTAATCGTATATTATTCTTCTTTATCTTTTCAAGAATTCTTAAAGATACAATTCACAGGGTGCAGTAACACAATTTTCACTACAACCTACAGCAAAAAGTATTGATCGCACATTGACTTTGTCTCTTTCTATAATTTTTTAAATTATCTTACTGTAGTGCTTATTCTAGCTTTCCATATCTATGTTTAAAACTTATTAAATTGACAAAAGGTTCTAGACCAAGGATATTCTATAAGCGGTAACTGTGAAAAAGACCAAGACCTAGACCATGACGTTTAAAAGTAAGAATGTTTTAATCTTGTTTCAGTGTGGGTAAGAGATGGCGCTAGACAACCTGTATAGCTCTGTCTCTTACCCACACTGAAATAAGAATAAAACAGTCTTACTTTGAACGTTATGGTAACCCCGCAGGTGCGGGATCATTTGTAAAAGTCTCCATATTCCCGCAACACAAAAAGCAACTAAGTGATCACGGGTTTCGGTCAGTAAAAATCTGAGACTTCCCTCTTACTCCCTCTCACTGCACTCAAATAAGATAATGGTCGAGTGACATTTAGCCAGTGCGAGTCATTGATAGAATATCTCGGTATCTAGTTCCTAAGGTCTGTAAATTTTTGTTTGCCGTGTCAAATGGGTTTGCTGTACTATACAATTGTACATTATATTTTGTACATTTATACTTTAACTTGGTATTTGCTAAGCGACTCCAAAATCAACTGTTTTGGCCTGATCTTTCTGATACTACGACGTTGCCTGGTAGTATAGCTATTTATCACCTGCCCAATCTTTTCGTAATAATGTCAGGATCAGCTTCCATTTTAACTGGATGCAGTTGAATACCAGTACTTTGTTTGAAGAATTGTTAGGCACTCCAATACGGAAAGGTCAAGTTAAGAGCTCCTACCTTAGCCTTCGTAGTATTTTTTTTATAACCACCCAGAAAGTGGCTTACATAGAAGGTAACTAGTGGATAAGATACTATAATTCAGACCCTCGTTAATTATAGATTTTTAATTAACTTAGTAATTAAAAAACTATAATAAATTAAAAGTCAATGTAGATTTTTTAGAGGCTAATAATGATATTTTGGGGAACAGAGAGTAGTCTTGAGGAAGTGATGATGACGTCACGAAGTAGTAGCTGCACGAAGGCTGCGCTGACGTTCTTTGTCTAGGGTCACCAGTTTGGAGGAAGGTGGGACAGAGAGTAAAGTCCCACATACCTCCGTTGTAAAGGGAAGACCTCCGACCAGGGGCCGTATTATGACCTCTTAAAACCATCATGTTTTCGGTGTGAAAAAGAGACGGAGCTATACAGGACGAATAGCACTATCCTTTTCTCACACAGAAAACATGATGGTTTTAAGATGTCATAATACAGCCGCAAAATGGTGTTATGGTGTGGTGGGCGACTGCCCGATAGATGATTTCAGGTTGTTTTGTATGTTCTAATTGCGCGGATTAGTTCTTATAAGACGCCATTGCCACAATATTGGTAGAAATCTGTTTAACTGGGGAATTAAACAGATGTCTTCTGCTAGCATCCTCTACTAGCGGTCCACCCTCAGCTTTACATGGGTGATACAAATCTTGGAAATTCTCGGCTTTTCTGAACTGCTATAATATGCACGATTGCACGTGTCATACATCTAAATTATGTTCATGAATTTTCCTGTCTATTGATGACTACACGACAATCCGTTCAGTACCGATTTTTTGAGTTTACAGACAAACACAGTGGTGAGACTTTATTTTAAAATCTTTAAGGATACTGGGTTGCTAAGCTTATAACCATTTAAAAGATTTCACTAGCCAGAACTAACGAATTTGGCAAGGTTTTAATCATGTCGCAATGATTGGCAACAGGCATTGAGACGAGTACCTAGGTATGTCTGGCAACGTCGTAGTGTGTTACGTTAGAAAAATATTGCAAATAGTCGCTTTGTGAATACCAAGCTTAATACAGTGTCAAATAGTTATAATGAGGATTTTACAAAATAAAGTACAGTAGGGTGGCAGCATGGAAGCGTCAGGATAGAGCCCTCTGGCCTGATGAGTGAGTCATTTTACGATCTAAGCCAAACTGTTAAAAATATAGCTATATAGGGTATATAGCTCCATTTCTCTTTGTTGTTCGTACGACTGATATTCTGACAAGTCTTGCCCTGAGATCTGAATCGTGATAAAAGTGATAATATCGCGAAACTGATACGCACAACGTTACAATTATTATGACTCAATAGCCAATTTTTTTTTGTGACTATTTTGGTTGGATTCGCGACATTATCACTTATATCGCAATTCGGAATGCTGGGATAATAAGGCCCTGGGGGCCGACCATAAAGATTTACAAAACAATCTTATTGCAGGAACGTTTTGTTTCCATAATAAAGTAATATTACTTCATTTCGTACCATGAACTTAATCACTCAGTATGATTGTATTCTTGCTAGGGGCTAGGAAAGAACGAACGATTTTAAAGATTTTGTCTATTCCCTGCTAAACAGAAAAGATAAGCGCTATATAGATCTGTATAACGTTGTCTCTTTCAGATGTTTGTCCGTATCGCAAGTTCATTGTAAACCAATAGAATACATTTAACTCAAAAAATGTCTTGTTAAAATATATTTTTAAAAGGATCTAAGTAACTTTTTTAAAAAGGAAGTAATAATTTTCAAAAATTTACATTAATAAAGTAGGAAAACAATTTAAAATAGCTACGGGGGACTACGTTAACATTTAATTTAGTTGCACGCTAGTGTGAATCGGAACGTATGTTTACATAATAAGATTCTTGTCAGTGCTTGTCAGTGTTGATTTCTTGAGTAGGGATGAGATATACTTGCAAGTATCAATACCAGGGCTTGCAAGTACGAGTATGTAAAAATACCAGGGACGAAATCCAGGTATTAAAATACTTGAAAGTATTTTAAGCCCAAGTGCGTATTTCAGTATATTTCTAGTTCGTACCATACGACATTCTTATACTTTTGTACATGAAAATGAAATCTTTCCTTCCTATTTTAATCACAGGCTTAGGACTGGCTGCTAAGAGAATTATTTTTACGATTGTTTTAGTTTTTACGATATTTTGTCATGATTTTGTTTAAAAATGTAGTGTGGCTTAGCAGGCGTAGTTAAAAGATTTATTTATTTTTTTAATTATTTTTATTTTGTTGTAGAAACAAGAGTTGCTTTACTTTGCGACTTCCCAGTCGGGATCTTCTCTCTGTTAATATGTTCCCGGCAACAGAAAACAATCGTTCACATGGCACGCTAGAGGCCATAGCGTTTAATTTAATTTGGGGCACAACCCCGTATACAAATAAATACTTGCAAAGACAAACCATTAAAGTAAAATACTTTCATGCCACATTGTGTCGTAAAACCTTACAAATAAGGAGCATAATCGTTCGAGAGTAATCGAGACCCAAACGCGGCCGAAGCGAGCCGACGCGCAACGTTCGAAGTTACGTCATGACTCACGAATCAGGGACTCGGGCGGGCGCGCGTCTAGCCCCGATCGGACCGAATCCGAGTAGCCGTATAAAATACTTTAAAGTCTTGGAAGTATTTCGGGTCGGCACCTGGTGTACGTACTTGGAAGTAAATACCTGGTATGAAAACCTGGTAGCGTAAATACGTTTCATCCCTATTCTTGAGTACGAACCGATTTTAAATTATTAAAATAGTTTTCAAGTGCTTATATTTAGAGTAATCTGCCTTCAAGTGGTTGGTGTTCGAAGCGAATAAGCTAAAAAACTTGTTGTAAATGGACATCATAGAATCAAGATAAAGTTAAACAGTGTATTCCAGTGAACTAAACTTGTTGTTCGTGCACTAATGGACACCTTTAGGCCTCATTTACGGAGACGCGGGGCGTCTCGCGTCGCGTGTGGCGTGGCGTCTCGCGGCGCGTCGGACGTTTTTTCTGTTTACGGTGGGGCGGCGCGTGAAGCGGCACGCATCATCGCACGCGTAAACACAAACTTATAGCAATATACGACCATGTTCATAGAGAAGCGAGACGGGAAGCGTGGCGGTGCCCGCCGCGGCGAATCCTCTAGCGTGTAGCGAAGCACACGGCGGGCATCGCGGCGGCGCACGCTCGCCTCGATCAAATCGACAAGTTTTATGTTGGCGAGAGATGGGAGCGCACGTGTCGACTGTTGTCGCTTCATCGAGAATTGCCGCTGCGTGCGCCGCCGCGATAAACGCCGAGCGTGACGCGTCGGTGCCATCCGCGGGCTCGGCCGCAAAAAACTCCCTAATTCAAACAAACGCGTCTAAAATCGCTTCAACGCCATATATTTATATTCAGTGCGGGCCGCGCCGCTCAACGCAACGCGCGACGCCCCGCGTCTCCGTAAATGAGGCCTTAGGCATCAAAATAAGTTTTAAATACTTTTTAAGTCACGAAAAACACTTTAAATAGTATTTATTTGGAAAACAATAATAAATCCGCTGCGTCCGAGCAACTTTTTTACTCCAGCTAATTTGACGTAAAAACAATACCGCTAGCGGTCAAAAATGCCGTCAGAGTACGAAAAGAATGAACTTTTTAAGATTGACGTCACAAAACCGTTAAGAAAACAAGCTTGTTTTAAGATTGTAATAAGGTTGTTTTGAAGGCGTCATGGTACGAAAAGCCTAAGTAAGATTAAAACAATACTGCTTTAAGGTCTTATGGTTGGCCCCCAGGAGAAACGTCAAAGCTATTATTTTTTGACAAATGTGTCAGAAACTGGTCTTGTCATGTGTGCGAATCCGTTAGAGGTTTTTTTTTTAAATCTTCATTAAATTTCGATACTCGTCGTATCTATAGAGTTTCGATAGGTAATATTATAATCATTTGACACTGTATTGCATGCATTTAAAAACTTATTTATTATTTAGTGGATAGTTAAGTTATTTTAATAAGAATATTGTGGTCGGCAATAAATTCATAGGTACCTAATGATAAAGTCCATTTTAATTTAAATAGGTGAGTTTAACGAAATATCTTTTATTTTAGGAAGGTTATTTAAAAAAATTAAGTCATATTATGTATTATATTATGTGATGGTATGTATTTATTTATGTAGTTTTTAGAAGTGTTAATGTATTGTGTTTAAGTTATACTTAGAATTGTATACGTCCATGTTTTTGTTCGTGTGATAAGTAGATTATATGTCGTGGGTTTTGAAACCACACGATGTTAGATAAACTTAGTGTAAATTATGTACAGTGTGAAAAGTAATTGCTTAAGAGGTCCTAGACAAGGGAAAATCACAAAGTTGCCATTTTGAAGAAAACTCATTCAAAGTGAAAACTACGCGGCCGAGCGTCGCCATGTTTTCACTAGAATACTTTGAAATCAATATCTTTAGTTTATTTTAGTGTATGGAAGCATTATTAATTTAAGGAAATGTTATTTGATCTATTTGGACATTCGGGTTTATTGAGCAAGTAATTGTTTCAAAATTCACGTAACAATAATGCTTAAGTTTATTCAAAACAAAATAAACTAATAATGTTGAGTACAGCGACATCTAGAGCAGGTAACTGTCGCCCTAAATTTTTTGATCTCTAAAATTTATGGAACATTGACACAACCATAGATTATTATTTTCACATAAACCATAATTATCTGACATTTCATAACGGTCATTGACCTCTATAAGTAGTAGAGGCAGAGGATAATAGTGCTATGGTAACAAAATATCAATTTATATTTTATTGTGGGCTGATATGTTGTCATTTATTAGCGTCTATGTATAGAGTTGACTTGTACTACAATTTTTGTAGTAAATTGGTCAATTCCAAATATTTCGGATTTTTAACAGTGACAGTAGTGAGAATGTCACTTTATCAAAACCAAGACGACTGTAAATTTTTAAGGGTATTTAAAATCGTTGTGTTCGTATTTTTTTGTATTGTCCATGTAAGTATGTGTTGTTAGATGTATGTATAGTTATTTATGTGTAATGCTTTTAATTTTCGTAATACACCGTGCCTCGTAAGACACGTTTGATTTTTACGTCGTCAAGGATCACTTTCTCGAAAAAAAGATAGCTCTAAATGAAAGTGATTGCAATTTTCTGATTTTTCCAATTTTCCGCGCCATTTCCTAAATTTTTCTTTCCGTAACAATCTTTTACAAAGTAATAGAAAAAAAACATAGCGTGGCCAAGGGTACTATGGATTTTTTTTACTGCTGCTTATATTTAGGTACCTACTTTCATATTTCACTGTATATTTCTGTAAATATCTCGACGTTATGGTTCACCTAAACATAAATACGTTTAGTACTAACATGATTTAAACTTAATTCTGGCTCTTAAATTAGTTGTTTTTAAACGTAAGTAGGTACCTATTCTTTGTTCTATGCGACTAAGACGGGTTCTTCTCGTAACGCTCGGCGTCAGAAAATAGCTTACGCTGTATATAAAACAGACCCGTATAGCGTCTTACGCACTATCCATCTTGCTGTGTGTCCCGCCAAGGTCATTTTAGACCATGCACGATGCACGATGCACGATGCAAAAGTCCCAGATTGACGTACGTCAATAATTAGTCAAATTAATAATAATTTTTGACGTACGTCACACCTACGCTCGGGACTTTTGCATCATTGGCGGGAGGTAGAGCAAGATGGATGGTGCATAAGGCGCTTTAAATTTTGTTAGTCTGAGGAAATTGTAGTGCGGCATATTGCTTTTGCACCATTTGCGTGCCAAAATTTCTTTTTTATAGCTGTAGGTACTTATGTAGTTAGTTTGTTTGCTTGCTTATGTGTCTGTTTTTCTGTTTGTTTGCATGTGCGCGGTGCAGATTGACAATTGGAACGAAATTTGGCCCTGGGGTGATAGCAAGTCTTACTGTAGGAAATATAGGTATGTAGACCTGTTCAGTTATTTGTTCTTTTGTTTCAATTGAAGTTTACTTCAAAAGCTTTTAGTAATTTGGTAAAAGCAAAAAAGTTTTTCAAAAAAAATTAATCCATAAATGTGCAAGAAAAAACTAAAGGCTTTATTTACGCTAGTAACAATGAGCGCAAATAAGGCATTTTTTATGAGTACACTTCCCCTGCACCAATGCTTTTAATTTGCAGAATAGTTTGCGAATAACTTGTAGATATGCTTATTATTATATGGCACAAAGTGGAGCTCTTGGCTAAGAGATAAACATGGCAGGTTGATGGTTGAGGCTAAGGAGTACTTGACAAGGCCGGTTCTATTTGACTGGACCATTACCAATCGGACGCTTCCGTGCTTCAAAAAGCACGTTAAGCCGTTAGTTCCGAACGTTATTTGGTGGTCAGAAACCACAAAACTGATACTTATCTTACCGTGGAGCATTGTGTAATCCAGTTACTAGATTATGGAAGCCAGACAGGCGGTCGCTCCATGTAAAATACTGCCCTCCTAGCCAATTTGCGACCGTTTCGATTCTCTTGCGTCGAACGCCTCTCAATGAGTAGTGACTACGTGTCAGAACAAAAAAAAAAACGCTTATTTCAAATAGACCAAATACAGGCACTTTTGAATTGTCAAAATGTCGGTCAGTCAAACAAACAAGTGAAGCTAAAATGCACGTTCCAAACAGTAGATCTTTATGGAGAAGAACGTGCAAGAAACTCCATGGACACTCTTTTAAAAGGAATTGAAGGCGTGGCCAAATCGAGGCGTTCGACGCAAAATAATCGTATTGTAATCGTAATTTGGCTAGGGAGGCTGGTATCCAGCTGGATCTAGTTATACTGGTAGTTGACTCCAAAATAGTTGGAAATAAGCTGGGTAGATTCATTGGAATCCTGGCACTTCTTGTAGAAGTTAGAAACATGTGTATCTATGACAAAGCAAACTTTTATTTTACTTCTTTCGCCAAATTCCAGAGAGTCGAACTGTCACCTAGTCGATTTTCATAGACTTCGGGAAACTATGATCGATACTTATGATAAGTTGATTGAAGTGAGTTATACATGGTTTGAAGATTGGTTTTTAAGCATGACACACTCAAAATCGACTGTCATTTTATTTTTAGCGCTCCATTTTATGTAGGATGTAGGCAACGACCTTATGATTTTTAAGCATGACACACTCTGAATCGACTCTCATTTTATTTTGTCGCTCCATTTTATGCAGGATGTATGTATATGACGGCACCGCTTTCCTAGGAAACCAAAGCTTAAGCAACGACCTTACAGCCGCTAGACGCCTTGTGCTTGAACTAGCTAGTGCGCTATTCACAATTGCCGACTAACCGAAGTACGGGGGAGCGAAGTACTGCGTTCTGATTGGTACGGGGGAGCGGAGTACTACATTCTGATTGGTTGAGACTATTTGGCCATTAGATTCATTAGTCATATGTGTTGACAGTCATGCGTCGCCTGTTATTAGAAGTCTAGTGGCTGGAAGGTTAGGTATAAGTGACATCGAGATGACTATGAGTGAAGAACTTTATTCTGAAACTAGTAGTCTTTTAAATTTGTCATCAGCTTTTCGTATTGTCTTAAAAGAGTGATTGTGATCATTACATAGCAATTTCTATCGTCATGTGTTTCGCCTCACAATCACAGCCATTTGGCAGTTCTTTACATGCACTTGAGTAAGGAACCACATATTGTAGATTTTATTTGGTCAGCCCATCGTATGAACGATTTTTCTCGACCTTCGGGCTGTGTAGCGGTGCTGGGTTTTCATCTATTATAAAGTAAATAAAAATCTTATAAAGTCTGTGTTTCGGGTACCTATTGTTTTTTATTTTTTTGTTATTTTACACTGACTTCCGAAATTAAAGTCCAGGCATGAAAGTAGGTACTTGATGTTAGACAATTCAACGTTTGTTAAACTAAGCTCTAATCGATCCATTTGACGACCTAAACTGAATTGTTTAAGCCTTTCTAGCTCGCAAGATTGACATTTTCTAGGTTACGGTAAGATCTGTACCCTGTACGATGTGTGCGAGTTTCTTCTACGTTCGATCGAAATTTCCACCACGTTTGGCTCTGATTGGGTCAGAGCTTAGAGCGGGCCAATCGGAGCGCCAAACGTAATTGCGTATGTAAAATACACACTAGGCACTCTAGACGTTCTGTTATAAAACTAGTAAGAGAAAGAATAGTTTTTAAGCTTAGTTTAGTAGCATGCTCAACGCTCATTGCGATGGCCTGAATGTTATTAGTACCTAATCTAATGGTGTATGTAGTCGCTGCCAACGCTGAGACTTCTTGCTCTTCAGTTCGAACTATACCTATTATATTGCCGACCACAATATACTTAATATCAGCCACCATCATTATTGTAACATAATCATACAAACAAAAATGTATTTCATATACTTTGAGAATTTGTCCTATTAGCGCCCCCTTTCGGTGATCTTAGTGAGTTTTTACCTTAAGTACTAAAACTGTATAAGCGCCATCTGGTGGCGGTAACATTTGACATAAACGGACGTTAACGCAAACGCGTTCGAAAACGTTACCAAACTCGCATTAGGGTCACTGAAAGCTGTAAACGTGCTTCGGGTTCCATGATTAAATCTTGGTCTTTTAATTTATAGGCTGGTCGCACGTTATGAAGGCTGATGCATTGTGAAGAAAAGACACAGTGTCGATCAGTAATGTTTAAGTCAGGGTATTGTTTATCGCCTTAAGCGTATACCTACTTCGATACACTCCATTCGTAATAAGGTTACACATTTAAACAAACCTTTTTTACTGTCCGTTCAACCGATTTTGACTTCAATTCCGTAGGCATAAGGGTGACATTCAAAGCAAAACAGTGGTTACAATACCAATTACTGCAGCCGTCATTAATCTGAAATGATCGGACAATAAAAAGGTTTAAATGTCTAATCATGTTGCAAATGGAGTATAGAACTCCTTAACGGCTTCGATCACGACTGTTCACGACTTCGATCTGAGAGGCAAGCAAAGGCGCGGCGAGCGGTGTCTCATAACGCGGCATGCGTCACACATTTCATATTTTTTATGTTACTGCTCGCCGCACCGCGCTTAGCTACCGCTCGCAACAGCAAGGTCGTGTACAGCCGTATGTGCGGCCAGCTTATGTACCCCCCTCTCCAACCAATCCAATGTCCAAAGTCAACGAAGCACCAAACACAAGTCTAAAACAAACTCTAACTAGTTTACAATTGCAGGATAAACTTCATGAAATATCAAAAGCCCCCCGTGTCCCTCGAGCACCTCAAGCACTCGGAGGTGTACAAGTTGATCCACGACGAGGATCAGATGCCGCCGCGGAAGGTCGAGATGAGGAGCCCGGTGATGTGTGAGGCGGATTACAGAGAGGTGAGGGGAAGAGAATTAATGACAGGCAGGAGACAGAAAGGAAAAAAGACAAAAAAATAATATTGTTTTTATGAATTTGTAAAAAAAACTCTTTACCAAATACCGACTGTATTTGGTAGAAAATAAGAAACTTTGTCCAGTTATCGCCTATACCGTAGGCGCGGGCTTGCCGCCGTTGGCACAGGCTTGCGGACAGCCAGCAATGGGTAGCTCGCTGTCCGACCGTCCAACCGAGCCCGAGAAGGAACGGGCTGGGTTTTTTAGTCAGTAAGAGTCTGACACCCGCTCCGCCCAAGGGCAGGGTATGTCATTTGGAAGATTTTTACACACCAAAAAAAATCTGAACTGTTAATAGGATGGAGGTATACAGGGTGTATAGCTCATCCCTCTTGCTTTCTTGCACGCTTGACATTTCAACACGTCAATAGTAAGACCTCAGTGTAAAGCCAAATCAAATAAAAAGTGCCTTCAAATTCTTCGAGTTTTAGTTTGTTTTCTTTATTTTTTCAGCGTTGCCGCTCGATGACGCCTGCAGTGGAAAAGAAGCACCTGCAGATACCTCAGCAGTTCCACCCTTAATATTATCAGAACCTTATATATTTGTATAGTAAAGATAGGGCTCTTCAGGAGTTCGCATAGATGCGATCACCTTCCAGACACACTTGCGCAGACGTGAAATATTGGGTCTTAAAGGGGTGACCAGATGTTTGCAAACCAACGTCCCAACCAAGGTGACGTTGCTAGCTTCAATCCGTGTAGACAGCAGTTGTAAATCATGAACTTCAACGTCCTTGGTAGGGAGGCGCGTTTTCCCAACCACCGAACGTGTTGGCGTGTGGGTTACATCCATGTAGCCGCTACACAAACCAAGGTCACCTTGGCTGGAGCGCTAGTTTTCAATCGTTTGGTCAACCCTTTAGTGTTATGGCTCAACTGAGACGGCCGTTCTATCCTTACTATGTAAGTAATTCTATATCAATAATAAAACCAACCATTAGTATCTGAAACGAAAGTATTCCCTTGCCGAGTCCAATTTTTTAGGCATAACCTGGTAAGATTTTACTCAAGAGTGAATAGGTTGCTGCTAGGCTAGTGTGCTCTATCGTCGGCCACATCATCGCCTACAATCAGGGAGATAGTAGTCAAACACACGGATGCTGTCATTGCAGTCTTTAATTCTATAGAACCTTATAGACTCAAAGCTTTACTTAACGTTCATCCGGAATTGAACCTTATAACGAATTGCTTAAAATTTATATTCAAATTACTAGTCCTGTCATATAAATATGAATATTAAACTAACGAAGTTAAGATTCATTTTTGAATGAAACGCTTCCAGTACTAAGCTTTTGTAGTCTAAGGCCCCTCGCCCACGACTTTTTGTAGCGATGTAGTAGCGCGTTTCTTAAGCGAGTGAAAAAATGCCAACGCGCTGCTAACGCGCTACAGCATCGTGACTGTATCGATGCGAACGCGCTACAGCATTGCTACAAACCCTATAATCACTTACGTTCACAAAATGAATTTGAAAAGTCGCCATGAGTGTGGGCCCTAAGATATGTCTAGCGATATCACCCTCATTCTAAATTCAAGATATCTTGCATAATTTTGTATGAATACCTACAATTATTTCACCAATTTAGCTGACTGAAATCTTGCCAAGGTTAGCTGTCATAAAATAGGGTGACTAAAGACCAAAGCGAGTTAGGTTTTTTTATTATTTAAATAATCTATTTCAAATTGTCGTTTTTACCTACCCTGGTTTGCGATACGTAGTACCTATTTTGAAACAAAATCTTGGTCACCTTCTAATTAGATATTTAATTTTCCTAAAAGTTTTTAATTTTTTGTACTTATAAATGGAAGTTGTTTTAATAATAAAAATATTGTGTCACTGATTGACTTTGCGTTTCATTTTACCCGATAAGTATTAATCAAAACTTGTTATTAATTATTGTAGAGACTAAAGTCACAAAATTTAAAATAGATAGGGTACAGAAGACAATCTCATGCATGTACTTCACCACGTTCACTTTTAACTTACGCTCGGCGGACGCACACTAATGAGCATTAGTTGAGCCGGAACTGTTCGACGAGCGGGCCGAGGGCGAGGAGATATCGTGTCCGTAAGCAGTGTCTATGTGTGCGTTGCTCTCGCGCGCTTTATGCGCGCTTTGTATGTAGATTGACTTATCTATCTATATATTTTGTGCTCATTAAAAACTGACCAAGTGCGAGTCGGCCTCGCAAACTAACGATTTACTTCAAACTTTATTTAAATTTTATGATTTGTTTTTGTAGGTTTATGTGATATACAGGGTTATTTTTAAAATACTAAACCTTGCAGGACTGTATTACTAACATCATAAATAACAACTTTTGTTCTATGACTTCAAACAAAACATAATACCAAATATAAACCTTAAAGATTTCGTTGTTCTATCTCTAACACATTTCAACTCTGTATTTTGCAATACCTACCAACGTCTATATGATGCGAAGCAAGAGCATCAAGCAACCCAGCCACCCGATTCTCACTCCTTTCCACTATTGTACTATCGCTTGCTTTCCATAGACTTCGTAATATTTAGAACGTTCAATTGAAAATCTGATGAATAAAAATATGATAAATTTTTAAAAGTTATAGAACAAAAGTTGTTGTTTATGATGTTAGTATCATAGTCCTGAGAGGTTGCCAGTGTTTTATAAATAACCCTGTATAAGCCCGCTGACAGACAGCAAAGGCGTCCACGTCTGTTACCGGACATAGGATACTTTTTACACAAGGAGTATGAACTCCATGTATGGGTACATACCCCATGGTATTATTTCGTATTATCACGCGGGCGAAATCGCTGGGCGGGAATCGAAGACGATAGGAGACGAAAAAAAATAAAACACAGTTGTAATAATCATATAAGTGTTTTTAATGTTTTAAATAACAAAACCAAATAACAAAGTTCCTTTTGTAGGCAACAAGAATCTACTTACATAACTAAGCGTTTTTTTTAGGTGTCAAGTGTCAATCAAAGACTTACGCAAACGTCAAATGATTTAAAAAGAAAAAATAAACAATATTTCAGTACGTTGTGATCGCATAGCATGGTTCCTAAGATTAAGTTTGTCATAAATCGTAAGTATTTTAATAAATTAGTTGTTGTGAAAAAAATCAAAAAGTCACTGACCTCTACTACGAGTATTTACACTGGACAGGCTGTTCCATACGTCTGACAGCTAATTTTTTGTGTCTATTTGAAGCGCCACTTGCGAGCGTCCAGATAACTAATTTTGACGTATAATGTAAATGGCTGCAGAGAAGTGTACACTTTGAAGCATTTTTGCATTTTGATGAAGTTATTCGTGAAGCAAACGAATTATATACCTAAAAAAAACCTGTGAAAAATAAGGTCATGTGTATATTGTAAGTGGTGCGACATTATTAATTTTAGTCAAAGAGATTAAATAGATACAATAGAGCGGCCATCAGAAGAAATGTCTTAGAAAACCTGTCATCCTATGCTTCAGTGAAGACGAAAAATATTTACGAAAATAAACTGGAGTTAGGTCCAGTCGTTTTGCCATAATACGATTTACAATGGTGAACTCGGCATATTTCTCCAAAAAATATGTTCTTTTGGTGCGTATAGCGGACACAAACGCGACTTGACAGGTACAGGTGACAGCGACTTGTTACTACTTTAGTAACAACTCTCGGATTAGAATTTTTCTGTCTATTGGTAATATGTTTAATGTCTTCGGTTTTAGTACTGTAGACACAATAGTACATTTTGATACAAGTGCAGAAAGTTTGTCATTGCGACCGAGGCGGAATCCACACGAGCCGAGGGCTGCAGTGACCAAATTGTGCACGTGTGTCAAACGACTTTTTTCAACACACTCACTGAAATGAATATACAGGTGTTGACCGAGGGCTCGTGGGGGACGATGCGCGCCCAGCCTGATACGATAAATGTAATAAAATTATGGCGGAGGAGACCACGCGTACATTTGTGCACTTGTGCCGGAAATAGCCTATTACGTGCCTGTAAACGGTGGGATAAGAGCGGGTTTTCGAGTGAGTGTATTGCAAAAGCACTTTGACGGCCGCCAGTCCAGTTTGGTAAATAGTAGAGGTCAGTGGACCATTAAAAAAAAGCGTAACTAAAGCATCTAGAGTAAAGGCACGAAATGGCAGAATCAAAAGACAACAAGTAAATAAATAAAATAACAACAAAAATGAAAACATCCTCCTTTCAACTAAAAGCTTTCCCGAAATGTACACAATAAAAGCCAATGCTAACTGTCGGCATGATTTACTTTTTTCTTTTCGCCAGAAATAAAACCTAGGTTATATGTTGAGTTCAATACGAGGAATTCATAGCAAAAACAAGCTTTTAATGAAAATATTTTTTTCATAGCAAGCTTTTATAGCTCGGTATAGCTATATAATTAATACTCGTCAAGACGAATCATACGAGCTCAAACTCGATAGGGTTGTGTCGTTTAACTATCAAGTTCCTATAGCCACCTTTTCTTCCATCATCAGATCAGCTCCATGTCATAGTAATTTTGCATTGTCATCTAATTTACAAAATTTTAGCACACTCGGTGAAAGGGAAGTGGATCGAATTTAATTTGCAAGACGTGATGACAGACAAACATCGGGACAGGTGAAACTAAATAAAAGCTTGTAAGAACCAGGTCTTTAAACCGTAACAGAACGAAGATACGTACGCACGCATTGCTAGTGTACATAATCAAATAATTATTCTATCAAAATATTTTTTTTGTCGTGTAGTTCATAGGGGGGGGGGGGGGGTTGCCATAGTCGCCACGCTTGGCAGGCGGGTTGGCGATCACAAAACTGAGAATGCTGCTGCCCATTCTCTGGTATGTCCCTGACCGACGACCTGGTCAGGGACCGACGACCTGCTCAAGGTCGCGGGAATCCGATGGATGCGTGACGCACAGGACCGGTCGTTGTGGCGACGCTTGGGGGAGGCCTGTGTCCAGCAGTGGACGTCTTTCGGCTGATATGATGATGATGATCAAAATAAATGATGACCCATTGCTCAGTCGTTTACATGACTCATCACCCCTTCATACATACGTACACAATAGGTACACTTACATTTGGTGACCCCGATATCACTAACATGTGCCGCGATTTAAAGTAATTTTTTCGTTTTTTTCCCCGTGTTGTGATAACTGCACTGCACAACCTAATCAGCTTTCCACAAGCCGGTCTCCCTGGTTTCGGTTTTCAAGAGACACAATTCATAGTTATCTAGACATGACGTCAAGCGGAAATTCTATGTGAGCCCTGCACAAATGTTATACGGAACGAACATACGTCTGCCTGGAATGTTTATCGAGCCAAAAAAGCAAGTTCCATCACCAGAAACCTATGCACAGACTCTCCAAAGGACAATGGCAAAGCTAAGGCCGTTTAACAACAACCACCACGCCACAACCCACAAACCATTTATTCACCCAGACATGAAAGATTGTGAAAACGTACACGTCAGAACGGATGCTGTTAAGAAACCTCTGACCCCGTCATAGGAAGGTTCATATAAAGTGTTAGAGAAGCAAGAGAAGCATTTCAGAACCCAAATGCCAAAGAAAACAATGTAAATGAACAAGGTAAATGAACCTTTAGCACACATGAGAAGTACCAACAGAGACGTGAACGAACGCAAGAGTGTTGAGCCAGCGGAAAATAGCAAGACTGCGCCGACCACAACACGTTCAGGCCGCGTCATACGTCTAGTGTAACGTTTCGTAATTCCGTAACTTCAGCAATAGATACCAAATTAAAATGAAACATACTGTCCAAACACAATCCAACAAATCACAGAAGGAATAACATTTACGTTAACGTTATAAAACAACATCAAGAAAAATATCACCAATTTAAAATCATGGGAAGTTAGGGATCAAAGGAAGGAATCGTGGTGGCACAAACTGCCGCCTCCAACGGGTCTGGCGTCAGCGTGTCTATCACTGAAGTAACCATGGGCGGCGTTTTCATCACAGCCGTCGCGGTATATACAAAAAGTGCAGAAGTCAATTTTACAAAACGTGTATCGGCATATGAAAGGCAGACTAGCTCAAGCGACTCCACTCCCAACGGTATCTATGCGCTGCAGTTGCAGCTATCATCAGAATGGAGCTCGAGGCACGCAAGGCATGTGAAAAGAGTCCCACAGAACTCAAGTGCAAGATTAAAGTGTAAAGGTGTAGTGCAAGTGATTTTACAAGCTTTTATTTAGTTACACCTGTCCCGATGTTTGACTGTAATCAAGAGGCCGACCATAAGACCTTAAAGCAGTATTGTTTTAATCTTACTTAGGCTTTTCGTACCATGTCGCCTTCAAAACAACCTTATTACAATCTTAAAACGAGATTGTTTTCTTAGCGGTTTTGTGACGTCACTCTTTTAAAAGTTCATTCTTTTCGTACTGTGACGGGATTTTTGACCGCTAGCATTATGGTTTTTACGTCAAATTAGCTGGAATAAAAAAGTTGCTCGGACGCAGCTGATTTATGATTGTTTTCCAAATTAAATATTATTTAAAGTGTTTTTTGTGAATTAAAAACTAAATTTAAAACTTATTTCGTTGCCTGAACGTGTCCATTATTGCACGAACAACAAGTTATTTCACTGGAATAGACTGTTTATAATAAGTTTGCTTATAACATAAGCATTTTACTTCGTAGGTTACTTTTTTTCCCATCTCTGCTGCCACTTGGCTACAGCCTCGCCCGCGATGACCCTTTTTCCCACCCTGAATGTCGTCGATGTTACCCGCACGGGCTACCTCGGGGTCCGCCAGCAACACTCGGGTCAGAAACGGACGCGCAGCCGTGCTGACGGACCGGTAGGCCTTCGTCATCAGGATGAGAGCGGGCCTTTGCGTCCTCTGCAGTACGGTCCTAACCGTATATGTGTTCATGCGCCTCCTCAAACATACCGCCGTGTAGGTAATGGTGGTGACAAAAATCCCCTTACAGAACCTTAACCTTACCTATCAATCAAAAAAAAATTTTTCAAAATCGGTCCACAATTGACCGAAATATCGGTGAACATACATACAAAAAAAAAACATACATTCAGCCGAACATAGAACCTCCTTTTCGAAGTCGGTTAATAAAAGAAAATTCTCCCAAATTATAATCGATTTTACATTTCAGACCTGGCAGTTTCTTTCAAGATAGTGAGCTAACTCGGGCTCTGAATTGAACTTTTAGTGGAATAGCCAAGTAACCCCTCCCACTTTAGGCGCAGCGAGAGGGTGTCAGACTTTTACTGACTAAAGCCCACCGTAGCGTTCCAGGGCCTTGGTAACTTTTCCAAACAATCCTGCAGGCCTAAGTGGAAAAGCACCCTAATAAGGATAAAATTCGAAACTATTGGGTGTGTAATTTTTTTACAAATTTAACGATTTTCATCGCAGTGTGTCCGACCATGTCGTGTTAAATCACCTTTTTGAATAAAACTACGCGGACAGAATTCACATTTATAAGGCTTTTCACCAGTGTGTGTACGAAAATGACTCTTAAAAACACCCTTTTGAACAAAACTACGCTGACAGATATTACATTTGTATGGTTTTTCACCAGCATGTATTCGTGCATGTCTTATTAAATTAAATTGCCCGTTAAAACTACGGGGACATAAAAGGCATTTGAAAGGTTTCTCTCCTGTGTGAGTATTAACATGTTGTGTCAATATTCTTTTACTACTAAAACTGCGATGGCATAAATCGCATTTGTAAGGTTTTTCACCAGTATGTGTAAGAAAATGTTTCTTTAAATTACCCTCAACATTAAAACTATGCTGACATATTTCGCATTTGTAAGGTTTTTCACCAGTGTGAATTCGAATGTGTTTTTTTAAATCACTGGGATAATAGAATCTTCGCTGACATATATCACATTGTGATGGCTTGTAATTATCAGAATGTTTACGAATATGTTTTGTGAGAACTCTCTTATCATTAAAACTATTCTGACATATTTCACATTTGTAAGGTTTTTCACCGGTGTGTTCCCGAATATGTTTAGTTAAATCTCTCTTATCATTAAAACTACAGTGACATAAATCACATTTGTAAAGAGTTTCACCATTATGTTTCCGGATATGTCTGTTTAAATTACTGAATTGACTGAAACAACGCTGACAGAAATCACATTTGTAAGGTTTTTCACCAGTATGTGTACGAATATGTGTTGTAAGATGTGCCAATTTTTTAAAACTACGCTGACAGGTTTTACATTTGAGAGATTTATCACCGATATGTATAAGAATACTTTCATGGTCAACACCGTCTACTGTCTCTTTTGTACTGGGTGAATGTACATTGAATTTCGTTACACTTCTGCGCGTACGGTCCTGAGTTGTCTGAACAACTGTCGTGTCTGATCGTTCACCATTCTTTTGTTCTTCTAGTTTTGATCTTCGTTTGTTTAATTTTGTTTTCTTGGCTACGATCGTCCCTGTGATAATAAATATTGTTACAAGGCAAGGTTTTTCCATCACTTGGCATTGGGGGAAAAATACTGCCCCACATATTTCTAACTCGACAAAATGTGCTTTAGAAAACATCAGTACCTATTCATAATTATGATTAACTTTTACTATGGGTACTATTCTGAAATTGCGAAAAAATTCAGTCTGTCTGTGGCGCCATAGCTCTTGGATTTGGATGTAGGTTTTATAGCGATGTTTCATAGACATGGGTAAGGACAACCGAATGTTCACAACAGGACCACGTGGGGTATTTAGTTAAGGGGTTCAACTGACTCGATTTGACAGCTATGACGTCACAAAATGGCGCTAAGTCGGTCCTGTTCTAATTTGAATCCCATAACACTTACGTTTCCTATCACTGGCTCTAGGTTTCTTCCTCGATACTTCTTGTTCTTCTTCCACTTCAGTTTTGATCTCAATTTCATGCACATCATCTATTGAGTCTGATTCAAAATAGTGTGCTGGAGCATCTTGTATCTCAGAGTAACTATCGTCTACATTATCCGACTCCAGTTCTGTAAGAAAACGATTTTTTTAAATTAAAAACCCAAAATATATTTTGTTTCTTTGTTGAAAAAAAAAAAACATGGTCTACTAGAACCATTTTTGCATTATTTATTGCCTTTTCAGACTACCGTCTGCCACCGGCCTCCCCTAATTGTCGCCATAATGGCCGGTCCTATGCGTATCGCATCCATCGGATTCCCAAGACCGTGGGAGGCATTCCAAAGCTGCGTCTTCGGGTGTTAGGTCGCCACTCCAGAACCTTTTGTCCCTATTCAATTCAACCACCATCCCAGCTTCGTAATATTTGAAATTCTCGATTTTTGTTTACCATAATATGCATCTAAACCTTCCCCATAAATCACTCACGAAAATCCGTTGAGTTAGCTTTAGAGTTTATCGCGAACAGACAGACATAGGTAAATACGCGGTTGGGGATTAATTTTTTTACAGCTTCTGCCGGCGGCTTCGCCCGCTTGAAAGTAAGTTTCTAATTACAAACTTTGGACCTCCGTTTCATCCCTTTAGGGGGTGAACTTTGGAAAATCCTCTCTTAGTGCTCGCTTACATCTTAAGAGAAATTCTTGTGCAAAATTTCACGTTCCTAGACCGAGTAAGTTTCGGCTGTGCGTTGATATGTCAGTCAGTCAGTTTCTCCTTTTATATATATAGACTAGCGACCCGTCCCGGCTTCGCGCGGGCAAAAAATATAGCCCATATTACTCAGGGTGAATGAAACTTTCCAATGGTAAAAGAATTTTTGAAATCAGCACAGTAGTTTTTGAGTTAAGTCATTACAAACATACAAACAAAAAGAACAAATTTTCTCTATAATATTATTATAGATTATAAGGAAACATACCATCAGTTAGATGTTCCACCTTCGGCTCAATAAAAAACATCGGCAGTTCTCGGACTGCACTCACAAATTCTTCTTTGATAGCAATGCGTTCAATTTGGCTAGCATCAACTATACTGATGTTCTCCACTGGAGTTCTGACAAAGCCGTTGTAGTGGTCTGGATTTATTATAGGATGTGGCTTGAAAAAGACAAGTAATTCATTAAACTTCAAGCTCAAGCGAGCGTTTGCTCTCTCATTGCCTTCCCATTGTGTCTCTAATTACGGTATTCGAAAGGAAGCCTAAAGACGATTATCGTGCCCAAAATGTGCCCACATCTACGCTATCTATGCCGCTTCAAACGTGGCAACCTGTTGGGCTCAAAATTTTGGAGGGTGAAGAAAATCATAGATATGAGAAGTAATATTATGAATGCCTCACCTTATAATCTTCATTTATAATTTGAGCGAACATCTCCTCCGCTTTTAGACATTTGTTTAGAAAACGGCCGCATTGTTTAAGCTTAGTGCAGCATAAGAAACAAGCGAGCATCGGTCTACTGTCTTCAGTTATAAACTGCAACAGAACAAATGAATTAATCAAATACCTAGATCTTGCCCAGCTGGGTCGAAGCCTACCGGGGTCGGGGTTATCCGAAAGGAAACTAGAGCCCCGGTATGAAGGCTAGAAGGAACGGTGCAGGGTTTTTAGTCAGTAAGAGTCTGACCCTATCTCCCGCTCCACCCAAGAGCGGGTTTTGTCATAAGATGATTTTCACCGTCGACAAAGAAAAAAGAAATACCTAGATCTAATAAAAAGCGGCCAAGTGCGAGTCGGACTCGCCCATGAAGGGTTCCGTAGCAGCAAGTAACTTAATATAAAAGTTCTTGTAGTTCGTTGTTAATTTTGATCGATTTATTTATTTATTCATTTATGTACACACAAACACTTAAAAAATGAAATTAACAAATACAGAAAGAAGAGTACAAAGGTACTGCTTATTTCAAATGAAATTTCTTCCTTCCGACAGGAGAGTTGGGAGATGTAGATCGATGTTTTAATAATAGAGTAATTTTTTTGCTAAATGACGTTTTAAAAAAAAACTACTTAGATACTAAATCTAGTTCAAACTAATTTTCGCTGGAGGTTTGCATGATAATGTACATCATATACTTTTTTTAAGTGTTATCATTCTCTATTAGAAGTTACTAGCTTTTGCCCCCGGCTTCGCTCCCGCTCTTCCCTACTCTACCTTACTATACCCTACTAACCCTACTCTACCCTACTCTACCCTACTATACCTTACTCTACCCTACAAAACTTCACATAAACCATCTACAAAATAGTCCGTACAAAGTCTAAAAATTTGGTTTGGATAGGTGAGCCCGTTCTTGAGTTATAAAATAACAACGAAAAGTGGCATTGATCCTACTAAACTAAAAACTAAAAAAAAAAACTTTTTCAAAAAAAAAAATTAAACCGACTTCAAAAAGTACAAAATAACTTTAATTTCGGAAGTCGGTGTTGAATAACGAAGAGACAAGATTAGGTATCTATTATAGAAACACCGACTTCCGAAATTAAAGTTATTTTGTACTTTTTGAAGTCGGTTTAATTTTTTTTTGTAAAAGGTTTTTTTTTTGTTAACAGTTTTTTTATGTCGCGTGTAGTATTATTTTATTCACGGAGCACTAGAGCGAGTGGAGAGCGCGTGCGGCCCTACTGCAAGCTCTAAACATACGCTATCTCAAGCATAAACGACATTTTGGCAACAATTAAGTATAGGTTTACAGACGAACGACACGCGCTCCCGTAATCAGTTTATTAAATCCTACCTAGCATAACATTTAGCTAGTTTAGCAACTTTTTGCCCAAAAGCTGGCAATCTAGGAACATTTTGCAAAATATCTAGCTACTGGGTATAGCTAACAGTTGGCAACACTGCAAGTGACGGTAGCGGGAAAACGGGAAATTAGTGATACCCTGTGATACCGCGCTCGCGTAATATTTTGGTGAAAATCAGAAAAGAAAAGAACAAAGAGACTCGAACGATCGTGATAAACTGAACCATATTATTTTACTTTTGCTAATTGAGCAGCCATTTTATTGGAAAATACCTAACCTACGACGAGTTTATATCAGTGGTGAAGTGTGCAAATATAACTTTGAGTGCTTATTGTGGAGCGAACGGGGTAAGTGTTTGCATCTATTTTACAAATGGTTCTTTTATGATCGAACACTGTTCCAAAATGCTGGCTCATTCATTATTATTGTTCTCAAAGTCAAAGTCAAAGCCATTTATTTGCATTAAATGCGGTACAAGAGGTGGTAACTTAATAAAATTGTGCAGACACATTTTGCCATGAGTTGCTATCCGCTTTACCTGGACAGATTGAAGGTAGAACTACACTGCGCACACGTGTGCCACACACGCCGATCTGCGCTCGTCGGTCTCCATATATTTCATATGGAAACTAGACTTATAGAGCTACACTAGATCCACGTCACGCGACGCCATGTAACATTCTACGTACCATCAAAGACACCTGCCTGACCACCGCTTAGTTAATTTTTGCGAAACGAAAACTTCCGAGGGTCGGTTTGGCGCCGCACCGTAGGATTCAAGCGAAATTTTGTTTAAGTGATCAGGCATAAATGACCACGATGGTACAAATTAGGCTGGGTCCACGTGTGCGTTGGTCTAATGTAGTTCTAGCTTTATTACCACCCTAAGACGACCCACTGACCCAAGCTTTTATTTAGTTTCACCTGTCCCGATGTTTGTCTGTCATCAAATCTTGTAAATTAAATTTGACCCACCTAGCGGTTACCGATTGAGCTGAAATTTTGCGTGTAAATCAGATGACAATGCAAAATTAATATGATGAGGAAGGTGGCTAAAGGAACTTGGTAGTTAACCCTTCAGATACCGTCAATTAGAGACACAATAGTAAGACAATAGATGCGCGGCCACCGGGTGTCGCTTGGGGATTCATGAATTAAACAACACAACCCCATCGAGTTTAGGCTCATATGATTTGTCTTAATGAGTATGATACCGCTATAAAAGCTTGCTATGAAAAAAATGTCTTCATTAAAAGCTTGTTGTATGTATACAGTCAGAGGGTCGCCTGTCTTTATACATTACTAGCTTTTGCCAGCGGCTTCGCCAGCGTACATAAAATATAGCCTATGTCACTCAGGAATGAAGCAGCTTTCTATCGGTGTAAAAATTTTAGCAATTGGATCAATACTTCCAAAGATTACCCTCTACATACAAACTTACAAATTTTACCTCTTTATAATATTAGTATAGACTAGCTTTTGCCAGCGGCTTCGCCCGTGTACATAAAATATAGCTTATGTCACTCAGGAATAAAGCAGCTTTCTATCGGTAAAAAAATGACCAGTACTTCCAGAGATTACCCCCTACAAACAAACTTACAAATTTTACCTCTTTATAATATTAGTATAGAAAACACTCATTGTATCTATTCTAGAAGCTTCTATGTCTGCTAGAAGTGCGTTGAGTTTTGATGATCTATAATAGTTAATTCTCTTCGTTATTTAACACCAACTTCCAAAATTAAAGTTATTTTGTACTTTTCAGTGTTTCTTTTAACATTGAAGTCGGTTATATTTTTTTTTTTTGTAAAAAGTTTATTATTTTACACTTTTTAGCTACAGTACCACCACTAAAATGTACCCCTCAGCTAAACTTAAATACCTTATAGCCAGAGTACATCTCATAACAGTTCTAATAATCCCAAACCCGGTTAGATTACTTTAGATCAGTTTGATATATCCCCTCCCCTTTTTCTTTGAGTCAGTCATTGACTACACCCATAGACAAAGCAATTTTACTCAATAAGACTGTACTGTAGTAAATAAAAGCTAAATAAAAAAATTTAATATACCCCCGATGCATAAAATCTATAAAAAGTAGAAGACCTGGTTAAGACCGAACTAATGAGCCCAAACTAGACGTGTTTACTAGTAGGCATTCCAGGGTTCTATTAGCTACCTCCCAGTTCTAGCATCATGTCCTCGTCAGCATGAAAACTATTTAGAACTGACATTAACGAGATGGTTCTTAGATACAATTTATGAAGATCTGTTCAGGTGTTCAAGGTCAGCAGCTCATTTATTTATTTATTTACTAGCTTTTGCCCGCGCGGCTTCGCTCCCGCTCTTCCCTACTCCACCCTACTATACCCAACTCTATACTCTACACTACTCTACCCTACTCTACCCTATTCTACCCCACTCTACCCTACTCTACCCTACTCTACCCTACTCTACCCTACTCTACTCTACCCTACTCTACCCTACTCTACCCTACTACTCTACCCTACTCTACCCTACCCTACCCTACCCTACCCTACTCTACCCTACACTACCCTATTTTTTTTTTCCATAAGAACCTTCTCCTCACAATAACAATCACAACAAAAAAAAAAAACAGCCAAATCGGTCAAGCCGTTTTCATGCCAAGTCGTGACAACGGAAAACGGGGGTCATTTTTATATATATAGATTTATTATATACTTTATTGTACACCATTACACATACAAATGGAAAAACTTAAAACTAAAACACATACATACAATGGGCGGCCTTAATGGGCCTGGGATGTATACTTTACTAATAAACATATTATATTATGTGACCTAATGTTTGAAATACTCGTATACATACATGCCGAGGTTATCGAGCTGGTCTAATGATGGTAGTTGGATGTCAGAGACATCATCTTAGAATGCCTATTAATACCTATCCATTTTCGGGTTATTTAGATTTCTTTTAAAAATAGTTCTGTTCTTTCTCATGACGATGAAAACCTCATGCCAAAGACCTGATGCTAGAACTGGGAGTTGGCTATTGGAACCCTGGAATTCCTACCAGTAAAGACGACGAGTTTTGGCTTATAAGAGTCATCTTAACTAGTTCCTTTACTTTTTATAGATTTTCTGCATCGGGGGTATTTTTTAATTTTAATTTTGCTATTATGTTAATTACTACTGTCTATACTTCTATACTAATACTATAAAGCGAAAATAATATAACCTCAAAGACTACTGAACTGATTTTAAACAAGCTTTTAATGATAAAAATTTTTTCAAAGCAAGATTTTACAGCTTGGTGTACCTATACAATTAATACATGTCAAGACGAATCATACAAGCCCAAACTAGATGGGGTTGTTTTGTTTAACTACCAAGTTCCTATAGCCACTTTCCAATTTCATCATCAGATCAGCTCCATGTCATAATAATTTTGCATTGTCATCTGATTTACACATGCATGCTAAATTTCAGCACAATCGGTAACAGGGAAGTGGGTCAAATTTAATTTACAAGATGTGATGACAGACAAACATTTCATTAGTCATTCACGAATAAAGCAGCTTTCTATCAGTGAAAAGTCATTGCAATCGGACCAGTACTTTCAGAGATTACCTCCTACAAAAAAAAAGAAAAAAAAAACCTCTTTAATATAATAATAGTCTAGATTAGTATAGAAGTGCTAAACCAATAATGTTTGGACGCTAATTACTGTGCTATAGGGTTTGACCTATTTATTCAGCGGTTACGGCAAATTAATTCATTAACCCCTAAGCGAATGCTCGGCGTTCACTTTCTCACTGTCTTTCTATTATCTTTAATTATGGTTACGAAACTTAAATAACCCAACTTACGGGTGCACCAGTCAGCTTCTCATAAAGTTGATGCAGGTTCTTGTTAATCACAACATACATGCGAACGTTCTCCACTAGGCATATCCTGCACATGGGCAATTTTTCCATCGTTTATTTAACCTATAAAATATTGGTTGTAACTTCAACTCTTCATTTGTGGCAGAGATCCCAGAATTTGGCAATGCCACGTGCGAATTGTTAATTTTCAGTATGTTATAAAATACCCTTATTAAATAGAATTTTTACAATATGTTGCAAAACATCGCCAAATGTCAAACTGTCATCAGTCATCTGTCATGTCAATTTTTTTTCTTCACCCTATTTGAGCAGGCTAA